>CM031243.1:419832102-421272102 GCA_018340775.1 Taxus wallichiana var. yunnanensis
TATTACTCGGCTTTGGCGATCCTCCGCCTTCATAAATCATTCGTTGGTCACTGATAGTAGTCTCAATGCCTCTGCCCTTATTACTGAGGAGTTATTGGCACTCCCTCGAATGATGCATAATGCTAAAAACCGCCCAAAGCTGCGATCTGCTCACAATGAGATGCAGATCCGGCCGGTACTCTTGAGGTTTGTGTTGTGGATCATGATGGTCGTTTCCCATGGATTGCTGAGGTCTCTTGACAGACTCCCCTGCGGCCCGAGCTCTTGAGTGCGCTAGTGTCGAATGGTTCCTTAGGAGGAGGCCATTCCTCATCATCTTTGTGCGTAGTCTGTGTGAGTGCAGCCAAGGTGGCGAGTGCCAGCTGTTGCTAGTGAGGTGGCTACTATGGCGGTCACGAAGAATATTATGCCTAAACCTTTTCCACCGAGGAGAAGGCGCCCCATGTCATTATCTACATCTATTGGATACGACTTTGAACTCTTTCCTAGCGTGGTAATGTTTCCTCGTGTCTCTCCTGTAATATGGAGTATATCGGCTGGCCTATGCTAAGATCCATGTAGTAAATAGAAAACCACACTACCCAGATCCAAGTCAGGAAGGCCCACTGATGAGTACATGATTTTGTACTGACTTATCACTGCATATAGTCGACATACTAGAGTAGGTTGGAAATCGACTCTAAGTACTCAAGCTATAGTCATAGATTCCCCACAGCCCAGTCGTGAAACTCATCTATCTCTTTATTGGAATAAACCTCTAGGATAAGTATGCCCTGAAGCCTCAAAGAGAGTTCTCATGTAGCCATATCTAAATCAACGTGGGCTTATTCTCCTCGGTCCCTCCATGGAGCACATCATCCTCGAGATATGGATCATGACACGAACTTTGTGTTGTTCTTTAGTACGAGACGAGAGCTTGAAGCACTGTCAATCCCTGACGAGCCTCTAGGAAATCCCTTGTATCACATTTATAGTGAGATGGTCGTAGATTATTATCTCCACGATATGGTATCTGACTATTTTCTGGCGACCTAGGCCTCTTTTCATGTTCATCTCTATGAGTCTGGATCAAGGACACATCCTTGTGTCACGAAATCCTATCTTCATGTCCCCTCTGCGGTGACTCTGCTCTGGTGACTCCACATGGTATTTCTCTACCTATGCTCCTTGTAGTGTTAAGGTGCCTGATCCTCAACGGATGGCTCCACCTACTCTATCTTTGGCTTATTATCGTCTGAGGATCCCATCTTAAGTATAGCGACATTGAATTCCACAGAAGTGTCTTTAGAATTTGGGTAGAATGGGATGGCACCTTTCTCTGGGAGTGGTATATCATCAGGTCTGCTTAGAAAGGACCCTCGTCCCAATCCATACCTCCTCGCTTAGACCAACGAAGTTAGTTTATCATTCTATGTTTTATTCTAGTTTCTATGTTTACAAAAATACTCTGACTTTTCGAATGAGTTGTTTTACAGGTTAGTATTATCATGAAGTTTAATGTTCATGTTTCATGTTTTCTTTTGTGAGGTTCCAAAGACTTGAACCCATGGATCTGATACCAGGAGTGCTTATTTGGGTAAAAGTTCCACCACGAATCCCGAAAATCCAAGGTTAGAAGCTTAGAAAAATTATGGAGATAATATTTTTTTGAAAAAGCGTCTTGTGTGAAACTTTGAAACTCTGACTTTCCTACATTAATATTTCAAGACAATTATATTTCATCGATAAAATTTTCTTCATTATAGCAAATATTAAATGTGTTAAAATAATGAGTATAAATAGTCCAAGCAAGATTGAAGATTATCTCAAGTATTAATTTAATTAAAAATTGAAATTCTCTTAAAGTTAAGCATTATATTTAAATTTAGAGGGTTAAAGGGAAAAATAATTAATTGCAGTCTTCATCCCTGGGTACAAACAAATATGAGGTTTCCCACATTTATATGGGGTGAGAAAAAAACTATGTAACCCGTAAGTTACCCTTTAAAAGTAAACCCCATTATTTTGAAATAAAAGAATTTAGAATTAAAAGGTAAATTCCACTCAGCCACTCTCCACCTAATTTTTTTGTAGGAGTGAATCTCATCTCTTGTATGGATTGATTTGGACCCTTGATTAGGAAAAGGGCGGTAACCTAAGACATCCTTATGAAATTTTCTTTCTCATTTCATTTGACTCATTGTTTTCTCTTTTTTGTTTTGAGGTTGTTGGAGGAGGAAAATAAGACATTGAATGTCCTCAGAAGCTTTGGAAAGGCTCTGAAGTTGTATTAGTTTTCATTTTCTTATACCCTCTTACAGGAGTTTGATGGATTCATATATTTTATTTAGCCAATTTTTGTTAGGTTTTGCCCAGATGGGTTGTGATTATTTTCCCCATTTTGTATTTAGCTGGTTGATTTATATTTATACGTATATATATATATATATATATATATATATATAGAAACACACACACACACACACACACACACACACACACACACACACACACACTTTTACACACACACATATTTCATTAAGTTAAGTGAAACCATCTGAAAAATGTAATAAGAATATAAAATGTGGCAGGGTTTGGTAAGTGTGGTACATTTTATTATGGCAGAATTATTAAGTTTTGAGGTGGGGAGGGTTCAATTAACCCTACCCCATTTAATATAATATGGGGTGGCAGTTGGGTTCAACCTCACGAATCCATTAATTTTACACAATAAGAGACGCAACTTTGAGATAACCTGACTTATTTCAATTCCGTCTTTTATTAAGTCATACTTACCTTACAGAACACGAGATATATATATATATATATATATATATATATTATGTATTGTAATTTAAAGAAGCAATGAGAATATAAATTTAATACTAATAATATAATACCACTAATAACATATTAACATTAAAATGTATTACTATTAATAGATTTATTAATATTAGTATGAGTTAATATAGTAACATCTAAGGTATTAATACACTTATCAAAAATTGTTAATAAATCCATTGATAAAAAAGAATTAGTGATTAAAGTTTACACAAAATTTTCTTATGAAAGAATACACCTGAATACGGTAAAATTGTAAATGACATATATTCCCACTTCTTTACTTCCAATACTATGATTTGTAATGACTTTTAATTATTGATTACCTTTAGAATTATGTTATTCTTTCATTGATTCAAATGGAAAGCAATTTTAAGAAGATCTCTTTCGTAATGATAAAACAGTATCATAGTCTAACCTTCGATACATGTCTTTGAATAACAAAATGAAATGTAATATTTCTTGATAATTTTCAGCATTCTCAAAGAGAGTTCTGACAGATTTCCAAGAAATATATTTAGAATAATAACAACCTATTTTTAAATAAATCATCTGATGAATGATATTTTCCTTTTCAAAAATTCTTTTGTCTCACATCTGAATTTATAACAAAACTTTGAAACCCGATAATCCAAACTACTTTTCAGAGTTATTAATCTGATATGTCCACTTAGAAGTGGGAAGTTTTAAATGCGGAAAAACTACAATACTTCAAAATTTGTTTCTTCATGTATATTTCTGAAGGTCACAACAGAAGATCCACCATGCTTCATTTGATCAAACAAAAAAGAAGCGGATGACCTCGGCCATTGAAATTCAGTAGGAGGAGAGACATCCTCCTCATTGCTGATCTGACCACATTCCTGATGGAAAATGGATTCAACTCATATATAAAAAATAAACTTCCACATACGGCAGGTAAAGTATTTCTGACCATTCCAGATACCTCCGTCAAACTAAACACGAGAAGGAGAACAACAAAATGTCTGAAGCTTCCTAGCGAAGACCCAGAAGGGCAATAACCTATCGGAGGCCATATGCCTCCAGGTAAATAGGTGCCCACCTTACAGGAAACCTTGAATACACTCTCTCCGTCCAGGCATCTTTCTTATGTCTCCCTCGAAATACGTCTGTAATACTCCCTCGTACAGTGAGAACAAGTAAGAATCAAAGCATTCCTTGCCCAGCCAGTGGGAACCCAACCCAAAATCCCTCAAGAAACATGAAATAAATCATGCGTCCCCTACGTATATTCACCCATAGTCCCCTCCTCATTTTATAGAGAAATCTACCCAGTATGACCAAAAATTCAGGCACTCAGCAAACCATTTACAAATACAAATAAAAGGAATAACATAAGAGAAAGTAAACCTACAGATTACAGTAGATATTTTCAAGATTGACCCTCAGAGATCAGCGAGCCAGAAATCACCACTTGAGCTCCCACAAGACCCTGGCTCTCAGAATCCTCGCTCCAGTAGAAAGGCACAAAATAGTAAAGTCACCCCGAGCAAGTGAAGAAATTGAATAAATGAAAGGGAGAGAGGAGGATGATGTGGCTCAGTAGAGGATGCCACCTCATTTCCTCTCATCCCGACTCACCAAATCGGCCCCATATTTTAAAAGAAAAATTAAGTGGGTGAAAAATTTCATTTCTTTTGCAAATCGAAGCCCACACCCTTTAAGGACTAGAAGTAATTACATGTAAGAAGGTGAATAAAAACTTATGGTTGTCTTGCCAAAACAAATAATAGGAGTCTAATTTTAGCCCCCAACCCATAAGTAGGGTTGGTATGACAATTTAGTGTGGGACAAGTTTAACTGTCAACAAGAAGCCTTGAAATTAGCCCTTAAGGCAAATTCAATTTCCATGAGAATGTGGGGGTATCTTTACCACACAAGATCACAAACTCTCAATCTTACAACACAAAACCCAAGAGCCATCTATTAATAAATGAAAATTTTGGTCACATCACAATTAGTTTAATAGCAAGATTAATTAACTTAAATTGAACATTGAAAACACGTAAGATAAAAGGAAAATACATCATTTTCTAAATAACTAAAGCAAGGGAAATTACATCACTAAAATCACATACATTAAGTAAGGAAACTAAAAAAATTTGACATAACCCATGATCACAATTTACCCTACTTGATAATTCCACACACATACACACACACACACACACACACACACATACACACACACACACACACACACACACACACACACACACACACACCTGAAACACATGTTTCACGAGTGACCTAGTTGAATTAATACGTTAAAATGTGGTTGAGTCTCGATCCCTCGATATTTTGTGACATGTTTACTAAACATAGCACCTCCTTTGGCCTCGTGTGTATGGCTGTCGAAATTAAATATACTGATATAACTAAAATCATTTTATATATGAATCAAAAGACATCCCATCTAGGTAAATACTTAATGTCATTTCACGATTTCTAGAACATCTAAGTTTCATTTCATCAATATTCATATGATCCTTAAGATTAGATTCGATTATAGGCCTACTGATACTCTAATTAAAATATGGCGTGTCTAAAATATATAATTATAATATGTCAACATCATATCAGCCTCAATATAAAATATCTCTAATAATCAACGCATCATGTATGAATCAAAATCAACTACAATCGAGCATCTCTAACATTTATGACATACTAAATCAAAGCTCTGATAATATCCATAAGTATAGGTATGATAGTAGAAGTCGAAATATGAAAAGGTGTTGAAGAGTGAGCACTATAATAAAGTGTGGAATAAATAAACCTCATTATTGATATGGAAACCTAGATATGTAAATATATTGTACCTACAATCATCTCCAAAATAGATATATCCTCTCCCGTCCTCAACGATTCCCTTTACTTTTGATCTAAAAATTGTATATGAAATTACACATCAATACATACTCTAATGATTGTTTTAATATTAATTACTATCATAGTAACAGAATGCTAATCTGTGGTCATGATTTTATTTTGCTTTTAGTTGTATGATATTATTAAAATTGGTGATGAGTCTTTCTCTCCTCTTTTAAGTTGAAAATAATATTCCAAGGTTTCGATAATGAATGATGAAATTGATACCCTTGTTCCTTTTCTTATTTTTAATATGAGAAAATTTTACAAATGAATGTTCTCTCTTACCTAACTCTAACATAATTATATGATGCATATAGTAGCTGCTACTATCTTAAATTACAATGTAGACACTATTTAGTAATTGGTTATTTTCTCTTAATCCAATTGAAAAAGTAGCGATGATTTCTTCTGCTTGCTTTCTGCCCCACAGTGTGAATGTTACACTTTATTTGTAGATAATATGAATGTAAAATGGTTAAATATGAAGGTATATTTATTCTGCAAATTGTCATAATATGTGATATTAGTAGAAACAGATTAGTATTGGTGATGATCATAGGTATTAGTATGATGATGATTGTTTTGGTGATGGTGGTGATAGCATTGATGAGGATGAAGATGATAAATGATGAAAGATTTTTGGATCCTTGCCATGATAGAAGATAATGATGAGTGGCCGATGATGATCGTGATGATGAACACCCATGAACAATGTGGAAATTGAGTCCTGATGAACACCAATGAATCGATAAGTGGGGATTCTTATTATTAATAATATAAGTCTTAAGTCAACTTTAATTTATTAGGTTCTCCTCGAGGTCCATTCATCCACCGAACTAAATTCCCCCTTATTTTTCTTGGCTATTTTTGGTAACATTTTATGTATAATGCAACTCCAATGGTTATTACTAGCATTTTGATATTATATGCATATGCCTTGTATGCGAGAGGTATAATTCGAAGGCATTTATACCTCTTGGTATATTTTACACATGTTTTGAGATTTATTTTTATATAATAATCTTATGTAAAATATATGTCAAGAAATTATAAATGCTGCTGAGATATACCTCTTAAATATTAAATGTATATAATATACGTATGCTAGTTTTAATAAGAAAATGTTACAGAACAAGTGTTTATATCTACCTTTCACAAAGATAATTATATATGATGCATATAATGTTACTTATATTAAAATTACTGCCCCCGAACAACTATTTAGTAATTGATTATTTTCTCTTAAGGTGTATATTTATTTTTGTTTGGTATTCCTACACTTATCCCATTTTAAAAGTGTAAATCGTGGCCGTAATTATCTTGTTACAAATACGAATACTTGTGTGGTATTAGATTCCCAAGTCCTCTAGCTCTAGTGTGGTTGGGTGGATTTCTTTGATTTGTGAAAAACCTTATTTGTTGTTTTTCTCACCACCACTTATGTTTCTATAAATTACGGGGTTCGATCTCGGCTTTTATTTGTGATCCTCCACGGTTTTGTGCGGAGTTTAGTTTTATGTTTTTGTTTTAAGGGTTGTGTTAGGAGATGACTTGGTGACGAGATGAATGGCTCGGCCATCTTGAATTCAAATCTTTGTATGCGAAAGGTCTTGGCGAGTCCTTAAACACCCGAACTCACCATTTATAGGTATGTTTGCACAATGTGTGTTCTCTCTTTTCACATCTTGATATTTTTGAATTTCGGAGTGTAATTGATGTTTGAGAGAGGTGGAGAAAGGATTGATTACGGAGGATAGTTTGATCACTGCCAAATTAAACACTTTGTCTCGATGCCTCCCGATGTACTATCAGCCCAGGTGTAGTTTGGGGAAGGAGCTCGAGTAAAAAAAAATTTCACATCCTATAAGCGGCTCAAGCCCTTTGGTGTGAGATCGAGTCTACAAACAATGTAACCCCAGATGCGACTTGGCCTCGGTGAGCGGTTAAAGGAACTTTCCTTAAACTCACTGACATGTAGAGAATCTCGGTTAGTTTGTAGGACTCAAACTCGGTGAGGTTTCTAACAACTCCATTCTTGGCTTTGTGGATTCCTTCCTCCAAATTTGATAATATATAATATTATCTATTTTCCTCTAGATTTAAAGGTAAAACCCACACTGATTAGGAAGGATTTTGTTTTAATTTTGTGAATCTAATTAATTTCTAGGAAGAAAATTTTCTGTTGCGGGGGCACCCGAGGAAAAAAATTCCTTTGCTTTTACCTAGAGTATGGAAGGAGGTTGTGGGAATGCGGGGAGTTAGGAAGCTATCGGAGGTAGCACAGACTCTCTGTGATGTAGATTTCCTCTCCAAATACTTTTCTTCCTCTATAGCCTCTCTCCCGACCTTCTTTTCTCTCAGAGTCTAAATCAACTTTGACTATGGTACCAAATGTAATTTTAGAAGAGGGACAAAAGCCTCTTTAATTTATTAATATGAAAAAAATCAAATTCTGAAATAATGGGTTGCAATATTTATAGATATTACACTACAGATACGAATCTGAAACAATATGTTGCCGGGTGTAACAAAATATGCATCGAGAAATAATACGAATGAATGTGTTGTTGTAACTATATAACAAAAAAACAAATATGAGAATAAAATGGTTTTAGGCCATAACCATATAACAATAAAATAAAATAACCTATTTTCCTAAGAACAATGCATAATTACAATGTAAATTATATAACCCTAACACTTACCATATACGTGGGGATAGAAATATACATGCTTTAGTGCTCCAACCTCATTGAAAGTAAACATACTCGATAAATAGAGTTAGAAACACACTATATATAATCAAAATTACTATTTTTATAAATCACTTTCACCCACCCACTTAGCGATTTTGAGCTATGGATCACTAATGAGGGTTTTGAGCGTGAGTCTGACCAAATTGAAGAGTACTGATGATGTGATGATGACATAACTAGCAAGAAGAAGCGATGGCTCAAAGATAGGTGAATTATTTACATTTATTTATTTTAACCTATAATGTAAAAAATATGGAAAATTCATCCTTGGGGCATTTTTGATAATTCCATGATTAAAATGATGACGAGGGCACCTAGGTGTATTTTTCTTTTATTTCATCAAAAATGGTTGCTTTTTTATCTTTCTCGGCCATAGGGTATGTCATGTCCTCTTGAATAGAACCTCCACTCTATGTAGGTGGAGGTTATGCAGCAACCCCTTTGCACGCGAGCGCATTTGCGCAGCTAGCAAAACTTATCTCTGACCTCCACTTTGCACTGAAAGTGGATGTTGCATAATTTTGAGCGGAGAGGCAGCTGAAATTAACTAAGTGTGAAGATGTTTTTATTTTTGTGTTATTTTAGGATTTTTGTTATGAGATTATTATTCATGATATTTTTTAATTTACTCTTTTTGATGTTTAGGTGAATGTAGGGCCGTATATTAGATAGAGCGAGCATGAGAGTGTGATTGAATTTCTTCTATTTTGGAAGGTCTTACCTAGGAGTGAGAGGGATATATTACACATGGTCGGGATATTGAGAATATACCGAGACATAGATACTTACACCGGTCGGTTATTTGTGAGCTGATCTTTTGAGTTATTGTGACACATGCGAGACACTTTCTAGCTTCATAGAGTGAGAGGAAATTGGAGCATCACTCTTGAGGATTTCTACAGATTTTGGGATTTCTTGTCATACGTAGGATATTGATATTATCCATTTTTGATTTCTGATTCAGGTCACGCTAGTCGCCGGGTACATGGGAGATTCATTTGTCACGTGAAACTAGTGTCGAACATGGCATGAGATTACTTTCAGGTTACCTCTTCCCCTATTCCTTCCTTACATAGGACATCATTGGAATTTTAGCTTTTTGATTGGTTAGGGACAAGGGTGGGGATAAGCTAATTTATTTAAGGATCCGATTATCGAGAACATGAGAAGCATGGTTGGGTTTATGTGTGGGGTGTAGAAATATTGGGTTCTACATATCACAATCTTCTGAGGGTTGTTATCTTTGGGGAAGGTCCCTCAATCATACTACACTTACTATTGAATGGTTATATGATATTATGACCCCTACCAAAGGGTGTTGGGATTGCGGACCACTAGGGCTATCAAATCCTTGAGATGGATAGTTATGGCCCCGAAAAAAAGGCACAATCATCTATTTAGCACACTACTAGATGATTTGATTATACAGCTATATCAGGACATGGCCAACTTATGGGGGAGGATGTAGTTATCATGGCCATATACTGACACTACTACATAGTGGATAAGTCTAGTAGGGTGGGCGCCCATCTAGTTCATAGGGTGCCCAGAGTAGTTTGGGTTACCTTACATTGATGCCCTACAGGTAGTTCTCATTGTTTACCATGGGATGCGAGAGGCTAGATATTTCCCTAAAGGAAAGATCAAGTTGATCATTGTCATGCTTGAGATTTCAATTAGCACCCCCTTTAGTTGACCAAGAGCTAGATTGGTTAGGGGTGATATTATAGATTGAAGCCGTACTGTGTATAGTGGGGAGGAGTAGGAGGAGGAGGCCGGGGTAGGGATGGAAACCAGGGGAGCTTCGCAAGGGTGATATGATGATAGTTAAAGTGAGTTGAGAGACAAGGAGGCCTCTAATTCGGTGAGGGCGAGGAGGAGGAGGAGGAGAGACTCCTCATTTTGATCCTCTCCCATGTGAGCAAGAGAAGATATGAGAAAATGGTCATGGGTGTCAACAAATTTATTCAAATGAGATTGGAGGAGAGGAGGAGAGAGATCATGTAGCGAGTTCTACCTCCACCACCGGCTAGTATACCTATCCTAATAGCTAGGATATATGAGTAAGTGAACACTCTTTCCTCAACTCTACTATCTATAGTATAAATTTTAGTGGATTAGGCACTACTTTATTTTTAGGGTTTTGAAAAAAATTCTAACTTTCCCTTTTTTATTTTGTGTTTTATAGGAACTACGATGGATGGCGATATTTTATTCATTAGATCCTTGTTGACACATTACTCCTTCTAAGGGAAGACATGGTAGGATATTCTTACATATGTGGGCCACTCTCGAATGGTTGGGAACCACACTAATGTATTTGCACATGTCTCGAGAGCTACGAGAAGTTCTAGCAGAGACAAGGGATGATCTTGTTTCATACTTAGGCTGGCGAGAGGAGGCAAAGGCAAGATCAATCCTGTAGAAATACCATATCTTATAGATCACCTACCACATCCCATGGCCACTCTCATCACTTAGCACATGGAGGTTCCTAAACACACCATAGGATTAGCGGCGATAGTCCTCATTATGCTCCTTCATCGAGATCCCATAGGGAGGGATTAGTTTTATGCCTTATTTCTTTGTTATACTTTTGGACACATATCAATTTTTTGATTTTGAACTCATTGCAAACATTTTGAACACACTTAGGATTGTGATGGAATTATACACAAACTTGATTGTTATGGATATATATACATATAAATAGTTTTGGTTATGTTATCCTTGTGTAAGAGTTATCTCGATCTTGGTTTTCTCCTTGTGTGCTCTTAGATTCTTATAATATCTTTTTCTTTATATGTTTTTAGATGCATGCTATGGATGATGATGTGATTAAAAAATGATTTCTTTTTTTGTTTTGTTTTATATGATTCTTACGTAAACACATTTCATTAGAAACTTTGATTTTTAAACAATATTTAGTACTTCTATTTTTTTTGCAAAATGTGATGAATGTGATATAATAATAAAATGAACTCTCTTCATTATAACTCCTAAAAACCAGTAAGATGTTAGGGCTTAATACTAAGAGACAAAATGGATTCGAGTTATATGGTTTTAATGAATTAAAATGGTGAGAGAAAGACATGACTTTGATAAAAATATAATTTGGAACCTCTGACTTAACCCTACACATAGTTTGTTGCCTAGTCCATAATGTAATTTTCTTACAAGTTTATCTAGACTTAGATTTGTAGATGGCCTCCTAATTGACAAAATTTGGTTTTAAGGTTTTGACTCTCTTAGAACATACACATATAATTCAATTTCTTTCTATTTAAATTTTCAAATAAGTTTTTATTTGCTAAGTTGATTAAATTTATTTAAAAAACCCCTTACACTAGCCCCATGCTACTAGTAAGAATCATGGGCTCATAACCGAGGAAAATATAAAGGTGAGTAAGGGACTTCCCTCCATTCCCAACCTTATGCTCCTAGTAAGATTAATGGACTCATCACCAAGATTGGTGGGGCGAGGAAGTGTAGCTTTATTTGTGAATGAAATATTTTTGTATTTATTGATTTGACTTATATGAGTTTTTACTTGTTGTTACAGGAGGAATATATTTCCCTTAGCCTAAACCCCATCATTATGATGTGAGGGCTCAACACTTTGAAGGCTAAGATAAGTGATGCGGGTAAAAGTTTTAGAATGATTTTATTACTAAAGATGTTTTATGGGAAAGTTATGACATCAAGAAGATTCTAGAACAAACCATGGGCAAAGACACCTAAGCTAGAAAAAAACTATAAGCAACACTAAGTATGTAGGCCTTGGTAGGATCAATGTCAAAATTATGTCTAACTTTTGTTGAATTGATGAAGTGGTTAGAATTGTTGATGATAATATGGTGGATACTTGAAGAAGTATGATTGAGTGGTTTTTGACATATATAAGTTTTGAGAATTTCTTGAAAAGTAAGTTTCTTTATTATAATTTTATAATATGATTGAGCAGATGAAATGTAATATGGATACGATAATATCTGAGAAAAATGTAAATTAATTGTGCATTGTAGTGTTTCAAGTGAAATGAATGTACAGATTGAACAAATTCATCACCCTCTAAAGTACATAGGTGATATGTGTCATTCTTTTACTCCTTTATGACTTGATATGGGTCCAACCACTTGGGTAAGAATTTTATTCCCTCCTCGGTATTCTTGTTGATCCAGGATAATGAGTATTGTCAAAAAAAAATTCCTCATGTATCACATGCTCATAATACATCTTTTTATATTGAAGGACCATCCTATCGGCATAAACATTGTGTCACTAATCATCTCTAGCCAAGCTTCACAATGGTTTACAATTGAACCATGCATGCCTCTTGATATCCTCCTTCATCTAATATGCCTTGCGAAAGATATGTGTAGGCCAAGTATCTCGATTTTGAGCGGTAAAACCACCTCGGGAGAGAGAATACTAAGGAATATGGGGTTACCCCATATGCATTCTCACTAAATTTTTATGGGCCTACAAGGCTGAAAAAATATTTAAGTGTCGATCACGTTTATTCTTATTGACTTTTTTAGGAGAATAGACTTTAACATTTTGTTTTTATCCTCATCCTATCCATTTCCTAAGGGTAATATAAAGAGGCTATGTGATGTGAGATTTTGAATTGTGAGGCATAACTCACGCACCTCTTAGTTTTTGAATGACAAGCTATTATCCAAGATAATGACTGTGGGACCCCGTACCTACAAATGATTTGATTCAAGATAAACTTAGTGATCATAGACCTAGGTATAGTAGTGAGATACATGGCCTCAACATACTTTTGAAATAGTCCATGCCCATAATGATGAATTTTTCCAATCGGTTGATGAGGGATAAAACATCTCTATAAAATCTAAACCCCAAGTAGAAAAGGGCGATGTGTCACTATTGGATGTAGATCCTAAGTAGGGATGTGTATCTCATAAGAGAAATATTGAAATTTGTGGCATCTGCACACATACTCTATAGTGTTGTTCTGGGTGGGCGAAAGAACTCATTCAATGTATTTTCCATGTCTTGGCATGTCCTCACGAAGTGACCCTCATAGAATTTGTTGTAGGATTCAAAGAGGATATCCTCTCGATTATTATTCATCAACACACCTCAACAACAATTGGTTGATGGCTCTGCGATACATAACTTCTTATATAATCACATATTTGGTGGTAATGACACATAGCCATTTTATTTGTTATGAGGTTTCTCCCTCGAGGTATGCATTATACAAAATTAGATTAATAATATCTAAGTATCATGGACACGAGGTAATGGGAGGATTGACTTCTATATAAAACATGCACTCATCGAGGAAATTTAATTCTACTAGATCTCCACACTCTATCGAGTTATCTTCCAACCAATCGACGATTATTTTTCTCTTGATGAAATTTTGGTTGATGAAGGTTAGTTAAAATTCACCAATTAAATTCTTAAAGTCACCAGACCTTCTTAGACAAGGAAGCGTGAGTTAGAAATGTTCGTAGCTAGGCTAACTTAACAATCAACTGGTGTTTCCTAGTTAGATATATAATGCCTTAACCTTTTCATCACAAATAATATAGCTAAAATTAATTTTATACTTGTGTATAATGTGTCTCATAACCTACATGTAGGTAAAACTAATGAAATAAATAAAATGTTCACATTTATCATAATCTTAATTTGCCACCATGCATGCTAATGAGACATCGGTGGCTTGAAAGTACAAAATTAGAGGATGTTCCTCTTTTGGAAGCATGAGTGTGATTTGTGACTTGAATAAATATTTCATGGGTCAAGCAGATCATGACATAGCTTTCTAGAACTTATAAAATACTTCTTTAATAGATTGTTAATTGGATGAGCGACACACGTTAGATCCGAAATGAACTTACAGATTTCTCACGAGTTTACCAAAAGGAATTGATTCTGACTTGTCTAAGAAGTGGGTTCATTTCTAGGACCACTTGAATCTTGGATCTACATGATCACTTGTGAAGATATAATGTATCTAGAAACTTCCCTCTGTCACTCGAATACACACTTTTCTAGATTTAACATTCCATGGTACCCAGATGAAATGAGAGGGATAACACCAATGACCTCGAGTAATTATAAAAATTCATGGCCTTAGCTATAATATCATCAATGTAATATTCCACATATTATGAATAAGATCATGGAATACGTAGGTCATTACTGGTTGGTAAGAGTAACTCTGGCATTTTCAAGCCAAATAGAATGACCACATAATAAAAGGTCCCTCGAGGAGTGGTAAAGTATTCTTTACTTGATCCTCCTTAGAGATCCTAATTTGGTTATAGCTCGCAAATCCATCCATAAGTGACATGACAAATCATATCCGAGTTATTTACATCATAATGACATCGATGGAAGGAAATGAAAAATTGTCTTTAGGACACACCTTGTTTATGTCCTAAAATCAATGCATATGTGAACTTTCCCATTATTTTTTATAATGAGGACTATGTTTGAGACTCACATTGAGTAGTCCATTGGTTTAATGAATCCTACTTGTAGGAGATTCATAACCTCCTCTTTGACAAGCAAATCTACTTCCGGATTCATATGTCTCGATATTTTCTTTATGGGTTTAGCATCGAGCTTGTTTACCAGAGTTATGAACCACAACATCGGGATAAATTCACATCATCAATTTATAACTGAAATCAAAGTCGTATGAGTGGTCCTTTAGTACCTTCGTATGGACTTCCACCTCTTAGATTCGAGGAAGAATGAGTTTGATGTTTTAGGATCTTCCGCCGTCACGATATTTATATCTATGGTCCCTTGGATTAAACAAGTGTTACCCTCTTAAAACTCATGAAGGGATGTAGGTAAGTCTAGTTCTTCCTCTTCTACTTCACGAGATCTCAAGGCCTCTTGATGTGGAAGGTTCCATTGTATCATCTTGAAAATAGGAGTAAGAGTGAGGTATAAGATCGAATCCTCTCTTATGATGTGTGGGATGAAGATCAATGTGTGTATTGAGGTATCCTAGGATTGCCTCATCATTATCTATGTATTCTAAAGCGGAGGGATCATTCTCAACCTCAACATATGCTAAAATTGGATTACTTGGCATTCGTAGAACCCGGAGGTGCAGGTTAGACCAAAACACTAAACTTGGTTTCTTTCAAATCTTTGCTTGGAAAAAAGCAAGAAGAGGAAGTAGCTATAGAGTCGGATAATAGATTTTTCTCTCACGGGATAGCTTCGATATAGATGAAATCAAAACCTTTGCTAATATCAAATACAACGGTCTTATAAAGTTGTAGGTGTTCTTCTCTAGTCTCATAAACTTCTGAGACTTGACTAGCAACGAGTTAGTAATCACTGAACCTAATGTTGAAAACACCTATCCTCTTAGCTATAATGAGACCATAAAGAAGAGCCTCATATTTGGTGCCATTAATTGTGAACTTGAAATTATGATAAAGGAGAAGGGTATGACCTTCACTTTTAGGGAAGTGAGAATCACACCTACCCCATCACAAAAAAAGATACTTCGCATTGTCATAATTGAGCATCTAGAATTTTCTAGGGAAGATAGAGGTTTTATCATCTTTGGTATGTTCTTTCTTTACCTTTGATACCTTGAACATACAAATCTCTTTGTAACCACTAATCGAGAGAGAGCGAGTCCAGAGCATGTCTCATACTTATAGATTCAAATAGAAAGAAGATAGTTAGGTCACTTTTCAAGAACTCAACAATTTTAGCCATGGTCTTTGTTGACAATTTTTTTATCACGGTGGCTTCATCTTCACTCATAGAAACCCTTTCAATTTCCTTGGTGGATTATAATTCTATTGTAGGAAATAGTTTGGACACTTTGTGTTGAATCCTTAGGTTTATTGATTGATTGACTAGGAGTACAAACTCGAGTATGAACACCGGGTTTCTTCTTAAAGTTGGCTAGATGGATGTAAAAAGGCTTTGAGCACCACGAGCGAATTAAGACCTTCCCTAAATGTAGGAATATGACTTTTTAGAAAAGTGGGGTAGGAATTACTTTCATTCGATGGATATAATGTCATCGAGAATAATATTATAGTTGGTTTCTTAATCTATAATATAAAACTCGATTAACACCCTCCTTGGCCCGAGGGTAAATTTAAGCACTATAGTCCCAATGGGCGCTACTTTGAGACTATCGAAGCCTCTTAATGTGTTTCGGTTGAGGAAAAATTTGTTTCACCATAGCCCAAATTTTGGAGGAATGAGAAGGGTGATATTGAAAACTACCCCATCTTTAATCATCACATGTTTAACATAGTTATTGTAGATCTAATACTATATATATTATTAGATTAGGTATTTACCTTAGCTCATGTTCACCTACGTACTTTATTTACCTTTATTGTATTTATCCTCAACCACTTATGTGTGTGGATATTTCTTTTTCTTTTTTAGATATTAGGAGATATTATCTAGTTGTTAGGTATAGTTCTTTCCTTGATCTATGGTATTGACTAGATCCTTGATGTCTAGTTCTCTCCTAAATCTATGGTCTTGACTAGTACATTGATGACTAGTTATTTCCTTGATTTATGGCTTGATCTCGACCTTGGTAGGTTCCTAGATTGTTATTCCTTGCCTATTTAAGCAGGCCCATTCTCAATGTATTGCATTGAGCTCCATAATAATATATGATATTGTTTCTCATTTATTTGCAAAGGTTTTATGTAAAGTTATTCTAGTGAATTGCTTTCATCTTATTAATCGTGGTGTTTGATTAGCATCTGTGTTCTTGGCTTGTACGATCTAGTTATCATTCCTTTCATATATAACATTGGGTCACATCTTCATACCAATTTGGGCATCGGTGGGCATCTTATTGATGTTGAAGACAAATCCAACATCTCTTTCAAGCTTCTAGGGGTAGACACCCAAAATTACACGTGTTACATTCTCTAAAAATGGTATAAAAGGTCCCATGATTATTCATGTCTTTTCGAAAGGTGTTCGATCTCTAAAAACCACTTTATAGCTTATATTTGTAGCCTAGTTTCACTTTAATCATTTATTACTTTTACGTAGCTTCCCGCTTATGTTTCTCCTTAGTTTTTCCTTTAGTCTCAATATTGTTACCCTGTTGGGCGGTGTTCTTGTAACCACCACCCAGACAAGGAAACAATTTTTGTAACCGTCCCTTGCACTAGGGTGTTGCGTAGGGTGGAGGTTTTGTGTGAAATATCCATAATCTTGAGACATTATTCAAGACGTGTGTTTCTCTACTCCAGTTCACTTTTAGTGCACATTTGTGAACTGATTTAGTTGATTTTGAGCTGAATTCCTTGTGAAAATATATTCTTCGGTTGTAATTAAGTAATTGATTGTGATTGACTTTTCAAATTTCCCCTTCATTGTTGATGTGGCACCCCATGGCTGCCCAAGTGTGATAGTGCACAACCAACCAAACTTCTATAAAACCATTTCTTATTCTCAAAAAAATGGCGGAGATCATTTTGTGTATTCTTATATTGCTAAGATGCCACTTTTTGTTAGAAATTGAATAGCCAAGCTCTGTTCACTTGTGTTATCACTCTTTAACCTGCATTACTACAGTTGTGATCGACTACCATTGCTCCAACACCTTCTCACTTTTGTTTCTCTTTTGCATTCCCAATCCCTTATAATCACATGAACATAAGAGATTGAAAAGACAAGGCTGAGGAAAAATCACAATAGAAAAGTATTTTCTATTGCTTTGTATTTCTAGGTTGGGGTTAATGTTAGTTTTCTTCATTTCTTTATATTATTTTTAAATCATACGCATACATACATATCAAATAGAGTAGAAAAATTAATTCCTTCATTGAAAATGGTTAAATCAAATTCAAAGAATCTTTATATCTTTCATAGAGGTTTTATTTGATAGATTCTTCCTTCCCTATCCTGTGGTTTGGAGGAAGTATATCTGAGGAAGCTTTCTATCTTTAGCATAGAGATAAAAAACTTGTCATATATTGTTTTTCCCTTAAATTTTCACATATTCTATTTGGGAGGTTACCTGAAGAAAATATTCTAAAGCTTTCAATCTTCTTGTGTATTTGATATAAGAGAGGATTTAACAAATCCATAATTACTTATTGGAAAAGGATTTATTTAGTTAAATTAAATTAAATACACTATTGCATAGGAAATTAACTACATTCGATTAATTTTCCTATTTAGGATTGTTAATTAGAATTAGAAGATTTCATTTCTTTATTTGTTCTATTCACAAAGAGTACCGAAAAATCACAAAAAAACATTTATTTTATTAGAGTAGTTGTTTCGTATTATTTATTTCATTTATATCTTGAAAATACCCAAAATATAGAATAGTTTTAATTGATAAAATTAATTGTTTTCTTAAATTAGATTAAATGAAAACATGACCATCAATGGACCATAATATGCGAGAACATATAGAAGTGAGTCATGGGTACCACAACCGAATGCTCTCAAAATACTCACGGACATTGAAATGGGTTTGTGTGCACTAGTTTTACGCACATCGCCACTAACACTCAACATCATCTCACAATTAAACACCACACGAATGTTGAATCCAAAAATCTTAAAATTTTTGGGTACTGACCAATCAAATTTAGATCTCACAAAACCATGCCTCTCTCACTTATTCCATGACCTTATGCGGAAAAATTCCGCGAGGCGCATTTTGGTTTTCCATGCATACCACAACCATAGGAAAGGATTTCCACAGAGCTTGATATTGGTGGAGTCTCCATGTAGCCATCCTTTATGATCCATCAATTGACTAATTCGAGGTTAAAGAGCCTTCACTTCCCTTAACGAGAAGATCGATATTGCGAGTTGTGGACATTGTTACTGCCTTGACATCTTATACATCCCATATTTTCCATATCCACTACATTTAACCATCCACACTTTCCACATTGGTCATCCGGCATGACCTCAAGATTTCAAGTACAATTGAAGGTCACATATCAATTTTCATTGGTATAAATTAGTGAACCCGACATGAAGAACTAGTCTCTTTGCATTTCCATTTCTTTCATCCATCTTCTCCTTCTCCAATTATTATGTGGGTATTTATATAACCCCCAAATATATCAAGATAGGAACACAATAATCCCATCTTGGGTATAGAAGCGTATTAATATAAATAGGGTAGGTAGGAGTCACCATCACTATCTTGGTGGGTGGAAAACTACTCGTGAAGTTTTCCTATGTCTCAAAACCCTCCTCCTCGAGGGACCAATAAGGACTCCTCAGTTAGGATTGAGGATATTGATCAACTTACACAAACAGAACTTCCTTAACTCTCTAGCTCTAATAATATGAAATTTACGAGAGATTTAGTCTCATCTCCTCATATTTTGTTCAGACCAAAAATTACTATGCAACTTGATATGCTCCCATTTCTCGATGAGGAGTTACACAACACATTTTCCCTAAGTGAACAACGCTTCAAAAATATCAACTACTATTTGGATAGGATGCAAGATATGTTTATGTCTTACTTCAAGATAACACCTCTACCCCTCCTATAACCAAAAACATTCCTAATGAGGTGTCCAAATCACAAACAATTTATAACGAGGATATCACACTCCTTTGTAGCCTAACAAGGTTCAACAACGCATGTTAAAATCGAATACCTTACCCTCATCATGAAAGGTCATCTCGACATTTTTGGATAGGGTTAGATAATTGGAACTTTCCCACGATACTCATACTTGACTTCAGCTTCACAAAAAATATTCTCCATCATTCACATAACTTTTTCCCAATACCCATTGCGTTAAACCCTTCTACGGTATACATGGGTGTTCCAAGCCTCGTAGATATTCTCATAGGGTTAGAAACCTTGGGTATTCCTCCCCACACTTCGTATGGATATCATGATAGGCACCATCTAGAAGCATCTTATCATATGCCATCCCATTGGAAATACAACGTTCACTAACTTTGTGCATCGAACTTGGTACTAGAACAATTCTCCTTTGTATCTACACATGTATTCCAAATCATGATAGGGGGACATGTTCCATTTTCCAGCTCATATGGTCAACCACAAGGGATGCCTTATTCCCCTACAAACATTTACATTGTGCCATATTAGTTTCCTCTCATGCCTACTCCACCTCCCCATCGAGGTTCGTCCATGCTAGAGTCTTATGCTTAGAGAACTTACGTTGAATATCTTAATAATTCCTTTGAATTTACCATACAAAGTGTAATGCTTCTAAAACCTCTCACTGACTTACCAAATTTTAAAGGGGGGAGCGATCTAAATACACATATCAAGGCATATGTAACTATCATTCAAGATCTTTTCCCATGGGATGTAGTCGTAGAAAATATCTTCCCTAAGAATATCGAAGGAATCATTCTAGAATGGTATTATTGGATAAGCTGAAGCCTCAATCCATTATTTTAAACAAATCATGTCTAAATTCATTAAATAATTTTACATGAACAAGTTCTTTGAGAATATGAATTCGGAATTCCTACATATAAAACAAGAGCATAATGAATATGTTACACATTTCATCCAAAGATGGAAGAAGGTCCTATACTCTTCATTAAATGCTCCCACCATAGATTATATGGATCTTTGTGATCTATTCCTTCAATCTCTTAACTGAGAAACAAAGGAATAAGTCCAAAAATTTTCATTGAGGAGCTACGAAGAGGTGATGGAGGGTAATCTCCATATAGATCATGCAACAATAGATAGTGGTTGAAAGACCTACGGCTCAAATGGGAGATTGATCACTCCCAATCAAGGTTATTCAAGTTACTCGAACAACGCAAACAATAAAAAAAATCCTAAGGTCCTAAAAAAATTGTGGTGTTATAACTTGATTGTGTTATTGACCAAGGAAATAAACCAAATGTTGTTAACACCTCAAGCACAAATAATGCTAATAATAAGATGAATAGTAATTAGAGGAGTAACAAATTTTTGTCCTACAATCGACATGGTGGATTTCAATTGTGCTCCACCTAATAACAACAACAAGTTTAGGCTCAAGGCCTAACTAATACCAAAACCAATATCAAAATCAAGGGCAACAGCCTCTGAAATTCAATTACAATAACCAATAGTTGAATAGTAACAATCAAAAATTTGGACATGAACAAAACACAAACTAAAGACCTTGGGATTAAAATCCTAAGCTATATTGTGGTTTCCTTAGGGTCTTAGGGCATGATGCATAACATCTCACAATTGTAATAAATTCTTCTGATGCCTGCAGAGGACCAAAGGAAGCTCTTTGTTGATATGTTTTTGGTAATTCTGTAGTACCAACTTAGAAGACTTACATGGGGCTAATATCCCTCAAAATATGCCAATTAGGATCTTTAGTGATCCTCTTCCTACATGTGTGACAACAATAATTTGGACCCCATGACTCAAATAAGTGTATTCCGGTAGGAAACAATGATCATGAAGCTTTAACTTCTTGAAACCCATTGGTGGCACCTCATTTGTATGGTAACCAACAAACAACTATCGTGTGTTTAGTAGAGTTAGAAAGCAGACACCAAATAAGCGTCACTACAAGAACTCAAGATTTCTCCTCATGACCCCTTACTATTTACCCATATATATCGGATGATGTTACGATACTTTTAAAGTTGTTGGGGCTTACAACTTGATCAATGACTTAACAAAATATTTTCTCACGTATTCTTCTTTGATTTGTTGAAGAAATCCCTTGCTCATAGATCTTCTTTATTGGAAGCATTAGATCTTGGAAATTTGATAAATGTCACCCGTCCTTCAGAGGCTCAAATAAATCACATATACTCGATGTCTATCCTAATGGGAATCTAGAAAAAGATGTTACATTTGTATTCGAAAATAGTGAGATGCCCACTGAGATGTTGAGATAGCATGTATAGATGATTTGGATCTATATCTAAAGGTTTGGATTTGCAACAACTACATAAAGTGCACAATGATCGATGAGAGGACATCGGTCAACATTGTCCCCTTCTCATTTCTCTAGAATTTAGGATATAGAAAACTAATTTCTCATCAATAAGAAACAAACTAAGATGGTATGATATCCTCAACACAACATCAATAGGGACCATAGTGATACCAATTACCCTAGGTCTAAGAAATTTCTCAAAAAAATTTATATTAAATACCAAGAAACCAACTATAATATGATTCTCGGTCACCCTTGGATACATCACTTGAAGTTAATTCCTTCCACATTTTTTCAGAATTTATATTCCTACATTTGGGAATATTATTCATTGCATAAGGTGACCTAAGGCCCTTTGACATTCACCTAGCTAACCTCAAGAAGAAACTTGCGGTGCATACTAATTTTGAGCTCCCCGGAAACTAATTGAAGAAATTTATGAGTTTAACTCCGAGAGATAAAACTGGTTCCCACAATGGAGTTAGAAACTACAAATTTGATTAAAGGATTTCCTACGGTTAAAGATGAAAATTTCATTGGTGATATGGTGTCAACATAAACCCGACAAAGATTTTTAGGTACTGTTCAAGAATTAATTTCCCATTCTTCTCCCATTTGATTCCATGGGCATAAGACATGCTTTGGGACATGAATCTCTACCCGCTAATGGAATTTATATGTTTTAAGTATCGGAAGAAAAGTAGGAAGACAAAAAGAGTGATCAAACATCAATCTTACCAAGTAATTGTTGGGCTTGAAATTATGACATAGAAACACACCGATTTGGCGTTGGGGCGGGTGTGATCCATACTTCTCATAAGGGAAGGTTATGCCTTTTTCCTTCAAGATAAATTTTAAATGTACAAGCAATGTTGTAGAATACGAGGCTCTCCTTCTTGGTCTCATAGAAGCCAGACGGTGGGTTCTTGTGGCATAAATTTTTGGGTGATTCATAGCTAGTCACTAATCGGGTTTCATAATCATATGTCATACGAGACTAGGGATGGACACTTGCATCTCTATAATATTTTTGTTATCGATTTAAACAAAGGTTTTTATTTCATTTCGATTAAATCAATCCCAGTGAGAAAAACCTTCTTGACAATTTAATAACTATTTATGCTTCCCTTTTACGTTAGAGAAAGAATTAGAAGATACCAACTTCACAATTTTGGTTTGCATTGAATCCTTAGTTCACAAAATGACAACAAATCCAATCTTGGCATACATTAAGGTTGAGAATGAGCCGTTACCCTAGACTATGAGGAAAATGACGAGGCTATCTTAGGATACCTCAATGATTATATGGATTTACATCCCATGCATCATAAGAGATAATTTTCTCTCTTTCCTCACTCTTCCTCCTATTTTGGATATAACATGATGGACCCTTCATCCTCGGAAGGCCTTGAGATTTATGAGTGTTGGCGATAAAATTTGTTGGGTGGACAAACTTTTATATTTCTTTCCAACACTCTGGGAATCTAAGTCCTCTTTAACCGTGTAACTACCGTATATGGATGTGCTAGAAAATGTGGATTTATGTGGTGGCCTTTGACCGGGGATCAACAAGGCGGTCAGCGACCCTATGGAAAAGCTATCAATATCTTACTAGGGAAGAATTTGTCGAAAATTGGAAAAGGGGAGTGAGGAAAGAGGTAGAAGAACTAATTATATAGGTAGAAAATCATATTCATGCACACACACTAGTTAGAAACTTCAACACATGCATTTATGGGAAGAAAAAACTCTCTGAAATAGCAACAGACCAAATAGAATTCACTGATCACCAAGTATCAAGAGACCCTTAGTCAAAGAAAGCTTGAAACTCCTTCTTGTATTTATTTCTCAAATCAAAGTTGTACATAATGTAGGAATGGAGGAAATTTGTGAGTAGAGGATAGTAGAAGGAAATGACTATCTCCTTTGCTTTCTCTGGTCTGATGCACTCTTGAGTTTACACGATCAATTGCTAACCCTTTGAAATGGGAATGGAGTTACAATTTATAGAGTAGAATATGAATTTTCATCAACCCCTCAATGCCTTTTCATATGTCCTCGTACAAATTAAAAAAATTCAACTTCCTACAAAACTTTTAAGTCCCTTTTTATAACATAAAGGTGAGTTATTACATTATGATTATTAAGACATGAAAAAGTGTAACCCCACACAAAATTAGAATATATGAGAAGAGAGAGAAAGTTGGGGAAAGAGAGAGAAAAAGAAGAGGATACATCATTTGTGATGAATTCCGTTGATCCTTGTCCATGGAAAGCACCAAATACAGTGAAACTCTGAATCATTGAACTCCTTGCCCACTGTGAATCTTCTTCAAATAATCTCGTGAATACTTGCCAAGTGGAGTGGATTGTTCTTCTGATGATCATAACTCCCATCTTGCATACGATATACTATTTTTAGTGAGAGGTGATTTTTTCCTCTTCTCAACCATCGTGATGTGATGAACTCCCTCATTTGATCTTGCACACCCTACCCTTGCCTTGGCCGCTTCTTTAGCGTGACTTACTATTTTTAGTAAGCACCCATATAAGGGACTTACTATTTTTAGTAATCTGGTTATTTTCAACTGCTTTTCTACTCACGAACACTCATTCGACTTCCTCGTGATCTTCAATTCCCATTTCCTTTGTCTTGACTACTTTTGATGATGACTTTCCAAACATAGCAAGTTTATGTAGGAAAACTTACTATTTTTAGAAAGTGTGTTTCCATTGCACGATTTAACGATGGAACATACTTTGGACTCATCTTTTCATTATGATCACACCCTCAAATTTCACATAGTTTTTCAGAATAAAATGATTGGAAATAAATTTTGAAAATTTGACCTCGAAGTGGCTTGAGGCATGGAGCTACCATGTGCGGCCATTAATGGAGCTTGAAATTTGAAGGTCTGGTTTTTTCTCTGTTTGCAATGAAAAAAAAATCCGTTGTGATATTTTTTAATTAGAGCCCATGTGCAATTTTTGAGGCTTTACCGAAATGATGGGATATCAGACGAATGTGGTGGTGCACGAAGTGGGATTTTTTTGGAACAAATGATTGAGAATACCATTTGACCTCCCATTTATTGCATCATGATCTTATTGAAAAATGTGGAAGTCTACAAAAGATGGCACCTTGATTTGACATGTATCTTGTGAGATATGAAGATTTCTCGATCGGTGACTTGCAGATTATCTCACAAAAACCTTCATTTTCTTCCCGTTCTTCTTTTCTTCAGCACTTTTGATCATTCCTTCCCCGAAAATATATGTATTTTCATGAACTAGGTGTTTATGTGGACATGGAAAAGCTGGTTTTGAGCAACAATGGTGGACCAGGTGTCTGGACAATCATGCATAGAGCCATGGCAAGGTTTGAAATTCGAAGGAGAAATGAGGGGGAAAAAAGAGATAAGCGTCGGATTTAAATTTTCAAATAAATGCACATGGAGGGGCTGGGAAAAAAAATTCCCTAATTTCCCTGACCTTAGGGACATGAGGGACATCAATTTCCATAGTGGTCAAGGTGATGCCATGTGTCCTCGATCACGGCGACAATGGTTTGCTTGGAAAATGCACAGGGAGCTGAAATTCGAGTCACGCGGGTGCCCAAAAGACTCCCCATAAGCTATGGGTGAATTTTTAAAGGTCTGATGTTCCTCACCTCGGGAACATAAGGGAAATCAGTTTCCACAGGTGGTCTAGAGGTGACACGTGGTGCTTGATCGACTACGGGGAATGGATGCTTAAAAATGCACCTAGGGGATGAAAGTCGATCACGTGGGTGTCCAAAGACTCCACAAAGGGGTTGGGTGCATTTTTCAAGGTATTATTTCCCTCACCTTAGGGACATAAGGGAAATCAGTTTCCACGGTGGTCTGGAGCTGACACGTGGCGCTTGATCCCACGACATGGAATGGATGCTCCAAAATGCACTTGGGGGCTGAACTGTCAAGTCTAGAGGTCATATGAGGGCCCAAAGGTCACATGGGGTCTGAGAAAAATTTTCAAGGGTTGGTGTACCTAACCTTAGGGACATCGAGGACATGAAATCCCACCGAGGCTTCAGTCTTGTACGTGTCCTCCCAAAAATGACTAAGTCATGAACTACCTTCGAGAGGGTAACTTGGAAAAATGATAACTTGAGCTCTAGTTGAATTTATTGGTTAAATTTTATATGATCCTAATTGAAAAATTGAATTTTTAATCCAATGGTGGGATTCACATTCCTTTATTCATCCATCTAATCCCTAAAAATGGATTTGTGATTTGAGACTCCACTTGTGTTTGATAAAAAGTACATGTAAATCCTCTGTGCCAAAGTTTTTGAAAAATATGATTTCACCATCATGTAGGTCTTGGAATCCTATTTTTGGAGATGTTTTATTTGACCTTTAACTCTATTTGGATCTCCCATAATCATCTTACGAAGCCCAGCCAATTGTTTTAGGCATGTGTACTCTGAGTCTTGTGAACCCTTCTTTTTACTCAAACTGCTCCAAGTATTTCAACACTTCCCTAACCTTCCAAAATCATTTCCATGATGATCTAGGGTCTCCAATTCACATCCATTTTGAATTTTTCCCTTCTATTATGATCCGGGGGTTGATCTAGTCTAGGAAAGCCGGTGATAGCCCTTCCCAATCTGCTTTAGAAGATAACATCTTTTGAAATTCCTAAAATCACCTAGGGAGAATGAATGGAATTTCCTCAATCACCTAGGGGATGATATAACATTATTTTGGAGGTAATTTTGGTGACATATTTGACACAGGGTTCTAGGAATGATAAAACATGAAAAATTCGGCACGGGGGTATAGTTGTCGTCTTGAAACTTTCAATTTCCTGTTGCACATTTTCACAAAAACAATGAGATAAAGAGGAATGGGAACTATAACTACCTCTGGCCCTACGATTTTGAATAGGGTAGTGCCCCTTTGATCTAGGGGATGATTGAATTCAACATCGCGACGTAGGAAGACCCAAAATATTAAAATTAGGTTCTTTCTTGACTCTTGAGGAAGTATAAATACACATGAAGGTTCTCGAAAGAAAATTCAAAATCCTTCATGTTTAGTTATAAATAAATGACAAGACTTTCTCCTCATGTTGTATTTCACAACCTTGTGACCGAATTTGATGCAAATCCCATAAAAATATATACTTATAAAACCAAAGGAGGCGTTAATGGTCAAAAATAAATTATGAAACTCCTATAGGTGGGCTTGATAAGCTTTTCAACTACTCAATGTGGGTATCTAACATTGTCCCCATTCTTAAAAATAATGAAAAAATCTGAATTTGTATTGAATTTTAGTATATCAAAACTCATGTCCCAAACATGATTTCCCACTACCATCCATCGATGTTATTGTTGATTGACATCTAGTTCGATTTTTATTGCCTATGGATGGCTTTTAAGGCACAATCAAATTAGGATCTCTAAGGAAGATCAAGAAAAATTACCTTTATTAATCTTTGGGGACCTTATTGTTACGTAGTCATGTCATTCGGTCTCAAAAATCTTGGTGTCACTTACCGGTGGGAAATAAATTACATATTCCATGATTTTATCCATAAGATTGTGGAATCCTACGTTGAAAAACTTTTAGCTAAGGCTAGGAAGAAATGTGATAACCTCGAGGTTCTTCACTTATCCTCTTTCGTCTCATTGAGTATGGTGTTACACTTTGAATCCAAAATAAGTGTGTTTGGTGTGATGGGAGGGAAGTTATTGGGATACATCATATCTTCATAAGGGATTGATGTAGATCTAGAAAAAATATGAGTGGTTCTAGAAATGATGCCACCATCGGATGAGATGGGCATTCAGTCCTTTCTTAGAAATCTCAGTTTAATCTGAAGGTTTATTCCTTATTTAACTTATACATCTGTTAAATAATTTTTGAAAAAGGATTGTTCGATGTTTAGACAAATGAGTGTGGCGGGCGTATAAATCGGTGAAACGGTTCCTTTTTCACCTCCCACACTCATGTCTCCCAAGTTATATCACCCCCATCTTATATTCTTGGGAAACATATGTCTCATTAACCTACATGCTAGTGCGAAGATGATTACAAACATGAACATGAAATTTTCTTCATCAATCATTATCTTTGGCTTGACTATGAGACACACTTTACGAAATTTGAAAAAAATGGCTTGCTATAATTCTTACATAAAATGGTTAAGGAATTACAATCTTAACCAAGAAATTAAAATTATCATCAAGGCGGATTATGTACGGATATTCATAACTCAAGGTTCTCTGTCGAAAAGCTAGACATTTCACTCCCGTAATGGGAGAATTCGAGCTAACTACGTTAATCAAAAGTCTATTAAGGGACAATTCATTTTTGATTAGTTAGTAGACAACCCTTTATATGGCGAGAGAGTTAGTGGACTTGAGCTTCCTTTGAGATGAATGTGTTTACTATGTAGATATCAGACCTCCCATTGCTACATGTCCATGGTATTCAGATATTGTCAATTTTATTATGGACCACACATACCTAAGGAGCAATATCGCATGATAAAAGAAAATGGCTATGCATCATAGCTGCCAAGTATATAATCATAAAAAAAAGTTCTCTATCATAAATATTTTGACATAATGATACTAAGGTGTGTTAATGAGGAAGAATATGAAATTATCCTCTATGGATCTCACGGGGGGTTGGTGGAGGTCATTTTGGAGGACATGCAACCACAAGAAGATACTGATGAATGGGCTATTTCTGGCCCACCCTAGAACATGACGTGATAGAGTATGAATGCAAATGCCATAAGTGCCAAGGAATTATCTCACAAGATTTAGATTCCTTTCAATCTCTATAACCCATTCAACGTGTTGGCCCTTATAAGCATGGGGCTTAGATTTGATAGGGAAAGTATCTCCCTCATCTCTTAATGATCACAATTTTATAATCATAGCCATAGATTATTTCATTAAGTGGGTTGAGGTCGTGCCTCTTACCACCATTATAGGATATTTAGTTTCAAAGTACATCTTGAACCGGATCATCTATAGGTATGGGTACCACCATTCATTATTTCTAATAATGGCACATCATTTAAAAATGAAGAGGTGTGAATTGTGTGAAACATTTAAGATAAATCATTACACAACATCTTTGTACTACCCTCAAACCCATGGATGAGATGAGGAAACTAATAAGACACTTTTGAAATCCATCCTCTTGAAAATTGTTAAGGTGAAAAATCATGATTGACATATAAATTTATTTCTTGCCTTATGGACCTATAGAACGTAAATAATAAGGTTGTGAGGGTAACCCCATATTCTTTGGTATTTGGTTCGAAGTGGTTATTCTTTGCTAAAATTTGAGATACCCAGTCTTTGGATATCATTACTGAGGATTTTAGGAGAAGAAGGATATCATGAGGCACAACTTGTTGAGTGGAAACTCTTGATGAATCCCATCTTAGAGCCGAGGCACACCATGGATCTTATGCTTTGATAGGATATATTTTTGGACATTTAGTATTAAGAATAGATAGCCGAGATAGACAAGAAAAATGTTGAAGGAAGTTCAAGTCCAAATGGTTGGGCCCATATCAAGTCATGGAGGACTATAAGAATGGGGCATATCACCTGTGTACTCTAGAAGGTGAAGAATTTGGTAAATCCATCAATTAGCTTTGCCTAAAATGCTACTTATGCATAATTCATCTACATTTCTATATGTACACTATTGCATCAACATTACATTCTATGTATTAGATGATTTTGTAAAAATTGTAATTGAGGAACTTACCTTGTAAGAAACTTTCAAAAACTTCTAAAAGCATTGACAAAAATTCTGATCACATTTCTTCAAGTATCTATAACATTATCATCAACACTTCTAATCATTTCATCGATTCAACAAGATAAGACAAAGTTTTGACATTAATCCTACCAAGTCTTGCATACTTGGTTCACTCGGAGCTTCCTACTAGCATAGGTGTCACTACCCATAGTCTATTCTAGAAGCTTCTTGATGTCACATCTTTCCCAAGAAACCTCTTTGGTAACAAAAACATTCTAAACATTTCACCCAGAACGCTTGTTCACCTATCTCAGCCTTTGGTGTTGAGCCCTTGCATCATACTAGTTATGTGGGGTTGAGGCTAGCGCAACCTATCCCTCCCAAAATCACAACTCAAAGTTTAAAATAAAAAGTATATATGTCAAGTCAAAATAAATACAAAATTTTCATTTACACACTTCCTTACCCCACCAAATTTTGGCATTGAGCCCGTGCCTCTTACTAATGGTGTGAAGTTGGGAAAGGAGGGAGGTGACCTTACTCACCCATACTTCTACTAGTATCATGGGGCAAGGTGTAGCGGGTCTCTGCAAATAAATTAGTAAGTTAAAATCAATTTCATTTAATAAAAAGTGCTTTAAAATATTAAATCCCAAGAAAGTGAGTTATATCTGTATGTTCTAAGAGAGCTCAAAGCATTAAAACCATATTTTTTCAATCAGGAGGCCATCTATGGGTCTAAGTCTAGATAAAATTTCAAGAAAATCACATTCTAGGCGTATGTCGAGATAGGTTGTAGGTTTTAAATTGGATTCTTGTCAAAATATTTTCTTTCTCTCACCATTTCCATCTATCAAACATCTGTGATGTCTCTTTTGGCTCTCGGTGATGATCCCTCACATCTTACTAGTTGCGTGGGGTTAGAAGTGGAGTGAGTTCATTTTATTATCAAATCATTCATCACATTTTTCCAACAAACAATAAGCATTAAATATTTCTTGAAAAACCAAAGTTTCACATTACATTGTGTTCCCATCACCATCATTTAAAAGAAAAAATAACAAAAATAAATCTACGGGGTTAACATTAGGTAGGAAATATCCTAACATGTGATTTCATATTGAGGTAATTAAAATTAATTAAATTAAATTCAATATATCGGTATACATGAGGGGGTGAAAGGATTTAATTTATTAATATTTTGACTTAGGTATTGGGGGTAGGTTAGAGAGGTGGGCCAAAGAAAAGGGAGGTTTAATTTTCATATAAAAATAAAACATTTGAACCCTATTTTTAACAACTAAATACCATAAAATTGCAATTTAAGAGTGTGGTCATAAATTTAAATTTATAATCTCTTTTGAATAAAGAAATATCAATTAAGAGATTCTTAACCAAGATATAATAAGATGGTAGAAAAATAGGATTGAACATTTTTTCAACAAGCATGATATTATTTCACCATCTTAATCATTTGAAGAACTATTGATAAATAACTAAACCTTAACATTTATAAGGTAATTAGCAATAGGTCTTGAATGGATTCAAAATATCTTTCAAGAGAAAATGCATATTCGAGAGAAATATGATATATTTTTGTTTAACATATTATGGTAGAAATAAAAGCGGTAAATAAAATTGTCATAGAAAAATGGGTCAGTTAAGGTACATGGAAAAATAGGGGCATTTTCATTCTAATAATATAATGAGAGGAGGTATTATCAAATGAATAATTACAGGTAAAAATATAATTAAGGGTATTCTTTAATACCCTTTGAACAAACGTCTTTATACCATACTTTTATTTAGTGAACCCCTTGTGAAAAAATCACTCTATTAAGTATTTCATCATGCCTTGCATGCATTCCAAAAAGCATATAAAATTGGAAATTCTAAACATCTAAGAGTACACATGAGAAGTAAACCATAAATGAAGTCATCTCTAGTGTAAGGAAAATCTGAAACAAAAAGAAATATTTGTATATATCATAGTATATCATAGTTTGTGTATAATGTCATCACACACTAGGTGTGGTAAAAATGCTTACAATGATCATGAAAATACAAAACCATCATATATCTGCCTCCAAAATGGCATCGAAGTAATAAAGGATCAATGGCTTATCCTCCTCTATGGGATCCCTGAGATGGTACATGGTTGTGGTTACGACTCTGTTGTGGCTCACGATCTCATGAATGCACTAAGTGGTGAGAGAGGTCATGGGAGCGAACACTATTCTTGGCCTAGCTATGTGAATAGCTTCACCTCATCATCCTCTCTTCCATCTAATATGTTGCATTTGTTTTATTTGAGTACTCAAGATATTTGCGGCCTTCAAGAGGCGCGAAACACATCGATATGCCATCGACCTGCAATGGTTGCCCATGTCTACCAAGAGATCCTCTCGGGTATTCCCCATAGGGATGAGTAAGGTATCAACATATATCCTATGAATAAGATCTTGTCAACCATCAGTATGGATGTAAAAAAGGAAAATAAAAATGAGTTACAAAACCATCAAAAATTAAAAAAAGAAACACAATGGGATGTTTACTAACAATTCTAGCTAACAAGTTTGAGAAAAGAGTATCTACATACTTAGATCTCTAGACATCCACATAAGATCAATAAGTGCGGTTGGTGGTGATGGTGCTACTAGAGGTACCTATTATGCCTTCCCCTCACCGAAGGTAACTTTCTGCTAATCACATATACCTTATATCCGCCTCCCTCATAAGGAAGTGTCTCCCTAAGAAACGAAATTCACCTTCTCCTCCTCCTCCTCCTCTCTCTGTTTCATGGATATCTCATGAGTGACTCGCCACTATGTGTCACTATCCCCCTCCTCTTCATCTTGAATCTCCTTACCACCTAGCTCTACTCTAACCTCCTCACCTGTCTCCTCACCAAATTCAGCCTTGGTCTTTGTATACGTGGCTACATCAGCCTCCTCCTCCTCCTCCTCTCCAATGTGAGTGGTTACGGGCTCAATATGAAGAAGATTTGTATGGTCTCTAAGGACTATGAACTTCTCCATAGAGATAGGTACTCCTAGTATCACAAATTTCCATCAATTTCGGCCCTTAGGGCCATCTCATGCCTCCCTAACACTCTGGTAGATAGTAGGAACAATTGGAAGACAATCATCATAAGATAATCTAAACTGTTGGGGCACTTTGGTAGCGAGGTGGACCTCCACCATAATAGATATAACCATGAACTATGAGGTATTATGGAATGCAATCAGAATGGTCTCCTCCGACCCCACAATCCAGATTATATTCGACGGAGTTCTCTTAATAAAATCAATTGTAGTCAATGTAGAAACGGGTTGGTGTGACCCGCTAAGAACTAACAAACCGGTCCATCTCATAGCCCCGGCGGCCCTAAATAGTGTACCCTAACTCCTTTACGATAAAGGATAATCTGTTCATAAACACAACTCATCACTAATGTAGTATGGTTAAGGTATTTCCTCTATAGCATCACCACTCGATAGAAGTCATGCTATGTAGACCAAAGAATATATGCACCACATTAAAACATCCTATTGTACTACTTAATTTGCACAATAATCATCGCATAGTAGTATAAGATATTTTCCCTACCCTTATCTCCTATTAAATGTTAATATAGGATACCAATGATGGCCTTGTGAAGGGTAGGGATAGGCAAAACAACAGATAAAATCCTCATACCTTGTTTGTCACCCTCGATGCCCCATCATCTCCCTTGAAGGAAGCCCACTTTCTAGATCTTGTGGTACTCCCTATAGTCTCTAAATTCATCCATCTCCTAGTCACGGGTACACCAAGAATCTTGTATAAATCCTTGAGAGTGATAGTCCACTCCCTCTAACACTAGAAACTAGAAAGTGTTACGCCCGCATCCCAATATGATAATAGGTCACACAATATATGACTAGCTAGTGCAATATGTGGCACCCTTGTGATCCTCTATATACCATCTCGGGGTAATAATTCTACCTCACCCTAAGTCAGGCGATCAAGGATTCCTTGGATTCGATCACACTCTCTCTTGGCTCAAACATGTATAACTCCTTCTACATCTACCAAAACAATAAAAAGAGTAATTAAGTAACACATTTCAATAGGAATGGTTATAAAAAAACATTACAAAACAATTCCAAATCCAAAAAATAGCCTAACTTGGTTAAATTAGCTCTCTTCCATGGAAAAAACAAAACTACTTGCCCTATACATAGTGGTCATTTTGTAACCACCACCTGTCAGTCATTGGTCATGTCACGCCACCCTAGCGGATAGCGGTCCTATAACCGCCACCACAGACAGGGGCGATGATCGTGTCTAAAATGGACGTGCCTTTAATTTTTACTCAAAAACACAATAAAAGAGACAAAAATAGCTCATTTTGAATAAAACAAAACCTAAACCCACTTAGAATACCCCTTAGGAACATTTTCACATCAAAATTTTTATAATAACTGCCCTAGGCTTATATTTTCCAAATTTTAAAATTTTAGGTTTTAAATAAAAATGCAATAAAACTAAACTTTGTCTTCATTGTTTGAATTCTCACTCACAAAGGCATGATCACATCATCACACTCGTTGTTTTGACTATAATCTCTCTCAAAATGGTGATGGGTGCCCAAGAGCTCAAAAATCAAAATGATGATATGTGCAAATGAATGGTTTGAGTTATATATATATGCTTTGTTTTATTTTCATTTTTGAGTGTACATGTTTCATAGGGATGGAGCAACCTTTGATGTAGGTATAATTTTATCCCCATAAAAATGGTAAGTCCTCTTGTCATTTTATTTTATTTTTTATTTTTGATATTGTACATATATACACTTGAGTCTTGCTTTCATTTTATAGGTAACGAGGGCTTGTATGGTGACATTTCGGCACACAGGCATGTCGGAGTATAACTTCTAACTCCCCATTTTGGGAATTCCATACTCAGACTCTACATTTTATGCCTCTTCATGGCTAAAACGCTTCTCATAGGGAAATATGTATGCACCCAAAATTGTATGTCTTCTACATTATCGAAAAATGTTATAAAAGGTCTTCGATGATGATTCATATCTTTTCTAAAGGTGTTCAAGTTCCTAAACCTCTTTACATCTTATATGTGTACCTAGTTTTCCTTAGGCATTTCTTAATTTTGCAGCTTCTGCTATGTTTCACCCTATTTTTGACCTTTAGTTACAAAACCTCCACCATGTTTGGGTTGAAGTCTTGTAATCACCTCCCTACGCAAGGTGGCGATCTTGTGTGAAATTTATAGAATCTTTGAATGTGAACCATTTTAGTTAATTTCAATCCACGACTACCTTGTTGCAATCTCTTCTTCACTTGAATTTGTAATTGACTATTCAAACTACCCTTTCATTTTTGATTTGGCACCCCATGGCTACAAGTGTGATAGTGCACAACCTGAGCCAACCTTCTATACAACCATTGTTTATTCTCAAGAAAATGGTTGGAGATCATTTTGGGTATTCTTTTATTGCTAAGTTGCTACATTCTTGTTAGAAATTGCATCTCCAAGCTCTTTTCACTTGGGTTATCTCTTTCCCACTTCCATAGCTACCAAATTTCCATCAAGCTATTATTGCTCGAGCACCTTCTCACTATTATTTCTACTACATTCCCAATCCCTTGGACTCACGTGTAAACATGATATTGAAAAAAACAAGCTGAGGGGACAAAGGACAACACAACTAGATTTTCCACTACTCTATTTTTCCGGGTAGAGGTTGATGTTAGTTTTTTTCATTTCTTCATATTAGTGTTTTTGAATCATACACATACATACATATCAAATAGAGTAAAAATGTTAATTCCTTTTGTAGAAACCTATAATTTGATCAAAGCAATATTATTAGTAATATTACACTAATTATTCTATCCTTTGAAAATTGACTATACTTTGTCAATTAGGATTTTTCCTTAAAATCCTCTGAATCAAATAATACAATCTGATTAAGCCTCTATCTCACATTTAACCAATAAACCTTCTTATTGGCTAACTCCCACTTCGAATGCTTATAAAATCTAAAAGCGCCTCCGAAACTCTCAAAAACTTCCTAATCCTATTTAGTGTCCTTAATTATTCCTAAGGATTATTTAACTCCTAATCCAGTCAAAAAGGTACTTTGACTTATAAAAATCTTTTTCACTTTTCCATTTGTCCCACATGCACTAGGATTTCAATCTTACCCAAATAAAAATCTATAAATAGAAAGTTTGAGGCCTCCTTTTAATATTTACACCTTGTAACATATTACATCTTGATATTTCTTGAGAGATCATTTGCATTAGCCAAGCTAATAAGGCATTTGATCTTGAGTCATCCACCATTGAAATAGTTGTATTTTGTATCTTTCCTCTAAGTTAGATTAGTAAGGAATTATTTAAGAATGTTCTTGAAGCCATCTTACGAGAGATCTATTCATCCTTTTAAAGAAAACAAAAACCACTTTGATTGTTTAGAATCTAAATAGGTTCACACATAGATTAGCAATCATAAAGAGTAAAATAAACTTAGCATGTTGCTTGTTTCATTCATATTGCATGCATTGAAGTTAATTTGTTAAGCTCTTATCTTGATGATTATTGATTGATTTGGCTCAAGCTTTAGACTACTAGGTGTTAGTCTAGGTTAAATAGTTTTCCAAGTTATTCACTAATACATTTGGAGCCCGGTGGGACTTACTCCATAGTCCATAGAAGTTGTTTTGAAGCTTTGTAATTTTGATCATTTTTCTTACCATTCCATGCATTTTGAAAGATTGAATAGATTTTGCTAACCTTATATGTGTTAAAATATTCCTTTTGCATGCAAATTTAATGGGTTTATGTTAGAAATTGATTTAAATGGAAAATTTCTAGCTGTTTGCATTTTTAGAAATCAATTTTTTAGTATTTTTGTGTAGTTAGAGGTACACATGCAGGCATCGAAGGGTGAACACACACGTTGAAAATCATGCACACTTGTTGAATTGGGCATGTATATGTCCCTAAGCATGTGCATATGTTACTGACACATGCATATGCATCCATATGATTTTTACCCTCTATGTTTTATTAGACCCGCGTACACACCAAGAAGCACGTGCATACGCTGACTTACTTACACGCATATGTCTCTCGGGATACGCATACACTAAATAATTCTTTGTGTTATCCTTCTTTTTAATAGATGCATGCATACATCCAAAATCATGCACATATACTTGCGGGAGCACACAGTATCTCTCGGAACATAGATATTTAATATTGATTGTTTTACGATAGAGGCATACGTTATAGTATGCGTGCATACATCACTAAGAATTTGCATGCGTCATAATATGCACACAGCATTATAATGCCATGAGAAACATTTTCTTAAAAATTTCAAAGTTTTATTTCTTGATTATTCTAACACTTTGAAAGATCTTTATAAAACTAATCCATGATTTATAGGGCATTTTAGAGTTCATTTTATATTTGATTAGTCAAACTTTGTGAAAGTCACATTATTCTTACTTATAGGGTTTGGATTGTGTATGATCTTCTCTCACACCTTGGTGATCTTGGGAATAAAAAATGGTTCAATACCTTTATCATGTTTTCAAAATAAAATTTCATTTTAATATTGCTAAAGGAAGGAACTTTAAAGTTAGCTAAAAGCAACAAATTGTGTGTTAAATTTTAGGTTTTCCTTCATTCTTTACTAAATAGTTGGGCTCTACGTTGTGTATGATCTTCCTTTTTGTATTAGGATGATCTTAGGAATAAAAAGCAACATCTAATTATATTTATATAAATTATTTTGAGAACTACTAACCATTTCTTAAGGACATTATTGCTTGTGAAAGAATCGAGATAAAAACAAGGATAACGTTATTTTTAGGTTTCCAAACAGTGTGATCAAAAACCACATTAAGCTACAAGATAAGAAAACACACCATATTCAAAAACTTGATTTATAGGTTTGTCAAAGGTACTATCGACCTTAAAATTTTCCTCCATAATTTTTATTTTATTATTTATGTATTAGGAATAGGATGTTGTTAAGTATGATTGAGTGTTGGTAATGTCTAATAGAAGATAACGATTGCTTTCGATGCGGTTGCCACCAATAAATTAGAGTATGGCATAGTCAAAGTACAATAGGAATGTTGTGGTAAAAAGTAAATATTTTTGTAAGTGGTCCGGTAATGTTAAAATGTCAAAGTTGGGGTAAGTAGAAGTAGGGTCTACATGATTAGGAATTAGAAATATTATATTTGTAATAAGGACAAAGAGTGATGTCATAAATATTTTGTGTATTTTTTTGTGGAAAATTCTAAAAAGGTGGAATCCATGTGCGATGATAAGGTTTATCTTATCTTAGAAGATAAGCCTACATGTAAAGGAAAGAGTTTAGGCATGGAATATGATTGGCCGGAAGAGATTTCCTATCCTATCTTAGAGATAGGGTGGATAAGCTTGAATTCCTATAAATAAAGAGGCCACCCCCCTCATTTAACATAGAAGGAAGTAGTGAGAAATATTGTATGAGTAATTGTGTAAAGGAAGCCATCATTTTGAAGGTGTGTTAAAGAAGCCATTAAGAGGTGTAATTGTGAAGTTTCTCCCATAATTATTATTGGAAGGCAAGTGAAGTCGAGTAACATTTGAAGTACCTCATGGGTGAGATTGTAACAATTTCATGTTGATATGGTAATTTACATTGATATTTTAGATTTATCATCATTCCTTCTTATCATAGTCTATGGTATTCTTGTGTTATGTTGTTATTGTGTTTCTAGATTACATCCACCAAACTAAAACCTATGCATTAGTAAATAATCATAGCGCGAGGATTTCTCGGTAAAATATTATCGAGTGCCGGATTGGTGTTGACATTTTGGTTCTATTCTTTGGGGACCATTCCTCATTGGTGGATTTTCTAGAGACATATTCCAACTTAGTCGGAAAAAAATTTGGAGGGTAACCTTGTTTTTCTGTGCGTAGTGGTTACCATGGTAAATTCACTTTCTACCGTGAATATTAGTTACCACAGATAACTTCATTTTTATAATGAATAGTGTTTATCCCATAACTTCATTTTTACCATAAATAGTGTTTACCACGGTGTTGGTCATCAAAAAGGACTTCAAGGAGAAAAATAGTCGAGGAACAAGAAGTCCCTCCTCTTTAGTGGGGAGAGGCTCCTTATTCAAAAGAAAAACTTATTTACATATGTACAGAGCATAGTTTTACCGCGGAACTAGGATATCATGAAAGCGTTTTGAAGAAATAGATCATCAATCACAAAAGTACAGAGCAATGAAGATGTGGAAATGAGAAGAAAAGCATTCTCTAGAATTATAGATGAAAAAATAATTCCTTATGCGTGCCAGAATATAACGAATTGGAATAAGACCATTTGTACTTGAATTAATGAGATGAAATTTGAAAAGACACACAATTCCATAAATAACATCTACAAGAATACAAAGCTTCTTAGCATAATGCAGACAAATGATCTAAAAATATTTAGCGAGATAGCATGCGAATAAATGAATCAGATGGACAAAGAAAGAAGATCCTTTTGTATTGATTGCTTTACTATTTCTTACACTTTGAAAAATAAGCCAAGTTTCCCCCCTTCAAAATGGTGAAGAGAAACCATTATATAGTTTTACAAATCAGTTACCCTTGGTAACTACATCTTTTAGTTAATGTTTAGTTAAAGGGCTGCTTAACGCAAAACTCCAACTAATTACAATAAATCCAAGATGCGGAAAGAAGGAAGGGAGAAAATTCGGGAGTAGAAGATGAGTGTTCATGATTGAGAAGGGCCCACTTATTTGAGTATCCATTGTCTAAACCTTTTTAACTCCTCTGTTATGTCTCTGCCACGTGGGACTGATGTGTTAGTAGTGGACTGGGTCCAAAATCCGAGACACTTCTCCATATCTTTTTCGAATTCAACGTGTGTATGATAATCCTTATTTACTTCTTCAATAGTAGATTGGAGAGAGAAGATTTCCTTCATCTTCTCCTTGGTGATAGAATCTTGTTTGAGCAGATTTCCTTTGACAAAAGCTCAGAATTGAGCTTTAATTTCCTATAAGGAGAGAGGCTCACCCGAGGTCTCATCATGGAGGTGGTAATGGATATCCTTAAAAGCTGATACCAACAAACTCTTGAAGGTCTCACCCTTTTGCCAACTATTTCTCAATTCCCCCAAAGCTTCTTCCAGCACCTTGATTTTCCATTCCACACTGTATACCCATGATTTTGACAAATTATCTTTTGCATCATCAAAGAACTTTCTTGTTATTAAAATATTTTCATCACCGCCCTATAAGGCGAAGGTATAATATCTGATTGCTCCAAAGTTTGAGCTCTTTATCTATATTTCCAATAGTGGAGAAGAGTTTATGTTGCAGATTATTTACCTTCTAATTGAGTTTGAAGGCTTCACCAATGAAATTAAACAACGTAACAAGCATATCATCCACCATGGCCTCCATATCCCTTCCATAGATGGAATATCTGTGTATATCTTTGATGATCTTGACTTCGTCTTGGCTGAGAGTCGGAGGTGGTGGAAGAGTAGTTAGTGGGGTGGGGTCTAAAACTTTATCCTTGGAAAGCAGTGACTTGATGAAACTTGTAAGAACCTGAGCTTCCTCTTCTAAGCTTGCTCTATAGTTTGTTGCCCTTTTTACACCCTCCTAATGACCCCCGGTGATTGTTTCTTGAATATTATGGATCTCACCTTTAGTGGTGGACTCTCCCATGGGAATCCTCAAGAGCTCTAGATCAGATGCTTGCAAATCATGTTCTAGCTTGTCAACCTTGGGTTTGGCTATCTCCGGGAATTGCTGGCCCTAAGCATTAGATACTATCATTGAGGTGGTCCTAGCCTTCTTGATAGGAGTAGGAGTAGTGCCCAATAAGGCCACCACAACATCAAATTTCAGTCCCGAGATTCGAGAGGAAGACTTCCTCTTCCTACTATCAACGAAGGGCTACACCCATACTGAAAGAGGAGGAAGAAGAAGGCGGGAAAGAGGACCCAGAGAAAGAGAACTCATGGAACTCAAAGTGTGCACTTTTGTTCCCTCTAGTTTAGATATGAGTGGGGCGCTCGAGGATTTTGGTACGGAGGAGTCAATAGTGCTCGGGAGCTCGGTGCTTTGAACTTCTTTCTCTTTATCCATAGGGCTTCGGAATGCCTACGGTGACACTTCACTCTCTTAACTTTCACCGAGAACAATAACGTTCTCTCTGGTCACGAGAAATTATGAATGCTCGATTAGGGGTTCTTCTTCAACAGGCTCCTTCTTGACCTCCTTGATTTTCTTGATATACTTGGGTGGATGAAGGAGTGGAGGATCTGCAAGCCCTTTAGTTGATGAGGTAGGAGGAGTCTATACAGGTGCTTCCGAACTGGGTGTCTATGCCTAATTTCTTGGTGTTGAGGTGTCCTTGGAGGAGGATTCACTTGAATGCCTTCTAAGCTCACAAACTCTCCTGTCAAACCAGATTTTGGTTCTTACTAGGACAAGGGATAGGATTTCATTCAAATCGTCCTTCTCCTTTTTGAACCAATCCAAGTCCTCCAAAGGAGTGTGCTTAAGCAAGGTGTCATATTCATAGGATAACAAGTGAGAGTTGTCATCCCGAATCCCTTTAGGAATTTTATATAGGTTAAGCTCCTGAATCGAGTTGAAGAAAAACCTGCCATAATGTCTCTTTCTTGCCTCAAAATCATTAGCACATCACCCAATAGTCTTGTGTGTACGCCCTATGATGGTAGTTGATTATGAGATTATGTTCAATAAATTTCTTCAAATCAAAATAGGTTATGGGCACGAAGAAATGGACAGGTGATGGGAGCAAGGGCTCTCTCTATGTTTTGTGCATCTAGAGCTATCTTGTAGGTGTAATTTCCTAAGGATATGGGGAAGTGCGGTCCATTGATTTTCTTATCCCCGCATGTTACGAGTAACTTGTCTAATTACCTGCATATCTCGATCAAATCCATTTTATCATTACGAATAAAGGGCACTTGAGAGGGTGCTCTCATAGCCTTCTTAGCTTTGATATAGGAGAATTTTACGAACTGGATTAACTAGGCACCGTACTTTTCTATTAGGCTCATGGCTTCATCGGAGAACCTTCTTACGGTGTCACTCTTGAAGTCTCATAATGTACATGGTGAAAGCATCATTCACCCTCTTGAAGTTGTGATTACTAGTGTCCAGGTGAATTGAGGGCGATAAGCATATATAGGATTGCCTTTATGAGCGTCAATATACGTGAAGCCAAACCATTACTTTTATGCTTTGCTAGGGTATAATTCGAGATAAGAAGTCATGTAAAACTTATTTTTTTTGTATATTGGACAAGCTTTTTTTGCAGGTTCATGTTGATGATTTCGCCCGAGTTGATATTTTGCGTACCCTCGCACACCATGTTGATAAGTGCACACATCCGTAAGTGGAACTCGTTGGTAGAGGGTAAGCCCATGGCTCAAACTAATAAGATTATAAAATATAACAGATCCTCATTGAAATTGGTAGAAATAGAGCTTTGGATAGATGGGATGCCCCCTTTTTAGAGTTTTTAAGCCAAGACTTTGCCACCCTTGCCTTGTGTTTTTCATTGTCACAGTCAAAGAGTGCACGAGCACAGTTACGAGAGATGACTATATAATTATCCATTTCAGAATCCTTAGGGCAGTGCCAATGGCGGTAACATCAAGCTTGGTGATGAGCTCCCCATGTACATTTGTTAGTTCACTCGAGTCGAGGGTGAAGTGAGCACCGCAAGTGACTACCGTGTCTACACATTGCACGACCGAAATTGGAAACCAGCAGCATATTCCAATCCAATATCGTTGAACATTTGTGCCATAGGAGAGGGATTCGGGTCTATCATCCTAGTCTAGAAATCTCCAAAGTCTAGGTGACGAACTTCACTGTCCCCGATATCGGGAATGGTAGATTTGAGTGGCAAAACCTACTCCTGACCTTGGAACTTAATCTTCATGATGATGGTAATTGGAAAAAACAAAGTCACATCCTAAATTCTTGATGAAATTACAGAGGGAATGGGTACACGCACAGAAATTTTGATTGCGAGGGTATGAGCAATTGATAGCGAGAAAGCAATGTGCAAAAATGCGTAGGAGGGTAGCTTATTAAATAGCCATTTAGGAGAGAGAAAGGTAATAAATGTGCATTAAATACACATCTACCAACTTAAAAAACAAGATATTCGAGAAGAGTGGGAAAAATTATCCCAAATGGCCTTTGGTTCATTTGGGACACGCGGGACGCGAAAGAGCGACTCAGCCGATGTGGGTGATGAAGGGTCAGAATGCACAAATGTTTTTAGTACATGAGGGATGAAAGTACATGAAGTGGGTGATGCAGCTAACGTGGGTGAAAGGTGAACAACGAGCTTTGAGTGAACTTGGGAAATTTGGAACAAAAAGTTCTGATGGGCCCGCGAGAGAATAGATTTTCAGGTAAAGTGGCTGATCGGTGAACATGGAGCCCAAATGAACTTGGGACACATGGGACAAAAGGTTCCGACAGGACCCAAAAATCACACAAAATGACTCAAAAATGTAGTTTTTTCGACTTCGAATTTTCCCTTCAACGTACAACGAAAAGGCATTAACTCAAAAATTTCAACTTTGAATTTTCTCAAAAGAGGGGAAATTTTGAGAGGAGAACAGTGACTCATACAGGGATGACTTGGCTAAAGTCCAAAGGAATGAGACAAGGCAAGAATCCTTAGAAAATTTGGGGAAGCAAATTAGTGCCTTATCCTTTAGGCCATAGAGTCAAAAGCAAACCAACATAGAAGACAACACCCCAAACGAACAACACACCAAAACAAGAAAAAGGAAGGAAACACACACACACGCTATACAGAATATACAAAGGACTTCCTAATCACCTATGACTTAAACAATTTTAGGTACTGCCCACTATAAGGAAGTGGGAGGGAAGAACCATCCATATAATTAAGGTAAAAATAATTCTCACCAGAAAAGTGCACGATCTTGAAATTTCGAGCCAAAGAGAATCAAACTTGCGATGGTTGCCCACAGGCTCATGCCTTTTATCCCACAACAAAACAATGTCCCCAACTTTGAAATCCCTGAACCTGGCCTTTTTATCAAACAAGGCCTTTACCTTCTGTTGGTGAGTAGATATTCTATCGGTGACCCACAACTTGTCCTCATTCAATTTATGAAGATACATGATCCTTTTATCCAAAGGATCATTGAAACTAGTGTCTTGATGGCCTTCATTAAATACAAGGCTGGTAGTTCCACTATTACTTGTGCAATGAGCTTCCACTCCATATACTACATGAAAAGGAGACATCCCAATGGCTCTTTTAGGTGTGATCCTATCTGCCCAAAGAGCATCATAGAGTTTCTTGTGCTAGTTCCTTTGAGATTCGTTAACTAATTTCCTTATTATAGCCACCAAATTTTTGTTTTTGATTAACGCTTGTCATTTCCCCGAGGATAATAATCCGAGGAGTGAGCCGAGGAGATGCCATATCCATAACAAAAATCCATCATCTCAATTGAAGAAAAATTTAAAGCATTATCTGTCATGATCTTGTTTGGCACCCCAAACCTCACCAAGATGTTTTCTTTGATAAAATTGCATACTACTTCAAGTAGTACTCTTCACTGGAATGGCTTCTACCCACTTAGTAAAATAATATGTGGTAGTTAATACGTGGGTGTGACCAGCACTAGAAGAAGGATTAAGTGTTCCAATGAAATCTAAACCCCATTGTTGAAAAGGCTCTTCGATCACAACTGGTTTAAGGGGCAAAGAAGCCAACTTGGGTCTACCCACGAAGGTTTGACAAGCTTCGCATTTATCAATCCACTTTGATGCATCTTTAAACAAGGTAGGTCAATAATATCTTGCGTGAAGGATCTTATGAGCGGTGAAAGTTGATGAGTAATGCCTCCATAGGCTTGATTATGGAAGGCTAAAAGCAACTTCCTCTATTGTTCCTTGTCCACACATTTTAGAAATCTTCTATCCAACCCACGCTTGAACAAGGCATTCTCCCACAACACATATTCGGTTGATCTCAACTTAACGGCTCTCTCTTCTCTTTAGCAATAAATGAGAAGGACATTCTCCATATGTGATAAATTCTGTGATATCATCATACCATTCATCAATTGAGCCAAGAAATAGAACGGTAGGAAGATCAACTTTATCTTTGGGTAACTCATGTCTAGCTCCCTCGGTGATGAGTTCACACATGAAGCCTTTTCCATGGATGAGCTTGGTTGGTCGATGTCAATATCATATTCTTGAACCTTGCCACCCGTTCCTCTCTTGGATCCAAACTCCTGTTGTGTGAGAATGGACTTGATGGTTGTGTCAGGTACAAATACTATGGAGTGAGAGTTAAGAATGTAAAAACAAAAGCTGCACAACTTTAACCATCACAAATCATTTTTCTCCATTATGGTGTATTCGACTCATGATTTTTAAGAATGTATCTCATAAATGCAATTTGGAGTTCATGATCATTAAAATCTTCTTGAGTCAAAACAACAGCCAGGGTGTTATCTATGGCATAGAAATAGATAATAAAATCTTTGCTGAAATCTAGACATGCTAAGATGGGAGTTTTGGCAATAGCATGTTTAATACCTTCAAAGGCTTCTTTCCCTTCAGAGACCAGCCAAACTTCTTCTTTCCCTTCATCATTTGAGATATATTCAAGGTTATCTCTACAAAATTAGGGATGAATCTTCTCAAAGTTAATCTTACCAAAGAAATAATGCACTCCCTTCTTGCTGGTTGGAAGGGGAATCTGTTGAATGGCTTGAACTCACTTAGGATCAATTTTTATACCATATTTAGAGACAAATTCCCTAACAATTTTCCCTCTATGACACAAAAAATATATTTCTTAGGATTTAAAGAGATCCCATGTTCTCTACACTTCAAAAGAACTATTTCTAGATGCTGGAAATGATCTTCTCTTTCTTTGGAAAATACGGTCAAGTCATCAAGGTATACAACAATACACTTCCCTTTTAAACTTCCAAAGGTCAAGTCCATAGCTCTCTAGAAATTGGCACTAGCATTAATGAGCCCAAAAGTCATCCTTTTGTAGGAAAAAGTACCCCAAGGGTAGTGAATGACATCTTGTGTTGATCTATGGTATTAAATTCTACCGATTGTATCCTGAGAAACCATCAAGCATAGACAACATTTCAGATCCCGTCACAGCTTGTAAGACTTGATCCATCATGGGCAAAGGATAGTTGTCCTTTAAAGAAGCTTGATTCAGATTTCTGAAGTCAACACAGATACGAATCTCACCATTTTTCTTTCTAATAGGCACAATGTTGGCAATCCATGTTGAATGGTGGATAGGAAAAATGATTTTGGCTTTTAATAACTTCTGTATTTCCTGAAAGATGGTGTCAGCTATCTTAGGATTGTATTGCCTTTGTTTCTATCTGAAAGGCTTAATCCCAGGTTTGAGAGGGATGAAATGTTACATCTCCTTTGGTTGAAAAGATTTTAAATCCTCATAGGAATAAGCAAGAACATCTTTATACTTCCTTAAAAGATTAATTACTTTCTTCTTTTCTTCTGGCGTGCAACATTTTCCAATGTTCACGAGTTTAGGGTCAATAGAACTCCCAATATTAATTTTATCATACTCAACTGATTTTTGTGATCCAGTAGAAGCTTTAAATTTCACATACATATCATGTTTGTCGAACAATTCTTCTAAACTCACCAGTCCCTTTGGAATCTTGTTCCCTTTGAGTTTGATACATCCATCTTGATCTATCTCTTCTTCATTGACATATTCTTTATTGGAAGGCACACTTTCACAAGGAAAATTGTCACTTCCTTCAAAGTACAATTGTTCAAAGTTATCCCCGAGTTCTAAGAAAGAAAGAAAATGCTGATCATCATTGAAAACTTTCTAGTTACTTGCATTATCAGGTACACTGGGCCTATGGATCATCTCGATGGTAAACCTATCTTGAGAGAAGTCAGGATGAGGTATCGCATGACCTTGAGACTACTAGCGAATCAGCCACTGGTGTTCTCCTCCCTAGGCCTTTGCTTCGATGGAGAAGTCGTTAAGAAATTTGATAGAGTCCCAAACCTAATTCCTATAATGTTTCAAACTTCTATTCTTTACCTTGAAAAGGTTTCTAACTTTCTTGACAATCAGCTCCGTGTTTCCGTGAGCTAGAAGATTCTTCACACCCCTTTCTTTTTCCACATGAATCCCAAGAATGAGACCTTCATACTCTACTTTGTATTATTAGTATTTTCAAATTGTAACTTGAATGAGAAAGGACAGACCTTTCCCTTAGGAGACACCAATACTACGTCAGCTCTTGAACCAGCTGAGTAACAACTTCCATCAAACTCTAATAGCCAAACACCGCTAGGATCCTCAAGTGATTTTTTGGGAAGTTGGATCTCCTCTGGAGACATAATCATATAGTTGCCATGCCCCATATCCTCATAAAGTATTTGCACTTTGGGATCATCTTTTTTTGTACAATATACTCAGACTACTTCTCAGGAAATAACTTCTTCATTTTCCCATTAACAGGTACAAGGGCATGTGACCAATCCATTTGAATTTCTCCTCCCACATCTTTATAGAAGTTCCTACTTAGTAGCATTCCATATGAAGGAGGAATTTCTACTACTAGGATAGTAGCCAAAACCTTCTTCTCAGGTAAAGTAGCAAAAGCTACTTGTGCATCTTTAATTCTTCCAACTAGAGGCACTTCCTTACTCTCCATGAGTAACAAGACCCATAAGCACGCGTGTGAGAGTTAGGCCTAAGGAATGGGCTACTTTGGCAGAATTACATTGTTTGATGCCCCTGATTTTATGATGCGCGATTCTTTGAGTCTATGGCCGGCTATAAGGAGGATCACATAGAATGGTTTGATCTTGTCATTGGGTGAAGTGACAATAGCTACCGCAGTTAGGGTTGTGGTGCAGAAGATGGAGTGGGTAAAAGGCCTTTAGAGGTAGTTTTGGAATGGGAATTGAAAAAGTGAATCATTTTAGCAAAAGCCTTGGGATGGGTTTGATAATACTCAACCTCTGAGATTTGAACCTTGGTCCTTTTCAGGTGATCAATGATATCAAAAGACCCAGAAGTGGATGAGCTATCATTGTTTGGGACCTTAGGCTTATCAATTTTAGGAGTTCAACAAAAAATAACTTTAGTAGTAGAATTGGCAAGAATCACCTTTGGTGTGGATGTAATGGGGATAGGAGATCCTGTTTCGTAATTACGAGGATAGTCATCGGGTTCTCCTTGGATCTTTTGGTAGGCTACATCACTTTCTCCTTTTTGTTTGTCTATTCTCGAGTCATGATAGCATATGATTCACTATTCCTGTCCGCTACTACTTCGTCATAATCATCTCCTTCATCAACACCTTTAGTAGTGAATAAATTGACTCTAGATCCCTCAAGCTCCTCTGCTTCTTCATCGACCTCTTCAAAAAATTATTCACAATCTTCACTAGACCTCTTCATCCTCCGGTTCTTCAACTTCACAGGTTGCGTTAACGGGACTTTAATAGGTGGTCCTTCAAGTGCAAGCCTTGTCTGAGAAGCAGGAAAATGATTTCTGGGCTGAAAATTCCTCCTTGGAACATCTGCATAGGGGGTGTGCTAGGCCAATTGTTTCTTAATGGCGATGAGATCATTTGCAAGTTTTTGTACTAGTGGATCAGTATTAGGCCCAGGAGTGGAAGAGGAGGAAGGGAAAGACCTAGATTTAGAAGGGTCTCTTCTCAACTTCCCGGACATGATTAAATCATCTTCAACACTAACAACAAGAGTTTGATCCTTGGCCAATGTCGCAAGATTAGCTCTCCTCAATGCATAACTAACTTCAGGCAATTGGGCATTCAGGAAGAAGCATTTTTGAATTTGATCTACAAGTTGAGTGTCAAGTGGGATTTTGTTAATCAATTTGTTGAATCAACCCACAAATTCTCTCATGGGCTCATGTGATTCCTTATTTATTTGAGAAATTTGGGCCAGCAAAGCATGCGCATCTTCTGCCGGTTTGAAACGGTTCTCAAACCTTGTTATCATTGTGTTCTAGCTAGTGATAGCCCCAGACGGAAGGTGATATAACCAATCTATTGCATTATCTTGTAAGGTCTTAACAAAAAGCCTCACTGAGATATCTTCATGTTCAACTCTCAAAACTCTAGATGCAAATATGAAGGCCGCGATATGTTCATCAAGATGTACTTTTCCATAACCTCTAAACTTGGGAAAGTTCTTCAGTTACCTCTAGGTAACTCATGCAAAGGATGAGGAAGGGCGAGAGGCCCAACACGATTTTCCCAAAGCAATGGTACCACCATTCTTAGAAAAATGGCTTGAAGGGGAACTGAAACACCAGCAAGAATTAGAGCACGGAGATTAGGGACTGAGTTGCTCTGAAGGAATACCACCCGCAGGGGTTCTATTTTTGACAGGAGGAGTGCTTGTTAAATGAACTCTTCTATTTCTTCCCTGCTTAAGGAAAGGAAAACCTGTTGTTCTAAAAGCTGAAACGAGAATCTTCAATACCAAGGGCCCTTCTCTCGTGAGTAAAAAGTGGAGTCTCCGGATCAAAGGATGATTTATAAATGCTTATGGAACTAAAATACATCAAGAAATAATTTCCCTAGCAGATTCGCCAAAAACTATTGGTCGTCAAAAGGACTTCAAAGAGAACAACAATCGGGGACAAGAAGTCCCTCCTCTTTAGTGGGAGAGGTTCCCTTAATCAAAAGAAAAACTTATTTACATATGTATAGAGCATAGTTTTACCTTGGAACTTGGATATCATGAAAGCATTTTGAAGAAATAGATCATCAATAAAAAAGTACGAGAGGAATGAAGACGTGGAAATGAGCGGGAAAAGCATTCTCCTTGAATTATAGATGACAAAATAATTCCTTATGCGTACTTTCCTAATATAAAAAATTGGAATAAGACCATTTGTACTTGAATTAATGAGATGTAATTTGAAAATACACATAGTTCCATAAATAACATCTACAAGAATACAAATCTTCTTAGCATAATGTAGACAAATGATCTAACAGATTCAACAGATAGCTTGCGAATAAACGAATCGGATGGACAAAGAAAGAAGATCCTTTTGTATTGATTTCTTTACCATTTCTTACACTTTCTAAAATAATCCAAGTTCCCCCTTCAAAATGGTCAAGAGAAACCATTATATAGTTTTACAAATCAGTTACCCTTGGTAACTACTTCTTTTAGTTAATGTTTAGTTAAATGGTTGCTTAATGCAAAACCCCAACTAATTACAATAAATCTGAGATGAGGGAAGAAAGAAGGGAGAAAATTTAGGAGGAGAATATGAGTGTTCATGATTGAGAAGGGCCCACTTATTTGAGGATCCACTTTCTAAACCTTTTTAACACCTTTGCTATGTCTCTGCCACGTGGGGCTGATGTGTTGGTAGTGGAATGGGTCCAAAATCCGAGACACTTCTCCATATCTTTTCAATTTCGACGTGTGTATGATAATCCTTATTTTCTTCTTCAATAGCAGATTAGAGAGAGCATATTTCCTTCATCTTCTCCTTGGTGGTAGAATCTTCTTTGAACAAATTTCCTTTGAAAAAAGCTCTAAATTGAGCTTTAATTTCATGCAAGGAGAGAGGCACACCTGAGGTCTCATCGTGGAGGTGGTAATGGATATCCTTAAAAGATGATACCACCATATTCTTGAAGGCCTCACCCTTCTACCAGCTATTTCTCAATTCCCCAAAAGCTTCTTTTCAAAGCAGCTTGATTTTCCATTCCACACTATATACCCATGATTTTGACAAATTATCTTTTGCATCATCAAAGATCTTGCTTACTATTAAAAAATTTTCATCAGCCTTCCCCATAAGGTGAAGGTCTACTATACAACTGTAGTCCGAGTTTGAGCTCTTTATCTATATTTCCAATAGTGGAGGAGAGTTTCATTGTATATTATTTACCTTCTCATTGAGTTTGAAGGCTTCACCAATAAAATTCAACCCTATAACGAGCATATCATCCACCATGGCCTCCATAGCCCTTCCATAGATGGAATATCTATGTATATATTTGATGCTCTGAAATTCATCTTGGATGAGAGTCACAGTCTTTGGAAGATTATTCATGGGGTGGAGTCTAAAACTTTATCCTTGGACAACAACTTGATGAAACTTGCTAGAACTGAGAGCTTGCTCTTCTAGCCGTTCTATAGTTTTTTTCCCTTTTTCTACCCTCCCAATGACTGCCCGGTGATTTTTTCTTGATGATTATGGATCTCAACTTCGGGGTGGACTCTCCCATGGGAATCCTCGGGAGCTCTAGATCGACGCTTACAAATCATGTTACAGCTTGTTAACCTTCGGCTTGGCTATCTCCAGGAATTGCTGGCCCTAAGCATTAGATACTATCCTTGAGGCGGTCCTAGCCTTCTTGATAGGAGAAGGAGGAGTAGTTCCCAATAAGGCCACCACCACTCCAAAGTTGGGTCCTGAGATTCAAGAGGAAGACTTCCTCTTCCTACCATCAATGAAGGGATACACCCATGCGAAAGAGGAGGAGGAAGAAGGTGGGGCAAGAAGACCGAGAGAAAGAGAACTCATGGCACTCAAAGTGTGCACTGATGTTGCCTCTAGTTGAGATATGAGTGGGGCACTCGAGGCTTCTAGTACAAGCTGAGGAGTCAACGGTGCTCGGGAGCTCGGTCTTTGAAATTTTTCTCTTTATACGTAGGGGCTTCGGAATGCCTACGGAGACTGGAACTTCATTCTCTTCACTTTCACCGAGAACAATAACGTTCTCGGTCCCGAGGGAAATTCTAAATGCTCAATTAAGGGATCTTCTTCAACGGGCTCCTTCTTGACCTCCTTTATTTTCTTCGATATACTTGGGTGGATGAAGGAGTGGAGGATGCAGCCCTTTAGTTGATGAGATAGGAGGAGTCTCGTATGCGGTGCTTCCAAACCGGGTGTCTATGCCTACTTTCTTGGTGTTGAGGTGTCCTTGGAGGAGGATTCACTTGAATGCCTTCTAAGCTCACAAACTCTCCTGTCAAAACCAGATTTTGGTTCTTACTAGGACAAGGGATAGGATTTCATTCAAATCGTCCTTCTCCTTTTGAACCAATCCAAGTCCTCCAAAGGAGTGTGCTTAAGCAAGGTGTCATATTCATAGGATAACAAGTGAGAGTTGTCATCCCGAATCCCTTTAGGAATTTTATATAGGTTAAGCTCTGAATCGGTTGAAGAAAACACCTGCCATAATGTCTCTTTCTTGCCTCAAAATCATGAGGCACAAATCAGCCCAATAGTCTTGTGTATCCGCTTTATGATGGTAGTTGATTATGAGATTATGTTCAATAAATTTCTTCAAATCAAAATAGGTTATGGGCCTAAAGAAATGGACAAGTGATGGGAGCAAGGGCTCTCTCTATGTTTTGTGCATCCAGAGCCATCTTGTAGGTGTAATTTCCCAAGGATATGGGGAAGTGTAGTCCATTGATTTTCTTATCCCTGCATGTTGTGTGTAACTTTTCCAATTGTGTGCATATCTCGATCAAAGCCATTTTATCATTGTAGAACAAAGGGATCTTGAGAGGGGTGCTCTCATAGCCTGCTAGCCTGATATAGGAGAATTTTCTAAACTGGATGAAGTAGGCACCATAATTCGCTATTAGGCTCATGGCTTCATGAGAGAACCTTATTGCAGTGTCGATCTCCGAAGTCTCACAATATACATGGTGAAAGCATCATTCACCCTCCTGAAGTTGCGATTACTAGTGTCCCAGTTTAATTGAGGGTAGTAAGCACATATAGGATCCCTTTATGAGCGTCCAATATACGTTAAGCCAAACCATTTCCTTGATGCTGCTACGGTATACATCATATAAGAGGTCATGTAAAACTTCTTGGTTTGGTGTACATTGGATAGTTGTTCGCCAGTTCATGATGATGATTTCGCCATTGTTATTTTGAGTACCCTCACACAACATGTTGATAAGTGGGCACATCCAAGTGGAACTCATTGGTAGAGGGTAAGCCCATGAAATCTAATAGCTCCTCAATGAAATCCCATGAAATAGAGCTTTGGATAGACGGTATGTCCCCTTTTAGGGTTTTTAAGCCAAGACTTCACCACCCTTGCCTTGTATTTTTAATTGTCCTAGTCAAAGAGTGCATGAGCCTGGTTCTGAGAGATGACTATAGAATTATCCATTTTAGGAATCCTTAGGGCAGTGCCAATGGTGGTAGCATCAAGCTTGGTGATGAGCTCCCCATGTACATTTGTTAGTTCACTCGAGTCGGGGCTGAAGTGAGCACCGCAAGTGAGTACCGTGTTTGCACATTGCACTAAAATTAGGAAACCAGTGGCATATGCCAAGCCACTGTCATTGATCATTTGCACCATAGGAGAGGGATTCAGGTCTTTCATCCTATTCCAAAAATCTCCAAATTCCAATTGACGAACTTCACCGGTCCCATGATATTAGGAACGGTAGACTCAAGCGGTGAAACCTACTCCCGACCTCGAACTTAATCTTCATGCCGATAGCAATTGGAAAAAACAAAGTCACACCCTAAATTATTGATGAAATTATAGGGGGTATGGGTATGCACACAAAAATTTTGATTGCGAGGTTATGAGCAATTGATAGCGAGAAAGCAATGTGTAAAAATGCGTAGGAGGGCACCTTATTAAATAGCCGTTTTGGAGAGAGAAAGGTAATAAATTTGCATTAAATACACATCTACCAACTTAAAAAGTAAGATATTCGGGAAGAGCGGGAAAAATTAGCCCAGATGGCCTTTGGTTCATTTGGGACATGCGGGACGTGAAAGAGCGACTCGGCCGATGCGGGTGATGTGGGGTCAGAATGCACAAATGTTTTCGGGGCAATAGGGATGAAAGTATGGGAAGTGCGCGATGCGGCACCCGAGTGAAAGGTGAACAATGAGCCTAAGATAACTTGGGACATTTGGAAAAAAAGTTTCGACGAGCCCGCGAGAGAACAATTTTTTGGGTAAACCGGCCGATTGGCGAATAGGGAGCCCGAATGAACTTGGGACACATGGGATAAAAAGTTACAGCACCCATAAATTACATAGAATGACTCAAAAATGTAGTTTTTTTACTTCTCGACTTTTCCTTCACCAACAACGAAAAGGCATTAACTCAAAAAATTTCAACTTTGAACTTTCTCAAAAGAGGGGAAATTTTGAGAGGACAACATACAATAAAAGTCAATTTTTACCATAGTAAGTCAAGATTACCATGGTCATTTCTATTTTACTCTTGTAGAAATGTGTAAAGCCACTTTCTATTGTAGTGAGTCCAATTATTTGTGCACATAAGTCTTACATGATTGTACTTATGAGTTGGTATTTATGTGGTTACATTTAAAAATGGGGAAGATTACTATTTTTTCAGCCCAATCTAATGAAGATGCTTCCTCTTTCATTCAAGAGTTTAAATGATCTTGTATTTGTAATGGCCTCATAAGAAGGGAATAATGGACTAAATTGTTTTCTACCTTTTTGGATGGTTCAGCCCTTAGGTGGTTTGAAACACTAGGTTATAATGTGAAAAACTCATGGGATTTATTAACTGAAAGTTTTCTTGAAGAATTTGGTGAACAATAGAAATATGTAGATCTCATGATAGATATCACAAAGCTATCCCAAGGAGAGAAGGAGAAGATACGGGATTATCATGCTCATGTTCTAGATCTAAGAAGGAAGCTCGATGCCTAGATCTAGAAGGAAGGATCAATAGATGGGTTGATGAATGGCGTGGATAATCTCCTCTGTAAGCACTTCATTCTTGGGATGAAGCCAGAGATCAGACAACGAGTGAAGTATGACCACCCAACTACCATTGAACAAGCAAAGGAGATTGCAAGAAGGCAAGAAGAAAGCATGGAAGAGGAGCCCAAAGAAATTATTGCTAAAGTAGAGCCTACACCAGCACCTTTGGTCTAGAATCCACAACCACTCTCGGTGAGCACAAATCTTTCTCCTAGTACATCTACTGAGTATGAAGATCTGCTCAGGAAGATGGGCCAGTTAACTATTAATCTTCTTCAAGGAAAAGAATTTAGTTCTTAGGGAGGAGATAGAGGTCCAAAAATAAATATTTCTGAAGTCGTATGTTATGGTTGTTATAAAAAGGGTCATTATAAGTATAATTGTCCAGATAGAGCTTCTACATCCGGTATAAGAGATAATGATAAAGGAAAAACACCTGTGAATTCTTTTGATGTAGTAGATAAGAGATTAAATAAGGAAGTAGATGTGTTTGTAACAAACAAAAAGAAAGAAAAAGATAACCAAGATGGAAATGATCCTAAGAAGATGAAAGGAGAAACTAGTAAGAAACATAGGAGAAGAAAGTTGGGTGTGCGGGATTTTCCGATTTCACGGAAAGGACCATACTCCATCTAAGAAGATCTGTCCAAAAGGTATACAAATATTACATATGGTCAAATTTTGGCTGTCTTCGAGAAGAGGCGGGAGCTGCGAAGTGGACTCAATACTCAACGAAGGAAGGAGGTTGAGGTCCTTGTTTTGGAGGCAGAGGCGGATCCCTACACTCCACAAGCTGAGGTATTATGTAATGGTATTTCAATTCATGATGTCTTAGTTGATGGAGGTGTTGTAGTTAATGTAATGAACGAGTTTGTAATGAATATGTTGGGTTTAAAATTGATCACCCTTCAACACTTATGTTAAGGTCATTAAATAAGGGAAAAACTAAACCGAGAAGGTGTTGTTTCAAATGTGGAAATATCTGTTATGGGTGTTGTATGTGTGGTAGAATTTTAGGTGATAAAAACGGTACTATTACGTACCCAATGTTTTTGGGAAGACCATGGCTAAGGAGAGTTCATGCAAGAAACTACTGGAATGAAGGCTTCATGAAACTTGGATGTGGCAGAGAGAGGGTGAAGATAAATGTGATCCCTCGGCATCATAAGGTAGAACCTGTGGATTCAAGTGATGAAACTAATGATTGGACATCCTCTGATTACTCTAGTACTAGTGAAGTGGACACAGAAGATGAAGAAAGTGAGGTTGATGTTTCGGTCATGGATATCCTTCCAGTCACACCAACTCATGAACCAATAAAATTATCTGAAGAAGAAATTGATGATCATCTCCAATAAATAAAGATTGGTGATGCTGTGATGGAGAGTGAGAAGGAATTCTACCTCCACTTCTTTCAAAGGTACATACACATATTCACTTTTGATTACAAGGAACTCCATCAAGTAAATTAGGTAGAACATTCTATTGAGCTAGTAGATGGTGCTAAGCCCATAAAGCAAATGCCATATAGAATGAATCCTAATTTTTCCAAGAATGTAAAAGAAGAAATAGATAAGTTGTTTGAGGCGGATTCATATTTGCTATGGAGAATTCAGAATGGGTTTCTCCCATTGTGATCTCAATAAAAAAAGAATGGGAAGCTACGCATTTGTGTTGATTATAGGAAGATCAATAAGGCAACAAAGAAGGATCATTACCCTCTTCCATTCTCGATCAGATCTTGGACTAAGTAGGGCCAGAGTGCTATAGTTTTCTTATGGATATAGCGGATACAACTAAGATCGTATAGCAGAGAGAAAGATCAGTGAAGACCACGTTCACCACTCCTTGGGGAATGTTTGCTTGTAGAGTTATGCCTTTTGGGTTGTGTAATGCTCTGACAATGTTCCAGTGCTTGATGAATAGGGTGTTTGAACCCTACATTGGAAACTTCATCAGAGTATTTCTAGATGATTTTTACATCTATGGGAGCAAGATGGACCACCTGCACCAGATGGAGATAGCATTTCAAATTTTAGATGAAGCACAAGCCTCACTAAACCCTAAAAAGTGTGTCTTTGGATTTTCTAAAGGTGTTTTGTTAGGGCATGTTGTATCCAGAGATGGTATTGGTACTGATCCTTATAAAGTTTCAAAAATCAAAGAGTTACCATTTCCTATGAATAGAAGTAATTTGAGATAATTTTTAGGCCATGTGGGTTACTATAGAAGGTTCATCAAGAGTTTCTCAAATGTTGTACAACCACTAACCTAGTTCTTGAAGAAGAATGTTATTTATGAACCAGAAATAAGGTGTATGAAGCTTTTGAACAATCAAGGAAGCCCCGTGTCTTCACCTATTTTAAAGAATCCAGATTGAGAAAGCCATTCATTGTGTATACGATGCCTCGATGCAACACTAGGAAGTACTATGAGCCAAAAGGATGAAAATGGGAATGCTCATCCAGTTTACTTTGAGAGCGCATAAATGCGCAAAGGCTTTGAGGTAAATTATACCGTAATGTAAAAGAGGCTCTAGCTATCATTTTTGCTATAAAGAATTTTAGAAATTATTTGTTAGGGCAGAAATTTATATTTGTAACATATCATCGGGCTCTAAAATATATTGTAAATAAGCCTAACCCATCATGGAGGATAGAAATATGGATAATTTCGCTACAAGAGTTTGAATTTGATATTATAGATAGGACAGAAAGAAGCATGTCAATGCGTAGATGCACTCTCTTGAGCCTATGATGGTTTAGGTTCATCTTGTGATGCCGATGATTTCCTAGATGCAATATTGTTATCCCTTGACACAATCCCTAGTGAATACATAGATATTCTAAATTATCTAAATAAATTCAAGTTTCTTGATGGTGCCAATGCAAAGACTAAGAGGAAGATTACTCAAGACAGTCATCCATATTCTATTCTCAGTATGGAGTATTATTTCGAATAGAAACCGATGGACAAGACAAGAGGGAAATTAGACATGATCAAGGAAAGGAGCCGAGAGAAGAATTCCACAATGGTACATGTGGAGGACACTTCTCCTGGACAACTTATAGCAAGAAGGATCTTGGATGTAGGTTATCACCGCCCACTCTTTTTAGATATTGTTATAATTATTGTAAGACATGTAATATTTGTCAAACACATGGTAACCATAAGACTTTGTCAAGCACCATTATGCCCTATTCTTCTACTTGGTCCCTTTGAAAAGTGGGGAATAGATTGTTAGTGCAAAATCACAAAGCACCCCGGATGCACATCAAAGCTTCTAGGTTGATGTTCGGGCATCCAAGATGATTGCACAACATGGAAACCTCTCTCCAAGCGTGGGACTTGTGAAACCGAGAGAGGAATCTCCAGAGAAAGGCTGGTTCCTCGCTCCTAAACTACCCGCCACAAGCTATTCCAAAGTACAGCAAGCTAATCTAATCCTAATCTAACCATGCCAAGGAGACAAAGAGAGAGAGAGAAGGGAAAAATAGAAAAATCCTACACTAAAACGGTGATACACCGTAGAAGGAGAATGTTGGACATCTATCGAACCCATGGGACAAAGATAGGTGAGCAATGGGAAGGATGGACAGATGCATCACAGGCCCAAGGATAGATTTCACACGTAAAATGTCCCAAAACTCCATGAACACACTCCAAACCTGCAATGAACATTCAAAGATGCACTGATATACCTGCAATGAAGAGAGGCAAGAAGAGAACAAGCAAAAATGATAAAGGATGGAAAGATGCATCACAAAACACGCTTTTGTTGCTCCGTTTGCATGAACATCATTCCATTAATAAGAGGCAAAAACGCCATTACAGAGCAAGGAGGAGGTTCGAACTCCATTTTCAACCCTAGAGAAGAAAAGAAGGGAGAGCAGAGCAGAAAGAATGAACAACCTTTTTTCAAAATGAGCCAAATCTGTGTTTTACATTGCATGGGTCGAGCCCAGGGGACAGAAACGTAGGAAAACGTGCAAGCCCATTCCTCATTGACTGCAGATGCATTAAATTAGCATGGAGGATCTTACCAACCCATACCCTGTCATTTTGAGTGATTTTGGAGGAGAATATGACCCATGTGCATTAATTTTGCCACTTTGAAATGTCACTTAGCGTCTTTGAAGAAGAATGCGACCCATTAGCATTAAAACAGGTTGTTGAAAGGTCGCTTCTGGCCATTACTATGTGCCAGGGCCGTTTCTCTATTTTCTCTCTTCGACTACACCAAAACTCAAGATTGATCCCAGAATCATGTAGAGAATTTCATAATCTTTCCATTGATATAAAGAACGGGAAATCCGAAAGCTCTGGATCAAAAGATATGGCGATCGAAGATTTAGGGCACGGAGCAGACCAAAACGGATTTTGAAATATTTCCGCGCTCTGCCACTTGGATGACACGTGGCATGCTCATATTGGTCACGTAATTCTCTCTCCTCTGTCTTTCACGGGATTTCCTTTTGAAATTTCCTTGTGGGGCCCTTTACCGGGACACGTGGCACTATCCCATTGGTTCTGGCCGACCCTTTAAACCTTGCCCTTTGACTTTTGACTTTTCTCCTTGAGACACATGGCGTGATCTAGTTAGTTCTTGGCACCGCTGATTTTTCACACCCTTCGCGTCTTTTCATCCCGGATGTCCCAAATGCTTAGTGCTCCTTGTGCTGATTTCACGCGAACCGGCCGGTTCGCGTCCATTTGTCCCAAATGTCCCAGTTGCCTTCGGACTGCCTCGACCCTTTTTCACCCGGTTCGGCCGGTTCGCGTACTCGCGGCCCACTTGTCCCATTGTGTTTCGGACTGTTTGTGCTGATTTCACCCGGTTCGGCCGGTTCATGTCTTTTTGTCCCAAATGTCCCAAAGGCGACCCTCTCAGCAGTTAGCCAATTTTTCCTCTCGGTCGAACCGGCATTTCGCGCCCGCCGCGTACTTTTGTCCCACTTGTCCCAAATGCTTAGTGGGCCGCCTGGAGGCTTTTCGGCCGATCCGCGCCTTGACGTCCCAAATGTCCCGACTGTCCTAGGACAAGGACTTAGCCATTTTCGTGATTTTTTCCTGGATCAATCTACTTGCCTTTCTGCAACTTTTTCACATTTTCTCAGAGCTTGCTCCTTCCTTCTTCGGCCAGGGGAGTTAAAAAAATATCTGAGAGAACCTCAGAAACATGATGTTTGCTCTGAATCAATCAATGTGCCTGGGACTTGAACATTCTGATGCATGTTATCAAAATTACCCTGGGGGGGTGAATTTTGGATAACAGTTTTGGCGACTCAGCGGGGTCATCTGCCTGCTAGATGAAAAGACCAGTTGCCTGAAGCAATCCATTGGGCATGGAGTCATGAGTAGGCCTGAAAACTGATCTGAACTTTGAAAACTTCCCTCTGAGCCACTTGGAAACCCACCGGACATGGAGTTGTTCTCACCAAAAACCACTGGAACGAACTGTGCAAGAGCAAAACCAGCAACACCAAAAACTATGTACAAAACTGAAAATCATACATGCCCCAAATGGAACATGCAGAGTGTGCACAAGCACTTCTTCTGCTGAAAGCAAACCTACCTACTCTCTACTCTAATCGAAGCAAAGGCAAGCTAAACAAACCCTGCAACTGGTTGTGAGAAATAGCTTCCTTTCTTCAAAATTGGCAGCCATGCAATTGATTTGGCACTGATCATGGCTGTTTGGATGGATGGAAAATCAACAAGAAGCTGGTCTTCTATCCAAATCATCAAGGTATCAACTGAAAAATCCAATACCTCTTTTAGTTGCTCTACATTTGGATTGGAGAGGTATGGCAGCTGATCCTTGGTACTTTGTAGCTCATCCTCATGCTCAGAAGCAAGCATGACTGGTTGTGGCTTCTCCTTTGGCTCCAATGAAGCCAAATACCTGATTGGGCAAGGTCTAATCAGTTTGATATGCCCATAGCTCTGATTTTCAACTCCAAGAATGGAGTTTTCTTGCAGACCCACCTGAATGGATGATGTGGAAGAAATGGTGGAATCCTTCTGTCCTTTCTCTTCCTCCGATGAAGAACATGGAAGATTAAAGTCTTCCAATTTTGATTCCAAAGGGCTGCTATAAGATGCAGGCTGCTGCAAATGAATGCTGTCCTCCATGACAACAGGCTCTAGTGTTTGGAATGTGGATGATGAAAGAGAGAATGGTGAAAACTCAACTGGCTCTTCTCCATGAAAACAGATCCTCCAAATATGACAGTAAACGCCTCATTCATTGTCTTACTCTTGCTCGTATTCAACTTCCTCCGTGGTGTCCTCTTGATGTGCAACCTAACCACCATGGTTTGCTTCACTCTCCAATATTGAGTTTGAGAGATCAAACTCCTCTTCGGTCTAGAACTTGAGAGAGGTGAAGTAGAAAGAAGAACTAAAGGTTCTCCTGTAGCCTGCTTTGTGCTCAAAGCCCTTGGATCTGCACTTTTCTCCTCCATAGCTAGAATGTGCTCCTCTTCTTTTGGATTTGGAGCAGCTTCTCCTTCCTCCAATGTTTGAAGACAATCTTGCTCTTGATTGAACTCCTCCTCCAGCATGAAGTTTGTCAAGTCAAACTCTTCAATTTGCTGCTCTAGAGGACAAGTTGGGACTGCAAGATCTTCTTCTTCTGCTGCAACCAATTCAGTCCTAACCACCATTTGTTCAACCTTGGCCTCTTCTGTGGGCTTCCTCATCAAGGGGATCTTTTCAATTCCAAACTTAAGAGCCAAACTTACTATGCTCTTAATCATTTCTTCTTTTCCTGGCTCTTCCTCTTGCTGTCCTTGATGACTGATTTTTTCAATTTCTTCTTCCCCACATGGAATTGGGAATGCAAAAGGAGGAATGGGCTGAAACTCAACTGATTTTACAATTTTTTGTGGTGGTGGAGGCAGTGAAACCTCTTGTTTCTTTGGAGGAGGGGGTATTTCTGTTAGCTCTTGTGGAGGGAATGACTGTTTGGAAGGGAAAAGGAAAGAAGAATTGAGATGGGGTGGAAGACTAGGGGATGGGGGAATGGATTCAACACTTGGGACAGCAGATGGAGAGTTTGAAACTTGACACTGCTGAAATGAAATAGATTGGGAAAGAGGAAAAGAAAAGGCATGAGATGGTGTGCTTACCCATTGACAAGGTTGCTGAATACTTCTCTCATACACCTCTATTTCTTCAATCCACTTTGCAAGCAAAGGCAGTGTTGCAATCATGAAGTCAAGCTTCTCCTGAGGGCTGTAATGCCTTGGAAAAGGTCCCACCCATGGACAGGGTGCTCCATAACCGATTCCAAAAGCTTTCATTTGTGCTTGAGCCCTGGACTGCACTATCCCCACCTCCATCTTTTGGATTTTCTCCAACAGACCAGCATCTTGGATCTGATGGTCTTCATTGTATGCACACCCTTGCTCTTGGAAAGCTCCATAGCCAAACTGACTTTGGCACTGCTGCTCATATGGGTATGCATACTGATCTTGAATCTGCTCAAAATGCTGATTTGGAGGATTTGTAAAACATGTTGGAGGTGGAATATACTGCTGTTGTTGATGTGAATTCCATGATGGAAATGAAGTCATGATTGCACAACTTCATGGAATGGAAAAGAATGAAGGGGATGGAAAGAAAGATGGATGAAAATGGATGGAAATGAATGGAAAGGAAGGTCTGCAACTTCAGAGATGGGTTGTTGACCAGATGGAGTCGCCAGATGTGTTTGCAAGTGCCTCCAAAGGTTGAAGTCTTCACAGGAACACATCAACCTGCAAAAGATGAAGTGAAAGACCTCTAAGCTCCCACCGGGCATGCCAAAACTGTTAGTGCAAAATCACAGCACCCCTGGACGCACATCAGGCTTCTAGGTTGATGTTCAGGCATCCAGTATGATTGCACAACATGGAAACCTCTCTCCAAGCGTGGGACTTGTGAAACCGAGAGAGGAATCTCCAGAGAAGGCTGGTTCCTGCTCCTAAACTACCTGCCACAAGCTATTCCAGCGCAGGCAAGCTAATCTAATCCTAATCTAACCATGCCAAGGAGACAGAGAGAGAGAGAGAAAGGAAAAACAAAAAATCCTACACTAAAACGGTGATACACCGCAGAGAAGGAGAATGTTGGACATCTATCGAACTGCCATGGGACAAAGAGAGGTGAGCAATGGGAAGGATGGACGAGATGCATCACAGCCCAAGGATAGATTTCACACGTAAAATGTCCCAAAACTCCATGAACACAGCTCCAAACCTGCAATGAACATTCAAACATGCACAGATACTCGATGAATGAAGAGAGGCAAGAAGAGAACAAGCAAAAACGAGAAGGATGGACGGATGCATCACAAAACACGTTTTATTGCTCCAAGTTTGCACGAGAACATCATTCCATTAATAAGAGGCCAAAAACGCCATTACAGAGCAAGAAGGAGGTTCGAACTCCATTTTCAACCCTAGAGAAGAAAAGAAGGAGAGCAGAGAGCGAAAGAATGAACAACCTTTTTTCAAAATGAGCCAAATCGCTTTTACATTGCATGGGTCGAGCCCAGGGGACGAAACGTGGAAAATATGCAAGCCCATTCCTCATTGACTGCAGATGCATTAAATCAGCATGGAGGATCTTACCAACCCATACCCTGTCATTTTGAGTGATTTTGGAGGAGAATGTGACCCATGTGCATTAATTTGGCCATCGAAATGTCACTTCGGTGTGTCTTTGAAGAAGAATGCGACCAATTAGCATTAAAACAGGTTGTTGAAAGGTCGCTTCTCGCAATTACTACACACGAGCTGTTTCTCCATTTTCTCTCTTCGACTACACCAAAACTTGAGATTGATCCCGAGAATCATGTAGAGAATTTCATAAGATTTCCGTTTATATAAAGAACGTGGAAATCCGAGCTCGATCAAAAGATATGGCGATCTCAAGATTTAGGGCACGAGCGCACTCACCAAAACGGATTTTGAAATATTTCCCACACTCGCCACTTGGATGACATGTGGCATGCTCATATTGGTCACGTAATTCTCTCTCCTCCATCTTTCGCGGGCTTTCCTTTGAAATTTCCTTGTGGGGCCCTTTACTGGGACACGTGGCACTATCCCATTGGTTCGGGCTGACCCTTTAAAACTTGCCCTTTGACTTTTGACTTTTCTCCTTGAGACACGTGGCGTGATCTGGTTGGTTCTCGGCCCTGCCGATTTTTCGCGCCCTTCACGTCTTTTCATCCCGGATGTCCCAAATGCTTAGTGCTCCTTGTGCTGATTTCGCGAACCGGCCGGTTCGCGTCCATTTGTCCCAAATGTCCCGGCTTGCCTTCGAATCCTCGACCCTTTTTCACCCGGTTCATTCGGTTCACGTACTCGCGGCCCGTTTGTCCCATTGTGTTTCGGACTGTTTGTGCTGATTTCACCCGGTTCGGCCGGTTCACGTCTTTTTGTCCCAAATGTCCCAAAGGCGACCCTCTCAGCAGTTAGCCAATTTTTCCTCTCGGTCGAACCGGCATTTCGCGCCCACCACGTACTTTTGTCCCACTTGTCCCAAATGCTTAGTGGGCCACCTGGAGGCTTTTCGGCCGATCCGCGCCTTGACGTCCCAAATGTCCCGACTGTCCTAGGACAAGGACTTAGCCATTTTCGTGATTTTTTCCTGGATCAATCTACTTGCCTTTCTGTAACTTTTTCACATTTTCTCAGAGCTTGCTCCTTCTTCGGCCAGGGAGTTAAAAAAATATATCCGAGAGAACCTCGAAACATGATGTTTGCTCAATCAATCAATGCCCAGGACTTGAACATTCTGATGCATGTTATCAAAATTACCCTGGGGTGAATTTTGGATAAGCATAGATATTATAGGTCCACTTCCATATACCCCACGCCAAAATAATTATATTGTAGTTGCCATGCATTATTTAACCAAGTGGGTTGAAGCTAGGCCATTGAAAATAGCTTCCATGGATGAAGTGGCAAGGTTCATATATGAACGCATTGTCACCATATTTGGTTTTCCATTAGAAATTGTAATAGATCAAGGAAGCCACTTCATTAATGAGGTGGTAGAATCCCTAGTCAACAAGTTTTCTATTAAGTGCGAAACATGATGTTTGCTCAATCAATCAATGTGCACGGACTTGAACATTCTGATGCATGTTATCAAAATTACCACTGGGGTGAATTTTGGATAGCATAGATATTATAGGTCCACTTCCATATACCCCACGCCAAAATAATTATATTGTAGTTGCCACAGCATTATTTAACCAAGTGGGTTGAAGCTAGGCCATTGAAAATAGCTTCCATGGATGAAGTGGCAAGGTTCATATATGAACGCATTGTCACCATATTTGGTTTTCCATTAGAAATTGTAATAGATCAAGGAAGCCACTTCATTAATGAGGTGGTAGAATCCCTAGTCAACAAGTTTTCTATTAAGCGCGGGAAGGCAACAACATACAATGCAAGCACAAATGGATAGGTGGAATGAACAAATTTTGTGTTGTATCAAATTCTAGCAAAGATTCATCCTTGCAAATACATAAGTGGGATAAAAGGATTCATGCAGATTGTAGGCATATAGGGCAACATCAAAGTTAGCAATAGGATACTCCCCATTTCAGTTGGCTTATGGCATTAATCTATTTCTTCCTATTGATTTTGATATTCCCACCGTGAGAGTTATGAAAAATGAAAGGATGGATGAAAGTGATTCAAGATAAAAGAAAGGTTGGTGCATCTTCATTTACTAGAGAAATGAGGGAAATAGCAAAGGATACAAGCTATAAGAAGAAAATGAAGCAGAAGGAATACTTTGATCAAAGATCTCATTGGTCTCCATTTCATGTGAATGACTTGGTTCTAGTATATGATTCCAGATACAAAAAAGAAGGCAGAGAAAATTTCTTCCCAAATGGATGGGGCCCTACAAAATAGCAGTTGTGCATGAAAATGGTCCATATCGACTGGAAGAATTGGATGGGACACCCATTACGAAATGGGTCAACCATGACAAGTTAAATATTTTCCAAGCACTAGAATAGTCTACTCCAAGGACGGAGTAGAAGCTAGGAAGGGGGAAAATGTCGACATTAAAATTTTCCTCCGTAATTTCTATTTTATTATGTATGTATTAGGAATAGGATGTTGTTAAGTATGGTTAGTAGTGGCGTCTGATAGAAGATAACGGAATTGTTAGTACGGTGCCGCCAATAAAGTAGAGTACGGTAATAGTCAAATTACATGAGTAGGAATGTTGTGGTAAAAGTAAATATTTTTCGTAAGTGGTCCAAAGAATGTTAAAATGTCAAAGTTGGGGTAAGTAGAGAAGTAGGGTCTACATGATTAGGAATTAGAAATATTATATTTGTAATAAGGACAAAGAGTGATGTCATAAATATTTTTGTATTTTATTTGTAGAAAAGTCTAAAAATGTGGAATCCATGTGAGATAAGGTTTATCTTATCTTAGAAGATAAGCCTACATGTAAAGGAAAGAGTTTAGGCATGGAATATGATTGGCTAGAAGAGATTTCCTATCCTATCTTAGAGATAGGGTGGATAATCCTGAATTCCTATAAATAAAGAGGCCACCCCCCTCATTTAACATAGAAGGAAGTAGTGAGAAATATTGTATGAGTAAGTGTGTAAAGGAAGCCATCATTTTGAAGGTGTGTTAAAGAAGCCATTAAGAGGTGTAATTGTGAAGTTTCTCCCATAGTTATTATTGGAAGGAAAGTGAAGTCAGTAACACTTGAAGTACCTCATGGGTGAGATTGTAACAATTTCATGTTGATATGGTAATTTACACCAATATTTCAGATTTATCATCATTCCGTCTTATCAAAGTCTATGGTATTCTTGTGTTATGTTGTTGTGTTTCCATATTACATCCACCAAACTAAAAGTTGTGCATTAGTAAATAATCATAACACGAGGAGTTTCGGTGAAATATTATCGAGTGCCGGATTGGTGTTGACAAGATCGCCTATCCTCTTTAAACCAATAAAATTCTCTTTGGCATAATCGTTAAGCTACAACAAAGGAGATGTTCTAGGAACCTAAAAGTAGTCAATGTAAGAGGCAACCTTGTGGACGAAATAGGAAGTGCTCCACTTACCCACTTGACTAATTTTTTCACAGTGAGTTTAGAATCAAAGTTATCTCAATTATGACCCCATGCAAAAACACAATAGAATGCATTCTTATGCTCATTGTGTCAAAGGGGGAGTAAAGTAAATTGATCTACTATAAGACTAGTTAGTGTGTCTTTCTTGGAAAATTGAGCTCACGAGAGGTAATTTGTGACAACTAGGTTGAAATAACTAATCGGAATCCGTATTTTATTGAGTCAAGTTTTCCATGTCAAACCTATTAGGGTTTACACACTTTGGTGCACGATAATTTATTAGATCTAAGCATACATGCAAATAAAAGTGGATATTCTACCGGAAGAAATACACAAAATAAGAGACATAAATCAACATCGATTTAACATGGTTCACCTCTCATGGGCTTCTTCCACTAACAAATAAGCCAATATATTATCCAAAGCTTTGACAAGATATAAAATGAATATTTACAATCTTCCACACCTCTCGGATGTACAATACTTTATTTCTTTCAATATTTTACTTCTTCTCCAAGAATTCTCTCTCTCACCAACTTTTCCATGTTCTTCTTAATTCTTACTTCTAAACCCTATCTTTCATGCTTATATATGCATATATAAACTTAGGTCACTTAACCATGTAATTAAAATCAATAGATATACTTTAATGTTAAAAATAGATCTAATTCCCGAGAGTTAATAAAAACATCCACGCATAGGTTACCGATGTCGGTTCTCCCTAACCGATTTTGGTTCATCTGCCCTAATCAATGCCATTCCTCTTAACCGATGATGGTTATTGTGTTTTCTAGAAATTTTTACATTACATACTAATCCAAAGTAATTAATCTCCACAACTCAATAGTCTCTCACTTGAGATTAATTACTACACCATACCATGTACACCGTCATTCTTGGATCCTTCCTTAGCTTTGTTTCTTCCTCTTCAAGTTTCAAACTCAAAGACCAAAATAAGTGGAGTATAGCTCCAACATCTCCTTTGTGAATGGATTTGTTAGAATTTATGCAGGGGTTCTCACTTGTATGAATCTTTTCTAGCTACAATATTTCATGGACTTCAATACCTACCATATGAACTGATACCTTAAATGAATGTGTTTCGTTATCGAATGAAATGCTGAGTTCTTTTCCATATGAATTACACTCTAATTGTCACTGAACAATTTGAAATCATCTTTCTCCTTTCCCAACTCTTCCATGAACCTACTCATCCATATCATCTCCTTTCTAGCCTCTGTAGCTACAACATACTCTTCCTCTATAGTAGACAAAGCCACAACCTTCTGTAATCTTGAAATCTAACTAACTATCATCCCACCTAATGTGAAAATATATCTAGTAGTACTCCTCCTACCATCTAGATCTCTAGCCATATCCAAATCAACATAGCCACATAATGAAATATCTGAACCTCCATAGCATAACTGCATACTAGATGTCCCTTTAAAATACCTAAGTATCCATTTGACTACTTTCCAATTCTCTTTACCTGTATTATCCATATATCTACTCACAACTCCCACTGCATGTGCAATGTATGGTCTGGTACAAACCATAACATAGATAATATTCCCAACTTCTGAAGCATATGGTACTCATGTAATGTATTTTACCTCTTCTTGTGATGAATGGCATTCATTTTTGCTTAATTTGAAGTTCCCGGATAAAGGTGTACTAACAGGTTTTGGATTCTACTTCTTGAACCTTTCTAACACCATGTAGATATAATCCTCCTTAAACAAATATAATTTCTTATTTTTCCTATCTCTATGTATTTGCATGCAAAGGATTCTTTTTACATATCCTAAATCCTTCATAGAAAATGTGTGAGTTAGCTTTTCCTTAAGCTCACCAATTTCCTCCATACTAGATCCTTCAATGAGTATATCATCCACATATAGTAACAAAATAATATAGCTCCCATTTTAAAGCTTCTTTAAATAAACACAATGGTTATATTCACATCTCAAGTAACCATACTCATGCATAAAACTATCAAACCTCGTGTACCATTTCCTTGGAGCTTGCTTAAGCCCATATAGGCTCTTTTTCAACCTACACACTAATTTCTCCTTACCCTTGACTTCATACCCAAGCGGCTATTGCATATAAATATCTTCATCCAAATCACCATGAAGGAAAGTCATCTTCACATCTAGTTGCTCTAAATGTAAATCCTCTACTGCAACTAAACTCAATACAATATGAATAAAATTCATCTTAACAATAGGAGAAAATATTTCACCAAAGTCAATACCTACTTTATGTGTAAATCCCTTTACTACAAGCCTTTCCCCGGTACCTTTTCTAGCCATCCTCTTCTTCCTTGATCCTCGTAAACCCACTTCTTCCGCAATGTTCTCTTACCAACTAGCAACTTAACCAAATACCAAGTCGAATCTATTATAAGGAGTTGATCTCTTCATCTATGTCATGCTCCCACCGGATGGGGGTCTTATCATGTGTTTATTCTTTAAAAAAAATTGATTCACCATAATCAGCAATAATAGATAAAATAGAGGTGTAAATATTTCTCGAGGTTTACTTACGCTTTGTGACATTCTCATAGGAGTCCAGGGGTACCGAGAGGCTCATTTTGGACCTCCTAGACATTTGTATCCAAATTTGTCGCTGACTAACACCGGTCACTTGTAATCAGATTCGGTTTCTTTGACGAGATGTCATTTTGGCTCCTATAACAAATACCGATTCATTGACCAATGTTGGTCGAGGTAACCCCACACCGATTATTGTGTAACCCCCGTAGGTAATACTTTTAAATCCAAGATTTCATTTTCATTCACAAACTTCTCAAATGTTTCATCCTTGGGTACCAAAATTTGATCCCTGTACATTCTCTTTTCATTCCATTCAAAATTGTGACTCCTAATAATTGTATAATTCTCTAAATCTCAAAAATAGAAACCAAAATCAATAGATCCATAACCAATGAAAGTGCATCTCTTGGATTTTGCATGCAAGTTTTTCCTATTTTCCTTATTAACATGCATAAAAGATTATGAACCAAAAACTTTAAGAAAATATAGATCTACCTCTTTTCTAGTCCAAGCTTCCTCTATTAGTCCTCCATCTAGTGAACTTGAAGGCCCACGGTTAATCAAATAAATTGTTGTATCAACTTATTCTACCAAAAAATGCAAAGGCAATCCAGAATGTATCCTCATACTTCTATCTTGTTCATTTTTTTTGTAACACCTTTCTCATGTGGTGTTCTTAGAACCATTCTTTCTCTATGTAACCCATTCACTAAACAATAATCATTGAAATCTTTGCTACAATATTCACCAGCATTGTCAGTGTTATGTTTATGGAGCCTATTTTCATGTTAGATTGTGGTACACCTTCTATGTGTTACACTCGGGTATTTTTATGGTAGTCCCGCTCACCGGTGAGTGGGTCGGGGAGTTCGGGCGAAGCCCCGAAGTAAATTTTCATGGGTGGTTTATTAACCCATGGGTAATGGGTAACTGTTAAGGGCTGTTTTTGGGCCCATGGTTTTTTGGTACCCATTATTTTGTAAAACCGCCTCTTCGGCTACCCATAGGTTTATGGGACGGTTTTGGTTTTACCCATTGTTTGATACCCATGGTTTTGTAAAACTGCTTAAGCAATTGTCTATTTATATGGTCTTATGTATATGATAGAAATACAAGCAAATGTATTGCAGATGTGTTTTGAATTCAGGTGTGAATTCTATAGAGTTTGTTGAGCATAGCTCCAAACAGATTTGGGTATTGTATTGAGAGAGTGGAGGCTTGTAATAAAATATGAGCAAGTGATTCTTGGTGGACGTAGCCCAAATTGGGTGAACCATGTTAAATCTTGTCTCTTTGTGTTGTGTTATTTATTCTACACTTTTATTTGAGATCTGTAATATTTTCTACATATTAGTTTCTACTGTTGCGATTCTATAAGGGATTATTCCGCATATTTTATCTCTTATTTCCTAACAGTCAGATCAAGGCACTTTAACTTTGAATTAGATTCATTCTTAACAAGGGATTTCCATCCTTTAAAAGTCTCAAAAACATCATATTTGCGTTCAATAGAATAAATTGATACCTTCCTTGGAGCATCATCAAGAAAAGTAACATAATACTAGGATCCTCCATGAGAAGTTACCCGATCTGGTCCCCACATATCTCGAGTGTACAAGCTCAAATTTCTGGTCCTTATTAGTTACCCCAACTTTGAGAAATCTCACTCTCTTTTGCTTTCCAAAGATACAATGCTCACAAAAATCAAGATCTAAATATTTCAAATCTGATAACTTACCTTTAGCCTTTAAGATTTGCATTCATTTTTGACTCATATGGCCTAACCGATTATGCCATATGCATGCATCTGAATCTGAAGTAGATAATGCGAAAAAGGAATCATTAACATAGGTAGATAAATATAACATTCCTACCTTCTTACCTTTTTCCTCAATAAGAGAATCATTGGTAAATTTCAAAGAGTCTCCTAAAAGTAACCATACAACCATCTTCACCTAGTTTCCCTACGAAATAATATTTCTCCCGAGGCTTGCACATGCCTCACATCTTTCAATACCCATGTATTTCCATTCTACAATTTTAGATTAACTTCCCTTTACTAGTAATAATTCAAGGTTCACCATCACCCAAATAAACATGCCCAAAATTTCCCTAGACATAATTTCTAAAATATCTCTTATTAGGGGTTGCATGGAAAGAAACTCCGAATCTAAAACCCATGATTCAATTCTATTATCTAAAGAAAGAATAACAAAGATCTTGCATTACCTCTACTACAGCAAGATTTGCTTCTTTACCTTTGTATGATGTTGGTTCTCTTTATCTTTTGACTAAAAATCTTTCTTTGCATGTCCTTTCTTTCCACATTTCCAACAAGTAATTACTTTACCTCTGGATTTAGATCTTCTATTCCTTGAATTTGATTTCTCATTACTCTTAGTCTTGGATCTCTCCTTCTTCCTTCCCCTTCTTTCTACATTCAAAGCATTCTTAGATGATGATTCCTCTCACTCTTCCTACGAATATTTTTCATTCAAGATTAGACTAACCACATCATCGAACTTAAAAATATTATTAAAATATGTTGTATTGTTAACAACCATTACCAAGTTGTCCCAGCTATCAAGCAAAGAACATAATAATAAAAGTTCTTTCACTTCATTATCAAATGGTATATCAACTGATTTTAACTAATTTACAATAGATCTTAAATCATTCAAATGACTAGATGCATATCCACCTTCATGCATCTTAGAACTAAATAGTTTTTTCATCAAATTAAATTTTTTTGAAGCACTAGGTTTTTCATATAAATTAGAAAGATATTTCATTAATCCTACAGTAGAATTCACTTCTGTAATATTGGAAGCCACGGTTGCTACCAAGCTCAATCTTATAGATCCAAAAGCCTTTCTATCAAGAATCTTTCATTCTTCATTTACATCTTTGTACATCTAAACTTCTCGTCCAATGGTAAATACAAATCTCTTTGATACGAGATAATCCTCAATCTTCATTTTATCAATTCTCACCCACCTAACCTTGTCAAAATTAAAATTTCAGGTTTCCATGGTGTAGACAAGGTCGATACATTTCTAATGGTGCCAAATTTGTTGAATTTTGAGGAACAGATCGAAATATATGTCAATTTGAATGTTTGAGTCGATCCATACAAAAATGATGAAAACTAATTTAGTAGAATGGGTCTGTGGACCCAAAATTCACTTTGCATGTTTTACACAAAAATGCAAAAAATGCCCCGCAGCCCCGTAATTCACTTTTCTCAAAAAACCATCTTCTGGCCCGCCAGCCTGCATTTTCCATTTAGGAGAAAAGTCCTCCCCAGGCACACCGAACCGCAACTGGAAAAAATTCCTTCCAAGGACAGCCTCCACGCATGTAATGTAGGCTTAAAACATGGTTTCTTTTGGCGTTAGTAGAGGTGTGGCTCACTTTTATACTTTACGGCTTCTCGGGTCAAAAAGTTAAAACTACCTCCAGTGACTCACCTTCCCACCTTGACTTGAAACATGGCCACGTGTAGAGCTGACGCACATTTGGGAACTACTTTTGGATTTTGCTTTTGAAGTTGCGTCGAAGGGACATGTGACTCCTTCCAAGGATTTTCTCTTTTTATTTGTGTTTTGGATAAGTTCCTTTTATTTGGAAGGACCATACATTTGACCCGAGACACGTGGAAGCTTAGCACACATTTGGGACCTGCCCCACATTTTACCTTTGAAGTTGTGCTGAGACAAGTCACGTGGAGGTTTCCACTAACCTTTCTATACTTAGTCGATTAAATGGCCTCGCTTCTCGAATCATTTGTGAAATGGGGAAAGACTTTGAGCCTTTCCCCATTTCTCTCCCGAGATCCTCTCATTTCTTTGATGTTGTTTGCCTCCTTCACTAACCCTGATCCTCCATTTTCGAGTCTTCCTACAACTTGACTATTGGATTTGAAGCATGGGCTCGTTAAATAGAAACAACCGTTAGATTTCCTCCTTTGCAGGGTTGGGTTTGATCCTAATTTTTCCAAGGGGGGAAAATTAGGATAATAATTTGGTGACTCATGGGGATATCTGCCTACTAGATGAAGAGACCAATAGCCTGGGAAGTATCCATTGGGCATGGATTCATGGGTGGTGGCCTGACACTGGTCTTATACTTTGAAGCTTGAATCCAATGTTTGCACTTGGTGACCTTGAACCTACCCCATTGTTCTGGAAATGGACCCCTCGAAATTTGATTTTAGTTGTTCTGTGTTTGTTCTATTTTAAAATTAGCAACTGTTATGGCAACCATGGGTCTCCATGTTGTAAATGCTAAAGGGCCTGGTGCATTCACCTAGAGGCACATCGAACTCGTATAAAAACACAAACATGGAGCAACAAAACATGTGCCACAGAACTTACGGAAATAAAACCTATGCTACGATAAGATAATGTGCATAATCACTTGAGAAATTGAAAACCTAGGCTAATATTTATAAAGGTGAGGAATTTTTTATTTTAGTAGTAGTGTTTGATGTAGATCCCATTGACTGGAATCTATAATTCTTTGGCATCCAAATTAGTTAGCTGGAAGGTATTACTACTTATACATCTTGTGACCATGTAGGGGCCACTCTAAATGGCATCAAACTTGGAATGTTTTCCTACTTTTTCTCGATCTCGCATCCCACTTTAGAACTAAGTCCCCCTCTTGAAAGGTCCTTGTTCTTTCTTTCTTATCAAATATCTTCTTGATCAATGCTTGATATTTCTCCACATTGTGTGTTCTCTTATCTCTCCTACTTCCATTAGCTCTGTATACCTAATTGCCATAGGTTAAAACTTGACTAGTTTCAACTATTTCATGAGGTAGTTGAAGTAATCGATCACATATTAATGGCTTGAAATAAACATTCCACATCCTTGCCCAAATCAAGATATCCAATTGTAGTTGTGTAGAAGATGATGAGATATTTCCAACAGTATAAAATTTGTTGAATTTCGAGCACTGGATCGAAAGTTATGCCCATTTGAAATTTTGCATCGAATCCATACAAAATTATCGAAAATAATATCTTCTGCGAAAAAAATATGTGGGCCCAAAATTACGAACCACACCACTTGCAAAAAGTGACAAAAATTACAAAACCTCCCACACCCCACATGCCTGGATATTCACTTTTGTCTCGAAAACTCCATGAGCTCGAAATTTTAGTTTGCACTATAAAACCCCATGGACCTGAGATTGCAAACTGTGTCAGTTCTAGAAAAATCAAAAAATTATAAAATCCTTCTGCATCCTCATAACTTTGCACATTTTTTTTTGGTGAAAACACTTCCTCAAGCCGACAAGTCTAAATTTCACTTTTGGTGGAAAAAAAAAAATATTCACGGGCTCGTAGGCCCACAATTGTAAACTGTGCCATTTGTGAAAAATGCAAAACACCAAGATATCTTCCTAGGAACGTCATTTCGTAATCTTCTCCTTTGGCGAAAAGTCTTCTGCAGGCCTGCAAGCTCACATTTGGCAAAAAAATCCTTCCCAGTGTGCAGCCGGCCTACAACTTGTAAAATATGAAGAGTTAGAAGGAATTATTTATATTTTCGAAAACTGGAAGAAATTTTCTATCTGATAGAGATTCTTTTGGGAATCCTTAAGTACTTAAAATATGTAAAAATCATATTGAAGAACTAAAATTGGGGGAAATGGTGTTAGTTGACCAAAGTTAAGCATGAGCTTATTTTGGACAACAGATAAGTTGCAAAAATTGACTAAAACTGAAAATTGCTTTAAAATGGGTCCTGAAAACACACATCTTGATTTCAAGAACAATTTTGGATTAATCCTACTTATTCCCCTATATACATATTCTTCATTGTATTTGTCAGAAGTCAAATACGACATGAACAATGCTCAAGTTACAAGGGTATATTCCGGGATGATAATCGTAAAAGCAACAAAAATTTCTTGTCACATAACGGCGAGGGCCTCAAAACCTACTTGAAAAATAATCCCGATAATTTTTTTGCAAAAATGAGATTTCGCTCCAATACTCTTATTGACATACAAGAGGTAGGTGACGGTATTTTATATTTTCACTCAAACAAAGAACCATTTGCAAACCAAAACCGATCACATTTTGTAAAATTTAACATGTCATCACAAGTGGCGGAGCTATAAAAATGGGCTTCACGAATTAATCGAGAGAGGAATTAAAATAGTATAAAAATGAAGACAAGTTTCCCCACGTTGTCCTATGGTACTAGGGATAAAATTATAAGTTCTGAAATCATGGTACATTTGGTTGTCGTGTTCCATATGCATGATTTTTTAGGTTATTTTTAATATGTTTTAAAGGTTTTCAGGAATGGTAAAAGTTGTACATTCATACAAGATGTACTATTATTTTTTAATCCAAAATTATTGAAAACCAACCACATAGGAATGATAGAGTGCATGATTTAAATTCAAAGACAAGGGAAAATCCATACCTATTTCTTTCAATTCACTTTCATCGCATTTGATGGTTGAAGGTTTTCTGAAATTACTCTAAAGCTCCTCTTTTTCATAGCTCAACACTACAATCTCATACGAGACATTCCTAAATTTTCCATGTTCTAGCCTCGTTAATCTAGCTACAACCTAATTCTATCAACAAACACATGTTATTCTTCATCCCCCGCTCTTTGTGAATCCTCCCAAAGTAAAACAAATGAGGCTCTTAATAATTTTTAAAAAATCCATTTTTGTAGTGTCCATCTATCCTTGTTGTCCATGTGGCTATATTTTTGTAAATATTTAAGGAAATTTTCACCCATGCGTAGTGGAAATTGTTATCATCTCAAGGGCATCCCAACTTTGCCATTAAACAGTCCAAACATCCACTCTTCCTCCTCACAAAAAACAAATCAAATATAAAAACAAAAATCCACCTCTTTTGCACACACAATGACAAAATAGGCATGAGAAACTACATTTATTTATGGAAGAAAAACATAAAGGGGAGAATGCAAATAGGGGTTTTTGAAACTAGCTTCACACCTTACAATTTGTCAAACAACTCGAGAGACATGTGCGAAAGCTTCTACAACAGAGACAAAACTCATATTTTAAATCATTTGACAACATTCCTTGGTGTGCTAAAAATTGGCGGAGATGCTTAGAAAGGTTGTGGAGTATGTTGTGCTCTGTGTCAATTGCATTTTCTTGTAATTTTCCAAGACTTTTCAACAAATTCATTCGGTCTGCAAACGATAATCGCATAAGATGAACTGACATTTTTTAGGAATTTTACCGAGTATTCTATGCCCTGTGTATGTCTCTATATCCTACATGTACACATTCAACAAGGCATTCACAGCCCAAAAAGACAAAAATCCACTTTCGATTATGCTTTGAACGATGAAACACCTTGTTAAAAATATGATGGATTGGTACATGTCTAGGAAGGTTGTGGAATATGTTTTTCTTTGTATCAATTACATTTGCTTGTAATTTTCCAAGCCTTTTCAACAAATTCATTCGGTGAAAACAATAATTGCATGACATGAACCAACATATTTTTAGGGATTTTATTGAGTAGTCTATGCCTTATGTATGCCTCTATATTCTACATGTACACATTCAACAAGGCATTCACTTTGCCCGAAAAGAAAAAAAAATCCACTTTCGGTTATGATTTAAAGGATGAAACACCTTGTTAAAAAGATGATGGATTAGTACATGTTGAGGAAGATGCTTGGAAAATTTGTGGAGTTCAGCCCTAAATAAACATATCAAGAAATCCTTCACAACCTGAAATGCATTCTTCCACCACAAAGTAAAATATAAACAATGAAAGTATTCTCAACCACCATATGCATGCCCGAAATTACATTCTCGACCAAAACCTCTTATGTAAGGAAATTTACCAAAACCAAGAAGAATTTCTCAAAATTCTTCTTACAGTGAATCTCACATTACCCAAAATAATTTCCATTAATTCTTTCTTGGTAAGTGCTTTGGCACAAGCCTCAATAACTTGGGGAAAAATTAGCAACATTCAACATATTTAATGGTTTAATTATTTTCATATTTATTTTGTTGTTTAGAAATTAATATCAAAAGACTAAAGTATTTATTTACTTATTTTAAATTGATTTATCCATAACCACATCAACTCCCTGAAAGATTCTTATTTTAACATGAAATGAGATGGTTACCTTATTTATTACCTATTATATAATTCAGATAGATCAACGATAAATGAATTATATTATTTATTAAATTTTAAAATCTCTTTAATCATAGCCACAACATCTCCCCGCTACTACATTTACCTTATCATGAGAAGAATATCTTATTTGATAAACAAAGAATCAACCTAATCATATCTGAGTCTCCATTTAATTCGATTAACTTTAATTCTATGCACAAAAATACATATAAACGTTTCTATTTCAAGATTCACAATAGCTCTCAAGTCAATGGCATCGAAAGATTTACGACATCACCATATGAGCATGAAGGGGACCCTACATCGTCCTTCATTATAAAATAATCTTCCATAATGTGAGATACTCCAAGCACTAAGAGGAATGAGAAAACATGGAAAGCCAACAATGAAAATTTCTAACCATTGAGAAAGTTTAGGTTTCTTAACACGCAGCCACCAATGAGGGTAAATATACTTTAAAATTTTCTCAAATTCTTAATGTTCTGTTAAGATTGACATCTCTCCTTATTTTTATTACTCATTTAATGTTTTCCTTGATACATGTTCTTAGTTTCCAGGCTTAAAAGACTTTGTTTCTCAACAGTTCAAATCCATAGTGGATTCAAATCCAAATCTTGATTATCATTTCGAAACACATTTGTATGTTATTTCTCATAAGGGTATTCACCATTCATTATTCGTGTCGAATTTCCATCTTCACTTGTTCAATGTTCATAATGTTATCACTTCTTATGGATCTTAACTTTCAAATTTCCGGTAGGTTACCAAAAGTAGTTCACATCATAATGTTGCACAAGGTCCAAAGCATAGTACTAACAACCAAATAACAAAATTTTAACACATTATTTTGATTGAAAAACATTACAAGACCTCTAACCCCACCATGGAAGGAAACATTAAGTCCAAAAAAATATAATTTCAAGAAATTATGCCTAGGCGAGGATCCATCATGAAAAATGTGACTAACAAACAATAAAGCATCACAAAGTGAGACCTATGCAATTGGTATCACATCACTCAAAATGGTGATTATACCCATAAAATTTAAAACTAAGATCCAACATACATGTCAACAAAAGGGAATCATCAATCCTTAATTATCGGGATACATAATAGGACTCACATGAGTAACTCATCAATCAACCTAAACACCACAATAAGGCATGTCGATATCAATACTCCCAAATGGGATTTGTGATCTAAGAAATATCAAGTAATAACATCTCCCAACATACCAAACATGATCCACCACCTTCTAATATCAAGAACAATAAAATTCATTGTCATACACCACAATAATAAAATATCATAAGCCAATAAGTTTTCATTGTTTCCCATTTGGTTAAAGGATTAAGGTGATAGTTTATTTTCACATGTGGTGATACACAGAGGAGAAAAACATATTCTATGACTAAAATAAAAATTGTATGATCTATGGTTATTTCCATTTTTCTAAACATGACAAGAATATTTCCATCATAAATATTGGTGAGTAGTTTTCAAGAATATTTCCATCATAAATATTGGTGAGTAGTTTTGTGAGACAAGGTAAGAATGATTAGATACAACAATTTCCTTTTAATATTTTTTTACATAAGGTTAGTTTCATAAATTTTTTCATGATAGTATTGTCTCGATGTGAAAGTCTTAAAAATTTTCATCGTGTCTCACAATATAGGAATATAATCACTGGATATGCAAGAATAAAAAATGATAAGGTGTCACAAAAGAAGAATTTATATTTTCACATAAAGAAACATAGTCTCAAAATAAAAATAAGAAATTTCCACACAACTACATATTCCTCCCAAAACCACTCTATATGCCTCCAAATAGAGAAAGAATCATAGTGCCAAAACCAAGTTGAGACACTCACCGAGAGACCTATCACACTATTTCTCCATGCTAAGTCACTCATCATTGAGACCCATCTCATTATCTCTTCATATCAGATCACTCACAAAGAGTCCCGTCACCTTATCTCTCCATTTAATGATACCAGGTCACCCTATGGACTTAATATCATTTTTTCACCCCCTTGCAAAATGGATCAACCTATAGGTCTGGGAATTGATAGTTAATGGGATTAGTTTTCATTAATGGTCAAACTAGAAAAATGTACAGATTATCACCCTGTTGAAGTGCACTAACCACTTCCTCCTATTGTGCATCAACTACTTCCTCAAGTCATGCGTGAAAACATACCTTCGTGTCATGTGACAACATTCCATTTTGGCATGTCATTCTATTCTCCATCGCTTCCGCCCTCTTGTCACGTGTGAGCATTTCCTCCTATCACGCGTCAACCTCATTTTGATGTCACGCATCGACCTCCCCTTGTTGTCATGCGACAACATTTCTTCTTTTCACGTGACAAGTATTTTCCTTGTCAGCAGTGACTCTTACCTTCTTTTTCGTGTGTCAGCTAGTGGTTTCCGTCGGGAGACAACAAAGAGTTTCAGATATGGCTAGAAATTAATGATACCATACAAGGTAGCTCAACAACTAGATTAATGAGGTATGTCACCCCTATTCACCGTGTACGAAAAGTACCATTGAAAATTGAACCATCATGGATTCCCATACCTACGTATAGTAATTTCATGAAGGATGTTGGTTGGTAGCTCTTTTTCTTTATATATGTAAGTTTCCCTCATTTAAAAATGAGGGATTTCAAATTATAAAGGAACTCTACAAAAATTCTTCCAACACTTTTGTGAGTTGCAGGCCTCAAATTTATGCATTTTGTGAAGGATTCTTACTTTGTGCTTATACTATAATGGATTTTGCATCATTTTAAGTAATAAAATTAGTGTTTTGTGGATCTTCTTGCCCGAGCTTGATTTATATTACATTTATTGCCTTCTATTATATTTTTTAGGTATATTTTGCATATTTTGTTCTTTTGTATGGCTTAAATTTATTGTGCTCCATGAGATTTTAGGTTTGAATGTGTTTTTGGATAGTGGCATTTTATCTTCCCTCTTCTTACCCTTTTCCCTCCACTTTAAATCACTAGGAATATCTCTAGTCTTTTTTGGTGCTTTATCACCTCCCTTAGTTTAGGATTTATGTTTATGTATTTCTCTTCGTCTAGTCCCTTGGAATTAGTAGTTTAGGAGTAGATCAACATTGGAATAAGTCAGGAACCATCTTTCTCTGGAGGTTTGTCTCAATTACAAAGTTACCACACCTTGATAAAATCCCATGTTAGTCAAAAGTAGGGTTTTGTAATGTGCAAATCCCAGGGTGCTACTTTTCGACATAATAGGACCTAGGTATATAAAACCAGTCACCTCCACCCAAGTGGCATAGTACATGTATTTTAATACTTTGCACAGCTCTATGACCCCCTTGGGGTGTACCTACATATAACAAAGTGGCTCCATGGATCTAACCACTCCATGGTGAATCCCATGACCCTAATCCAACACATAATGACATTAGAACAACCATAACAATCAAATTAAAATTCCAAGTGGCATCAAATCCCAAGCCTTGGGCTAGGTTAAAAAAATTTAAGGTCCAAAATAAGTTTCAAATAAAGAAAAATAAGTGGCTAAACAGTTGTAGTAATGCAAAAATATCTTGATAGTGCAAAACCAATTAGATTTATAAATATTTAAAGATACATCACTCAAGAAAATTGTTGGTTCTTACAAGAAAAGAGAGAAGAATGTAAATTACGAATAAAATATGAACATATAAATGTCACATTACGATCACTATGTTTCCCTTTTATGGCCACCAAAGGGTGCTTATTGAGTTGCGGGCACTTAGATATCGACCCTCAACAGGAAAAAATATAAATAATAACTTAGCAAAATCAAGTAATTTCATAGTCTTTGTCAGAATCATCACCTCCAAAATCCTAGAAGGCTCAAAAAATTGGTAATCACATAAGGTTTTCTAGAACAAAACTATTCACTAAGAGAGATAAAAAGGTACGGGTTTCCATTTATTGAACTTAATATGTCCACACAACATAATATGCATGGCCCCCATGGAGTAACACCATATATACTAAATGAATAAAAATTCATTTTTAGTCTATGTTAGACTCCACTTACTTTTTCATACTCAACTCAAGCTAAACAATCAACGGTCCACTTTTCTCATTCCATGCATACACTTTTACTGATTACTTCCCTTAGGGTCAATTAGTGTAGGGTGCTCAACATACACATAACCACATCAATAGAACACTAAATTGTTTTCACATTAACCATAAAATCTTGTGTATGGTAAAATTTATGTGGTAAAAGATAAGAATAGTCCACGTATTAGAACATGTATGTTTCCACATATCACACTAAGAGTGCGAGTATAATGCATTAGGGGTCATGGAATCACCATATGTCCCCAATTCAAAATTATAATTTATCACATAATAATATGAGTACATATATATCATGAACATAGTGATCTAACATCATGACATACATTCAAATACCACAAAACATGGTGGCATGATACCATAATACAACACAACACATCAGAAATTATCACAATGTAATATATTTCACTACGAAGCACTTTTTCATGCAACACATTGTCCCACATATACAATATCACTAGAACATGAAACATCATGACACTTTCGTAACTCAAAATAAAAAATATTTTCTTCACACACAAGGTGGTAATACACATGAATTTATCGTTGAATTCATGAGGAAAATTAATCACACCGAGAAGTAAATAAATATCATAATAAGACCACACAAATTAGTAATCACAACATGTGTATTCACATACTCACCAGTACCACATTTTCACATCACAACATAATAAAACATTACACCTTCACCATTATGCATGATCCAACACAACACTAAAATGTCTAAGAGGTTTGAGATTTTGAACCTCACCTCTGATACCAACTGTAGTTCCCACCCATGTAGGAATGCATATCTAAAAATCAACATGTGACCTTCGGGTGCATGTGACCTCTTGAAGTCATTCCAAGACAATCACAATGGAATGGATAGATCGATATGTGGTAGTTAAATGGGTCGAATATGGTCAACAATTTTTCAACGAAATATAATATCCTCCATGGGAAATAAAGGGATTTATTCATCAAGGGTAGTAAAATCCTCTATAACTTGGGTGGGTGTGATGGATTAGTTAAAGAGAATGCACACACATAAAATTTAGTCCATATCGGTGTGGGACACTCTCAACCAGTTGTGGAATTCATAGGAATTATCCTTCATTTTCCTCGTTGAAGTTTCTAGACAATGTCATGGAAGTAAATGAGTGTGGTTGTGAAACTGCAAGATCTAATCTCGTCCAGGCTGGGAAGTCTAGAACTTGTAAGCTTTTTCTAATTTTACATTCAAGACGTTCAACTATGAGATAATATTAGGTGGAAGTGGTTATGTGTGGAAAACTAAGGTTCTCAAACCTATATCAATGTATGTGAATAACTCGGTGCATTTGGTTGAGGGACTCTAGGATCGCAACCATAAGTTATAGGTTGTTGAGGACCCTAAATGTTCATATGGATTTGTGTTCAATTAATATAATGTGAGAAAGAAAATTAATTAAATAAAATAAATCTAATCTATGTTTTTATGCTTTTCATTGAATAATGGAAATACAATAAATGACAATCTAATTACACTAATCTAATAATTTTGAATTTTATGTTTTCTGAAACAAAAACGAAATTGATAGAAGACATATGAAGAAATGGAAATTACTTCTAGAATATTATTAATATAACTTAAACAAACAAATAACCTAGTGTGATTATTTTCCTATGCAGAGTGGATCTAGACCACTCTAACAAAACAAAATCTTTTCTAGTTTGTATTTGTGGAGCTAAAACTTACTCTGTGTTACCTCGGAGACATAGGAAGAAGTAAAAACATCTCGAAGTACTTCTTCCCTAAAACTTCCCTAGTGGAAATAAAATAGAATTTGATGAAGTTTACATATTGAAATTAAATTACAATTGATTTAAATGAATGCGGAGCTTTATTCAAGAAAAACTTCCCTTGTAAACCCATAGGGATAGGTAGGAAGCAATCTTTCACCAAAATATTTGTACGAGATAAATTAAAGCTACAATAATGAATTGTATATTGAAATACATATTTTAATCAAATTATGAATTGAAATCTAAAGAAATTAAAGAAAGATTTAAGAAAAATAAGTACATCCCCAACCTGGAATTTTTAGAACTATGACAAAACCAATGATGATTTACTCTATTATCCCCTCACCTTCTTTTTCAACTTAGTACTTAGATGAATCCAAGGAACTATTTTGGGTAGTGCAAAAGGAGTGGTAAAGAAATGTTTGAGTAGCGTTGGCTTAGAGGTAGTCAGTAGTAATGCAAGTAGGATAATAATAATGCAAGAGAATTAGATTGATTATGTATTTCCTAAAAATATTACGACGGTATAAGAGCACATTCAACAACCAAAACATATGTCCAATGCTTCTACGGAAGAAGCTTTGATTTTATAGAATAAAGGCTGGGAAATGGTCTAAGCCATTTAGAAACCGGGAATGCCACATCACTCAAAGAAGGGGCAGTTAACTCTCAATTAACAATAGAATGGGAAGAGGAAGTTGGTACGCATCTATCAAGCATAATAACAACCAAATTGACAAAGAAATATGTGCTAAAAATAATTTTTAAGAAGGAAACAAGCATTCAAAACACGCCAAAAGACTCTTATTCAAAAAATCATGGAACCACCGGTGCGCATGGAATGGTGGTTGCACAACCGTGAGTGAGAGAAAACCGGAAGTTACGTAAACGTCGAGGAAGTTTCATGACTTAAAGTCAAAATCTAAGGAAAACTCTAATAGAAAGGTAAAGAAAGGAATTAAAAGCATTGAAATGACTAAGGAAATAATTTTAAACTACAAATAGACACATTAATGGGAAATAGGACTCGAGCACCATAAGAAAATATAATAATCATCACATGGGACTTTGAACTATTCTATTAATGTAGCATGTGAAAAATTGGGTGCATACATATTGCCCCCTCGGAGAAGAATTTTAGCCATGAAGAGATGTAAAACATAGAGTCTGAGTATGGATCTCCCAAATGGGAGGGTTATAAATTATACATTACATGTTCATGTGTTGAAGTGACGCCAATCCATGCTTCCTACTACCTACAAGAAGAAAATGAGAATCAAGTGCAAATATAATATAAAATTGACAAAACATGCTTAAAAAAATGACAAGAGGACTTATTGTAATTTCACAAGAGGTACAAAAGACTCATTAATTTATTGATATGCAAAAAAATCAAGTTAGAAAGAATGGGCTGCAATATTTATATATATTGCACATCCAATTACAGAAAAACAATATGTTACACATGTGAAACAAAATATGCATCCGATAAATAATATAGACAAATTTGTTGTTATAACTATATAACAAAAAAACACATACAATAATAAAATGGTTATTTTAAAATAAATCAACCTATTTTCCTAAGTAAAATGCATAATTATAATTTAAATTATATTTATCCTAACACTCCGCCCTTAATTTTGCATTTTCTGAAGCGATGAGGAGGGGAATCTCTAAACAACTCAAATTTATCACGTGCAAGTGACTTTGTGAATATATTTGCGCGTTGTTCAACTGTTGGACAAAACTAAATATGTATATTGTGTTTTAAGACATGCTCACGTATGAAATGTACTTGTACCTCAATGTGCTTTGTTCTTTCATGAAAATATGGATTACAAACAAGTTTGAGAACACTTTGATTGTCTACATACAAGGTGGCAAGTTTTTCTTGTGGTATTCCAAGTCCTTCAAGTATTGATATAGCCATATCACTTCGTAGATAACTTCACCTGCAAAATGATACTCAAACTTGTGGAAGAGAGAGAAACAAAGTGTTATTTCTGACTTCCCAATGATATTGGTCCAGATCCCAAAAAGAACACAAACCACGAAGTGGATTTTTGTCGTCAATGTTTTCTACATGATCTGAATATGTATATCATGTGAAGAAGAAGTGTTTTCTCTTCTTGTATTCTATACCAATATCCAATGTTCCCTTGAGATATCTCAAGATATGCATTCATGCCTTCCAATGAAAAAATCGAGGAACCCGGGAACCTAGAAATATAACTCACTACAAAGCTAATATTTGATCTAGTGTATGTGAGGTAAATGAGACTCCCAATCAACTACCAATAGAGTGGCATTTACTGGAGGTGATGGATCTGAATGAGATAAAAATAGTCTCATCCCCATAGGTGTAACAATAGGTGTGTAATCTATCATCTTGAATTTATCGATTGTTGTCTTGTTATATTTCAACCGAGAAAAAAATATGTGATTCTACTTTTTCCATACTTCCAATCCAAGACAAGAATGCATCGGACCAAGATCTTTCATATCGAATGATCATTTAAGATTTGTATTTGTTGCATCAATCATCTTCATTGAACTATCATTGATGACTAGATCTTCGACATAGATAACAACAATCACAATCTCCCCCTTGATTTTTGAGGTAGAGATTAGAATTTTAAGGATTTCTAACAAACCCATGGTGTATGAGATGCTCATCAATTTTGATGTACCAAGCCTAGGGTTCCTATTTAAGGCCATACATCTATTCTCTGAGTCTACTTACCTTTGCTTCTTAACCAAGTACAACATATCCCTCAGGTTGAATCATGTAGACTTCTTCTTGTAAATCTCCATTCGAGAAAGGAACTTTTTACATCCATCTAATGGACTTTCCAATCAAACTGTGCAGCTAGAGTAAAGATCATCTAGATCATTTTTATCTTAGTTGTGGGATAAATTGTCTCCTTGTAGTCAATGCCTTCTTTTTTAGCGTAACCATTTGCTAATAGTCTCTCTTTGTACTTGTCTATGGTCGCATCTACTCTATACTTTGTTTTGAATATCCATCTGCATCTAATGGGTTTATTTCCTTGTGGAAGATCAAAATCTGCCAAGTGTTGTTTTTCATCACTGATTTATACTCAACATCCATGGCATTTTTCCAAGATTTTGACTATAGGGCTTCTGGACTATAGAGGGCTCATCAGATTCAATAACTCTACTCATTAAGTAAAATTTTACTTCTTCTCATGCTTTACTATGAGTCAGTGGTCTATTCGTGGAAGTATCTGGTGGAGCATCCAATCTTGTATCTCGTAGCATGCTAGTATGCCACTAGGGCATATGCTAAACCGATCCCATGAGTCGTGGTTCTATATTATCATCACCATCATCCCCATCATCACTTTCATCATTTGTGGGAACATCATCTTCTAGTTTTACAATAGGTAAAAATATACATCAGGTGAGTCTGAAGGAGGATTCTTGTCTTCCTTCTTCTCAAAAGACTCAACATCTCTACCAAAGTGTAGACATTCTTGGTCTTCGGATCCATCAATCAGTAGCCAAGAGTCTCTTCATGTAGCCAATGAAGATTAGTTTTTATGATTTCATATCCAATTTCTTTCTATTCTATTTGGGTAAGTGCATGTTTTATTTTCACTCAAATACTCGAGGTGTGCGGTAGATGACTTGTTGTTTGACCATGCTTCTTGTGGTGTTACTCCATTAAGAGCAATCAGTGGGCACTTTGTTCAACAAATAAACTATTTTTTTGTCTTCTTCTTCCTAGAATGTCCTCGCTAATCCAAAATAATTTATCATGCATCACACCATTTGCATGATAGTATGATTTATTCTCTCAACAAAACAATTTTGTTGCAGTGTGTGTGGAGGAGGCATGTATCAATGAATCCTGTGAGCTTGTAGGTAGGATTTGAACTCATCACTGGTGAATTCCCCCCCTTGATCTAGAGAAGAGAGTTTTGATGTGATGAAAAATTTCATTCTCAAAAACCACTTTGAACTTATTGAAGTTTTCAATAGCTTCATTTTTCTTGTGAAGATTAAAAATTCACGTTTTTCGTGAGTAATCATCAACACACAACATGAAGTATTGAAATGTAGAATGACTTGGTTACATTTCTCCACAAAGATTGACATGAACCAGATCAAGCTTCCCATGGGCTTGATAAGTACTCTTATGGAAAGAAGCTCAGTGTTTTTTGACTATAAAGTTGTGAGCACACTTATCTGTATCCTTTTAAAGGGATGGTAAACCATTTACCATGTTTTACCGGTGAATTATTTCGAGATACTTGAAACTAATGTGACCAAGTCTCTAATGCCACAATTTTGTAGAGTATATTTTTTAGCCACAAGTGTTTGATCATCTCTATGGACAAAATAAAGATGGACCATATGTCCCACATTAGAAGATTTTATAAATATTTTTGATCCTCGTGATTTGTCTCGAATTAAACACATTTTCTTTCTAGAATGAGTATCTAAATAAATTTTCAAGTTATGATCTAGGAGTTGGTGACTGATAGTAGATTCTTTGTCACAACCCAGGGGACATATAGTACATCTGATAATCTAAAATTATGTGAACCAAGAGGTAGAGAAATGTTCTCAATCCCCTCTATGTGTGTACAAAGAATCATCACCCAATGAAATATGTTTTTTTGAAGGCATGTCCCTTATTGTGGTAAACTAGTCTCGGTGGCTTGTCATGTGTCGAGTGCCTCCCGAATCAACATACCAAACATCACTAGATGACATTAAAGGCTCACTTGATCAAGCAATGTACAATAAGTCTTCATTAGCTGGCTGTTATTCATGCTCAACAATATTTCGTTGTTGATGGGGTTTTCTTTTCCAATTCCCATTTTTTCTGCCCTTGATTGTAGTTAGAATGTCCCTTGTAATATTGTTGGCATTGAGGTCTAGAATTACTTGAAGAAACTTTCTTGTATGTATTATACCAAAAATATTTCAATTCATGTCCCCTTTTTTAGATAGGACATTTCTTATTTTTTTGTTTGTCCCCTTATTGATGTTTCTCTTTATTTTCAGGTTTTGAGAGGAATTAGGTTTTCCTTTTCTTTATCCTTTCCATTTCGATGAGTAGAAATATCTTTCTCCTCTTTTTAATCTTTATTGTAAGTGGGTTCCTATTTTTGCAATAGGTTTACAGCTTGTCAAAACTTATTGTCTAATCTAACAAGTTGAGTGTTGTCACAAAAATGTGGTATGAAGGAGGAAGGGATCTCAAAACAATGGGAATAAGAGCTTCATCAATGACCACTTCTCTCAAGGCTATAATTTAATCCCTCGGCTTTGAAAATCTTCTCAAGAAAGCTTTTACTTTCTCACTTTGTTTAAAATCTAGTGTATGTAATTGACTCTGTAAATTCAGTATGACATTATAATTTATGGTCTCATACATTGTGCTCAACTTATCCCACATTTCTTTGTCTATTTTGGCATCTCAAATGTGGGGTTGCACGTTGACAAAAACTGCAAACAAGATTATTATCTTGGCCTTTTGATGGAATCTATCACATTTTTTCTGTTGTTTTGTATCGAGTTGTTGATCTAGTTATATTAGGATTCATAATAGTCCAAATATCTTCAAACTCAAGTTTTTTCTTGATTTTTTTTATCATGCTGCATTATTATTTCCTCTTACAAGTTGAGAATCTAGAAGAAATAACTTGGGGGTGTTGGTTCCTGTTTTATAGAATCAACTGATAAAGGATAAGGCTCTTATCACTCCAGGTATACAGTCTCCCAATCTATATACTTTGTCATCCAATATACCGAGCCTTTCTATATATGCACCCTTCGATATACCAATAAGTATGTAGAAGAAGCTTTCCCTTTCTATATACTTGGAAGTACATAAAAGAGGCATTAACGTACGTGAAAGAATCTGATATGTGGTACCAAGATAGTACTGAAATGGGTCTTTGTGATTATTAACAATGGTTCAAATAAATATCCTCATACATGCGCGTAACTTTGCTATATACTTGGATAATTTATTGATCCGTATTTAAGTCAAGTAATCATTCACAAACGGATGGGAGGGCTCAAAGTTTGTGCATTGTGTCCATATTACTCCACATTGATTTAAACGGTCGATACTGAGATGAAGTTGTTACAACTATAATAGGTGTTAAGTGCAGTAGTAGTCACAATTAATTTACCCATAAGCTCTTCCCAGAGGCACTATTTATAGCGAATGTTGCAAGTGATATTGAAGATCTCGTGAGTGATACAAAACTAAATTTTAATATTTTTGAGTAAAAATATCTACCAGTTTTAAATCAATCACAATGGTTTGCGGTTGAATATGGCAATCTAAAAATTAGTACAATATACTAAAATATGCAATTACATCTATTTTTTTTAAAAAAATGAATGGTAGGAAATTTTTGTTTATTTTTTGTGGCCCTGGTTGCCTCCGAAGCTCAATACGGCTCTCTGAGCCAAAAATGGCTTTAAATGCAGTTTTCAGGTACCCCTCCTTTGGCAAAAAATGCTCAGGATAAAAAAATAAGCTAAGTAGGAGAAAACAAATTAACCTATTTTAGGGTTTTCTCCGTTTTTTTAGTAGCTTGTTAAGTTATGACTGGGGGTTTAGAGGTCCTCTAAAGTTTCAAACTTTTCCAAGTATCCCACTAAAAGCAAATCTTAGAAAATTTTGTGTTTGGGGTGGGGTTTGAACCCTTCAATTCATGAAGTCCTTTAATTGTTTTTATAGTGAAACCTTATACCTTTCCCTTTACGTATCGAGGTTGATACAAGAAATTCTCGTGTCACTTATTTTATTAAGTATACTATTTTAGGTTAACTAGAAGAATGACATACTCCAATAATCATTTTTCATGCGTTATCATCTTCTTGATGCGATTACTAGTCTCGAATTTGTTTCTCCCATTGAACATGTTACAATTAATTATAAGACTATTCCTTTCCATGACAATGATGTACTTGATCATCCTATTCCTATTACACATAAGATAATTTTTATACCCAACACTTCTTATCCACAAGGTTATACCCTCTAATATGGTGACTCATATTTAATATATTCATTATCTCTTTCTTCTCTAAAAATATTCTAAAATACAAAAACATTAAAATAATTCAACAATGTTTCTTAAAGTGGAGGTTATAATAAATATGTAGATGTAATGAGATGAATTTTTTGTGTTTATGAACTATCCCTCAATCCTTGGTGAAATTGGGTTCAGAACCTTTCATACAGGTCTTTCTGGCTTTGGCAAGTTGTGGATAAAAAATGTTTTGGATAGCTACTAGGGTGATAGGATATCAACTACTAAAAGAAATGAAAGATGGTGTTGGAAATGGAAAAAGGGTCTTTCATATGTCTTTTATGGCTTCCCTATAAACAATACAAATGTAGAAACGGTTAACTATAAAGTTAAATATAGTCAAGGGAAGGTATAATTCAAAAGGAAATAAGTAAAAGTGATATGGGAAGTAGTTTATAGATTCTTAAGAATTTATTTTCATTCAACGTGATCTCTAGTGAATGATTTTTTAAGAATAAACTACCTTTTCTAGCATATTTAGAAGTATTACTAAATAATTGGCCCATTTTTATACTATTTTTAAAGCTATATGATTTGTCTTCTTCCTTGAACATATATGGAGTTTTTCAAATGTAGTACGATATCAGTTTGTGCAAGTACCTCTCTTTTATATATTCGCATGCCATAAATAAATATTTTTCCTAAATTTATTCATAATAATGTTCTTTTTCTGCTAAATGTAGAAATATTTTGGAGATGATGAGATATTTACTTTCGTATCATACTTAGGAAGTATTATTTTTCGTTCCCGTATTGAGTGATTTTACACTCTGATATTTATTTTTAAAAAACTTCATGTTTATTAATATGAGGGTAAGGTACTCACTAAACCTCATTTTTATTGATGAAAATCCATACAGTAAATTCTTAAAAATTGAATATTTTCAAAATATTAAATTAGGACCTATTTATCTCCTTATTTACCATAGTTTCACTTTGCATGTGTTGTTATTTATGTTTCTTTGATAGATATTATATTTTATATATACTCTTTACATATATGAATTCATGATATATATTAAACTTGATCCAATATATACATAATTTGTACATGATGACAATTTTTATTCTAGTCCCTTCCCAATGGCATTTATATTCTGAAGAATATTGTAAACACTTAAAGTTCAATATTATATCAATAAATTTAAATTCACTTCCTCCTTATCTCAGTTACTGATATCATTCACTAAGATATTTATAAAACTAATATGGCTAATGATTTTTTCTTATGCAGTACATCGTAATCTTTAAATTTGTGCCTCATGGATACTATTTTCTCTTGTATTTACTTTTTCTATTGATCAATCTTGTATATTCTTTTTCCCCTGATTTATCACTTATTTTATTGATTTACGTTATGGTTCATTTAAGTGATTACATTATTTCCTAATTTCGAGTATCCTTCATGTGGCATGTGGTCTTCGATATATGTTTAAAGCTACGATGTCCCTATTTTTGTATTTACTAGCATTTCTCTTTTGTCTTGTTTCGTGTGCAACACTTTGGTCTCCCTTTATTTTGTTTTATTTCTTTATTCTATACTTATAAGATTTTTAAATAAAAAAATATTGAAAAGTTTTCTTTTATATTTATTATGTGTTATTTCTTTATTCTATACTTATAAGATTTTTAAATAAAAAAATATTGAAAAATTTTCTTTTATATTTATTATGTGTTGTATTTCTTATGTACTTGATTTTTCACTTGTATTATAGATTTATCATGTTCCTAATTACCTTTTTTAATTAACTAAATGTGTACATGATTTCCTTTGTGCTTGAGTACATAACTAATTGATTATTTACTTACAAGATAGATTATTTGTGTTCTTTATTTGCTCTACGTTTGAATAATTTATATAATACTTGTTTCAAATATCATGTTCAAATTTTCAAGTTTTATTTCCATTACAATTACTAGTTTCTATACTTGTTAATTTTTTTGGCTATATTATTTCCATGGTTACATCTATGTAAGTTCTTGCAAGAATATTATCTCAAGAAGGGAAACTTAAAAATCCTTCCATGGGATCGAATGTTGACTATCACATACATTTAACATATATGAAAAGAAATCATTTGGAGTTGAGAACTCTATTTGAATATCTCACTCACCTCAAAAGAGAAAAAATGAAGACATATTTCACAAAGATATAGATATAAATTTTATATCCCGAAACATAATGGAATAGGGTACAAGAACTTAGGAATAAAATCAAATTTAGAGTAGGGAACATTATACATGGGTAAAAAATTCTACCATAAATAGAACCATTGGATGTTATGGTCAATGATGTGTGTTTTAATCATGGGGATAAAATTTCAAAATATATGATTTTTCAAAAGAAAAATAGATAGTTATACATTTTCAATGGAATTTTAGGTGTAGTTTTCACAATAAAAATTAGGATCTACTACATTTCAATATATAATATTAAGGGTGAGCAATTTACTCTTTTTCACCAATGTTTAACTCAAAATTTAACTAAAGGGTATGAGAACTATGATGCCCGCTAAAACAACCTACGATTAGTCGAGAAAAATTATGGGATTATTATTTTTGTTTAAAAGAGTCTACAATTAGGTTATAAGACAATAGTTGTCAAGCAAGTTTAAAATCCAAATACTATTAATAGCCTATAGTTTTATTAAAAAGATAATTATAAAACATCACAGGGTCCAAAATTAGGGTTAGATTAATCAATTAGGTTAAGAGGGTAATTTCTCACTATATCACTCTCCAACAGGCTTAAAAGATTCAACTTGATTTTGTTCCCAAAATTAAAGCACTCAAAACTTCCTAAAAACATTCTCATTAGATAGGAAATTTATTCCCCTTTCCATTGATATAATGAAGTCCTTCTAACTCCCTATAATTCTCAAGTTATGGGCCGGTGGGCCTTGGGAAGAAAATTTTCCCAAGGGCGGGCCTGCGGGCCTGGGAAGAAATTTTTCCCTTAGCGCCCTTGGGTGAAAAGTGCATTTCACTTCTACATGCCCACGTACCCACGGCAGGGCAGGGAAGCAAATATTTTCCAACGTGCGGGCCGGTGGGGTGGGGAAGAAACAGACTTACAAGGAAACTTAAGAATTAAATACCTTTGTGATACAAAAACACAAAGGCTAGAATTAACCCGTGCCTCCATCAATGCCGATGATGCCACGTGATATGATCTCATTGTAATGGGCGGTGGGGTGGTGGAGATACTTTTAAATTTTTGCCAAAAGAATTTTTAAATGTTAAGTTTGAGATATCAACCGCTCCTCCATCATCGTCTTATGAAGCCACATGTAAGCCAATCATTGGGTGCGGGGAGGTGGGCCAGCAAAGAAACTTTTAGAAATTTTCCCGAAATGTTAAAAGATAAGTTTTATAATGCAAAACCACGTGCCCATGAAGTAATTTTTCCAAGGCAAGGGCGGGGATGCGGGGCCATGGAGAAAAGTAGGAATTTTTGCCAAATTTTTTATTTGAAAGTGTTAGGGCTAAAAAGATCCGCTCCTCCATCGATGCCTCGTGAAGCCATGTGGCAACACCTGATTGGCTACGGGTCGGTGGGGCTGTGGGGAAAACTTACAAATTTTTCCAAATTTATTTTTGAAAATGTGCAAAGTTAAAATTGATCTAAGCATCTACCGGCACCCAATGAATCCACGTGTCGATCAAGGATTGGGTCACTGGGGCGGCAGGGCTGAGAAGGAAAAATTGCCAAATATTTTTTTTTTTGACTTAGATCATTTTAGACAAAATGAAGGCTTGCGGTCAGCAGAGCAAAATAAAACTTCATGACTGTGTGATTTTTTGTAGAAATCAAAAAGGAAAAGTTTAATCCCACAGTACGCCCAAGAATATTTTATTCACTTAAATTTGACAGTTAGATTATTGTTTTTTGAAGCCAAACGAAGTAAAACTTTAGAAGGCCATAACTGTTGACTTGGGACTTGGTTTTGGGAAAATGAGAAATTTTTGGAAATATATCAAAGCCCTCTTTTCTCATGGAGCATTAATTATTTTATTTGGATAATGTTTAAGGGGTTAATTTTATTAAAACGACCTAAAGGATTTTAAAAGGTAAGTTGGTAAATTTTAACTTATGAAATTTTAATCAATTGATCTTCTTCCTCTCTCAACATGTCAATTAGACATGGAGAATTGTTCTTATATGGATTTAGGATGGATTTGGAAGGTAAGTTTATTTGATTGACTCCTAATTTAAAAAAAAACAACTTTGACAGCAAAATGACAACAAAATGGTTTGACCCCGATTTTGCTAAGTTTCCCAAGAAATTCCTTAAATGTTTTTATCCAATTGAATTTATTTAGCGCATACTACTTCAATTTAATCATTTTATTTGTTACTTCATTGTTGCAGGTTCAAACGGTGCATTTTTGGATAGAGTATTTTCCGGTTTTAAAATACAAAATAGAGATCAAATTTTAAAGGATCTATTTACCATTTTCATCTTCCAAGTATTAGAATTCATTCCAATTCTAATCTAATACATTTAGTTGATTCAAATTAAACTATTTAGAACCAGAATGCAATTCTGATTTCAAATTTTACACATTTCAAAAGAAAGAGTTATGTATTTTCCTCACACACATTTCTTCCTTTCAAATAGAGATTTCAAATACATTTCAAACTCAGATTTTAAACAGAATTAGTTCCAAGTGTGGAAAAGAATGCAAATTTTATTCAAAAGACAAGATTTCCTTATTTTATAACTTCTCTTTTCTTTTTGATTTTTACAATACAATATACAAAATACATCTCTTTCTTTCAAGACAAAAAACAGAGTGTATCTCTCCTTTACATTTCAAAATTACAACTTTCATAGTCAATACAACATATTTCCATTACAAACCATATAAAAGTTCATCCACTTCAGTGGAACAGGTTACAATTTGATTTCATTTCAACAAGGGACTATCAGACTTTTTTTTCTTCTTTTCTCTAGAAAAACAACATGTAGATTTATCATTTTTCCAATTCTGATCACAACAAGAGCAGGGGAAAGGTAATGCTCTCCATCCAACCAAGACATCCAATGAAAAGGAGAATCCATCCTTCTTGATTGGCCCCCGAGCCCCAACAATAATGCAATAGAAGATGTGATTCAACTCATGGCAACAAAGGCTTCCACAACACACAAGCAACATTTTCACATTTAAAACATAATCCAAAACAAAATTCAATTTGCAACCATAGATAAAAGACAACAAACAACACTTAGGCTTCCTCATGCAATCCAAAAGAACAAAAACTATGGGGGATGTTGCTTATGCCTCCCAAGGGGAAATGGGTACCACCACCTGAAAACAACCGCCATATATATATATATATATATATATATATATATAGACACACACATACATACATACATATATATATATATATATAGACACACACATACATACATACATACATATATATATATATATATATATATATATATATATATCATTTCAAATCCCGACATGCCCTTATGCCTCCCCAACCTCTTATGGCACCCCATAACGAGTAAATAAATGCAAGCTATTTATTTTTAAGGTGGAACCCAAATCCCAACTCCTCCACACTTATACCTACCAAAAAAACTTATGCCTCCCATAGAAATACCTCATAGTAAGATCTCATACACCATCCCTAGGCCATCTACCCAAACAGCCCACACACAAGCCAAAACATTCACAACAATAACATTTTCACAATAAAAGAAGAGAATTTCAAGAGCCAAGATCTTACCTCTCCGTAATGGAGTTGTTTTCAAGTTCCCAACCACAAGCTTTCCAATGCAAAATAGCCCAAGATCAATGAAACACAGGTCTGTAAAAGTCTACAAATTTCTCCAAAAGCAAGAGCTCCAAATAACAAAAGAATCTACCCCAAAAGAAGTATGCAAAATTATAACCCCAAAAATGTGTAACCCCAAACAATAAAATGATTTTGAATAAATAGAAGGGGGAAGAGAGGAGGATGAGGTGGATATTTATACGATGCCACATCACACATGTTGAACTCTAACACACAAGTCAACTTCAATATCCAAGACACAATAAATAAGTAGGTGAATAATATGATAGTGTTACTTACACACTCAAATCAATCCCATATCCCAAAGGGCTGAAATTAATTTCAAGCAATAAGTGCAATTAAAACATTCAGCTACACTTACAAAAATGCATAATGAAATATATATTTAAACTCTCCCACCATAGGTAAGGTTAGTATGCAAATTTACCAGGTATGGAACAAGTTTAACTTATCCCACAAGCCTCCAAAATCAGTCTCCAAGGACAATTTTGAATTCCAAAGAAGATGAAGTGTTTCATACTCTAAATTTTACTTACATATCTCTTACACATCACTTACACATATCTTACAACATTTAATACAATAGTCAACCACTCCAATAATTACTTTCTTATGATCCAATTTGATTAATTTATTTTATCAATATGATTACTCACATTATATACCACAATTTATTTAAATAAAAGGGATAACACATCACTTAATAAACACATAAAAAATAAAAAAATAACCAAATAAATAAATACACATAACCCTTGGTCATGTTTAAAGGTGATCCCCCCCATGGGAATCCCTAACACAATCAAACACACAAACAAATACAAGTTGCCATGGTGACCTTGTTGAATTCATCTAGAATTCCAATGTGGTTGGTCTCCAATCCCCCGATGTTTGTTGTGATATTTTAAACCTGTAAAATACGAATACCTCCTTTGGCCTCGTGGCCATATTAGAACATCCAAATGAATATAAATATAATTTCAAGATCATCGACATATATGTGAATCTCAACAAACATCAAGACAATCAGCAGTATCACTTACAATTTCATCCACAACTATATCATCACCAATTTTAATTCAATTCTCATTTTCTAGGTCTACTCAAAATATCTAAATATCACAAGTTTAAACAACATCTATAATGTAACCATGTCAAACAATATATCAACATCAATATCCAAAATGTCTCTAATAATCATCATGCACCATATATGAATCAAAGTCCACAATAAACCATGATCTAACATCTAACATCATGCTAAATTAAACTATAAAAATGTCCATAATATATTTAGCGATTAAGATCAATATCACAAGGTGTCGAAGGAAAGTAGGCACTACATCCCCCTCCCCTTAGGCTTGACTTCCTCCCGGAAGTCACCGGAATAGATGTGTAAATTGAACTCGTAATAAAGTACCATCCTCCGATGTAGTTACAGCTTTCATCATATCTGTCCCACTTGCACCTGCACTGATCAACCTCTCTCGCCTCGAAGGCCCAAGGTCCTATGATCTATGATGCAAACGAGATCCACCATCACCTACCCCCGATCCCGTAGCTATAATGAAGTCCAATCTAACACATGAGAAAAATATACAACATATCTCCTAAGAACTGAAACATGAAACACATCATGTACACGAGACAAGCTAGGTGGCAATGCTAGATTGTAGGCCAAAAGGTAGATGTACTCTAAGATCTCAAAAAGACCAATGAATCTAGGAGATAACTTATAACCTTTTCCATAATGGATAGGGCTCTTGTGGCTCGACGACATGAAGGAAAACCTTCATGCCCACATCAAAACTATGATCAGTCCTATGCTGATCCATGTACTTCTTCTTCCTATCATTTGCCTCTTATAGCCTCTATCTGATCATAACCACCTCTGCTCCATGTCCTGTAATAAAGATGGTCCTAGAGAAACCATATCCTCTAACTTGTCCCAACTAAGGGGTGTCCTGCACTCTCTACCATACAAATCCTGAAAAGGAGCCATGCCTATAGAACTCTGAAGACTATTATTGTAGGAAAACTCCACCAAGTACAAGTACTCCTCCCATTTGGACTGCTAGTCCATAACGTACATCCTAAGCATGTCCTCCAAGATCTAATTCACCCACTCGGTCTAGCCATCAGTCTCAGGGTGATATGTTGTGCTGAAGTTTATCCTCGTCCCGAGGGCATACTGCATGGTGGTCCAAAAATGGGAAGTATACAAAGGATCATGGTCACAAATGATCTTCCACATAATCACATGCAACTTTGAAAATCTAATTAAGATATACCCATGCCACTGCACTAGCTGTATAAGTGGTCTTTATTGGAGAGAAATGAGCCACTTTTGTCAATTTATCCACCGTGACCATGATGGCATCGTGGTGGTATCTTGACATCCGGATGCTTTGATACTCGACCTTTATTTTTTGGCACTCTAAAAATTGTGACACAAACTGAGCCACGTCTCTCCAAATTCCTTTCCGGTGATATAACTATCTCATTGTAGCGTGTATCTTCTTCACCCCAGGATGGACTGAATAGGGTGTACGATGTGTCCATTTTAATATGTCCTACCTCAAGCCTCCATCTCTGGGAACATAAATTTGACCTCTGTGCTCGAGAAATCCATTTGCCTCAAAATAAACACCATCAAACTTCCCCTCAAGGGGTCTCTGAGACTTGATCTCTGCTCTGGATGCAATGTAGAAGCTGTCATGAGGACGTTGCTATAGAATTCTACTCCACAAATCTGTCTCCACTAAAGTGGCAATAATCACATGTCTTCATCTACTTTGAGATTTTCTACCACCGCATTCTCCTTCCCATTCACATGCTCTATCCCCATATCATACTCGTAAAGTAACTCCATCCAACTCCGCTAATGATCATTGAGATTGGGCTTTGTGAAGAGGTGGTGAAGACTCAAGTGATCTATCCTGAGTGTGAATCTACAACCAAGTAGAAAGTGCCTCCATCAAACCAAAGTGTGCACAACTGCTGCAAGATCAAGATCATGAGTCGATAATTAATCTCATAATATTTGAGTTTGCGAGACTCAAATGCTAGTACTTTTCCCTCCCGCATCAACATACCTCCAATCCTGCTAAAGAAGCACCCATTCAAATTAAAAACTCACCCTATGGATCCAACATTACAAGGATAGGTGCTTTGTAGTGAGACATTCATTTAGTGTCCTTAACGCCTAATCGCACATGTCAAACCAAACATACTTTTACCCTTTTTGCTGAAGGTAAGTGATGGGGTGCACAATCCGAGAGAAGTCCTTGACAAATATCCTACACTAGCCTACTAACCCCATGAACCTGCGCACCTTAATCATAGTAGTGGGTCTTTGGTCAATCCATAACACTCTAATCTTGGAAGGATCAATGATGATATCTTCCCCAAAAATTATATGACACAAATACTGCACCTCCATCTAAAAGAATGCACACTTCTCTAGGTTCCCATAAAGTTGTTGCTCATGAAGGAACTCAAGAACATGGCGAAGGTTCCCCTCATGCTCCTCACGCGTTCGTGAGTAAATAAAAATGTCATCAAGGAAAATGAACACAAAGATATCTAAGAAGTTTCTAAATATCCCATTCATCAACCTCATAAACACTGCAGGGGCATTCCTCAAACCAAAAGTTACCACTATGAACTCATAGTGGCCATATATTATATGAAAGGCGGTCTTATGAATATCTCCTCTGAAATCCTTAGCTTCTTGGTAGCATGAATTAAGTTATATCTTAGAGAAAGTTTTGGATCCCTTCATCCGATCAAATAAATCATTAATGAGTGGAAGGGGATAATGATTCTTGCTCAATAATTTGTTCATATTGTGGTAATCAATATAGAATTGCAAGGATCCATCCTTATTCTTTACAAAGATCACCAAAGTGTACCCATAGGGGATACACTAGAATGAATAAGGCCCTTCTCCGTAAGGCCCTCAATATGTAACTTGAGCTTGCGAGCTTAGGGGTAGTCATCATTTAAGGTGCTCATTAGATAGTCTCTACTCTTAGAACCAGTTCTATATGAAAATCTATCTCCCGTGGGGGTGGTAACCCCGATATCTCCCCTAGAAAGACATCAGAAAACTCTGTAACAATGGGATGGTCATCTAGTGATGGTCCACTAGACCCATCTTCTGATCAGTCACTAACAGTGAAAGTAAACGTCTGACATCCCCATCACACACACCGCTTAAGCTGCATAGCATAGATGGTGCCAATGGAAACGGGTCTCCTGACCCCCGTTATCATTGCCTCAACTCCTAGATCATCTATACAAGATATGGTCTTCTACTAATAATCCACTCTGGATCTATGTGCAGATAACAAGTCCATGCCCAAGATGACTCCATAAGAGCCCAAAGGAAGGATATGAAGATCTGAGGTAGTAGTGAAAGGTCCCAAATCCACTGCACACTCCTTAACTAAGGAGTATAAAGAGATCTTGGCTCCAAGTCATCTAAATATACCAACTATTACCCTACCTAATTTCCACCAGCCTACATCACTCTAATAAATATGGTGAAATAAAAGAATAAGAAGAACCAAAATCAAACAAAATAGATGTAGGGATACCACAAATGTTACATGTAGTCTCAATAATAGTACACTGATGCTCTTCCTGGTGGTTCTTGACCACTATGTACATCCTATGACTATGCCCCATGTCACCAAAAGTAGCCTCTGAGATCTCGTGCCTTAACCTTGTTATTAGGGTTCTGTGGGTAGTCTCTCAAAAAATGTCTAGTAATGCCACATCTAAAACAACCACCTGATCATCTCCCCTGAGTAGCAGCTCCAGTCAACACCCTAGAGGGGTTTGATGTGGACCCCGATAACCCTACTGTGGAATGTTGAGGTCTCTACTGGTGAGCTCCTGCTAACTGAGATGTAGGTGCTTCTTTTTTTCCTAATGGGACCCCTAGGAGGAGGCCCCATACTCCGACCCCTCTGTGCATCAAATCTCTGTGGAGTTATATATGGTGGGTGAGACTATTGCTGCTACTATTATGGTCTAAAATATGATTCTGTTGAACTCTGTCCTCCATGAGGAGGATGTACTTACCCCCTCGATCTGTTTTCCTACATCTACTATATACAGCTCCGGACTCGGTCTCTAGCCTTTTGGTTCTTTCCCCAAGTCTCCTATGCTATTTAGGCCTTCTCAATGGCCTTCACCAATGTCTGTGAAAATGGATCCACATTGCACCTCCAATGTCTAGATTCATGCCCCGAGATGAACCTATGGATATGCACCCACTCATCCTGCATGTAATCAACATACTGGAGTAGATCCAAAATCTACTCTCATACTCAGCCACATAAGAGATTCCTGTCGGAGGTCATGAAACTCATCAATCCTCTGTTGTATGAACCTCCAAGATAAATATCTACTCCTGAACCACTCCTCAAAGAGCTCCCAGGTAACTATCTCATAATCAACATGGATCTTTTGCTCCTCTTTCCTCCACCATATGCTTGCTCCATCCCTTAGTAGATGGATCACAACACGAGATTTTGTGTTGCTAGAACAAGGGAAAAGCTTGAAGCATCCGCTCAAGCTCACCAACCAGGCCTCTGCCTGAAATCCACCTATGTCACCAGAATAATGAGTTGGCCATAGCTTCAAGATCTCCCGATATGGTCTACAACGGTGGTCTGACAACCCCTAGGCCTCTCTGCATGCTCATCCCTAAGCCTAGGGCTCCAAGACCTATCTTTGTGTCCTGAAACCTAGTCTCCCTATCCCCTCTACGGTGACTCTTCTCTAACTGAATCCTCATGGGAGTTCTCTCCTCTATGCTCCTCACTATGCTGAGGAGATACATGAGCCTCAATGGATGTCACCCTATCATGTCTAATTGAATGTGATCCTATGGTCCCTCTGCGTAGAGTGACATTAACATCCTGAAGTGTCTGTAAAATATGTGGTAGGATAGCTACTACAACATGATCTGGTGGTGGTAAGTCTAGGTCTATGTGAAAATACCCTCTTCTCGTATGTGCCTCTTGCACATATCAAGGTGAGAGTTAGTTCATATTTCTAAGTTTTATTCAATTTCCATGTTTACTAAAATATGTAATTTCCATGCAAAGTTGTTTTCTAGATTCAAAAATGTGCTAGGTTAAAGTTCATGTCTCAAGTTTTCTAATGTGCCCAAGGGTCCAAGCTCTTGAACCCATGGCTCTGATACCAAGTGTGATTCCCGCTAAAACAACCCACTTGAGACCCAAGAACAACCTAGGATTAGTCAGAAAAATTATGGGATAATTTTTTTGTTTAAAAGAGTCTACAACCAAGTTACAAGACAACAATTGTCGCAAGTAAGTTTCAAAGCCAAATACTATTAATAGCTTATAGTTTTATTAATACTACAATTATAAATGAGAAGGTTTGAACTTAGGGTTAGATTAATCAATCAGGTTAAGAGGGTAATTTCTCACTATACCACTCTCTAACAGGCTTAAAAGATTCAACTTGATTTTTTCCAAAAATTAATGCACTCAAAACTTCCCAAAAACATTCCCATTAGATAGGAAATTTCTTCCCCTTTCCATTTATATAAATAAGTCCTTCTAACTCCCTATAATTCTCAAGTTATGGGTCAGTGGGCCTTGGGAAGAAAATTTTCCCAAGGGCGGGCTTGTGGAAGAAATTTTTCCCTTAGCACCCTTGGATGAAAAGCACATTTCACACCCGCGCACCCATGGCAGGGCAGGGAAGCAATTTTTTTCCCACATGTGGGCCAATAGGCGAGGATGAATTTCAGCGCTACCCCTGCGTTCTGCGAGCCAATAGGGACACGTGTCAGCATTTCCAAGCCTTGACGGGAAGTCGAGGCCACCATTAGGTCTTAAGACACGAAGACTTTTTGCCGAAAGTGTTAAGGAATCAAAATGATCTACACCTCAGCCGTTGCCGAAGGCATCACATGTTAAGGCCGATTCATGCGAGAAACAGACTTGTGGGGAAACTTAAGAATTAAATACCTTTGTGATACAAAAGCGCAAAGGCTAGAATTGACCCATGCCTTCGCGATGCCGGACAATGCCATGTATCATGATCTCATTGGCAATGGGCTGCGGGGCGGTGGAGAAACTTTTAATTTTTTTCCAAAATAATTTTAAAACATTAAGGTTGAGAAATCAACCACTCCTCGACATCATCTCATGAAGCCATGTGTCATCCAATCATTGGTTGAGGGAGGAGGGCGGCAGAGAAACTTTTAGAAATTTTCTCAAAAAATTTAAAAGCTAAGTTTTAGAACACGAGACCCATGCACCTATGGAAGTGATTTTTCCAAGGCAATAGAGGGGATACAAGGACCTGGAGAAAAGTAGGAATTTTTGCCAAAATTTTTATTTGAAAGCGTTAAGGCTAAAAAGATCCACTCCTCCGCCGACGCCTTGTGAAGCCACATGGCAGCACCTAATTGGCTGCGGGTCAGCGGGGCTGCGGGGAAATATTAAAATTTTTTCCATATTTATTTTTCAAAATGTGCAAGGTTAAAATTGATCCGAGTTTCCTCTAGTGCCCAATAAAGCCACATGTCGATCAAGGATTGGTTGTGGGGTGGTGAGGCTACGGAGGAAAAATTGCCAAATAGTTTTTTTGGACATAGATCATTTTAGACAAAATGAAGGCTTGTGGATCAAAGGATTGGTTGAAAACTTCATGACTTTGTGTTTTTGGAAAAAGATAAAAGGAAAATTTTTAGCCCGCGGGTCCACGCAAGAATATTTTATTCACTTGATTTTTTTATTGAAGCCAAACAAAGTAATACTTCAGAAGGCCATAAATTTTGGTGGGACTCGGTTCTGGGAAAATAAGGACTTTTTAGAAATATCTCGAAGCCCTCTTTTCTCAGGATGGATTAATTTTTTTATTTGGATAATTTTTAAGGGGTATATTTCATGAAAATGGTCTGTAGGCTTTTAAAAGGCAAGCTGGTAAATTTTAACTTATGAAAATTTAATAAATTTATCTTCTTCCTCTCTCAACATGTCAATTAGACATGGATAATTGTTCTTAGATGGATTTAGAAGGTAATTTTTTTTTATTTAATCAAAAAAATAAAATAAAAACAACTTTGATGGTAAATTGATAGAAAAACGGTTTGAGCCTGATTTTGGTAAGTTTCCTATGAAATTCCTTAAGTTCTTTTGTCCAATTAAATTTTTTTAGGGAATACTACTTTAATTTAATCGTTTAATTTGTTACTTCATTGTTGCGGTTCGAACTATGCATTTTTGGATAAAGTATTTGCCAATTTGAAAATACAAAACAAAGATAAAATTTTAAAGGATCTATTTTCCATTTTCATCTTCCAAGTATTAGAATTCATTCCAATTCTAATCTAATACATTTAGTTGACTCAAATCAAACTATTAAAAAAAATACAATTCTGATTTCAAATTTTACACATTTCAAAAGACAGAGTTCTGTATTTTCCTCACATACATTTCTTTCTTTCAAACAGAGATTTCAAATACATTTCAAACTCAAATTTTAAATAGAAGTAGTTCCAGTTGTTGAAAAGAATAAATTTTTTATTCAAAATACAATATTTCCTTCTTTTACAACTTCTCTTTTCTTGTTGATTTTCACAATACAATATACAAAATACATCTCTTTCTTTCAAGACAGAAAACAGAGTATATCTCTCCTTTACATTTCAAAATTACAAATTTCATATTCAATACAACATATTTCAATTATAAAACATATACAAGTTCATCCACTTCAAGTGATGAAAGTTACAATAAGATTTCATTTCAACAAGGGATTTATCAAACTTTTTTTTTCTTTTGCTCCGAACAACAACATGTAGATTTATCATTTTTCCAATTTTGATCAAAACAAGAGCAGGGGAAAGGCAATGCTCTCCACCCAACCAAGAAATCCAATGAAAAGGAGAAGCCATCCTTCTTCATTGGCCCCTGATCCCCAACCATAATGCAATAGAAGATGTGATTCAACTCATGGCAACAAAGGCTTCTATAACACACAAGCAACATTTTCACATTTAAAACACAATCCAAAACAAACTACAATTTTACAACCACGGATAAAAGACAACAAACAAAACTCGGGATTCCTCATGCAATCAAAAGGAGTGAGAAACTATGGGGATGTTGCTTATGCCTCTCAAGGGGAAATTGGTACCACCACTGAAAACAACCGCCAAAATATATATATATATATATATATATATATATATATATATATATATATATATATATATATAGACACACACATATATATATCATTTCAAATCCCTGACATGCCCTTATGCCTCCCCCAAGTACCCCTTATTTCTCACATTTCCTTATGCCTCTCCAACCTCTTATGGCACCCCATAATGAGTAAAGATATGCAAGCTATTTTTTTGTAAGGCGAACCTAAACCCCAACTCCCTCCACACTTATACCTATCCAAAACAATTATTCCTCCCATATAAATACCTCATAGTCTTCTCCTACACCATCCCTACACCATATACCCAAAAATTCCACACACTAGCCAAAACATTCACAACAATAATATTTGCACAATAAAAGAAGATAATTTCAAGAGCTAAGATCTTACCTCTCCATAATGGATTTTGTTTCAAGTTCCCAACAGTAAGCTTTCCAATGCAAGATATCCCAAAATCAATGAAACATTGGTCTATAAAAAGTCTACAACTTTCTCCAAAAGTAAGAGCTCCAAATAGCAAAAGAATCTTCCCCAAAAGAATTATGCAAAAGTAAAGCCCCAAAAAAGTGTAACCTCTAACAATAAAATGAATTCAAATAAATAGAAGGCGGAAGAGAGGAAGATGAGGTGGTTCTTTGTAGGATGCCACATCACACATCCTCAACTCCAACTCACAAGTCAACTTCAATCTCCAAGACACAATAAATAAGTAGGTGAATAATATGACAATATTACTTACACACTCAAATCAAGCCCATATCCCAAAGGGCTGAAATGAATTTCAAGCAAGAAGTGCAATTAAAACATTCGAGATAGAATTACAAAAATACGTAATGAATGCTAGATCTAAACTATCCAACCATAGGTAAGGTTGGTATGTAAATTTAATAGGTATGGGACAAGTTTAACTTTTCCCACAAGCCTCCAAAATCATTCTCCAAGGACAATTTCGAATTCCAAAGAAGATGAAATGTTTCAGAATCCAAATTTTACTTACATATCTCTTACACATCACTTATATATTGCTTACACATATCATACAACATTTAATACATGATTCAACTACTCCAATAATAGCTTCCTTATGACCCAATTTGATTAATTTTTTTAACAATATGATTACTCACATTATATACCATAATTTATTTGAATAACAGGGGATAACACATCACTTAATAAACACATACAAACATCAATAAAAAGGAACCAAATAAATAAATACACATAACCGTTTTCATGTTTAAAGGTTATCCCCCTCCATGGGAATACCTAACACAAACAAACACACAAACAAATACAAGTTGCCATGGTGACCTTGTTGAATTCATCCAGAATTCCAATGTGGTTGGTCTCGAATCCCCCGATGTTTGTTGTGATATTTTGAACCTGAAAAATATGAATACGTCCTTCGGCCTCATGGCCATATTAGAACATCCAAATTAATATAAATATAATTTTAAGATCATTGACATATATGTGAATCTCAAAAACATCATCAAGACAATCAACAAGACCACTTATAATTTCATTCTCAACTATATCATCACCAATTTTAATCCAATTCTCATTTTCTAGGTCTACTCAAAATATCCAAATATCACAAGTTCGAACAAAATCTATAATGCAACCATGTCCAAGTATATATCCACATCAATATCTAAAATGTCTCTATAATAATCATGCACCATATATGAATCAAAGTCCACAATAAACCATGATCTAACATCTAACATCATGCTAAATTAAACTATAAAAATGTCCATAATATAGTCAGCAGATGCTCGGGATCAATATCACAAGGTGTCAAAGGAAAGTGGCCACTACAAGAACATGAAAATTATTTTCCTTTACCTATATATATTACATGACATATTATACTATTTGTAAATCAAATTGGGTGGACATGGGACAAGTCATTCCTTTTCAAGTTTGTTTTATTTAAAACATAGAATTGTATATGTTTATAATGTTGTTTTCCATGGGATTTAAATACTATTACATTGACCAAAAATATTTTGGAAATATTTTTCTCAGAAAATATTTGTTTTGATGTTCTTTGGATAACTAGAAAATCCTTTAGTAGCTCTCCTAGCATTATATCTAGATACAATTGACTCGTTATTTGATTTTGTATTTTCCTTGCAAAACATTGGTGGTGACTATCCTCAATCCTTTAGTGACATCAATTAAATCCAAATATCCCAATGCAAAAATTCATATACTTTATCTTCCAATAGAAAATAGGTTTACTCTTTCCATTTTTTTGTCTCTTTCAATTTACATTTAGAAATTGAACTTTACGATTACCAATATATTTTCAAAGTTGAGTTAAAGTAAAATTATTTTTATGGATAGTGGTTATACACTATGTTATTTTTTTCTTCTTTGATCATGATAACCATCAATCAAAATAAACAAAATTGAGCACAAAATTTTTTTTTTTTTTTTAGTCTAAGCTATATTTACCTTTAAGCATGTAATTTTCATCTCATAATTGAAAGTGGTGCAAAAGTATGTCCTAAAATTTTGTAATATATAATTAACAAATGAAAACTTTGGTATGATACTTATATCATGACATGTGATTATAGCCGAAGAGTTTGTAACCTATTCCCATCTCTCTTCTTTGAATTTCTTTGTTTTAAACACTACTTAGTATATAAAAACATTGTTGCATCTATACATAAGAATATACTCATCCTATTTTCAATATAGATTTTTTTGTCACACTTCAAACAAATAACTAACCTTTATTTGAAGGTACTTTAGAGTTTTTAGGTCAGTTTGGGTCACAGTGAGTGTTTCACACATATGTGACATGCATGTTTTAATATGGAAGAACATTGAATAGTTACCGAAGGGGGAAATTCATAGAAAATAATTTCAAACTTAATTAATATTAAGTGACTATCTTGAACTAAATATTGTGGTGTAAGTGACTGTCTTGAACTAAATATCTAGGACATGGGTCCACATAATCGTACACAGATTGGGTTGTAGAAAAACATTTATCATAGGTTTAATGTGTAGATTACTATGAAACATTTTCTCTAGTTAAAAACACGTATTTTAATTGATTAATAATATCCTATGTTATGACATAACGATGGTCGATATCCATAAGGATAGTAAATTTTCCTTCTTTCATATAGAATTGCATGAATAATTCTACTTGTCCCAAATTTCTAGATTCCATTTATAATTATGAATATATTAATGTATGAAGAAGAAAATATTCCTTTTATAGATTGTAATTGTCTTCGAGATTGGTAAGGAAAAATTGATATGATTATAAAAAATATATTTTTACATAAAATCGATTTATAACTATAGTCTACATCAAGAAATTAGAGGATAAATTTCCTATTCTAGTAATCTATATTAATGACCTAGTCATAACATGATATTACATAAATCATAAAAATTATTTACAAGTAAATTTTAAAAATACATTTAGGATGACTGAATTTTGTTATTAATTGTTTTGTGCAACTTGATATTTTATAGTCTAAAATAGGTATTTTTATCCATTAATCCAAATAACCTCAAGAAAATCCCCACCATTTCAGCTTGGAAGAATATATGTATCTAATGAATCCTTTTCAATATGGTTTCAAGTTTTTCCAAATTTTCTACTCATTTCGTAATATGGCACACTCTATACGAAGTTGGATAGATTTTTTATTTATTGGATCATAATTATCTTCATATCAATCTTGTATTGCATTACATTAAATACCCTCATGTAATGCATTGTAAATGTATGAATAACACTATATGGTATATTTAGAATACTACTAATTATAGGATTGAGTAAAGGTTATGTATTATAGCCTCGAATTCAAGTTAAACCTAGGAGACTTAAAAAATCTCCGTATGAAAACAAATAATTGTAGGAATTTTAGATATTAATTGGGTATGGAATAATAATGATTGAAAATTAACTTTAGGACACATATATCATCCTCGGTAGGTCTCATAACTAGTTCTTGTAAAAATCAAACCTCCATTTATTTATCTTATATAGAGGCCTATTATAGTGGAGATGTTTTTGTAAAGCACATGCCAATGTGCATATTATTCACTCTTTATAAATTTAGGTTACCTTAGAACCAACCATCAATGCTTAGTTGTGATATTAAGATTTTTGGGTGCATTTATTCCATCTTAGGGGGTCAAAAAAGTACATAGAATATTGAGACTCCTATGCACTATATCTAACAACCGATACATCATAAGTTTATTGATCGGACATTTTATGGAACAATTGATTAATTTTGTTTGGTATTCAAAAAATAATTTATTGAGGAATAATTTTGTAATTTAGTAAACGCTTTGGAAAGTGAAAGAAGGTGTTCTTAATGGAGATTGTTAAATAATTAATTTTACCTTCCCACTTTCAAATTAAATTTTAAGGGCGTGTTAGTGTATTTAATCAACATGGTAAAATAATCTATGTGATTGAGATCCACTTGTAGTATTTTTGTATTAAAGCATGTTGATAATGCACCAATTGGTGTACACATATCCACATCTAGTAGTAATTAAGAGTACCAATTGAATTGTTTCTTTAATTTACTACATTATTATTAGTATTTCTAAGTATTCATTTTCAAGTAAAAGACTCATTAAAACCTTACCCTAGCCCCATATTTTTCTTTATCTGATAATAAATATCATTTATGTTGGCTTTCACTATGGAAAAAATCGCTCAAAATCTCATATGCACATTCTTAAAAATACCCTAACATTAGTAAAAAAATTCATGACCCAAAATCTTTTAAATATGAGTAAAATATCATAAAATTTTCATAAATAGTCGCAATTAATATCAACAAATCAAATTATTTCATTTACTCGGGCCCATTTACATTTACAAACGTCAAAACAGATGTTTCCTTCACTTTCCAGCACCTTGGAATCTTCGTCGATCACCAAATCATTTATAATTAAAAACAATTATACCATGTGACCACTAAAAATAAATTTCTGAACCTATAAAAACTTATAAGAAAGTTAGAAGTAAAAAAACATCATTTACTTCAAACCACAACATCTTTATCCTTCATCGATCAACCTGCTAAACATGTTGTTTCCAAAGGTTAGATCATAAAACCATGTGTAAAAATATTCAATACCTCCAACTTTATTCATTGGATTCCAAATTAATCCCTTTTTTCATTCCGGTGATACATATCATCACCCAATCCATGTCATGCTTCAAACATCACCAATCTTGAACAAAACCATTTCCTATCCAAAAATGCCAAAAACCTTTTTGCTGAAAGAATTCCTTGAAAATCCTGTAAAATCACCTCATCATGACACAATAAATATATTAATGTAAATTAATCTTAATCTAATTTCAGCAAAACTTTAATCACTTGAAAATTCCACTTGTAGCTCAAGTTATGGCCAAAACACTAGACCCTACTATTTGAGACCCCAAAAATGTCCTTTGACTAGTCAACCCATTTGGACCTCAAAATATGGTGAAAATTCATGAAAATTTCCTAAAAAATCTATGAATATAACTAAAAACTACCACACATAATTCACCATAAATTTTGCATGCTACTGTTTTGGACCATGTTGTCCTAAAACCTTCTTCTCTAAAAACTTCTATTTTAAGATGGGGCCCACATATCATCATTTTATCAACCATACATTTATGGAAATCCTAATAATTTCTCTACAACATAAAATAATAATTTTTTATGAACCAATCAAAACTTAGTCACAACACTTCACTTTCTGTAAACTACTCCTAGTTAGCGTTTAACTAGGGTTTTAAACCTCTTAATCTTCTTAACATTCGTTCATAAAAACATGATGGTAAAATGAACTCATTATTTTTATAAACATTATTAACTAACCTTATAATAATGCTTGAAATCTAAAAGGTTCCATGTAAATCACACTATTCACAATGAGCATTAGAAGTTCAAGTTCAAGCTTGAATTTCACCAGTTCTTGATCATGAGTCACAAAATTAGTCATATATAGAAACATAAATAACATGGGAACCCGAAATTTTTCTAATAACATCATAATTCATCCCTATAAAATCTAAAATCATCATAATTTCAATTCCATAGCTTAACATCTCTATTCACTAAGACTTACCTAAGCTTCCATGCTAGATCCTTATAAGTAACAACTAATGGAAACTGAAATAATGAAATATTTGAACATTAAACCATTTGAAATTCCCCAATCATACATCATTTTAAATTATATAAATTATATCATGCATCCATGAGCTCAAATGGTTCCAAACCACTCTATCACACCTCTAAGCAACCATACTTGCTCCCAATGAGCACTTGAAACATGGAGAATCACCCATGTACTTGAACTATAACAATTTTTGAATGCTCAAGAACCCTCAAATCATGCTATTAATCATTCCAAGTTTCTTCCCATGAAACCAAGAAGCTCACACTTGTAAGCAATACCTCTTAGGCAATTGCATGGACTTGGTAGAATAAGCATGCATCACTGAATCCCAATGTAATAGCTGATAAACATATGAACCATTATCTTAGCACCATGAATAACATCATAAAATAATCCTACAATAATAATTTTTTTATTAATGTTAATTTTCATCAATGACAACACCTTTTAGGACACCATGCAAACAATCTTCCCCTTTTTCATTGATGGAAAACACATTGAACTTCTCCCCATATTTACATTAATCAAAAATACATACCTGTAGCTCACCTTCTTCACCTACCTTATATTCATACCATCATGCTTTGGTTATAAACATCAACCAAAGGTGTCAAATAAGCATAAATTCTTGATTTTTATCAAAAACTAATTTTTACCTTCATTTCAAGAATGCAAGCATCACGCTCGCCTTGGAACAAGAATCTCCAACAACTGAAATCATCAATAAAAAATGATAAATCCAAACATTTCATATTTTCAGGGGAAAAATCATCATTCCAACCTCTAGTCACGCAAAAAGGAACAATTTCTTCTCCAACCATGTTTTGCCTTCTTAAGAGTACTATAGCAATCATGGGACAATGGTGAAATTTCCATTTGCATGCTAATAATGATATGAAAAAAACATAACCTCATTACTCCATCATTCTAGATTGAGAACCATCATTTCTAGGGCCTAAACATGAAAATCAAAGCATATTCATTCTTCTACATACCATGTCAATGGAGTGAGACCAAAACAGACCCTTTAGTGCAAATTAGGCCAACTTAGACATCCTCCTACATGACCACCATGCTTATAATTCACCAAACACTACTCCCCATGGGATTAAGTCAATTTTCTCTTTCTTCTATGAACCAAACAAACGATCATATATCCTTGAAATCATACCTTGAAAACATTCTTACACTTTCTTGATGTACCTAAACAAACATTTTCTGTCACTTTAAGCCATTTCAAGATGAGATGAGCAGTAACACACCATTTCAAGATTGAGTAAGGAATAAAAAAGTTTCGTTTCCTTGAAATATCTTGATAATATCATTTCAACTTCAAGATGAGATAACCATGTGCTCCTCCGACTTGAAGAGCATTCATACACCTTCTTATCAGTCAAACCCTTGTTCTACACCACTGTAGCTTTGTCATAGTCAACATATGAAGGATTAGACCCACTATAAGGCCTAAGATTGATCAATCCACTCATGAATGAAACAATTTCACATGTATCCATCAAGAAAAGTTCATATAAAAGACCCGAATAACCCATCTTATGACTTCATGTCCACTGACATCATGCAAAGGAAACTTCTACAGGCCTGTAGCATGTAATTCTAGGGTAAGAAAAAAATTATTCCTTCCGAATCCCAATACTATCTTGATGTACCATTACATTACTAATCATAAGAAAGTAACTTAAACATATCTTTCAAGAAAGTACTGAGATTTAAACAAACATGTCATACCTTTTCCACTTTGTGTATTTTTTCCTTTCATACCTGTAGGTCATCATTCATATTTATGGAGTACCACTAGGTCTTCACAATTTCATATCAGTCCTTCCAACTACCACCATATTTAAGGCAAACTATTGACGAAAGCATATAATATCGAATTTGGAACGAGTTTTCAAGAATCACTATCATACCCCTATGATGACTCAAAGATTGTCCACTAGTCTTGTAGGTCATCATTTTCAGCTTTGAAGAAACATTAGGCTCAAAGAAAAATTTACTAAGATCATCAAATTAATAGGATCCAAGCATCATGAAGGTATTTTACAAGCACTAAAACCTTAGGAAAAACATGTATATATTTAAGGAAGACACCATTCATTACACTAACACGAGAAAACTCTGCTTTATAGTATAGTGGCATATATGATCAAGTATGAAACATGGTGAACCAAAAATAAACTCTTTTGAAACAATATATAAAATTTCAAATATATTTAATAATATTTTAATACATCATGTATTCCAATTACAATGATAATTCACCTTGCAAGATCTCAGGATAGCCACCATTAGGGTTTGAAGACCAAATCCTAACCACTTTGTGTATTGTGAACTATCACTCAACACTTTCATGCATATATGGAAAATGAAACATGCCTGGAGCTTCAAAAATATACCTCCTATAGCCCCATGTGCATAGGTGATTTCATCAAAATGTTTGTCAAACATTTAATCATTTGACCACTTATAAACAAGTTTCCTTGCATACTACTCTTAAGGACTAAGAAAACATAGTCATGGCACAATGAAGTAATATTTTTTATGTATTTAACCCATTTCATCTTCAAAATTCAAAAAAATCCTTATAAATCCATCCTCAAGAATTAGGAACAAATTCCCCAACATATATAAATCATGAAACACCATGATATATACCGTAGCCTTCATTTTCCTTGTAGAAACCCTTATTTTGAAATCTTGAGTCACAAAGTGAAACTTTCTTTCATAAGCATTGATCAATTTTACACTTCATCATCTTCATAACCATCTTTAGAACATATCAACTTGATGTAGACTCTTTAGGATCTATATCATATAATCTTAAGAGATCATAACAACCCTATCATCATCCACAAACACCTAATGATAGACACCATGACTGATATGAATCCAAGACATACATTTTCAATGATATGAAAAATATAGTGACTCTACACTCATGAAGGACACTATGACATAATAGTTAGAACAAATCATACTCCATGATAACTCCAAAATTCCAACTTATTTACACATATATGACAGTGAAGACATCACAGACAGTGATATGACCAAGACCAACATATGCACTCAAAATACATGAGTATGAAACTTAAGACCAATAACACCTTTTAGACTCTTAAAGGGACATGTCAAAATGACTCTAGACCAAATAGGGCTCACCACAGATTAATTACACAACATTAGAGCTTATGAACAGATCATATAAACCAAGAGAGCTCATATTAATACTACTTACAACATCATCAAAAAAAACAACACAACTGACCAACAAGAGCTTACATGAATGAGCTAAGATGCATACTAAGGACTCAACAACCATGTACCACACACACATGAATGTATTACAAATTATAAACACTTTTTCCCTTTCAAGGAGCTGATAAAACATTTCTTTCTCCCTAGAACATACCATAGACCATTTAAGGTCTATTTGGAGTTAATATTATTCCTAACAAGATCCTTAGATACTAAAATGTAGGATTTGGAAGTGGTTTAGTTAGAATGTTAGCCACTTCTTCCTTGGTAGATACATGTTCCAAATTTATACACCATTTTCTCACAAGGTCTCTTAAGTAATTATACTTGATTGGAATGTGTTTTGTTTTGGAATGTAAAACTAGGTTCATTGAGACACTAATTGTACTAGTTATATCACAAACTATGGATATAAGTCTATCACTCTTTACCTTATAATCCTCCAAGGTTTGTCTCATCCATACAACTTGTGAAAAACAGTGAGAAGTAGCAACATATTCAGCTTCACATGTTGAGATGGCTACAAGAGATTTCTTCTTACATGATAATGAGACAAGGAATTTTTCAAAAAAGTATGCTCCACTAGTGGTACTCTATCTATCATCCATACTCCCTACCCAATAAAAATCATAATAAGCCTTCAATTAATTTTATTCACTCTTATGATACTATAAACCATACTCAATAGTACCCTTAAGATATATAAGGGATCTTTTCATTTCTTGTAGGAGTGATTATTTATAATCTAATTGAAACCTTCCAACCAAACTGAATGCTTGAAAAATATAAGATCTAGAGGATATAGCATATAGTATGCTACCAATCATGGATCTATATTCATTTTGATTTACCTTAGGAGTGTCATCTTCCTTGCAAAGTTTTCATCCTGTAACCATATGTGTGCCAACATGCCTATATTAATCCATTTGGAGCTTCTTAAGCATTTATTTGACGTATTTGGATAGAGAAATGAATATACCTTTGTCATGTTGATTTACTTGAAGTCCAAGAAAGAAAGAAATTTCTCCTAACATAGACATTTCAAAGTATTTATTCATATCTTCTACAAATTTATCAACCATATAATCACTACCTCCACTAAAAATGGTATCATCTACATATAGTACAATTTTAAACAAATGATCTCCTTCACTTTTGATATACAAATTACTATCAGTTGCTCCTCTCTTTAAGCCTTGTTCAATAAAGTAACTATCAAGTCTCTCATACAAAGATCTAGGGGATTGATTTAGAACATAAAGATCCTTGTTTAACTTGCACACATAATAAGATTTATCAGTCAAAGAAAAACCACCAGAATGCTCCATATAGACTTCTTCATTTAGAAAACCACTTAAGAAGGCAAATTTAACATCTATTTGATAAACTTTCAATCCTTTCAAATGAGCATGGGCCAATAATAATATTATTGCTTCCATCCTATCTACATTTACAAAATTCTCACCAAATTATATCCTTTTCAACTTGAGCATATCCCTTACAAAATAGTCTATCTTTGTTCCATATTAATTCTCCATTCTCATCTAGTTTATTTCTAAACACCCATTTTGATCCAATCACATTCTTACCTTTTTGTCTAGGCACAAGTTCCCAAGTTTTGTTCTTTTCAATCTGATCTAACTCTTCATTCATATCCTTAACCCAATGCTCATCTTTACTAGCTTCTACAACATTCTTAGGTTAAAATTTTGAAATAAGAATTAGGTTATCTTGATTTTTAATATTTACCAATTTATTTCTTGTATTGATTCCAAAGTCTTTCATGCCCAAGATTTGATATTTAGGATGATCTCTTCTTACTTGTCTAGAAGGAGCCTATGATTCTTGTCTTTCTTTATCATCATCCTATTCTTGATTCTCTTGACAAACTTCATCATCTTCTTCCTTAAAAAAATCCTCATAAACTGATTCATTAGCTTCAGAGAAAGACCTCATAGTGGATGATTAATCAAACTTAACACTAGCACTTTCAACAATAGATGTCAACCTCTTGTTATAACATAAATTTGTTGTGCTTCTAGAGGAGTACCCCAAGAATATACCTTCATCAGATCTGGAATCTAAATGACCAAGGTTTTATTCAGTCCTCTTGATGAATCATTTAGATATAAATACCCAAAAATTCTCCATGTTTTTGGTATTCCTTTCCATATCTCATAAGGAGTCTTTTCATTATTCACTCTTAGTTGACATGTGTTGAGAATATAAAGAGTAGTACATATTTCTTCTTTCCAATAACCATCATATAACTTAGAATCATTAAGTACGGTCTTTGCAATCTCATGAACAATCATTTTTTTTTGAACAAATCCATTTTGTTGGGGAGTTCGAGAAGCTGAAAATTGTATCCTAATACCACACTCACTACAAAGGTCATCAAATACATTAGATCAGAATTCTCCTCCATTATCAGATCTTAAACAATTTATTTTTCCATTATTTTCATTTTCAATGAGAGATTTGAAAGATTTAAGTACATCTAAAGCATCAAAATTCTTCTTCAAACAAGCCACCTAAGTGTATCTCGGTAAAATAATCAATAAGAAGCATGAAATAATAGTCACCTGAAGTACTTTCAGTCCTCATTGGCCAACATAAATCAGTATGGATGAGATGAAGTGGACTTGTAGTAGACTTATATTCATTTGTCTTAAATCTCCTTCCAATTTGTTTACCATGCATATAAGCCTTGAAAAAATTATCTTTTGGTTTCTGAGTTTAGGCATGTTGTTTATACAATTCTTAGAACTTATTTTAACAAGATTTTAAAAGTTCACATGGCCTAACCTCATATTACATAACCAAAAGTCATACATATTACTCATAACTCATCTTTCATTATTAATTTCCTTGTGAACAAACATGTTACCATTAGTCCTTTTTCCTTTTACAACTAGTCTACTGATTCTACTTTTCTTATCTTACAACTTTTCGTATAAAAATTAAGAACATACCATTGCTTGAAAATTTGGCTTACACTGAGTAAATTATGTTTAAAACCTTAGGTACATATAAACATATTTGGTGATGGTCTTTCCATTATCCAAACTCGAAGTACCTTTACCTACAATGTTTATGGTGAGTTTTCTCCAAATCTCACCGAACATGAAAAATGATTTTGAAGAGATAAAAATTTACTCTTATCACCTATCATATGAGTTGAAAAACCACTTTCACTGTATCGAAATCTATTTTTCAATATGACTATGAAAGGTAGTTTGAGAAAGATCACAAACTTGGTTATGTTGCAAAGAGGATTAGCAAGTATCATAAATATCATACAAAATATAAAAACCTAAAGAATTCAAATAATCTGTCATATTAAAAATGGAAACATATCACCTTGATTATTAGAACACTCCATGCTTGTTCTTAAGAAGATATCCTTCAATCTGTCAAGATCCTCTAGAAAATCCTACTCGATACCAATTGTTAGAAGCACAATAGATTGAGAGGGGGGTGAATAAGTCCTTATAAAATTTAAAATTTGAATTTCCACATCTGAAAAATAAAATACAATAATTATTAAATAAAAATAACCACTCAATCAACTTTACTAGTGTGGACACCATAAACCATGATCAAGACATATAACCACAAAAGCAAGATAACACCATAAGAACACAAGATATAAGTGGGAAACTATACGCACCCAAAATTGTATGTGCTACATTGTGAGAAAATGGTTACAAAATTTCCCAATGATGATTCAAGTCCTTTAAAGAAGGTGCTCAAGCTCCAAAACCATTTATAGCATATATTTGTAGCCTAGACGTCCTTACTTAGCCTTCCCACACTTTTCCCATTTTTTTTCTTTACTTTTGCATGTTTTGGCCTTTAGTGCCGGGATTGCCACCCTACCTATGTGGTAGTTCTTAAATCATGGCCCGAGGCAAGCAGCGGTCCTAACTGATTTTTCCAGATTCTATCATGTGTGTTTTTAACATAAAACGATTAATTAACTTCACTTTTAGCATGCATTCGTGGGTTGAATTGTCTAAAAATATTTTTCATTATTTGGTTCTCCTTCCCTCTTCTATTTTTGCATATGCTTTAGTTAGTTGGGCTGTCTCTTCTTGCCTTGTGGATGAAGGCACATCCCAGCCCCAATTATTATATATTCCATGTTTGTATTCAAGAAAAAAGCCTAAGAAATTTTATGGATCTTGCATTGTATTTCTGCCACAATCTTGCTAGGAATTGCATAGCCAAGCTTAGATCTCTTTTGTTATCTCTCTTCTACTTGCATTGCATCCAGACTACCTTCAAGTTGTCATTGCTCAAGCGTCATCCTCCTGTCATTTTCTTGCGTCCCAATCCCTTGGACTCATATGAAAACTCAAAGAAAGAAAGGAACAAGCTGATGGGATAGATACAAAGACAACTAGATTTTCCAAATTTCTTGCTTATCCAAGTTGGAATTGTGTGTTTGTTTGCTTTATTTGATAAATTGTCAATTTTAAATCACTAGTTTCAATTACATATCAAATAGAGTAGTAAAATTGTTCATTTCAATTGAATGCGAAATTACAATTATATTAAATCATTAAAAAGTTTTCTATCGACATTACCCGGAAGTTTTGGGGAACAATAGCTCTTTCGGGGTCATAGTTTGTCCTTCACCTTTGAGGTATGGTTTCAAGGGTTTTAATTAGATTAGTTAATTTGTTTTAGATTAGATTCACATATTCACACAAGTAACCAACTACATTCGGTTGATTACTTGTCTTTATTTTATTCATTAGAGTAGAATGCATTGCTTAAAAATTCGAAAAGATAAATAAATATTTACTTTGATAAATTAGTTTGATTTTATTGTTTTGGTCGATATATTGTGAAAACACCAAAAACATAGGTTAGATTTCATTTGATAGTTATTTTTCTTATCAAAATAATTTTATTTCATTCTATATGACCATCAACAGTCTCTGAACAATAAAATATGTATAGTTGTGATCCTTGGTCCCATAACCCAACATGTTGGAATGGATAACTCGACATTGATATAAGTTTACATTTGTGAGTGGGTCTTATGCACACTGCTACATTCACCGAGAAAATAGAACAAATAAATACACTATACATCGCTACTAATCAAGCCTATGATTATTGGACTACTCCTACTAATAGGGTGTAATTACGTGCATGACCATGTACAAGAGGCCACAACCTATAAGAGTATTTGGTTATGATCCTTAGTTCCCACAACTCAATAGGCCTATTAACCGAGTTAAACATTGACACTAGTTTGCATACATTATTATTCGATCTTCACCACTTCCACCGACATTATTTCACAACTCTCCTTCTTGAACATAACAACCGATTAGGCTAAGAATTTCTTGACTAGACCCGAAAATCTCTCATAGTCCTTGTGGCTCCACTACGTCTCCCATTCTCACTTCATTGACCTTGTCTAGAAATCCATACGAGGCACCCGTAGGTCACTTTCCACATTTTCAACAACCAATAAAAAAATATCAAGGGATCTCGATATTGATTGGAGTCTCTGAGCAGTTATTATATCAAACCGAGCCATCACACCACTTTAGGTTAGGAAAGCAATCTTCACCTGAGACTCATAGATCCTTATATTGCGTGTTGAAGACATAATATTTCCCAACTATCTTGATCGCCATCACGACACTCAAATTCACATCCATTCTAGACTGTTGTTTGGGCACAACCTTGAGAGGTCGGTTCAAAGAATGACACATGTTGATTTTCTATTGTACAAATTGGTGAACCTGATGTAAAGATCTAGTCTCTAAATGTTTCCCCATTCTTCATCCATCCTTTATTCTACGGGTATTATCATACCCCCATATGTCAAGATACGATGAGTACGGTCGACCCATCCTCTGTTTTGACAAGTATAACTAGAAAACAGGTATATCACAACCATCACCTTCACTCTCAATGTGGGCAAACAACCTCTAAACTACTCAAAACACTCTTCTTCAAGGAAATAATGGTGGTTCATCTTTACATATTAAGGAACTTTACCAAATCACGTGGACTTATCCTCATGAAAAAACAAGTTAAAACAACATGAATTTCACTAGGGAAGTAATTTCATCTCCTCAAGTATTATTTTAACAACCCATTAGCATGTAAACAAACCAAATCCTACATCTAGATGAGGAATATTGACCACGATATGCTACGAGTGAAAAAAAAAATCAGAATATGAATTGAGGTTTTGATAGGTTGCAAGGAAAAGGTGATGTTCTACTTCAAATCAATAACACTACCCCTCCACCAACTGAAAATATTGCTAATGAGGGGTGGCAACATAGTGAAAAAATCATAGCGAGGATACCACACTCGTCAACAACCTACAATTGTTAAACAAAATGAACCCAAGAAAAGAACTACCCCATCAACGAGCTATGTCATCTCGACATTGGTAGAAAAAGTCAAGGAGCTAGAGATTTCAAAAATGCTCGGAATTCATATGCGGGAAAGCAATAACTTCTCTCTATCTATATAATTATAGACAAATACCTACTGTAAAGAATCTTTACGTTTATACGGGTACTCCAAACCCATGAGATCTACTTACTTGCACGGCACCTTGGGTATGCCCCCTCACACGACATATGAATGTCTGCAATAGGAACCAACCGGAAGTGCATTCTCAAATATCATACCCACTAAAAATGCAACGTTCACCGGCTTCATGCCTTCATTCCATATCAAGGTAATCAACCCCTACATACACATGTATTATAAATTTCCACGGGGGATATGTGCACTTACCCAAGTCCGTATGGACAACCGTAAGGGAGCCATACGCCCTACAAATTTATATATTGTCCTATTTCAGAAACCGATGCAACCTCCACCTCCCAAAAAGGATCTTCGATGGTGGAAATATATGCAATGGGGATGTATTTTGAATATCTTAAGGATCCTCTAGACTTCTCCATCCGGAAAGTCATGCTCTCAAGACCCTTTCCTGATATTTCAAAATTCAAAGGGGAGGGTGATCTTAATGCCCACATCAAAGCTTATGCAACGTCCATTCTAGAGATTCTTCCATGGGACATAGTAGTTACTCAAGATTTTCCCAAAGACGCTAGAAGTTATTTATCTCAATTGGTACTATAGGATCTTAGAGGCTTTAATACACTCGTTCAAGCAACATGTATTAGAATTTATCAAGGCTTTTGATATGAACAAAATTTTGAGAACATGAATCAGGGAATTTCTTCATATCAAGCAAGAGCACAATGAGTCCACAACCCACTTCATTCAAATGTGGAAATAAGTTCTCTACTCCTCTACAAGCACTCCAAATATGGATTAGATGAGGCTTTGTGATTTGTTTCTCCACTCTCTCAATAGGGAGACAAAGGAAGAATTTCAAAATTTCTTGCGAAGGAGCTATGAAGAGGTACTAGAGAGTGATCTTTGAATTTATCAAATATCCATTAATAGTGGTCATAATACTTATAGAGCTAATGGAAGGTTAGTCACCCTAATCAAAGTAACCACGCTTAATCCAACAACACGAATAATAATCAAGGAAAAAAAATTCTTAATAAGTAATGTGGAGTCACGATGGATGGGAGACGGACTGTTGGCGAGATAATTTGCTAGGTGGAAAAACTTGTGGATTTATTGCCAATGCTCTGAGCATCTAATTCCCTCTACTTAACCGTTGTAGCTTCCGTATATGCATGCACATGAAAAGGTAGATTTATATGGTGGCCTTTTTACCGGGATCCAATAGGGACACCTCACTTACCTTGTGGAAAATCTTGCAGATACTTGTAAGAGAGAAATTTTTCTTAATAGAGAGGAAGGGGAGTGAGAAAATAGGTAGGAGAACTAATGATGCAAGTAGGAAATGAGATTCCTACACACCCTAGTCAATATTATCATCACATGCATTTATGAGAAGAAACAACTTTGTAAGCATCATTAAGACTAGATGAAATTTGATGAACACAAAGTATCAAGAAATATCTTAGTCAAAGAAAGCTATAAACTCCTTCTTCATGTATTAATTTCTCAAAAAAAAGTTGTACATAGTGGAGAAATGGATGAAATTGAGAAGGAGGAAGGAAGAATTTGGCTATCTCCTTTGTTCTCTCAAGCTAGAATACACTCTTGAGCTTACAAGATTAATGACCAACCCTTTCAAATGGGAATGGCATTACAATTTATAGAGTAAATTATGACTCCTCATATACCTCATTACCATCCATATATCTTATTTCTAACTTTAGACTATTCATATTCCTACAAAATATTTAAGTTCGTTTTATAAAATCAAGGCGACTTAATTTACATTATGTTTCTAAAGTTAGATTTGAGTGACTTAAAGGCATATCAAAAAGTGAAAAACCCATTAAAGAATTAGAATATTTTAAGAGAGAGAAATTGGGGGAGAGGGAAGAGAGAGAGGAGGAGAAGAGGAGATGTCATCCAATGAAGCCCCTTGATCCTCATTGATGGAAAGCTTCAAATGCCGTGAAACTCTGAATCTTCGAACGCCTTGCAGAATGTGAAACTCCTCCAAATTAGCTCACGAATTCTCTCCAAGTTGGATGAAATAAGATGGATCTTGAATGCCTTGTGAAAAATGACTAGGATGCTCCTGAACAATGATGTCCTCGTGAATGATTATCCTTGTATGACCCATTGTGCCAAAACATCTTTGTGAGTGTAACTTACTATTTTTACTAAGTGTGAATTGTGAGCCGAGATGACCTTTTTGATGACCTTGCCTATGATGAGCCCTCTGTGTTAATTTCCTTATTCATGGAATCTTCAAATGGTGCCTTACCCAAATTAATAGACCCCTACACAACGAGACATTATATTTTCAGTAAGTGTACCACGACTGTCAAATTGCGACAAAATGGGTCTTGAAAATATGGGTTTTATTTCAGGGTTCCACGCTCCAAAGTTTTAGTAATTTCTTCATCGAACAAGTAGGAAAATGATGTTTTCATCAACGGGGTAGAATACTCAAAAAAATCTCATTCCTCCATATCCCTAAAAATGGGAGCTTCATGGTGTAAAAACTAGTTCAAGTGAAACTATATTTTTCAATGATTACTCCCTCCAATTTTGGATGATTTCACCTGTCGGATCTTCAGGAATTTGAAAATTTATTCAAAGAGGGAAGAACGCTAATAAAAAAACACATCCCTCCATATCCATAAAAATAAGGACTTCATGCAATGATAACTAGTTAAATAAAACTATATTTTTGATGATCATTTCCTCGAATTTTCGGAAATTTCGCCACTGTACAGAACCATGATAAATGGAGTGGTAGCTTGCTGATTTTTTCATTACTATGTTGTGGCAACCATTAATGGAGCTTTAAAATTGCAGGTATGGTTTTTTTCTCCATTTGTGATGAAATCGATTCCATTGCGATAGGTTTTTGCTTATTATGCTTAAGGAGAAATTTATCTTCAATCCGAGAAACAGTTTGACAGGAAATTCAATTTTTCCTTCATTGAGCCAAAAATGAGATTTATTTACTGTGAATGTTCCTTTCTGAAAATTGGAGGTTTGAATAATATTTTTTTATTTCCTTCACTAGATAAGAACTCGAAATAAATGGTTTGTTGATCTGTGCAACAATTTGCAACATATGTTCGATTCTTGGTTTTATGGCAATGGAGTTTTCAGACTTCTTTTCCTCTATTCTTCATTATTTCTTCATGATTTGATCAACCTTCCTTTTGTGAAATTTTGTAACCATGGAGTGAAGGATAATATATTTTAATGGAGATGGTTCAAGCTTTTGCAATGGTGGAGTGGTGGACTTGTGTTCTTTGTAGTTTTCTTGGTAATGGAAAAGCAACAAAAAACAACTAACAGTTACAATTTTTTTCAAATTTTTGAGTTGGGGTTTGGTGAATTTTTTCATGTTTTATGTACCTGACCTCGGGTATGTGAGGGACATCAAATTCCAAAGTGGTCAAGAGGATGACACGTGGCGTCCCACTACTTGAGAGGGAATGAGTGCTCCAAAATCAGCTTTAAAGCACTAAGGGCTGCAAAATAGTCATATATGGGTTACCAAACCACTCTCCTAGAGGGTTGGGTTCCTTTCTCCATGTTTTATGTCCCTCTCCTCATGTAAATGAGGGACATCAGTTTCCACAAAGTGGTCGTGGAGGCTGACACATGGCGCTTGATCCAACGACGGGAAATGGATGCTTTAAAAGTGCACATGGAGGTCACATAAGGGTGCAAGAGGTAACATGGGGGTTGGGAAAATTTTTCCGGGGTTTGTGTACATGGCCTCAAGGATGTTAGGGATGTGAAATCCCACTAGGATCCTGGCATCGACACATGTCCTTCCAAAAAATGATGAAGTCCTTAATCGCCTTTGAGAGGGAAACTTAGAAAGAAGATAACTTGAACTCCGGTGGAGTCTATTGGTGAAATTTTATATTATCATGACTGGATATGGAATTTTGAATTCAATGGTGTGGGTATCATGTATTTATCTATCCATTTGATCACTATAACTATAGATTTTATGTTTGATATTCCGTTTGTGCACGATAAAAACTACCTACAACTCTTATGCTCAAGGTGTTGTGAAAAATATTATTTCACCAACATGTAGTTCTTGGAATCCTATTTTTGAAGATGTTTTTTTGTTACTTCTAAATCCATCTGGAGCTCTCAGAATCTTCTTCTAAAGCCCAAACACTATTTAAGGCTTGTGTCTTTGCCTAGGCTTCAACCCTATTTTTATTCGGACTGATCCAAGTTTTTCAAAGCTTCCCCAAAACTTCCAAAATCATTTCCATGATGTTATAATGTCTTAAATTCACCTCCATGTTGAACTTTGACCTTTTTTCCACTCCGGGTGGTTAATTCCAGTCTGGAAAGGCCACCGATAGCCCTTCCCAAGACTGCCAAAAGATAACATCTTTTCAGAACTCCCTAAAATCACCTAGGGACCCATTTGACATCAAATAGGGGGTGACCAGACTACTAATAGATTTGACTTAGGGTGCCTAGGAATCATAAAACATCAAAAATTAAGGCACGGTGTATAGTTGTTGTGCCTCAAAACGCCTAATTTCCTGTTCCACATTTGCATGAAAACAAATGGCTCTAGCTTGGGGGCATGACATGGACTAATTTCAAGGAAGACATGGCATGGGAATCTAGAATCTCAATCTTAGACCATGTAATTCATTGACCAGAGTGCTTTATCCATTTGACTGTAGAGTCATGTACAACTTACAATAAGAGAGAGAGAAGAAGGAAACACATGCACATGAATAGGACAGAAAGGAAACACATGACACACAAAAGGAAGGTAAAAACACCTTACAATAATATATGGTACAAGGTGGGGAATAACCCACTTTCACTAAAGCACTTTTCATTTCTCCAAATTTACCCTTGAAGAGGCAACACCGAATGATGATGTTGTACAAAGTTGTTGACAGGTTCCCGAAAGTAGCCTCCCCTCTTTAGTTTTTTATGAAAGCCAGACACTTTCACAATTGTTTATGTACTTGGTAGGAGTGAGTCCATATGAGCTTCTTGATGGCTAGGTCATTTCTTGGAAAATCCAATGCCTTCATATTCTTTGAAATCAGTTTCATAGTGCCAATTTCCTTCCATGTTTATCCATATAGTTGATTCTCCATTGAGTGTGCTATGACTGCCCCAGAACTGATTTTTTTTCCAATTCCTTTGATATTTTGAGTTACTTTCATTCCTGAGTCTATAGTCATTGAAATATTCTCCATGAGAAACATTTGATTCATCCTTTATCCGTACTCCCTTTGCGAGGAATTTGAGTATTCAAGGGAGGATCAGAGGAAAACTCATACTTGTCTTGTATGTCCATGGCATGAGTGAATAGATTAAGGATAAGATTCAGATCTTAAACAACTTCTATTACATCCAAGATCTCTAGCACAAATTTATGCTTCTTCATTTCATGCATCTCCTCTTTTTACGCCTTTGAAGAAAATTTATTTTGTAGTTCAAGGAAACTATCTGGAGGGATTACTTCATCATCTTAGGAATTGCTGCACTCTACCGATCCTTCATAAAAAATATCTTCATCTTCAAAGGCCTCAAAACTTCTTGCTTCCATTCCTTCATCATGGAAATAATCTTCTTCTTCAAATGGGAAAGAAAATATCTCCATTTCGTTGTTGTATCCATCAACCATTGGTTCAAGAAGGACATCATATTTAACATCTTTCTTTCTTTCAACATAGCCAAACTTCACACTAGTTGAGGCTTCCAAGTAATCTTCATGTTTTTCATGCATATTCATGGCTTGCATCAGGATTTCGAGACTTATCTCAGGGTCTTTTGTTTCTTCTGCGGCTCTTAGCATTCCATGTATGGAGATTTATTTCAAGCCTTTCAAAGGCTCATCGCAAGATAATTTTGTCTCTCCATAGATGGCCTGAATGAGATAATCTCAATCCCCAAATGGGAATGAGAATAACTCCTCATCTTGAAAAATCATATAAGCTGATTTTTCTCCTTGAAAATCATCAAGCACCATTTCCTCTTCCTCATGGTCTACATCATCTGGTAATTCAGGACTGCCCTCTTGTAGAGCTGGAATTTTCTCAATGCTTCTTTAAAGTCAAAATATCTCTGGAAAGGCATGTGTAGACCTATCAAGATGGGGATATCCTCCTCCTTCTGAGTTTCCACAAATTGATTCATTCGCATACTACCCTTGTATAAAATGTTAGCTTCTAGGTTTCTAGAATTTCGTACCGTGTACCTCATCTTCTTTTTGGGAAGAAATTCCTTCATGTCTCCCTTCACCGGTATGGTTGCATAAGACCAATTAATCTGAATTTTACCTCCCAAGTGTAGGTAAAAATTTCTACTCAAAAACATTTCAAACGAGACTGGGACATCTACTACCAAAATCATCGTTGAAATGTTCTTTTTTAGAAATATAATGAGAGCCACTTGTGCGTCTTTTACCTTCCCTACAAGTGATACCTCTTTTAATTACAAATAGTAACAAGTTATGCTAGGTGGAGTCATGGTAAGTTTGAGAGCCTTTGCGACCTTCAAGGGCATCACATTATCTGAGGCACCATAATCTATTATGTAATTATTCGGTACATATTCTCCTACAAGAAGGGAGACATAGAAAGGTTCAACTTTATCAGTCTTTGATGCACTCAGAGAAATCATGTTTGTGAGGGAGGTGTAGTTAAGTTTCGTAGCATGCCTTTGGAATTATAATTTACATCATTGGGTGTTAAACTATCACTCCCGATATATCGGATGAACCTCTCCAATTTTTCATGATGAGTCCATAAATATTTGGTTTTGGTAATATTCACTTTTTCTTTGTTTGCATATTATACGAAGTCAAAGGGAGCAAATGTTGAAAAGGGGATGAAGGTATTGATTTTGGAGTTTGGTTAGGAGTAGGAGTAGGATTTGATGTTTGAGGAATAGAGGGTATTTTGAAAGTTACACTAGGATCTTTCAAGGTATTAGATTTTATAGGAGCATAGTTAGATTTAGACATGGAAGAGACATTGGAAGACTTACTCATGATTATGGGATTCTTCTTACTTGATATAGGATCGGGGATCCAACAATGCAGACTTCATGGAAAATGGAATTGGAGATCCTCAATGGATTATTTTGTTTTGTGGAGTTGCCACAGGAGGATCTTCGATCTTCTCTTTCTTTACATCGGTGGAAGGATATTTTCCTTTCTCGATTGAGAACAAGTGCATACTACACATGAGAAACTAGGTGCATATTCACCATCTTCTTCATCACATCCTAAATACTCACACAATATGATTTTTCTATCGTTATCAAACTCGTAATTTTCTAGGAAATCATCACCTTCACTTTCTTGTTCAAGTTGTTCTTCACCTTCTTGAAATATGCAATTTACATTCATGGGTGGGGCCTCCAATGCGAACCTTTGGGGTGATCCTCCAATCTTATTTATGTTTCTTTTTTGAGAAGATACTCATTCAAATAATTCCCTCTTCAAAGATGCCATCTCATTCGCTAAATTTTGTAGTGATGGATTGGTTCTCTCATCTCCACGATGTTCAGCTTTACCTTTTGATGGATTCTTGATCTTTCCATAGAGGATGAGATCTTCATCAAGTTAAATGGCCATAATTTTTGCTTCTACAATGTTCCTTGGTTGGGATCTTCATAGAAAACATCCTAATTCTGATGATTGAGCATTAATGAATAATCTCTTCACATTGTTTTGAGATGGCAAACCCTCTTCAAGTATCTTGTGAAGTAACCATTTGAAATGAGCCAGGAATTCTCTCATGTTTTCATTTTATCCTTTCTTCATTTGAGCCAATTGCATGAAGAGGTCCTAACAGTATTTATTTGATTTAAATCTCTCTTCTAAGGTAGTTTTGATGTCATCCCAACAAGTGATGCATTGGGTATGCATGAGGTAGAACCATTCTACTACTTTTTCTTAAAGGGACTCCACGAAAAGTCTCACGAAACGTCTTCATGTTTGACACCAAGAATTATACATAATGTCTTGAAAGAAACGATGTGTTCTTCAGGATGTTGTGTATTGTCCCCTTATAAATTTGGAAATTTCTTGTGGGAACCCTTTGGTAGATCGTGAAGAGGTGGTTCAAGAGCAAGTGGGTCTATTCCTTACCAATGGAACAATGGGTTGAGGTCTTTCTTCTTCATCTTCCATTTTCATTTGTGTTTCTTCTCTTACTGCTACAAATTCTTCTTCTTCTGAGAACTCAATGACCAATGGTGGTTGAAAAATGGGAGAATTTGTAGGGGGTGTATCAACAGGAGTTTGATAGGATTTCGGGTGAACTATTTGAAGAGGTGGATGGAGAGGAGGCTTGAGAGAAGAAGTATGGATTATCTCTAATTTGTTCTTGTCTGATTTTGCAAAGCCTCAAAATTGGAATCAACAACACCTCTTGACCTTCTCAACCTAGTGTATCTTCCTTCAGCCATCTTTTGGAAACTTTTGTAGTGGGAACATGAAAGGACACTATGGAAATTGAAAAATCATGTGTAGAGATCAGTAGTGTATCTTTTGGCAACATAATTTCATGAACTTTTTTTTTCAATATTTGTTTTTTTAATTTTCAGACCTTACAATTGTATATTAGGTGCAGATGCTATTAAATATGCCCCACGGTGGGCACCAAAATTGTTAGCGAGAAAAAAATTTTGGGTGGAAAAATTTGTGGATTTCTTACCAATGCTTTGGGAATCTAAGTCCCTCTAATTAATTGGTGCAACTACTATATATGCATGTGCATGAACAGTGCATTTCTATGGTGGCCTTTCACCAAGGATTTGACAGGACACTCCACCGACCCTATGGAAAAGCTTTCTGATACTTGTAAGAGAGAAATTTGTCTAAAGAGTGGGAAAGGGGAGTGAGAAAAGAGGTAGGAGAACTAATGCTATATGTAGGAAATTAGATTCCTACACACACTAGTCAAAAGTATCATCCCATGTATTTATGAGAACAAACAACTTTGTAAGCATCATTAAGACCAAATAAAATTTGATGAACACAAATTATCAAGAAATATCTTAGTCAAATAAATCTAGAAAATCCTTCTCTTGTATTAATTTCTCAAACAAAAGTTGTACATAGTGGAGAAATGGAGGAAATTGAGAAGGGGGGAAAGGAAGAATTTGGCTATCTCCTTTGTTCTATCAAGGTAGAATACACTCTTGATCTTACAAGATTAATGACTAACCCTTTGAATTGGGAAGGGTGTTATAATTTATAGAGTAGAATATGACTCTTCATCTACCTCATGACCCTCCATATGCCTTATTTTTGAATTTAGACTATTCATATTCCTATTTATAGAGAGAATGAGAAGAGGAAATGTCACTGATGAATCCCCTTGATCCTTGTTGATGGAAAGCTCCAAATGTAGTGAAACTTTGAATCTTCAAACTCCTTGCACACTGTGAAACTCCTCCAAACTAGCTCACAAATGCTGACCAAGTTGAATGAACTAAGATGGATATTGAATGCCCTATGAAAAATGACTAGTATACTCCTAAACAATTATGTCACCATGAATTATTATCCTTGTACGACCCATTGTGGAAAACCTACTTTTTGAGTGTAACTTACTATTTTTAGTAAGTGTGAATTGCGAGCTGAGATGACCTTTTTGATGACATTGCCTACGATGCTTACTCTATGTTCATTGTCTTATTCATGTAATCTTCAAATGGTGTCTTACCCAAAGTAACAAACCCCTATGCAAGGAGACATGTTATTTTTAGTAAGTGTGCCACGAATGTCAAATTGTGACAAAATAGGTCTTGAAATTCTAGGTTTTATTCCAGGGTTCCACGCCCCAAAATGTGAGTAATTACTTCATCTAAAAAAGTGGGAAAATGATGTTTTCATCGGTGGGAGAATAATACTAAAAAAAAAACTCAGTCCTCCATATCTCCAAAAACAGGGACTTCATGGCACAAAAAATAGTTCATGTGAAACTAGATTTTTAAATGATCAGTCCCTCCAATTTTTAGATGATTTCACCCATCGGATCTTCGAGAATTTGAAAATTTCTTTGAAGAGGGAAGAATTATGATAAAAAAACACATCCTTCCATATCCCTAAAAATAAGGGACTTCATGGCGCAAAAACTAGTCCGTGCGAAACTAGAATTTTTGACGATTGTTTCCTCCAATTTTTGGGTGATTTATCATCATCGGAACCATGAGAAGCGAAGAGGTAGCTCATTGATTTTTTCATTACTATGTCATGGTGGCCATTAATGGAGTTTTAAAATTGTAAATGTTCTAGTTTTTTCTCCATTCATGATGAAATCAATTCCATTGCGATAGGTTTTTGCTTCTTATGCTTAAGGAGAAATTTCTCTTCAATTAGAGAAACAGTTTGATGGGAAATTCAATTTTTCCTTTGTTGAGCCGAAATGATATTTCTTCACTGCGAATGTTCCTTACTAAAAATTGGAAGTTTGAATAAGATTTTTAATGTCCTTCAATAGAGATAACTCAGCAACAAGCGTTTTGTTCATCCGTGTAATAATTTGTAAGATATGTTCGATTCTTGGTTTTATGGCAATGGAGGTTTTAGACTTCTTTTCCTTTGTTCTTATTTCTTTCTGCATGATTTGATCAATATTTATTTTTTGAACTATGTGCCACCATGGAGTGAAGTCTATTGTGTTGTAATTGATCTGGTTCAAGCTTTGGCAATTGTGGAGTGGTGGATTGGTGTTTCTTGTAATTTTCTTCCTGGTCATGGAGAAGTAACAAGAAGCAAATAAAAGTTAGAAAAAAATTCAAATTTTTGGGTTGGGGTTGGGCACATTTTTTCATGTTTTATTTCCCTATCCTCAAGGACATGAGGGACATAAAATTCGAACATGGTCAAGATGACGACACGTGGCGGTGATCGACGACGAGGGAATGAGTGCTTCAAAATATGCTTTAAAGCACTTTGAGGGGCTGAAACTGGTCATATGGTTGACCAAAACACACTCCTAGAGGTTTGGATGCATTTTTCAATGTTTTATGTCCCTCACCTGAGGTACATAAGGGACATCAGTTTCCACAGTGGTCCTAGAGCAGACACGTGGCACTTGATCCAACGATAGGGAATGGATGCTCCAAAATTACACCTGGGGGTTGAACTGTCAAGTCTTGAGGTCACATGGGAGCTGGGATCAATTTTCAAGGGTTGGTGTACCTAACCTCAGGGATGTCAAGGACAAGAAATCCCTCCAAGCTCCTAGTGCTAACATGTGTCCTCCCGAAAAATGACTAGGAACTGAACTACTTTTGAGAGGGAAACTTAGAAAGGAGATAACTTGAGCTCGCAATGGAATGTATTATTGAAATTTTATATGATATAGACTGAAAATGGAATTGTTAATCCAATGGTGGTCGTATCATGTCTTGATTCATCCATCGGATCCTCGAAACATGGATTTTGGATTTAATACTCCACTTGTGCACTGATAAAAAGTGCCTAAAAATCCTATGCTCAAAGGTGTTGTGAAATATATTATTTCAGCATCATGTAGTACTTGGAATTTTCTTTCCAAAGTGATGTTTTGTTTTTACTTCTAAGACCATCGGGAGCTCCTAGAATCTTCTTTTGAAGCCTTGTGACTATTTTAGGCTGTGTCTTGCCTAGGCTTGTGAACCTTCTTTTTATTCGAGACTACACCAAGTGTTTTAAAGCTTCCCAAACCTTCAAAAATCATTTCCATGATGTTATAATGTATTCAGCTTCACCACCATGTTGAATTTTTCCCTTTCGTTCCACTCCAGAGTTGTTGGTCCAATTCTTGGAATGTAAGTGATAACATATTTTAGAACTCCTAAAATCTCCTAGGGGGATGAATAGAATTTCCTAAATCACCTAGGGGACCCATTTCACATCAAATAGGGGTGATCAAATTGATAGATTTGACTTGGGGTTCCTAGGAATGATAAAACATGAAAATCTTGGAACATGTGTATAGTTATCGTTCTCGGAAACTTCTAATTTCCCTATTGTGCATTTGTATGACAACATGACCAACCTAGGAAAACTAACGTTGTTAATGCTCCCAATAAAATCACTTAAAATAAAAACAATAACATTGGCAATAATCAAAGAAAAAATAACTTCTCACCCTTAGTCAATGATGCAGATTTTAGCCGTCAACAACAACAACAACCTCAGTAATCAAGACAAACATAGTCCCAAGGCCCTAACGAATACCCAAGCGGGTATCTAAACCAATTTCAAAACCAAGGGTAAGGGTTCCTAAATTTTAACTATAACAATCAACAACTGAGAAATAACTATAATTTTAGACCACAAGAAGGTGCAAACCAAAGGCCTCGAGATTTTGATCCTTATTTATATTTTGGTTTCCATAGGGTTCACGGGCATGATGCAAGAACATATCGTGCTTGTATCAAGTTTGTACAATGTTTTCAAGAGAATCAAAGATAGTTATTTGTTGACTTTTTTTGAAAACCCGACAGTATTTGGGATCGGTATCTCTAATGAACACACCGCTCAGAATCTTTAGCGATTCTCTCCCAACACATCTAAAGGATGGTAGAATATATCCCAATGGTTCAAATAATGCTATTGTAATAGGGACCCATGATGGTAAAGCCTCAACTTTGTCAAACCCATAAGTGGCACCTCCTTTTGATGGTGGCAACTAAAAAAAAGGATTAATCTAACTAGGGTTGATTGAGTTAAACACTGAACCTCAAATTAACATTGCCACTAGAACCAAGGATTGTTCTTCGCAACCTATCCCAATCTACCCAACTATATCAAATGATATTTGTGATACGTTAGGTAATCCAACAAGATATTTTGACTTGATCAGTGAATTAACCAAGACTTTCTCTCACATTTCAATCTTGGATTTGTAAAAAGAATTCCCCTCCTCATAGAGCTCTACTAGAGGAACTAAGTCTTGTTCATTTTATTATAGTCACCCCTCCCCAAGAAGTAAAAATAAACCATGTTGAAATTGATGTCTATCCTCAAGGGAAACCTAAAAGAGATGTTGGATTTGTATTCTACATCAACAAGATGCCCACGAATGCTAAAATAGCACGTAGCGGTGATTTGGCATTGTTTTTACAAGTTTGGATTTAGAATAACTATGTAAATTGTGCAATTATTAATGATGGGGAAATCGCTAAAATAGTTCCTTTCTCTTTCCTTCAAAATCTAGGTTACGAAGAGACCAATTTCTCTTCAACACGAAACATGGTGAGAGGCTATGCCACCTCAGGTAATGTCAATCGGAACTATAGTGTTTCCAAGTCACCGTCAACCCAAAGATGAAACTAACTGATTTTTATATTATATATTAGGAAACCAACTATAATATGATCCTTGGTCATCCTTGGATTCATTGCATGAAAGTGATTCCCTCCACTTTGTTTCAGAAATTCAAATTACTACATTTAGGGAAGGTATTTTTGGCACAGGGTGATCCAAAACCCTTTGCCATACACCTAACTAACTTAAAGAAGAGGCCAATAATCCAATATGAGTTTAAGTTTCATAAAAACCAATTAAATAAGCCTACAAGATCATTACCAAAGGAAAATTTGGTTCCTACAATGGAATTATAAATCACAAGTTTGATTAAGGGCATTCCGAAAGTCAAAGATGAAATATTCGTTGTATAGAAAGTGTCGTTAGGAACGATGACAAAAAATTTCAAGCTATTCGATAAGGATTTACCCATTCTCCTTCCTTTCGATTCTATGGGTATGGGACATACCACAGGACTTGTTTCTCTTCCAACATATGAGGTTTGTATGGTTGAGGTAACGAGAAAAGGAGGAAGATTTAAAGGATGATCCAACATCCATTTTCCAAGTAATCATTGGATCTCCATTTTGATGGAGCGAGAATGTCCTTTTGCACTTTGGTGCGGGTGTGATTCTTACCTCTCATGATGGAACGGTTTTACTTATTTCCTTCAAATTAAACTTCAAGTGCACAAATAATGGGGTTGAATAGGAAGAAATTCTACTTGGTCTCATTGTATCTAAAGAATGGGTGATCTTAATATTAGGGTGCAAGGTGATTCACAACTTGTTGCAAATCAGATATCTGAAGTATATGAAACTAGAGGTGAGCATTTATAACTCTACAAAAATGAGTTTTGAATCTAACAAAGAGGTTTTGATTCATATCAATCGAAGCAATTTAATGTTATCATAACCTCCTCACGAGAATCTATAGAGAATTCCTCTTCTCGCTTTACTCCAAGCAGTGAGTTGGAAGATACAAACTTCACGGTCTCGGTTCGTGCAAAACCTTTGGTTCGTAAGACACTAGTAACTCCAATGTTGACATACATAGAGAATGAGAGAAAGTATTTCATTACATATCACATTGAAATTGACAAAGAAACTCTAGGATATCTAAACACTCTCACAGAATTACATCTTACTCATCACAAGGTTGATCATTATCTAATTCCACACCTTTCTTTGTATTTTGGAAATCCCATGATAGTTTCTTCCCAGGGAAGGAAATCAAAATTTATGAGGTAAGAGAAGAGGGGGATTTAGATTTACCTCTGGCCCCACCTGAGTTTAAGGAAGGAAATGCCTCCTTAGTCAAGGGTATAATCAATATAAATATCGAGACCGAGGAAAAACTAAAGATCTTGAAACTTGGATCCTCTTTAACTCCTAAGGAAATTGAAATACATACCTGTATTCTCAATGAGCATCAAAGAGAATTTTGTTTAGCTATAAAAAAATGATGGGAATTACATCACACATTGTAGTGCACAATCTTTTTAGCAAGCCAGATGCTAAGCTAATTAAGCAAAAGTCAAGGTCCATGAATCCAAAGGTGGCCGTCATGGTGAAGGAAGAAGTGATGAAACTCCTCCATGTAGGGTTCATCAAGCCAGTGGACTACTCACAATGGGTGTCTAACATAGTCCCCATTCTCATGGGAAATGGAAAGATCCACATTTGCATAGACTTTTGGGATATAAATAAGGCTTGTTCCAAATATTATTTCCCATTACCATTCATAGATATTATTGTTGATGCAACAACTTGTTTTGAGTTTTTGTCTCTTATGGATGGATTCTCTGGGTACAATCAAATTAGAAACTCTAAAGTAGATCAGGCCAAAACTACGTTCATAACTCCTTGGGAACCCTCTTGTTCCGATTTTATGTTGTTCAATATTAAGAAAATCAAAAGTGCTACATACCAATGGGTGATGACTTATTTACTCCATGATATTATACATAAGATTGTGGAATCCTATGTGAATGAACTTCTGGATAAGGCCATAAAATGCTATAATCATCCATAGGTTCTTCATATCATCCTTTATCGCTTAATTGAATACATTGTCACATTGAATCCAAAAAAATGTGTGTTCGGAGTAACAGGATTCAAGCTTTTAGGATAAATCATATCTTCATGAGGGATTGATGTTGACCCAACAAAGATATTTTCTGTATTAGAAATTACTCTTCCATCAGACGAGTATAGCATCAAATATTTCCTTGGGAAACTTAGTACAATCCAAAGGTTCATCCCTGATTTAATTTTTTTTATTCACCCAATCAATAATTTGTTGAAAAAATATTGTTGCATTGATTAGACAGATGAATGCAATAAGGCATTCGAGTCGATTAAAAATTCTCATTTTCACCTCCCAAACTCATATTGACTAGGTCAAATCCACCTTTGATCTTGTATTCGTGAGCTACAAATGATTTTCTAGCCTTCTTGTTGGTTCAACAAGATGATGATAAATGAGAATGTGTAGTCTATTTTATTAGTCAAATGTTGCTTGATTATGAGATGCGTTACACATAGGCGGAAAAAGAATGCCTTTCCATACTCTTTAAAAAAATAATTTGAAACATTATATGTTGGATCAAGAAGTGAGGTTATTATTAAGTTAGATCACTTGCATACATTCCTCGCACAAGGATTCTCATCTAAGAAAGTTGGGTGCTTCATAACCACGATGGATGAATTGGAGTTAAAATTTTTAATTAGAAATCCATAAAAGGAAAAATCATTGTGGAATTGTTGGCTGATTATCTCATTGGATGGAGGCAATGTGGTAGATCTAGACTTCCCGATGAGTGTGTATACTTTTTTGAGACGAGGCTCCCCATTTATGTGTGTCCATGGTAGACTGACATCAGTAATTTTATAGTGGACCATAATGTATCCAAAAGGGGCAACATTGCAAAAATAAGGTGGTTATGCATCATTTCCACTAAGTATGTTATTTTGGAACAAGTGCTTTATCGTAGAGCCTTTGATGGAATGTTGTTAAGATGTGTTGACACAAAATCATCTCAAAAAATTCTTTATGAATCACATAGGAGAGTCTGTGGAGGCCACTTCGGAGGCCACACTACTACTTGAAAGATGCATTGGATGGGTTATTTCTAGCCCACTCTAGAAGAAGATGCGGTAGAGTTTGTGTGCAGATGCCACAAGGGTCAAGAGTTCTTGCACGATATCCACATACCGGCACAAGCTCTATAACCAATTACAACCCCATGGCTCTTTTCCATGTGGGGCCTTGATTTCATAAGGAAATTATCTCCCTCATCAACAAATGGTTATAACTTTATAATCACGACCACAGTACTTTACTAAGTGGGTAGAAGCCATACCTCTTACCATTATACATGGAGTGTGATCACTAAGGTCATCTTCAACCATATCATTTGTAGGTATGGGGTGCCATAGGTCATTATCTTAGTTAATGGTACATCTTTCCAAAATGAAGAAGTACATGAATTGTGTGCAAAGTTCAATATAATTCATCATATGGCTTCTCTTTATTATCTTCGAGCCAATGAGTAGGTTGAGGCTACAAATTCGACATTAAATTCCATCCTCATTAAGACCACTAAAGAGAACAAATGAGATTGCCATTTAAAGATTTTTCTAGCCTTGTAGGCCTATCAGACATCATTTAGAACATCAAAAGGGGCAACCCCCTTTTCTTTGGTATTTAGTGCGGAAGTGGTTTTACCACTCAAAGTCAAAATACCTAGTCTCAGTATTTCAATACAAGGAATCTTGGGAGAAGAAGGCTATGGAGAAGTGTGAATCTCTCGGTTAGAGAGTCTTGATGAAACTAGACTCAAAGTTGAACAACAACACGGTGTTTACAATGACCGGATGGCCCGGAAATACAACAAGAATGTCTACAAGTGTAAAATATATGAGGAGATTTCATCTTAAGACTTGACAACCAGAGATAGACAAAAAGACTAGTGAAGGAAGAAAATTAAGACCCGGGTAGTTGGGTCCATATCGAGTAATAGTAGAAGACTAGAAAAATTGGTCATTTCTCTTGTCTAAACTAGAGGGTGAGGAGTTTAACGAATATGTGAAATCTCTTCACTGAAGAGGTATTACACATGATCCATTAGCATTTTCATGTGTACATTATTACATCTGCATTGCACTTTCATCTACTAGTTTATTACTCAGAAATGTTTTATCAAGGGACTTATTCTTATAGCAATTTTGAAAAACTTCTAAACCAATGGAAAAACATTCAAATCATATCTCTTCAAATTTTCATAGTGTCATCAAATATTTCCAAATAATTTCATTGATTCAAATAGGATAAGACAGGTTTTACCATGACCATACTAAGGCCTGCATAGTTGGTTGTCCTTATAGTCTCTTTCTAGATTAGGTGTCTTTGCCTATATTATGTTCTAGAAGCTTCATGGTGTCACATCTATCCAATAAATATCTCTTTGGAAATAAGAACATGCTAAAAAATTTCTTAAATAACTAGGTCAACTGTAAATCCACATAAAAATTTTATTTTATAGATTTCTTTTCCCTACCAACCTTTGGTGTTGAGCCTACATCTCTTACTACCGATGTATGGTTGGAAAATGAGAGAAATTCCCTTACTCACCTATTCTTTGTCCATGATAATGAGCCCATGATTCCTACCACTAGCATGGGGCGGGGTAGGGGGTATCTTTGGTAAACTTGAAAGTTAGAAGTAATCCATTCAAATAATGTGAAATCATTAGTAAAAAAAAAAGCAAGTTAGATGTCAAAAATTCCAAAAGGTTTTAAAACGTAAAACCATATTTTTCAACCAAGTGGCCATCTACGGATCTAAGTTTAGATAAACTAGGAAGAAAGTAACATTATAAAATATGAAGTAACTTGAGTAGGGTGAGGTTGTAGTGTCTTAATTTGGTTCTGTCAAGCCATTGTTTTTACTTTATCATTACCATTCAACAATTTTTCATAACTTGTGCCCTTTCTAGCTCTTAGTGTTGATCCCTCACATACTACTTTGGTTGCGTGGAGTCGGGAATGGGAAAGTACATTTTTTATCATATCATTATACCACAACATTTTTCCAAGCCAACATGAAGTATCGAAGATTTCTTAAAGAAACTAAATTTTAATGTAAAATTGAGTTTGCATTATCATATATCAGCATAATAAAAATACAAAAAAAAAGAAATCATTCTCGTCATTATTTCACATCCACTACATGTATCCTAAAAGCATAGAAAATTGGAAATTATAAACTTATAGAGTACATATGAGAAATAACCCAAAATAAAGTCAACTCAAATGAAATGAATTACCGAACCAAAAATAAAAGTATTTATATCCCATGGTGAGTAAATTTTTATACAATACCATCATGCGCTAAGGTGTGGTCAAAACGCTCGTAATGAGCCAAAGATATATAAAAAAAACTTATAGTTCCTAAAAAAATACCAACAAAGAAATAAACAGCCCAATGTGCATTCAATCCCTATGGGATCTCTTGGATGGTGTTTGGCTATGTCAGGGCTCCTAGTGTGGCTGCAATGACACTAGAAATTAACTCGAATGGTGTGAATACTCGTGGTGGTGGCCACTCGTTGTGGTCTCACAGGTCGAAATGATTCCACCTCATCAAATGCTCAACAGTCTTATATCTGGCCACTTGGGTATGAAGGGAGGTCACCACCTCCGCTATCCTCCAAATAGGAGAAAACACATCAGTGTGTCTTTCACCTCTTGGTGGCTGACACGAATCCTTAGTCGAGTTCGGATCGAGTCTTCCCCAAGGGGATCAACAGGGTGTCCATGCACACCCATCGGATAAGCTCTTGCTACTCTTATGTAGTCACTGTAAACAAGAAAAGAAGAAGAAATAGTGAGTTAGAAAACCATAAAACGTAAATAAAAATAAAGTACCAAACTAACACTTCCAACTAAAAAGGTCAAGAGAAGACTATTAAACATACTTGGATCTATAAGAATCTAGGTAGGGTAAGTGGCTGTTGTTATTGATGTTGTTGGTGGCTTCGGGGCCTCCCCAAAGCAAGAGGACAAATTTTGTCCCATCATGGATTCACCATACCCTTTTCCACCTTGAGGAAGTGTCTCCTCCGATACAATTTTCTCTCTCTCTCTCTCTCTCACTCTCTCTCTCTCTCTCTCTCTCTACGCTCACCTCCTCGCATGCTTCTATCATCATATCTAGAGTATCATTCCACTAAGGGTAACTCTCCTCCTTGTCCATATGGGCTGCCCCGCTAACCTTAACACAAACACCCTTATCCTCTCAGTATCCTCCTAATCGACTTCTCCTCGCCTCATCTCCTATGTGTTCCTCGGAATCGAAATCTATGTCAATGTTCTCATCCTCCTCTCCACTTTGAGAAGGAGAAGCCACAATCTGAATCAAAGGTACTCGAGGGGCACTAGATTCCCGTCGATCACGGACCACATGCATAACTATGATAGGTACCCCAGGGTAACCATTTTCTAGCCAGGATCTCCTCTAGGGCCCTTCTAGACCTCCCAATGGTCCTGTGGACTGGGTACCACTAGGGGAAGTATGTCAGCATACGAGAGGCCAAACTACTGAGGAACCTAATCAAATGAATGAGTCTTGACTCTCCCAGGACTTGTTAACTAATTGGAATTTAGTAGAAAACTCTACCACCGTGGTCACCTCCTATCCCCATAACCTGTCATGTCTTGGTAGGGAGTGACAACCATGTCTGCCAGTGGTCAAATAATCCATTAGATGATGTGGTGTCCTAAGAACTTACACAGAGATGTCAACCTCGCTTCCCGAGATAGCCCCTAGGTCCAAGATTGCTTGTGTTCCCCTTCCATAGGGGGTGATGCACTCATAAAACTAGCTCATAACAAGAGTGGGGTGGCTTAGTGCCTACCCCTATAATCTAACTACCTTGTACAAGTCGTGGTAGGTAGTCCTAATATCTCAATTTTACCACGAAAAATTGGATCAAACATGACCCCGTGCAAGAAAAAATTCAAGAAACGGTTCCGTCGAATGAACCCATGCTTCAAATCCAACAAACAAGTTGTAGGTGGGTTCTAAAATAAAATAAAGCAGGGCTCGGGAAGAGAAGGTAATGTCAAAGAAACCATAGGCTCAAAGGAAAAGAAACGAAGAAGGCTCGAAGTCTTTGGGCACTAAAAATTATTCGAAATAAGCCCCAAAATTGGGTAAGTATAAAGGAGACAAAGGAAGCTGCCAAGTGTCCAAACGACACACCTTCAAAGATTAAATCGTAAGGGGAAGACTCCAATGAGAGAAAATATTCCACATGTCCAGAGACCCCAAAAGTTCCATCGACTATTGAAAAGTCTTCGACTCAGCGGAAGGTGCCAAGTGTCCAAATGACACTACTTCAAAGATAAATCTAAAGAGCGAAGACCCAAATGAGTGCGGTCTCGTAGCAAAGCCCAAATTAAAAAATGTGGAATAGAGCAGGCCTAAAATAGACTAAGTATAGAGAACCAACAGAAGCCTCCATATGCCTCATTGGCATGATTTCAAAAGGAAAGTCTTGAGGTAGTCCCTAAATGAGTGTGGGCTCATTGCGTGTCCCAAGTCTAATAAAGGGAAAGAGTTGAGGGTTGAAAAGTCAAAGTAGAGGCGGGCCGGTGGTAGGAGCCAAGTTTCAACATGGTGCTATTTCTAGAGTAATATTTAGGGCGGGTTTCCAAACAAGCGCCAAGCCTCCACGTGTCCAAGGTAAGAATTTTGGCTATGCCAAGACAAGGAATCGGGAAAAATAACAAAGGAACATTGTGGAGATCGTGGAATGTTCCATGTGTTAACCTCACATAATTTCAAAAGTGAAAGGTAGGGAAAAAATCTCCAAGGTGTGCAAGGCTGCCACGTGGACCCAGTACGGACAGACTCTTTCAAATATTGCACGCCCATAACCCTGATCTTCAAATGGCCATATATTTCGACTGGAAACTCAGATTTGGGCGTGAGAAGAATATTTGAAACATCTTGACACCCTATAAACCATGGAAACATAAAATATCATTCTTAATAGGATTTAGTGGGTGGAAAATTGAAAAACGTCTTCCAGACATTAATGCGAGAATCGATTTTTAACACCGCAGTTAGATTTCATTTGATTTGTCAGGGAACTAGAATCGATAGATTGTAGGTGGATTTGAGATGGGAATTGATTAATAGTGGTTGAGTTTTCAAAGTAGGATTGAATGCATATCTCAAGGTGGTTGAAGTAGGATTCAAATTCTTCCTCTTCTCTCTCATTCTTCCTATATATTGTAATGAAGGGTCATATTCAAACGGTTTGTCGTTGTTTTTGTCTTCCCCCCTCTCTCTTTGTTCCGTAGGGTAGAATGCAGAGTGTAAGCCTCCTCCCATGGCTCTGTAATGGCATTTTCTTGTCTCTTTCCCACTGATGATGTACTATGTAACATTTTGGAGCAATAAAATTTGTTTCGTGATGCATTTGTCTATCCTTGGCTATTTTTTTGTCTCTTCTCAACTCTTATCATTTATGGGTATACTGTGCATACTTTGATGTTTGTTGCAGGTTTTGGGAGTTGTGTTTAATAGGTTTTGAAGTGGTGTCATGTGAAATCTATCTCGGACCGTGGTCCATCTTTTCCACCCTCTCCTTAGCTCACCTCTCTCCACTTCAAGCAAGTAGGTTGGTGATCATCCACTTCCTTTTCTGGTGTATCACCACTTAGTGTAGGCTCTTTCACCCTCTCTCTCTCTCTCTTTTTCCCCTTGGAATGATTAGATTAGGATAGAATATGTTATGCCTACACTGGAGTAGCTTGTGACAGGTAGATTAGGAAGCAAGAACCATATTTCTCTGGAGGTCCATCTCAAGTTTTACAAGTCCCAAATCTTGAGAGATGGTCCCATGTTGTGCAATCAGACTGGATGCCCCACTCCAGCCCTATGCCATTTGGGGTTTCGTGATTCTTTACTAATAGTTTTGGCACACCCAATTGGGACAAGAGGTCTTCACTTTATTTCATCAAGTTGATGTGTTCTTGTTGAGATTCATACTTTAGAGGCACATTCAAAGAACATTTGGCACTCCATCTGGTCAACAACCCCATCTCTCAAGTTGTAGACCCTTTACATCGACTTCCACCCATCTTAATTAACTTTTCTTTCCATATCTCCCATTTTTTATTCCATTCCATGAAGTTGTGAAATCATGAGTTCATTACCTTAATGGAGCCCACACTTACAATAATAATGTTGTTCACCTCCAATGCATGTCTCAACTCCTATAGATCAACATTATAATCAGATCTAGGACCATTATGCTTACCCATATGAGAAGGGTTGAAGCTAGTTTGGCCATGAATCCTATCAATAACAAAGGGATGCATATAATGGTGATATCTATGTTGAGAATGTTGGTTTGTTGGAGAAGATTCAAAGAATGGAGAAAAACATGGTGTAATCCATGGGTACAACATAGATGAAGGCATTTAGGATTGGTTGTAGGGCACCTTGTCCATATGGAGGCTTGTCTTCATGGTTGAAGTGCTTTACCTCAACTTACATAGTGGATTGAGGATATTGAGGCTTATGATTTGGAGACAAGCCAACCTTGTCAATGGGTAAGTCCACCACCTCCTAGAGCTTCATTTTCTCTTTCTAAAACTTTATCATTTCAGTATCATCAAAAGTCATGCCCCTTAGTTTCTACCCCAAGTGTTGATTTCTTTTCTCCATCTCCTATTCTTCCATCTAATTTCAATTCTTCTCCCCTTTTCCTTTCCAAGCAGTCATTCCGTCCAAAAAAATAGGAAGTTCCACCTCCCTCCCACCAAAAACAATTGTAAAGCTAGTTCAACCCCAACCTGTCACTCCTCTTGCTTTCCCAAGCCCATGTTGGGAAGAGACTCAAGAATCCAGTCAAGGAAAACAACAAGAAGTGGAGCCCAACAGATAATAAATGATAGATAATCTACAAAGTTGGGCTGTTAAATTTAGATTTACAAAGATCCCCTTGATGGTTAAGCCAACAAAGGAGGTTAAGGTTGAAGAACTAGTAGTGGTTGAGGGTGAGTTTGCAGCAGTGAAGGAACAAAATCAAGAAATAGAAGATCAACAGTATGTTTTCTCTGAATGCAGTGTCCCTAATGTCACTTTGTCTAAAGAGGATACTGATCTAATCCAAGTTGCAAAACAAGTTAAGGAGGAGGAATAATCAACTCCAAGTCCCATTAAAGGGGAGCAGCTAGGAGAGATCAAATCAGAGTTGAAGCCACTCAATGAAGAAAGTATCATTGAAGATTTTTTTCTTTCATTTGAAGGTCCTGATTTGATTGATGAACCCATGATGGAGGAGGACCATATAGTTTTAAAGGCTCCAAGTGTGGAGAAGGCTACATAAGAACCTTCAAATGTTTCTCACACTTCATCCCCTTTAATGTTTGATGTTGAAGAAGAGTTTGATCTTTAAAACTTCATGTTTGAGGATGAAGGGAACCATGGTGAAATATTTATAGATTAGGAGGACACCATGGAGGAGGTTGACCACATTCAGTAGGAAAAAAAGGAGGCAAACTGTCTGTCTAACTTGGAGAATTGATTTGATAGAGAAGAACTTAAGGAAATTACATCATTTACTCCTCTATCATCCATCTTCCAAGCACATGAGCATGTTTCCATGAAGGAGAACATTCAAGTGTAATATTCTCGCATTTCACATCAGCCCATTGGAACCAAGGTTGGAAGATACGATTCTTCCATGTTCTTCACAAGAGAAGAAAGGGAATGAGCAAGATGATGTTATCATCTCTCTCACACCATCCACCTAAGAAGGTACACAAAAAATAAAATTTTGGAGTTAAATTTCAGATCAATGGGCACATCCAAAGGATCATACCATGCCCAATTAGGTACTCGGATTCATTGGAGACAAAAGAGAAGCCAAAACTGGTCATGCTTGCTTCTAAGTTTTAGAGCAACAAACATAAATGCATATTGCAGAAATCACGGTTTATTACTTTGGTATTACAGGTATTCTTTAATTTTCTTTCCTTCATGATTAAGAAATTCAATTATATTCTTGAGTTGTTTAGTTCATCATACAATCCATACGAAAAAGCTGAAATGCGAAAAGAAATACACAACTCATTTTCGAGAATTCAATGTTTTATTCGAAGGAATTTCAAATTTTCCCACATAAGTCATGGGATGTAACTAAGAAGTAAAGTACAACTACTACTGAAATAAGAGGTAACATTCATGAAAGAGAAAATAGAGGAGTATGAGTGAACCCATCTTTTCCTTGGGTCTTCTCCTTCGTTTGATGTATGTTCATCTTCATCTTATTCCCTCTTCATCTTCATAATCGGAAGTACTATATCTGAAAAAAATAAAAGAGGAATATTATCGCTTAAGATCTTAGGGTTAATCCATATTCTTATACTATTCTAATTCATGCATATGGATCTCTTAATAACAAGAGATATAAATTACTTGAAGATCAAAACTTCATACATGATTTTGTCACTCAGAAAAAACAGAGAAAAAAAAAACCATGGACATACGAGAGGCCAAAAAGCCTAAACATTTTTTAAATGTTTTCTCAAGTGTGCAGGTGTAGATTGTAGAATCAAGACGTAATAAAGAAGTCTGATTACCCATGCCCAAAGGAGTGATACCTGGTTTGTAATATTTCAAGCCACAAATTGAAAAAATACATGTGCATATAAATATTTTGGAAAAATAATTCATTCAGGCAGGACAGTTAAGAGTTCATATACAAATTTTTTGCAATACAACAACGAAAAAAGGGGGGAAAACCCCTATGGGTTTTCATTCAAACTAAAATGGAACTCGAGATCTAAGTATGGCAGTTTCAAGTCAACTGAATTTACAATTCAGAGCTCAAAAATCACGTGCTGAAAAGCAATGACAACTATCTCAAGTAAAACTCCATAGCTGAGCACAAGATTCGACACCCATATATCCTCTGAAACAAGAGTTTCAAGGTAATCAGAGTAGTGACCACCCAAAGTTGGGAAATCAAAGAAAATAAATCTTCAGAATCAACTACCATGGCATCATTTCTCTTATTATGAGCCGAGGTTTTCATAACGATCTAAGAAAAATCTGAATACTCATATCTTAAAATATGTAGATCTATAGTTTTAAGATATCGTATACACTCAAAATAGCATTCATAAAATGAAGAATAGGGATTTGAGGATTATGAAAACAAAACCATAAAGTTACAACAAGTAAAGTGCCAAATCCATGCATTTTCGAGAGGAAAATATGAGTACCCGATTTAAACTTACTTGGTTCTAAGTAAAATTTCAGCAAATCTTCTGGGTAAGATCACAAAATGAAAAAACCATAAAGCTTTCGCTCAAACAGATCCACAGATTCAATGGAATCAAAAAAATTTCCTTACCGAGCTAACAAATGCATTTTGAAAAAATCGAACCGAGATCCGACAAGGAGAAAGTAACCATAGAACTTCAAAGTTCATCAATGGTGGTCGAAAAGGTTTTTCTAGAGGTACTAATTCAAGAATGAGCTCTAAATAACAAAGAAATCCTGAATTTGAGATTTGTTATCACCGAATCACAAAGACACTCCTGGATGTTGATCAGATTTCTAGTTTGATCACTCTAAGCATCCAAAGTGTGATTGGATAACATGGGTACTATCTCTAAGTTGTGGGACTTGCTACTTGGGATAGACCTCCAGAGAAAGCTGGTTCTTACTCCTAAACTACCTGCCACAATCTACTCTAATGCGGGATAAGCTAACTGCTTTCTAATCTAAATTTTCATTGAGACAAAAGAGAAGCCAAAACTGGTCATGCTTGCTTCTAAGTTTTGGAGCAACAAACATAAATGCATATTGCAGAAATCACAGCTTATTACTGGTATTACAGGTATTCTTTAATTTTCTTTCCTTCATGATTAAGAAATTCAATTATATTACTTGAGTTGTTTAGTTCATCATACAATCCATACGAGAAAAGCTGAAATGCGAAAGAAATACACAACTCATTTTCAAATTCAATGTTTTATTCGAAGGAATTTCAAATTTTCCCACATAAGTCATGGGATGTAACTAAGAAGTAAAGTACAGCTATTGAAATAAGAGGTAACATTCATGAAAGAGAAAATAGAGGAGTATGAGTGAACCCATCTTTTCCTTGGGTCTTCTCCTTCGTTTGATGTATGTTCATCTTCATCTTATTCCCTCTTCATCTTCATAACTGGAAGTGCTATATCTCAAAAAAAAAATAAAAGAGGAATATTATCGCTTAAGATCTTAGGGTTAATCCATATTCTTATACTATTCTAATTCATGCATATGGATCTCTTAATAACAAGAGATATAAATTACTTGAAGATCAAAACTTCATACATGATTTTGTCACTCGGAAAAACAGAGAAAAAAAAACCATGGACATACGAGAGGCCAAAAGCCTAAACATTTTTTAAATGTTTTCTCAAGTGTCTGCAGTGTAGATTGTAGAATCAAGACGTAATAAAGAAGTCGATTACCCATGCCCAAAGGAGTGATACCTGGTTTGTAATATTTCAAGCCACAAATTGAAAAAATACATGTGCATATAAATATTTTGGAAAAATAATTCATTCAGCGGACGCTTAAGAGTTCATATACAAATTTTTTCATGCAATACAACAACGAAAAAGGGGAAAACCCCTATGGGTTTTCATTCAAACTAAAATGGAACTCGAGATCTAAGTATGGCGTTTCAAGTCAACTGAATTTACAATTGAGCTCAAAAATCACGTCTTTGAAAAGCAATGACAACTATCTCAAGTAAAACTCCATAGGCTGAGCACAAGATTCGACACCCATATATCCTCTCAAACAAGAGTTTCAGGTAATCGAGTAGTGACCACCCAAAGTTGGGAAATCAAAGAAAATAAATCTTGAATCAACTACCATGGCATCATTTCTCTTATTATGAGCCGAGGTTTTCATAACATCTAAGAAAAATCTGAATACTCATATCTTAAAATATGTAGATCTATAGTTTTAAGATATCGTATACAACTCAAAATAGCATTCATAAAATGAAGAATAGGGATTTGAGGATTATGAAAACAAAACCATAAAGTTACAACAAGTAAAGTGCCAAATCCATGCATTTTCGTAGGAAAATATGAGTACCCGAGTTTAAACTTACTGGTTCTAAGTAAAATTTCAGCAAATCTTGGGGTAAGATCACAAAATGAAAAAACCATAAAGCTTTCGCTCAAACAGATCCACAGATTCAATGGAATCAAAAAATTTCCTTACCGAGCTAACAAATGCATTTTGAAAAAATCGAACCAGAGATCCGACAAGGAGAAAGTAACCATAGAACTTCAAAGTTCATCAATGGTGGTCGAAAAGGTTTTTCCAGAGGTACTAATTCAAGAATGAGCTCTAAATACCAAAGAAATCCTGAATTTGAGATTTGTTATCACCGAATCACAAAGACCCCTGGATGTTGATCAGATTTCTAGTTTGATCACTCTAAGCATCCAAAGGTGATTGGATAACATGGGTACTATCTCCAAGTTGTGGGACTTGCTACTTGAGATAGACCTCCGAGAGAAAGTCTGGTTCTTGCTCCTAAACTACCTCGCCACAATCTACTCTAATGCGGGATAAGCTAAGCTGTTCTAATCTAAATTTTCATTGGAGACAAAAAAAAGAAGCCAAAACCCATGGTCATGCTTGCTTCTAAGTTTTGGAGCAACAAACATAAATGCATATTGCGAGAAATCACGCTTTATTACGGTATTACGAGTATTCTTTAATTTTCTTTCCTTCATGATTAAGAAATTCAATTATATTACTTGAGTTGTTTAGTTCATCATACAATCCATACGAAAAAAGCTGAAATGCGTAAAGAAATACACAACTCATTTTCATAATTCAATGTTTTATTCGGAAGGAATTTCAAATTTTCCCACATAAGTCATGGGATGTAACTAAGAAGTAAAGTACATTACTTTTGAAATAAGAGGTAACATTCATGAAAGAGAAAATAGAGGAGTATGAGTGAACCCATCTTTTCCTTGGGTCTTCTCCTTCGTTTGATGTATGTTCATCTTCATCTTATTCCCTCTTCATCTTCATAACTGGAAGTACTATATCTGAAAAAAAATAAAAGAGGAATATTATCGCTTAAGATCTTAGGGTTAATCCATATTCTTATACTATTCTAATTCATGCATATGGATCTCTTAATAACAAGAGATATAAATTACTTGAAGATCAAAACTTCATACATGATTTTGTCACTCGGAAAAAAACAGAAAAAAAACCATGGACATACGAGAGGCCAAAAGCCTAAACATTTTTAAATGTTTTCTCAAGTGTGCGCAGTGTAGATTGTAGAATCAAGACGTAATAAAGAAGTCGATTACCCATGCCCAAAGGAGTGATACCTGGTTTGTAATATTTCAAGCCACAAATTGAAAAAATACATGTGCATATAAATATTTTGGAAAAATAATTCATTCAGCGATGACAGTTAAGAGTTCATATACAAATTTTTGCAATACAACAACGAAAAAAGGGGAAACCCCTATGGGTTTTCATTCAAACTAAAATGGAACTCGAGATCTAAGTATGGCAGTTTCAAGTCAACCGAATTTACAATTCGAGCTCAAAATCACGTCTTTGAAAAGCAATGACAACTATCTCAAGTAAAACTCCATAGCCGAGCACAAGATTCGACACCCATATATCCTCGAAACAAGAGTTTCAAGGTAATCGTAGTAGTGACCACCCAAAGTTGGGAAATCAAAGAAAATAAATCTTCGAATCAACTACCATGGCATCATTTCTCTTATTATGAGCCGAGGTTTTCATAACAGTGATCTAAGAAAAAATCAATACTCATATCTTAAAATATGTAGATCTATAGTTTTAAGATATCGTATACTGACTCAAAATAGCATTCATAAAATGAAGAATAGGGATTTGAGGATTATGAAAACAAAACCATAAAGTTACAACAAGTAAAGTGCCAAATCCATGCATTTTCGAGGAAAATATGAGTACCCAGTTTAAACTTACTTTGGTTCTAAGTAAAATTTCAGCAAATCTTCTGGGTAAGATCAAAAATGAAAAAACCATAAAGCTTACAAAAACAGATCCACAGATTCAATGGAATCAAAAAAATTTCCTTACCGAGCTAACAAATGCATTTTGAAAAATCGAACCGTAGATCCGACAAGGAGAAAGTAACCATAGAACTTCAAAGTTCATCAATGGTGGTCGAAAAGGTTTTTCCGAGGTACTAATTCAAGAATGAGCTCTAAATACCAAAGAAATCCTGAATTTGAGATTTGTTATCACCGAATCACAAAGCACCCCGGATGTTGATCAGATTTCTAGTTTGATCACTCTAAGCATCCAAAGTGTGATTGGATAACATGGGTACTATCTCCAAGTTGTGGGACTTGCTACTTTGAGATAGACCTCCGAGAAAGCTGGTTCTTGCTCCTAAACTACACCTGCCACAATCTACTCTAATGCGGGATAAGCTAAGCATTCTAATCTAAATTTTCATTGGAGACAAAAAAGAAGCCAAAACTGGTCATGCTTGCTTCTAAGTTTTGGAGCAACAAACATAAATGCATATTGCGAAATCACGGTTTATTACTTGGTATTACAATTATTCTTTAATTTTCTTTCCTTCATGATTAAGAAATTCAATTATATTACTTGAGTTGTTTAGTTCATCATACAATCCATACGAGAAAAGCTGAAATGCGAAAGAAATACACAACTCATTTTCATAATTCAATGTTTTATTCGAAGGAATTTCAAATTTTCCCACATAAGTCATGGGATGTAACTAAGAAGTAAAGTACAACTCTCTTGAAATAAGAGGTAACATTCATGAAAGAGAAAATAGAGGAGTATGAGTGAACCCATCTTTTCCTTGGGTCTTCTCCTTCGTTTGATGTATGTTCATCTTCATCTTATTCCCTCTTCATCTTCATAACTGGAAGTACTATATCGAAAAAAAATAAAAGAGGAATATTATCGGTTAAGATCTTAGGGTTAATCCATATTCTTATACTATTCTAATTCATGCATATGGATCTCTTAATAACAAGAGATATAAATTACTTGAAGATATAAACTTCATACATGATTTTGTCACTCGGAAAAACAGAGAAAAAAAAACCATGGACATACGAGAGGCCAAAAGCCTAAACATTTTTAAATGTTTTCTCAAGTGTGCAGTGTAGATTGTAGAATCAAGACGTAATAAAGAAGTCGATTACCCATGCCCAAAGGAGTGATACCTGGTTTGTAATATTTCAAGCCACAAATTGAAAAATACATGTGCATATAAATATTTTGGAAAAATAATTCATTCAGCGGGATGTTAAGAGTTCATATACAAATTTTTTGCAATACAACAACGAAAAAAGGGGGGAAAACCCCTATGGGTTTTCATTCAAACTAAAATGGAACTCGAGATCTAAGTATGGCAGTTTCAAGTCAACTGAATTTACAATTCGAGCTCAAAATCACGTCTTTGAAAAAGCAATGACAACTATCTCAAGTAAAACTCCATAGCTGAGCACAAGATTCGACACCCATATATCCTCTGAAACAAGAGTTTCAAGGTAATCAGAGTAGTGACCACCCAAAGTTGGGAAATCAAAGAAAATAAATCTTCGAATCAACTACCATGGCATCGTTTCTCTTATTATGAGCCGAGGTTTTCATAACGATCTAAGAAAAATCTGAATACTCATATCTTAAAATATGCAGATCTACAGTTTTAAGATATCATATACAACTCAAAATAGCATTCATAAAATGAAGAATAGGGATTTGAGGATTATGAAAACAAAACCATAAAGTTACAACAAGTAAAGTGCCAAATCCATGCATTTTCGTGAGGAAAATATGAGTACCAGGTTTAAACTTCTTGGTTCTAAGTAAAATTTCAGCAAATCTTCTGGGTAAGATCACAAAATGAAAAAACCATAAAGCTTCACGCTCAAACAGATCCACAGTTCAATGGAATCAAAAAAATTTCCTTACCGAGCTAACAAATGCATTTTGAAAAAATCGAACCGAGAGATCGACAAGGAGAAAGTAACCATAGAACTTCAAAGTTCATCAATGGTGGTCGAAAAGGTTTTCCAGAGGTACTAATTCAAGAATGAGCTCTAAATACCAAAGAAATCCTGAATTTGAGATTTGTTATCACCGAATCACAAAGACTTACGGATGTTGATCAGATTTCTAGTTTGATCACTCTAAGCATCCGGTGTGATTGGATAACATGGGTACTATCTCCAAGTTGTGGGACTTGCTACTTGAGATAGACCTCCGAGAAAGCTGGTTCTTGCTCCTAAACTACCCCTTACAATCTACTCTAATGCGGGATAAGCTAACCTGTTCTAATCTAAATTTTCATTGGAGACAAAAAAGAAGCCAAAACTGGTCATGCTTGCTTCTAAGTTTTGGAGCAACAAACATAAATGCATATTGCGAAATCACAGCTTTATTACCTATTACAGGTATTCTTTAATTTTCTTTCCTTCATGATTAAGACATTCAATTATATTACTGAGTTGTTTAGTTCATCATACAATCCATACAAAAAGTTGAAATGCAGAAAGAAATACACAACTCATTTTCATAATTCAATGTTTTATTCATAAGGAATTTCAAATTTTCCCACATAAGTCATGGGATGTAACTAAGAAGTAAAGTACAAATTTGAAATAAGAGGTAACATTCATGAAAGAGAAAATAGAGGAGTATGAGTGAACCCATCTTTTCCTTGGGTCTTCTCCTTCGTTTGATGTATGTTCATCTTCATCTTATTCCTCTTCATCTTCATAACTGGAAGTACTATATCGAAAAAAATAAAAGAGGAATATTATCGAGTTAAGATCTTAGGGTTAATCCATATTCTTATACTATTCTAATTCATGCATATGGATCTCTTAATAACAAGAGATATAAATTACTTGAAGATCAAAACTTCATACATGATTTTGTCACTCGGAAAAAACAGAGAAAAAAAAAACCATGGACATACGAGAGGCCAAAAAGCCTAAACATTTTTTAAATGTTTTCTCAAGTGTGCAGGTGTAGATTGTAGAATCAAGACGTAATAAAGAAGTCTGATTACCCATGCCCAAAGGAGTGATACCTGGTTTGTAATATTTCAAGCCACAAATTGAAAAAATACATGTGCATATAAATATTTTGGAAAAATAATTCATTCAGCAGATGCAGGTTAAGAGTTCATATACAAATTTTTGCAATACAACAACAACGAAAAAGGGGGAAAACCCTATGGGTTTTCATTCAAACTAAAATGGAACTCGAGATCTAAGTATGGCAGCTTTCAAGTCAACTGAATTTACAATTCGAGCTCAAAATCACGTCTTTGAAAAGCAATGACAACTATCTCAAGTAAAACTCCATAGGCCGAGCACAAGATTCGACACCCATATATCCTCCGAAACAAGAGTTTCAAGGTAATCGAGTAGTGACCACCCAAAGTTGGGAAATCAAAGAAAATAAATCTTGAATCAACTACCATGGCATCATTTCTCTTATTATGAGCCGAGGTTTTCATAATGATCTAAGAAAAATCTGAATACTCATATCTTAAAATATGTAGATCTATAGTTTTAAGATATCGTATACAACTCAAAATAGCATTCATAAAATGAAGAATAGGGATTTGAGGATTATGAAAAAAAAACCATAAAGTTACAACAAGTAAAGTGCCAAATCCATGCGTTTTCGAGAGGAAAATATGAGTACCCAGTTTAAACTTACTTTGGTTCTAAGTAAAATTTCAGCAAATCCTCTGGGTAAGATCACAAAATGAAAAAACCATAAAGCTTCACACGCTCAAACAGATCCACGGTTCAATGGAATCAAAAAAATTTCCTTACCGAGCTAACAAATGCATTTTGAAAAAATCGAACCGAGATCCGACAAGGAGAAAGTAACCATAGAACTTCAAAGTTCATCAATGGTGGTCGAAAAGGTTTTCCAGAGGTACTAATTCAAGAATGAGCTCTAAATACCAAAGAAATCCTGAATTTGAGATTTGTTATCACCGAATCACACAGCACCCACGGATGTTGATCGATTTCTAGTTTGATCACTCTAAGCATCCAAAGGTGTGATTGGATAACATGGGTACTATCTCCAAGTTGTGGGACTTGCTACTTGAGATAGACCTCCGTGAGAAAGCTGGTTCTTGCTCCTAAACTACCCGCCACAATCTACTCTAATGCGGATAAGCTAACTGTTCTAATCTAAATTTTCATTGGAGACAAAGAGAAAGCCAAAACTGGTCATGCTTGCTTCTAAGTTTTGGAGCAACAAACATAAATGCATATTGCAGAAATCACAGTTTATTACTGGTATTACAGTATTCTTTAATTTTCTTTCCTTCATGATTAAGAAATTCAATTATATTACTTGAGTTGTTTAGTTCATCATACAATCCATACGAGAAAAGCTGAAATGCGAAAGAAATACACAACTCATTTTCAGAATTCAATGTTTTATTCATAAGGAATTTCAAATTTTCCCACATAAGTCATGGGATGTAACTAAGAAGTAAAGTACAGCTACTGAAATAAGAGGTAACATTCATGAAAGAGAAAATAGAGGAGTATGAGTGAACCCATCTTTTCCTTGGGTCTTCTCCTTCGTTTGATGTATGTTCATCTTCATCTTATTCCCTCTTCATCTTCATAACTGGAAGTACTATATCTGAAAAAAAATAAAAGAGGAATATTATCAGTTAAGATCTTAGGGTTAATCCATATTCTTATACTATTCTAATTCATGCATATGGATCTCTTAATAACAAGAGATATAAATTACTTGAAGATCAAAACTTCATACATGATTTTCTCACTCGGAAAAAACAGAGAAAAAAAAAAAAACCATGGACATACGAGAGGCCAAAAGCCTAAACATTTTTAAATGTTTTCTCAAGTGTGCAGTGTAGATTGTAGAATCAAGACGTAATAAAGAAGTCGATTACCCATGCCCAAAGGAGTGATACCTGGTTTGTAATATTTGAAGCCACAAATTGAAAAAATACATGTGCATATAAATATTTTGGAAAAATAATTCATTCAGCGGGGCAGATGTTAAGAGTTCATATACAAATTTTTTGCAATACAACAACGAAAAAGGGGGAAAACCCCTATGGGTTTTCATTCAAACTAAAATGGAACTCGAGATCTAAGTATGGCGGTTTCAAGTCAACTCGAATTTACAATTGAGCTCAAAATCACGTCTTTGAAAAGCAATGACAACTATCTCAAGTAAAACTCCATAGGCCGAGCACAAGATTCGACACCCATATATCCTCTCGAAACAAGAGTTTCAAGGTAATCGAGTAGTGACCACCCAAAGTTGGGAAATCAAAGAAAATAAATCTTGAGAATCAACTACCATGGCATCATTTCTCTTATTATGAGCCGAGGTTTTCATAACAGATCTAAGAAAAAATCAATACTCATATCTTAAAATATGTAGATCTATAGTTTTAAGATATCGTATACAACTCAAAATAGCATTCATAAAATGAAGAATAGGGATTTGAGGATTATGAAAACAAAACCATAAAGTTACAACAAGTAAAGTGCCAAATCCATGCATTTTCGAGAGGAAAATATGAGTACCAGTTTAAACTTACTAGTTCTAAGTAAAATTTCAGCAAATCTTCTGGGTAAGATCACAAAATGAAAAAACCATAAAGCTTCTGCTCAAACAGATCCACGATTCAATGGAATCAAAAAAATTTCCTTACCGAGCTAACAAATGCATTTTGAAAAAATCGAACAGAGATCTCGACAAGGAGAAAGTAACCATAGAACTTCAAAGTTCATCAATGGTGGTCGAAAAGGTTTTTCGGAGGTACTAATTCAAGAATGAGCTCTAAATACCAAAGAAATCCTGAATTTGAGATTTGTTATCACCGAATCACAAAGCACTCCACGGATGTTGATCAGATTTCTAGTTTGATCACTCTAAGCATCCAGTGTGATTGGATAACATGGGTACTATCTCCAAGTTGTGGGACTTGCTTTACTTGAGATAGACCTCCGAGAAATCTGGTTCTTGCTCCTAAACTACACCGCCACAATCTACTCTAATGCGGGATAAGCTAACTGTTTCTAATCTAAATTTTCATTGGAGACAAAAGAGAAGCCAAAACTGGTCATGCTTGCTTCTAAGTTTTGGAAGCAACAAACATAAATGCATATTGCGAAATCACAGTTTATTACTGGTATTACAGGTATTCTTTAATTTTCTTTCCTTCATGATTAAGAAATTCAATTATATTACTTGAGTTGTTTAGTTCATCATACAATCCATACGAGAAAAGCTGAAATGCGAGAAAGAAATACACAACTCATTTTCAGAATTCAATGTTTTATTCGGAAGGAATTTCAAATTTTCCCACATAAGTCATGGGATGTAACTAAGAAGTAAAATACACTCTTGAAATAAGAGGTAACATTCATGAAAGAGAAAATAGAGGAGTATGAGTGAACCCATCTTTTCCTTGGGTCTTCTCCTTCGTTTGATGTATGTTCATCTTCATCTTATTCCCTCTTCATCTTCATAACTGGAAGTACTATATCTGAAAAAAAAATAAAAGAGGAATATTATCGCTTAAGATCTTAGGGTTAATCCATATTCTTATACTATTCTAATTCATGCATATGGATCTCTTAATAACAAGAGATATAAATTACTTGAAGATCAAAACTTCATACATGATTTTCTCACTCGGAAAAACAGAGAAAAAAAAAAAAACCATGGACATACGAGAGGCCAAAAGCCTAAACATTTTTAAATGTTTTCTCAAGTGTGCAGTGTGTAGATTGTAGAATCAAGACGTAATAAAGAAGTCGATTACCCATGCCCAAAGGAGTGATACCTGGTTTGTAATATTTCAAGCCACAAATTGAAAAAATACATGTGCATATAAATATTTTGGAAAAATAATTCATTCAGCGGACGATTAAGAGTTCATATACAAATTTTTTTGCAATACAACAACGAAAAAGGGGGAAAACCCCTATGGGTTTTCATTCAAACTAAAATGGAACTCGAGATCTAAGTATGGCAGTTTCAAGTCAACCGAATTTACAATTCGAGCTCAAAATCACGTCTTTGAAAAGCAATGACAACTATCTCAAGTAAAACTCCATAGGCGAGCACAAGATTCGACACCCATATATCCTCTGAAACAAGAGTTTCAAGGTAATCGAGTAGTGACCACCCAAAGTTGGGAAATCAAAGAAAATAAATCTTCGAATCAACTACCATGGCATCATTTCTCTTATTATGAGCCGAGGTTTTCATAATCTAAGAAAAATCTGAATACTCATATCTTAAAATATGTAGATCTATAGTTTTAAGATATCGTATACAACTCAAAATAGCATTCATAAAATGAAGAATAGGGATTTGAGGATTATGAAAACAAAACCATAAATTTACAACAAGTAAAGTGCCAAATCCATGCATTTTCGAGGAAAATATGAGTACCCAGTTTAAACTTACTGGTTCTAAGTAAAATTTCAGCAAATCTTCTGGGTAAGATCACAAAATGAAAAAACCATAAAGCTTACGCTCAAACAGATCCACAGTTGAATGGAATCAAAAAAATTTCCTTACCGAGCTAACAAATGCATTTTGAAAAAATCGAACCAGAGATCGACAAGGAGAAAGTAACCATAGAACTTCAAAGTTCATCAATGGTGGTCGAAAAGGTTTTCCAGAGGTACTAATTCAAGAATGAGCTCTAAATACCAAAGAAATCCTGAATTTGAGATTTGTTATCACCGAATCACAAAGCACCCCGGATGTTGATCAGATTTCTAGTTTGATCACTCTAAGCATCCAAAGTGTGATTGGATAACATGGGTACTATCTCCAAGTTGTGGGACTTGCTACTTGAGATAGACCTCCGAGAAAGCTGGTTCTTGCTCCTAAACTACCCGCTTACAATCTACTCTAATGCGGGATAAGCTAAGCTGTTCTAATCTAAATTTTCATTGGAGACAAAAGAGAAGCCAAAACTGGTCATGCTTGCTTCTAAGTTTTGGAGCAACAAACATAAATGCATATTGCAGAAATCACAGTTTATTACTTGGTATTACAGTATTCTTTAATTTTCTTTCCTTCATGATTAAGAAATTCAATTATATTACTTGAGTTGTTTAGTTCATCATACAATCCATACGAAAAGCTGAAATGCGAAAAGAAATACACAACTCATTTTCAGAATTCAATGTTTTATTCGGAAGGAATTTCAAATTTTCCCACATAAGTCATGGGATGTAACTAAGAAGTAAAGTACAACTACTTTGAAATAAGAGGTAACATTCATGAAAGAGAAAATAGAGGAGTATGAGTGAACCCATCTTTTCCTTGGGTCTTCTCCTTCGTTTGATGTATGTTCATCTTCATCTTATTCCCTCTTCATCTTCATAACTGGAAGTACTATATCTGAAAAAAAAATAAAAGAGGAATATTATCGGTTAAGATCTTAGGGTTAATCCATATTCTTATACTATTCTAATTCATGCATATGGATCTCTTAATAACAAGAGATATAAATTACTTGAAGATCAAAACTTCATACATGATTTTCTCACTCGAAAAAAAGCAGAGAAAAAAAAAAAAACCATGGACATACGAGAGGCCAAAAGCCTAAACATTTTTTAAATGTTTTCTCAAGTGTGCAGTGTAGATTGTAGAATCAAGACGTAATAAAGAAGTCGATTACCCATGCCCAAAGGAGTGATACCTGGTTTGTAATATTTCAAGCCACAAATTGAAAAAATACATGTGCATATAAATATTTTGGAAAAATAATTCATTCAGCAGACAGCTTAAGAGTTCATATACAAATTTTTGCAATACAACAACGAAAAAGGGGGAAAACCCCTATGGGTTTTCATTCAAACTAAAATGGAACTCGAGATCTAAGTATGGCGGTTTCAAGTCAACTGAATTTACAATTCGAGCTCAAAAATCACGTCTTTGAAAAGCAATGACAACTATCTCAAGTAAAACTCCATAGCCGAGCACAAGATTCGACACCCATATATCCTCTGGAACAAGAGTTTCAAGATAATCAGAGTAGTGACCACCCACAGTTGGGAAATCAAAGAAAATAAATCTTGAAATCAACTACCATGGCATCATTTCTCTTATTATGAGCCGAGGTTTTCATAACAGTCTAAGAAAAAATCTGAATACTCATATCTTAAAATATGTAGATCTATAGTTTTAAGATATCGTATACAACTCAAAATAGCATTCATAAAATGAAGAATAGGGATTTGAGGATTATGAAAACAAAACCATAAAGTTACAACAAGTAAAGTGCCAAATCCATGCATTTTCAGAGGAAAATATGAGTACCCAGTTTAAACTTACTGGTTCTAAGTAAAATTTCAGCAAATCTTCGGGGTAAGATCACAAAATGAAAAAACCATAAAGCTTCTGCTCAAACAGATCCACAGTTCAATGGAATCAAAAAAATTTCCTTACCGAGCTAACAAATGCATTTTGAAAAAATCGAACCAGAGATCTGACAAGGAGAAAGTAACCATAGAACTTCAAAGTTCATCAATGGTGGTCGAAAAGGTTTTTCCAGAGGTACTAATTCAAGAATGAGCTCTAAATACCAAAGAAATCCTGAATTTGAGATTTGTTATCACCGAATCACAGCACCCCTGGATGTTGATCAGATTTCTAGTTTGATCACTCTAAGCATCCAGTGTGATTGGATAACATGGGTACTATCTCCAAGTTGTGGGACTTGCTACTTGAGATAGACCTCCAGAGAAAGCTGGTTCATGCTCCCAAACTACCCTCGCCACAATCTACTCTAATGCGGGATAAGCTAAGCTGTTCTAATCTAAATTTTCATTGGAGACAAAAAGAGAAGCCAAAACTGGTCATGCTTGCTTCTAAGTTTTGGAGCAACAAACATAAATGCATATTGCGAAATCACATTTATTACTGGTATTACGGGTATTCTTTAATTTTCTTTCCTTCATGATTAAGAAATTCAATTATATTACTGAGTTGTTTAGTTCATCATACAATCCATACAGAAAAGCTGAAATGTAGAAAGAAATACACAACTCATTTTCAGAATTCAATGTTTTATTCAGAAGGAATTTCAAATTTTCCCACATAAGTCATGGGATGTAACTAAGAAGTAAAGTACAGCTACTGAAATAAGAGGTAACATTCATGAAAGAGAAAATAGAGGAGTATGAGTGAACCCATCTTTTCCTTGGGTCTTCTCCTTCGTTTGATGTATGTTCATCTTCATCTTATTCCCTCTTCATCTTCATAACTCGGAAGTACTATATCGAAAAAAATAAAAGAGGAATATTATCGAGTTAAGATCTTAGGGTTAATCCATATTCTTATACTATTCTAATTCATGCATATGGATCTCTTAATAACAAGAGATGTAAATTACTTGAAGATCAAAACTTCATACATGATTTTCTCACTCAGAAAAAACAGAGAAAAAAAAACCGTGGACATACGAGAGGCCAAAAGCCTAAACATTTTTAAATGTTTTCTCAAGTGTGCAGTGTAGATTGTAGAATCAAGACGTAATAAAGAAGTCTGATTACCCATGCCCAAAGGAGTGATACCTGGTTTGTAATATTTCAAGCCACAAATTGAAAAAATACATGTGCATATAAATATTTTGGAAAAATAATTCATTCAGCGGGGACAGGTTAAGAGTTCATATACAAATTTTTGCAATACAACAACGAAAAAGGGGGAAACCCCTATGGGTTTTCATTCAAACTAAAATGGAACTCGAGATCTAAGTATGGCAGTTTCAAGTCAACTGAATTTACAATTGAGCTCAAAATCACGTCTTTGAAAAGCAATGACAACTATCTCAAGTAAAACTCCATAGTGAGCACAAGATTCGACACCCATATATCCTCTCAAACAAGAGTTTCAAGGTAATCGAGTAGTGACCACCCAAAGTTGGGAAATCAAAGAAAATAAATCTTGAATCAACTACCATGGCATCATTTCTCTTATTATGAGCCGAGGTTTTCATAACATCTAAGAAAAATCTGAATACTCATATCTTAAAATATGTAGATCTATAGTTTTAAGATATCGTATACAACTCAAAATAGCATTCATAAAATGAAGAATAGGGATTTGAGGATTATGAAAACAAAACCATAAAGTTACAACAAGTAAAGTGCCAAATCCATGCATTTTCGTAGAGGAAAATATGAGTACCCAATTTAAACTTACCGGTTCTAAGTAAAATTTCAGCAAATCTTCTGGGTAAGATCACAAAATGAAAAAACCATAAAGCTTAACACTCAAACAGATCCACGTTCAATGGAATCAAAAAAATTTCCTTACCGAGCTAACAAATGCATTTTGAAAAAATCGAACCGAGAGATCCGACAAGGAGAAAGTAACCATAGAACTTCAAAGTTCATCAATGGTGGTCGAAAAGGTTTTCCAGAGGTACTAATTCAAGAATGAGCTCTAAATACCAAAGAAATCCTGAATTTGAGATTTGTTATCACCGAATCACAAAGACCCCGGATGTTGATCAGATTTCTAGTTTGATCACTCTAAGCATCCAGTGTGATTGGATAACATGGGTACTATCTCCAAGTTGTGGGACTTGCTACTTGAGATAGACCTCCGAGAAAGCTGGTTCTTGCTCCCAAACTACCCGCCACAATCTACTCTAATGCAGGATAAGCTAACTGCTCACTAATCTAAATTTTCATTGGAGACAAAGAGAAGCCAAAACTGGTCATGCTTGCTTCTAAGTTTTGGAGCAACAAACATAAATGCATATTGCGAAATCACAGCTTTATTACTTTGGTATTACAGGTATTCTTTAATTTTCTTTCCTTCATGATTAAGAAATTCAATTATATTACTTGAGTTGTTTAGTTCATCATACAATCCATACGAAAAGCTGAAATGCGAAAGAAATACACAACTCATTTTCAGAATTCAATGTTTTATTCGAAGGAATTTCAAATTTTCCCACATAAGTCATGGGATGTAACTAAGAAGTAAAGTACACTACTGAAATAAGAGGTAACATTCATGAAAGAGAAAATAGAGGAGTATGAGTGAACCCATCTTTTCCTTGGGTCTTCTCCTTCGTTTGATGTATGTTCATCTTCATCTTATTCCCTCTTCATCTTCATAACTGGAAGTACTATATCTGAAAAAAATAAAAAAGAGGAATATTATCGAGTTAAGATCTTAGGGTTAATCCATATTCTTATACTATTCTAATTCATGCATATGGATCTCTTAATAACAAGAGATGTAAATTACTTGAAGATCAAAACTTCATACATGATTTTCTCACTCGGAAAAAACAGAGAAAAAAAAACCGTGGACATACGAGAGGCCAAAAGCCTAAACATTTTTAAATGTTTTCTCAAGTGTGCGAGTGTAGATTGTAGAATCAAGACGTAATAAAGAAGTCGATTACCCATGCCCAAAGGAGTGATACCTGGTTTGTAATATTTCAAGCCACAAATTGAAAAAATACATGTGCATATAAATATTTTGGAAAAATAATTCATTCAGCGGGGCGCTTAAGAGTTCATATACAAATTTTTTGCAATACAACAACGAAAAAGGGGAAAACCCTATGGGTTTTCATTCAAACTAAAATGGAACTCGAGATCTAAGTATGGCGGTTTCAAGTCAACTGAATTTACAATTCAGAGCTCAAAAATCACGTCTTTGAAAAGCAATGACAGCTATCTCAAGTAAAACTCCATAGCTGAGCACAAGATTCGACACCCATATATCCTCTGAAACAAGAGTTTCAAGGTAATCAGAGTAGTGACCACCCAAAGTTGGGAAATCAAAGAAAATAAATCTTCAGAATCAACTACCATGGCATCATTTCTCTTATTATGAGCCGAGGTTTTCATAATGATCTAAGAAAAATCTGAATACTCATATCTTAAAATATGTAGATCTATAGTTTTAAGATATCGTATACAACTCAAAATAGCATTCATAAAATGAAGAATAGGGATTTGAGGATTATGAAAACAAAACCATAAAGTTACAACAAGTAAAGTGCCAAATCCATGCATTTTCGAGAGGAAAATATGAGTACCAGTTTAAACTTACTTGGTTCTAAGTAAAATTTCAGCAAATCTTCTGGGTAAGATCACAAAATGAAAAAACCATAAAGCACGCTCAAACAGATCCACGATTCAATGGAATCAAAAAAATTTCCTTACCGAGCTAACAAATGCATTTTGAAAAAATCGAACCGGAGAGATCGACAAGGAGAAAGTAACCATAGAACTTCAAAGTTCATCAATGGTGGTCGAAAAGGTTTTCCAGAGGTACTAATTCAAGAATGAGCTCTAAATACCAAAGAAATCCTGAATTTGAGATTTGTTATCACCGAATCACAAAGACACCCCGGATGTTGATCAGATTTCTAGTTTGATCACTCTAAGCATCCAAGTGTGATTGGATAACATGGGTACTATCTCCAAGTTGTGGGACTTGCTACTTGAGATAGACCTCCAGAGAAAGCTGGTTCTTGCTCCTAAACTACCTGCCACAATCTACTCTAATGCAGGATAAGCTAACTGTTCTAATCTAAATTTTCATTGGAGACAAAAGAGAAGCCAAAACTGGTCATGCTTGCTTCTAAGTTTTGGAGCAACAAACATAAATGCATATTGCAGAAATCACAGTTTATTACTGGTATTACAGGTATTCTTTAATTTTCTTTCCTTCATGATTAAGAAATTCAATTATATTACTGAGTTGTTTAGTTCATCATACAATCCATACAGAAAAGCTGAAATGCAGAAAGAAATACACAACTCATTTTCAGAATTCAATGTTTTATTCAGAAGGAATTTCAAATTTTCCCACATAAGTCATGGGATGTAACTAAGAAGTAAAGTACAGCTACTGAAATAAGAGGTAACATTCATGAAAGAGAAAATAGAGGAGTATGAGTGAACCCATCTTTTCCTTGGGTCTTCTCCTTCGTTTGATGTATGTTCATCTTCATCTTATTCCCTCTTCATCTTCATAACTGGAAGTACTATATCTGAAAAAAAATAAAAGAGGAATATTATCAGTTAAGATCTTAGGGTTAATCCATATTCTTATACTATTCTAATTCATGCATATGGATCTCTTAATAACAAGAGATATAAATTACTTGAAGATCAAAACTTCATACATGATTTTCTCACTCGGAAAAAACAGAAAAAAAAAAACCATGGACATACGAGAGGCCAAAAGCCTAAACATTTTTAAATGTTTTCTCAAGTGTGCAGTGTAGATTGTAGAATCAAGACGTAATAAAGAAGTCGATTACCCATGCCCAAAGGAGTGATACCTGGTTTGTAATATTTCAAGCCACAAATTGAAAAAATACATGTGCATATAAATATTTTGGAAAAATAATTCATTCAGCGGATGCTTAAGAGTTCATATACAAATTTTTGCAATACAACAACGAAAAAGGGGAAAACCCCTATGGGTTTTCATTCAAACTAAAATGGAACTCGAGATCTAAGTATGGCAGTTTCAAGTCAACTGAATTTACAATTCGAGCTCAAAATCACGTCTTTGAAAAGCAATGACAACTATCTCAAGTAAAACTCCATAGCCGAGCACAAGATTCGACACCCATATATCCTCTCAAACAAGAGTTTCAAGGTAATCGAGTAGTGACCACCCAAAGTTGGGAAATCAAAGAAAATAAATCTTGAATCAACTACCATGGCATCATTTCTCTTATTATGAGCCGAGGTTTTCATAACATCTAAGAAAAATCTGAATACTCATATCTTAAAATATGTAGATCTATAGTTTTAAGATATCGTATACAACTCAAAATAGCATTCATAAAATGAAGAATAGGGATTTGAGGATTATGAAAACAAAACCATAAAGTTACAACAAGTAAAGTGCCAAATCCATGCATTTTCGAGGAAAATATGAGTACCCAGTTTAAACTTACTGGTTCTAAGTAAAATTTCAGCAAATCTTCGGGTAAGATCACAAAATGAAAAAACCATAAAGCTTACACTCAAACAGATCCACAGATTCAATGGAATCAAAAAAATTTCCTTACCGAGCTAACAAATGCATTTTGAAAAAATCGAACCGAGATCTGACAAGGAGAAAGTAACCATAGAACTTCAAAGTTCATCAATGGTGGTCGAAAAGGTTTTTCCAGAGGTACTAATTCAAGAATGAGCTCTAAATACCAAAGAAATCCTGAATTTGAGATTTGTTATCACCGAATCACAGCACCCCTGGATGTTGATCAGATTTCTAGTTTGATCACTCTAAGCATCCAGTGTGATTGGATAACATGGGTACTATCTCCAAGTTGTGGGACTTGCTACTTGAGATAGACCTCCAGAGAAAGCTGGTTCTTGCTCCTAAACTACCTGCCACAATCTACTCTAATGCAGGATAAGCTAACTGTTCTAATCTAAATTTTCATTGGAGACAAAAGAGAAGCCAAAACTGGTCATGCTTGCTTCTAAGTTTTGGAGCAACAAACATAAATGCATATTGCGAAATCACGCTTTATTACTTGGTATTACAGGTATTCTTTAATTTTCTTTCCTTCATGATTAAGAAATTCAATTATATTACTTGAGTTGTTTAGTTCATCATACAATCCATACGAAAAAGCTGAAATGCGAGAAAGAAATACACAACTCATTTTAAGAATTCAATGTTTTATTCGAAGGAATTTCAAATTTTCCCACATAAGTCATGGGATGTAACTAAGAAGTAAAGTACAACTCTTTGAAATAAGAGGTAACATTCATGAAAGAGAAAATAGAGGAGTATGAGTGAACCCATCTTTTCCTTGGGTCTTCTCCTTCGTTTGATGTATGTTCATCTTCATCTTATTCCCTCTTCATCTTCATAACTCGGAAGTACTATATCTCGAAAAAAAAATAAAAGAGGAATATTATCGCTTAAGATCTTAGGGTTAATCCATATTCTTATACTATTCTAATTCATGCATATGGATCTCTTAATAACAAGAGATGTAAATTACTTGAAGATCAAAACTTCATACATGATTTTCTCACTCGGAAAAAAAGCAGAGAAAAAAAACCATGGACATACGAGAGGCCAAAAGCCTAAACATTTTTAAATGTTTTCTCAAGTGTGCTGAGTGTAGATTGTAGAATCAAGACGTAATAAAGAAGTCGATTACCCATGCCCAAAGGAGTGATACCTGGTTTGTAATATTTCAAGCCACAAATTGAAAAATACATGTGCATATAAATATTTTGGAAAAATAATTCATTCAGCGGGACAGATGCTTAAGAGTTCATATACAAATTTTTGCAATACAACAACGAAAAAGGGGGAAAACCCTATGGGTTTTCATTCAAACTAAAATGGAACTCGAGATCTAAGTATGGCAGTTTCAAGTCAACTGAATTTACAATTCGAGCTCAAAAATCACGTCTTTGAAAAGCAATGACAACTATCTCAAGTAAAACTCCATAGCCGAGCACAAGATTCGACACCCATATATCCTCCAAACAAGAGTTTCAAGGTAATCAGAGTAGTGACCACCCAAAGTTGGGAAATCAAAGAAAATAAATCTTCAGAATCAACTACCATGGCATCATTTCTCTTATTATGAGCCGAGGTTTTCATAACAGTCTAAGAAAAAATCTGAATACTCATATCTTAAAATATGTAGATCTATAGTTTTAAGATATCGTATACAACTCAAAATAGCATTCATAAAATGAAGAATAGGGATTTGAGGATTATGAAAACAAAACCATAAAGTTACAACAAGTAAAGTGCCAAATCCATGCATTTTCAGAGGAAAATATGAGTACCCAGTTTAAACTTACTGGTTCTAAGTAAAATTTCAGCAAATCTTCGGGGTAAGATCACAAAATGAAAAAACCATAAAGCTTCACGCTCAAACAGATCCACATTGAATGGAATCAAAAATTTCCTTACCGAGCTAACAAATGCATTTTGAAAAAATCGAACCGAGATCGACAAGGAGAAAGTAACCATAGAACTTCAAAGTTCATCAATGGTGGTCGAAAAGGTTTTTCCAGAGGTACTAATTCAAGAATGAGCTCTAAATACCAAAGAAATCCTGAATTTGAGATTTGTTATCACCGAATCACAAAGCACCCGGATGTTGATCAGATTTCTAGTTTGATCACTCTAAGCATCCAAAGGTGTGATTGGATAACATGGGTACTATCTCCAAGTTGTGGGACTTGCTACTTGAGATAGACCTCCGAGAAAGCTGGTTCTTGCTCCTAAACTACCCTTACAATCTACTCTAATGCAGGGATAAGCTAACTGTTCTAATCTAAATTTTCATTGGAGACAAAAGAGAAGCCAAAACTGGTCATGCTTGCTTCTAAGTTTTGGAGCAACAAACATAAATGCATATTGCGAGAAATCACAGCTTTATTACCGGTATTACGGTATTCTTTAATTTTCTTTCCTTCATGATTAAGAAATTCAATTATATTACTTGAGTTGTTTAGTTCATCATACAATCCATACGAAAAAAGCTGAAATGCGAGAAAGAAATACACAACTCATTTTCAGAATTCAATGTTTTATTCGAAGGAATTTCAAATTTTCCCACATAAGTCATGGGATGTAACTAAGAAGTAAAGTACACTACTGAAATAAGAGGTAACATTCATGAAAGAGAAAATAGAGGAGTATGAGTGAACCCATCTTTTCCTTGGGTCTTCTCCTTCGTTTGATGTATGTTCATCTTCATCTTATTCCCTCTTCATCTTCATAACTCGGAAGTACTATATCTCGAAAAAAAATAAAAGAGGAATATTATCGCTTAAGATCTTAGGGTTAATCCATATTCTTATACTATTCTAATTCATGCATATGGATCTCTTAATAACAAGAGATATAAATTACTTGAAGATCAAAACTTCATACATGATTTTCTCACTCGGAAAAAAGCAGAGAAAAAAAAACCATGGACATACGAGAGGCCAAAAAGCCTAAACATTTTTAAATGTTTTCTCAAGTGTGCAGTGTAGATTGTAGAATCAAGACGTAATAAAGAAGTCGATTACCCATGCCCAAAGGAGTGATACCTGGTTTGTAATATTTCAAGCCACAAATTGAAAAATACATGTGCATATAAATATTTTGGAAAAATAATTCATTCAGCGGGACAGTTAAGAGTTCATATACAAATTTTTGCAATACAACAACGAAAGGGGGAAAACCCCTATGGGTTTTCATTCAAACTAAAATGGAACTCGAGATCTAAGTATGGCGGTTTCAAGTCAACTGAATTTACAATTCGAGCTCAAAATCACGTCTTTGAAAAGCAATGACAACTATCTCAAGTAAAACTCCATAGCCGAGCACAAGATTCGACACCCATATATCCTCCTCAAACAAGAGTTTCAAGGTAATCGTAGTAGTGACCACCCAAAGTTGGGAAATCAAAGAAAATAAATCTTCGAATCAACTACCATGGCATCATTTCTCTTATTATGAGCCGAGGTTTTCATAACATCTAAGAAAAATCTGAATACTCATATCTTAAAATATGTAGATCTATAGTTTTAAGATATCGTATACAACTCAAAATAGCATTCATAAAATGAAGAATAGGGATTTGAGGATTATGAAAACAAAACCATAAAGTTACAACAAGTAAAGTGCCAAATCCATGCATTTTCGAGGAAAATATGAGTACCCAGTTTAAACTTACTCGGTTCTAAGTAAAATTTCAGCAAATCTTCTGGGTAAGATCACAAAATGAAAAAACCATAAAGCTTACGCTCAAACAGATCCACAGTTCAATGGAATCAAAAAAATTTCCTTACCGAGCTAACAAATGCATTTTGAAAAAATCGAACCAGAGATCTGACAAGGAGAAAGTAACCATAGAACTTCAAAGTTCATCAATGGTGGTCGAAAAGGTTTTTCCAGAGGTACTAATTCAAGAATGAGCTCTAAATACCAAAGAAATCCTGAATTTGAGATTTGTTATCACCGAATCACAGCACCCCTGGATGTTGATCAGATTTCTAGTTTGATCACTCTAAGCATCCAGTGTGATTGGATAACATGGGTACTATCTCCAAGTTGTGGGACTTGCTACTTGAGATAGACCTCCAGAGAAAGCTGGTTCTTGCTCCTAAACTACCTGCCACAATCTACTCTAATGCAGGATAAGCTAACTGTTCTAATCTAAATTTTCATTGGAGACAAAAGAGAAGCCAAAACTGGTCATGCTTGCTTCTAAGTTTTGGAGCAACAAACATAAATGCATATTGCAGAAATCACAGTTTATTACTGGTATTACAGGTATTCTTTAATTTTCTTTCCTTCATGATTAAGAAATTCAATTATATTACTTGAGTTGTTTAGTTCATCATACAATCCATACGAAAAGCTGAAATGCGAAAAGAAATACACAACTCATTTTCAGAATTCAATGTTTTATTCGGAAGGAATTTCAAATTTTCCCACATAAGTCATGGGATGTAACTAAGAAGTAAAGTACACTACTTTGAAATAAGAGGTAACATTCATGAAAGAGAAAATAGAGGAGTATGAGTGAACCCATCTTTTCCTTGGGTCTTCTCCTTCGTTTGATGTATGTTCATCTTCATCTTATTCCCTCTTCATCTTCATAACTCGGAAGTACTATATCTGAAAAAAAATAAAAGAGGAATATTATCGCTTAAGATCTTAGGGTTAATCCATATTCTTATACTATTCTAATTCATGCATATGGATCTCTTAATAACAAGAGATGTAAATTACTTGAAGATCAAAACTTCATACATGATTTTCTCACTCGAAAAAAACAGAGAAAAAAAAAACCATGGACATACGAGAGGCCAAAAGCCTAAACATTTTTAAATGTTTTCTCAAGTGTCGCAGTGTAGATTGTAGAATCAAGACGTAATAAAGAAGTCCGATTACCCATGCCCAAAGGAGTGATACCTGGTTTGTAATATTTCAAGCCACAAATTGAAAAAATACATGTGCATATAAATATTTTGGAAAAATAATTCATTCAGCAGCGGACAGATTAAGAGTTCATATACAAATTTTTTTGCAATACAACAACGAAAAAGGGGAAAACCCTATGGGTTTTCATTCAAACTAAAATGGAACTCGAGATCTAAGTATGGCAGTTTCAAGTCAACCGAATTTACAATTCGAGCTCAAAATCACGTCTTTGAAAAGCAATGACAACTATCTCAAGTAAAACTCCATAGCCGAGCACAAGATTCGACACCCATATATCCTCCGAAACAAGAGTTTCAAGGTAATCGAGTAGTGACCACCCAAAGTTGGGAAATCAAAGAAAATAAATCTTCGAATCAACTACCATGGCATCATTTCTCTTATTATGAGCCGAGGTTTTCATAACATCTAAGAAAAATCTGAATACTCATATCTTAAAATATGTAGATCTATAGTTTTAAGATATCGTATACAACTCAAAATAGCATTCATAAAATGAAGAATAGGGATTTGAGGATTATGAAAACAAAACCATAAAGTTACAACAAGTAAAGTGCCAAATCCATGCATTTTCGTGAGGAAAATATGAGTACCCGCTTTAAACTTACTTGGTTCTAAGTAAAATTTCAGCAAATCTTCTGGGTAAGATCACAAAATGAAAAAACCATAAAGCTTCTGCTCAAACAGATCCACGAGTTCAATGGAATCAAAAAATTTCCTTACCGAGCTAACAAATGCATTTTGAAAAATCGAACCGTAGATCCGACAAGGAGAAAGTAACCATAGAACTTCAAAGTTCATCAATGGTGGTCGAAAAGGTTTTTCCAGAGGTACTAATTCAAGAATGAGCTCTAAATACCAAAGAAATCCTGAATTTGAGATTTGTTATCACCGAATCACAAAGCACTTCGGATGTTGATCAGATTTCTAGTTTGATCACTCTAAGCATCCAAAGTGTGATTGGATAACATGGGTACTATCTCCAAGTTGTGGGACTTGCTACTTGAGATAGACCTCCGAGAAAGCTGGTTCTTGCTCCCAAACTACCTCGCCACAATCTACTCTAATGCAGATAAGCTAACTGTTCTAATCTAAATTTTCATTGAGACAAAAGAGAAGCCAAAACTGGTCATGCTTGCTTCTAAGTTTTGGAGCAACAAACATAAATGCATATTGCAGAAATCACATTTTATTACCGGTATTACAGTATTCTTTAATTTTCTTTCCTTCATGATTAAGAAATTCAATTATATTACTTGAGTTGTTTAGTTCATCATACAATCCATACGTAAAAGCTGAAATGCGTAAAGAAATACACAACTCATTTTCAGAATTCAATGTTTTATTCGTAAGGAATTTCAAATTTTCCCACATAAGTCATGGGATGTAACTAAGAAGTAAAGTACAAATACTGAAATAAGAGGTAACATTCATGAAAGAGAAAATAGAGGAGTATGAGTGAACCCATCTTTTCCTTGGGTCTTCTCCTTCGTTTGATGTATGTTCATCTTCATCTTATTCCCTCTTCATCTTCATAACTCGGAAGTACTATATCTGAAAAAAATAAAAGAGGAATATTATCGCTTAAGATCTTAGGGTTAATCCATATTCTTATACTATTCTAATTCATGCATATGGATCTCTTAATAACAAGAGATATAAATTACTTGAAGATCAAAACTTCATACATGATTTTCTCACTCGGAAGAAAAACAGAGAAAAAAAAAAACCATGGACATACGAGAGGCCAAAAGCCTAAACATTTTTAAATGTTTTCTCAAGTGTGCAGTGTAGATTGTAGAATCAAGACGTAATAAAGAAGTCCGATTACCCATGCCCAAAGGAGTGATACCTGGTTTGTAATATTTCAAGCCACAAATTGAAAAAATACATGTGCATATAAATATTTTGGAAAAATAATTCATTCAGCAGATGCTTAAGAGTTCATATACAAATTTTTGCAATACAACAACGAAAAAGGGGGAAAACCCCTATGGGTTTTCATTCAAACTAAAATGGAACTCGAGATCTAAGTATGGCGCTTTCAAGTCAACTGAATTTACAATTCGAGCTCAAAATCACGTGCTTTGAAAAGCAATGACAACTATCTCAAGTAAAACTCCATAGCTGAGCACAAGATTCGACACCCATATATCCTCCGAAACAAGAGTTTCAAGGTAATCAGAGTAGTGACCACCCAAAGTTGGGAAATCAAAGAAAATAAATCTTCGAATCAACTACCATGGCATCATTTCTCTTATTATGAGCCGAGGTTTTCATAATGATCTAAGAAAAATCTGAATACTCATATCTTAAAATATGTAGATCTATAGTTTTAAGATATCGTATACAACTCAAAATAGCATTCATAAAATGAAGAATAGGGATTTGAGGATTATGAAAACAAAACCATAAAGTTACAACAAGTAAAGTGCCAAATCCATGCATTTTCGAGAGGAAAATATGAGTACCCAGTTTAAACTTACTGGGTTCTAAGTAAAATTTCAGCAAATCTTCTGGTAAGATCACAAAATGAAAAAACCATAAAGCTTCACTGCTCAAACAGATCCACAGCTTCAATGGAATCAAAAAAATTTCTTACCGAGCTAACAAATGCATTTTGAAAAAATCGAACCGTAGATCCGACAAGGAGAAAGTAACCATAGAACTTCAAAGTTCATCAATGGTGGTCGAAAAGGTTTTTCCAGAGGTACTAATTCAAGAATGAGCTCTAAATACCAAAGAAATCCTGAATTTGAGATTTGTTATCACCGAATCACAAAGACTCCCTGGATGTTGATCAGATTTCTAGTTTGATCACTCTAAGCATCCAAAGTGTGATTGGATAACATGGGTACTATCTCCAAGTTGTGGGACTTGCTACTTGAGATAGACCTCCGTGAGAAAGCTGGTTCTTGCTCCCAAACTACCCGCCACAATCTACTCTAATGCAGATAAGCTAACTGTTCTAATCTAAATTTTCATTGAGACAAAAGAGAAGCCAAAACTGGTCATGCTTGCTTCTAAGTTTTGGAGCAACAAACATAAATGCATATTGCAAAATCACGCTTTATTACCGGTATTACAGTATTCTTTAATTTTCTTTCCTTCATGATTAAGAAATTCAATTATATTACCGAGTTGTTTAGTTCATCATACAATCCATACGTAAAAGCTGAAATGCGAAAGAAATACACAACTCATTTTCAGAATTCAATGTTTTATTCAGAAGGAATTTCAAATTTTCCCACATAAGTCATGGGATGTAACTAAGAAGTAAAGTACAGCTACTGAAATAAGAGGTAACATTCATGAAAGAGAAAATAGAGGAGTATGAGTGAACCCATCTTTTCCTTGGGTCTTCTCCTTCGTTTGATGTATGTTCATCTTCATCTTATTCCCTCTTCATCTTCATAACTGGAAGTACTATATCTGAAAAAAAATAAAAGAGGAATATTATCAGTTAAGATCTTAGGGTTAATCCATATTCTTATACTATTCTAATTCATGCATATGGATCTCTTAATAACAAGAGATGTAAATTACTTGAAGATCAAAACTTCATACATGATTTTCTCACTCAGAAAAAACAGAGAAAAAAAAAACCGTGGACATACGAGAGGCCAAAAAGCCTAAACATTTTTTAAATGTTTTCTCAAGTGTGCAGGTGTAGATTGTAGAATCAAGACGTAATAAAGAAGTCTGATTACCCATGCCCAAAGGAGTGATACCTGGTTTGTAATATTTCAAGCCACAAATTGAAAAAATACATGTGCATATAAATATTTTGGAAAAATAATTCATTCAGCAGATGACATTAAGAGTTCATATACAAATTTTTTGCAATACAACAACGAAAAAGGGGGAAACCCCTATGGGTTTTCATTCAAACTAAAATGGAACTCGAGATCTAAGTATGGCAGCTTTCAAGTCAACTCGAATTTACAATTCGTAGCTCAAAATCACGTCTTTGAAAAGCAATGACAACTATCTCAAGTAAAACTCCATAGCCGAGCACAAGATTCGACACCCATATATCCTCCTCAAACAAGAGTTTCAAGGTAATCGAGTAGTGACCACCCAAAGTTGGGAAATCAAAGAAAATAAATCTTCGAATCAACTACCATGGCATCATTTCTCTTATTATGAGCCGAGGTTTTCATAACAAATTAAGAAAAATCAATACTCATATCTTAAAATATGTAGATCTATAGTTTTAAGATATCGTATACAACTCAAAATAGCATTCATAAAATGAAGAATAGGGATTTGAGGATTATGAAAACAAAACCATAAAGTTACAACAAGTAAAGTGCCAAATCCATGCATTTTCGTAGAGGAAAATATGAGTACCCGCTTAAACTTACTGGTTCTAAGTAAAATTTCAGCAAATCTTCTGGGTAAGATCACAAAATGAAAAAACCATAAAGCTTCGCTCAAACAGATCCACAGCTTCAATGGAATCAAAAAATTTCCTTACCGAGCTAACAAATGCATTTTGAAAAATCGAACCGTAGATCCGACAAGGAGAAAGTAACCATAGAACTTCAAAGTTCATCAATGGTGGTCGAAAAGGTTTTTCCAGAGGTACTAATTCAAGAATGAGCTCTAAATACCAAAGAAATCCTGAATTTGAGATTTGTTATCACCGAATCACAAAGACTCTGGATGTTGATCAGATTTCTAGTTTGATCACTCTAAGCATCCAGTGTGATTGGATAACATGGGTACTATCTCCAAGTTGTGGGACTTGCTACTTGAGATAGACCTCCGAGAAAGTGGTTCTTGCTCCCAAACTACCCGCCACAATCTACTCTAATGCAGATAAGCTAACTGTTCTAATCTAAATTTTCATTGAGACAAAAGAGAAGCCAAAACTGGTCATGCTTGCTTCTAAGTTTTGGAGCAACAAACATAAATGCATATTGCAGAAATCACAGCTTATTACCGGTATTACAGGTATTCTTTAATTTTCTTTCCTTCATGATTAAGAAATTCAATTATATTACCGAGTTGTTTAGTTCATCATACAATCCATACGTAAAAGCTGAAATGCGTAAAGAAATACACAACTCATTTTCAGAATTCAATGTTTTATTCGTAAGGAATTTCAAATTTTCCCACATAAGTCATGGGATGTAACTAAGAAGTAAAGTACAGCTACTCGAAATAAGAGGTAACATTCATGAAAGAGAAAATAGAGGAGTATGAGTGAACCCATCTTTTCCTTGGGTCTTCTCCTTCGCTTGATGTATGTTCATCTTCATCTTATTCCCTCTTCATCTTCATAACTGGAAGTACTATATCTGAAAAAAAAAAATAAAAGAGGAATATTATCGCTTAAGATCTTAGGTTAATCCATATTCTTATACTATTCTAATTCATGCATATGGATCTCTTAATAACAAGAGATGTAAATTACTTGAAGATCAAAACTTCATACATGATTTTCTCACTCGTAAAAAACAGAGAAAAAAAAACCATGGACATACGAGAGGCCAAAAGCCTAAACATTTTTAAATGTTTTCTCAAGTGTGCAGTGTAGATTGTAGAATCAAGACGTAATAAAGAAGTCTGATTACCCATGCCCAAAGGAGTGATACCTGGTTTGTAATATTTCAAGCCACAAATTGAAAAATACATGTGCATATAAATATTTTGGAAAAATAATTCATTCAGCAGATGCTTAAGAGTTCATATACAAATTTTTTTGCAATACAACAACGAAAAAGGGGAAAACCCCTATGGGTTTTCATTCAAACTAAAATGGAACTCGAGATCTAAGTATGGCAGCTTTCAAGTCAACTGAATTTACAATTCGAGCTCAAAATCACGTGGCTTTGAAAAGCAATGACAACTATCTCAAGTAAAACTCCATAGCCGAGCACAAGATTCGACACCCATATATCCTCCTCAAACAAGAGTTTCAAGGTAATCGAGTAGTGACCACCCAAAGTTGGGAAATCAAAGAAAATAAATCTTCGAATCAACTACCATGGCATCATTTCTCTTATTATGAGCCGAGGTTTTCATAATGAAATCTAAGAAAAATCAATACTCATATCTTAAAATATGTAGATCTATAGTTTTAAGATATCGTATACAACTCAAAATAGCATTCATAAAATGAAGAATAGGGATTTGAGGATTATGAAAACAAAACCATAAAGTTACAACAAGTAAAGTGCCAAATCCATGCATTTTCAGAGGAAAATATGAGTACCTAGTTGAAACTTACCGGTTCTAAGTAAAATTTCAGCAAATCTTCTGGGTAAGATCACAAAATGAAAAAACCATAAAGCTTCGCTCAAACAGATCCACAGCTTCAATGGAATCAAAAATTTCCTTACCGAGCTAACAAATGCATTTTGAAAAATCGAACCGTAGATCCGACAAGGAGAAAGTAACCATAGAACTTCAAAGTTCATCAATGGTGGTCGAAAAGGTTTTTCCAGAGGTACTAATTCAAGAATGAGCTCTAAATACCAAAGAAATCCTGAATTTGAGATTTGTTATCACCGAATCACAAAGACCCCCGGATGTTGATCAGATTTCTAGTTTGATCACTCTAAGCATCCAAAGGTGATTGGATAACATGGGTACTATCTCCAAGTTGTGGGACTTGCTACTTGAGATAGACCTCCGTGAGAAAGTCGGTTCTTGCTCCTAAACTACCTGCCCACAATCTACTCTAATGCAGATAAGCTAACTGCTCTAATCTAAATTTTCATTGAGACAAAAGAGAAGCCAAAACTGGTCATGCTTGCTTCTAAGTTTTGGAGCAACAAACATAAATGCATATTGCAGTAAATCACAGCTTTATTACCGGTATTACAGGTATTCTTTAATTTTCTTTCCTTCATGATTAAGAAATTCAATTATATTACCGAGTTGTTTAGTTCATCATACAATCCATACGTAAAAGCTGAAATGCGAAAAGAAATACACAACTCATTTTCAGATTCAATGTTTTATTCGTAAGGAATTTCAAATTTTCCCACATAAGTCATGGGATGTAACTAAGAAGTAAAGTACAAACTATCGAAATAAGAGGTAACATTCATGAAAGAGAAAATAGAGGAGTATGAGTGAACCCATCTTTTCCTTGGGTCTTCTCCTTCGTTTGATGTATGTTCATCTTCATCTTATTCCCTCTTCATCTTCATAACTCGGAAGTACTATATCTGAAAAAAATAAAAGAGGAATATTATCGCTTAAGATCTTAGGGTTAATCCATATTCTTATACTATTCTAATTCATGCATATGGATCTCTTAATAACAAGAGATATAAATTACTTGAAGATCAAAACTTCATACATGATTTTCTCACTCGTAAAAAACAGAGAAAAAAAAAACCATGGACATACGAGAGGCCAAAAAGCCTAAACATTTTTAAATGTTTTCTCAAGTGTGCAGTGTAGATTGTAGAATCAAGACGTAATAAAGAAGTCTGATTACCCATGCCCAAAGGAGTGATACCTGGTTTGTAATATTTCAAGCCACAAATTGAAAAATACATGTGCATATAAATATTTTGGAAAAATAATTCATTCAGCAGATGCTTAAGAGTTCATATACAAATTTTTTGCAATACAACAACGAAAAAGGGGGAAAACCCCTATGGGTTTTCATTCAAACTAAAATGGAACTCGAGATCTAAGTATGGCGCTTTCAAGTCAACTCAATTTACAATTCGTAGCTCAAAATCACGTGTTTGAAAAGCAATGACAACTATCTCAAGTAAAACTCCATAGCCGAGCACAAGATTCGACACCCATATATCCTCCGAAACAAGAGTTTCAAGGTAATCGAGTAGTAGTGACCACCCAAAGTTGGGAAATCAAAGAAAATAAATCTTCGTAATCAACTACCATGGCATCATTTCTCTTATTATGAGCCGAGGTTTTCATAATAAATAAGAAAAATCAATACTCATATCTTAAAATATGTAGATCTATAGTTTTAAGATATCGTATACAACTCAAAATAGCATTCATAAAATGAAGAATAGGGATTTGAGGATTATGAAAACAAAACCATAAAGTTACAACAAGTAAAGTGCCAAATCCATGCATTTTCGTAGAGAAAATATGAGTACCCAGCTTAAAACTTACTGGTTCTAAGTAAAATTTCAGCAAATCTTCTGGGTAAGATCACAAAATGAAAAAACCATAAAGCTTCTCAAAACAGATCCACATTCCAATGGAATCAAAAAAATTTCCTTACCGAGCTAACAAATGCATTTTGAAAAATCGAACCGTAGATCCGACAAGGAGAAAGTAACCATAGAACTTCAAAGTTCATCAATGGTGGTCGAAAAGGTTTTTCCAGAGGTACTAATTCAAGAATGAGCTCTAAATACCAAAGAAATCCCGAATTTGAGATTTGTTATCACCGAATCACAAAGACCCCGGATGTTGATCAGATTTCTAGTTTGATCACTCTAAGCATCCAAAGGTGATTGGATAACATGGGTACTATCTCCAAGTTGTGGGACTTGCTACTTGAGATAGACCTCCGTGAGAAAGCTGGTTCTTGCTCCTAAACTACCCGCCACAATCTACTCTAATGCAGATAAGCTAACTGCTTTCTAATCTAAATTTTCATTGAGACAAAGAGAAGCCAAAACTGTCATGCTTGCTTCTAAGTTTTGGAGCAACAAACATAAATGCATATCACAGCGTAAATCACAGCTTTATTACCGGTATTACAGTGTATTCTTTAATTTTCTTTCCTTCATGATTAAGAAATTCAATTATATTACTGAGTTGTTTAGTTCATCATACAATCCATACGTAAAAGCTGAAATGCGTAAAGAAATACACAACTCATTTTCGAATTCAATGTTTTATTCGTAAGGAATTTCAAATTTTCCCACATAAGTCATGGGATGTAACTAAGAAGTAAAGTACAGCTACTAAATAAGAGGTAACATTCATGAAAGAGAAAATAGAGGAGTATGAGTGAACCCATCTTTTCCTTGGGTCTTCTCCTTCGCTTGATGTATGTTCATCTTCATCTTATTCCCTCTTCATCTTCATAACCGGAAGTACTATATCTCGAAAAAATAAAAGAGGAATATTATCAGCTAAGATCTTAGGTTAATCCATATTCTTATACTATTCTAATTCATGCATATGGATCTCTTAATAACAAGAGATATAAATTACTTGAAGATCAAAACTTCATACATGATTTTCTCACTCTGAAAAAACAGAGAAAAAAAAAACCATGGACATACGAGAGGCCAAAAGCCTAAACATTTTTTAAATGTTTTCTCAAGTGTGCAGGTGTAGATTGTAGAATCAAGACGTAATAAAGAAGTCTGATTACCCATGCCCAAAGGAGTGATACCTGGTTTGTAATATTTCAAGCCACAAATTGAAAAAATACATGTGCATATAAATATTTTGGAAAAATAATTCATTCAGCAGATGCTTAAGAGTTCATATACAAATTTTTTGCAATACAACAACGAAAGGGGGAAAACCCCTATGGGTTTTCATTCAAACTAAAATGGAACTCGAGATCTAAGTATGGCAGTTTCAAGTCAACTGAATTTACAATTCAGAGCTCAAAAATCACGTGCTGAAAAGCAATGACAACTATCTCAAGTAAAACTCCATAGCTGAGCACAAGATTCGACACCCATATATCCTCTGAAACAAGAGTTTCAAGGTAATCAGAGTAGTGACCACCCAAAGTTGGGAAATCAAAGAAAATAAATCTTCGAATCAACTACCATGGCATCATTTCTCTTATTATGAGCCGAGGTTTTCATAATGATCTAAGAAAAATCAATACTCATATCTTAAAATATGTAGATCTATAGTTTTAAGATATCGTATACAACTCAAAATAGCATTCATAAAATGAAGAATAGGGATTTGAGGATTATGAAAACAAAACCATAAAGTTACAACAAGTAAAGTGCCAAATCCATGCATTTTCGTAGAGAAAATATGAGTACCCAGCTTTAAACTTACTGGTTCTAAGTAAAATTTCAGCAAATCTTCTGGGTAAGATCACAAAATGAAAAAACCATAAAGCTTCGCTCAAACAGATCCACATTCAATGGAATCAAAAAAATTTCCTTACCGAGCTAACAAATGCATTTTGAAAAAATCGAACCAGTAGATCCGACAAGGAGAAAGTAACCATAGAACTTCAAAGTTCATCAATGGTGGTCGAAAAGGTTTTTCCAGAGGTACTAATTCAAGAATGAGCTCTAAATACCAAAGAAATCCTGAATTTGAGATTTGTTATCACCGAATCACAAAGACTCCCGGATGTTGATCGATTTCTAGTTTGATCACTCTAAGCATCCAAAGGTGATTGGATAACATGGGTACTATCTCCAAGTTGTGGGACTTGCTACTTGAGATAGACCTCCAGAGAAAGCTGGTTCTTGCTCCCAAACTACCTCGCCACAATCTACTCTAATGCAGATAAGCTAACTTTCTAATCTAAATTTTCATTGAGACAAAAGAGAAGCCAAAACTGGTCATGCTTGCTTCTAAGTTTTGGAGCAACAAACATAAATGCATATTGCAGAAATCACAGCTTTATTACCGGTATTACAGTATTCTTTAATTTTCTTTCCTTCATGATTAAGAAATTCAATTATATTACTCGAGTTGTTTAGTTCATCATACAATCCATACGTAAAAGCTGAAATGCGTAAAGAAATACACAACTCATTTTCAGAATTCAATGTTTTATTCGTAAGGAATTTCAAATTTTCCCACATAAGTCATGGGATGTAACTAAGAAGTAAAGTACAGCTACCGAAATAAGAGGTAACATTCATGAAAGAGAAAATAGAGGAGTATGAGTGAACCCATCTTTTCCTTGGGTCTTCTCCTTCGTTTGATGTATGTTCATCTTCATCTTATTCCCTCTTCATCTTCATAACTCGGAAGTACTATATCTAAAAAAAATAAAAGAGGAATATTATCGCTTAAGATCTTAGGGTTAATCCATATTCTTATACTATTCTAATTCATGCATATGGATCTCTTAATAACAAGAGATATAAATTACTTGAAGATCAAAACTTCATACATGATTTTCTCACTCGAAAAACAGAGAAAAAAAAAAACCATGGACATACGAGAGGCCAAAAAGCCTAAACATTTTTTAAATGTTTTCTCAAGTGTGCAGTGTAGATTGTAGAATCAAGACGTAATAAAGAAGTCTGATTACCCATGCCCAAAGGAGTGATACCGGTTTGTAATATTTCAAGCCACAAATTGAAAAATACATGTGCATATAAATATTTTGGAAAAATAATTCATTCAGCAGATGCTTAAGAGTTCATATACAAATTTTTTTGCAATACAACAACGAAAAAGGGGGAAAACCCCTATGGGTTTTCATTCAAACTAAAATGGAACTCGAGATCTAAGTATGGCGCTTTCAAGTCAACTCAATTTACAATTCGAGCTCAAAATCACGTGGCTTTGCAATGACAACTATCTCAAGTAAAACTCCATAGCCGAGCACAAGATTCGACACCCATATATCCTCCGAAACAAGAGTTTCAAGGTAATCGAGTAGTGACCACCCAAAGTTGGGAAATCAAAGAAAATAAATCTTCGTAATCAACTACCATGGCATCATTTCTCTTATTATGAGCCGAGGTTTTCATAATGAAATAAGAAAAATCTGAATACTCATATCTTAAAATATGTAGATCTATAGTTTTAAGATATCGTATACAACTCAAAATAGCATTCATAAAATGAAGAATAGGGATTTGAGGATTATGAAAACAAAACCATAAAGTTACAACAAGTAAAGTGCCAAATCCATGCATTTTCGTAGGAAAATATGAGTACCCGCTTAAACTTACTGTTCTAAGTAAAATTTCAGCAAATCTTCTGGGTAAGATCACAAAATGAAAAAACCATAAAGCTTCAAACAGATCCACAGCTCAATGGAATCAAAAAAATTTCCTTACCGAGCTAACAAATGCATTTTGAAAAAATCGAACCGTAGATCCGACAAGGAGAAAGTAACCATAGAACTTCAAAGTTCATCAATGGTGGTCGAAAAGGTTTTTCCAGAGGTACTAATTCAAGAATGAGCTCTAAATACCAAAGAAATCCTGAATTTGAGATTTGTTATCACCGAATCACAAAGACTCCGGATGTTGATCGATTTCTAGTTTGATCACTCTAAGCATCCAGTGTGATTGGATAACATGGGTACTATCTCCAAGTTGTGGGACTTGCTACTTGAGATAGACCTCCGTGAGAAAGTCGGTTCTTGCTCCTAAACTACCCGCCACAATCTACTCTAATGCAGATAAGCTAACTGTTCTAATCTAAATTTTCATTGAGACAAAAGAGAAGCCAAAACTGGTCATGCTTGCTTCTAAGTTTTGGAGCAACAAACATAAATGCATATTGCGTAGAAATCACGCTTATTATTATGGTATTACAGGTATTCTTTAATTTTCTTTCCTTCATGATTAAGAAATTCAATTATATTACTGAGTTGTTTAGTTCATCATACAATCCATACGTAAAAGCTGAAATGCGTAAAGAAATACACAACTCATTTTCAGAATTCAATGTTTTATTCGTAGGAATTTCAAATTTTCCCACATAAGTCATGGGATGTAACTAAGAAGTAAAGTACAACTACTGAAATAAGAGGTAACATTCATGAAAGAGAAAATAGAGGAGTATGAGTGAACCCATCTTTTCCTTGGGTCTTCTCCTTCGTTTGATGTATGTTCATCTTCATCTTATTCCCTCTTCATCTTCATAACTGGAAGTACTATATCTGAAAAAAAATAAAAGAGGAATATTATCAGTTAAGATCTTAGGGTTAATCCATATTCTTATACTATTCTAATTCATGCATATGGATCTCTTAATAACAAGAGATATAAATTACTTGAAGATCAAAACTTCATACATGATTTTCTCACTCAGAAAAAACAGAGAAAAAAAAAACCATGGACATACGAGAGGCCAAAAAGCCTAAACATTTTTTAAATGTTTTCTCAAGTGTGCAGGTGTAGATTGTAGAATCAAGACGTAATAAAGAAGTCTGATTACCCATGCCCAAAGGAGTGATACCTGGTTTGTAATATTTCAAGCCACAAATTGAAAAATACATGTGCATATAAATATTTTGGAAAAATAATTCATTCAGCAGATGACTTAAGAGTTCATATACAAATTTTTGCAATACAACAACGAAAAGGGGGAAAACCCCTATGGGTTTTCATTCAAACTAAAATGGAACTCGAGATCTAAGTATGGCAGCTTTCAAGTCAACTGAATTTACAATTCGTAGCTCAAAATCACGTGTTTGAAAAGCAATGACAACTATCTCAAGTAAAACTCCATAGCCGAGCACAAGATTCGACACCCATATATCCTCTCAAACAAGAGTTTCAAGGTAATCGAGTAGTGACCACCCAAAGTTGGGAAATCAAAGAAAATAAATCTTCGAATCAACTACCATGGCATCATTTCTCTTATTATGAGCCGAGGTTTTCATAATCAAAGAAGAAAAATCTGAATACTCATATCTTAAAATATGTAGATCTATAGTTTTAAGATATCGTATACAACTCAAAATAGCATTCATAAAATGAAGAATAGGGATTTGAGGATTATGAAAACAAAACCATAAAGTTACAACAAGTAAAGTGCCAAATCCATGCATTTTCGAGGAAAATATGAGTACCCAGCTTAAACTTACTGGTTCTAAGTAAAATTTCAGCAAATCTTCTGGGTAAGATCACAAAATGAAAAAACCATAAAGCTTCGCTCAAACAGATCCACAACAATGGAATCAAAAAATTTCCTTACCGAGCTAACAAATGCATTTTGAAAAATCGAACCGTAGATCCGACAAGGAGAAAGTAACCATAGAACTTCAAAGTTCATCAATGGTGGTCGAAAAGGTTTTTCCAGAGGTACTAATTCAAGAATGAGCTCTAAATACCAAAGAAATCCTGAATTTGAGATTTGTTATCACCGAATCACAAAGACTCCCGGATGTTGATCGATTTCTAGTTTGATCACTCTAAGCATCCAAAGGTGATTGGATAACATGGGTACTATCTCCAAGTTGTGGGACTTGCTACTTGAGATAGACCTCCGAGAAAGCCGGTTCTTGCTCCCAAACTACCTCGCCACAATCTACTCTAATGCAGATAAGCTAACTGCTCTAATCTAAATTTTCATTGGAGACAAAAAGAGAAGCCAAAACTGGTCATGCTTGCTTCTAAGTTTTGGAGCAACAAACATAAATGCATATTGCAGAAATCACGCTTTATTACCGGTATTACAGTATTCTTTAATTTTCTTTCCTTCATGATTAAGAAATTCAATTATATTACTGAGTTGTTTAGTTCATCATACAATCCATACGTAAAAGCTGAAATGCGAAAGAAATACACAACTCATTTTCAATTCAATGTTTTATTCGAAGGAATTTCAAATTTTCCCACATAAGTCATGGGATGTAACTAAGAAGTAAAGTACAGCAAATACTAAAATAAGAGGTAACATTCATGAAAGAGAAAATAGAGGAGTATGAGTGAACCCATCTTTTCCTTGGGTCTTCTCCTTCGTTTGATGTATGTTCATCTTCATCTTATTCCCTCTTCATCTTCATAACTGAAGTACTATATCTCGAAAAAAATAAAAGAGGAATATTATCGCTTAAGATCTTAGGGTTAATCCATATTCTTATACTATTCTAATTCATGCATATGGATCTCTTAATAACAAGAGATATAAATTACTTGAAGATCAAAACTTCATACATGATTTTCACTCGTAAAAACAGAGAAAAAAAAACCATGGACATACGAGAGGCCAAAAGCCTAAACATTTTTAAATGTTTTCTCAAGTGTGCAGTGTAGATTGTAGAATCAAGACGTAATAAAGAAGTCCGATTACCCATGCCCAAAGGAGTGATACCTGGTTTGTAATATTTCAAGCCACAAATTGAAAAATACATGTGCATATAAATATTTTGGAAAAATAATTCATTCAGCAGATGCTTAAGAGTTCATATACAAATTTTTTTGCAATACAACAACGAAAAAGGGGGAAAACCCCTATGGGTTTTCATTCAAACTAAAATGGAACTCGAGATCTAAGTATGGCGCTTTTCAAGTCAACTCGAATTTACAATTCGAGCTCAAAATCACGTCTTTGAAAAGCAATGACAACTATCTCAAGTAAAACTCCATAGCCGAGCACAAGATTCGACACCCATATATCCTCTCAAACAAGAGTTTCAAGGTAATCGAGTAGTGACCACCCAAAGTTGGGAAATCAAAGAAAATAAATCTTGAGAATCAACTACCATGGCATCATTTCTCTTATTATGAGCCGAGGTTTTCATAATGTGATCTAAGAAAAATCTGAATACTCATATCTTAAAATATGTAGATCTATAGTTTTAAGATATCGTATACAACTCAAAATAGCATTCATAAAATGAAGAATAGGGATTTGAGGATTATGAAAACAAAACCATAAAGTTACAACAAGTAAAGTGCCAAATCCATGCATTTTCGAGGAAAATATGAGTACCCAGCTTAAACTTACTGGTTCTAAGTAAAATTTCAGCAAATCTTCTGGGTAAGATCACAAAATGAAAAAACCATAAAGCTTACGCTCAAACAGATCCACAGCTTCAATGGAATCAAAAAAATTTCCTTACCGAGCTAACAAATGCATTTTGAAAAAATCGAACCAGAGATCCGACAAGGAGAAAGTAACCATAGAACTTCAAAGTTCATCAATGGTGGTCGAAAAGGTTTTTCCAGAGGTACTAATTCAAGAATGAGCTCTAAATACCAAAGAAATCCCGAATTTGAGATTTGTTATCACCGAATCACAAAGACCCCGGATGTTGATCAGATTTCTAGTTTGATCACTCTAAGCATCCAAAGTGTGATTGGATAACATGGGTACTATCTCCAAGTTGTGGGACTTGCTACTTGAGATAGACCTCCGAGAAAGCTGGTTCTTGCTCCCAAACTACCCGCCACAATCTACTCTAATGCAGATAAGCTAACTGTTCTAATCTAAATTTTCATTGAGACAAAAGAGAAGCCAAAACTGGTCATGCTTGCTTCTAAGTTTTGGAGCAACAAACATAAATGCATATTGCGAAATCACGCTTTATTACCGGTATTACAGGTATTCTTTAATTTTCTTTCCTTCATGATTAATGATGAAATTCAATTATATTACCGAGTTGTTTAGTTCATCATACAATCCATACGTAAAAGCTGAAATGCGAAAGAAATACACAACTCATTTTCAGAATTCAATGTTTTATTCGAAGGAATTTCAAATTTTCCCACATAAGTCATGGGATGTAACTAAGAAGTAAAGTACAACTACTGAAATAAGAGGTAACATTCATGAAAGAGAAAATAGAGGAGTATGAGTGAACCCATCTTTTCCTTGGGTCTTCTCCTTCGCTTGATGTATGTTCATCTTCATCTTATTCCCTCTTCATCTTCATAACTCGGAAGTACTATATCTGAAAAAAATAAAAGAGGAATATTATCGCTAAGATCTTAGGGTTAATCCATATTCTTATACTATTCTAATTCATGCATATGGATCTCTTAATAACAAGAGATATAAATTACTTGAAGATCAAAACTTCATACATGATTTTCTCACTCGTAAAAAAGAGAAAAAAAAAACCATGGACATACGAGAGGCCAAAAAGCCTAAACATTTTTAAATGTTTTCTCAAGTGTGCAGTGTAGATTGTAGAATCAAGACGTAATAAAGAAGTCCGATTACCCATGCCCAAAGGAGTGATACCTGGTTTGTAATATTTCAAGCCACAAATTGAAAAATACATGTGCATATAAATATTTTGGAAAAATAATTCATTCAGCAGATGCAGCTTAAGAGTTCATATACAAATTTTTTGCAATACAACAACGAAAAAGGGGGAAAACCCCTATGGGTTTTCATTCAAACTAAAATGGAACTCGAGATCTAAGTATGGCGGTTTTCAAGTCAACTCAATTTACAATTCGAGCTCAAAATCACGTCTTTGAAAAGCAATGACAACTATCTCAAGTAAAACTCCATAGTGAGCACAAGATTCGACACCCATATATCCTCCTCAAACAAGAGTTTCAAGGTAATCGAGTAGTGACCACCCAAAGTTGGGAAATCAAAGAAAATAAATCTTCTAATCAACTACCATGGCATCATTTCTCTTATTATGAGCCGAGGTTTTCATAACATCTAAGAAAAATCTGAATACTCATATCTTAAAATATGTAGATCTATAGTTTTAAGATATCGTATACAACTCAAAATAGCATTCATAAAATGAAGAATAGGGATTTGAGGATTATGAAAACAAAACCATAAAGTTACAACAAGTAAAGTGCCAAATCCATGCATTTTCGAGGAAAATATGAGTACCCAGCTTAAACTTACTTGGTTCTAAGTAAAATTTCAGCAAATCTTCTGGGTAAGATCACAAAATGAAAAACCATAAAGCTTTCGCTCAAACAGATCCACAGCTTCAATGGAATCAAAAAAATTTCCTTACCGAGCTAACAAATGCATTTTGAAAAAATCGAACCGTAGATCTCGACAAGGAGAAAGTAACCATAGAACTTCAAAGTTCATCAATGGTGGTCGAAAAGGTTTTTCCAGAGGTACTAATTCAAGAATGAGCTCTAAATACCAAAGAAATCCTGAATTTGAGATTTGTTATCACCGAATCACAAAGACTTCCCTGGATGTTGATCAGATTTCTAGTTTGATCACTCTAAGCATCCAAAGGTGATTGGATAACATGGGTACTATCTCCAAGTTGTGGGACTTGCTACTTGAGATAGACCTCCGTGAGAAAGCTGGTTCTTGCTCCCAAACTACCTGCCACAATCTACTCTAATGCAGGATAAGCTAACTGTTCTAATCTAAATTTTCATTGGAGACAAAAGAGAAGCCAAAACTGGTCATGCTTGCTTCTAAGTTTTGGAGCAACAAACATAAATGCATATTGCAAAATCACAGCTTTATTACTGGTATTACAGGTATTCTTTAATTTTCTTTCCTTCATGATTAAGAAATTCAATTATATTACTGAGTTGTTTAGTTCATCATACAATCCATACAGAAAAGCTGAAATGTAGAAAGAAATACACAACTCATTTTCAGAATTCAATGTTTTATTCATAAGGAATTTCAAATTTTCCCACATAAGTCATGGGATGTAACTAAGAAGTAAAGTACAGCTATCTTTTGAAATAAGAGGTAACATTCATGAAAGAGAAAATAGAGGAGTATGAGTGAACCCATCTTTTCCTTGGGTCTTCTCCTTCGTTTGATGTATGTTCATCTTCATCTTATTCCCTCTTCATCTTCATAATCGGAAGTACTATATCTGAAAAAAATAAAAGAGGAATATTATCGCTTAAGATCTTAGGGTTAATCCATATTCTTATACTATTCTAATTCATGCATATGGATCTCTTAATAACAAGAGATGTAAATTACTTGAAGATCAAAACTTCATACATGATTTTCTCACTCGTAGAAAACAGAGAAAAAAAAACCATGGACATACGAGAGGCCAAAAAGCCTAAACATTTTTAAATGTTTTCTCAAGTGTGCAGTGTAGATTGTAGAATCAAGACGTAATAAAGAAGTCTCGATTACCCATGCCCAAAGGAGTGATACCTGGTTTGTAATATTTCAAGCCACAAATTGAAAAATACATGTGCATATAAATATTTTGGAAAAATAATTCATTCAGCAGACAGGTTAAGAGTTCATATACAAATTTTTTGCAATACAACAACGAAAGGGGGAAAACCCTATGGGTTTTCATTCAAACTAAAATGGAACTCGAGATCTAAGTATGGCAGCTTTCAAGTCAACTCGAATTTACAATTCGAGCTCAAAAATCACGTGCTTTGAAAAGCAATGACAACTATCTCAAGTAAAACTCCATAGCCGAGCACAAGATTCGACACCCATATATCCTCCTCAAACAAGAGTTTCAAGGTAATCGAGTAGTGACCACCCAAAGTTGGGAAATCAAAGAAAATAAATCTTCGAATCAACTACCATGGCATCATTTCTCTTATTATGAGCCGAGGTTTTCATAATGATCTAAGAAAAATCCGAATACTCATATCTTAAAATATGTAGATCTATAGTTTTAAGATATCGTATACAACTCAAAATAGCATTCAGAAAAGGAAGAATAGGGATTTGAGGAGTATGAACGCAAAACCACAAAGTTACAACAAGCAAAGTGCCAAATCCATGCATTTTCAGAGGAAAATATGAGTACCCAGTTGAAACTTACTGGTTCTAAGTAAAATTTCAGTAAATCCTCGGGGTAAGATCACAAAATGAAAAAACCATAAAGCTTCGCTCAAACAGATCCACGCCAATGGAATCAAAAAAATTTCCTTACCGAGCTAACAAATGCATTTTGAAAAAATCGAACCGAGATCCGACAAGGAGAAAGTAACCATAGAACTTCAAAGTTCATCAATGGTGGTCGAAAAGGTTTTTCCAGAGGTACTAATTCAAGAATGAGCTCTAAATACCAAAGAAATCCTGAATTTGAGATTTGTTATCACCGAATCACAAAGACCCCCGGATGTTGATCGATTTCTAGTTTGATCACTCTAAGCATCCAGTGTGATTGGATAACATGGGTACTATCTCCAAGTTGTGGGACTTGCTACTTGAGATAGACCTCCGTGAGAAAGTCGGTTCTTGCTCCCAAACTACCTCGCCACAATCTACTCTAATGCAGGATAAGCTAACTGTTCTAATCTAAATTTTCATTGGAGACAAAAGAGAAGCCAAAACTGGTCATGCTTGCTTCTAAGTTTTGGAGCAACAAACATAAATGCATATTGCGAAATCACAGCTTTTATTACCGGTATTACAGGTATTCTTTAATTTTCTTTCCTTCATGATTAAGAAATTCAATTATATTACTTGAGTTGTTTAGTTCATCATACAATCCATACGAAAAAGCTGAAATGTAGAAAGAAATACACAACTCATTTTCGTAATTCAATGTTTTATTCGTAAGGAATTTCAAATTTTCCCACATAAGTCATGGGATGTAACTAAGAAGTAAAGTACAATACACTTTGAAATAAGAGGTAACATTCATGAAAGAGAAAATAGAGGAGTATGAGTGAACCCATCTTTTCCTTGGGTCTTCTCCTTCGTTTGATGTATGTTCATCTTCATCTTATTCCCTCTTCATCTTCATAACTGGAATTACTATATCTCGAAAAAAATAAAAGAGGAATATTATCGCTTAAGATCTTAGGGTTAATCCATATTCTTATACTATTCTAATTCATGCATATGGATCTCTTAATAACAAGAGATGTAAATTACTTGAAGATCAAAACTTCATACATGATTTTCTCACTCGTAGAAAACAGAGAAAAAAAAAAAACGTGGACATACGAGAGGCCAAAAAGCCTAAACATTTTTAAATTTTTTCTCAAGTGTGCAGTGTAGATTGTAGAATCAAGACGTAATAAAGAAGTCGATTACCCATGCCCAAAGGAGTGATACCTGGTTTGTAATATTTCAAGCCACAAATTGAAAAATACATGTGCATATAAATATTTTGGAAAAATAATTCATTCAGCAGATGGACTTAAGAGTTCATATACAAATTTTTTGCAATACAACAACGAAAAAAGGGGGAAAACCCTATGGGTTTTCATTCAAACTAAAATGGAACTCGAGATCTAAGTATGGCAGTTTCAAGTCAACCGAATTTACAATTCGAGCTCAAAATCACGTGGCTTTGAAAAGCAATGACAACTATCTCAAGTAAAACTCCATAGCCGAGCACAAGATTCGACACCCATATATCCTCCGAAACAAGAGTTTCAAGGTAATCGAGTAGTGACCACCCAAAGTTGGGAAATCAAAGAAAATAAATCTTCGAATCAACTACCATGGCATCATTTCTCTTATTATGAGCCGAGGTTTTCATAACACCTAAGAAAAATCAATACTCATATCTTAAAATATGTAGATCTATAGTTTTAAGATATCGTATACAACTCAAAATAGCATTCATAAAATGAAGAATAGGGATTTGAGGATTATGAAAACAAAACCATAAAGTTACAACAAGTAAAGTGCCAAATCCATGCATTTTCAGAGGAAAATATGAGTACCCAGTTTAAACTTACTGGTTCTAAGTAAAATTTCAGCAAATCTTCGGGGTAAGATCACAAAATGAAAAAACCATAAAGCTTCTGCTCAAACAGATCCACAGTTCAATGGAATCAAAAAAATTTCCTTACCGAGCTAACAAATGCATTTTGAAAAAATCGAACCAGAGATCTGACAAGGAGAAAGTAACCATAGAACTTCAAAGTTCATCAATGGTGGTCGAAAAGGTTTTTCCAGAGGTACTAATTCAAGAATGAGCTCTAAATACCAAAGAAATCCTGAATTTGAGATTTGTTATCACCGAATCACAAAGACTCCCGGATGTTGATCGATTTCTAGTTTGATCACTCTAAGCATCCAGTGTGATTGGATAACATGGGTACTATCTCCAAGTTGTGGGACTTGCTACTTGAGATAGACCTCCGAGAAAGCTGGTTCTTGCTCCCAAACTACCTACCACAATCTACTCTAATGCAGGGATAAGCTAACTGTTCTAGTCTAAATTTTCATTGGAGACAAAAGAGAAGCCAAACTGGTCATGCTTGCTTCTAAGTTTTGGAGCAACAAACATAAATGCATATTGCGCAGAAATCACGCTTTATTACCGGTATTACAGTATTCTTTAATTTTCTTTCCTTCATGATTAAGAAATTCAATTATATTACCGAGTTGTTTAGTTCATCATACAATCCATACGAAAAAGCTGAAATGCGTAAAAGAAATACACAACTCATTTTCAGAATTCAATGTTTTATTCGAAGGAATTTCAAATTTTCCCACATAAGTCATGGGATGTAACTAAGAAGTAAAGTACAAACTACCAAATAAGAGGTAACATTCATGAAAGAGAAAATAGAGGAGTATGAGTGAACCCATCTTTTCCTTGGGTCTTCCTTCGTTTGATGTATGTTCATCTTCATCTTATTCCCTCTTCATCTTCATAACTGGAAGTACTATATCTCGAAAAAAAAAAAGAGGAATATTATCGCTTAAGATCTTAGGTTAATTTATATTCTTATACTATTCTAATTCATGCATATGGATCTCTTAATAACAAGAGATGTAAATTACTTGAAGATCAAAACTTCATACATGATTTTCTCACTCGTAAAAAACAGAAAAAAAAAACCGTGGACATACGAGAGGCCAAAAGCCTAAACATTTTTAAATGTTTTCTCAAGTGTGCAGTGTAGATTGTAGAATCAAGACGTAATAAAGAAGTCTGATTACCCATGCCCAAAGGAGTGATACCTGGTTTGTAATATTTCAAGCCACAAATTGAAAAATACATGTGCATATAAATATTTTGGAAAAATAATTCATTCAGCAGATGCTTAAGAGTTCATATACAAATTTTTTGCAATACAACAACGAAAAAGGGGGAAAACCCCTATGGGTTTTCATTCAAACTAAAATGGAACTCGAGATCTAAGTATGGCAGTTTCAAGTCAACTGAATTTACAATTCGAGCTCAAAAATCACGTCTTTGAAAAGCAATGACAACTATCTCAAGTAAAACTCCATAGCTGAGCACAAGATTCGACACCCATATATCCTCCGAAACAAGAGTTTTAAGGTAATCGAGTAGTGACCACCCAAAGTTGGGAAATCAAAGAAAATAAATCTTCGAATCAACTACCATGGCATCATTTCTCTTATTATGAGCCGAGGTTTTCATAACAATCTAAGAAAAATCAAATACTCATATCTTAAAATATGTAGATCTATAGTTTTAAGATATCGTATACAACTCAAAATAGCATTCATAAAATGAAGAATAGGGATTTGAGGATTATGAAAACAAAACCATAAAGTTACAACAAGTAAAGTGCCAAATCCATGCATTTTCGAGGAAAATATGAGTACCCAATAAGAAAATATGAGTGCCAAATCTTCTGGGTAAGATCAAAAATGAAAAAACCATAAAGCTTACGCTCAAACAGATCCACAGCTTCAATGGAATCAAAAAAATTCCTTACCGAGCTAACAAATGCATTTTGAAAAATCGAACCGAGATCCGACAAGGAGAAAGTAACCATAGAACTTCAAAGTTCATCAATGGTGGTCGAAAAGGTTTTTCCAGAGGTACTAATTCAAGAATGAGCTCTAAATACCAAAGAAATCCTGAATTTGAGATTTGTTATCACCGAATCACAAAGACTTCCCTGGATGTTGATCGATTTCTAGTTTGATCACTCTAAGCATCCAAAGTGTGATTGGATAACATGGGTACTATCTCCAAGTTGTGGGACTTGCTACTTGAGATAGACCTCCGAGAAAGTCTGGTTCTTGCTCCCAAACTACCTCGCCACAATCTACTCTAATGCAGGATAAGCTAACTGTTTCTAGTCTAAATTTTCATTGGAGACAAAAGAGAAGCCAAAACTGGTCATGCTTGCTTCTAAGTTTTGGAGCAACAAACATAAATGCATATTGCGAAATCACAGCTTTATTACTGGTATTACAGGTATTCTTTAATTTTCTTTCCTTCATGATTAAGAAATTCAATTATATTACTTGAGTTGTTTAGTTCATCATACAATCCATACGTAAAAGCTGAAATGCGAGAAAGAAATACACAACTCATTTTCAGAATTCAATGTTTTATTCGAAGGAATTTCAAATTTTCCCACATAAGTCATGGGATGTAACTAAGAAGTAAAGTACAATTTCTACTGAAATAAGAGGTAACATTCATGAAAGATAAAATACGAGGAGTATGAGTGAACCCATCTTTTCCTTGGGTCTTCTCCTTCGTTTGATGTATGTTCATCTTCATCTTATTCCCTCTTCATCTTCATAACTGGAAGTACTATATCTGAAAAAAAATAAAAGAGGAATATTATCGCTTAAGATCTTAGGGTTAATCCATATTCTTATACTATTCTAATTCATGCATATGGATCTCTTAATAACAAGAGATGTAAATTACTTGAAGATCAAAACTTCATACATGATTTTCTCACTCGAAAAAAAGCAGAGAAAAAAAAACCGTGGACATACGAGAGGCCAAAAAGCCTAAACATTTTTAAATGTTTTCTCAAGTGTGCGAGTGTAGATTGTAGAATCAAGACGTAATAAAGAAGTCTGATTACCCATGCCCAAAGGAGTGATACCTGGTTTGTAATATTTCAAGCCACAAATTGAAAAAATACATGTGCATATAAATATTTTGGAAAAATAATTCATTCAGGCAGGACAGTTAAGAGTTCATATACAATTTTTTGCAATACAACAACGAAAAAAGGGGGGAAAACCCCTATGGGTTTTCATTCAAACTAAAATGGAACTCGAGATCTAAGTATGGCAGTTTCAAGTCAACTGAATTTACAATTCAGAGCTCAAAAATCACGTGCTGAAAAGCAATGACAACTATCTCAAGTAAAACTCCATAGCTGAGCACAAGATTCGACACCCATATATCCTCTGAAACAAGAGTTTCAAGGTAATCGAGTAGTGACCACCCAAAGTTGGGAAATCAAAGAAAATAAATCTTCGAATCAACTACCATGGCATCATTTCTCTTATTATGAGCCGAGGTTTTCATAATCTAAGAAAAATCTGAATACTCATATCTTAAAATATGTAGATCTATAGTTTTAAGATATCGTATACAACTCAAAATAGCATTCATAAAATGAAGAATAGGGATTTGAGGATTATGAAAACAAAACCATAAAGTTACAACAAGTAAAGTGCCAAATCCATGCATTTTCGTAGAGGAAAATATGAGTACCCAGATTTAAACTTACTTGGTTCTAAGTAAAATTTCAGCAAATCTTCTGGTAAGATCACAAAATGAAAAAAACCATAAAGCTTCATCAAACAGATCCACAGTTCAATGGAATCAAAAAAATTTCCTTACCGAGCTAACAAATGCATTTTGAAAAAATCGAACCGTAGATCCGACAAGGAGAAAGTAACCATAGAACTTCAAAGTTCATCAATGGTGGTCGAAAAGGTTTTTCCAGAGGTACTAATTCAAGAATGAGCTCTAAATACCAAAGAAATCCTGAATTTGAGATTTGTTATCACCGAATCACAAGCACTCCGGATGTTGATCAGATTTCTAGTTTGATCACTCTAAGCATCCAAAGGTGATTGGATAACATGGGTACTATCTCCAAGTTGTGGGACTTGCTACTTGAGATAGACCTCCGAGAGAGAAAGCTGGTTCTTGCTCCCAAACTACCTCGCCACAATCTACTCTAATGTAGGATAAGCTAACTGCTTCTAATCTAAATTTTCATTGGAGACAAAAGAGAAGCCAAAACTGGTCATGCTTGCTTCTAAGTTTTGGAGCAACAAACATAAATGCATATTGCGAAAATCACGCTTTATTACCGGTATTACAGTATTCTTTAATTTTCTTTCCTTCATGATTAAGAAATTCAATTATATTACTTGAGTTGTTTAGTTCATCATACAATCCATACGAGAAAAGCTGAAATGCGAAAGAAATACACAACTCATTTTCAGAATTCAATGTTTTATTCGAAGGAATTTCAAATTTTCCCACATAAGTCATGGGATGTAACTAAGAAGTAAAGTACAAACTACTAAAATAAGAGGTAACATTCATGAAAGAGAAAATAGAGGAGTATGAGTGAACCCATCTTTTCCTTGGGTCTTCTCCTTCGTTTGATGTATGTTCATCTTCATCTTATTCCCTCTTCATCTTCATAACTCGGAAGTACTATATCTGAAAAAATAAAAGAGGAATATTATCGCTTAAGATCTTAGGGTTAATCCATATTCTTATACTATTCTAATTCATGCATATGGATCTCTTAATAACAAGAGATGTAAATTACTTGAAGATCAAAACTTCATACATGATTTTCTCACTCGTAAAAAAGAGAAAAAAAAAACCATGGACATAGGAGAGGCCAAAAGCCTAAACATTTTTAAATGTTTTCTCAAGTGTGCAGTGTAGATTGTAGAATTAAGACGTAATAAAGAAGTCCGATTACCCATGCCCAAAGGAGTGATACCTGGTTTGTAATATTTCAAGCCACAAATTGAAAAAATACATGTGCATATAAATATTTTGGAAAAATAATTCATTCAGCAGATGTTAAGAGTACATATACAAATTTTCTGCAATACAACAACGAAAAAGGGGGAAAACCCTATGGGTTTTCATTCAAACTAAAATGGAACTCGAGATCTAAGTATGGCAGTTTCAAGTCAACCGAATTTACAATTCGAGCTCAAAATCACGTCTTTGAAAAGCGATGAAAACTATCTCAAGTAAAACTCCATAGCCGAGCACAAGATTCGACACCCATATATCCTCTCAAACAAGAGTTTCAAGGTAATCGTAGTAGTGACCACCCAAAGTTGGGAAATCAAAGAAAATAAATCTTCGAATCAACTACCATGGCATCATTTCTCTTATTATGAGCCGAGGTTTTCATAATGATCTAAGAAAAATCTGAATACTCATATCTTAAAATATGTAGATCTATAGTTTTAAGATATCGTATACAACTCAAAATAGCATTCATAAAATGAAGAATAGGGATTTGAGGATTATGAAAACAAAACCATAAAGTTACAACAAGTAAAGTCCCAAATCCATGCATTTTCGAGGAAAATATGAGTACCCGATTTAAACTTACTCGGTTCTAAGTAAAATTTCAGAAATCTTCTGGGTAAGATCACAGAATGAAAAAACCATAAAGCTTCTCAAAACAGATCCACAGCAATGGAATCAAAAATTTCCTTACCGAGCTAACAAATGCATTTTGAAAAATCGAACCGAGATCCGACAAGGAGAAAGTAACCATAGAACTTCAAAGTTCATCAATGGTGGTCGAAAAGGTTTTTCCAGAGGTACTAATTCAAGAATGAGCTCTAAATACCAAAGAAATCCTGAATTTGAGATTTGTTATCACCGAATCACAAAGCACCCCGGATGTTGATCAGATTTCTAGTTTGATCACTCTAAGCATCCAAAGTGTGATTGGATAACATGGGTACTATCTCCAAGTTGTGGGACTTGCTACTTGAGATAGACCTCCGTGAGAAAGCTGGTTCTTGCTCCCAAACTACCCGCCACAATCTACTCTAATGCAGGATAAGCTAACTGTTCTAATCTAAATTTTCATTGAGACAAAAGAGAAGCCAAAACCGGTCATGCTTGCTTCTAAGTTTTGGAGCAACAAACATAAATGCATATTGCGAAATCACGCTTTATTACTGGTATTACAGGTATTCTTTAATTTTCTTTTCTTCATGATTAAGAAATTCAATTATATTACTTGAGTTGTTTAGTTCATCATACAATCCATACGAGAAAAGCTGAAATGTAGAAAGAAATACACAACTCATTTTCAGAATTCAATGTTTTATTCGAAGGAATTTCAAATTTTCCCACATAATTCATGGGATGTAACTAACAAGTAAAGTACAACTGAAATAAGAGGTAACATTCATGAAAGAGAAAATAGAGGAGTATGAGTGAACCCATCTTTTCCTTGGGTCTTCTCCTTCGTTTGATGTATGTTCATCTTCATCTTATTCCCTCTTCATCTTCATAACTCGGAAGTACTATATCTGAAAAAAATAAAAGAGGAATATTATCGCTTAAGATCTTAGGGTTAATCCATATTCTTATACTATTCTAATTCATGCATATGGATCTCTTAATAACAAGAGATGTAAGTTACTTGAAGATCAAAACTTCATACATGATTTTCTCACTCGGAAAAAAACAGAGAAAAAAAAACCATGGACATACGAGAGGCCAAAAGCCTAAACATTTTTAAATGTTTTCTCAAGTGTGCGAGTGTAGATTGTAGAATCAAGACGTAATAAAGAAGTCTGATTACCCATGCCCAAAGGAGTGATACCTGGTTTGTAATATTTCAAGCCACAAATTGAAAAATACATGTGCATATAAATATTTTGGAAAAATAATTCATTCAGCAGACAGCTTAAGAGTTCATATACAAATTTTCTGCAATACAACAACGAAAAAGGGGGAAAACCCCTATGGGTTTTCATTCAAACTAAAATGGAACTCGAGATCTAAGTATGGCGCTTTCAAGTCAATCGAATTTACAATTGTAGCTCAAAATCACGTCTTTGAAAAGCGATGACAACTATCTCAAGTAAAACTCCATAGCCGAGCACAAGATTCGACACCCATATATCCTTTGAAACAAGAGTTTCAAGGTAATCGAGTAGTGACCACCCAAAGTTGGGAAATCAAAGAAAATAAATCTTCGAATCAACTACCATGGCATCATTTCTCTTATTATGAGCCGAGATTTTCATAATGTCTAAGAAAAAATCAATACTCATATCTTAAAATATGTAGATCTATAGTTTTAAGATATCGTATACAACTCAAAATAGCATTCATAAAATGAAGAATAGGGATTTGAGGATTATGAAAACAAAACCATAAAGTTACAACAAGTAAAGTGCCAAATCCATGCATTTTCGTAGGAAAATATGAGTACCCAGGTTTAAACTTACTGGTTCTAAGTAAAATTTCAAGAAATCTTCGGGGTAAGATCACAAAATGAAAAACCATAAAGCTTACTCAAACAGATCCACAGCTTCAATGGAATCAAAAAAATTTCCTTACCGAGCTAACAAATGCATTTTGAAAAAATCGAACCGAGAGATCCGACAAGGAGAAAGTAACCATAGAACTTCAAAGTTCATCAATGGTGGTCGAAAAGGTTTTTCTAGAGGTACTAATTCAAGAATGAGCTCTAAATACCAAAGAAATCCTGAATTTGAGATTTGTTATCACCGAATCACAAAGACTCCCTGGATGTTGATCAGATTTCTAGTTTGATCACTCTAAGCATCCAAAGGTGATTGGATAACATGGGTACTATCTCCAAGTTGTGGGACTTGCTACTTGAGATAGACCTCCAGAGAAAGCTGGTTCTTGCTCCCAAACTACCTGCCACAATCTACTCTAATGCAGGATAAGCTAACTGTTCTAATCTAAATTTTCATTGGAGACAAAAGAGAAGCCAAAACTGGTCATGCTTGCTTTAAGTTTTGGAGCAACAAACATAAATGCATATTGCAGAAATCATAGTTTATTACTTGGTATTACAGTATTCTTTAATTTTCTTTCCTTCATGATTAAGAAATTCAATTATATTACTTGAGTTGTTTAGTTCATCATACAATCCATACGTAAAAGCTGAAATGCGAAAGAAATACACAACTCATTTTCAGAATTCAATGTTTTATTCAAGGAATTTCAAATTTTCCCACATAAGTCATGGGATGTAACTAAGAAGTAAAGTACAACATCAAATAAGAGGTAACATTCATGAAAGAGAAAATAGAGGAGTATGAGTGAACCCATCTTTTCCTTGGGTCTTCTCCTTCGTTTGATGTATGTTCATCTTCATCTTATTCCCTCTTCATCTTCATAACTCGGAAGTACTATATCTGAAAAAAATAAAAGAGGAATATTATCGCTTAAGATCTTAGGTTAATCCATATTCTTATACTATTTCAATTCATGCATATGGATCTCTTAATAACAAGAGATGTAAATTACTTGAAGATCAAAACTTCATACATGATTTTCTCACTCGGAAAAAACAGAGAAAAAAAAAAAACCATGGACATACGAGAGGCCAAAAGCCTAAACATTTTTAAATGTTTTCTCAAGTGTGCGAGTGTAGATTGTAGAATCAAGACGTAATAAAGAAGTCTGATTACCCATGCCCAAAGGAGTGATACCTGGTTTGAAATATTTCAAGCCACAAATTGAAAAAATACATGTGCATATAAATATTTTGGAAAAATAATTCATTCGAGTAGAGAGCTTAAGAGTTCATATACAAATTTTCTGCAATACAACAACGAAAAAGGGGGAAAACCCCATGAGTTTTCATTCAATCTAAAATGGAACTCGAGATCTAAGTATGGCAGTTTCAAGTCAACCTGAATTTACAATTCGAGCTCAAAAATCACGTCTTTGGCGATGACAACTATCTCAAGTAAAACTCCATAGCCGAGCACAAGATTCGACACCCATATATCCTCGAAACAAGAGTTTCAAGGTAATCGAGTAGTGACCACCCAAAGTTGGGAAATCAAAGAAAATAAATCTTCTAATCAACTACCATGGCATCATTTCTCTTATTATGAGCCGAGGTTTTCATAATGATCTAAGAAAAAAATCTGAATACTCATATCTTAAAATATGTAGATCTATAGTTTTAAGATATCGTATACAACTCAAAATAGCATTCATAAAATGAAGAATAGGGATTTGAGGATTATGAAAACAAAACCATAAAGTTACAACAAGTAAAGTGCCAAATCCATGCATTTTCGAGAGGAAAATATGAGTACCCATTTAAACTTACCGGTTCTAAGTAAAATTTCAGCAAATCTTCTGGGTAAGATCACAAAATGAAAAAACCATAAAGCTTTCGCTCAAACAGATCCACATTCAATGGAATCAAAAAATTTCCTTACCGAGCTAACAAATGCATTTTGAAAAAATCGAACCGTAGAGATCCGACAAGGAGAAAGTAACCATAGAACTTCAAAGTTCATCAATGGTGGTCAAAAGGTTTTTCCAGAGGTACTAATTCAAGAATGAGCTCTAAATACCAAAGAAATCCTGAATTTGAGATTTGTTATCACCAAATCACAAAGACCCTGGATGTTGATCGATTTCTAGTTTGATCACTCTAAGCATCCAAAGTGTGATTGGATAACATGGGTACTATCTCCAAGTTGTGGGACTTGCTACTTGAGATAGACCTCCGCAGAGAAAGCTGGTTCTTGCTCCCAAACTACCCGCCACAATCTACTCTAATGCAGGATAAACTAACTGCTCTAATCTAAATTTTCATTGGAGACAAAAGAGAAGCCAAAACTGGTCATGCTTGCTTCTAAGTTTTGGAGCAACAAACATAAATGCATATTGCGTAAATCACAGCTTTATTACCGGTATTACATGTATTCTTTAATTTTCTTTCCTTCATGATTAAGAAATTCAATTATATTACTTGAGTTGTTTAGTTCATCATACAATCCATACGTAAAAGCTGAAATGCGAAAGAAATACACAACTCATTTTCAGAATTCAATGTTTTATTCATAAGGAATTTCAAATGTTCCCACACAAGTCATGGGATGTAACTAAGAAGTAAAGTACAACTACTGAAATAAGAGGTAACATACATGAAAGAGAAAATAGAGGAGTATGAGTGAACCCATCTTTTCCTTGGGTCTTCTCCTTCGCTTGATGTATGTTCATCTTCATCTTATTCCCTCTTCATCTTCATAACTCGGAAGTACTATATCTCGAAAAAATAAAAGAGGAATATTATCGCTTAAGATCTTAGGGTTAATCCATATTCTTATACTATTCTAATTCATGCATATGGATCTCTTAATAACAAGAGATGTAAATTACTTGAAGATCAAAACTTCATACATGATTTTCTCACTCGTAAAATCAGAGAAAAAAACCATGGACATACGAGAGGCCAAAAGCCTAAACATTTTTTAAATGTTTTCTCAAGTGTGCAGTGTAGATTGTAGAATCAAGACGTAATAAAGAAGTCTGATTACCCATGCCCAAAGGAGTGATACCTGGTTTGTAATATTTCAAGCCACAAATTGAAAAATACATGTGCATATAAATATTTTGGAAAAATAATTCATTCAGCAGACAGCTTAAGAGTTCATATACAAATTTTTGCAATACAACAACGAAAAAAGGGGGGAAAACCCCTATGGGTTTTCATTCAAACTAAAATGGAACTCGAGATCTAAGTATGGCAGTTTCAAGTAAAGTGAATTTACAATTCAGAGCTCAAAAATCACGTGCCCAAAAGCAATGACAACTATCTCAAGTAAAACTCCATAGCTGAGCACAAGATTCGACACCCATATATCCTCCAGAACAAGAGTTTCAAGATAATCAGAGTAGTGACCACCCACAGTTGGGAAATCAAAGAAAATAAATCTTCAGAATCAACTACCATGGCGTCCTTTCTCTTATTATGAGCCGAGGTTTTCATAACAGTCAAAGAAAAAATCTGAATACTCATATCTTAAAATATGTAGATCTATAGTTTTAAGATATCGTATACAACTCAAAATAGCATTCATAAAATGAAGAATAGGGATTTGAGGATTATGAAAACAAAACCATAAAGTTACAACAAGTAAAGTGCCAAATCCATGCATTTTCGTAGAGGAAAATATGAGTACCCAGCTTTAAACTTACCGGTTCTAAGTAAAATTTCAAAATCTTCTGGGTAAGATCACAAAATGAAAAAACCATAAAGCTTACGCTCAAACAGATCCACAGTTCAATGGAATCAAAAAATTTCCTTACCGAGCTAACAAATGCATTTTGAAAAAATCGAACCGTAGATCGACAAGGAGAAAGTAACCATAGAACTTCAAAGTTCATCAATGGTGGTCAAAAAGGTTTTTCCAGAGGTACTAATTCAAGAATGAGCTCTAAATACAAAGAAATCCTGAATTTGAGATTTGTTATCACCAAATCACAGCACCCCTGGATGTTGATCAGATTTCTAGTTTGATCACTCTAAGCATCCAGTGTGATTGGATAACATGGGTACTATCTCCAAGTTGTGGGACTTGCTACTTGAGATAGACCTCCAGAGAAAGCTGGTTCTTGCTCCTAAACTACCTGCCACAATCTACTCTAATGCAGGATAAGCTAACTGTTCTAATCTAAATTTTCATTGGAGACAAAAGAGAAGCCAAAACTAGTCATGCTTGCTTCTAAGTTTTGGAGCAACAAACATAAATGCATATTGCGAAATCACAGTTTATTACCGGTATTATAGGTATTCTTTAATTTTCTTTCCTTCATGATTAAGAAATTCAATTATATTACTTGAGTTGTTTAGTTCATCATACAATCCATACGAAAAGCTGAAATGCGTAAAAAATACACAACTCATTTTCAGAATTCAATGTTTTATTCGGAAGGAATTTCAAATTTTCCCACATAAGTCATGCGATGTAACTAAGAAGTAAAGTACACTACTCAAATAAGAGGTAACATTCATGAAAGAGAAAATAGAGGAGTATGTGTGAACCCATCTTTTCCTTGGGTCTTCTCCTTCGTTTGATGTATGTTCATCTTCATCTTATTCCCTCTTCATCTTCATAACTGGAAGTACTATATCCAAAAAAATAAAAGAGGAATATTATCGCTTAAGATCTTAGGGTTAATCCATATTCTTATACTATTCTAATTCATGCATATGGATCTCTTAATAACAAGAGATGTAAATTACTTGAAGATCAAAACTTCATACATGATTTTCTCACTCGAAAAAAAAGCAGAGAAAAAAAAAAACCATGGACATACGAGAGGCCAAAAAGCCTAAACATTTTTTAAATGTTTTCTCAAGTGTGCGAGTGTAGATTGTAGAATCAAGACGTAATAAAGAAGTCGATTACCCATGCCCAAAGGAGTGATACCTGGTTTGTAATATTTCAACCCACAAATTGAAAAATACATGTGCATATAAATATTTTGGAAAAATAATTCATTCAGCAGAGACAGCTTAAGAGTTCATATACAAATTTTTTGCAATACAACAACGAAAAAAGGGGGGAAAACCCCTATGGGTTTTCATTCAAACTAAAATGGAACTCGAGATCTAAGTATGGCAGTTTCAAGTCAACTGAATTTACAATTCAGAGCTCAAAAATCACGTGCTGAAAAGCAATGACAACTATCTCAAGTAAAACTCCATAGCTGAGCACAAGATTCGACACCCATATATCCTCTGAAACAAGAGTTTCAAGGTAATCAGAGTAGTGACCACCCAAAGTTGGGAAATCAAAGAAAATAAATCTTCAGAATCAACTACCATGGCATCATTTCTCTTATTATGAGCCGAGGTTTTCATAACAGTCTAAGAAAAAATCTGAATACTCATATCTTAAAATATGTAGATCTATAGTTTTAAGATATCGTATACAACTCAAAATAGCATTCATAAAATGAAGAATAGGGATTTGAGGATTATGAAAACAAAACCATAAAGTTACAACAAGTAAAGTGCCAAATCCATGCATTTTCGTGAGGAAAATATGAGTACCTAGTTTAAACTTACTTGGTTCTAAGTAAAATTTCAAAATCTTCTGGGTAAGATCACAAAATGAAAAAACCATAAAGCTTACTCAAACAGATCCACGCTTCAATGGAATCAAAAAAATTTCCTTACCGAGCTAACAAATGCATTTTGAAAAAATCGAACCGAGAGATCCGACAAGGAGAAAGTAACCATAGAACTTCAAAGTTCATCAATGGTGGTCGAAAAGGTTTTTCCAGAGGTACTAATTCAAGAATGAGCTCTAAATACCAAAGAAATCCTGAATTTGAGATTTGTTATCACCGAATCACAAAGACCCTGGATGTTGATCAGATTTCTAGTTTGATCACCGTAAGCATCCAAAGTGTGATTGGATATACATGGGTACGTGCGTGTTTCGTTCAAAAGTCCAATTTTATGAAAATCGGAGCTCGGAGTCAAAAGTTATGGCCGTTTGAAGTTTCCGGACCAAACGTTGACTTTTCTTCCCTACCTTCGGCCGTTTCGGCTTTTAAGCGTCGTCGCGCCCCTTTGTCCCATTTCGGCTGAACTGGCCGGTTCGCGTACTCGCAGCCCATATGTCCCATTTGGTTTCGGACCGTCTGGGACAAATTCACCCGGTTCGGCCGGTTCGCGCCCTTTTGTCCCAACTGTTCCGGGACAAAAGTTCTCATTTCGGCCGGTTCGGCCGGTTCGCGTACTTTTGGCCGGCGTGTCCCAAACTGTTTCGTGCTGCCTTGACTCATTTCGCCCGGTTCGGCAAGTTCGCGCCCTTTGGCCCGCGCGTCCCAAAGCTGCTTCAGCCGGTGCCTTGACTCATTTCAACCTTGAGGGGTGAATTTTGGATAACAAGCTTAAGATCAAACGAATGGTGGCAGGATAAGCAACCACCAGTTTTCTTAAAATATTACACATAACTTTCCAAACACTTCAAAATGGAATGAGACAGAGCTCTAGATCATCTTCAATGGTTGCCGTTTAGAGAATTTTTGTTGCAAAGTTTTTTTAGCTCGGATAAAGCTTGAGAATGAAAATATGAAAGACTTAGGGTTACTGGTGTTTTTATTCATCAAAACAAACCAAAGTATCTTAACTCATCGGGTAAGTTTCGAATCAACAATACGATGTAAGAAAGTACAATGATCAATTAATGGTATTAAAATCACCAAAATTGATGCAAAACCCAACTTAATACATGAAAATGGCTGGTCTTTTTGGTGAACTTAGCATCTTTTCATCATTTTGTAAAAGTATCAAATTGACCCGTAGGCCCAATGAAATCTAATTGGATGCAGAATCGGTGGGGCCATTTTGCAAAACTTGGCCCTTTTCCTTTTTTCCAAAATATTCAAATTGGTCCGGTGAACCAATGCGAGGGGCGGGCCCTTTTTGTGTTTTGAGGCATTTTTCCTAAAGGGATTAAAGTTTTAAAATGACCCATGACCCCGCTCATGTGAAAGGAAAAAGTCAAATGTTGATCCCGCATAAAAAAGAGTCAAAGCGGGAGGCAAATTGTAGGAGCCTTTTGATATTTTGAGATTTATTTCCAAAAGGGATTAAATTCGTAAAATTACCTGTGGCACCGCTCATGTAAAAGGAAAAAGTCAAATGTTGAACCTACATAAAAAGAATCAAAGAAGAGAAGCGGATTGTCGGAATTTTTTTACCTTTAAAACTTTTAACCTTTTTGAAAAAGGAGTAAAGTTCAAAAATAACCCGTGACTCCAGTGAAGACCGAACAAGGCCACATATTCAAAAGACTAAGATGGAAAGGCGGGCCGCTGGAACTTTTTTATTTTTAAAACTTTGAACCTTTGTTTTAAATAAAAAGAGGATAAAGTTGAGTGCGACCCCACTGGAACTAGGGAAAGAAACATGTGAGACCCAAATTAAAAGTGGATGGGCAGGGACGAATATTTAAAAATGCAAAATCTCTATTAGAAACAAAAAGAAAAGATTTTCCAAGCTTGTTTGCAGTTCAAATTTGTCCTACGTGGACAACTCTTTTTAAATTAATGAAAGAAATAGTTCTTCACAAAACGCGTTTAGTCAAGCTCAAGTATGCAACAATGGAAGAATTTCTTTAAAATAAGTACTTCCTTAGAAAGCTTGAACATACCAGAAGGTGAATTTACATGTGAAGGGAGGAGTTTTATTATTACATGTGCACAAAGTGGTCCCCATATGGGAGCTAAAGAAAAGACATTATTTCCAATTATGCAGAGGTTAATTCCAAGTGACCACAGAAGAAAAAACAAATGTCAAAACTAGAATCAAATTGGTACCCAAAGGAGATTGAATATACGGGAGATTATTTTTGTAAAGTATTGTAAATAATGTAATTAATTTTTCTCACTCACAAGGAGTATTTATGCATACCTTCAACGCAAAACGATAGATCAGCAAGAAGACAAAATCTGCATGCACAAGGAAGAAGACTTTCTCATCAAGCAAAACTTATTTTTAGCAAATTATCACTCATGCTTTTCTTAAAAATAGAATAGTCAACTGCAGTTGACTGAGTTGTAACCAATGGTTGTTAATGCCTCTTTGTATTTGCATGTTTTGTTTTTATTCCTTTATTTATTAATAGATGAAGGATAAAAATAGGATGCATGGGTGAGTACAATTCTAGCCTATTTTTAGGAAGGGTGGGAAATAATTTTGCTATATATTATGTGCTTTGGCAAAACAAAAGAGGAGGAATTTTAGATACGAGTGTTGAAGAAATTTTCTTCTAGTTTTGCCCTTTAAATGTGAAGTATTTCCATCTTTCTGATTATTTTCAGTCTTGTGTATGTTTCCATTAATCTTGTGAATTTGAATTCCTTGATTAATCATCGTACATCCGTTGTAAATTCAGTAATTTCTACATGATATTAATGTGTATGTGTAACTTAGCAGTATTGTTGTGATTTTATCCCTCAATATCTCAAAGTGTTTACCATTAATTATCTTCAGAAAATTATTGGCCTGTGCATCATAAATTCATTCCATATCAATTGTGCATGTACTTAGTCAAATACATCATATAAGTTTGGTGTATCACCATAGTTTTCATTTCATTTTACAGTCATATTTTACCCTTAAACCCCAAGAAAATTAGTTTAGGATACATCAATAAGGAACCAAATACTAGAGAGACTCGCTTTGAACCTAGGTATACCCGAGATATGAGGTGTTTCCATTGTATCTACAAAAGAGAGATCCATTTTACAAGCTTAGAACACATGCAACCCTATCTCTACAGGGTGCACTATCGAGAAATAGTAGTTTTTGTCATGCCTAGTGGGAGCATGAATCGAGATCTCCATACAAGTTACAAATATTCACAACAGATCAAAAGTTACTTTCGGACGATAAAAGTCAGTAACAACTTATTCTAAAGATTTTAAGATCTATTTAGTGACTCTGTGAAGCTTATTTCGAAACAGTATTGTAACATGTTTTATGCCTAAAGTGACTACAAGATCATCGGTAAGAGGAATTCCTCCTAAGTTTTTTGTTTACCTTTGAATTCTGCAAGAAGGAAAAGAGTTGTAATACTTTATCTTATAATAGATCTACTTTTAATAACCCTCCTCATAATATTACTTCACCATGTATCAATTTTTCTATTCATATCCCAAGTTTTCCAATGGTTATTCAAGCACCTAGGAATTTTGTGAACTTTACTAATGGCGGACCATTAGTAATCCTAGTTTAGCATGACATCCCTAATGTTGTCATGAAAAGTTTACCATCACTCACTTTGTGAAAATCGGGTTACACCTACAAAGCACATTAAAGATGTTGCATCCTTAGGTGCGATTCATAATATCACTCATGAAGATGTGGCTTTGAGGCTTTTAGTTGCATCCTTTAAAGGACAAGCCTTGCAATGGTATAGAACTCAGATAGATTGGAAGCATAATAACTTTGGATTATTTAGGTGAAAAATACTAAAACAATTACAAGATAATTCAGATCATTTGTCCATCATAGAACTATTGTCTACTATTAAAAGAGCTCCTCATGAATTTATGTCTAATTTCAACATTTTTTTGCTAGAACTTGGGAAAGAATCATAGCAAGTGTTAAGCCTTAAGTGACCATGCTTTGCTTTATTATCTAACATATTTAAATAATGATATTTCAACTCGATTCAATCTATGGGAGGTAATACTCTTACGGATGCTTATGACATTGTTAGAAATGCTGAAAATAGACTTATTCAAGAGAGAAAATTAGCACCAAGGCCTTCAATGACTTTTTGGGAAGACTTAACACCTATCCCACAACCTATCACCATTGTGGAGCATGCTATTGCAGCCCCATCAAATAATGTGTTAAAATTTTGGTAGACTTTTGGAAACAAGATGAATTCAATTGAAAATAAAGTTTAATTACCTAGCAAACCTTATTAGGCTCCTTATCCACAAAATCAGCAAAACCAAAGAAAATAGGCGGCCTTTTACTAGCGAATAAAAATTATAAGCAGCCTTATCTGCAAAGGCATTTTGATCCAAAGGCTCCTATTCCATCTAATGCTTTAGTCCCAGTTAATATGGCTACTGAAGAGTGGTGTCAACCCTGTAATCAACATCATTCAGCTGCAAATTACCCAAATGCTTTTTTGAACATAAGTCTTATTGCACAACCTCAATCTGAAACATTATTCATGCCTAAAATGGAGGCTAGGCAGCAAGAAAGTCATGTACAAAAAGCACCTGAATAGAAATTAGTCAGTTTTAGTGAGGATGATTTCATTGCAGTTACTACTAGGGCTCGAGAAATGGCTGCAGAGAGAGAAACAACCGAATAGGAATGTTTTCCAACTATCACCGATAAACAATAACTATAAGCCCAAAAATAGCTAACAGTGCATCTATTCATAAAAAAAAATAGGTGTTACAACTAGTAAAGAATAGTAAAAATAACTACAACCTAATCCTAGGAGGTTATTTATACCATAGATATAAAAAGTAGCTGAAGCAAAATCAATTTTTTCTAAAGCCTATGCTAAAACTTTAGAGCCTATTTGTAAAATTGTTGCTTCATTTAACATTGTTGATGTAATGAAACAGCATAATGTTAACATCTCATTGTAGGATGCTCTAAGTATTCTAGGACAACAAGATTTACTTTCTCATGAACTAGCTAAGCTACAAAGTTTTTCTAAAACAACAAAAAAGGATGTCCAGAAAGTAGACATGGTCCTTGGAACAATGCAACAAGACCACATCAAAGAAGTTAAATGGATGGTTCAGAAAGTCTTAAATGCTCATAATATCAAGAATTCGACACCATTTTATCTATCACTGATTATTGGAGAACATCTTGTTCATAATTGTATGGTGGATAGCGGTGTAAGTAGCACATTTATGCTAAAAGCAATTGTAAAAAAATTGGGTATGGAGTATGAACCTACGAAGAGAGTGTCCTAAATTTGAATAGAAGTACAACTAATACAGATGGTGTCGTCATAAATCTAGAGGTAACCTTACATGCTTTCCCAAATTTTTCCATTCTACAAGATATTATCATTGTTGATTTACCTCCTTACTTTGCTATATTCTTATCGAGAGATTTCACAGCAAACATAGGAGGTTATCTCTCTTAAGATTGCTCTTTCTTGTTTTTCACTACTCGTTATGGGACCAAGGTTACTATGAATTCAGAACCGTTGGCCATATTTCACATTGAGTCTCACACTTTTGATGTAGTAGCTAATTATGCAGCCTTAGACTAGTCTGATTATTATAATATAGCTCATGTTTCAGCACTAGATGGTGTTTCTAACCTATTTATGGATGAAAAGACACATGATCCTTTCGAAGAATTTTAAGAACATATTTTTGGTGTGTACTACTTACATGAAGAAAATACACCAATTCCCTTGCTATCCAAAATAGAAAATGCAATGGAAGGGATTTGGAAGCTTCATTTCGATGGAGCTAAAAACAAGAAAGGACAAGGAGTAGGTTTGATTCTCACTTCCCCAACAAATGAAAGGTATTTCTCAACTTTGAGTCTCCAATTTTCATGTACTTGCAATGTAGCTGAATACAAAGCATTAATTCATGGCTTACTTTGGGCCAGAAAGAGAGGTATTAGCATGCTACAAATTTTTGGTGATTCTGAGTTGGTTATCAATCAAGTAAGAAATTTAAATGTTTGTAAGAATCCATTAATGAAGTCTTACAAACATAGAGTTTCAAACTTAATGGAATATTTTGAAGCTATTTAAATTCAATCCATTCCTAGAAAAACAAAAGCATGCAGATAGACTTGTCGTGATTGGTGCTAGTTTTGAAGTGTTGGAACATATTGAAAATAGCAAAATTCAGCCTCATATAAAGTTTATTGTCAGGGATTTGATACCTGATAATGACTTGAATTGGTAGGTTTTTGAAAGTGATGATCAAATCTGTAGGTTTTTACAACAAGAAGCTAATTTTTCTGTAGTAAATCAAGACAAATTACAACACTTATATGGTGACCAGATTGTTCAATTAAAGAGAAACAAACTTCCTTGAGGAGTGCTCACATTAGAAGAAATCTTCATCACTGACAATCAGTTAAGGAAGGTCAAGACTATGATGTCAACACATGCTAATAATTATGAAAAAATATCAGTTAATGAAGGGAAAAATTTGTTTCTCGGAAAGGTAAGTTCTTTAGTTTAAAAACATTCTTTTATTAATCTTTGCAAGGAATTCAAAGATGTTTTTCTTGGAAATACCAAGACCTGAAAGGGATTGATCCCAGTTTAGCACAACATACTATTGAATTGCGGCCAAATTCTAAGCCAGTTAGGCAAAAACAGAGGCTTGGAAATCCAAAAATAGAGCCTCTAATAAGGAAAGAGTTATCTAAGTTGATTGAATCAAGTATTATCTTTCCAGTTAAACATGCAAGTTGGTAGACAATCTTATTCCTGTTAGGAATAAAAATGGAGAAATCAGATTATGTGTGAATTTTAGAGATCTTAATAAAGTTTCATTAAAAGATCCCTACCCACTTCTAAATATGGATCAGATTTTGAGAACAATTTCTTGTTCAAATAGACTATCTCTTCTAGATGGTTATAGTGGATATAATCAGATTTTAGTTCGAGAAGAAGATAGGTACAAAATAGCTTTTACCACCAAGTGGGGTACTTATGCTTACAAAAGAATGTCTTTTGGCCTTTCAAATGCTGGTGCAATGTTTCAACGTGCAATGGACATGGATTTTCACAACTTGTTAAATAAATGCATCCTTGTTTATTTAGATGATGTTACTGTATTTTCAAAAAAATCAGATGAGCATCTAATACATCTAAGGCAGACTTTTCAGTTATGCAAGTAATTTGGAATATCTTTGAATCCACTAAAGTCTATCTTTTTAGTACATCAAGGAAAATTACTTGGTCATATTGTTTCTAAGAAAGGTTTATAAATTGATCCTTTCATAATCGAAGCCATATCACAACTATCATTACCTCATCATAAGAAGGAACTACAAATTTTTCTTGGAAAAATTAAATTTGTTAGAATATTTGTTCTAGATTTTTTAGTATTGGTTAAACCATTGACAACTATGTTAAAGAAAGAAAAGAATTTCTCTTTGACCTATGAAGGGAGAGAAGGGTTTAAAGAAATAAAAGTAGCCATCTCTCAAGCTCCTACTCTTGCAAATCCAAATTTTGATAAATATTTTACAATGTATGCACTTGCAGGAGCTAAAACAATCTCAGCCATATTAACTCAGGTTAATGATGAAAATATTGAGCAACCAATTACTTTCTTTAGATAGATCTTGCATGATTACGAAACAAGGTACACATTTCTTAAAAAGAAAGTACTTTCAGTAGTCAGAGGGATAAATAATTTCAAGTACATGCTTTCAAACAATAAAATTCATGTTCTTGTTTCTCATCCAAGTGTGAAAGCTTTCTTGTTAAATAAAGAATTGAATGAGAAAAGAGCAGGCTGGATAACGAAAGTTATGGAATATGATGTTGATATCCGGGTTACGAAGATAGTTTGAGGAAAAGGCTTATGTGAGCACCTAATTGCTAATATGGAAAAACAACATGAACTAGAATCAAAAGATCCAAAATAGCATGTTGAAGTTAAGCATCAATAATCAGATGTCATAGTTCAGCTAGAAAACCAACAACCTAAACTTTCTCAAGAGGTCCAAGAATCAAGATGGATGACTAATTTAGTTAACTATTTACAACATGGTATTTATCCGAAGGGTATGGACAAAAATAAATGAAGGTATTTCAGATTACAAGGTGTACCATATGTTTTCATTGATGTTGTATTATTCAAAAGGGATATTAATGGAATCTTGCTGCGATGTGTTGAATATGACAAAATTCAACAATTATTATCGAAATCCATGAAGGACCTCCAGAGGTCATTTCTCTGCGCACGTACCACAACCTTCAAAATTATGAAAGCCGATTACTATTGGCCCAACATATTTACGGACTATTTTAAATGGATCAGAAAAGTCTAAGGAATGTGCTTTCTTTATTGAAAAATAACATTTAGTTTCGCTACTCTTACAACCTATTACAGCTTGATTGACCTTTTATGCGGTGGGGTCTTGATTTTATTGGCATGATAAACACACCTTATTCACAAGGACACAAATGGATTTTGACTTCTATAGATTACTTTACATGATGGACTGAAGCAATATCCTTGAAAGATGCTAATGAAACTTCGATACTATCCTTTTATAAAGGTATAGTTTGCATATTTGGTGTTCCAGCAACTATCATCTCAGATAATACTTTAGCATTTCTTGGTGCAAAGATAACAGATTGGGTTGTTAATCATGGAATTTATCTAATTTATTCATCTAACTATTACCCACAAGGTAATGGGTTAGCTAAAAGTAATAACCAAAATCTTTTATGGATGATCAAAAGAACACTCAAAGATAACTAAAGAGCTTGATATCCAATGTTGAAATCAACACTTTGGGCTGATAGAGTGACTCATAAAATATCAGTTGGCAATTCACCATACAATATTTTTTATGGAAGAGAAGCAAGAATGTCTATTTCATTTGAGTTACCCACATTAGATTTGTTGCATCAAATGGAGTTGCTTGAGAATGAACCATTGCAGGTTCGTTATGTAGAATTAATGGAGTTACAAGAGCTAAGAGATCAAGCTCATTTAAACATAGAAAAGAATCAGAAACAGATGAAGAAGACTTTTGATAAGAAAGGAAAATTTAGATTCTTCAATGAAGGAGATATTGTGTTAAAGTGGGATGCTGATTGTGCAAAGCCAGGAAGACACACGAAGTTCGATACAATATGGAGTGGTCCTTACATGATTTCAGCTTGTAAAGAACACAATGTTTTTCAGCTCTCGAAGTTGAATGGAGAGGAAATTCCCATTCCTATGAATGGTATGTTACTCAAAAAATGTTATTAGAAATCCTACAAAGTTGTCTCTTGTTTAGAGTAGGATTTCTCTTCAATAAGTGCGCTTCCTACACATTGCATAGTTTTTCAATTTAATAATTGCATTTGTGCGAGATGATTCGGTTTATGAGATCCTCTCACGCTTTAGTTCGGTTTGGAAGGGTTACACCTTTAGGAAGGTATATTTTGGTTACATGCTTTAGAATCCATGCCCAATGGACAAGAGTAAGGCACTAGTTTACAAGCTATCAGGAAGCTTTCCTCGCAGGATCACCACAAATGTTTACAATTTTTACACTTGTGTAAAAATGGGCAATTCGAAACTTCGTCACTATGTTTCAAGCATTGGTGAAGTATACATAAGCTTGTGGAGGTTATTTCAGAGAATATTGTTATTATTGAATTAATTAATGATTACATGAAATTTGCAGCTATGTGTGCTGTCACAAAATATAATAGATCAAATAGTCTACAATTTTATGATTATCTTCAGAAAAAAACACAAAGCCCCAAAGGACAATTGTGTTTCCTTGATGAAGACATCCAATTGCATAATATATGAAATACTAAGTTTTGTAACATAAAAAATAATTGCATATTGTAGAAACTAGATTTCATTACTTGGGTATTACAGGTATTCTTTAATGTTCTTTCCTTTATGATTAAGACATTCAACTATATTTTTTTATTAAGGATAAATAGTTTTGAAGGGACTATACCCATTGTACAAAAAGGCTCAAGAAGCCAGATAGTAGAAGGAGAAAACTCAATCTAGAAAGGCTAAACACCTTAAACCTAGAGGCTCAAAAGCCAGATATAACAGTAGAAAGAGAAGAAAATGATCAAACCAGAAAATGATCCAATGAAGAACAAAAGGGCCAAAAAACAGCAAAAAGGGATCCAAAAGATGGCATCCCAGCAAGAGAACAACATCAAAACCGCCAAAAAATAGCACCAACACATCAACAAAGCAAAGAAGAGCAAGGCATCGCATCACTTAACAGCCTTGTCAATCTTGACCTTAATTTTTTTGAGAGAGATGAAGAGCGTAATGGCTGTGGCCTAAGAAAGATCTCCCATGTCTGCCTTAGCAAGTGCTAGGTCACAGGTCTCGTTAGAATCCCAAATATTTTTAGGAATGACGCTAAAGTTGCATACAATCTTCACATGTTATTCCATAAAATTATACATTCCTTTCATAGTAGAGAGGGTGCAATCCTGATGCCCCTTGGCATTGCCCGTCTAGTGTCAAGTGAAAGAAGCTTTTTGTAAATCTCAGCAACAATATCCATGTCTTTAGGATCTTGCAACTTCCTCTTACCTTTTTTTTTTTCAATATTCCTCGCAGCTTTTTTGAGGTCTTTGATTTCCTCTTCAAGTTTACTAACTCTGGTAAGAAGATCCACTTCTCCGGGAGTTATCCACAAGACTAATTATGTGTAATAAGTTCTCCACAAGCTCCAGATCCTTATGATTACGCAAAACTTTCTGTGAAGAAGGTAGAGTGACCTTAACCTTCTTATCTTTCCTCTTTCTGCTCGAGGTAGCAATGTCTAGGTCTCTGTTACTAGGGAGAGGGTTAGTCATAGGGGGAGTGGGCGAGAGGGCAATAACCAAAGAAGTAATAGTGGTGAATGAGTAGGATCAAGCCTTGGTGAAGGGGAACAGCCTTGGCATGTTTCTGAACTTCAAGGACAAACTTCTCCAAGGAGTTTAGTAAATAATGCGGGAAATTTATGGTAATATTCCTGCAAAAGTGATTGAGGAAAATTAAATGCTTCAGGGGAATGGTGACATATCTTCCCTCCAAAGAGACATACCTAACCATCATATGTGCAATCTCAGCAAAGGGTTCAGGTATAGAGGCCACCTTTATGCCAGCCACGAAAAAACTCGAGGTTCTCCCCTTCAGCAAGAAATTTTTTCACCTCCACCTCTCTGTCGACACGTTTGTTGAAGAACTTGGCACCTTCCATGTTCAGTCCAGTGACTGGGCAAATGAGCTCCTTAGATATCTCAACCTTGACATCTCCATACTCAACCACACAATTTCTCCACCCATTAGCAAACTTCACCGAAATGTCCTGATCAAAACCCTTTATTTTTTCAATGAAATTGAAATACCCCCCATTTGCAGATAATTCCAAAGAATTGTATCTGTTTTCTAGGTTGGATCATGAATGGGCTCGGTTTTGCAAGGAGGTCCCCCATTTTTCCTGTATTTTTTCGCACTACACAATGGTATACAATTTTTGAAACTCATTCAACTCAGCACCACCTTCTGCTTTTGGGGACCTCTAAAACATGTGGAATTTTAAGAGCATCATTAAACTTAACTTTGCAATTAATAAGCACCTCCTTCACATCAACACTGTATCTATTAATAATTGTGTTTAAAATCATGCATATCTTTAGTGATGTCATCAAGTACTTTGGTAGGAAGGGGGTCACCACTTAACCAAGTTTGCATTGTATTGTTGACCCCAATATTTGCTAAACAATCAGCCACTCTATTACCCTCACGGTAGGTGTGTATAATCTTATAGTTATCAAAACCATTGCATATTTCAATAGCTTCACTAATGAAGTCCTTGATGGACCAGCTTGGAGATTGCTTTTGATTTAGCAAATTAATAATGTTCAACGAATCCCCCTCAATTATAATATTGGAAATATTACAATCTCTAGCCAACCTTATTCCCTAGAGCACTGCTAAAGCTTCCGAGTAGTGATTTGTTTGTTTACCCATCTTACCAGAAAAAGTGGCAACAAAGTAGCCTCTATGATCTCTAATCACCCCTCCACCTCTCGAATCCCTAGGATTACCTTTTGAAGCTCCATCAAAGTTCGTTTTTGCCATGCAATGGGAGGTTGGATCCATCGTACAATAGATCTATCAATGTTATTGTTGTCCTTACATTTACTGCTTCCAGTGCCAATGTTCCAAGTAGCAAGAATGTGCTCCTCATCCTTAGGATAAAGATTATTTTTAGGAGGCTTAAATATTTCAATGTTGTCTTTCACTACAATGATAATTTCATTAAATACTTTTGTACAAACCTTTATGGTATTTCTGAAAATAACATCATTTCTAGCTTTCCAGACTCTCCACATGGTATGAGGGAGAACTAGTTGCCAAAGCCTCCTAACCATATAGTGCTTATAAGGGGAGTTCCATTTCTTCTATTCCCCAGTAGACAGTATGGGGGAAAACCAAATTTTGATTGAAATTTTCAAGGATAAGATGCCATATTTTTGAAATATACTTATAATGCAGAAAAATATGTTTAATATCTTCAGCTTCTTCCTGCACATGCAACATCTGCTCGACATGATGAAATGTTTCTTGATGAGATGGTAATTAGTGAGAATCTTACCCTTGATGATGAGCCACCGAAGAAATTTACTTTGGGGTTAGCTCGCATCCAAAGCTTGTACCATTTAATTTCACTATCAATAGAAGCAAAAAAGAGTTATAACCAAAATTGATAGAATATTCTCCATCAAATAAATATTTCCAAATAATCTCATCCTTACTATCATGTTGACTGATATGAATTAAAGAGAGATGATTCTGCATGTAGGAAATAATAGGCTGCATATTTTTGTCATCAACTATAAGTTGCTTCCATTTCCTTATGTTGACAGACACCTCAATATAGTCTTTGAATTTCTTTCCATAGTTTTGGAATAGGTTATCTTTTATGGAGCTATCATTGGTATCCCAACTTTTGTCGACTAGATGTCATCCCAAAAATTAATATCGTGCCCATTTCCAAGTTTCCATCTATATCCCCGGAAAGAATATGTTTGACGTGGAGTAGATTAATCTAAAAAATTGACCCATTTGGAAGCGCAGATGGTCAAATAGAAAGGAATATAAGTTTTGATTGGAGAGGTATTTTACTTTGATTAACTCAGTCCATGGTTTATGCTCTTTGATTAGCCTCTAACCAAGCTTTAGAATTAGAGTGGCATTCATATTTCTTATATCTTTAATACCTAAACCCCCAATGGTATTTGGCTTTCAGACCTACTCCCATGCTACTAAATGATATCCGAACATGTCTTCTATCCCAAACTATATTACTTAGTTGTTTAGTTCATCATACAATCCATACGTAAAAGATAAAATGCGTAAAGAAATACAAAAGTCATTTTCAGAATTCAATGTTTTATTCATAAGGAATTTCAAATGTTCCCACACAAGCCATGGGATGTAACTGAGAAGTAAAGTACAACTACTAAAATAAGAGGTACACATGCATGAAAGAGAAAATAGAGGAGTATGAGTGAACCCATCATTTCCTTGGGTCTTCTCCTTCGGTTGATGTATCTTCATCTTCATCTTATTCCCTCTTCATCTTCATCACTAGAAGTACTATACCTAAAAAGAAGAAAAGAGGAAGATTATCAGTTAAGAGCTCAGGGTTAATCCATATTCCTATATTTTCCTAATTCGTGCATATGGATCTCTTAACAATAGGAGATATAAATTACTTGAAGATCAAAAGTACATACATGATTTGGTCACTCAGAAAGAAGGAGAAAGAATAAAGGAAAACCATGGACATAAGAGAGGCCAAAAATCCTAAATATTTTCAAACTATTTTCTCAAGTTTACAGGTGCAGATTGTAGAATCAAGAAGTAATAAAGAAGTATGAATACTCATGCCCAAAGGAGTGATACCAAAATCGGGGTTGTAATATTTCAAGCCACAAATTGAAAAAATACATGTGCATATACAAATTTTGGAAAAATAATTCATTCAAGCAGGACAGTTAAAAGTTCATATACATATTTGTTCTAATACAAGAAATACAAAATGGGGGCAAACCCCTCTGGGTTTGCATTCAAAATAAAATGGAACTTTAGATCTAAGTCTCGTAGTTTCAAGTAAAGTGACTTTACAATTTAGATCTCAAAAATCACGTGCCCAAAAGCAATGACAACTATCTCAAGTAAAAATCCATAGCTAAGCACAATATTCAACACCCATATATCCCGTAGGGAAAGAGTTTCAAGATAAGTAGAGTAGTGATCACCCACAGTTGGGAAATCAAAGAAAACAGGGCTTCATAATCAACTACAATGGCAACCTTTCTCTTATTACGAGTCGAGCTTTTCATAACAGTCAAAAAATAAATTCAAATACTCATATCTTAAAATATGTAGATCTATAGTTTTAAGATATCGTATACAACTCAGAATAACATTCAGAAAAGGAAGAACAGGGATTTGAGGAGTATGAACACAAAATCACAAAGTTAAAACGAGCAAAGTGCCAAATCCATGCATTTTCGGAGGAAAATATGAGTACCCAGTTGAAACTTACCAGTTCTAAGTAAAATTTTTGTAAATCCTCGGGGTAAAATCATAAAATCAAAAACCCAAAAATCTTCTACTCAGAAAGATCCATTGTTCCATGGAATCACAAAATGTCCTCTCCGAACTAACAAATGGGTTTTGAAAAACTCGAACCAGAGATCCGAAAAGGAGAAAGTAACCACAAAACTTTAGAGTTCATCAATGGTGGTCGAAAAGGTTTTCCCAGAGGTATTAATTCAAGAACGATCTCTAAATACCAAAGAAATCCTGCATTTGAGCTTAAGATCAAAATAATGGGGGCATTATAAGCAACAACTAAGTTTTCTTTAAATATTACACATAAATCTCTAAGCACTTCAAAATGGAATGAGATAGAGCTCAAGATAATCTTCAATGGCCGTTTTCCGAGAATTTTTTTGTAGAGTTCCTTTAGCTCAGATAGAGCTCAAGAATGAAAATATGAAAGACTTAGGGTTTCGAGTGTTTTATTCATCATACCAAACCAAACTAGCTTAACTCATCGGGTAAGTTTCAATCAATAGTGCAGATGCAAGAAAGTACAATGATCAATGGATGGGATTAAAATCACCAAAATTGATGTAAACCCCAACTTGACACATGAAAATGGCAGGTCTTTTTGGTGAACTTAGCATCTTTTCATCATTTTGTAAAAGTGTCAAATTGACCCGTAGGCCCAATGAAATCTAATTGGATGCAGCATGGCAGGGCCATTTTGCAAAACTTGCACTTTTTCCTTTTTTTGCAAAATATTCAAATTGGTCCAGTGGCCCGATGTGGAGGGGCGAGCCCTTTTTGTGTTTTGAGGCATTTTTGAAAAGGGATTAAAGTTGTAAAATGACCCGTGACCCTGCTCATGTCAAAGGAAAAAGTCAAATGTTGAGCCCGCATCAAAAGAGTCAAAGTGGGGAGGCGGATCATCAGAGCCTTTTGAGATTTTGAGATTTATTTCCAAAAGGGATTAAAGTCGTAAAATGACCCGCGGCCCCGCTCATGTCAAAGGAAAAATTCAAATGTTGAGCGTGTGTCAAAATATTCAAAGCGGAAAAGTGGATCGTCGAAATGTTTTTTTCCTTTGAAACTTTTAAGATTTTTGAAAAAGAGTAAAATTTAACAATCACCTCGTGACTCCACTAAAGACTGAACAAGGCCATGTATTCAAAATCCCAAGGCGGAAAGGTGGGCCACCGAAAACTTTTTTTTTTTTTGAAACTTTGAACCTTTGTTTTTAAAAAGAGGATAAATTTGAGTGCGACCTGTTGGAACTAGTGAAAGACATGTTTGAGACTGAAATTAAAAGTAGATGGATGGGCTAAAAATGCACAATCTCTATCGAAACAAAAGAAAATATTTTCTAGTCCCACTTGTAGTTCAAATCTTTCCTACATGGACAACTCTTTTTAAAATAATGAAAGAAAAATTTCTACAAAAAGCCTTCATCCAAGCTCAAAGTCTGAAAAATGATGAAATTTATTTAAAAGAAAAAGTCTCTTAGAAAGCTTGATCGATTAGAAGGTAAATTTTCATGCGAATTGAGGAGTTTTATTATTACATGTGCACAAGGTGGTCCCCATATGGGAGCTGAAGAAAATACATTATTTCCAATTACGCAGAGGTCAATTCTAAGTGACCACGAGAAGACAAAACAAATGTCAACAACAATAAAAAAGTGGTACCCAAAGGAGATAGAAACTACGGGTGATTTTTTTGCAAAGTATTGTAAATAATGTAATTAATTTTTCTCACTCACGGTGAGTATTTTCTCATACCTTCATCAAAAGGACAGATCAACAAGAAGACAAAATATGCATCCACAAGGAAGAATACTTTCTCATGAAGCAAAACTTATTTTTAGAAAATTATCACTCATGTTTTTCTTAAAAATAGAACAATGATCAGAGTTGATCGAGTTGTAACAAATGGTCGTTAATGCCTCTTTGTATTTGTATGTTCTGTTTTTATTTCTTTATTTATTAATAGATGAAAGATAAAAATATGATGCATGGGCAAGTACAATTCTATTGTATTTTTAGGAAGGGTGGGAAATAATTTTTCTATATATTGTGTTCTTTGGCAAAGAACAAGAGGAATTTTAGATACAGGAGTGCTGAAGCAATTTTCTACCAATTTTTCCCTTTGAATGTGAAGTATTTTCTGCATTTCCAATTATTTTCAGTCTTGTGTATGTTTCCATTAATCTTGTGAATTTAAATTCCCTAATTAATAATCTTACCTGTTGTAAATTCAGTAATTTCTGCATGATATTAATGTGTATGTGTAGCTTAGAAGTATTGTTGTGATTTTATCCCTCAATACATCAAAATGTTTACCTTTAGTTATGTTCAAAAATTGTTGGCTTGTGCATCATAAATTCATTTCATATAAATTGTGCATGTACTCGGTCAAAGAACTCATACAAGTTTGGTGTATCACCTTACTTTTAATTTCATTCTATAGTCATCTTTTACCCTTAAATCCCCGAAAATCAGTATAGGATACATCAATAAGGAACCAAACTTGATACTAGAGACTCACCTCAAAATAGGTATACTCGCGGCACGAGATGTTTCTATTGTATCTACAAAATAGAGAGATCCATTTTGTAACCATCTCTCTCTGGGTGCACTTTAGAGAGATAACACCTCCCAAGAATCGGGAGTCCAAGAATGTGGTATACATCCTCCAAGGTGATGTTCCACTCCCCGACACCCTACAACCAAAAAGTGTTCTTGCAGGTTCCCAATAGGAAAGTAAGTCATGCAATATGTGACTGGCAGGGGCAACATGGGGCATGCGTGTAATCCTCTAAATGCCTCGCCTCTAGAGAGAGTGTCTCTCTCGAGCCTCGAGTCAACTAATCCAAGATCCCAGGAGATAATGACATTAACTCTCTCGGCTCCAATGGATGTACTCCTAAATTCACCAAAACATGGAAAAAGAGAAATTCAAGAACATATACAAAAAGATAAGCTCACCAAACACATGACAAAACATCAAAAATCAAAAGAAATTAGAGTTTATGCACATTTTGGTCATTTTGTTCGTAACCACCGCATATTGTAGGGTGGTGGTTCTAGGACTTCGTCCCGAGGGCACCGCCTTGAGCCAATTTTCAATATACATCCTTAACCCTAAAAATGCTCAAAAACAAAAAAAATTACCATTTTGGATAAAATAAAAGACCGCCTATGGGCGCCCCCATAGATACTCATTTAAGACCAATTGTTTCGAAAATAGTCCCCTAGGTGAAATTTTTAAACATTTTACATTTTAGGTATGAAAACGCAAAAGTGAAAATAACCAACCTTCAACCGTGTTGGTTGATCTCCCATTATTGGAGGCATGATCATGATCTCGTAATGGTCATTTCAGATGTACTCTAGTCAAAAATAGTCACTGTGGGCCCAAAGCTCCAAATTCATGAAATCAAATATGCACAAATGAATCAAAAAATGAGTTGTTTTGATATATATATGATGTTTTGACCTCATTTTTCTATGTATGTGTTTACAAGGTTGGAGAATCAAGTGCAGGTATATCTCTATATCCCCACACAAATGGTAAATCCTTTTGTCATTTTGTCTATCTACACTTGAGTCTTCTTTTCTCTTACAGGTAGCAGGAGTTTGGATGGTGATGTTTCAACACACGGTTGTGTCGGTGTATAGATTCTATCTCCCCATTTCGGTAGCACCATACTTGGACTCTACGTTTTATGCCTCTTCATGGTGAAGACACTTCTCTCTGGGGTAATATGTACACACCCAAAATTGCATGTGCTACATTGTCATAAAACGGTTTAAAAGTCCCCAATGATGATTCAAGTCCTTTTAAGAAGGTGTTAGATCTCCAAACCCATTCGCAACGTATATTATCAGCCTAGAAATCCTTACTTAGCCTTCCCCTACTTTTTCCAGCTTTGTGCTTCCTTTTGTGCATGTTTTGGCCTTAAGTGTCGTGACCGCCGTCCTACCTAGGTAGCAGTTTTGAAACCACCACCTAGGTAGGGAGGCAGTCCTAACCAATTTTTCTAGATTCTCATCATGCATGTTTTTAGCATGTGACAATTTAGTTAACTTCACTTTTGACATGCATCTATCTCCCTAATTTCTAAAAATAGTTTTGATTTGTTTGGTTATCCTTCCCTCTTCTATTTTTGCATGTGTTTTAGTTAGTTAGAACTTCCTCTTCTTGCCTTGTGCATGAAGGCACATCCTGCACTCCAATTCTTATATATTCCATGCTTGTATTCAAGGAAAAAGCTTGAGAATTTTTGTGTATCTTGCATTATATTGTTGCCACAATCTTTCTAGTAATTGAATAGCCAAGCTCAAATATCTTGTGTTATCTCTTTTCTACTTTCATTGCATCCATATTGCCTTCAAATTTTCATTGCTGAAGTGCCAACCTCCCGCCATTATTCTTGCATTCCCAATCCCTTGACTCATATGAACACCGGGAGAAAGAAAGGAAAAAAATTGAGGGGACAGATATAGATACAACTAGATTCACCAAAGCTCTTGCTTATCCATGTTGGAATTATGTGTTTGTTTTCTTTATTTGTTAAATTTTCAATTTTAAATCACTAGTTTCAATTGCATATCAAATAGAGTATAAAAATTGTTATTTTTAATTAATTGGACAATTAGAAGTATATCAAATCATTAGAAAGTTTTCTCTCTGAAATTACGGGCAAATTGTGAGGAATAATAGCTCTTTCGGGGTCTTGATTTGTTCTTCACCTCTGAGGTAGGTTTCTAAGGGTTTTGATTAGATTAAGTTATTTATTTTAGATTAGATTCACATATTCACACAAGTAACTAGCTACATCTAGTTGATTACTTTTTTTTAGTTTATTTATTAGATTAGAATGCATTTCTTAAAATTTAGAAAAGATCAAAAAAATACTTTGATAGATTAGTTTGCTTTTATTATTTTGGTCTGATATATTGTGAAAAACCAAAAACATAGGTTATATTTCATTTGATAGTTGTTATCCTCTCAAAATTTCCCCTCTTTCGAAAGTCAAAATTGAATTTTTTTGAGTTAACACCTTTCTATGATATTCTAGTGAAGAGGAAAGTTGAGTTAGAAAATTTCATGTTTTTGAGTCATTTGAGTGATTTGTGGGTCTGTCAGACATTTTTGTCCCATGTGTCCCAAGTTCTTTAGGGCTCTCTATTCCCCGATCAACCGTTTTCTCCGAAATCTATTAACTTTCGGGTATGTCGGAACTTTTGTTCCAAATGTTCTAAGTTCACTAGGGCTCTCTATTCCCCGATCACCCACATCGGCCACATCGGGTCCCTCACGTACTTTGGTCTTACTTGTCCCAAAAGCATTTGAGAATTTTCTACCCGCATCGGCCGAATCGCTTTTGTCCCTCATGTCCCAAATGTACCAAAGGCCATCGGGATAATTTTTTCCACTCTTCCCGATGCTTGCCTTTTGAGTCGGTGCATATGAATTTAATGCACATTTATAACCTTCTCTCTCCTAAAATGGATATTTAATGGGACTCCCCTCTATGCATTTTTCACACTACTTTCTCACTTCCAATCACTCATACTCTTGCAATTGAAACCATCTGCTCGCATCCCCATTTCCCCTGGATTTTCATCGCGGATTCAAGCTGTAAGGCTATTTTTCTAATCACTGTCGTATTAAGATCAAGTTTCAAGGACAAGATTAGATTTCTCTGCAAGAATCTACTATTCCCAATATCGAGAGACAGTGAGGTTCAACACCTGAATTTCGGTGGATTTTTGACTAGGCTAACTAACCCAAATCCCTCCCTCATGGCACAAATGATCAACGACAGTGGCCTTGCATTTGTTGTAGTTTTCCCAATCTCAGTTAAGTGCACCGATACTGTGCTCACCTATAGATCTCATTTCAACCCTGACACGAGTGAATTGACCACCGTACATGGAGTTAATCGCTAAAATAGATGTTGCTACTATCATTCTTCATTACATGATCCCTGAAATGGAAAACTCGGTTGTTATCTCTCAAACTCAAGCACAAGCTCTCTTTGAGAAAGACAATGAGAAATACAAAGAAAGGGTAGCCAATTCGTGGTTGAAGAACCCTAAAAAGGGGCATCTCGACTCTCCAAAGCTCTGTTTAGGGCTGATTTCAATGAAAAACTATCTGAATTCATCATCATGTTAGCTTGTGTCATGGGCTTACCCTCTACCAATGAGTTTCAGTTTTGGATGTGCCCGCTCATCAACATAGTCTGTGAAGGTACCCAGAACATCAATTAGGTAGAGATCATCTCCACGAATTTGATAGAACAGTTGTCCCAGGTGCAACAAACCAAGAAGTTCTATATGATTTCTTACCTTATATATACCCTAGCAGCATCCCGACAATGGTTTGGCTTCACATACATTCAGGGTCAGAAGGGTGATCCCATCTATGCTTACTGCCCTCAGTTCACCCTTGAAACCAGCAATCACAACTTCAGGAGGGTGAATGATGCTTTCACCATGTACATTGTGAGGCTTCTAGAGAGTGATACTGCTAGAAGATTTTCTGATGAAGCCATGAACTTGATAGCAAAGTATGGAGCTTTCTTCATTCAATTTAGAAGGTTTTCATATATCAGGTTAGCCAGTTACGAGAGCACTCCTCTCAAGCTCCCTATATTTTGTAATGATAAGATGGCTCTGATTGAGGTATGTAGACAATTAGACAAGTTGCACAAGACCTACAGGGACAAGAAAATCACTGGGCTGCATTTCCCCATATCTTTGGGTAATTATACATGCAAAACAACTTTGGATGCCCGTAGAATATAGAAAGAGCCCTTACCCCCATAACTTTTCACTTCTTCGAGGGCGAACCTGTTTTGATTTCAAGAAAATAATTGAGCTGAATCTTAGAATCAACTATAGTCACAAAGAAGATACTTGAGGACTACTGGGCTGATAGCATAGATGATTTTGAGGTAAGACAAAGAAATTATGGCAGATTCTCCCTTCGCTTAATACAAGAGATCAACCTATATCAGTTTTACGAAGGACTCCAAGATGACAACACATACCTATTGTCATATGAATATGATATCTGTGATCAAGCATACTCCCTTAGAGGATATAGACTAGTTTTAAAGGGAGAAATATGATTTAGCCGAGATCCTAGCCCCTATCCCTGGTAAGAACTAAGATATAGTTTGACAAAAGGGTTTGAGAGATGAGGAAGAATTCAGAGATTCTTGCTCTAAAGATACTTCAACACCGAGGAAGGAGTCACATACACGTAGCTCCGAGGTACCCGCACGAACTCCTCCTTGATCAAGTAAAGAACCCGCATCATCCACCCCTTCCTCATCCACTCCAAAGTATATCAAAAGAAGGTGAAGGAAGTCAAAAGGAGCCTACCGAGGAAGATCCCCTACTAAAACATTCGGAATTACCTTCCGGGCGAGAGAAAATCATTGTTCTCGGTGAAAGTGAAGATAGTGAAATGCTAGTTCCTACAAGAGTTTCAGAAACCACAATGGATAAGGATCGGAAATTCATAACATTGAGCCTCCAAGTACCATGGATTGCTCTTTCCAAGAACCCTCGTCTACTCCACCCACTCTACTAGAGGTAATAGTGGTAAATAATTTAAGTGCTATGATTTCTCTTACTCTTGGTTCTCTTGCTCCTCCTTCTTCCTCCTCTTTTGCATGGGTGTAACCTTTTGTTGATAGTAGGAAGAGGAATTCTTCTTCTTAATTGACAGGGCCAAACTTTGATGTTGTGGCGGCCTTTTTGGGCACTAATCCTTCCTTCTGCAAAGAGAGCTAAACAAACTTCAAGGATAGTGATAGATTACTAGGGCCAATAGTTTCTTGAGGTAGCCAAGCCCAAATTTGACAAGCTATAACAAGATTTACTAGCATCTCATCTAGAAATTTCAAGGATATCAATGGGAGAATCTACTCCTAAATGTGAAATACATAATGTTCAGAAAACAAGAATAAGATTTATTGGGAGAGTAGAAAAAGGCAAGAAAACTATAGAGTAGCTAGAGGAGTAGGCTCAAGCGCTTTCTAGTTTCATCAATTCATTACTCTCTAAGGAAAATATTTTGGATCCTACCCCACTGGCTTCCCTTCCACCACCTGTGATCCTTAGTCAAGATGAAGTCCAGCATTAAAGACATACACAGTATTCCAAATCTACACAGAGAGCTATGAAATCCATGGTAGATGATATAATCATTGCAGGTTTGAATTTCATTAGAGAAGCCTTAAAACTCAATGAGAAGGTAACTAATCTGACAAAAAAGCTCTACTCTATAATTTAAAATATCGATAAAGAACTTAAACTTTGGAGTAGCTGCATAGTAGACCTGCACCTGATGGGACAAACTTATGAAAATATATTGATGATAGGAACATTTTTTTATGATGTCAAAGATAATTTGTCAAGGTCATGGGTTTTCAATGTAGAATGGAAATAAAAGTGATGGAGGAGGCTTTAGGAGAATTGAGGAATAGTTGGCAGAAGGGAGAAGCCTTCAAGGCATGTCTTGTATCTGCTTTCAATGATATCCATTGTCACCTTCATGATGAAACTTCAAGTGTTCCTTTCTCCCTGCAAGAAATTAAAACTCAATTCAAAACATTTGTTAAGGAAAACCTGTTCAAGGAGGACTCGATGACCAAAGAGAAGATAAAGGAAATTTTCTCTCTCTAATCTTCCATTGAGGAAGCTAATAAAGAATATCATATGAACACCAAATTTAATAAGGAGATGGAGAAATGTCTGGGTCTTGGATTCAAGCTACCACTGCTAACACATCGGTCCCATGAGGCGGAGACATAACAGAAGCATTGAAGAAGTATACACAATGGATCCTCAAGTCGGTGGGCCCTCCCCAATCACAAGCATTTGTGTTCCTTCCTAGCTTCTCCTTTCCTTCTTCGGGCTTATTGTAATCAGGTTGAGGGTTTTGTGTCAAGCATCCCCTTAACTAAACATTTTAATTAAAATAAGTAGTTACCAATTATAACTAATTTGTAAATTTATATAATGGGCTCTCTACGCCATCTTCAAGGGCTAGAACTTGGTTTATTTTTGAAAGTTTAAGGAGTAACAAAGCAATCAATACAAAAGATATTTCTTTCCATGTCTATCTGGTCTTATTCTTTCATTACTATCCATTGAATACTTTTGAATCATTTGTTTGTATTATTTCAAGAAGCTTTGTATTCTTGTAGATGTTATTTCTGGAACTTTGTGTCTTTGCAATAGCATCTTATTGATTTAAATGCAAATAGTTTTGTTTGAAATAATTTTATTCTGCATGCATAAGGAATTATTTTATTATCTGTAATTCTTGAGAATCCCTTTTTGCTCTTTTCCACTACTTCATTCCTCTGTACTTTTGTATTGATGATCCATTCTATTTTAAAACACTTTCATGATATCCAAGTTCCACATTAAAACTATGCACTATACATATGTAAATAAGCTTTGTCTTTAAATAAGGGAACCTCTCCCATTAAAGAGGAGGGACATTATGTCCCTTGACTCGTTGTTCTCTTTGAATTCATTTTTGAAGAACAACAATTTTTGCGACTCCACTAGGGAATTCATTTTTCTTAACGTATTCTAGTTCTATAAAAATTTCTTGATCATCCTTTGATCTGGCGATTCTACGTTTTACTCGCAGAAGGAGGGCCCTTGGTATTGAAGATTCTCAGTTTCAAATTTTGGAATAGCAACGTTTTCCTTTTCCTTCAATAAGAAGGAATAGAAGAGCTTGTTCAACAAGCACTCCTATTGAAGATAGAACCCCTAGGTGTTATCCCTATAGAGAAACTCATCCCTAATATATGCTCTCTGATTCTTGTTGGTGTTTTGGTTCCCCTTCAAGTCTTCTTTCCAAGGATGGCAGCACCATTACCTTGGGGCCGTCATGTTGGGCCTCTCACCCTTCCTTAACTTTGCATGAGTTACCCAGAGGTAACAGGAATAACTTCCCCAAATTCAGAGGTGATGGTAAGGTACAACTTGATGAACATATCACAGCCTTCATAGTTTCATGTGGAGTTCTCGGAGTTGAACATGAAGATGTCTCAGTATGGATTTTTGTAGATAGTTTACAAGATAATGCAACAGATTGGTTATATCACCTTCTAGTTGGGGCCATTACCAGTTGGACCACGATGAGAACAAGATTTGAGAACCGTTTCAAACCTATAGAGGATGTACATGCTTTGCTGGCCCATATTTCTCAAATAAATAAGGAATCACAAGAACCCATGAGGGAATTTGCTGCTAGATTCAACAAGTTGTTTAACAAAATCCCACGAGACACTCAACCTGTAGATAAAATTCAAAAATGTTTCTTCCTGAATGCTCAATTACCTAAAGTTAGCTACACATTGAGAAGAGCTAATCTCGCAACATTGGTGAGGATCAAACTCTTGTTGTTAGCGTCGAAGATGATCTGATTATGTTTGGGATGTTGAAAAGAGACCCATCTAAATCTAGGTCTTCTTCTTCCTCCTCTTCCACTCCTAGGCCTAATATTGATCCATTAGTACAAAAGCTTGCAAATGACCTCATTTCCATCAAGAAACAATTGGCTCAGCATGCCCCCTATGCGGATGTTCCAAGGAGGAATTTTCAACCTAGAAATCATTTGCCTACTTCTCAGACAAGGCTAGCCCTTGAGGGGCCACCCATCGGGTTCTATTAATGCAACCTGTGAGGTTGAGGAACTTGAGGATGAAGAGGTTAATGAATATTGTGAAGAACTTGAAGAAGAAGTTGATGGAGAGATGGAGGAACTTGAGGGATCTCAAGTTAATTTCTTCACTACTGAAGGTGTTGATGAGGAAGATGATTATGATGAAGTGGTAGCAGATATGAATAGTGAATCATATGTTTTCATGACTTGAGAGTAGACAAATAAAAGGGAGAAAGTGATGCAGCCCGCTAAAAGATCCAAGGAGCATCCCGCGACTATCTCTCATTATTGCAAAAGGGGATCACCTATCCCCACTACGTCCACACAGAAGGTGATTTCTATCAATTCTTCTTTTCCTAATTCTACTACTAAAGTTTCTGCTTCTATAACTCCTAAATCTGAAAAACCTAAGATTCCTAGTGATGATAGCCCGTCTACCTCGTGATCTTTTGATATCATTGATCACCTAAACAAGACAAAGGTTCAAATATCGGAGGTTGAGTATTATCAAACCCATCCTAAATATTTTTCCAAAATGGTTCACTTTTTAAATTCTCAATCCAAATCTTCCTCTAAAGGCCTTTTACCTACTTCATCCTTTGCATCCCAACCCAATCTAGTAGTTGTCATCACCTCCCCTAATGAGAAGATCAAACCATTTTATTTAACTCTTTTTATAGTAGGCCATAAACTCAGAATCTGTGTCATCAATTCAAGAGCCTCGAGATAACGTGATGCCATCCAAAGTAGCCCATGCCTTGGGTCTAACTCTCACACACACTTATGGGTCTTGTTATTCTATGGAGAGTAAGGAAGTTCCCTAGTTGGAAGAATTAAAGATGCACAAATAGCTTTTGATACTTAACTTGAGAAAAGGTCTTCACTACTATCCTAGTAGCGAGATATCCCTCCTTCATATGGTATATTGTTAAGCGGGAACTTCGTAAGGATGTAGGGTGAGAAATTCAAATGGATTGGTCACATGCCCTCATACCGAGTTAATGGAAAAATGAAGAAGCTATTGCTCAAAAGCAATCTGAGTATATTGTCCAAAACACGGATGATCCCAAAGAACAAATACTTTATGAGGATATTGGGCATGGAAATTATATGATTATGTCCCTAGAGGAAACTCATCTTCCCAAAGTAGTAGTTCATGATCCTAATGGGGTTTGAAATTTACATATTGATGGAAGTCATTCCTCGGCTGGTTCTGGAGCAGGCGTACTATTAATATCTCCTGAGGAAAAAGTTCATCCTTTCTCATTCAAACTACAATTTGAAAATACTAATAATATAGTAGAGTATGAAGCTCTCATTCTTGGGCTTAATGTGTCAAAATAAAAAGGTGTGAAGAATCTTCTAGCTCATGGAGATGCAAAACTAGTTGTCAAACAAGTTAGAAACCTTTTTCAAGTAAAGAATAAAAGGTCGAAGCATTACGGGAATCGGTCTAGGATTCCATTTAATTTCTTAATGCCTTCTCAATTGAAGTATTTCCTAGGGAAAAGAACACTAGGATGATTCACTAGTTGTCTCAGGATCGTTGTTAATACCTCATCTTGACTTCTCTCAAGATAGGTTTACCATCGAGATGATCCACATGCCCAGTGTGCTCGATAACACAAGTAACTAGCGGGTTTTCAATGATGATCAAAATTTAATTTTCTTCTTAGAGCTCAGGGATAACTTTTAACAATTTTACTTCAAAGGAAGTGCCAATCTACCTTGTGAGAGTGTGTCTTCCAACAACAAGGATGTCAAAGAAGAAATAGATAAAGATGGGTGTATCAAACTTAAAGGTAACAAGATTCCGAAAGGGCTGGAAAGTTTAGAAGAATTGTTTGATAAACATGACATGTATGTTAATTCTAAAGCTTCTACTAGGATCACAACAATCTATTGAGTATGAAAAAACTAATATTGGGAGTTTTGTTGACCCCAAGTTTGTGAACATTGGAAACTATTGTACACCAGAAGAAAAGAAAAGAGAGTAATCAACCTTTTAAAGAAGTATAAGGATGTTCTGGCATATTCATATGAGGATCTAAAAGCCTTCCAACCAAAGGAGATTCAGCATTTCATCCCTCTCAAACACTCGGGATTAAAACTTTCAAGAAAAAGTGAAGGCAATACAATCGTAAGATAGCCACACTATTTTCCAGAAATAAAAAGTTGTTGAAAGCCAAAATCATTTTTCCCATTCACCATTCAACATGGATTGCCAACATTATGCCTATTAGGAAGAAAAATGGTGAGATTCATATCTGTGTTGACTTCATAAATCTGAATCAAGTTTCTTTGAAGGACAACTATCCTCTACCAATGATGGATCAAATCTTGCAAGCTAATACGGGGTATGAAATGTTGTCCATGCTTGATGTCTTCTTAGGTATAATCAAGTATAATTCAATACTACGAGATCAGCTCAAGATGGCCTTCACCACCCCTTCGGGTAATTTTTCCCACAAGACGATGATTTTTTGACTCATTAATGTTGGCGCCACTTTTCAAAGGGTTATGGATTTGGATTTTGAAGTTTAAAGGGAAATGTATTGTTGTATATCTAGATGACCTAAGCTGTGTTTTTCAAAACTAGATTAGATCATTTCAGCATTTGGAAATAGTTCTCTTAAAGTGCGAGAGAACATGGGATCTCTTTGAATTCTAAGAAATCTATCTTTTGTGTCATAGAGAGAAAAAATTAGGCATGTTGTCTCTAAAGATGGCGTCAAAATTGATTAGGAATGAGTTCAAGCCATTCAGCAGATTCCTCTTCCAACCAGCAAAAAGGGAGTGTATTCTTTCTTCGGTAAGATCAACTTTCTAAGAAGATTCATTCCTGATTTGGTAGAGCTAACCTTGAATATATCCCAAATGATGAAAGGAAAAAAACATTTGGCTAGTATTCTAAAGTGAAAGAGGCATTTGAAGGTATTAAAAAGGCTATTACTAGAACTCCTATCCTAGCATGTCCAAATTTTAGAAAAGATTTTATTATCTATTGTTATGCCATAGATAACACCCTGGCTGCTTATTTTGACTCAAAAATATTCTAATGATCATGAACTCCCGATTGCATTCATGAGATACATTCTTAAAAATCATGAGTTGAAATACACGATGATGGAGAAACATGCTTTTGTAGTGGTAAAAGTTGTCAAGCAATTTCATTTTTATATTCTTAACTCTCACTCTACAATACTTGTGCCTGACACAACTATCAAGTCTATTCTCACGCATCAAGAGTTTGGATCTAAGAGAGGGAACTGGGTGGCAAAGGTTCAAGAATATGATATTGACATCATACCAACCAAACTAGTCTGTGGAAAAGGCTTGTGTGAACTCATCGCTGAAGGAGCTGGCCATGAGTTACCTAAGGATGAGGTTGATATTCGTACTGTTCTATTTCTCAACTCAATTGATGAATGGTATGTTGATATCGCACATTTTCTCACCTATGGAGAGTGTCCATCTCATTTTATTACCAAGGAGAAAAGAACTATTAAGTTAAGATTAGCCAAACATGTATTGTGGGAGAATGCATTGCTCAAGCATGGGATGGATGGAAGATTTCTGAAATGCGTGGATAAAGAACAATAGAAGAAGCTTCTTTCAGCTTTCCATGATCAGGTGTGTGGAGGCCATTACTCATCTACTATCACTTCTCATAAGATTATTCGTGCAGGATACTATTGGCCTACCTTGTTCAAAGATGCATCAAAGTGGGTCGAGAAATGTGAAGCTTGTCAAACCTTTGTGGGCATACCCAAGTTGGTTGCCTTGTCGTTTAAACTAGTTGTGATTGAAGAAACCTTTCAACAATGGGGTTTAGATTTTATTAGAACACTTAATCCATCTTAAAGTGCTAGACATAATCACATATTGACTGCCATAGATTATTTTACTAAGTGGGTAGAAGCCATCCCAGTAAAGAGTACTACTTCTGAAGTAGTATGCAATTTTATCAAAGAGAACATCTTGGTAAGGTTTGGTGTACCAAACAAGATTGTGACTGATAATGCTTCAATTTTTCTTCAACTGAAATGATGGATTTCTGTTATGGATATGGCATTTCCCTGGCTCACTCCTCTAATTATTATCCCCAAGGGAATGGATAGGTAGAGTCAACAAACAAAAATCTTGTGGCTATAGTGAGAAAACTGGTTAATGAGTCTCAAAGGAACTGGCACAAGAAACTCTATGATGATTTTTGGGGGGATAGGATTACACCTAAAAGGGCTATTGGGATTTCCCCTTTTCAGGTGGTTTATGGCATGGAAGCTCAATTACTAGTAATAGTGGAGCTACCAGCCTTGTATTTGATGAAATCTCTTGAAGACACCAGCTTCAATGATTCTTTGGATAAAAGGATCATGTATCTTCATAAGTCAAATGAAGACAGATTACAGGTTGCTGATAGAATATCTACTCACCAACAGAAAGTAAAATATTTGTTTGAGAAGAAGGCCAGGTCCAGGGATTTAAAATTCGAATACATCATTTTGTTGTGGGATAAAAGACATGAATCTTATGGCAGCCATGGCAAGTTTGATTCTCTTTGGCTCAGACTTTTCAAAATCAAGCACTTTACTGGTGAGAATTATTTCTACCTTAATTACATGGATGGTTCTTCTCTCCCACTTCCTTATAGTGGGAAGTACCTGAAATTGTATAATTCCTAGGTGATGGGAGGTATTTTGTATAGTGTATAGTGTGTGTTTTTCCTTCCCTTTCTTTTTGGTGTGTTTTCTTTCTTTGTTTGGGGTGTTGTTTTCTATATTGGTTTACTTTTGACTCTGTGGCCCAATGGATAAGGCACTGGTCTTCTTCCCCTAGTTTTCTAAGAGTTCTTGCCTTGTCTCATTCTTTGAATCCAGCCAAGTCATCCCCAGAAAGAGCTAGTTGTTGTCCTCTCAAAATTTCCCCTCTTTCGAAAGTCAAAATTGAAAATTTTGAGTTAACACCTTTCTATGATATTCTAGTGAAGAGGAAAGTTGAGGAGTTAGAAATTTTCACATTTTTTTGAGTCATTTGAGTGATTTGTGGGTCTGTCGGATATTTTTGTCCCATGTGTCCTAAGTTCTTCAGGGCTCTCTATTCCCCGATCGACCATTTTCTCCAAAATCTGTTAACTTTCGGGTCTGTCGTAACTTTTTGTTCCAAATATTCTAAGTTTGTTATGGCTCTATGTTTCCGATCACCCGCATCACCGCATCAGATCCCTCACATACTTTGGTCTTACTTGTCCCAAAAGCGTTTCAAGCATTTTCTCTTACATCGGCCGAATCACGCTTTCTCATCCCTCATGTCCCAAATGTACCAAAGGCCATCCGGGATAATTTTTCCACTCTTCCCGATGCTTGCCTTTTGAGTTGGTGCATATGAATTTAATGCACATTTATAACCTTCTCTCTCCTAAAACGACTATTTAATGGGACTCCCCTCTACACATTTTACACACTACTTTCTCATTTCCATTCGCTCATACTCTTGCAATTGAAACCATGTTCTCGCGTCCCCATTTGCCAAACATTTTTATTGTGGATTCAAGCTGTAAGGTTATTTTTCTAAACACTATCAGTATGAAGATAAATTTTCAAGTCCAAGAGTAGGTTTCTCCACTCAAGTCTTCCATTCCTAATATCAGAGACAATGAGGTTTGACACCTGGATTTCGGTGATTTTTGGACCAGGATGACTGACCCAAATCCCTCCCCCATGGCGTAAATTATCAATGATAGTGGCCTTGCATTTGTTGCAGCTTTCCCAATCTCGGTACAGTGCACCGATACTATGCTCACCTGTGGAGCTCTTTTCAAACCCGACACAAGCGAATTGATAAATGTGCACGAGGAGTTAATCGTTAAAATAGATGTTTTTGCCATTGTTGTTGCCCTATGGATCCCTAAAATGGACAACTCCATTGTTATCTCTCAAACTCAAGCACAAGTTGTCTTTCGGAAGACAATGAGAAATAAAAAAGCTAGGGTAGCCAAGTCGTGGTTAAAGAACCCTAAAAAAGGGGCATCTCGACTCTCCAAAGCTCTAGTTAGGGATGATTTCAATGAAGAACTATCGAGACTTCATCATCCTATTAGCTTGTTTCATGGGATTACCCTCTACCAATGAGTTTCGAGTTTTGGATGTGCACACTCATCAACATAGTCGTGAAGGTACCCAGAACATCAATTGGGTAGAGATCATCTACAATTTGATAGAGCGGTTGTTCCAAGTGTAAAAACTAAGAATTTCTACATGAATTCTTACCTTATGTATACGCTAGAAGCATCCCGAAAATGGTTTGGCTTCACATACATTGAGGGTCGAAGGGTGATCCATCTATGCTTCTTGCCCTCGGTTCACCTTGACACCAACAATCACAACTTCAGGAGGGTGGATGATGCTTTCACCATGTACATTGTGAGGCTTTTCAAGAGTGATACTTCCGAAGATTTTCGATGAATCCATGAGCCTAATGTCAAGGTATAGAGCTTTCTTCATTCAATTCAGAAGGTTTTCATATATCAGGTTAACCGGTTATGAGAGCACTCCTCTCAAGCTCCCTATATTTTGTAATGATAAGATGGCTCTGATTGAGGTATGTAGACAATTGGATAAGTTGCACAGGACCTGCAGGGACAAGAAAATCTCTAGGCTGCATTTCCCCATATCTTTGGGTAACTATACATGCAAAACAACTTTGGATGCCCAGAACATAGAAAGAGCCCTTGCTCCCATCACTGTCCACTTCTTTAGGCCCAGAACCTATTTTGATTTGAAGAAATTCATTGAGTTGAATCTCATAATCAACTATCATCATTGCACATATGATTTTGAGGCAAGACAGAGACATTATGGTAAATTCTCCCTTCAGCTAATACAAGAGCTCAACCTATATTAGATTCCTGAAGGGCTTCAAGATGACAATACAGACCTATTATCATATGAATATGATACTGTGATCAAGCATACTCCCTTAGAGGATCTAGACTGGTTCAAAAGGGAGAAAGATGATTTAGCTGAGATCCTAGCCCCTATCCTGGTAAGAACCAAGATCTGGTTTGACAGAAGGGTTTGAGAGCTGAGGAAGAATTCAGGAGAGTCTTCCTCCAAAGACACTTCAACACCGAGGAAGGAGTCACATACACCTATCTCGGAGGTACCTACAAAAACTTCTCCTCCTTGATCAAGTAAAGAACTCTGCATCATCCACCCCTTCCTCATCCTCTCGGGTATATAAAAAAGAAGGTGAAGGAGGTCAAAAAGGATCCTATTGAGGAAGATCCCATGTTAAAACATTCAGAATTACCTTCTAGGCCAAAGAACATCATTGTTCTCAGTGAGAGTGAGGATAGTGAACTTTCAATTCCCGCAAGAGTTTCGAAGCCACAATGGATAAGGATCAGGAAATTCATAACACTGAGCCTCCAAGTACCATGGATTCCTTTGTCCAAGAATCCTCATCTACTCCACTCACATCTCTACTAGAGGCAACAATGGTAAATACTTTAAGTGCCATGAGTTCTCTTACTCTTGGTTCTCTTGCTCCTCCATCTTCTTCTTCCTCCTCTTTTACATGGGTGTAACCTTTTGTTGATAGTAGCAAGAAGAAGTGTTCTTCTCAATTGACAGGGCCAAACTCTGATGTTGTGGCAGCCTTTTTGGGCACTACTTCTTCTGCTTCTATAAAGAGAGATAAAACAACTTGAAGGATAGTGACAGATGACTAGGGCTAGCATTTTCTTGAGGTAGCCAAGCCCAAAGTTGACGAGTGAGAACAGAGTTTACTTGGCCTCGATCTGGAACTTTTGAGGATCTCAATGGGAGAATTTACTCCTGAAATTGACATACATAATCTCTAAGAAATAGTAACCAGAGCTACTGGGAGAGTAGAAAAAGGCAAGCCGACTATTGAGCAACTGGAGGAGCAGGCTCAACTGCTTTCTAGTTTCATCAATTCATTTTTGTCTAAGGAAAAGGTTCTAGATCCTACCCCACTAGCTACCCTTCAACCACATGTGATCCTTAGTCAAGATGAAGTCCAGAGCATTAAAGACATACAAAGGTGTTCCATCTAATCGAGAGAGAGCTATGGAATCCATGATAGATGATATGGTCATTAAAGTTTTTAATTTCATTGGATAAGCCTTCAAACTTAATGAGAAGGTAACTAATATGCAACAAAAGCTATTCTCTGCAATTGGAAATATGGATAAAGAAATTAAACTTTGGAGAAGATGCATAGTAGACCTACACCTGATGGGACAGACTGATGAAAATATATTGATGGAAAGTAAAGTTTTTGATGATGCCAAAGATAATTTGTCAAGGTCATGGGTTTTCAGCATGGAATGGAAAATAAAAGTGCTAGAGGAGGCTCTAGGAGAATTGAGGAACAATTGGCAGAAGGGAGAAGCCTTTAAAGCATGTGTTGTATCCACTTTCAAGGATATCCATTGTCACCTTCACGATGAAACTTCAGGTGTTCCTTTCTCCCTTCAGGAAATTAAAACTCAATTCAGGGCATTTGTTAAGGAAAACCTGTTCAAGGAGGACTCGATGACCAAAGAGAAGATAAAGGAAATTTGCTCTCTCCAATCTGCCTTTGAGGAAGCTAATAAATAATATGATACACACACCAAATTTGATAAGGAGATGGAGAAATGTATGTGATCTTGGACTCAAGCTACTGCTAATACATCAGTCACATGAGGCAAAGACATAGTAGAAGCATTGAATAAGTTTAGACAACGGATCCTCAAGTTAGTGGGCCATCCCCAATCATAAGCATTCGTGTTCCCTCCTAGCTTCTCATTTCCTTCTTCGCGCTTATTGTAATAAGTTGAGGGTTTTGTCTCAAGCATCCCCTTAACTAAACATTTTAGTTAAAATAAGTAGTTACCAATTGTAACTAATTTGTAAAGTTATATAATGGGCTCTCATGTATGCCATTTTCAAGCACTGGAAATTTTTTTATTTTTGAAAGTGTAAGGAGTAACAAAGCAATCAATACAAAATATCTTTCTTTCTATGTCTATCTAGTCTCATTATTTCATTACTATCCATTGAATACTTTTTGAATCATTTGTTTGTATTATTTCAAGAAGATTTGTATTCTTGTAGATGTTATTTCTAGAACTTTGTGTCTTTGTAATAGCATCTTATTGATTCAAATGCAAATGGTTTTGTTCCAAATAATTTTATTCTGGCATGCATAAGGAATTATTTTGTTATCTATAATTCTTGAGAATGCCTTTCTACTCATTTCCACTACTTCATTCCTTTGTAATTTTGTATTGATGATACGTTCTATTTTAAAACACTTTCATGACATCTAATTTCCACATTAAAACTATGCACCTGGACATATGTGAATAAGCTTGGCTTTTAAATAAGGGAACCTCTCCATTCTCAGGAGCTTTGATTGTTGTTCTCTTTGAAGTCCTTTTTGACGACCAAAATAGTTTTTTTCTTATCAAAATCTTTTTATTTCATTATGTATGACCATCAACAGTCCATAAAAAGAAAATATGTACAGTTGAGATCCCTTGGTCACACAATCTAATGGATCAGAATTGATAACTGACATTGATACAAGTTTGTGTTTGTGAGGTCTTATACGTGAGACATGCTATATTCACTTTGAGAAAATAGAACAACTAAATATGCTAAATATCGTTATTAATCAAGCCTATGATTATTGGACTACTTCTGCAACATGGTTCGATTACACGCATGACCATATAAGGGCTATAACCTCCATGAGTCTTTGGTTGTTATCCTTAGGTCCCACAACCTAATGGGCTTCCTGATAAGTTAGACATTGACACTATTTTGAATACATTAGTATTCATATCTTCACCACTTCCACTAGACATTATTGCACAATTTTCCTTACTGAACAGAGCAGGTAGATCGGGTTAAGACTTTCTTGACTAGACTAGAAAATCACTCATAGTCCCTGTGGCTCCACTAAGTATCTCATTCTCACTTCCATGAACTTTTTTGGAAATCCATACGAGGCACCATCAAGTAAATTTTTGAGTGTTCAATAACCAATAAATAGAATCTTAGTGGAGCTCGATATGGATTGTAGTCTTCGAGAAACTATTACATCAAACCGATCCATCACACAACTTCATGTTAGGAGAGAATCCTTCACCTTAGACTCACACATCCTAATATTGTGTGTTGAAGACATAAGATTACCCAACTAGATTGATCACTATCACCATACTCACATTCACATCTATTCTACACCGGTTGTCTCGACATGACCTCAAGAGGTTGGGTGTGAATAAGGTCACATGTTGATTTTCTATTGTACGAAACCCTAAAGGGAAAGAAAACCCACTACAACAATATCTTAGATTGATATGTTTCCAAATTTAGTGAGGAACCAACCCCATAAGGTGCACTAACCCATAATTTAGTAGAGCACCAACCCTATAAGGTGCACCAACCCATAATTTAGTAGAGCACAAATCCTATAAGGAGCACCAACTCCATAATGAGGCTACAACCCCTTGGGATTATAAAACACCAACTTAAACACCTTATTATGTGTATATGTCTGAATTTTTTTCTCACAACTGATAGATATCAAATATTTAGCTTGCACTTCTTTGCTAAAACCCTAGGTGATCAATCTTCACAAAACAAGGTCTTCAATCACTCTTAAAATCATCAAAACCTTGTTTTCATGTTCTTTTTTTTTTTTCTAGACCCTTCAACACACTTCATTCAGGCTCAATTCATGCTCAAACACCTTCAAAAACATCCACCTAGGTGACTCCACCTTGCACACACTCAACTAGTTCATAAAAGCACCAAAAACATGTTTTTTATATGTACTTTTCCACCTTTCTAACTTCAAGATGTTGGTCCCTATTGATTAATTTGGCCCACACACCTCTACAAAATTCATAAATTTGAATTATGACAATTACATTTGACCCATATAGGTCGGTAAATTCCATTACATATGCCAAAAATGGCTAAAACCCCCATAAACACATTCTTAAAAAATCCCTAACATTAGTACCATAATTTGTCATGACCCAAAACCATTTACATATGATTAAAATATCATGAAAAATTCATTCATGGTCACAATTAATATCGACCAATAAAATTATTGCATTTACTGAGCATAGTTTCGTTTCTGAACTTTAAAATAGTTGTTTCCTTCACCCTTCAACAACCTAGAAACTTCATCTCATCAAAAATCACATCTAATAAACCAAGGAATTCTATGTGAGCTCTCTAAATAAATTTTCAAACCTATAAATAAATTCTAAGAAAGTTATAAGTGACGAAACATCATTTACTTCAAATTACATCAACATTTGCATTGACGAGATCAATCGCCAAAAACTTGTTTCAAAAATTAGCTTATAAAAATATTTATAAGCGTTAAAGACTTAAAAATGTATAAATTTTAAGAAAAATTAATCCATATTCACATTCCATGTGATAGGAAGTATCACCCAATCCATCTCATTCTTCAAACAACATCAAACTTGAACAAAAATAAATCCTTCCCTAAAATGCCAAAACAATTCTTACTTGAAACAATTCCATGGAAACCCTATCAAATCACCTCATCATGAGGCAAAAAATATAGAAATATAAATTTATCTTAGTTTAATTTCCAAGACAACTTGAATCACCTATAAATTCCACATGTAGCTCAAGTTATGGCCAAAACATTGGACCCTTTTATTTGAGACCCGAAACCGCCTTTGACCACCAGGTTGTTTGGACATAAAAACATCATGAAAATTGATAAAAAAATCTTGAAACATCTATTAAAATCAAGATAAACTACCATAAATAATTCACCATCAATTTTTCATGCTACTCCTTTGGACCATCTTGTTCTAAAACCTTCTTCTCTAGAAACTACTATTTTTAGATGAGGCCCACATATCATCATGATATTAACAATACATTTATATGAATCTGAGGAGTCTAATAAAACATCCAATTATCAATTTTTATGAACCAATAAAAAAATTGGTCACAATGCTTAACTTTTTGCAAACTGCTCCTAGCTAAGGTTTAACTAGGGTTTAAGAGCTCTTTGCCTTCTTAAAAATCGTTCATAAAAACATGATGAAAAAATGACCTTATTATTTTTGTGAAACCTTACAAAATTACCTCATAATCCCTCAAAGCTACAACTTCCCGTGTAAATCATACTATTCACAATGAGCATCGAAGTTCAAGTTCAAGCTTAATTTTCACCTGTTCTTGACCCTGTCTCACAAAATCAGTCATATCTAGAAAAATACACAGCATGGGCACGTAAATTTTTTTTAATAGAATCAGAACTCATCTGTATATCATCTCCAATAATCATAATGTCAAGTATATGCCTCAATCACTCTAGTCACTAAGAATTACCTAAGCTTGCATGTTAGATCCTTATAGTATCAACTAATGCTAACTAAAGTAATGCAATAGATGAACATGAAACCATTGTAAATTCCCCAAAAATACCTCATTTGACATGATAAAATTTATATCATGCATCCATGAGCTCAAATGGCTCCAAACCATTATGTCGTGCACTTCCAAGCAACCATACCTGCTCCTAATGAGTATACGTAACATGGAAAATCATTTTTACCTGCACTATACCATTGATGTAAGTTCTCAAGAAGCTTCAAATCATGCTATTCATCAGTCCAAAATGATTCCAAAGTAACCAAGAAGCTCACACTTCCCGAAACAGCTCCTAGGTACTTGTATGGGCTTGCTAGAGAAAGCATGTATCATAGAATCCCAATATAACAACTGATAAACATTTGAACCATTATGATAGTACCATGAAAAACATCATAGCATAATCCTATAAAAATCAATTTTTTATTAATGTGGTTTTTCATTAATGAAAACACCTTTTAGGACACCATGCGAAAATAATCAAAGCCACCTCCTCGATAATAATTTTTTGTTCATGCTAGAATTGATAAATCTTTCTATTTATTCAAATGATGTAATTATTATTTTTACTATAGATTGTATGATAAGACATTTGATAATTTATTCAATAATAAAAAAATCTTATATAATATTTATCAAATTTTACAATAGTGGATTTTTAACTCATCATAAAAATAATACAATCCTTAAAATCACACTCTCAAATCCATCTTCTAGTGGTTTTTATCAAAACTCACCTACAACAATTACACTCACTAATAATGTTTATCATCTCTCACACAAAGAACTAATATCAATTATTTATTATATATCTATGAATGTACTAAATTAAACTATATCAAACATTATAATCCCTCACTCCCTCTTTCCCTATCTCCACTTAGTTTATATATAGGGGAAGAAACAAAATTCAAGGGTTTTAGCTTGCTACTATGGAACATGCACATGGATTTGATGCACGTATTTACTATTGAAACTACATCTTCCATGAATATCAACCTATCAACCCATTCATGTGAATACATGAACCATGAGTTTGGATCCATCATGTGATTCATGTGAATTCATCAATATAACCAAAACCAAATAGTGTGATAACCCTCTTACAAATCTTATTAATAACAAATTTTACCCATAGCTACAATGTTGAGTATGTTAGCCTCCTATGGGTCATGGATACATTTATTTGTGTGGTTTTATTGGCTATATTTACATTTGTATGTAGATAAATCATTTTTATTTGGAATGCAATAGTACACCACAATGTGGGAACTTGATTAGGTTTTATAATAACGTTTTTATACTTGAATTTCTAAAGGATTTCTTTATAACTTCAATAATATATAAATACACATGATTTGATTACGGTTTTTACACAAAAAAGTAAATAATATGTGTTTACCTACTTAAATTTGATTGAATGTTGATAGTAATAAACAATGATGTTTTAGTATATGTAAATTCTTAAACATTCAAATCGTAAAGTAGATGTAAATATTATTAAAAATGGTATTCCAATAGGACACATGATATAATATAGTCAAATATATTGGGCGTTATTGAATTATCTTTTGATATGTTTTAGAAAATTTTCTAGTTTTAGAATCGGGGAAAAAAGAATAATCGATGGAACTAGCATGTAGTACTTCTATCCTACTTTGTGCTAGTGTATTGATCTCTTCTACACTTTTACTTTTTTCTAGTTTGCTTACTCTTTATCTATAAATTATTCTCGCACTTTCTCTTCTTTTGAAACCTTTATGCATGCACATATTATCAAAATCCTAATTCGATATGCTAGTTCATAAGTAGGTATTGGATAGAAATAGAAACTATTCTGTGGAGGATTTAAATTTTTGTTGGTGTTCAACCCTTGTTGATTATGACCAACAATCAGACTACATAACCCAAGTGAGTGTATCAAACTTTATGTTGTTCTTGCACACGTGTGAATAAAAATATATAATGGTTCCATAAGTTTTAAATTTTTCCTCAAAACATAATTGTGATATAACTAGGTTTACTTCATGTGTACTATTTACGAGTGATGAGTATAGAGTGTTATAATTGAGTGTCAATGTATAGTGCTTGTAGATAGATAAACACCATAGAAAATGCCCCTTCGCGTACACTTTCAAGAAGTAAATACTTTAAACATTTTTTATTTTATTTTTAAATTATCTTAAACTTCCTTATTCTACTCATAACCTTGTTTGGATTACTTGAGACTAGAATATAGTCTCCTCTTACTTTAGGAAATATTTTGACAGATTTACAAAAAGCATCATAAACGATTTCTAGAGGAGATGTTGAGAATGCAAGGAGAGTAAAAGATTTTTATTAATCTTTTTAAAAAAACTTGACATGATATTATTTCATGTTAAATTTGGCTAGGAAGAAGTAGTAAGATAATCAACAAAACTCATAACCATTGGACTATTATAGAATAAAATGATTAATAGGAACAAATTACAAGACAAATTTTTTTATATCGAAAGTATTTGGAATTAAAATAGAAGATAAATACTATTCAAATGAGAGATTTAATATATATACATAATTACTTAATTCAGTCACATGAGTGCACGAGAAGGTTTTTTTATTATTATTGGAAAATAGTTTTTTGAAAGGGACTATACCCTTGAGTACAAGAGAGGGCCTAGGAGCCAGAATAGAAGTGAAAATCAGAGAAAAAAGGATCAGAATCCAAGTATGACAATGAAGCCCAAAGTAGCCAAAAATAGCTACCCAAACAAGACAAAACAACAAAAACCCTGCACAAAAGCAACAAAGAAACCACAAAAAAATAGCAAAAAAACAAGCAAGAGCAACTAAAGCACCTACAACTACTTCTTGGCAGCTTTTTCGATGCTGGTTTTGATGTTCTTCCAGGATCTGAACATTCCCAAAGTTGTCATGTGGGCAGCGTCAGTCTTATCCAGCTGATCAATGGTCCTTTTGCTTTCTTTATCATTGCCCCAAAGTGTTGCACGATAAGGTTGGTGAGAGAACATAAAATAGTTTAAAGCCTTTTGATTATGTATTTTTTTTAGATAGGGAATAAAAATTTGGTTTTAGGGGGACAAAAAAACCCGAATAAAGGGAGAGAAGATATAGCGAAGAATCTCAAAAGAAGAGACCTCTACCGGTGGCCAAAGACACAAAGATGATCTAAGAAAAGCTATCAAGGGGACCTGGAAATATAAAACACATACAATCAAGGATAGACCTAGGAAGGCACGACACAGAAAATCAAGAACCATGGCCACTATGAAGGGCTGATACTAAAGATCACGTAGGTTCACATGGTTCCAGCCAAAATGGAAGCCTTACTGCTGCCCCCCAATGTAGGTCCCCGCCATGCACTTTGTGGCACTTTTTAGGGATGTAAAGTCAAAAATTTAAATTTAACAAGGACTACGAATGTGCGTGATGTGTAGTCATACTGGCCATGATGCACACACTACAATCAGCCAGCCATAGAATTCTTCGAAAGGACCTTGGTCCACCCATCCCCAACGGTCAAGAAAGGCCCAATGTATACCATAATTCTGCCTTCTTTTCGCAATGCTACAAAAGGTTTAGGGATGAAAACAAACCCACACCTCCACCGTCAAATCTACCCATGAATTCATTTGTCCTACTTTGCATAAAGATGTCCTCGTGACATTAACATAATTGTCGCTATTTCGCTGGACAACTGTTGGTCATTCACTTCACCTGCTATTCATTCTCCTATCATTAATCTCTGAATTGTTTACTAACACCTTATCAAAGTCATCTCCATGGTTATTTAGTGCATTTTTTGAATTTGAAACGGGTGACCATTCCATCATGCTGGCTCAACCGAATCCAATTCCATGTCTGTTGTCGTGAACTCCTACAACCCTAGCTCCACATCGACACCCCCTTTCTATATGCAAATCAGATTAGGCTAGGTGAATGCCAAGGGAGATGGCTCTACCACCGAATAGGGAACCAATTCATCATCAATCTTATCCTCATTTTGAAATTCAGGCTACCTAACACCTACCTACGAACTAGAGTTACTAGACAAGGATCCTTTCCAGTTGAGAAATACGACTCCTGGAATCCCCGACATCCCCTGAATATATGTTAGCCTCGGATGCCTCTGCCACTGGAAAAACATCCTCCACTGGTCAACAGTGTGTTCCAACACGGTCACGAGGACAGGCCATTGCAACAATAAGATGATGAATCATACCCTATGCATCTAAATTTCGTACGAGATGACACGAGATTTCTCAAAAAAAAATTCCTTCCCAAATTTGTATTTTAAAGTGTTCAGGAATATTCAGTAGGGCGGTCGAGCACCAATAGGGACGTTGATACACAACTTGGCATACACAAAGTGTGAACAAGCCCTCATTTCCGATCCACTGCGATGAGCACCCCCATAGACCTAGAAAGGCCGAGGAAGACATCCGGATCCCAAAATTCCGAGAAAACCAGAAGAAAATCCAAACGGGAAGAAATGGAAACTAATTGAATTTTAGCGAGGACACCACCAACATTTACTTGAGAGTCGTTTTCCAAAAAAACCAATGCCCTTCAATTAGCACCTTTTACAAGTCTTCATCCCTTTATAAGCGAGATGAGAAATCTCTCCTCTCCCATCACCCGCACCTCCACTGCATAACCATTTACCTTACACCATTCCTGACGAAATCGAATCGTAAACCTCTAAAATTTTCCACCACTACAGATCTTGAAATTGTTTCTCACTCTATCCACCAAATCCTCTGGAATGTCTATCTATGGTTCACTCCCCTCCCAAGAGGGGATAATCTTCAAAGGTTACCTAGTATTACTTGTAAACAACCATGAGGCCCATGAACGCGAGCCATTGCCGCGAGAGCCATGCCAATAGGGAGGCATGCGGTATGAGGCGAACCAGAGAGAGATGCACTACTCTTCTTGATTATGTATGACAATATATTTGAGCTTATTTTAAGCATGCAATTCATGATTAAGGGATATCTAGTCCAAATCAATAGCGTTAAGAACATATTTGAAAAAAAAAAAGTTGTCTACATATAGTTTATCATTAACTTTATCTTGTTATAGCTTTGATTGTAGTTCTTCACATTCCCATATATTCAATTGATAAAATAATAGCTTGGAAACCATAATCTATTACCTTAAACACCTGATTTGGGATTATGAACAAAAGCATCAAATGACACTAATACACGGAGGGGGTGTTTAGAGACATTAATTAGAGACAAAAATATATTTTTCTCTAATTAATACACCCTCTAATTTTGTATCTAGAACATAACATGTCTCTAGCTAATATTTTAAATATAACAAATTTTAATTAAAAATATTCTTTTTCTTTGCTGCCTTAAAAAGCGGGAAAAGCTGCGGGAAAAATCAATGTCGTGAGCAAAATGGAAAATTGTATTGGGTGGGAAGGGGTTTTATTCTCGCATGTGGATATTAGGTGAGGAGGAGGACGAGGTATTCACATCCATTTCTTTTGCCTTGTTTTTTTTTTTTTACCTATTCCTCATGGTTCAATCCTGGTAATGTTTTATTGGTTACATTTATACAAGAATAAAAATTACTTTTCAAAGAAATATACAAGGATATCAATAAAAATATTGTTATAAAAAATCATATTTCACTTTGTTTTGTGAGGGCACATTTGTCTCTGGTTCGTGGCTCTGGTTTGTAAGAGCTTTTCACTACTCGTGGCTCGTATCTATCCACAAGGAAATGTTTCTTCTTGTCGCAGATCATGTGATAGTACTCTTGGGTGTTCATCATGACCTCAACCGTGTTGCTTCCATAAGTCACATTTCTTACTCAATGATTGTGTTTCGTGCCCTTGATTGTGTTGTTTCCATCATTGGCTTTGTCTTGCTTCCACGACCCATTACCTTCATGGGTAAGTTTGACTCCTCTCGCCCTATGTCTGTACCCTTCTCGAGGGGATTCATATCTTGTTTTTTGTGCCCTCATTTTTGGGTCTTCCATCTCATATTCTTGGCTCGAGGCTCATCCATCTGTATCATGCCATGTATTCTCTGCTTCATTGGTTAGTTCAACTTGTTGGTGTTGTCAACATTAAAATTTTCTGCGTAATTTCTATTTTATTATGTATGTATTAGGAATAGGATGTTGTTAAGTATGGTTAGTAGTGGCGTCTGATAGAAGATAACGGAATTGTTAGTACGGTGCCACCAATAAAGTATAGTACGGTAATAGTCAAATTACAATAGGAATGTTGTGGTAAAAAGTAAATATTTTTCGTAAATGGTCCCGTAATGTTAAAATGTCAAAGTTGGGGTAAGTAGAGAAGTAGCGTCTACATGATTAGGAATTAGAAATATTATATTTGTAATAAGGACAAAGAGTGATGTCATAAATATTTTTGTATTTTATTTGTAGAAAAGTCTAAAAATGTGGAACCCATGTGAGATGATAAGGTTTATCTTATCTTAGAAGATAAGCCTACATGTAACGTAAAGAGTTTAGGCATGGAATATGATTGGCTAGAAGAGATTTCCTATCCTATCTTAGAGATAGGTTGGATAAGCTGAATTCGTATAAATAAAGAGGTCACCCCCTCATTTAACATAGAAGGAAGTAGTGAGAAATATTGTATGAGTAAGTGTGTAAAGGAAGCCATCATTTTTAAGGTGTTTAAAGAAGCCATTAAGAGGTGTAATTGTGAAGTTTCTCCCATAGTTATTGTTGGAAGGCAAGTGAAGTCAGTAACACTTGAAGTACCTCATGAGTGAGATTGTAACAATTTCATATTGATATGGTAATTTACAATAATATTTCAGATTTATCATCATTCCTTCTTATCATAGTCTATGGTATTCTTGTGTTATGATTTTGTTGTGTTTCAGTTACATCCACCAAACTAAAATATGTGCATTAGTAAATAATCATAGCACGAGGAGTTCCAGTGAAATATTATCGAGTGCTAGATTGGTGTTGACAATACTCAAAATAATCTCACCCTAATTTAGCTTTGAAAATCTCTCGATTTGCTACCTCTGTCACTTTCTTTTTCCCGTGTTGTGCTGGTTAATCTTTGTTGCCATTTGTAATTTGTTCCTAGGACGTAAATCACTTATGTGTCCATGTTTTTCTCCTTGTTTCTTTGTTCCTCTAGAAAAGGTGTGTAATTTGGGTGTCTCGTTCTCTATTCATCCAAAAACTCGGGTTCTCACATATTTTCAGCCTCCATAGTTGGGATTTTTTTCCTTGTCATTTTTGCCCTAAATACTTGAAGAAAAATGAATGGATGTATCTCTGAGAGAAAAATTTGAGGCTTGCAACATTTCTAAATTCTTTCTTCTTGGAGAAACTTTCATTTTGGGCTCGAATGATTATTTTTCGTATTTTACGGTTTGACGGGCATTTCTCCCAGTCAAATTTGTATCCTTGCATCGACAGGGGACGTGGCTTATTTTGGTTGGTTAGGGGATGGCGGTAAATTTTTTTAACTTATTTTGGTTGGTTAGGGGATGGAGGTAAGTTAGATATTTTTCCCCTTTGGAAAAATGGAGTAAAATTCTAAAGTGGAAGCGCACCCCCACCAAATTATTTTTAAAAGCCTTAAGGTTTTTGAAGGAGTGCCACAATGACAAGTGGCGAGCCCATGCTCGTTCAAGGTCTCAACTTTTGGGGATCATCTCAAGATGCGCCATTGTGACATGTGGCGGTTTGAAAAGTCAAAGAGGTGGGGAAGTGGACCATCGAGAGGAGATTGGATTTTTTCCTCTTGACATCAAAAGGATAAAAGCCTCAAAATGGCCCGCAAACCTGATAAGGGAAAATTCAAAGATTTCTCCAGTCAATGGCGGAGGTGCGGACTCTGGGGGAAATTTGGAAAAATTTCCTTTGAGGAGAAAAGGGTTAAAAATGAAAAAGTAAAACATGGTTCCGTTGGGACTCACACTTTGTGACACATGTCGAACCCGTTTTCAATGGCGGAGCTATGGGGAAAACTTGGAAAATTTTCCCTTTTCCAAAAGGGAGTAAAATGGTAGAATTTGACCCTATTTCTACTGGGGCCCACCTTACGACATGTGTCAGGCTCATTTCCCAAGGGCGGAGTTGCGAAAAAAGGATTTCTTTTGCATTTTCCAAAAAGTTGTAAAAATTCAAAGGTGACTCACGAGTCTGTTTTTAAATGTGAATCTTCCACGTGGACGACTCAAATTCAAAAATAAAAATCAACAACAGCTGAGATTTTGAATCTAATTTTCCCTCCATTTTTCTGAAACATGCCTAGAAGTGCAAGTCTTCATGATTTCTTGGTTTTTCTACACGCCAGGAAGAGAGGGGAGTTAATGTTGATATTTGAGTTTGGTGGGGAGATCTGGAAGATGTCTTTCACCATTAAAATGGTCTGACTATCGAGCTCGATCAGATTTTCCCTTTCTCTTCTCCCAAGCATGAAAGGAACCAAATTTGATAGATTTGGGGCAGAAGTGGTTGGTGAATTAAAGAAAGAGTGATCTATCGAGTGGAATGAGTTGAATGCGATAGATATTCCACCTCGAGCACCTAATGACCTTTTGCAGATCGATCCTAGAAATCTTGATTGTGATCATGGAGAGCATTGGTGCACTCAATGTCTAGATTTTTGGGGGGAAAGGGGGTTTGTTGTAAATGTTGAAAATGGCATGAATTTTTTTGTGCAAAAGGTTGGAGGCTAGATTGTTAGAGTTCGAATAAAATTCCTAAGAGGAAATTTTGACAAAGCTCATCTTTTGAGAATCATGTCTAAGAAACTTGGTTATCTCTTTTTATATTAGGTTTTATTGTGTTAAGGTGGTTGCAAGTGTATAGCTAGTGACAAGCTCTGAGACTATTCTAAAAACTTTCCCCTACTAATAGACTTAATTAAATTCAAGTTTTTTTGTGTTATCTTGAGAAAAATGTGTTGGTTTTATTTCGAATGTATGCACCATTTTTTCTTGTTTCTATTGCAATCTTGTATCAAATTTGATTCAATCACATAGGCCTCAATCCTTGTGACATTTTAGTGGCATCTGTAATTTGATTTCTCAGAAGAGCTTTCATTTGGGATTGGAATAAACGATTTAAAATCTCTTTTCTTTCACCTATTGTGAGAGATTATCCTCAGTAATCCTTTTGGTGTACTTTTGATGGAGAATCACAGCACCCACAGATATCTGCAACTTGATGGGTTGATACTCTCAATGTGATTGCATAACATGGAGCTTTTCCCAAGTGTGTGACCTTGTGAATCGGGACAGACTCTCCGTCAAGGCCGAGTTCCTATTCCTCTGTTCGAGATGCACACATAAAATGCAAAGGGTTTACTCAAAAACCTAATCTAACTTGCCAGGAGACTGGGTAAGAAGATGCATGAAAATAAACCTAAACTAATAAACGTGATGCACTTTGAGGAATGAAGAAACACTTGTCTTGCCAATAAACACAAACCATAAAAATGTAATGCAAGATCATGCACAGATAGCCATATTTGCGGTGAAAGATCAAGAGGATGCAAATGAACACAGAGAGGGTTGAGAATCATCCACAAAAATGCATTATTTTATCCAAATATTGATACAATACACTACAAAAAGCCAAGAGGCAAAGTTGCGATACAGTTTTAGATGGGAGATTTGAACTCCACAAATTCAACCAACAAAGAGAAGAAGGGAGGGGCAAAACAAGAATTTTCCAACGTTTAGAAAGAAGTCCCTCCTTACAACTTATAGGAAGAATGAGAGAGAAAAGAGAGAGGAATTCCAAATCTACCCCAACCACCTCCGGGTTGCATTTAATTTATCTCATTATGGTGGTAGGTGAGAACCTTAGCAAACCCAAAAAATGGTGAATTGTATTTTGCACTTTTGAAGAACTTGTTCTCACCCAATTAAAGATCGTAGTTGGATATAGGACCTCGTGAGATTTCTAAAAAGTCCAACCTTGCATGAATCTGAGCTCCTTGTGAAAAGTTATGGCCATTTGAATATCTACGTCAGGGTTTACTTTCCACGGGTTCGGGGTGTCAACACTCAAAATGTTGTGCCTCCTGAAGATGCGTCTCAGAAAAACTATCCTCATGTCAACATACTCTTAGGTGTGCCATAGGCACTAAAAATGTGGTGTTGACATTTTGTGTTGTGCGCCCCCAACCTGTGCCTTGGGCAACAATTTTCGCATGTCGACACCTTGTGTTGCGCGCCGCCAACCTGCGCCTTGGGCACGGATTTTTGCATGTCGACACCTTCTGATGTGTATCCCCAACCTATGCCTTGGGTGTGAATTTTATCATGTCGACACCTTCTGATGTGCACCTCCAACCTGTGCCTTGGGCACAAATTTTCGCATGTCGACACCTTGTGTTGTGCGCCCCCAACCTGCACCTTGGGCTCGAATTTTCACATGTCGACACCTTATGTAGTGTGCCCCAACCTGCACCTTGGGCGTGAATTTTTACATGTCGACACTTTGTGCTGTGCGCCCCCAACCTGCACCTTGGGTGTAAATTTTCGCATGTCGACACTTTGTGCTATGTGCCCCCAACCTATGCCTTGAGCACAAATTTTCGCATGTCGACACCTTTTGATGTGCACCCCCAACCTGCACCTTGGGCACAAATTTTCACATGTCGAAACCTTCTGATGTGCGCTAGAGGCACTTGGTGACACAATAAATGTCAGGTTTTCGACCATGCAATGCACTTTCAAAACCTGAAATGAAGGATTTCGATTTTCCTTTATTTCCATATTCTTCTGTTCTTGACTATATTTACAGGAGGAGATATATACAACATGTACCTTACGCATGATTTGTCTTAGATATTGATGCTTTGTTGGATTTTATAGCTCGAGCTTTTATCATAGAATCTCAAAGATTGTGTGAAAGAGTGCTAATTTTGGCCTCCATTGAAGCACATATTCTAGTTAAAGAAACATTTTAATTATTCTGTGGCATTCTTGGTTTAACCTTCCATTTTGTAAAGATTCCTCAAGGATCTGGTGAATCAAGTTCACCCTGCCCCACCTCCCACCAAAAAATTCATTCAACAACAACCAATCCTACTGTGCTACCCATGTTTGTCCTGTATGCATACAAATGCATAATCTCTGTTACCAAAACATGCAGCAGCAATCAAGGTCTCAAATGTCTTTAGTAACCTTTTCCTTGTTGTGAAAATATCTCCATGATCTAGAAGTGACAACTCATGAGATTTAGATCTGGTGTGTTGATCATATTTTCCCAAGGTCTTCTTTATAAAATTTATGCAAAAGAAGGATTTATCATTGTTCTTCAATAAACGAGAGGTTACAAAATAGGTTCTCTTACCTTGGTTAAAAGGCACAACCTAAAATATTGAGGATAGATCAAATCCTATTGAGGGTGCTATCCATTTCTCCACAATTGAGTGACAAAGGGATATTTATATCTCATCCCTATCTACAAAATGACTCATCATGATCTAATATGTCTCTAAGTTTCTTGTCAAACTAGTGATGCTTCTCAAACTTTGAGGAGAATCAATTTGGATACCAACACAACTGCTCGGGAGGGCACTCAATTGTATTCCAAAATTGTGGTTTTGGTTACTGCACGTGTTCTCTACTGGTTATCAATTTGAAATACCCCTTAAGGGTCCGAGTTTTTGGTGTACGGGAACTAAATACTTTTATCCAAACTTTAAATTTATCCAAAAACTTGAGTGATTATTACAAGAGAATAACAAATGATTGTAAATATATATTCACTTCGTACCTATTTTATAAGAAACACAAAAGCAAAACTCAACTTTAGATTGGTCAAAATGCATGAAATACGATGAAAATGTGTCCTTCAAACTTCTAAGACGTTTAAAATATTGTGTAAATTTTGATCGCCATTAGATGAACCCTAAGCTGTTAGGAGAGATAGGAGACATTTTAATAACATCAATGACATGAAAAAATTCTATAGGACCCAAAGAACAAAAGACATTGCGAAAGGAGTAAAAGCTGTGTAAGAAAATATTTGGGCCATTGGACGTTAGTTTGAGTCTCTACTATTGTTATGCTCTATTGGTTCATTCCTAAGTTGTTAGGTATCTATGATTTATAGAAATAAATTTTAATAACATACATGGCACCTAAACAGATCCATGGGAGCCCAAGATCAAAAAGCACTTTGCCAAAGGAGTGGAAAAGCTGCAGCAAGAGAAGAGTTGGACCTTTGGCCCTTAGTTGCAGATCTCTACCATTTTTGCTTCTCAAGGTTCATCCATGTGCTTTTATTTCTAATCAGAATTTTTCCGCTTTATATAATTTTCACTTCTTCAAAGATGGTAGAAAGACAACCACTGTAGTTGTCTAGGTAGCTAGCTTGAATGTTGTCATATGTGGAATATTTTCGAAGGATTTTTATGTTGCTCCCTATTTTTAAAGATGGTCACCTATCACTCTTCATTTATACCCATCTCTAGTGTGGCCCCTTTTGGTTCATTGGCGTAATGCAAGGAAAAATCCCTAAAATGATTATAAGTGGTAAATTCATATCCCAATATTTAAAATATCAAAATAATGTAAAATTTGATTGTAGCTCAAAAACATCATAGTAATTGGCTGGGTATTAGGCGAAGATTTATCAGGATCATGAAGGAGAAAAACCTTAAGATGCTTTAAATCGGTGAATACTAAAAAGACAATGTAAATTTTGTTTTCAAACTTTAAATCCATCAAAATTCTTTTAACGAGTGAAATTTGTTTTCCCAACTTTAAAATGGTCATAATGTTTGAAATGCAAAGATAATTCTATTTTCAAATTTTAAAATGGTCAAAATGCTTGTAATGTAGTGGAATTTGTTTGCCAAACTTTCAAATTGTTGAAATAATTGACTTCAAGTGTAATTTATTTGGCAAACGTAATTTTGTTAAAAATATTTTGAAATACCATTGATAGTGATTTTGCTGAATTTTAAATTTGTCAAAACACTTGAAATAGGGTGTAAGAATTCACCGTGATCTTATGAACATTTTATTAAAGGTTTTGGAGGTGTTTTAATTTCATCACTTCCTTTGAAATAATCAAATGCTTGAAATGCAGTTAAATTGTTTTGATTTCCCTTGTAAAAGTAAACATCATTGTGTAGAGAATATGATTTTGTGTTTATTCCTAAACTAGACAGTTTTGAAGCAAACCTTTACCGTAAAAGAATCAAGATATTAGAAATATAGTCCACAATTCAATTCACAATATAAAATTATTATTTTTTAAATGCTATTGGATTTAATCCAAAGCAGAGGATTTATATCTCGGTGAACTAAAAGGCATTAAAATTACTCTTTAATTTTATAGATTTCAAGGTACTTTGCACTTCATTAGCTCCTCTTTTGAGAAATATTAAGGCAAAAACTATAATATTTTCAAAACACTTGAAATATAGTCTAAAACTTAATTGTCATCCTAAAATTTCACCTTAATCATAAGGCAAATCCTATCTCAATTTAATCCTGAAGTAGAGAGTTTAAGTCTATATTTTGAAGAATTCTGGTTTGAAATACGGAAGTTTTATGTGATGGAAGGAAGACTTCCAGAGTTTCATAACTTTTAAGAATTTGCAAAGTTTTTTTAGTTTTGTTCTAAAATTTAACTGTAATAGTTTTGGACAAAGGGTTGCTCTTTATTCTTGAACAAGAGAGTTCATGAAAAAGTAGAAATCTAAAATGATCAAAACATTGGAATATAGTCTAAATTTTTATTTCTTTTCCTAAAGAAACATCAATCATTAAAGAAAATGTTTCTCTTTTAGTTTTGAACTAGAGGCTCTAGGTGCTGTATATTTTAGACTCAAAGGATTCTAGTTTATTCTATTTTTAAACATCTATTTATCTTTAAATTTTGTTAGTGTTACATGGTTTTTCACTTCCTTACCCCATTACATGTTAATGTTAAAGAAGATAACTGTAAAAGTCAATATGTTTTAAATATACTCAAAATTTTGATTTCTATTCTAAATATAAACAATAATTACCAAGGAAAATGGATATCACATTAATCTCAAAGCATAGATCTGAATTATTGTTAAGGTATTTACTATTTTTCACTTTATTAGCTCCTCTTTCGGGCATGCGAAATAAGAGAAGTATAAACTACAATTTTTTTAAATACAATTTAAGTTTTCATTGCCGCTCCAAAATGTAGCATGAATTGACAAGGAAACTGGGCCTCGGTTTATTCCTTAACAAGTCAGCTTAAGTATTGGATAATTGAAAATATGTTGGTTTTAAAAACAAAAGTTCTTTATGATTGAATGAAGATTTTTAAAATGTTGAATTTATGGTTAGATTTGAGTTCCTTTTGAAAGGATTTTGAGATATGTTTCTATATAACATTCGGGAAAATATATTTAAAGATATTACGAAACTAGTGCACTTCAATTTATGGAATAGTACAAAATTGGGTTTTAAGAAATGAAAGATTTAAGGGTTTGAAGGAACTATCAAATTTAATTGGATTTCTTATATAGTTGCAGATTTTTGTTAGTCACTGTTAAATGAATAATATGTTTGTATTGTGTCCTTGTATGGGAAATCCTAGCAATGTTTCATGGTATTAAGTATCAAAAGTGTAAGTTTAAGCAACAATGATAACTCTCTTTTGTTGGAATGAAGTCTTATGGATATAATCAGCCACAGATTTAACTAGTAAATGTCTAAAACTTTAAGGCATTGTCAAAATTAGCAGGTGTCGAGATGGCTGCAGTCACTCTATTTTTCAAAATTTTAATTCCTCATAGTTTAATTTTTTTCATAGCCATATTATTAGCTATTAGTCGAACCATAGTTTCTCAGGACCTTTTCATTTCCACAAAGCCTTGAAAACATCATCCAAATATCTTTGTCATTTGAAGGGCACGGTTTAATAGATCCTACACACACATGCATACACACATACATAGACACACATATGCACACACGAGAGGCATACATACATACATACATACATATAGATACACACACGAGATATATATACATACATACACGAGACACACATAGAAATACACACACACAAATACATACAAATACACACATACACAAACACCCACCCACACACACATATCTTTATATATATATATATATATATATATATATATATACAAAACAAATGTAAAAAGGAAAGTGAAACTAGTTAAACTATGCACCAACCAATTTGCTTTTGGTATCCTCCATGGCTAAGGTCAAAGGGTTCAATTTGGTTGTGGTCTCTTTGATGAGCATATCACTTCTATCATTTGTCCACTCTAGTTTATGCATGATATAATTGAACATTGGATCTCATAAAGCAATTACTTTGTATATTAATCATATCTGCAATGAAATTTTGGACTTGAATCATGCCACCACAGTGACCTTAAAAACACTTTTATATCTATTATGGTTTTAGGATTCTCGTAGAGCTCTTCACGGATATTATCTTCCTCTTCAAGTTCCTTTTCTATGGATGTTTTTCCTTCTTCTTCTATCAATGTGATTAGTTTCTCATAGTAATTTCTTTATGTTCTGTATGTTTGGTTTCTCCGGATACTCTTGCAAATTCTGCATAAATGTTTCTTCGTGATTTTTAGCAAAGGACTTGAACTTTTCAATTTCTTTGCTTCTTTCTCCTACCATAGATGGGGAATTGTAATATTGCTTTCAAAATAGGAAGAGAGATCCCTCGATACATGTTTTTTTGACAAAACGAAACACCCACATCCTTGGATCCCATCACCAATTGAAGTGAGACAATGATTTGAATATGGTGAATTTCCATTTAGCATGTCAATCAGGCATCGATAAACTAGTGGTTGTCTTTATTTCTCCATTCAAAATTTCAATCAAGCATATGGTTGTTTGTTTCATAGGTGGAGTATGATGTCGCAAGCATGTTAAATAAGCTCAAAACCATAAACTATGTTTTTTTTTGTGTGCAAGGAAACAATTATATGTTCTTTTAGGTCCCTTTTGATGTCTGGTAAATTTCAATTTCCAAGTCTTTAATCCCTTTTCACAATATATCCTTCTTCTATCCAACTATTCCACTTTCTACAGGCCCACCTTAGGGGATTTTTTCACTTAATTCTCATTTTGATGATTCACTTGACATTGTAAGCTTCACTCAGAGCACCCATTTGGATTTAGTTTAGGTTAGTATAGTTTGAGAAAGACTCACTTTGTAAATTTTCTTCCAAAGCCTCCATTCTAGCTTACTAAATAGGTCTTCTTCAACAATGACTTGACTAAGAACTAAAATGGCATGAATTAAGGGAAATATAGGTAGGTTTGGGTCTGAAAACATCTAAATTATTCGAGAGGATCATCACAAGTCTATAATTTCAAAGTTTCACTTCTTATCTTACCTTTTATACCTCTTCCTAGTCTGCTTTACATCTTATTTCAATCAACTATGTGATGTTTCAATCACCAAGATAACCTTCATTAAACATAGACCAACAACTATAATCTTTTATCTCTTCAAGCATTCATTGCAAGATTGTTATAGTGTTTTTAGGTTTACCTTTGAGTCTTGATCTTTGATTATACCCTAATTTTATTAGCCTTCCAAATAGGCACTTATACCCTAATGTGAACATGTCATCTTGTAGATATATTGGGGGAATTGCACATATGTTGGCCAGAGTTTTCAGGCCTGAGAGCACAACTTATTACAATGTGAGAACATTTTAAACAAAGGAAAAATCTCTCTACACACATGATTTTTTCTTTGCAGTCGTGAGAGCCTTCGTGCCTTGCCAAATCCCTATACAAGCTTAATTTCTTGGATGTTTCGAATCTGCTCCTTCTCAGGTATAATAGCTGCAACTTTCAGTACATAAATGGTCACCCATGCAAGAATGTTCTAACAGAGAATGATCATGACCCTTTTTGAGCACACATCTATAAAAGCACATTGATCATTGGCATCCACAAATAGAGAGACCTTGTTTCACTTATGTAAGAGCTACATCATCTTCTAACAACAACCTTTGCACCTCTTCTTCATGATTCACCTGATAGCCTTCATTAAACATAGACCAACAACTACAATCTTTGATCTCTTCAAACCTTCATTGCAAGATTGTTATAGTGTTTTCAAGTTTACCTTTGAGTCTTGATCTTTGTTTATACCCTAATTCTATTAGCCTTCCAAATAGGCACTTAACTCACTGGTTGCTTCTCATTCTCAAGTAACCCCATAGTGACTTTCACAACTTAGTACACTATATATATATGCTTGAATTCTTGCACAAATGCATGAAACTACACTAGCATCGATGCAAACATACAATATAGAATGTCTTACCAATATAATCTCTCAGTTACATGCATACATAGGATTCCTTGTCCATTACAATACTTAAACCTTGAAAACTATTACTCAACCTGCCAATACATAGAATAACTCCTTTAAACTAATTAGAGCATGCTTCTTATTTTTTTGATAACTCAAATGATAGTGCAAATAGTTACCATGTATCCCAAATTGTTTGAGAATGTCATTTAGATAGTGCCAAACAATGAGGGACAAAAGTGCAAATACGTATAAGTTCAGTTTTTAAAGGAAAAAAATACTATAATCACAATTAGGACTCTTGGAAAGGAGTGGATGAACTCCCACCATAGTATTTGTGTGGTTATGATGCTTTCTAGCCTGATATTTCTTGGTTTCTACAAGATTTTTCCTACTTTCTTTGGATTACTATTCTAACCCAAACTATCTTTAGGCTTGATTAATGTTCCTCCTTGTTAGTGTAGTTTTAATGTTATAATACATTACAACTGATCACACTGTAACTTATTCTTGGGTTTGGAAAACTATAAGATAAAAAATAAAGGATATATTTGAAAAGATTAAATGGAGTAACACAATAATAAAGTAGAATAATCTCTTGTCATTATAATATATAATCACAAGATACATGTCTTTATAAGAGGCTTCTCTTCCCTCCTTTCGTTTGAGAAAGGAATTAAAATATTTCATACTTGTACATTTGGGTAGAGAAGCCTCTTCTCAAGGCACATATTTTGTCATTAGATATTATAATGATGGAGCTTGTAGAGTTTAAATTGGATTGATACTAGATCTTTGGACAATGAAAAGAAATCTACTTTATCTCTAATGAAAACAAAGACCTATAATAAGTTTCAAGATTCAAGTTTTCTTCCAAGTTAACCTTGTAACTTATTGTAGGTCTTATTTCAACATGGTTTTGAATATGTGTACCTTCTCATGCTATTTTGTTTTCATTTTTAATAGATTAGATAACTTTTCTTTATATAATTTCATCTTTTCCTTTTTACCGAGTTTCATTGTCTTCTCTTGCTCTAGTTGGTGTGAAGTGGCTTTAGTGCAAGAAGGTAAGATAAGATGACATTCTAGTCCTAGATATCTAGGTAAATAGTTAGAACATGAAGATACTTTTATTCATTTATTTTAAATATTTTCTTGTATTATTATCACGAGTGTTACTTTTTTGTAGGACACTATTACCCAATTAGCCACTATACTTGGAAAAATGGAAAGACGCAGTACTTTCATTTTCTACCACCTGTATTATTTCTTTAATGAATTTAATCTCAATGAATATTAGTATTATCATAGTCATGAGTTTTTTTAATAATACTCGAGATCTTATATAACACTCATAATGGACCCTCTTTCAAACTACAAAAATGGATAAGTAAGGGCCAATGACAATAATTTTCATGAGTAGATGGAATATATAATGGCACAAATGACATCATAGTTCAAACTAATGATTTTTGTGTTTATGGAAACATTATAACGGAATTACCCATTTCCAAACTATAAAAATATAAGTCTCAAGTTGAGAGGTAGATGATCATTATTTAAAGTATATGGCTTTTGCGGGAAAATAGTATATCTTCATCCGAATGTTCAAATGAACATGTACCGAGACCTACTCCGAGGACAAATGAATATTTTAATGAAATGCTATATTGTACTTGTGAAAAATGCAAAAATATAAAATTAAAGAAGCATCGACTCGTTGGTATCCATAGGTTTAAGTATGGAGTTTATATAGAAGAGGTATACTATAATGAAATTTCAAAAATGCTTGTTATTAACAAATATCAAACTTTTATATCACATTATTATTAACTATTTTAAATGATATTGTCATTTTTAGCCAATCCAAGTTCATAATAATGTTGATGAAAGGGCATATGACACTAATGATAGTGACACTCACAATGAAGGAGAAAACACATATATGGGTGATACCACTTGTCAATTAAATGAGAATGGAGTGAACGAATTTTTACAAGACTTCTACACATATGTTGAAGAAGTTGATGATTCGCCCCTAACTCAACTTGTTAGGATGCCTCTTTACCCAAATGCAAATTTCTCTGTATTGGCAATACTTGTGTTATTTTTGAACTTGAAAGTTATACATTGAATGATGAATACATGCTTCACTAATATCTTTAGGTAAATTTTAAACTCCTCTTAACTATATCTCTACATATCATTCACGTTTTGAATATTGTGTATAGTGAATAATATAAATATCTTTTGTTGTTTTATGTAGACTTTTGGCGATAAGATACTTCCAAAGGAAAATAAGATGCCTCGTTCACAAAAGGAAGTATCTTCAGCAATGAAAGACATTGGGATGGTGTAAAAACATATGATGCATATCCAAATGACCATATCTTATACTATGGTGAAAATAAAAATTTACAACAATGCCCAATATTTTTCACAAATAGATATCGTGAAGATCAAGTGTCCAAGAAAATTCCTTATAAGGTTCTACGCCACATTCAAATAACATCGAGGTTTGAGAGGATGTTCAAATGCAAGGATTTGGAAAAATTTATGGACTATAATGCACTAAGAAGGAGTCGAGATGTTGTCATGCGTATGGTGGTGATAGCAAAGATTGGAAGGAGCTTGAAGAAAAATGGCATGATTTAAGAAATGAGGAAAGGAATGCAAGAATTCCATTGGAAATGGATGGTGTCAATCCTTTTGGAGATCTTAGAAAAATAAACTCTTTCCTTATTAACAATAATCTTCCCCCTTGGATGGCAATGAAAAAAGTGAATGTAATGCTAACTCTAATAATACCAGTACATGAACTTCTTAGTGTTATGTTCTCTTGAAGATGATGTATATTTACATGAATGTATTTAAATATTAATTCACATTTTATTCATAGGAAAACACCAGGTGAAAGATATGGACTCATAAATGGAGCCTCTCATTGATGAGCTATGTGATTTATGGAATGGTGCGGAGACATTTATGATGTATCGGACCTAGAAATGATAGGATCTTCCTTTTTCATGTAATACTTATGTAGACAATTCACGATGCTCTGGGTCTCTCTGTGTTTTGGTAATCTATTTATCATATTAATTTTTAATTATTTTATTTACGTTGTTTCCCATTAATTAAATATGGTTTCCATACTAATTTTTCATGCCTAAAGACTAAAGGGAAACATGGTTGTCCATCATGTGGGACAAAAATTGTATCTAGGCAATCAAAGGATATTAAAAAAATCGTATGCGATGAATACAAGAACTTATTACCTCAAAGCCATTGTTCTCACATGCATGAAAAAAAAATCAATGGAAAGGAAGAGGAAAGTAGGCAGCCAAAAAGGATGAACCCTTTGAGGTGGAAATCAACATATAACAAAAAGGAAGGGAGAGATTGTCCATTGGGAATGAAAAGACTATTTAAGTTTTATAAGTTAGAGTATTATGAGCATCTCCCAATAGCTCATCTATTTGATACAATACATATAGGAAAAAATGTGCACGAGTGCTTATGGAAAAATCTAAAGGGAACCAACAATGAAGAAAAAAATAAAACTAAAGAATGACCTCAAAACCATCAATATGATGTCAAACATGTGGTTACATGAAAATAACATATATGATCTTGCACCATGGGTTCTTACATTAGAGGAGAAATAATATACGTTTGATACTATGTGTGCCATAAGATTTCCAACTGGTTTTGGTGTGACATTGAAAACCGTATTCACAAGAGATGGTTCATAGTTTTACGGAATGAAAACACATGATTGGCATAATTGGATAAAGGTAATTCATGATATCTTATTCTTGGTAGTATAATTGAAATTTTCAATATATTAGTAATGTAAAAGATAATATATAGTTTAAATGCTATTATCAATGTTGGTGTGGTATGTGCTTCCTACAAAGAATACAAAGCACTTTCAACCATGACATCGAACAAAAATTTTACAAATTGTCTAAATATTTGAGGTATTATAAATCATCATTTGTTATTCAATAGTTACTTTTTTCCTTCTATAAATATCATTTTCAATGTCTTTATAATTGTTTTAACATATATTTTGCAAATATTATAACTGGTGATATGTTAAAGCTTGTTAGTAAAATTTATAGGTGGATCTCATCTAAAGAGATACATCCAAATGAGTTGAAATATTGGAAGAGGAATGCTGCTCTTTTGATGTGTGACATTCAAATGTGTTTCCCTCCAATTTTATTCAATTATCAAGAGCACTACCTTATACACTGGTAGAAAAGATTGAACAATGTGGGCCCATCCATATCAGAACAATTTGGCTTGTAGAGAGATATATAGCCGCGCCGCCGCCGCCGCCGCCGCCGCCGCCGCCGCCGCCGCCGCCGCCGCCGCCGCCGCCTGAAGGTCCTAAAACATTTTTTGAGGAAAATAGCTCGACTCGAAGGTTTCATGGTTGCGGGGTACATGGTTTTGAAACCATGGTTCATTTATCTCGAGTACTTGCATCAATTGCATCTGGAGGCTCCAATATTATGGGGTGATCAACAACCTCAATCCATTAGAGATAGAAAACTAGAGGGTCAAGGAACTTCAAAACGGATAAAAAGTAATCTTAAATGTTAGCGGTAATTTTTAAAGAATGGTTATATCAATGATTAGTTATACTTTCTTTTGTAGATGCTAAGGAGTGGAATTCATTGCATTTGTATGTTGCATAAAACTCTAAACTTATATTAGAATGGATGGAGAAGTATGTTGAACAAAAGAAAATAGAAGATGAGAAGGCATGGGCTTATATATATAATAGACATGGTCAAAACTCTAATAAAGGACTTTCGCACGCCATAACATAAAATGGCTAGATAGATTCTCATAGAATTGGCTAAAGACAAATGTTGAACACGAGGCAACCAAGGGAATGAAAGCAGTGACAAAAAAACAAGTAGATTTTGTTAAAGGATCTATAAATGGGGAGGCAATATACAAATAAAGTATTATGATGAAAATTGTTTAATCTAAATATTTTTTTAGTATTGAAACTATTTATTTAACCTTTTGTGTCCTTGAATCTAATTGGATAATATGTACAAATGTATTTAGGTAACATATTACAAAACAATGTGGATTAGAGGTCATCATTTTCGAATCAGGAAGATCTATGAGAAGTGGAAAACTTATGATAGTGGAATTTCAGCACCATTTGAATTGGAATGCCATCCAAATGCATATGAAACAAATACAATCACAAGTACACTTCGGTATTATGGAGTATTGGAGGATATAATAGTGCTTGATTTCACATCTTTTAAAAAAGTTATTTTTAAGTGTTGAATGGTATAGGCTCATTGAAGTGGACCTTGATAAAACTATTTTGTTTCATGAGAATAGATTCAATATGATAAATACATCAAGGTTTGAATCTAGTTATGAACCTTATGTGTTTCATAACCAATGCAGTAAAATATTTCTTGTTCCAAATTTAGAACACCCTGGCTGGTCCTTTGTGATAGATTATGATCCAAGAGGATGAAGAGTGAACTTTTCTGAATATGTAGAAGGCCTTGATGTAATTGAAGAGGTAGAAGATCCACTTGAAAACATAGATGACCAAGTGGAGGATGATGATAACATGACTATTGATGATGAATATGAACAAGATGAAGTTCCAAAAGGACAAGAACAACATTTTAGTGATCAAATACATGAACATGACGAGTTTATTGATCATCATCTACCTATGATTGAAGAGGATGAAGATCATGAGAAGAATGGTATTAATTTTTTTGTGGATCTGGGGCCCATTAATTATGGATTTGAGGAAATTGTAATTTCAGATGAAGATGATTTTATTTAATCATAATTTAAACCTTAAAATCATTGTAAGGACATAATACAATTTGATATATTTTATGAGTGGATTGGTAATGTTTTTTTCTCTATGTCAATGCATACATTGTACGTTTTCCTTGTTTCATTACATGTTTTGTTATTGCAAATATATGATGATGCACACCTTTTGGTCCTTTTGAATATATATATATTTTTGGAAACATGAAATGAAGTGGAAATTTAGTATTTCATATATTATTATTCATTTTTAATGAAGTTGTTCAATGTTACATGCAACTTTGAAGTTTGTTTTTACTATTAATAATTTTGTTTTATGATATTTTGAAGGATCATGGCATGCCCTCTACATATGAACTAGAAAATTCTTACATGAGAGTGTCACCAAGAACTAAATCCCATACCATGCTTTCTACATCCAACATTGAAACTTTTAGTATTCCAATTCCATCAAGCATGCCAACACGTAGTATAGCACAAGAGTTAAGGAGTAACCCTTCATGTGTGGGTTCTCTCTGAATTCACCCTCCAATACCACAACATTCTTCCTTGACAAGTATCATAGAATCAAAAGCCAAAATTTTAATGCTCTGCCGCGATACTCCTGAATTTTATGGAGTTAGACAAGAATTAATTAAGCAAAGTCATGCATTGGAGTCTACATTGCTAGAAAGTACACATCTTGCTATAATCGAATGCGAGTATGCTTATGATAATTAATTATCTATAAAAAATTCCTAACAATAGTCCTAATTATCATTCATGTGCTTTAAAATAGTCATACCAACAATTTTCCATATTGCATGGTTTACATAGTCCAAACAAACATTCATGCATGTCCCCGATGTACCTATAGGTGAAGCTACTATGACCCCTACGACTCCAAAAATCTCCAAAGTGAACACAAAAGGAAAGAAAGAGGTTACAATCTTGTTAACCTCGGATGGAAATGTCTTAAAAGATGAAATGGGGTCAAAATTTTCCAATTTCTATTTCATCATGCGGAATGCCTATTTGGAGATACCATACAATTGGATTGGAGAAAGCAAGCCAATTCTAAGAAAGATGAACTCTTTGAAGATGTCATAAAGAGTTTAGAAATCCCAATTTTAACAAGGATTTCATAATGGATTATGCACGGAAATTCATTCATTATAAAAGAGACAAAAATAGATCAAAGGTAAAAAAGGACTGAGATATCCCTAAGCGAGATTGGATCACTAACCAAAAACATGGGATGAGGTTATCAAGGATGCCAAATTCAAGAGAAAGTCCTTCAAAAATCCAAACTACATGCTATATACACGAGAAGGATGTAAAAGATGCGTTTGAGATACAACAAATGCTACCCAAGCTAGGTTGTCAGTATTGGGTCCCATAAATTGGGGTCGTGGGTATAATAATATTTGTAGGAGCTTGGTAAGTGAATAATATCATTCATTTTTAAATTATTTTTGGTGACTTGAATGTATTAGATGAAAAATGATACTTGATAAATTAAAATGTCTTTGTACACTTAGGTTCACCAATTTTGAAAGGAAGCTTCAGATGAAGATCTGAAATATGCTTTAATGCATGGTTCCCAAGGCCTCCAACAACATATGATATATTGAGGGGAGAAATTGGTCATTGAGCATGAATCGATGTAATTTTATTATAGTATTTGATGACATAATTAAACATTTAAGTATCAATGTTGTGGTAATTTAATTAACTAAAGTATGTTGTTTAATAGGATGTGCAACTAACAAACTCCTTAAAGGGTGTAAATAACGATGAACAAGAAGATAGCATAGAAGGATGTGATGAATTTTTGTTGGAAAAATGAATCGATTGACCTTCTTACAACTCATCTGGAAAACAACCCATAAATCCAATAGAAAATAGTTCGGGATGATTATCGTGTTGCACCATCTATTATAGTTCCTCGTCAAAAGAGGAGAAAAAGAATAGACATTCTTCCTATCTAGCTAAATATAATTAAATTGAATATTTTTTTATGACTTATTGGCTATTTCATTACCGGTGAACGTATTGGTTGTTTTTATGATTTTAATTTTAAGTATACTAGTGAAGTTGTAAAAATTTGAATTATACCTTACCAATCAAATCAGTAACTCCTACGAGGATACATTGTATGTATCTTCAACATACTTAGTAAATTGTCTATATTGAATACCTGCATGCACGTGAGTACATACTATACGTCTTCGAGATTGTACTTCAAGGCTTGTTAGTATCTGTTTTTCCCTATATTTTCTTCTGTCTCGAGTTTGTTCTTATTCCTTTGATAGCCATGTATAGTAAATGTGGATAATACATTTTAATTTCACGAGATGTGTGATGAAAATTCATCCCATATTTTAATTTCACGGATGTATGATGCAAACTCATGCAGGCTCTTTCTAGTCACATTTGTATTATTAAATTTGTAGGCTTCTTCTAAGATCTATGTCTGTCATAATACACATATATGTGAGGTCCTTGGTTATATTGGTGAATGATTCTTATGCTTGAGTTTTGTCTATTTATTAGGACTTGGAAATGCACACAAGATTATTATGCTACAAATTATTAACCTCTGTAAATGCACACAAGCTATGAGAAATAAGGTACATTCAGTAATTGATAAATTTGTTGAACACGGACTTTGATCTCTTGGTGTTGCTAGATAGGTAATGTAATTCTTAAGTTATGGCATAGTTATAGGATTTTGTAAAGGTTTCTTTATTCTTATAACAATGGTGGGTTGTATGCTTTCGGTGCTCAGGATACCCATACAAAGAATTTTCATCTTTATAACAATTTATATATATATATATACTCCATAGAAATATGTCTAATTGAATTATGTGTCTCTTTGGCAATATGTCTAAGTGAATCGAGAGAAGAGGGTGTGTGTTTTTGTCTACAATGCATCTTGACACCCCTAACTAGACCAAGGTATGAATTCAATGTTAAAAAAAATAATATAATTGGAAACTCAAAATCAATGGTTGTGCAATAATACTTTCTCTTTTCCTTCCATTATTTTTTGTTTTCTTAACTTAGCTTTTTCATGTAGCATGCTCTCTCACTGTCGAAGGATGCCAACTTCATTGGAAAAGTATTGTTATTTGTTAAATATATTATATAGAACTTGGTTATGTTTACACTTTTTGAATGGAAGTTTCTTTAACATTTTTTCTTCAAAGTGGTAGATTTCCAACTTGAGAAGCCTTATGGAAATCTACTAGTTATTATTTAGATGTTGAAATTATGAAACTAGTTTTGCTTTCTTGTTACCAATTTGTTTCAACTAAATTTGAAAATGTCACTATATTTTAGTGATACATTCAAATTACATTATTTTATATGATTTATGTGGTAATTAATTACTAAGTTTATGATATTGGTATTTGTATCCAGACATAAATGTTTATTTGTATTTCTTTTTTCAGGTGGTCTTTTTTGGAGGTCGCACACAACTGGTACTATAAATCCTGAGGTAATTAGTTTCAAAGTATAATTTGTGAGGCAATTAGTTTCATAATAATGATTTAAAATAAGAGTTGATTAATGCTGAAAATGCTTGTTAATATGTTGAATATGTTGCACAAGTTTACGTTGGGGAGTTGGAAAGTCTTCCCAAGGCTAGAATATCTGATTTATTTCAAAGAAGCCATGCTCCTACTATTGTTGTGAGTAATAATGCTTCATTAAAATTTATTTGTTGATCTGCAACCTTTATCCATTCATCAATAATTCCTTTCATTAAACCATTCATTATTTACAATTTGACTAGTTGCAGTTCCTCCATATTAGTTTAGAGTTGGGTTAATAGTACTACAACAACTTGGTGGAATCAATAGTATTTATAATTTATCTTTGGCTGCAAAGTTCAAAGTGTCGGTAAGAGGGTATTTTGTGTTATCCCAAATTCACCCCCCAGAAAATTTTGTCAAGACAACCCCATAAATAGAGAAAATATGAAGGGAAAATGTTTCATACCTACGAGCTCGCATTCCAAAATGAGGCAAAGGAAAAAGTCAAAGTTTGAACCCAAGTCAAAGCCAAAGTGAGGAGGTGGAGGAAAAGGTGAAAATTTTCCTTTTGAAAACTGACACAAAGGAAAAGATTGGAGCGCACCTCCCCAGCCAAAAAAAGGGTGCCACGCATCTAGCGGAGATTCGGGGCTACCGGAATTTTTGAGTTTTGCATTTTATGCAAAAGGGTAAAGAGATAAATTGCTGACCTACAAGCCTAATTTTTGTTCTAATTCAGCTTCCACATGTCCCAAACCAAAAGGGGACCCATTTTCAAACTATTTTCCCTATCCATTCATACGGATCAGATGTAAACTTGACGGCATATCTTTCGACTCGGGCTCAAAATATTGTAAAACTAATGCCGTTAGACAGATCTCACCTCACACATGTCATGGATGTCCAAAAATTTAATTTTGAGGAGGTTAGGTGAATAAAAATGGAGGAAACATCTTCGGTCCTTCAATGTAGGATCCATCTATCTCAACAACCAGATCGTATATGATATGTTTCCATTTTTTCCTCTTCTTTCAAGGTGCCGAATCAAGGAAACATGTAGTAAAGATGGATTTGGGGTAGATTTAATTGAAAGCATTTGATTTTAAGTGGTTGATATTTTGAAATGGGATTCAATGCATATCTTAGAGTGGTTAGAGTAGGATTCAATTCTTTCCTTCTTCTCTCTCCCATTCTTCTATATATTGTAACAGAAGCATCATTTTGAGAGGTTAATTAGTTTTTGTTCATTCTTCTGTCTGCCCTCTCTCTTCTTTTCTTCCCTAGGGTCGAAAATGGAGTTTGAACCTTCTTTCATGCATTTGTAATGGATTTTTTCCCTCTTTCTTGTGTATGATGCTCTGTAATTTTTGAACCAATAAAACTTGTTTTTGTGATGCGTTTGTCCATCCTTTGCTTGTTTTCATTGCATCTTATTGCCTCTCATTGTTCTTGAGTATTATGTCAATGTTTTGGATGTTTCATTTCGAGATCTAGGAGTGTGTTCCCGTGGATTGAAAATGGAGTTCTATGTGAATCTAAAATTTGGTTTAGGATATTGTTGTCCATCTTCTCCATTTGTCACCTCACCTCCCTTCATTTCATGGCCATTTTGATAGATGATAAAAACTTCCCTTTTCTTGTTCTATCACCTCGTTAGTGTAGCATTTCCCTCTTTATGCACTTTCTCTCTCTTGGTATCCTTGGAATTGTTAGGAAAGGTGTAGTTAAACGTCATTTCGCATTAGGAGTAGTTTAGCATTAGGATCGGGAAGAAGAAGTCAAAGTTCTTTGGAGGTCAATCTTAAGTTTGCAAGTCCCATAGCTTGAGAGATGGCCCCATGTTATGCAAATCACACCAAATGACCCTTCCTTAGAAAAGAAAATCCATAACTCATTTGGGGGTGCTGTGATTTCACGTTAATAGTTTTGGCACACCTGGTGGGATAGGTCTAAAGCACCTTACCACTTCACTTCATCAGGTTCGATGTGCTCTTGGTGAATATTTCATCCTTTAGAGGAACTTTCAAGCACATATGGTGACTCCATTTGGTCAATAACCCATTCTCTAAGTTGCAGACCTTTTCCATCCTTTTCCACTCATTTCATCCATTTTCTTCTTCCATCTCTTTCATTTTCTCCCATTCCATGAGGTTGTGCAATCATGACTTCATTCCCTTCATGGAACTCACACTTACAACAATGCAATCCACCTCCAATGTATTTCCCAACTCCTCCAAATCAGCATTATAATAAGATCTAGGACCATTATGCTTACCCATATGAGTAGAGTCAAAGTCAGTTTCGCCATGGAGCTTATCAAGAACAAGGGGACGCATATGATGGAAATAATTATACAGAAGATGTTGTTCTACTGGAAAAAATCCAAAAATAGAGGCTATCATGGTTCATTCAAGGGCAACAGCTCAAATGAAGGCATTCAAGATTGGTTGCAGGGCACCTTGTCTATGGGAAGGCCCTTTTCCAAGACACTACAGCCCTTAAGAGAAGATAGAATTCATGATTAGAATGCTGCCCCAACTTACATAATGGGCAGAAGAGATAGAGGCCTATGAACTTGGTGTCAAGCGGTGTTTTTAATGGGTAAATCCTACACCATTATCTAGTAGTTTTCTCTCTCTCCTCAAGAAGCAAAATCTCAATTTGGGCTTCAATTTTCAAGATTTCCATTGAATGTTGCCCCAAGTGTGAAATCCATTTCTCCATCCCCAAGTCTTCCACCTCATCCTAGTTCTTCTGTAATTTTCCCTTCCGAGCAGTCATTCCCTCCAAACAAACAAGAGTTCCACTTCCCTCCCCACTATAAACAATTGCAAAGCTGGTTGAACCTAAACCTGTCACTCCTCTTACTTTCCCAAGTCCATGTTGAGAAGATACTCAAGAATCTAGTTAAGGAAAGTGAGAAGAGGAGTCCAATAGAAAAGAAATTACCGACAATTTGAAGAGTTGGGCTACCAAATTTGGGTTTATAATGATCCCCTTGATGGTGAAGCCAATAGAGGAGGTCAAGATTGAAGAACCAGTGGTGGCTGATGCCGAGTTTTCAGCAAAAGAAGAGCAAGAACAAGAGGAGGAACAATCAATCCCAAGCCCCATTGAAGAGGAGAAGTTGGTAGAGATCAAATCAATGTTGAGGCCACTCAATGAAGAAGGCATCATTGAATATTTTTTGCTTTCATTTCAAGGACCTGATTTGATTGATGAACCCATGATGGAGGAGGACCATATAGTTTCAGAGGCCTCAAGTGTGGATCAGGCCATAGAAGAACCTTCAGTTCTTCCTCCCACTTCATCCCCTTCAAGATCTGATGTTGAAGAAGAGTATGAACTTTCAAACTTCATGTTTGAGATTGAAGGAAACCATGGTGAGCAAGTTACAGATCAAGAGGAAAACATAAAGGAGGTAGAGCACTTGCAGAAGAACAAGGAGGCGGACTATCTATCTTACTTGAGAGATTGCTTCGATGAAGAGGAGCCCATGGAGATTACATCATCCATTCCGCCATCCATCTTCCACGCACATGAACCTGTTGCCATGAAGGATAATATTCAAGTACAAAATCCTGCACTCCATAATGGCCCTCTGGAACTAAGGTGGAAGATCTTTATCTTCCATGTTCTTCAAAAGAGGAGGGAGGAAAAGGCAAGAGGATGTGACCATTTCTCCCACCATTCGTCCAAGAAGGTCGACAAGAAAACTCCATTCTTGGGGTTGAAACTCAGAACAAAGGGCACAATCAAAGGATCAAACCATGCCCAATTAGGTACTTGGCTTCATTAGAGCAAAAGGAGAAACCAAAACCATTCATGCCTACTTCAGGGCATGAGGATGAGCATCCAAGTATTTAGGGTCGCCATCAACACCTTCCGAAGTCTGATGCAAGTCAGCTTGAGGAGGTATTTCTAATTAATGTTGATACCTTGATAACTTGGGTGGAGGACAAGCTTATTGTTGGTTTTTCACTTATACATGCAGCTATATTTAGTGCCAAATTAGTTGCATGGATTCCATTTTTGAGGAAGGGAAGTTATTTTCCCTGCCAGGTTGTAGGATTAGTTTGAGGTCGCTTTGCTCTTGGTTGGAAATCTTGTAGGTAGGCTTTTTTAGGGGAAGAAGTGCTTTTACACACTCGTATATCGCACTTAGGGTATGTATGATTTTAAGTTTGTACATAGTTTTTGGTGCTTTTGTTTTTATCTTGCACAATGCATTGTAATGGTTTTTGGTGAAGATCAACTTCAAGTTTCAGCGGGTTTCCAAGAGGCTCAGAGATAAAAATTTTAGAGTTCAAATCAAAATCATTTTATAAGGCTAGACTCCATGCCAAATGGATTCTTCAACGCCATTGGTCTCTTCTCTTCATCTAGCAGGCACATGTCCCCATGAGTCACCAAATTGTTATCCCAAATTGACCCCCCAAAAAAATTGGTCAAGAAAACCCCTCACATAGAGAAAATTTGAAGGGAAAACATTTCAGACCTATGAGCTCGCATTCCAAAATGAGGTAAAGGAAAAAGTCAAAGTTTGAACCTGAGTCAAAGCCAAAGTGGGGAGGTGGAGGAAAAGGTGAAAATTTTCCTTTTGAAAAACTAACATAAAGGAAAAGATTGGAGTGCACCTTCCCAGCTGACAAAAGGGTGCCACACATCTAGGCAAAGCTTCGGGGCTACAAGATTGTTTGAGTTTTGCGTTTTGCGCAAAAGGGCAAACAGATAAATTGCTGACCTACGAGCTCGATTTTTTTCTAATTCGGCCTCCATGTGTCCCAAACCAAAAGGGGAACCCATTTTCAAACTATTTTCCCCTTCCATTCGTATGGATCCGATACAAACTTTCAAGGGGCATATCTTTCAACTCAGGTTTCAAAATATTACAAATCTAATGTCATTGGAAAGATCTCAGCATCACCCATGTCATGGATGTCCAAAAATTTAATTTTGAGGAGGTTAGGTGAAGAAAAATGGAGGAAACATCTTTGGGCCTTCAATGTAGGATCCATCTATCTCAACAACTAGATCAGATTTTATTTGTTTCAAGGCGTGGAATAAAGGAACCATGCGGTAAAGATGGATTTAAGGGTAGATTTTATCCAAAGCATTTGATTTTCGGTGGTTGAGCTTTCAAAATGGGATTGAATGCATATCTCGAGTGGTTGGAGTAGGATTTGATTATTTCCTTCTTCTCTCTCTAATTCTTCTATATATTGTAACAAAGGCATCATTTTGAGACGTTAATTAGTTTTTGTTCATTCTTCTTCCTGCCCCCTCTTCTTTTATTCACCAAGGTCAACAATGGATTCTAAACCTCCTTTAATGGCTCTATAATGGTGTTTTTACTTCTTGCTCGTGTATGATGCTCTATGAAAATTTATGAAGCAATAAAACTCGTTTTTGTGATGTGTTTGTCCATCCTTCACTTGTTTTCATTGCATCTTCTTGCCTCTCATTGTTATGGAGTATTGTGTGCATGTTTTGGATGTTTCATTTACAGATCTGGGAGCTGTGTTCGTGGGGATTGAAAATGGAGTTCTGTGTGAATCTGAAATTTGGTCTGTGATGTTGTTGTCCATCCTCTCCATTTCTCACCTCACCTCCCTTCATTTCATGGCTGTTTTGATAGATGATCAACACTTCCCTTTTCTTGGTGCTATCACCTTGTTAGTGTAGGATTTCCCTCTTTATGCACTTTCTCTCTCCTGTCTCCTCTAAATTTTTAGGATAGGTGTAGTTAGATGTCATTTTTGCATTAGGAGTAGTTTAGCATTAGGATCAAGAAGAAGAAGCCAGCTTTCTCTGAAGTTCCATCTCAAGTCCAAAAGTCCCACAACTTGAGAGATGGTCCCATGTTATGTAAAGCACACCAAATTACATTTCCTTAGAAAATCAAATCCATAACTCATTTGGGGTGCTATGATTTCACGTTAACGGTTTGTACACAAGAAAGTTATTTTTTTCTGGTAATATTAATGTATGTTTTTCCTTTCATGCAGAATATGATTGTTTTGGAACATGTTGTAGGCTATTCTTCAGGTCAGACAACATCAATTGGAATAGTTATACTGCAGGTGCCAAATATGTCTAATTCCTTACATAATAACACCCCATTTGGCTTGTCTCCATGATGAAGCACATTTTCTGTGTTTATCAATATGTATATATTGCTTGGCAGGTGCCAATGACAACAGTAGGTGCATTGTTGATGGACAAATCTGGTAGATGACCACTTCTTATGGTATGAACTTAGGCTCTGATAAAAGGCTATTATAAGGATTTTCATTGCTTATTTACATGAATATTAAGAGAAAATTGTCTTTATATTGCTACTGGAGGAATGAGCATCAATTTCTTTATAGTTGGATTGTCCTTTTACATACTAGTAATTACACTTATCACATATTTATATCCACCCATCTTTATTGTTGGGATTTATTTTCATTTAATTGTATTGTTCACTTTAATTTAGGATCTTTGGAATGGAGATTCAAAGGAAGTAGTAATTCTCTTTTTAATCATTCGTAATACTTGTATGGAGATTAGATTATCATCTAAAGATGGATCTAGAAGTGGGATCTAAAATGTCAGGCTTCATGCACCTAACTTTAGGAAAATGCATCAAAAAACTAACATGCAAAGAAACTAATCTAAAGACAACACAAAAATTGTAGTTGAATATAATATAATTTTATTGACAATGTAGATTTGATTTTCCATACGTCCACAAGGAGAGAATCAATCACTTAAGACAATTACCAAGTACATAAATGTATAAACTACAAAATGGAAATTATAGCAAAGATCACAATTATTCATGTTTATTGTATATTATCTTGACTCATTTTCTATTATACGGGCGTTCTCATCAATCTGTTTGGAAATTACTTTGAAGTGGGGTAGATTTAATTGGTCTCTTGGTGAGTGTTGTACCTCAATGGTTTCTCTGGGCATTGTTTGTATATAATGATTGTACATTTTAACTCAATTTTCATGCATGTAGTGTAGAATTTCCACTAAAGAAAAAGCAGATGAATAATGGCTTCTTTTTTGTTTTTCTGCAGAGGCTTATATCGGAACATTTTCACTTTGGGCATGGGTGGAATTCCATGGATTATAATGTCGGAGGTTAGTCCTTGATATAAGTTATGAAAGTGGATTGTGATGTAATGAGTTAGTGATAACTAATGTTTTAGAACAAAAATGTAAAGATCAAGTTGATTTAGTAAAATCTAATTATTGTCCTAATTTAAATGTAATTTGTGAATACTTTTGGCGAATTGGAGTAAAATATGTTATCATAATTTCTTAGAATCTAATGCACCTTCACTGCTAACGATAGTAGAGAATTGCATAAAAGTTGAGACAATCAAAGCGAAGAACATGAAGATGATTGTTGTCGATGTAGAGGAAATTGCTAAAAATTAAAGTTAATAAAAATAACCTCAAAGTAGCAATAGGGAATCGATGGATCACTTGAAGTTGGTGGTGGAGAGAAGGTTTTAATATTGTATGTCAAGGGTTAACAACATGATTTATGCACCCTACGTATTTTATCATTGTATTTCAAGGGTTAACGTAATTCGAGACACCCTTTTGTATTTTATCTTTTTTGATATTAATAAAATATTTGTGGACCCATTTGTTGGGCACAATATTTAAATCAAATTTTTTTAATTTATAATATTAATTACTATACCACTTCGACATCAGAGATGATATGTAGTCGTTGATTGGACTATCTCGATATTTGGTTATTATTTTTTTAAAAAATCATATTTTTCATTCTTTAAATTTGTATCATCTCTAGAGAGACAATAAAAATTTAAATTAATATCATCTCCGAGAGAGACAAAATGTTAGTATTCGGTGTTGTCTCTAAGGATACAATAATGATATTGTCTCTAAAGAGACAAAAATGATATTGTCTCCAGAGAGACAAAATGTGTATCAATCTATATTGTCTCTTGAGAGACAATATCGAGACACCCGCTACGAGACAATATTAATAGAGACAATACACAACTTTTTTATTGTCTCTATTTGAGACAATTTGGTCAAGTATTGTCTCTATTATTGTCTCAAAACACCCCTCCTTGTAGTAGTGTGAAAATGCATAATAGATAGTACCAATTAAGTAAATTTAAACCTTTTTTTTTTTTTTAATGAAAAGGGAATTTACGTAACACTTGTATTAAAATTTAATACATTGTTAATATAACCATTAAAATAAAGCGAAATAATTTTTACAAAATATATTAATGATAAAACTAAAAATAAATTTTCATAAATACAACAATAGGAGAAACCTAATATCATTTTGCACTTAAAATGAATGGAACAATATTTTCATTTTAATAAGAATAGAGATTTCCCAAACACCTGTTGATTCCAACATTTTTAATTTATGATTGTGTTAACATTCCAACAATTCATATAATCTTTTAAATCCTCATAACACAACAATACACTTCTAATGTTCATGTTTATCTCTCAATTAACAATGTCACAATTCATGCAAATAGATCTTTGAGAAATACAAAGCACCTTTCCACCTTCTCAACCGTTGAAGAGATTAATGTCCATTAAATATACATATATCATGATAACATTATCGTGTCTTCCCCTATACTATCATTTTTATAAGCTTAATTGTGTCTTTTTCCTCCTCTAAAGAAGAAAGCAAACAAGCCCACTTTTGGTTTCCTAGTTTTACCTTTAAGCTATTTTAAATTATTTTAAAAGACATTGAATTGGAGCTATCATTTAAATAATTAATATTAACTAAATAGGAGAGTTAATATTTACAGTTGAGGGAAATACAATATCCTATTCATTTTTTATGATTCCACATTTGTGTTGAGCGAATTTTTTTTTTTGAGAATGCACAATAAAAAAATTGACAATTCTATTATAAAAAATGAAACTTCAATATTTATAAATCTATTCAAGAACTAATTACACTTGAATTAAATCAACAAATCAACTCCACAATTAGTGAAAAAATCATTCAACAACTAATTACACTTGAATTCCATCCACAAATCAGCACCACAATTAGCTAAAAAACTAACCTTTTAAAAAATGATGAGTTTATAAAACTATTATCTCCCCAATCACATCTGAATTGAACTAGGTCGAATTAACATTAACCCAATCAATTACATTATTTAACACATAAATATAAGTTCTTTATTGTGTGATTTTGACTAATTTACTAAATTGTCGCAATTCTATCATGTGGATGATATTTTTCATATATTCTTTAACTACAAGATTATTTTCACCTTTTAACAAAGAGTATGACGCCATAACTTCATGATGATATTTTTCATAAATTCTTCTAACTACAATTTTTCTTTTTGCCTTTTAATAGACCATGATGCCATAGCTTCATTATATTATTTAAATTAGAAAGATAATATGTAGAGGATCATTATAAGCTACTATTTTTATTCGAAATAGGGATTCCATGCAAAGCTATCTACTCCATTTGTTGACATATTATGGCTATCGAAACCAATAGTTTTCAGCCACTCCATCAAGTTAGGTGCGCCTTTCACAAAATTCAATTGTTTCTCTTCATTGACACTCCCATATGCATATAATGACATGATGTATACCATCCTTTATGTGTCGGATGCGAAAAATCCCAAAAAAACCTTTTATTTGGTTCTTCACGAGACCTCAAACAATGCACCTCCTTCCTTATCCACAAGTCCGCACCCGTTACCTCATCCTTAGTCCTACAACATGGCTCAAACCAGTCCTCAAAACCTAAATACCATAGAACAAAAACAATGATTAGTTTAAATTAATAAGTCTATCTATTTGTAATATCTAATAAAAAATATTAAATATATTTTTGAAATGACCTAATAACTTAATATATTGTTACTGGTTCAGGCATCAACATAATATATTGTAAAAAAATATGTAGTTACCATATTTCGCAGCATTGGAGTAAAGGTGAATATATACAGATGGTATATCTGTAATTATAATATTGGAGCCTTTGAGATCAGATAGCAGTTTATGAACTCTTTCATTCAATAGTTTGCTGTGAAGTAGTACACACTCCTCTAATTCACAAGATGTTCTTACAGTGTATGGCACACATCCCAGAGCTACAACATCACTCACCACAAAATTCCTGAATCCAGAATCATATAACTCCTTCAATACTATTATCACACCATTTACAATAGTTGACACAAAACCCGCCGCTCGCTGAAGCCACACAAAGAAAAAGTCTTATAATTAATCTCTAAGATTCAAAACGCCAAAATCATTAAAACAGAAACATTTATTACAACCCAATAATCAGCAAAATGAATTGGGCTTGTACTTTACCGTAGCATTGTTTACGTCTGGGTAATTTAAATAATCAGCTCCTGAATAGGATAGCAGCACTATTGACTGAGCCATTTCATGGGCACTGAATACACTTGATCTCCTCATGAGCTTTTGAACTGCTTTAGCTGATCAAAAATAGTTATGTAGCCAATGGGTTCAAATAATCCACTCCCTCCAAATGCAAAGTTCACTCCATGGACTATCTTGTTTGGAATCTCTTCACACTCGTGGGTTTTCAACGTCTCGTAAGGTATAGGAGTGGGAAGCCCCAGTATCTCCGCTGCAGACATTAAATAACAATGTAATATGTTGTTACCTTCATCCCTTAGGATTTTGCTGTCTGTGAGCATAAAAACTTGTAAAGACAAATACATATGATAATAAATCTTATTTTATTTATTTTCCTTACCCCAGCGGTCTGTTTGTATTTTTCCAGAGGAGTATCGGCCTGCGGGATAGCCAGGCCAGTCGAATCCGTATGGCCTCCTCCATCCATATTCGTCTACGTTGTAAGGATCACGGTTCCCTGTATCCGCGTATGAATCCCAAAAACAAACAGCGCTTTAGCTTTCTCTGCACTGCATTTACCTGCAAAACCAAAACCAGTAAATAAACTTCATTTCAAAAGTATTGAGATCCCTAAGATTTGGATACTCACAAGCAAAAGCAAGTAGCAGAGCGGCCAAGGGTACGAGGAGATACTGCTTCACGATCTCCATGCTTAGCTTCATGTCTACAACAAAAAAGCTCTCCATGGTTTCTTTATAGTAATTTCGCAGCCGGTTCCATGAACTTCACGTGACTTGTATTTTAATATAAGACTCGCAGAGGATCTCCTGCGAAACTTCTTAGTTTTATTTGTCGAGAGATTTCTTTAAAGTAATGCATCTGTCATCGTGCGCCATGTGATAGAGAAGTGTGACACTCATCCGTATGAAATAAAATCGAGATGATACAAAACGTGCTTTAATATAAAAATAAAAATTACCACTTGCGCTGGAAATTTCACTCTGAACAAAATGTTACGATTTCTTGATTGACACATTGGAAAAATAAATAAATGATGATTAAATCAATCTCAAATTTAAGTAAGATTGTTTTGGTGTAGTCTTCTTGAGAGGAGACTTTGGTTCTGTTAGGGTTTTTTTATACATTTATTTGTCATATAACACTATGCAAACTGTCTCCTTAGCCTTCTTAGGATTATCCCAACAGGTAATATCATAGTGAAACCCGACTATTTTCCCGTTTTGCTAAACCAAAAAGTTGCGTATAAATGGCGGCTCTCCTTCGATCATTAACGCATCATTTGAAACCGAAGGTGGAAATGGCTCACAAGTGTGCGTGGAAGTTTGTTCCAAAAGTTTATGACGAGGTATGGACTCTAAATCCTCCTCGGATGTTGTTATTTCATGAAATTTTAGACCCTATGGTCAAGTGGTATCAAAACATTTGCCTTATTGCTTATTTTTGTGGTTGCATTCCCTCATAAGCCTACCTTCAAAATTAGTTTTTAAACCATTGGGAGTCTGAGGGTATCCTAGTTTCAGGTATCTGTAACCTCACCAAGGGCTTTTATCTGCTTCTCCTTGCGCAAACCTTCCTAGCGTCAAGCCCTCCTTCTTAAGGTAGCTTGTTGGTGTTTGGGGAATACCCTATTAGTAAATTATCGGTGGACATCGAATTTTAGCCCCACCAGCCAGGTTTCGTTAACCATTCCTATTTCGATTGAAATCCTATATTGTCCATTTCATCTTTGATCTTTTTTGATATAAAATGTGAAACTCGTTGATAGGGTGATTTTCGATGAACAAGAGAATTTCTTTTCACTCGTCCATACAAATGTGTGTGTGTCAAAGTTGACCATTCCGAAATATGTACAAGACCACAATGATATTCAAGTGAGATCAATACATATCTCTCAAAAGGTGATATATTTTAACCTCCCCAACACATGTTTTCATTGTCGAGCCCTAGATCACCGTATTCGTGATTGTCTGTTGCTAGCTCGTTCCAAGCCAGTAGTGCCGCAACCAACAGTTTACAAGCCCAAGGTGACCCTCGGCGATGGTTGTACTACGGTAGGCAATAAGAAGGGCTATGGTGTGAAACATACTCGGGAGGTTCCGTCTAGCCCTTCTCCTTCCCCTCTTTCGTCTAAGTATGAGTTGGGCTTAGAGCCACCTCGCCCATTTGTTTCCATTCCTTTCAAACCCTCACTGACCCATTTTTGTCTTTCAAGTTCTCAGAATTTTGGGATTCTTTCTTCAATCGTTCTTCCTTTGTAACGCTCTTGCATTCCCCCATGGGAGGTCTCCCACAACATGCGATGGGATAATGGGGCCAAACACTTCTCCATTCAAGTCAAGCTTCTTTATTTAGACCAGATTCCACTTGCCAATATATTTTCCATTCTCAAATCGAAGGATGGGTTTGAGGCTATGTAGAGGGAGTTTTATATGTCTTATTTTTTTATTAATTTCATCTCATGGAATCTATAGGGTATGATAGATCTCTCTCAAAACTCTTTTTCCATTTATGTTGCCAACGTATTGATAGTTAAGATATTATTTATTTATAGGAAAACAAAATTTCTAGTGTTTTCCTTCTAAATTCTCTAACTTGAATTACCTCAAATTTCACACATTTTCACACGTAACACATTGATGGTAAAGGTTTTGTTAGAATTTCCATTCTGCAAAGTTTTGGCCTTAATCACCACCTCGGTAAGGATCCCGCTAATCGGACTATGTGGGTGATTATGGCTATTAATCTTATTACTTTTGGCATTCGAATGTCAATTTCCCCGATGACATCTCTAGAAGAACAACTTTATGCAATAGGCTAGGTGATAACTTACCTCTTTCTTATTTGTTGGTGTGTAGTGACTTTAATATGATAGAGCATATGGTTGATAAATGTGATGGCCTCCCTATACCCTAGTGTGTCATTGAGTGTGGAACCTCGTATTTCATTAAAACCCATTGGGGCCTTTCTTATCCATTGATCAAATGACAACAAGTGTGTAAGGCCAAAGCTTGATATACTTCAAGCAATCTTTGAGTAGGATATCATTGGATTTTAAAATTCCTTGACCATGATCTTCTTTCACAACAGAGTCATTTTTTTATTTTGACATGCAAAGCTCCTCCGTTATCATAGTATGGTTTAACGTGCTTTTGTCAAATCACCCCTCGATTACATTTAAGGTTGTTTTGTGAGGAGCTCTCAAAGTTCCCTCTAATAAATTCTATCTTGATGCCACTTTCTTGAGTCACCCAAGGGTGATTCCTCTCATTCTAAGGTTTGGAACATGGTGCCACGTCCACCCTTTGTTGCCAACCGATCTCATAGTGGGAAGCGATGATTCACCACACCACCTAGTTTCTCTACCGATTTTAAAAGTGGGTGGACCGAGTCCTTAAGTGAGAAAATTTGGCTCTTCAAAAAGAATTCAGATGGATCTCATTGTTATTGAGGCCACTCCTTTTTATATTCCTCTACAATTTTAGGAAGCTAAAACCCGACACAAGCTCAAGATCATCAAGTCTCATTCGTCCCATGGTGCTTAGATCCAATCAAGGCTACATTGGCTCAAGGTGTGAGACAAAAACTCTAAACTATTTTTCAAATTCCTCCATACCAAGCGTTCTTGTTAACAGATCAAAGCTATCTATGATTCACATCAGCAGATCAAAAATCTTGTATAGACCATTAATACTTTTTTTGATCACTACTATTTGGTTTTTCAAGATTAAGAGGATTCAATTGAGAAAGTGTTTCCTTGCAGAAATTTGTTGATGTAGTTCCTACAAATATTTCACCCAAAACGTTGGCCCACTACAGCGCTCCACTAACTTTTGAGGAGATCCATGCAGCCTTTCTCTTATTAGCTGATGAAAAGTTACCAAATCTTGATGAGTTCTCGTGTGAATTTTACAAAGAAACTTGGTATTTTGTAGGACCTAATCTGCATACGTGTCTATAATGAATATATTTAATGCGATTCTCTTAAGCGTTTCATCAATCAAGGAAACATCAAGTTCATCCCTAAAGGTGGTGACCTAGAGATGATAAAGAATTCACATCCCATCACCATAATAAATGTTTCATATAAAATTCTTAAAGTCCTTGACTCGTCACATAGCCGATATGTTGCCCATAATTGTTCATTCCAAGCAAACTAAACTTTTAAAAGTTTTTACATTCTTGATAATATTATAGTTGTGTGAAAAGGCCTAGAATGGGCTCAAGTGTCTCTATAGAGGTTGTTATTTCTCAAAATTGATTTCAAGAAGGCTTATCATTGTATTGAATGGCCATTCATTTTGGCCATGTTAAAATCCTCGCTGGCTTTAGCGACTTCTTTAGATCAAATACCAACACTCTTTTTTCTAATGCTCCAACTCGCCTTACCCTCAATGGTCATCACTCCACTACTTTCAACCTCTTCTATTATATTAGACAAGGGTACCCTCTTGCACAATCCTTATTTGCTATTGTTTTTTATGACTTAGGGTATCTCATTGCGCATCATGTAGCTCAAGGTCACATTTTTGGGATTTATCTTATTGATTAAGAAACAAAACTCATCAATGGTAAATTTGTTGATGATTGCTTCCTTACAATTATGGAGTCTAAACATAATGTTAGCAAGGTTTTTCTACTGCCTCAATATGTTTTTTCTTGCCTATGGATCTAGCAATCAAATGGATAAGACTTTCGGATACCATCAAAGTTTCTAACCTATCCCAAACTGGTTTAAATTTTACCCCTAGAGATGGATTGGCCATGGTGAGCAATTCAAATTTTTATGCATTTCTTTGAGAGTTACTCTTGCGCCACTTTCTAGGACTATATTATTATCGAATGGAGCTTAAGGTGTCTAGGTGGTTTCCGACCTCTATCCCTAGCTATAAAATTCCAAGTTTAAACTAATAGTCTTGTCACCAACCATGTGTATTACTCTTCTTGTGGTGCCCTTCTTGATCTTTATTCACCAAACTTGCCAAGCTGTTGTGGGATTTTTATGGTGTAAAAATTATGGTTCAACTGGATTTCATAAAGTGGCCTAGGAGGTTATTTGTCTCCGTCGTGAGAAAGGTGGCATGGGAATCGCGATGTCTTCCCAAAAAAGTTTGGTTCTTTGTTCTAAACGGTTGGTTCATTGTTTGACGGAGTAACTGTGCATGGAAACTCTTGTTCTAGACTACATTACGTTTAGTGCTTTGTATGGAATGTTTTTTGAATAATATCGAGATCTATAACCTTATTATCCCTAAGTTTCTTGTCAAAATCACAAGCGGTTTGTTACCAAAAGTATCTAGAAAGCCTTCGAGATGGTCAAGCCATGGATGCAATGGATTGGCAATGGTTTACGAATAAGTATTTATTTTCGGTCTAATTATCTCTTTTGGTCTCGTGTAATCATAGATGATAATCTTTTACTTTTGGAATCTTTGGGCATAAAATCTCTCTCGATTTCTTGCAGGATATTCATACCACTCGGGAATTGTGGAATGTGATTGATTCTATTGGTGTAATTTTTTTATTTTGCTTTATGTTTGGCGCTCCGGTGTTTTGATGTAGCCCATGTGGTGTTTTATTTTTTTTTGTTTTTCTCGTGGCATTTTTAGAACTGTGAATATTTTGGTCACCCTTACTAATGTAACTCTCTTTATTTTAATTTAATATAAAGGTATGTTCCAATAACAATATCAAATTTAAGGTTAAAATTATTAATTGTTAACATCTTACGTACATTATTGTTCACTTCAACCTCCATTTCCATTATAATATGTTTCTTTACGTAGTAATTTTATTTAATAGACAATATTACAAATATTATATTAGTGAAATTATACATATATAGGTTCTTGCAGAGGTCAATAGAAAAAAATATTAGCGCTAGAATTTTTTTATCATAGGTTGAATGTTTTGACTACTAGGAAACTATTTCTCTACTTGAAATAAGAGATTCTAATTGAATTATATTATCCTTGATTATGACACAACGATGGGAAGTCTACCGGATGGATACTAAATTTTCCTTCTTGCATGTATACTTGTTTGAATAATTATGCATGACCCAAATTTCAAGATTCTATTTAGAGTGAAAAATCTATTATTGTTTTAAGATGATAATAGTCTTTTCATATATTATAACAAAGATGTTCAAGATTGGTATGAAAATATTGATATGTTTGTAAAAATCTCTAGTTTTACATAGAATCCCTATGAAAGTATAGTTTATACCAAGATATTAGAGGAGAAATTTTATATTCTAGTCCTTTATATCAATGACCTAATCATCACATGAGATTCCATAAATCATATACATTACTTAGAATTACATGTACATAATACTTTTGTGATGATTGTATTGGGTAAAATGTAACTTAATATTTTATACTCTAAAAATATTATTTTTAACCATCAATCCAAATAAGTGAAGAAAATCCCCGCATTTCAACATGGAAGAATACAAGTCTCTATTCAATATTTTTCAATGTTGTTTCAAATTATTTTCCAAATTTTCTACTCCTTTCATTTTATGGGACACTCTATTGGATGTTGGTTGACTAATTATTCATTTGAATCATAAGTGTCTTCATATCTCTTTTGATATGAATCTTATATCACACTATATTCAATACCCATTTTAAATTACTTTAAAATATATTAAAAAAAGCATTCTAATTATACGATTGAGTAAAGGTTAAGTGGTACACCTCAAATTCAGGTTAAACCTAGGGAAAGAAGAAAAAAATATTTCTCCTTTGTATGGAATAAAATAATTATAGGATATATAGTTAGTTATTGGGTAGGGAATTTGGATGATTTTAAATTCACCGTAGGATACATATATCACACCCCGAGGTAGGTCTCATAACTAGGTCTTATAATAACCAAATCTTCATTTATTTATTTTATATATTGGTATATTATAGTGGAGATGTTGTAAAGACGCGATTCGATGTGCATTTCATGCATTTTTTTATAAATTTAGATTTCCATAAACCTAACCCTCAATATTTTGTTTTGATATTAAGATTTTTTATGCACATCTCTTCTATCTTAGTGGATAACTAATGTACACAAATTATTGAGACTCATGTGCACTATATTTAGTAATCTGCTACAAGCCAAGTTTATTGATACAATGTTTTATGGATTAGATGATTAAGTTAGTGAGGTCTTCACAAAATAATTACTTGAGGCATAATTTTTAGTTCAATAAAATTTTGAAATTGAAGGAAGGTTTTCTTAAGGGGGATAGCTCAATAATTCATTATACCTTCCCTTCATTGAAGTAAATCTTAAGGGGAGGTAGTATATTTAATCAACAGGGTACTCTATTGTATGTTATTAAGATACACTTGTAATGTTTTTTTAACATAGCATGTGGATAATTCACCCATTAGTGTACACATATCCACATTTACTAGTAAAAATATTATCAAAGATATTTTTTTCTTTACTTTATTTTTACTAGTAGTCTTTCTAAGTGTTTATTTTGAAGCTAAATAATCTCAAAACCTTACCCTAGCCCATATTTTTATTTATCATATAATAAATGTATTTTATGTGGTTTTTTAAATGTGAAAGATAATTATTCTCACCGTAATTTATCAAATCCATTTTCACAATAATATTGTTTTATTCATGGTATCCTTGACAAATCTGTATATGTATTTGATTTAATTTTATTTTTAGTACAAATTGTATAGTAAGAAATTGGATAATTTATTCAATAATAAAACATTACTTATATAATCCTTATTGACTCTTAAAATATTGGATTTTTAACTCGTTATAAAAATTTCACATGCCCTCAAATCAATCTCTCAAACCCATCTTCTAGTGGTTTGTTATCAAAAATCACGTCTGAATAATCACACTCATCAACATTGATAATTATCTCTCACAAAAAAACTGCTATCAAGTATTTATTATATATTTATGGATGTAGTTAGTTAAAATATCTAACAATCTCATCCCTCAATCCCACTTTCCCTATCGCCCCATAGTGCATAAATAAGGAATGAAATGAAATTCAAGAGATTTAGCATGCCACTATGGAGCTTGTGCAGGAATTGAAAAATATATTTGTTATGGAAACTATATATACCATGAATAGGGACATAACAACCTATTCATGTGAATACATGAAGCATGGTTTGGGATCCATCACATGATTTATGTGAACGTATCAACCCAACAAAAAAACTTGTATAACCATCCTACAACTCTTATAACACATTTTACAAAATTCATTCTACTCATATTTACATCGTCGAGTATTTTATCTTCCTCCGGCTTATATGGAGACATTTATTTGTATGATTCTATTTTCTATATTTACATTTTTGTGTACATAAATTAGATTTTATTTGCAATACAATAGTAGAATGGAATGTGGAAAGTTGGTTAGAATTTATAATAACATTATATTTATACTTGAATTTCTTAAGGATTTTTTAAAATTTCAATATTATATAAATATACGAAATATTTGATTAGGGGTTTTAGGCCAAAAATGAAATAATATGTGGTTACCTACTTAAATTGTATTGAATTTTGACACTAATGCACAATGATATTATTTATATAAATTATCAAACATTTAAATCATAAAATACATATAAATACTATTACCATATGATATTGAAACAGTAACATGATAACATATAGTAAAAGATAATGGGCTGAGTTGATTTATCTTTTGAGATGTTTTACCAAATGTTGTAGTTCAAGAATTGAGTAAAACGTGATGCGAGAAGGAAAAAACTACTTCATCTTTAAAATGAAGCCCTAAAAACTCAAGCCACTATTATAATAATTGGAGAGCATCATGTGCTGCTTCTATCATACTTGGTGCTAGTTTACTCTCTATCTTTAAATGATTTTTGTACTTTCCATTCCTTTTAAACCTTTATGCATACACCTATAATTTTGGAAATCCTAATTTTATATGCTAGCTCCTAAGTAGGTATTGGATATAAATATAAAGTGGTGTGTGGAAGATTTAAATTTCCCTTGATTTATAATCCCCTTGGTTATTATGACCAACAATCACACTACATAACCCAAATGAGTGTATCAAACTTCATATAGTTCTCCTCCTTCGTGCACACATGTGAATGAAAATATAAATTTCCTCCCCTATTTCTTTTTATTTTTCCTCAAAAACTAATATTTATCTAACTATGTTGACTTCATATGTACATTTTACGTGTGATGAATATAGAGTGTTATAATTTATTTTCAAAGTATAGTGTTTGTAGTTAGATAGACACCATAGAAAAGTTCCCTTATTGTTGTAAACACCTGAAATATTCTTACACTTAGCATTTCTTCCCATTCAACCGATTGAAGACACTTCGTTAATTCCCCTTTCTTCATTCCATTCTCGGATGCCCATTCACAACACTCTTTCGGTCGTATTCCTCCTATAATCAGCTTATTTCTCTAATATCTTTCTTATTATCTAAACATTCCTACTTTCAACCAATCATAACCTCCCTAGTTCTCTCTAGACCACTTCTATTGGCTTTGTAGGCTATCTATTAGTCACAATTGGTTATCCATACCCCTCCCAACTCTCAAAGAGTCTCTAATTACTTGCTAATCAAGTTTAACTAGCCTAAACCCTAGTTAACTAGCCTAAACCAAGCTTAACTAAGCCTAAAGCATGTTTATCCTAATCTAATCTAAAAGTTCTTTTTAATCTTTAGTCCCACATGTACCCAAATTCCAAATTATTCTAAACCGAGAAAATATAAATACAAGGTTAAGCCTACCCATTCAAACACACAACTTTACATAAGCTAAAGCCAAAACAAGCCTAAGAAAGCTTAAGAGCTCATTTGCATTAGCCACGCTAATAAGGAATTTGATCTTGGGTCATCCACCATTAAAATAGCTTCATCTTGCGCCCATATTAGGTTAGTAATGGAATAGATAAACTTGGCCATGTAGCAATTTAGTGAGATTCATTCACCCTCATGGAGTAAAACAAAAAAGCTGATTGATTAGATCCTCTTAGGTTCATTATTTCAAGCTTTCAAAGAATAGAGGTTAGTTATATTTGCTAGATTTCTTGTTATTTCAAGTTTAAATGTATGAAAATAGGATTCCTTGCTCATTTCTTATCTAATGGTCCATTAAGGGACTTTGCACAAAGCTTTGGGGTTTTTCCCCATATCCATTGCTCTTTGCAAAATATTTCATTGAACATATTTGGCATGCCCATGTACACTTATGTCCATCCTCCATTAATGGAGGTCTTTTAAGTTTTTCAAAGTTCATTATCAAGTTTTTGGGTCAAATCACTTGTTATTTCCTCATTTTTATTTCTAACCCTAGATAAATGACCTTCATTTACATGAATTTTGCTACTTTGATATAGAAACAGGACATTTTGACTAACAACTAACTCACATATCTTGTTGAAATTGTGAAAAATCATGTTTTTTGTAGTTTTTCATAGGGTGCATGTAGGTGTAAAACCATGGGTGAGTACACGTTGAAACCCTAGCATACCCAAAAGATTAGGTTCGTACTGTAAGGAGGACCTCATCATTTTAAAATTTTACCTCTACAAGGACGCGCACACGTCTCCATCATCGGGGACGCATATCCACCTCTCTTACCGTGTATGTGTCGTGCACCGCAGGTTATTTAATAAGTCGTAAAAAAATCTCTATAAATTTCACCTCTATAGGGACGTGCATGTGTTTCTATCATCGTGGGCCACGTATCCACCTCTCTCAGCCGCATATGTGTAAAAGTTTTGAATCTATAAAAATTTGAATTTGTCTGTTTTTTGCTAGGGAACGTATCCGTTGGCTAGGCGCATATGCGTAACTCGGACGCACAGAGTCCTATTCCACTCTGCTGACTTTGCATTTTTACCTTCCCATGTACCTGCATCTCTACTTGGGTGTGTATCCATTGGCTGGGGCACGTATGTGTCATTTTAGGTGCGTGTGTCTCTGTGGGTCGGGATTTATCCATTTTATTTTTGATCTCCTTATTTTGATCATATCTTTTGAGTTGTTAACCAATTTTCAGAGTTTGAATAGGCATCCGAAATATAATGAACCATATTTTGTGAGGGAACTTTCAAAAGTTAGATACCTTTGGTATTCTAACTTTTATCACAAAACTCCCAAAGTTCTCCTGAGACCTTCAAAATGCAAATTACTACTAAAGCTGTTAAAAAAGTGCAAAAATTAGATTTCTGAATTTTTTATTTTCTTGGTTTTCTAACTCTTGTAGGGTGATAATAGTGGTTTAAGGGTTTCCTTTGCATTAAGTTTTTATACTAACTTAATAAAAACATTTGCATCTTTATTTGTGAGTGCGTATTGTAATGCCCACTTCCCTACGACACTTAGTTGATTATCATTTTGAGTTATGCAGGCTTTAGATATGGACATGACTTATACTTATGTTGATTAGCATGATGTTTTGTGAATAGATGCATTTGGATTATGGTTGGATTTTTTTTTCAAGTATGATCTACACTCGACTCATGGATAGACCATTGCATACTGATATTATTTTTATAGGGATATTTTGCATGTGTTCTAACATTGGATTTCTTCGCCATGATGAGTAGAATGTAGTTGTTGAATTTACATTACTATAATTTTGGATAATGATGAAATGCATAATTAAGTTGTGATTTAGACCTAGGAATAATGATTGATTGAATTACGTTTAGATATTGATAAATTTCATGCATATGGTTATTTTGGATATTTTGACATGGCCGCAAGGCCGAAGGAGGTATTTTGTATTTTGCAGGAAACACAACATGATCACAACCATGAGGGGGATTGGGAACCAAACACGGCAGGATGTCGGGTGGTTACAACATTTGGTCGTCAAGGCAACTAGTAAATTGTATTGTGTTACCTTTATTCTTTTATGTGTTAAGAAAATTTCCATGAGGGGGAAATTTTCTAATGTGACCAAGGGGGTAAGAATTTTAATTAATTGTTTTAACTTACTTTAGTAGGTGATTTTAATTGTGATGTTTCTTTTTTAAAATTTACCTTGCTAAGTGTGTTTAGATTAATGTAATATCTTGTTTTAATTTTTAAGTTTTGGAGGGAAGTCAAGTGGGTGTAATTAATTTTGATGGTTGGCTCCTTGAGCCTTGTGTTTCCTCATGTATTGAATGTTTGGTTTTGAGTGTTGACCACTCCAAATCCTTTGAATCTCGAATTTGAGATTTTGGGCAATTTTGGGGGACTTGTGGGACAAGTTGAACTTGTCCCACACTTCCCAAAACCCCTTACCAACCATATCTATGGGTTGGGAATCCAAAAAGGGGATTATTTATTGTTTTGGGAAGGGAAATGTGACTTTGGAGTGCACTTGTCTTCTTTTGCATTTAATTGTGCCTTAGGACACATGGGGAAGGGATGGATTTGGATTAAAGATGTCATTCAACCCAACCACCCATTTATGGTGTTTTGGGATTTGAGTTGACTAAAGGGAGGTGGTCTTGAGGATGTGTGATGTGGCATCCTACAAGGAGCCACATCACCATCACCTTTCCTCTTGTCTATTTATGGAAATTTCCTCTCTTGTTGAAAGGGTTGGAGTTTTGTTTTTGTTTTTGTTGAAGAGTTCTCTTTTGTTATTTTGGGAGAGAAAAGAATTGGGAGAAAGAGAAAAGAGAGTGCTTGGACTTGCATGCTTGGATTGTTTGGGAAGGAGCTTGGACAAATTTCTTGGTTTAGGCTTCTCCAATGGAGAGGTAGGAAACCTTCTCCTTTGTTTTGCTTTCAAATTATTGTTGCTTCTATGTTAAATTTGTGATTAATGCATGTTTACTTTGGTGTATTGTCAAAATGGATAAAATGCTTATTGTGTAGTATAGGAGAGGTCTATGGGAATACTCATGAGGGAGGCATAAGAGTAGATTAGGATATTGTGGAGGGATTTTGAGAGGGATGCCCATCTTGAGTAAGAATGTTTACATTCTTACCTTGTCTTTGAGGGAGCCATAAGAGGAGGGAGGCATAAGAGTATGGGAGGAAAAAGGGGTACTTGAGGGAGGCATAAGAGTCATAGGGGCTTGAGTTTTATTGTGGAGGGTTTTGGATGGGCATCTCATCTCAATTGGGAGGCATAAGGAAAACATTCCCATAGTTCCTTCTCTTGTTGGCTTGGATGAAAGCCTTGTGTTGAAAAGCATTGTTTTAATTGTGTTTCCTTTTTGTTTCTTCCTTTTTACCTTGAATGTTGTGAAGAAAATTGTGTTGTGGGAGCAAGTATTGTTGCCTTGAGTTGGAGACCACCCTTCATTGTGTTGTGTTTGGGGCTCGGGGGTCAATGGAGGAGATTGCTTCTCTTCTCCATTGAGTTTTGGTTGGGAGGAGAGTGTTGCCTCTCCCCCTATCTTGGTTGTGATTTGAAATACTTGGAACTTGGAGCATGGATGAAGAACACCTTGGAGTTTTGGAACGTTGTTGTTGATAATGTAAAACCACCATGTATTTACCATTTTAGTGGAGGAAGTATGTAATATCACATTGTATTTTATCTTACATTGTTGCAAATTTGCTTCCACATGAAGTAGAAAGTGTTGTAACAAATGTTGAATGAAAGTTGTTTTTTTTTTTTTTTTTTTTTTGAACTCCAATAATAAGCATGTAATATAGATGGAATCAAAAGTTGAAAGCATGAAAATTTATCTATTCTTCTTCTTACTTGATTTGGAACCTTTCATGAGTATGTTAATCTTGTTTACATGTTAGTAGTTCTTGCTTTAAACCGTATTGAAAGTAATTTTGGAACCCTCTTGAAGGGTGTTGGGAAGTTTTACAAAAACACCTTTCAATATTATAACTTATTCTTAATTATATACATCAAAGGCATAAAATTTCCCTCATCTCATTTACATGTCCTTTTGCTTCCTAAGAATGTTTTGTTTAATCCTTTATATAAATCTTATATTTGCTTCCAAAAAAAAAAAAATCTATATGGTATAATTGATGTATAGATAATTTTTTTTTATCACTTTAGTTATATTTTATGTATATATTATTTATATCATATCATATTTTATTCTATATTGTTGTTGAAATGACCTTAATAAGTATAAAATTTAAAAATGTATGATGAATATCTTGAGCTACGAAATACATTTTTAACAAGAAAAAAAAAAAAAAAAAGTCCTGAACTAGCCGATCAAAACTGCGTGCTTGGTATACTCTTTACATCTTATATTCATACCATATATAATAATCAAAATAACTAAATAGTGATACATCTCTGTCTAAGCACCGTGTAACAAGTTTATAGCAAATTTTTCTCTCATGATCAGGTAATTGCTTATCAACGGTGCTCTAGGAGTATTCTCCTTGTGTTTCGAGTTTGAGAGTCCCACACGTTTGCTAGGAGTCGGCGTCCCTTGAATATTTTAATATGAAACAGAATTACCTCTATGAGGTTTCTCCTTCTCCCGCCTTCTCTGTCTCTTAATCAAAGTTTGATAAAAACAGCTTGAAGGAGGACTCCGTATTTGAGGATACGTTCAGTGCTGAATAGATAACAACATAGTTGAACAACCTGCTTGTTGGAATTAGTTGTTAGAGCTTACACATGACTGTCACAGCGAATAATTAAACTGTTGTAATAAACAAGCAATAGCTTTGTTGGTATAAGAGGCCCGTGGAAGTGCTTGTTTGAATGTAAAACAAAGCATTGCTTCATAGATATTCTGATCAAAACAGACCCACCTTCACTGTCTTCCCCTGCATCGACTTTGATAAGTCTATTACCTATGAAACCCGTTATTTGAGAATGCATTCGATACTGAATGATAATTACTCGATGGTCGAATGCTTGTCTAGGCGCACAAAAAAGAGAGATTTGCTCTATTGATGTGTCGCCTGTCCGACTCCAGTGGCAGGTGGGGATGTGGTTACCCGCCATGGACGCACGCCTCGTAGCTCAGAAGGTTACCTCGCCCCTCCTCTGGCCTGTACTCCGTTTCCTTTTACCATTCCTGCTCTCCTCACGCCCGGGTAGGAGACAAACTGGTTTTTCCACCTTCAATGGCGCCTGTAGCTTGGTTGCATTCAACCTTCCTTCCTTCTTCCACGCGGCCCGGGGCAGAACAAAACGGTTGGACAGACCAAGGAGGAGGCGCAGATTTGGCAAATCTAAATCATTGAATGGTAGAAGCGACCTGGAGCGGCACGCAAGGGGGACAGATTTTAATGTTTGTTTGGTGGTTACTGAACCACCCACCGCCCCAACCAAATGAATTTAATCCAGTTTGAAATATTTTCTTTCCCCCCCGATTTGACTCTTGTACATTAAAATTCAGGTTTCAAATATGTGTATGAGCGTGTAGACGGAGTTGTATGTATATATTTTGTCAATATATCCTTATATATCACTTAATTTTAAAAAGTATTCAATCCCTTTAAAGAGATGTCCGAGAACATATATTAAAAGACTTCTAAGCGTTGAAATGCCAAACCTTACAAGTCTGCTTTTAGAAAATGAGGTTAACTAGTTACGAGGCGTTTTATTAATTACTATGCTAAATAACAGTGGTATGAAATGTAATCAAATTTTCAATAATAATTGCTTTAGAGGTAAATAAGGTACTATATATGCCGAAACATATGAAATTATACAATGCAATAGAATAGTTTAGCGCCAAAGTATGTATATTGTAAGGTGCGACTCCTTTCAGTTTTCATGTACATATATATTATAATGTATTAAATCGCGATATACGTAATATAATTGGATAATAAAATAAAAATAAGGATTGAGTGGTCAGTGAATTCTTTTCATAATAATCACATCATACCCTAAAGCTAGCATTGAAAACATTGCTATCACGACAGCACCAGACATTAGACAAAATAACTCAAAAGACGACCCTCCTTATCTCTCGCGAAAACGTCGAGTGAGGTTAAATTTTTCATCATCGTTCCCGAAGCATTTCCGGTACTGTTTTAGTTCGAACCTGTATGCCAGCGCATCCATTTAAAAAAAAAAAAATTGTCACATTTTCGGGACGGATGTTTTGCGGCGCCATCGTCGCCGTCGTTGTCATGAGCATGGCATCGCCATCGCCTTTTTCATGGCGTTACATTTTGGTATCGAGCCGGGGTTCAAGTGGGACCCTTGGGTACACGTAAGAAAACATGCAAGCGAACTTTCAACTTAGTACAGAACTAACACTTTTAAATTATAAAGCCATAATGTTGATAATTATAGTAAACAACAAATTTAGAAAACTAACTCAAGACCTAGAACGATGAACTAACTCTCGCCTTGATCTATGCAGGAGGCGCAGATTGGGTGAGGGGTCTCTCCACATAGACCTAGACATACCACCGCTAGAGCAGGCTGTAGCAGCCCTTCTGCCTCAGATTTTGCAGACGCTCCAGGATGTCAATGCCACTATACGCAGAGAGCCCTTGGGAGGACGACTTGCTAGACATAGTTTGGATCCATCGGTAGATGCTCGAGCATCCCCTCAACACGCGAGGAGCACGGAGCGAGAGAATTTCCGTGTAGAGTCGACTAGGGTAGAGTCACCACAGAGAGGACATGGGGATAGGATCTCAGGACATAGGGATAGGTCTCGGAGCCCTAGATAGAAGGAGGAGCATATAGAGAGATCTAGGATTCGTCATACTTCGGTGCGAGATCATATAAGGGAGATCCTGGAAGTTGTGACCCTCTCACTATTCGGGTGATACAGGTGGTTTTTAGGCGAGGCTGGTTGGTGAGCTTGAGCGGATGTTTCAAGCTCTGTCGTCTGTAGTAGCAACACGAAAGCTCATGTTGCGATCCATCTTCTGAAGGATGGAGCAGGAGTCTGGTGGAGGACCGAGGAGCAGAAGCTCCATGTTGACTCAGAGACGATTACCTGGGAGCTGTTTGAGGAGCAGTTCAGGAGTAGGTATTTACCCAGGAGGTTTATTCAGCAGCGTATAGACGAGTTTCATGACCTCCGTCAGGCATCGATGACAGTAGCTGAGTATGAGAGTCGATTTCTAGACCTACTCTAGTATGTCGACTATATGCAGGATGAGCAGGTACGGATTCACAGGTTCATCTGGGGCCTGAATTTGGATTTAGGTGGCGCAGTGCGCATTCACTGCCCACAGACATTAGCAGAGGCCATGGAAAAGGCCTATATTGTAGAGGAGACATGGGGGAAGACACAGCAGGCTAGAGACAGAGTTCGGAGCCGTATCTAGCAGATGCAGGATAGTAGGTCGAAGGGTCGGCCTCCTCCTCCACGGGGTGGACAGAGTTCAGGGCAAGCTTCATTTAGGCCACCACAGCAGCAGCAGCAGACCCACCCACCTTACCGACCTCCTCAGAGATTCGATGCACAGAGAGGACGTAGTATGGGGCCTCCTCCTAGGGGTCCCATCAGGACACAGGGTGCACCGAGAGCTCAGTCAGTAGGAGCTCGTCAATAGAGACCTCGCAGAGTCCATAGCCGGATCGTCGGATCTCGTATCTCGGTCATCTAGAGTACCCAGTGGAGCTACTTCCCACTGGAGAGGACCAGGTAGTGTTATGGTTGTGGTGTTGTTGGACATATTTGGAGAGATTTCCCACATAACCCTACCAAGGGTAAGACACAGAGCTCAAAGCCTACTGTTGGAGATATGGCACGGAGTCATCAGATCTATGCAGTGGTCGAGAACCGCTAGTGAGCATCGTCAGTCTTGTGATTGAGGCGACAGGTAGTGTTGGTGGTATTTCCACCTCTATATTATTTGATTCTGGTTCTTTTGATTCTTTTATTGCACCATCTTTAGTAGAGCATTGTAGGCTGGTGGCAGTTAGGTAGGGCCGTAGTTGGGACATTGAGATGGCTTCACGGAGTCAAGATTTCGTGAGACTCCTTAGTCAAGGAGTGTGTAGTGGATTTGGGACCCTTCACCACTACTTCTGATCTTAGGATCCTTCCATTAGGATCTTATGGCATCATCTTAGGCATGGATTGGTTGTCTTCCCACGAGCTAGAGTGGATTGTTACCATAATACTATTGCTTGCATTGATGATCTTGGGGCGAGTTAGTGATATCGGGGGTTAAGAGACCCATTTCTCTTCACACCATCTCTGCTATGCAGCTTAAGCGGTGTGTGCGACAGGGTTGCCAGTTATATGCTGTTACAGTTAGTGACAGATCAGAGGATGAGTCAGGGGGACCTTCCCTCGATGATCATCCCATCTTATCAAAATTTGCAAATGTGTTTCCAGGGGAGCTACCGGGATTACCTCCCCCACGTGAGATCGACTTCCATATAGATCTAGTTCCAGGCGCAGAGCCTATCTCACGAGCACCCTATCGGATGACTACTCCTGAGTTATGTGAGCTCAAGTTGCAGCTTGAGGGCCTTCTGGAGAAAGGCCTAATCTGTCCTAGCGTATCCCGGGGTGCACCAGTTATCTTCGTAAAGAAGAAGGATGGATCTCTTCGGTTGTGCATTGATTACCGTCAGCTGAATAAAGTAACGATCAAGAATCGTTACACCCTTCCACGCATTGATGATTTATTTGATCAAATGAAGGGGGCTACAGTTTTCTCTAAGATAGATCTTAAGTCAGGGTACCATCAGCTCAGGATTGCGGAGACAGATATCCACAAGACAGCTTTCCACACGAGATATGGCCACTACGAGTTCACAGTGGTACCTTTCGGTTTGACGAATTCCCCCGCAGTGTTTATGAGTTTGATGAATGGGGTATTCAGGACCATCCTTGATTGCTTCGTGCTTATCTTCCTTGATGACATTCTCGATCTACTCTCGCACACGTGAGGAGCACGAGGAGCACCTTCGCTAGGTTCTTCGGTGTCTTCGCGAGCGCGCCTTTACGGGAACTTGGAGAAGTGTGTGTTCTTTTAGCTTGAGGTGCGATTTGGGCCACATCATTTCTCGGGAAAGGTATCACAATCTTTCCTTCCAAAATTCGAGCCATCATGGATTGGCCTGCACCCACTAGTGTGATCGAGGTGCGTAGTTTCATGGGTCTAGCAGGATACTACGGGAGGTTTGTTCGAGATTTTCCCGAATTGCGCACCCCATCACTTCTCTTCGGTGGAAAGGGAAGAAGTTTGTATGGATAGATAGATGTGAGCAGGCCTTCGATACATTTGAAGGAGTGCCTCACGAGATAACCTATTCTTGCGGTGCGATCCTCATGGAGAGTTTTTCATATGCACGAGATGCTTCCTTGGCGGGACTTGGAGGAGTGTTCATGCAAGAGGGTAGAGTGGTTTCCTTTGAGTCCCGCAAACACAAGGATTATGAGCTCAATTATCCAACCCATGACCTTGAGCTTTCAGCGATTGTACATGCCTTAGTGCGGTGGAGACATTTTCTTCATGGCCGGAGACTTACACTCGGGATCGATCACTTGAGTCTTCGCCACCTCTTCACGCAGCCCAATCTAAATGCTCGTCGGACCGTTGGATGGAGTTGTTATCACCGAATCACATCACCCCCGATGTTGATCAGATTTCTAGTTTGATCACTCTAAGCATCCAAAGTGTGATTGGATAACATGGGTACTATCTCCAGTTGTGGGACTTGCTACTTGAGATAGACCTCCAGAGAAAGCTGGTTCTTGCTCCTAAACTACTCTACAATCTACTCCAGTGCGGGCAGCTAACTGCTTACGATCTAAAATTCCAAGGGACCAGGAGAGAAAATGCATAAGATGAAAGCCTACACTAAAGTGGTGATACACCAAAAAGAGGGTGTGAGAGTAATCTCCAAATGTGTGAAATACAGAGGCAAAGTGCACACTAGAAGAGGTGATGACAGAGTTCACCATAATCCAAAGAAAATGCATTCACAAAGAATATTCCAAGCACACACAATGATAATGAATTCCTCCAAGAACATAATAAATAGACACAATATACTTGTAGAAAGATTAAAGGGGCAAGAAGAACGCAAGAGAAACACAAAGCGGGGAAGATATATCCACAAACCGATATTTTATTGCTTCATGATATGCACAGTTCAATCTATTGCAAGATAAGGGCCTGATCACCATGCAAGGAGTCCACTACAAGGGCCTCTCTGCACACACATGGCTTCACAAATAAATTTTGATAGAGCTTTGTTACCCAAAACTCTCCCTTTACAATGAGCCCAACACTCCAATTTATAGAAAAAGAGAAGGAAAAGAGAAGGGAAAATGGAAATCCCGAAATCTGTCCTTCAACCACTTGTAAGAGGCATTAAATTGAGTGAAATGGTTATACATTACTTGCAAAAGGCTCCCCATACTGTCCCATGTGCTGCAGCAGAGAAAGAATGATGACCATGCCTCTTAATTGCACTCCCAGCTACCAAATAAAACACTGTTCTGAACCCGGCCACGTTTTCTTAAAAAACTCAATCAATTTCTTATCAAATCTAGAATTTCTTGATTTTTGTGCATTGGGCTCGGAACCATGATTCCAATGGTACTAATTTTGTGCGATTTCGTTGAGAAATGCAAAAGTTATGGCCTTCTGAGTGCGGGCAGCTATTTTGGGCCTGGCAGGCGTTTTCTGTCATTTGACAGGAAAGAGCATTGACGATCGACGGGAGCCGAACATGTTTCTTTTATTTAAATATATATACCCTCATTAAAAATAATAAATCCAGTTTTTTTGGCATAGAGGACGTCGTGCTCGTTCCAGAAAGTCCAATTTTATCAAAATCGGAGCTCGGAGTCAAAAGTTATGGCCATTTGAAGTTTCCGGACCAAACGTTGACTTTTCTTCCTGTGACACGTGTCATGATTTGATTGGTCGACGGGTCTGCCGGCTCTTTCGCGCCCTTCGCATCTTTTTGTCCCGGATGTCCCAAACCATTTGGGACAAAAACCTCCGATCCGCCCGAAATGGGCTTCCTTGTCCCTCTTTGCGTTGGACACGTGGCAAGATTTGATTGGCTCTCGGCTCCTTCAGATTTTCGCGTCCTTCACGTCTTTTTGTCCCAGATGGCACAGTGCTCCTTGTGCTGGTTTCAGGAAAACTAGAAGGTTTGTGTCCATTTGTCCCAAATGTCCCAATTGCCTTGAATTGCTTGTTCCCATTTCGCCGGTTCGGCTCGGTTCAAGCGTCCAGATGTCCCGGATGTCCCAAAGGCGACCCTCTCAGCAGTTAGCCAATTTTTCTTCCTCTTTTGGCCGGATCGGCCTTTCGCGCCCGCCGCGTACTTCTGGCCCGATTGTCCCAAATGCTTAGTGGGCCGCCTGGAGGCTTTTCGGCCGATCCGCGTTTTTTTGTCCCAAATGTCCCAATTGCTCCCTTGAGCAGGACTTAGCCAATTTTCACGATTTTTTCTGGATCAATCTACTTGCCTTTCTGCAACCTTTTTGCATTTTCTCAGAGCTTGCTCCTTCCTTCTTTGGCCAGGGGAGTTAGAAAAATATCTGAGGGAACCTCAGAAACATGATGTTTGCTCTGAATCAATCAATGTGCCTGGGACTTGAATATTCTGATGCATGTTATCAAATTACCCTGGGGGGTGAATTTTGGATAACGGAGTTACTCTGTGAGTATGACATGGAGATAGAGCATGTGAAAGGGAAGGAGAATGTGGTTGTAGATGCCTTGAGTAGGCAGAGACATGTGGCTATGGCCACCTCAGTGGGCATAGATTTGCGGAGTAGGATCTTGCAGCAGCTTCCTCAGGATAGTTTCTACCTTGCAGCCAGAGCAGAGATTGAGTCTCAAAGACCCCTTGAGGGGAGATTTGATGGATTGCCATTAGAGGCGAGATGGTCTTCTCGCACACGAGGTCGGATTTATGTTCCTAGAGATGGAGGCTTGAGACATGACATTTTGATAGAGGCTCATCGTGCACCTTACTCAGCCCATCCCGGGGTGAAGAAGATGCACGCCACCTTGAGACAGTTGTATTTTTGGAGAGGACTTCGGAGAGACATAGCCTCATTTGTATCCTGCTGTTTTGAGTGCCAGAGGGTAAAGGCCGAGCATCAGCATCCAGCTAGCCTCCTCCTATCCTCATGCCATACTAGAGTGGAAGTGGGACACCATTTCGATGGATTTCATTGTTGGGTTGCCGACGTCGAGATACCACCACGATGCCATCATGGTCACAGTGGATAAATTGATGAAGGTAGCTCATTTTCCCCGATTAAGACTACCTTTACGGCTAGTGTGGTGGCACGAGTATATCTTGATGAGATTGTCGGACTACATGGGATTCCGCGGAAGATCATATGCGGCCAGCGACCCTTTGTACACTTCCTATTTCTGGACCACCATGCAGTATGCCCTCGGGACAAGGATTAATTTCAGCATAACTTATCACCCTGAGATAGATGGATAGACAGAGAGGGTGAATCAGATTTTGGAGGATATGCTCAAGATGTACGTGATGGATCATCAGTCGAGATGGGAGGAGTATCTGTATTTGGTGGAGTTTGCCTACAATAATAGTTTTCAGAGTTCTATAGGCATGGCTCCTTTTCAGGCATTATATGGTAGAGAGTGCACGACACCTCTTAGCTGGGATAGGATTGAGGACAGGGTTTCTCTTGGGCCAGCATTATTACAAGATATGGAGCAGCAGGTTACCTTGATCAGACAGAGATTACAGGAGGCACAGGATAGACAGAAGAAGTATGCAGACCAGCATAGGACAAATCGCAGTTTTGAGGTAGGCACGAAGGTGTTTCTTCGTGTCAGACCACATAAGATCCCTATCCATTATGGAAAAGGTTCTAAGCTCGCTCCTAGATTTTTGGGTCCCTTTGAGATCTCGGAGCGCCTCGGCCCCTTAGCCTATCGTCTAGCACTGCCACCTAGCTTATCACGCGTCCATGATGTATTTCACGTTTTGTGCTTAGAAGATATGTTTCGATCCTTCTCATGTGCTGGATTGGACTGCATTGCAGTGCGGGATCGGGGGTAGGTGATGGTGGAGCCCATGCGCATTTTAGATCGCGGGACCACAGGCCTTCGCGGCGAGAGATTGATCGTGTTCGGGTCTAATGGGATAGGTACGATGAAACTGCTGCTGCTACTGGGAGGATGCTTCATCGGTGCGAGCTCGGTTTCCACACTTATTTTAGTGACTTCCAGGGAGGAAGTGTAGTCTAAGGGGAGGGGGATGTAATGCCCACTTCCCTATGACACTTAGTTGATTATCATTTTGAGTTATGCAGACTTTAGATATGGACATGACTTATACTTATGTTGATTAGCATGATGTTTTGTGAATAGATGCATTTGGATTATGGTTGGATTTTGTTTTCAGTATGATCTACACTCGACTCATGGACAGACCATTGCATACTAATATTATTTTTATAGGGATATTTTGCATGTGTTCTAACATTGGATTTCTTTGCCATGATGAGTAGAATGTAGTTTTTGAATTTACATTACTATAATTTTGGATAATGATGAAATGCATAATTAAGTTGCGATTTAGACCTAGGAATAATGATTGATTGAATTACGTTTAGATATTGATAAATTTCATGCATATGGTTATTTTGGATATTTTGACATGGCCGCAAGGTCAAGGAGGTATTTTGTATTTTGTAGGAAACACAAAGACGATCACAACCATGAGGGGGATTGGGAACCAAACACGACAGGATGTCGGGTGGTTACACATTTGGTCATCAAGGCAACTAGTAAATTGTATTGTGTTACCTTTATTCTTTTATGTGTTAAGAAAATTTCCATGAGGGCAAAATTTTCTAATGTGACCAAGGGGTAAGAATTTTAATTAATTGTTTTAACTTACTTTAGTATGTGATTTTAATTGTGATGTTTCTTTTTAAAATTTACCTTGCTAAGTGTGTTTAGATTAATGTAATATCTTGTTTTAATTTTTAAGTTTTGGAGGGAAGTCAAGTGGGTGTAATTAATTTTGAAGGTTGGCTCCTTGAGCCTTGTGTTTCCTCATGTATTGAATGTTTGGTTTTGAGTGTTGACCACTCCAAATCCTTTGAATCTCGAATTTGAGATTTTGGGCAATTTTGGGGACTTGTGGGACAAGTTGAACTTGTCCCACACTTCCCAAAACCCCTTACCAACCATATCTATGGGTTGGGAATCCAAAAAGGGGATTATTTATTGTTTTGGGAAGGGAAATGTGACTTTGGAGTGCACTTGTCTTCTTTTGCATTTAATTGTGCCTTAGGACACATGGCGAAGGGATGGATTTGGATTAAAGATGTCATTCAACCCAACCACCCATTTATGGTGTTTTGGGATTTGAGTTGACTAAAGGGAGGTGGTCTTGAGGATGTGTGATGTGGCATCCTACAAGGAGCCACATCACCCTCACCTTTCCTCTTGTCTAGTTATGGAAATTTCCTCTCTTGTTGAAAGGGATGGAGTTTTGTTTTTGTTTTTGTTGAAGAGTTCTCTTTTGTTATTTTGGGAGAGAAAAGAATTGGGAGAAAGAGAAAAAGAGAGTTCTTGGACTTGCATGCTTAGATTGTTTTGGGAAGGAGCTTGGACAAATTTCTTGGTTTAGGCTTCTCCAATGGAGAGGTAGTGAAACCTTCTCCTTTGTTTTGCTTTCAAATTATTGTTGTTTCTATGTTAAATTTGTGAATAATGCATGTTTACTTTGGTGTATTGTAAAAATGGATAAAATGCTTATTGTGTAGTATAGGAGAGGTCTATGGGAATACTCATGAGGGAGGCATAAGAGTATATTAGGATATTGTGGAGGGAGTTTGAGAGGGATGCCCATCTTGGGTAAGAATGTTTACATTCTTACCTTGTCTTTGAGGGAGCTATAAGAGGAGGGAGGCATAAGAGTATGGGAGTGAAAAGGGGTACTTGAGTGAGGCATAAGAGTCATAGGGGCTTGAGTTTTATTGTGGAGGGTTTTGGATGGGCATCTCATCTCAATTGGGAGGCATAAGGAAAACATTCCCATAGTTCCTTCTCTTGTTGGCTTGGATGAAAGCCTTGTGTTGAAAAGCATTGTGATAATTGTGTTTCCTTTTTGTTTCTTTTTTTTTACCTTGAATGTTGTGAAGAAAATTGTATTGTGGAAGCAAGTATTGTTGCCTTGAGTTGGAGACCACCCTTCATTGTGTTGTGTTTGGGGCTCGGGGGTCAATGGAGGAGATTGCTTCTCTTCTCCATTGAGTTTTGGTTGGGAGGAGAGTGTTGCCTCTCCCCCTATCTTGGTTGTGATTTGAAATACTTGGAACTTGGAGCATGGATGAAGAACACCTTGGAGTTTTGGAACCTTGTTGTTGATAATGTAAAACCACCATGTATTTACCATCTTGAGTGGAGGAAGTATGTAATATCACATTGTATTTTAGCTTACATTGTTGCAAATTTGCTTCCACATGAAGTAGAAAGTGTTGTAACAAATGTTGAATGAAAGTTGTTTTTTTGAACTCCAATAATAAGCATGTAATATAGATGGAATCAAAAGTTGAAAGCATGACAATTTATCTATTCTCCTTCTTACTTGATTTGGAACCTTTCATGAGTATGTTAATCTTGTTTACATGTTAGTAGTTCTTGCTTTAAACCTTATTGAAAGTAATTTTGGAACCCTCTTGAAGGGTGTTGGGAAATTTTACAAAAAACACCTTTCAATATTATAACTTATTCTTAATTATATACATCAAAAGCTTAAACTTTCCCTCATCTCATTTACATGTCCTTTTGCTTCCTAAGAATGTTTTATTTAATCCTTTATATAAATCTTATATTTGCTTCCTAAAACATCTATATTGTATAATTGATGTATAGATAAATTTTTATATCACTTTAGTTATATTTTATGTATATATTATTTATATCATATCATATTTTATTCTATATTGTTGTTGAAATGACCTTAATAAGTATAAAATTAAAAAATGTATGAGGAATATCTTGAGCTACGAAATACATTTTTAACAAGAAAAATAAATAAAAATTAATCCTGAACTAGCCGATCAAACTGTGCTGGTATACTCTTTACATCTTATATTCATACCATATATAATAATCAAAATAACTAAATAGTGATACATCTCTATCTAACCACCGTGTAACAAGTTTATAGCAAATTTTTCTCTCAGCATGATCAGGTAATTGCTTATCAACGGTGCTCTAGGAGTATTCTGCTGTGTTTCGGAGTCGCCTCCACCCTGAGTCGCCCACACGTTTGCTAGGCAGTCGGCGTCCCTTGAATATTTTAATATGAAACAGACTTACCTCTATGAGGTTTCCCCTTCTCCCGCCTTCTCTGTCTCTTAATCAAAGTTTGATAAAAAAACTTGAAGGAGGAATCCGTATTTGAGGATATGTTCAGTACTGAATAGATAACAACATAGTTGAACAACCTGCTTGTTGGAATTAGTTGTTAGAGCTTACACATGACTGTCACAGCTAATAATTAAACTATTGTAATAAAAAAGCAACAGCTGTTGGTATAAGAGGCCCGTGGAAGTGCTTGTTTGAATGTAAAACAAAGCATTGCTTCATAGATATTCTCGATCAAAACAGCAGACACACCTTCACTGTCTTCCCTGCATCGAGTTTGATAAGTCTATTACCTATGAAACCCGTTATTTGAGAATGCATTCAATAATGAATGATAATTACTTGATGGTCGAATGCTTGTCTAGGTGCAAAAAAAAGAGAGAGTTTCTCTATTGGTGTGTCGCCTGTCCGACTCCAGTGGCAGGTGGGGATGTGGTTACCCACCATGGACACACGCCTCGTAGCTCAGAAGGTTACCTCGCCCCTCCTCTGGCCTGTACTCCGTTTCCTTTTACCATTCCTGCTCTCCTCACGCCCAGGGTAGGAGACAAACTGGTTTTTCCACCTTCAATGGTGCCTGTAGCTTGGTTGCATTCAACCTTCCTTCCTTCTTCCACGCAGCCCGGGGTAGAACAAAACGGTTGGACAGACCAAGGAGGAGGCGTAGATTTGGCAAATCTAAATCATTGAATGGTAAAAGCAACCTGGAGCGGCACGCAAGGGGGACAGATTTTAATGTTTGTTTGGTGGTTGCTGAACCACCCACCGCCCCAACCAAACGAATTTAATCCAGTTTGAAATATTTTCTTTCCCCCCCGATTTGACTCTTGTACATTAAAATTCAGGTTTCAAATATGTGTATGAGTGTGTAGACGGAGTTGTATGTATATATTTTGTCAATATATCCTTATATACCACTTAATTTTAAAAAGTATTCAATCCCTTTAAAGAGATGTCCGAGAACATATATTAAAAGACTTCTAAGCGTTGAAATGCTATACCTTACAAGTCTGTTTTTAGAAAATGAGGATAACTAGTTAGGAGGCGGAGTATTAATTACTATGCTAAATAACAGTGGTATGAAATGTAATAAAATTTTCAATAATAATTGCTTTAGAGGTAAATAAGGTACTATATATACCGAAACATATGAAATTATACAATGCAATAGAATAGTTTAGCGCCAAAGTATGTATATTGTAATGTGCGACTCCTTTCAGTTTTCATGTACATATATATTATAATGTATTAAATCGCGATATACGTAATATAATTGGATAATAAAATAAAAATAAGGATTGAGTGGTCAGTGAATTCTTTTCATAATAATCACATCATACCCTAAAGCTAGCATTGAAAACATTGCTATCACGATAGCACCGGACATCGAGACAAAATAACTCGAGAAGATGACCCTCCTTATCTCTCTCGAAAACGTCGAGTGAGGTTAAATTTTCATCATCATTCCCGAAGCATTTCTGAATCTTGTTTTAGTTCGAACTCGTATGCCGCATCCATTTACAAAATAAATAAAAATTGTCGCTTTTTGGGACGGATGTTTTGCGGCGCCATCGTCGCCTTCGTTGTTGTGAGCGTGGTGTCGCCGTCTTTTTGCGGCGTTACACGTATGTTCTTTACTCACGCCTTTATGATGGAAAGAAGAGAATGTTTTCATTTAATTCGTGTTTAAAACAAATACAACAAGCCAAATATATAGGTTGTGGGAGGAGAGAAGGAGAGAGGGACAGGTTTGATAATTGTCTACAAAAAAAAACTAACAATGTATTAACTAAACTAATGCACTAACATTCCCCCTTAATACATTGCTCTTGTAAATGTACCCCTAAATAAATCAAACTTCACTTTTCCAAGATGTTTGGTGAGAATATATGCAACTGAAAATCAGAGGGCGTGTGGAGATGATTTTTGTGGTTCAAGAAGCTTGTTCACGAATGTAGTGACATTCAACCTCAATATGCTTTGTTCGTTCATGAAAAATATGATTTTTCTCAAGCTTCAACACACCTTGATTGTCGCAGTGAATGATGGGAGGTTTCTCTTCAGGAATCCCTATATCGAAAGAATGCAATGTAACCAAATCACTTCATACACGGATCCTCGTGCGGTGTGATATTTAGCGTCGGTGGATGAGAGAGCAAAAACAATTTGCTTCTTGCTAACCAATGAGATAGGTCCATATCCGAGATGAAAAACATATCCTGAAGTGGATTTTCTATAATCAACGGATCCTGCATAGTCTAAGTCTATATATCCCTGTAAGAAGAACTGAGTGTTCTTTTGATATTCCAGACCAAATTTAATTGTACCTCACACGTATCTCAACACATGCTTTTCTGCTATCTAATGACATTTCTTCAGCTCCTGCATAAATCTGGCAAGATAGCTCACTGCAAAGCAAAGATCGGCCCGGTATAAGTCAAGTAACTAAGACTCCCCATAAGCTACCTGTAGTGAGTGCCATCTACCTACGGTGAATCCTAGAATCTATATAATTGCAAACCTTTTTCCATAGGTGTGGACATTGGTTTACAATCTAACATTCCATACTTTTCCAGGAGTGTCTTGGCATATTTCATCTGGGAGATGAACATATGATTCTTCTTCTGCCATATCTCTAAGCCAAGACAATAGTGAAGTAGCCCCAAATTGGTCATGTCAAAGGATTTCTTCATATCATTCTTTACATCATCCAAAAGATTGTTAGAACTTCCTGTGATCACAAGATCATCTACATACAAAACTAGAATGACAATATCTGTTCCTACCTTCTTGATGTATAAATTTTTATCTAAGGGGCTACGAATGAATCCATCTTTGTAATAGGTGATCATCAATTTTTATATACCATGCCCTAGGTGCTTGTTTGAGTCCATAAAGTGACTTTATCAGAGGACATACCTTGTGTGGTTGATTCTCATCTACAAACCCTTCAGGTTGGGCCATGTATACTTCTTCTTTGAGATCACAATTCAAAAAAGCACTCTTGACATCCATCTATTTAAGTTTCCATCCATTTTGTCTTTGTCGGTGCATAGACAACTCGATGGTTTTGATCTTCACAGTGGGTGCAAAGGTCTCGTCATAGTCAATCCCTTCTTCTCGAGCATAAAACTTTTGCAACAAGTCATGCTTTTTGTTTGTTGATTGAACCATATACCTTATATTTTGTTTTGAAAATCCATTTGCAGCTAATGGATTTCTTACCTAGAGGTAGATCGAAAAGTTCCCACGTCCGATTCTAAATTAGGGAATCATATTCAACATCCATAGCTTGTTTTCACTGTGGTTGGTCTAATGCCTCACGAACAGTGTCAGGTTTGGTGCTATCAACAACTTAACTCATGAGTGCAAAATTTACCTCATGTCCGGCTTGACTTAATGTTCTGACTCCTATAGAAGTACCTGGAAGTGAGTTTAGGTGTGCATCCCTAATAGTATTCCTGACCCATTTTAGACATTGGTGCTACTACTACTGATGTGAAGATATGTTTTACAGTGTGCCTAGATCAACGAACAAGTATCCACTCAGCTCTTCTTCTCTTTGAGAAGAATCATCTTTCCCATCATCTAGATGTGTGAGCAATCTATGTGACGATGTCGATCTTGTATCTTCATTGTGTGATAGGGAGTCAAAGGACAACTCATCACACACCACATCTCGACTCTCATAGATTTTCTTCATCTCAAGATCCATGAGACAATATGCCTTTGAGGTAGTACTATACCCCAAGAAAAGACATGGCAGTGTCTTTGGATTGATCTTCTTCCTTTTCTCATCTAGAACATACATATATGCAGTACAACCAAAAAACTCTCAAGTGATGGATAGAAAGTTTATGATCATTCCATACCTCTTTTGGTATCTTGTTTCGCAAGATCTTCATGGGTGATTAGTTGAGTAGATACACTCTATATCTTGACTGCTTATGCCCAAAAATGATCCTCCAACTTGGCGGTGGAGATCATACAATGAGCCATCTCCATGAAAATTTTATTGTATCGCTTGGAAATCCCATTCTATTGGGGCATATAGGGTGTTGTCAGATGTTGTTGAATGCCATGTTGCTTCAAGTATGCTAACAATTTCTTTGATACAAATTCCCCCCCTCAATCTAAACAGAGGAGAAGGAGAGGCTTCCCAGACTACAGTGGCATGCTAGTAAAAGGTTTGGAAATTGGCAAATGCCTCACTCTTCTTCCAGAGAAAATATACCCACATTTTCCATGAGTAATCATCAATGATGAGCTGGAAGTATTCAAAACCTTGGAAGCTAGCTAGTAGGGTTCCACACAGATCGATATGTACAACCTGACGATGCTCTGTAGAATGATAAGAGCTCTGTTTGAACGGACCTCTATGTTGTTTTCCTGCAAGAAATCCTGAGAAAATAGGTAAGGAATGAGAGAGTGGAGGAAGCCCTCTTACCATTTCCTTGGCACTGAGCTGATGCAAAGCCCCAGCAAAAATATGACCATATCGAAAGTGTCATAGTGTAGTGGAATCCGCCGTTGAAGCAGAGAGAGCAATGTTAGATGAAGTGACCGCATCCAGTGCAAATAGATGGCCCTTCATAAATGCTTGAGCAATAACTGAGTCTCCTTGGGAAATGATGTAGGACTTGACCCCTTTCTCAACAAAGAATTCAACCTGCATTTGATGATTAAGAAGTTGACTCACAGACAAGAGATTTGAGGTCAAACCTGGAACATATAGCACCTTCGTGAGTGTACATCTTCATGTCCTAAGAGGAATGATGACATCACCAATCCCCACCACAATATACTCCTAATTATCTACGATGGTGATCTGATCTCCAGTGGGCTAGTCACTCAGGGTATGGAACAACTTCTTATTGCCAGTCATGTGTTTGCTGGCACCCGAATCAATCAACTAGACACTTTCTCGGCTGTAAATTCTGTGAGACTAGGACAATGTCTGGATGAGTTGTTTCTGGAACCTCTTCATCGAAGGTGGCATCCTGTTGAGTAGCAATATGACCCTTCTACCTCTGATTACGAGCACACCATCGAGATTTCTTGGAATATCCTTAGCCAGAAGTTCTCTCTTCACCAGATTTTCCATACTTGTGACTGTTGTAATAACAATTCGCAGTCGTGTGCATATCCATGGAGCAAATGTGGCACCATCGATCCACCTTGTTGTTCTGCTCGCTACTTCTATGATGGCCACCGAGAAGGTTTCTTCTGTGGATGCTGCTTTTGATTTTAGGGGTTGACTTCCCTTTCCGAGGCTTATGCTTTTGGCTAGTGATGAGAGCCTTGTCTTTGAAGGCTTCTTGAACATTCTGAATGGATTCTTCCTACTAGAGATAATTCACCAGTTGACAAAACTCACCTCTTGTTGAGTGATGGTCAACGTGGTGATCAGTGTCTAAAACCGGGAAGTAAGAGCTCACAAGGTGAGTGGAAATAGAAACTTGTCGTCAACGGTTCACCAAGAGAAGAAATTTCTACACGTAACTCCGCCACACGCCGCAAGAAGGCTTCTACCGATTCACCATCATGCATACTCAATGTGTGAAGCTTTTTCGAAGATGCAACATTGTTGTCAGATTCTTGGCTTCATAGATGGTACATAATGCGGCCCATGCCTTAAAGGAAATGGTTGCTTCCCAAATGTGAAGTTGAATCTCATCAGAAAGACTCAGAGTGATAAGCATTAGTGATTTTGCATCAGCCTTTTTATACTTATCCAATAGATCAGCATCTGTGGGAGGGGTGTCCATGCCAGAAATGATCCCCCAAAGATCTTCAAACTGAAGAATCATCCACATCTTGGTTTTCCATGCGGAAAAATTTGGCCCTTTGAGTAACTAGGCATTCGACAACAAAATGCGAGGTGTAGACATTTTTAAAAAACTAAAAATTATATTTTATTTATTTATTTTCAAAAATGGTTACAATGCTTACTGAAGGAACCTATCTTGAAGATGGGCTCTATAGGCTCGCGCAGTGAGATGCAGACACTCTTGTGGGTGTTCTACTTTGTGTTCATCTTCTACATCATAGCCACGTTCAATTTCTACACAAATCCGCCATACTTGACATCGAACGTTGAACCAAAAATACTCCAATAGTCATCAGCGCACAATCTTGTCAAAGAGAATATTCCTAGTGTTACGGAGATCGTTGACCAAAGCAAAGAATAGTCCAGTGGTGTCTTCGTTATCACTCAATGCCCAAACATTTGGTGCATTGCTCGTGGTGCTTTTTGCATTCAAAATTTGTGACGTACATGGGCTGGCCTCGTTTTGAGATCACGTGTGAACCGCATGAAAGAAATGGTGGTGAAATAATTTTCCACACGGTTTTACAATTGGCAGGCTTTGCTAGTGTTGGCTTTGCTTTGAAAGCAATGATGGCAAAGATATTTATTCTCACTTCAAAACTTTGCACAGCCTCTCCTTGGTCGCTTTAATTTTCTAACACGATCCACTTTTCTATTTAATGGAAGATGTAGTTGGTCTGATTTATGTGCAATGATTTTCTGTCTCCCACATGTCCAAATATATACAAACTGGTTGCTACAACTTATAATGCGGGTTCAAAACCCCAAAACAGGTTTCTTCCCCATGTGCCAAGCAATTGGTGCTCTCAAACTTGGTCTGCAGGACTCCTCCTTTGTACACTAGTTGAGGCTGGTTTCACTTCACGTAGGTTTCCTATTGAAACAGGTTGATCCTCCAATCTGAGTGCATGGGATCTCCAAACCGCCACACCCAAGGTCACTTCCACACACAAGTAGGACTAGATGCCAAATAAAAATCAAAAATCCAATGAAGATTGCGCCAATGATATAAGAGCTCTGATACTAATGATGGAAAGAAGAGAATGTTTTCATTCAATGCATGTTTAAAACAAATACATCAAGCCAAATATATAGGCTTTGTAGGAGGAGAGGAGATAGGACAGTTAGATAATTGTCTACAAACAAAAACTAACAATGTATTAACTAAGCTAATGCACTAACACTTTCTAGGTGATCTTAGAAATCAGAAATGCTTCACTACTTTCTTCATATTTGCAAAATGGTTTCTTTATCTTTCACATTTTCTTAAAAGGAACTCATTTTCACATTTTACTTACAAATTTTCCATTTATTGCAAATTTGAGTGAGATACCTTGTTGTGTATGCTCTTTCCTTAGATATTAGGATGATGTGGGAAATCAAAAACAGCATCTCATCTCCTTTGTATGAAATTTTGGAAAATTACTAGCCTTGGTATGTAGGAAAAAAATCACTTGTCAAAGAAAGATGTAAAACCAAAAACAAGACACAAACCTTCTAATACATGTTTTCATATAGGTTTCCAAATGGTAAGATAAAAAACACACCATATTCAAAACACCATATTGCAGGTTTTGGAAAAGGGTATGTCCCTATCCACTCAACTTGAACATAACCCCTTTGGCATAAACGCCTTAAGCTATAACAATGGGGGTGGTTCCAGGAACCCTAAAGTATTCCACCGTTGTGTAACCTCGTGGATGAAATAGGAAGCACCTCGCTTACCCACTTGACTAGTTTTCCTTGTGAGTTAGAGTTAGAAAGTTGTTCGTATCACGACCCTGGAAAGAGTACATGATGGATGCAATTATTTCCCACTTTGTACTTGAAGGGGAAAAGCCGAGATACTCCCAAATTATTCAATGCAACTTTACGGGTAAATCGTGCCCACTCTTAGATGACTTTGTAACACCTAGTTGAGAGATCTTATCAAGGAAGCCATTTTGTCTTGAGGCCCACTTTACTAGTCCTTTGTCGCATCTTGGCCATCATGAAGTTATAATTTGTTTGCATTCGTAACCTTGTTTTTGAACAAGGTCAAGAATCCACTTAAAGTTGGATCTAAGTGCCTTTCATCATGGAAATTGGATGACGTTCTCACGTGGCTTAGCTTCTTTCTCACCTTCATACGAGGTGAAGCTCTGCCCAAGTAATGCTTAGTTCATTTCCATCTTTTGATCTACACCTTTACTTTCTTGTTTCCCATTTGGGGAAACAAAAGGCATCTTTTCGGAGTGTTGTCATAGATAGTGTTCACCAGGTTTTTGTCTATTTATGCTCATCCATGTTTTCAGCTTAGTTGGTAAAGGTCTAAAGTGTGTGGATGCATCCTCATATCTTTGATGGCCACTTGATCTTGATTTCAATATCATCATCATAGTTTGGATTGATTCATCATTTGATCTCCCTTTGACGTGTTACCTTGTTCGCATTGTCTAGACACAATTAATATACTTATGTAGTGTTTTTCATAAACATGATCTAAGTATCCACGTTGTGGCATTACGCTGCGCACATTTTAGTGCATCCTTAGTATAATTTGACTTGGTTTTACTTCAAACATTTTCCAAAATCTTGAAAGGTGTCGATTCTTATGTTTGTGTCATTTCAATACCACTTTGGTACTAATATCTCACTTCTCTGTGAAGCTGGATAAACGTGTCCAATTGGTGTGGTTACGTGGCTTACATTTGTAATCCTCACCCTTTAACATTTTGGCCTTGTTGGTTGTTGAATGTGTTGTTGTATCCTTTGATTAGGAGTCACATCTACCCTTTGTTAATATTTACGCCATGTTCATTTCAAGCTTGAAGTAAATATTGACATTGTGTTGATCATCTTTGCATCGAACTATCACTTTGCATGTGCATTTGCATAGGGTTTATTTCCTTGTTGATTGGCTTTGTGTTTCACACTTGCATGATTGTTCCTTGTGATTATTCACCCAAAAAACTTATTTTCTAGGACAATCCTTTTCGATCTTGTCAAGATTGCATCATCTCGATGTCTATTTTCCTTAGAAATTATTCGAAAAATCATGCATACATCTCGATACTTACAAAATTTCTAGTTGGATGTCATTAGGCTACTCAAATCGACATGTCACTTCGTTACCTTTGAAGGATTTCCATCCCACTATCTAGGTGAAGACATTTGTGCTTAAAATACTAAACATGACTGACTATCACATGGTTTCTCAAATTTACAACAATATGGAACATATGTTTAGTAGTTCAAACCAAAAGATTCCCATTATGACTAAGCCTCATTTGGTTCTTTGTGTTAGAGAGCCCATTCGGGTACCCTGTTCCCCACCTTCAGCTCATACTCGGTGGCATGGTTTGGATGCTTCGATCCAAATTATAATTCAGTTCCCCCACTCTTCTTGATTCATATCCAAACTACCATTCAGATTCCTACTCTTCTTCTGAAGAATCGAATCCCAACTATTGTTTAGATACCCTTAGATCAAATGTTGAATCACGGTTCTCCCTTCCTTTGAAGGAACTTTATTCCAACTCACCTCAATTATGTCTTCCTCGTTTGAAGACTCATATGACTCTAAGTTCCATCGATTGAACATCTAATTTGGGTCTTGAGTCACGGTCCTCCCTTTCTTCGTAGGACCTCCTTCATCAGTCATCTCAATGACCTCTTCCTCCATCAAAGAGTTCTACGACCAAGGTTACCTCTAGTACATCACCCAATTTAACTCCTACATCACAACTTAATGGATGGCTATGTGATCCTATTTTCTCTCCTACATTGCATCGTCTTCTAGAAAAGTAATCTAGGTCCAGATCCAAATCATCCATTCATGGGATGCCTACCTCTAATCCTACTTCCTCTCTCGAGTCATCCTCTTCCTTCAATCAATATTCCCCACTCATCGGACATGTTTCTTCTATTAAACCTTCTATGGCTACAAGACAACAACCCTCTACTAATTTATTTCTCTCAAAATGAAGAAACAATCGACTACATGATGATATCCCTTTAGAGGATTGTAAACAAGGATTCTTTCTTGAACTTGATACTCTCATGTATTAGGGAAAAGAAGTAGATTCCTTTTATCAAAATATAGAGGAAAACCCTAAAGTCATGGAACTTGATTCTTCATCTTTTATTTCATCTTCACCTTCTTCTTGATCATGATGAGATGTCGAGGTTTGGCATTGAGCCATGGCATATCTTCTTGTTGCCAAATAATTCATTATCTATCATCATTCCTCTATCAAAATCTTACCTTGGGTCACTGCTGAGTAGCCCATCGTCTTCTTCCATACTTGGGCCACCTCAAGTAGTCCTCCATTTTCTACTTATGGGTCACATTTTGGTATCCCATTACCTTCTATTCTTAGGGCAAGTCCTAGTAGCCCTTCATCCTCTTCTATATATGGGATGCCTCCAGTATTACCTCCTCATCTATACTTTGGCCACACCTAGTAGCCCTTTGTCATATTCTTCTATTCTCGAGCCATGTCCTCGTAGCCAAAATTCTTCCATATTAGGGCCATATTCTAACAACCTTCGTTTCCTTCTATCGGTGTCTCACCTCCTCGTAGCCCATCCTCTTGAATTCTTAGACCGTACCATTTTTAGCCATCACACATTTCTTCTATCAATGGTTATGGAAATCCCATACTCATTTCTCACATCAGGTTTAAATTCCCACGTTCAATTTCTTCTCCTTCTCGGGATAAAAAAATGCTAGCGTATAAGAAACCCAAACAATTTATTAATCAAGCTCAACTCAAAACTTCTAAGAGCTCCAAATTTTTCAACACTTTAAACAATCTTAGGGTTCAAAATCAAACACACTTTAAGAACACACATCAACGTAACCATCAAGTATGGCACAAAGTGCATAAACCTATGGATGGGGAATTAAATATCCCACATACAAAATCCATGTTTAAGGATAAATTGCAATCATTTGTTGAGTACGAGCTCACCATGATCATCAAGATCGAGAAAATATTACGCTTGATAAACAAATGCAACTATTCTCCCTTATCAAGGAAGTCACAAACATCGTTGTTGGATCCTATCATACAGAGTGACTTTGTTCATCCCAACCTCTTAAAACTATATAAAAAAAGCTAAAAATTAAAAAAAAATTCAAAAATACAAAAACATGAGAAAACATAAGAAAAAGTCAAAGGTAAAAAGATCACACATTGCAATCAGGTATTGCGTACACATGGATGTTCCTTTCTTCCCTTTCTTATCATTCTTCTACAAGTCTTCCTACCATTTTCATCGTTTCGGTGATATTTTGGTTAGCCTTTTCACACGCATTTTGTGACATTTATCTCTATGGTATCCATTTGACCCTAGTCTTTTATCACCTTGGTAAATTAAAGAATGGATGACCTCTTAGAGATCCTATCACATTCAACATCTAATAATATTGTTGCGAATAACTTTTGGACATATTTGTTGACATTAGCTAATGTCATCATCACAATCACTTCAACCTCCTTCCATGAAGCCATCTATGGTTCTTAACCCCTTGTCGAAAAAAGATAGCTGAAATAAGTTTTTCGAAAGAAAAATAATCAAAATCAATCAAAAAATCAAAAGCTAAAAGCTAAGAGCAAAATAAAATTGATAAATAACTCTCACTTGGGTTATTTCCAATAATCTCTATTGGGGTTATGGACGTCTAACTGGTAGTAGAGAAATGTTGTGATTAGAATCAAATTCATCTTTGTCGGGGACACCGGACACGGGTAGCAAAGCAATGTACGGTTATCCTTCCACCCTTGATTGACAAAATCACCTATCACCTATCAAAATAAATCATTCCTACCCATTGGCTAGGGTTCCTTCACTTGTTGTATATTAAATATTCCCTTCAAGAGGTAACTAAATTCTACGTGCACACACTTTGGATCTCTATGAGTTGGCGGGATTAGTATGTTACCAAGTGTCTTTTTCTTAACCTTGTTCGAGACTCTTACTTTAGTCCTTATCTCATCTAACAATTTGTGCGTTTGGCTAATAATTTCTTCATCGTGAAGCTTATAAGCTACATTCATATCATTCACATCGTTCTTCTACTACGTTCAGAACATCCATGTGTATGGGATTACTTATTTTCCATGTTTCCAGACACCTTTTTCTCTTTTCACAAAAGTAATCTTCTCCTTCCTTTTTATCATGTGCTTTTAGGCCAACTTACACTGGGGGAATCCTTGCTTCTTCCCAGAACTTCATTGGTTTACGTTCATCATCATGTTGAACCTATCCATAATGGCCATGGGTCCCACTTCTACCCATGAAGACTTTTGCCTTTGAATACTCCCACCTAGTCACTAGGACATTTTTGGATCTTGCCCTTTTTCACACATGCGTAACCTTTTGCCCTTGTAAATCCCATCTATCTCTAGGGTCATCCAAACTTCCTATTCTTCCCAGTACATAGTTTCGAAAACTTTCAAAATTAACAAAAACATTCAAATATGTTAGAAAAATCAAAGCATTCAAATATGTTAGAAAAACCAAAACATTAAAATATGTTATAAAAATTAAAAAAACATTCAAATATGTTTAAAAAGACATCAAAAACAATTTAAAATTATCCTACAAAACAACGCTCTTTGGATCTCACCGATCATGTGCATGACTCATGGATCATCTTGATCTACCTCCATCAACAAAAGCTAGGCTACTTACTTCATCTATACTACGGGGCCAACAAGTTTCTGATCTTGTTTCATAGTTCACATTACTTTTTCATTGGACCCAAGTGTCCTCCATTATTCTCCTCACATGCATCCTTTCTTGGGGAACCATCGTTAACCCTTGTCGTTAATTCGCACAGGTTGGAACTGAAGCTTGATAACAAAAACATTACATCTTGTTTCTCTGTTAAGTTAGCTTGTTTACTTTCTCGTATTGCATTGTATTATGTATGTTACATGGCGTTAGGAATCTTTTACTTTCTCGTATTGCATTGCATTATGTATGTTGCATGGATTTAGGCATATTTTACTTTCTCGTATTGCATTGCATTATGTATGTTGCATGGAGTTAGGAATCTTTTACTTTCTTGTATTACATTGCATTTTATATGTTGCACGGAGTTGGCATTTTTAGCAACGGACATTTGTTCATGTATGGCTTTTCATGTCATGCTAAATTTTTTTCATTCTTTTTAATAAGGACCGATGATGAATATCCTTAGAATTATGATGAAAATAAAGTTGTTTAAAAGGCAAGTGGATGGATGTTAGCTCATTCCCCATCCTCATACTCCTTTCTTTTATATATACCCTTTATTCTTCTTCACAATGTTCTTTCTTTCGTTCTCTTTCTTTCATTTTTTTGATCATCGATCGAGTTCTTCTATCACCCCATTGACAATTGATGGGGCATACTCCATTCTACTCATTTTTCTTCTATCCCTTCGAAAACTTCTACTTGTTTATGCTTGTCTACTTTCTTTGAAGTGACTTCACTTACGCCATCTCAAAGAGGGAAAATGTCGACACACGAAATATGCTTACACTTAGCATTTCCTCCCATTCAATTGATTAATGACACTTTGTTAATTCCCTGTTTCTTTGCTCCATTCTCGGATGCCCATTCACAATACTCTTTCAGTCGTATTCCTCCTATAATTAGCTTATTTGGCTAATATATTTCTTATTAGCTAAACATTCCTCCTTTCGACCATTCATAACCTTCATAGTTCTCTCTAGACCACTTCTATTGGCTTCGTAGGCTATCTATCATCGGTCGCAATTGGTTATCTAGACCCTCCCAACTCTCAAAGAGTCTCTAATCAATTGCTAATCAAGTTTAACTAGCCTAAACCCTAGTTAACTAAGCCTAAAGCATGTTTATCCTAATCTAATCTAAAATTTATTTTTAATCTTTAGTCCTACATGTAGCCAAATTCCAAATTCTACCAAACCAAAAGCTATAAATACAAGGCTAAGCCTACCCATTCAAACACACAACTTTACATAAGCTAAAGCCAAAACAAGCCTAAGAAAACATAATATCTCATTTGCATTAGCCAAGCTAATAAGGCATTTGATCTTGGGTCATCCACCATAAAAATAGCTTTATCTTGTACCCATGTTAGGTTAGTAATGGAATAGCTAAACATGGCCATGTAGCCATTTAGTGAGATTCATTCACCCTCATGGAGTAAAACAACAAAACTGATTGCTTAGATCCTCTTAGGTTCATTATTTCAATCTTTCAAAGAATAGAAGTTAGTTATATTTTCTATATTTCTTGTTATTTCAAGTTTAAATGCATGCAAATAGGATTCCTTTCTCATTTCTTATCAGATGTTCCATCGAGGGACTTTGTTCATTTCTACTTTCTTTGAAGTAATGTCACTTACGCCACCTCAAAGAGGGGTAAATGTAGACACCTTAAATATGCTTACACTTAGCATTTCCTTCCATTCAACCTATTGAAGACACTTTGTTAATTCCTCCTTTTTTCGCTCTATTCTCGGATGCCCATTCACAACACTCTTTCAGTCGTATTCCTCCTATAATCAGCTTATTTGGCTAATATCTTTATTATTAGCTAAACATTCCTCCTTTCGACCATTCATAACCTCCTTAGTTCATTCTAGACCATTTCTATTGGGTTTGTAGGCTATCTTTCAATCGCAATTGGTTATGCAAACCCTCCCCCAACTATCAAAAAGTCTCTAATCACTTGCTAATCAAGTTCAACTAGCCTAAACCAAGATTAACTAAGCCTAAAGCTTGTTTATCCTAATCTAATATAAAAAAATTGTAATCTTTTGTCCCACATGCACCCAAATTCCAAATTCTTCCAAACCAAAAACTATAAATACAAGGCTAACCCTACCCATTCAAACACACAACTTTACATAAGCTAAAGCCAAAACAAGCCTAAGAAAGCTTAAGAGCTCATTTTCATTAGAAAAGCTAATAAGGCATTTGATCTTGGGTCATCCACCATTAAAATAGCTTCATATTTCACCCATGTTAGGTTAGTAATGGTATAGCTAAACTTGACCATGTAGCCATTTAGTGAGATTCATTTACCCTCATGGAGTAAAACAACAAAACTGATTGCTTAGATCCTCTTAGGTTCATTATTTCAAGCTTTCAAAGAATAGAGGTTAGTTATATTTGTTATATTTCTTGTTATTTCAAGTTTAAATGCATGAAAATTGGATTTCTTGCTCATTTATTATCTGATGGTCCATTGAGGGACTTTGCACAAATCTTTGGGGTTTTTCCCCATATCCATAGCTCTTTGCAAAATCTTTCATTGAACACAAATGTAAACAAAAAGAACTAACTAGTTAAACATGCTTGAAATCATATTAAGCTTCATTATTCTACTCCTAACCTTGTTTAGATTGCTTGAGACTAGAATATAGTCTCCTCTTACATTTGTGATTATTTTGATAGTTTACAAAAAGATTGATAAATTATTTTTAAAGGTGATCTTGATAATGCAAGGTGAGTAAAATAGTTTTCATTCTTTTTTTAATAATAGTTCACATGATATAATTTCATATTAAATTTGGTTAGGAAGAAGAAAATAAGGTAAACAAAAATAATCTAACCATTAGAATGTTAAGACAAAACTTCTAGGTAGGAATGACCTTCCAAACACTTTTGTTATATACCGAAAGGTATTGTTAATGAAAATAGAAGACAGAGAGTAGAGAAATAATAAATTTAATGGATGTGCATAAGTACCATTCAATTCAATCATTTGGGTGTGTGATAAGTTGAGAGAGAGAGAACATAAAGTATATTCAAGCCTTATGAGTATGATAAGTTATTTGAGCGTATTTTTAGCACACAACTCATGATTATAGGATATTGTCAAAATTGTTAGTTTCAAACACATAATTGACAAAATTAAGGTTTCTATACATGGTTTATCATTAAATGTAATCTTGTTATAGTTTTGATTGTATTTCTTGACTTTTGCTTACATTAAATTGATAAAATAATAGCCCAAAACAAGATCATTTTACCTTAAACCCCTAATATGGGATACCTAACCAAAACATACAATGTAAACACACAATAGAAAACACCCATTAAATAAATTTTTAACATGATTTTTTCAATAAAAGTGAATTTACACAACACTTATATTAAAATTTACTACATTTTACATATATGGATCAAAATATAACAAAAACACGTTTTTCAACAAAACATGATAATGATAAAACTTACAATAAATTTTCATAAATATAATTATAAGAGGAACCCAAAACCATATTTTACTTAAAATGAATGGAACAAGATTTTGATTTTTATAAGAATACAAATTTCCAAAATACCCTATTGATTCCTATGATTTTATCTTATGATTATATTAACATTCGAATACTCCATGAAATCTCTTAAATCATCGAGAATGCAACAATACACTTCCAATGTTCTAGTTTATCGGTTAGTCCACAATGTTACAATTCACAATAACTAAATTAATTAAATTCATTCGATATTAAATTCTTATTTGTATATTTCCCAACATGATTTGATATCTCATTCATGCAAGTAGGTTTTCTCACAAATACAAACCACTTTTCTACTCTCACAACATCTCAATATATTAATGTCCGATATATATATATATATATATATATATATATATATATATATATATATATATATATATATATATATATATATATATCGGACATTAATATATTGAGATGTTCTGAGAGTAGAAATGTGGTTTGTATTTGTCCATTAAATATATTATATTATATTAATATCTCAACATCTCAATTAATTAATGTTCATATATATATACATACATGCATACATACATACATATATATATACTCACACACCATAATAACATGATCATGTTTCCCCTATACTATCTCTTTACATGTTATTTTAATAAGCTTAATTTGGTCTTTTTCCTCCTCTAAAGAAGCAAGAAGGAAATCCCAATTTTAGTTTCATATTCTAATATTTAAGAACAAATTTTATTATAAATTATCTTAAGACACGTCAATTTCAGCTATCAATGTAATCATTAATATTAACTAAATTGGAGAGTTAACACTTATAATTTAGGTAAATACAATATTATATTCATTTTATAAGATTCCACATTTTTACGGGGTGAAAATTGATTTTCTAATTCACAATAAAAAAATACGATGATTCTATTATAAAAATGAAGCATCAATATTTATAAATCTATTAAAGAACGAGTTGCTCTTGAGATATATCAAAAATTAGATCCACAACTAGTGGTAAAACTCACCCTAAAAATAATGGGAATATTAAACTATTAACTCTCAAATCACATCCGAATTGAACTAGATTGAACTAACATTAACTAAATCTGAATTACATTATTCAACACATAAACATAAGTTCATTATTGAGTTATTATGATGAACTAATTAACTAAATTTTCACAATTCTATTATATATATGATATTTATAATACATTCTTCAGCTATAAGCCTTTTAATAGAGAGTGTGACAACATAGCTACATCATATTATTTATTAGAAATTTAATTTGTAGGGAACATTATAAGCTACTATTTTTCATTCAAATAAGGATTCCCTCCAAAATTATATATCCCATTTTTAACATATTATGGGCATCCAAACCCAAATATTTCATCCACTCCACTAAGTTAGATGCGCATTTCACAAAATTCATTTCCTTCTCTTCATTAGCACTCCCATATGCATATGATGGCATGATTGTATACCATCCTTTGTGAGAAGGATGTGAACAATCCCAATGAGAACCTTTTATTTTGTTATTCATAGACCTAAAACAATGCACCTCATTCCTTATCCACTACTTTTCACCCCTTTTACGTCATCCTTAGCCATACAACATGGCTCAAGAAAGTCTTAAGAACCTAAAGACCATATAAAAAGACATTGATTAGTTTAAACTCGTAAGTTTATGTATGTGCAATATATAATATATTTTTGAAATGACCTAGTAACTTTATGTAACAGCCATAAAAAATGCCCATGTGAGACCCAATAACAACCTAGGTTTAGTTAGAAAAATTATGAAATAATTTTTTTTGAAAAGCATGCCCACAAAAGTTTTCGAAAAAATAGTTGCCACATTAATGTCTCTAAGGTGATGACTTTAATAATTAATTTTCCATGATAACACAATATTTAAAATCTACAGTATGCTTTAGTACATTGTTTTGACTAAGAAAGTTTAATATCCCTAAGGATTATTTAATTAATAAATTAATTCCTACTAAAGTTGAATACTCCCCCATGGGGTGTCAAGGGTAAAAGTGGCCAATGAAATTAAATACCAAGGTTATTTAATTTCTACAATGTTGAAACAACTAGCAAGGTCCCATATTAAAAGTTGGGTTAGGATAATGAACACTTCCCTACCCTATAAAGTAACCCTTTAAAAGTAAATTCATATTTTGAAATTAAAACATTTAAATTAAAAGGGTAATTTCTATTCACCCACTCTCCACCTACTTTTTGTAGGGATGAATCTCATCCCTTGGATGGATTCAATTTGGTCCCTTGATGAGGAAAAAGGGTAACCAAACCTAAAGCATCCTTATGAAGTCTTCTTTCACATTTGATTCATTATTTTTCTTTGGTTTTGTAGGTTGAAGGAGGAGGAAGAGAAGCCATTAGGGACCATATCAAGCTCTTGGAAGAGGCTTCCAAGCTCCATTATTTGTCTATTTTTGATACCCTCATCGGGTTTGAAAATTTATTTATTTATTTTATTTGGTTCATTTTCTTGTATTTGCCCAAATGGGCTTGTGGGTATTTGCCCATTTTATTTATAAACCTACATTGAATCCATATTTTCATTTTGAGTAGGTATATATACGTATATATGTATATATACTTTAAAATATTTGTGTATATAAGTATTTATTTTAAGAAATCTTTTATTTTTTATTATTATTTTAATTTTTAATGGGTTATAGAAACCCAAATTCAAAATATGATCAGAAATATGTGTGTGTGTGTGTGTGTGTGTGTGTGTGTGTGTGTGTGTGTGTGTGTGTGTGTGTGTGTGTGTAAAATGCATAGTCTGCAGTGTGACAATTTCCATTAAGGCCGAGTAAAGAACAATTCACGGGGACACACTATGTACTCGGGATGGGTCGGTGACCCCAATTCCTAATTGCATGGATCTGATTCCTACAGGCCACACTTCCATGCACCGCCCACAAAATTAAGCTTGGCACATGTTTAATAGCCTTTTTTTTAACATAAGTTTTGGTCAATACATAAAATTCAACGTATTTTCTTATAAGTTTTAAATTCAGTACTTTTGTTTATATAGATTTTAACACACACACAAACACACAAACACACACATATATAATTACAAGAACTTTTTCTTTTTATTTAAAACCATAATAATAATATTTTATTATTAAAGTATTTAAGGTATTGCTATTGCTTTATAAAGTAATGATGAAATTGTAGGTAGTAATATTACAAGTTAAGTATAGGTTTATATATAATCAATACTTTATTATTTAGAAATTTGATAAGATTTGTGTGGAAGATAGGAGGAGATTAAGTTTCATTTCCTTCGCATTTGTAGTGGATTGACAATAAATGTATGAAAGTAGAATATAATACTAGAGATGGAACTTAGTTTAATTCATGGTCTATTGAAAGACTATTTGGAATATTAATTTCTTTCCATTTATTTAAATAAATTTTATCCTTCTTTCAACTACTATAAGAGATTAAACAAATGTAACTTTACAAAACTTAATAAATTTCATGGAATAGAAAGGGAGTATTATTTCTCAATACCAAAGTTTCAACACACTTTTATTATCCAAGGAGTAAGCAAGAGTCTTACTAACTATCAAATGCAAGTGTATAATGAAAATGAATATTTATTTTTACATGAACAAGTTTACACCATTATGACAAGAAGCATTCAACAACATTTCCAATGATTTTTATACAACAAGATAAAACACCCTAAATGGAGGTTAAATCAACTAAAATGGAAGGATATTTTTTCCTTTTTAAAAGCTTGCTTTATACTTCAAAAAACTAACTTTTTAAACACAATTCTTCCATTCCCTTTTAATATACAAGAGAACTTAGAAATTAAATAATGAATACAAATTTAATTTCAAAGAAACAACACAACAATTTTCATTACAATTACTAGTATAGTATCCTCAACTTTAAGTGGGAAAAATTAGACAAGAATGTAGTTAAAATAATACAAGGTTACAAGTTCCTCCACCCTAGGTATGAATAACAAAAGGGATTTTCAAAATAATGAGTTACCTAATGAGTCCAATAGAAAACTACAAGCCTCACAACACCAACAAGAGATATCCTTAATCATTTTCTTGATTCACAACAAAATGGGGGAGAGGCAACACTCTTCGCCCAACAAACTATCCAATGAGGAGGAGAACCCATCCTCCTCATTAGCCCCGATCCCCAACCACATTAAAATGAGAGGTGAAACAAACCAATGACAACAACAAGCTTGCACAACACAATGCAAAAATTTCACAACCATTCCAAGAACATTCAACATAACTACAACACAACAAGGAAAATAACCAAAAAAACAAGGCTTAAAAATGAAAGCCAAAGGAGCAAGAACCTATGGGAGGAAACTTATGCCTCCCAATGGGAAATGGGGGCCCACATAAAATCCTCCAATATAATCTCATATCACCTACATAATCTTATCCCTCCCTCAAGTACCTCTTATGCCTCCCTCATATAAGAAAAAGTAAGAAATGCAAGCATTCCTTGTCCAGGGTGGGGAACCTAACCCAAACTCCCTCCAAAAATGAAATAAATCTTATGCCTCCCTACATGAATTATCCCCATAGTCCCCTCCTACACTACACTAAGTAAATCTACCTAATCACACAATAAGAATTTCAAACACTCAACAAATACGAACACAAAAAAAAAAAAAGATAAAGGAATAACATAAGAAAAAGTAAAGCTCCTACCTTTCCATAGTAGAATTTTTCGAAGAGTCCAAATCCAATTTCCTTCAAACCCAAGAAATCACCAACAAGATCAAACAAAGACCACAAGAACTCTAAAAATCCACTAACTCTCAAAATTCAAGAGCACAAAATAATGAAGTAAACCTCAAACAAGAAAAATAACTTGAATAAATAGAGAAAGGGAGGGAGAAGGATGAGGTGGATCCATGTAGGATACCACATCACTCATCCTCAACTCCACCTCACAAGTCAAACTTAAAAATCCTAATCACAATTAATAAGTGGTTGAAGAAATGACATTTTTACTTACACACACAATCCATGCCCCTTAAGGACCAAAAGTAATTACATGTAAGAAGGTGCAATAAAGACTTACATTTTTCTTCCAAAAATTCATAATGGGGCCTAATTTTGATCCCCTAACATATAGGTAAGGTTGGTATAGAAATTTAAGAGGTGTAGGACAAGTTTAACTTGTCTCACAAGCCTCAAAAATTTTCCCCCAAGGAAAAATATGAATTTATAAGGGAAGGTGGAGTTTTTCACACTCAAAGTTACTTACAGATCACTAACAAGACATAAACCAAGAGCCATCAAATCTAATAAATGCATTATTTTGACCCTTTTATAATTTATTTTAGTAAAATAATTAATTTACTAATCTAGACATAAATCAAGTAATTAATAAAAGGAGAATACATCACTAAAATCACATACTAAAAATATTTATAAAGAACTAAACAAAATACAACACATAACCCTTGGTCACAATTTCCCCTAACAATAATTTAAACACACACATAGAAACACATCTTGCCATGGTGACCCTTATTGAATTCACCTAGAATTCGATTGTGGTTGGTCTCCTATCCCGGTAATGTTTGTTGTGACATGTACACAAAAAACACATAACACCTCCTTCGGCCTCATGCACGTATCAAAAACATCCGGGATAAAATATACAATATAAATCGACAATCATCTATAAATGAATTAAATATCATCTAGGAAAATATGATATCATATACAATTTCTAGTGACATTTCTATTCTACTTCTCACCCATGTAAAAATGATCACAACATTAGTTTAGTTATCAAAAGTCTACTCAATATGATGAAGTATCGCATGTATGAAAACACACACACACACACACACACACACACACACACACACACACACACACACACACACACACACACACACACACACATATATATATAACCATGTCAACAACATATCAACGTTAATATAAAATGTCTCTAATAATCCACATGCATCATATATGAATCAAAATCAAGAAAATTCTATGATCTCTAACATTTAACATCATGCCGAATCAAAAACTACAATAATATCCATAAGTATAGTCGAAAGATTATCATAATCAATAACAAAAAGGTGTCAAAGGGAAGTGGGCACTACATCCCCCTTCCTTAGACTCGACTTCCTCCTGGAAGTCACTGGAATAGGTGTGGAAACCGAACTCGTACAAATGTAACATCCTCCCATCTAGCTGAAACCTCATCATACCTATCCCACTTTGCACTCAAACCTGGTCAATATCTCTGCCTCAAAGGCCCAGGGTCATGCACTCTAAAATGTGGATGGGCTCCACCATCACCTACTCCTAATCTTACACATGCAATGAGATCTAATCTAGCACATGAGAAGGAGCTGCAATATATATCCTAAGTACTTGAAACATGAAACACATCATGGATGTGAGAAAAGCTAGGTGGCAACGCTAGACGGTAGGCCAAAGGGCCGATACACTCCAAGATCTCAAAGGGACCAAAAATCTAGGAGCTAATTTAGAACCTTTTTCATAATAGATAGGGATCTTATGTGGCCTAACATGAAGGAACACCTTCATACCCACATCAAAACTATGATCTATCCTTTATTGATCTGCATACTTCTTCTCCCGGTCTTGTGCCTCCTGCAATCTCTGTCTGATCATAACCACATGCGGCTCCATGTCCTATAATAAATTTGGCCTAAAAGAAACCATGTCCTCTAACCTGTCCCAACTAATAGGTTTCCTTCACTCTCTGCCATATAATGCCTGAAAAGGATCCATGCCTATCGAACTATGAAAAATATTATTGTAGGAAAACTCCACCAAGTAAAGGTACTCCTCTCATCTTGACTAGTGATCCATGATGTACATCCTAAGCATGTCCTCCAAAATCTGATTGACCCACTCAGTTTTTCCATCTGTCTTAAGGTGATACGATGTGATGAAATTTATCTTCATCCCAAGGGCATGCTGCGTGGTAGTCCATAAGTGCGAAGTATATAGAGGATCACGATCGCAAATGATCTTCTGCAAAATCCCATGCAATCTGAAAATCTCATCAAGATATACCTATGCCACTGCACTAGATGTGTAGGTTGTCTTCATTGGAGAAAAATCATCCAATTTCATCAATTTATGCACCGTGACCATGATGGCATCGTGGTGGTAACTCAATGTTGGTAACCCAACAATGAAGTCCATGGAAATAGTGTCCCACTTCCACTCTGGTATAGCATGAGGAAAGAGAAGGTCAGATCGATGCTAATGCTCGGCATTCACCTTCTAACACTCTAAACAATGTGATATAACTTTATCCACATCTCTCTAAAGTCCCCTCTAATGGTACACTCGTCTCGAGTAGTTCGCATCTTCTTCACCCCGGATGGGATGAATAGGGTGCATGATGAGCCTATATCAAAATGTCCTGTCTCAAACCTCCATATCTAAGAACATATATTCAACCTCTGTCTTTGAGAATACAATTTATCTCTATGGATAATCCATCAAGCTTCCCCACAAAGGGTCTCGAGACTTAATCTACCGCCCCGGCTACAAGGTAGAAGCATGTCGTGAGGAAAATGCTATAAAATTTGGCTCCACAAATCTATGCCCACTGAAGTGGCCATAACCACATGTCTCTATCTACTAAGAGAGTATGCAACCACATTCTCCTTCCCCTTCACATACTCTATTGCCATGTTATACTCACAAAGAAACTCCATCCAATGCTGCTTGACAAACATTGAGATTGGGTTGCATGAAGAGCCGCAAAGACTCAAGTGATTAAACTCGGCCAAGAAGGAAATGTCTCCATCAAACTAAGGTGTGTATAACTGCTGTAAGCTCAAGATCATGAGTTGGATAATTGAGCTCATAATCCTTGAGTTTGTGAGACTCAAAAGGCACTTGTAGTGCCAACCTCCCTTCGACACCTTTTTGTTATTGATTATAATACTTTCGACTATACTTATGAACATTATTGTAGCTGTTGATTTGGCATGATGTTAGCTGTTAAAGATCATGAATTATGGTTGATTTTGATTGATATATGATGCATGTGGATTATTAGAGACATATTTTATTGATTTTGATACGCTACTTGGCATGGTCATATATACATATATATATATATATATATATATATATATATGTATATATATATATATATATGTATATATATACATATGTATATATGTATATATATATGTATATATATATACATATACATATATACATATGTATATATATACATATGTATATATATACATATATATATATATATATATATATATATATATATATATATATATATATATATTTGTGTGTGTGTGTGTGTGTCTTCCTTATAGGTGATATTTTGTCATATCGAGTAAACCTAAAAATGGAAATAATCTTTTGATCATATGATTATGGATGGAATTGTAAAGGATATTATTGCTTACTTGGATGATGTTATGATTCATATATATATATATATATATAGATGATTTGGATTTATATTTTATATTTATTTTGGATGTTTTGATGTAGCCACGAGGTTGAAGGAGGTATTGGTGTTTTGCAGGTAAATATGTCACAGTAAACATCGGGGTATTGGAGACAAACCACATTGGAATTCTAGATTAATTCAACAAGGGTCACCATGGCAATGTGTATTTATTATGTGTGTGTGTGTGTTTGAATTGTTGTTAGGGGTACCCATGGGGGGGATCACCTTGAATGTGACCAAGTTGTTAGGTGTATTCTTTCATTTAGTTTCTTTTGTTTAATTTTAGTATGTTATTTTTAGTGATGTATTTTCCCCTTTATTATTTATTTATTTATTTATTCATGGCTAGATTATTGAGTATCATGTTGGTAAATAGATTAAAATGGGTAAAAAGAACGTATTTATTAGAGTTGATGAGATCTTAGTTTATGTGTTTTAAGAGATGTGTAAGTAACTTTGAGTGTGAAACACTTCACCTTCCTTTTGAAATTCGGATATGTCCTTAGGGGCTGATTTTGGAGGCTTGTAGGACAAGTTAAACTTGTCCCACACCTATTATATTTTCAAAAAAACCCTACCTATGGGTTGGGAGTCAAAATTAGGCATTATTATGTCTTTTTGGAAGGAAAGTTGTAATTTTTAATGCACCTTCTTCCATAAAATTAATTTTTGTCCTTAGGGTGTGGACTTGGTTTGTGTGTGTGAGTAAAAGGTCATTTATTGACCCACCTTTTTAATTGTGCTTTGGAAGTTTGAGATTGACTTGTGAGGTGGTGTTGAGGATGTGTGATGTGGCATCCTACATGGACCCACCTCATCCTCCTCTCTCGTTTTTCTATTTATTCCAATTCTTTTGTTTTTTTAGGGGTTACTTTAGACCTGTTACTTCATTTTGGTGATTTCATTTTGGTTACTTTTTTTAGTTTTGAGCTCTTGTAATTTTGAGGAGAGTTAGAGATTTTTGTTGAATGCTTGTGGATTACTAGAGCTTTTGGACTGTTTGGATTGGAAAAATCTTGTTGTTGAACTTTTGGAGAAAACTCTACCATGGAGAGGTAGGAGCTTGGCTCTTTAAAATGTTTTTCTTTTATTTATGCATATGTGAATGCTTTGAATATTTTGGTATGTTGTTGGCTGGTTGGGTAGATTTCCTAGGTATGGTGTAGGAGAATACTATGGGGATATCTTGTGGGGAGGCATAATATTTTTGGGGAGGTATAAGTGTTATTGTGGAGGGAGTTTGGGATTGGGTTCCACCTTGTAAAATAAATAGCTTGCATTTATTTACTTGTTATGGGGTTCCATAAGAGTGTGGAGAGGCATATGAGAATGATAGATATAAGGGTACTTGCGGGAGCCATAAGGGCATGTAGGTGTTTTGAAATGATATATATATTGGCGGGTTTATCTTAAGGTGGAAACCCATTTCCCCATTGGGAGGTATAAGCAGCTTCCCCCATAGGTCTTGCTCCTTTGGCTTGTACATGATGAATCCTTAGTATTGTTTATTATTTTTCCGTGGTTGTAAACTATAGTATGTATTTGCACGAGTGTTCTATATGTGAAAATTATTTTTGTGTTGTGGAAGTCTATTTTTGTCCATGAGTTGAAATACATTTCTTATTTCTTTTTGGTTGGGGCTCGGGGACCAATAAGGAGGATGACTTCTCCTCTTCAATGGAATTCTTGGTTGGGTGGAGAGAGTTTCCTCTCCTCCTTTTTGTTGTGATCAAAATATATATGGTGGATCTTCTTCTCATTGTTATGGAGATGAGGATGAAGAAAAATGGTATGGTGTTCATTTGAAATCTTTGTTTGAAATATATTGTGAAATATCTGTTTGGAAAATTGAAAAATAAATACGTATGAAGAAATATTAAATTTCTTTATTTCATTCAAAATGCAAGATTTGAAAGTAGAACTACATTTTGGGTCTTCACGCATTAATTGAAGTAAAGATAAATTTTGTAAATTATATTTGAGTGAGTTTAAATATTTAGACGACGATAATGAAAAGTAGATCCATTCGAGTTTAATTTTGATTTCTATTTTGATTTATGTAAAAGCGTAATTATTTATCAAAAAAATTTACAGAGTACTCTACAACTTGAAATACAAATTGAAAAAATAATGTAAGCTAAGGAAGATCTAAACACTTTTCAAATAGTTAAATTGCTCAAGAAAATTAATCAAACGCCAATTAAACATACTTAGACCAAAAATAAGATGTTTTGCAAGAAAAGGGGGAAACTCATTTTGAAACTCAATCCATTAATTAAACCATGAAAAATCCATCCAAATATTTCTAAGTGTAATCTCCCATGTCGGTTTGGCATGTTGAAGAAGAAATAATGGTGGATTGAATTAATTCTTGTTATCACCGAATCAAAGCACCCCTGTGCATATACTTGAACTTACAGTGTGATTGGATAACATGGGTACTATCTCCAAGTCGTGGATTTGCTACTGGAGATAGACCTCCAGAGAAAGAAAGGGTCCTTGCTCCTAAACTACCTACCACAATCTACTCTAATGCGGGATAAGCTAACTGTTCTAATCTAAATTTCCAAGGGACCAGGGAGAGAGATTGCATAAAATGAAAGCCTACACTAAAGCGGTGATACACCAGAAAAGGAGGGTGTGAGAGTAATTTGCAAATGTGTGAAATATAGAGGCAAAGTGCACACTAGAAGAGGTGATGACAATTCACCATAATCTAGCAAAATGCATTCACAACAATATTCCAAGCATACACAATGTTAATGAATTCCTGCAAGAACATAAAAATAGACACAATATTCTTGTAGAAAGATAAAAGGGCAAGAAGAATGCAAGAAAACACAGCAGGGGAAGATACATCCACAAACTTGTATTTTATTGCTTCCTGGTATGCACAGTTTAGTCTATTACAAGATAAGGGCCTGGATCACCATGCAAGGAGTCCATTACAAGGGCCTGCAACACACTGGCTTCACAAATAAATTTTTGCAGAGCTTTGCTACCCAAAAACTCCCCCCTTCACAATGAGCCCAACACTCCAATTTATAGAAAAAATGAGAAGGAGAAGAGAAGGGAAAATGGAAATCCCGAAATCTGTCCTTCAACCACCTGTAAGGGGAATTAAATTGAGTGAAATGGTTACACATTACTTGAAAAAGGCTCCCCATACTGTCCCATGTACTGTAGTAGAGAAAGAATGATGACCATGCCTCTTAATTGCACTCCCAGCTACCAAATAAAACACTGTTCTAAACCCGGCCACATTTTCTTAAAAATATCAATCAATTTCTAATCAAATATGGAATTTCTTGATTTTTTTGCATTGGGCTTAGAACCACGATTCCAATGGTACCAATTTTGTGTGATTTCGTTGAGAAATGCAAAAGTTATGGCCTTCTGAGTGCGGGCAGCTATTTTGGGTCTGGCAGGCGTTTTCTGTCATTTGACGGGAATGAGCATTGACTGACTGGATCCGAATATGTTTTTATTTAAATCAGAGCATTAACTGACTGGAGCCGAATATGTTTCGTGCTCATTCCAAAAAGTCCAATTTTGTGAAAATCGGAGCTCGGAGTCAAAAGTTATGGCCGTTTGAAGTTTCACGGGTCAAACGTTGACTTTTCTTCTCTGCCTTCGGCCGCTTCGGCTTTTCGCGTCCCACGCGTCCCTTTGTCCCAAATGTCCCAGTGCTGTGTGGGAAAAATTCTTCCGAACCACCCGAAATGGGCTTCCATGTCCCTTTTCTGCCGGTGACACGTGGCGTGATCTGATTGGCTTTCGGCTCCTTCGGCTTTTCGCATCCCTCGCGTCCCTCTATCCCAATTGGCATAGTGCTGAAATTTCCCATTTCGACCGAACCAGCTGGTTCACGTACTTTTGCCGGATGTCCCATCACTGTTTCAACAGCTTAGTCAATTTTTTCAACTTTTCGGCCAGTTCGGATTTCCGCGTCCTGCGCGTCCCTTTGTTCCAAATGTCCCAAATGCTATGCACACACGCTTTGCGGCCTTTCGGCAGTTCGCGCCCTTTGTCCCAACTATCCCGACTATTGTGAGGACTAGGACTTAGCCATTTTTGCAATTTTTTCTAGCCCGAGCCTGTTTTTTGCAATTTTCCTTACTTTTCCTCAGAACTTGCTCTCTTCTTGGGGGTGAATTTTTTATAACAATTTGGTGACTCGGGGGTACCCGCCTACTACAGAGTAGAACGGCCAGCTGCTTGTAGCAATCCATTGGGCATGGAGTCTGTTTGATAGCCTCTCAGCTGATCTGAAATTTGAAAACTTGTGTCCTTGAGCCATTTGAACATTTGTTGAGCTGGTCTTTTCATGGCTGCAAATATTTCTCGGGAGCTTGGTGAATCGCAAACATGCACATACTAGAAGAAATAGGACATGTGCACAAGCACATAGGGAAATAAAAACTATTCTAACAGCAGTACAATGTGCATAAACACTTAGAGGAATGGAAATTCTAAATTAATATTTACAAGGGTGAAAGTCTATCTTTCTAGTAGCAACGTTTGAGATAGATCCCATTGATTGGGATCTGCAATTCTTCACCATCCAACTTAGCCAGTCGGAAAGCATTGCTACCTTTGCATTCAATGATCACAATTCTTTTAAGTTAAAAGGTTTAATTCATGTTTTAATGGAAGGAAATACATTTTTGTCAAATTCACCCACTTAAGTTTGTCAAAAATGAATTTTGATTGTTCTATGCAAAGAGGAGTTTGATCCCTTTCCAAAAAGTCCTCATTTTCTCAAATTTGAGCTTCTAGTCGAAAGTTATGGCCTTATAAATATTTTACTTATTTGTGTTCTTTTTTTTTAAAAAAATGGGAAAATTTTTGTAAATCAGACCCGCGAGCCCAAAAATTACTTAGGGCACTTTTTGCAAAAAAAAGCAAAAAGTCACAAATTTTTCCATATCCCCATAGGCCCACGATTTTGCTTTTGGGAAAAGCAGATTCCGTGGATTTGTAGGCCTGCACCTCCAAACTTTACCTTTTAGAAAAGGGGGAAAAGTCTTAAGTCTCCCGCCGGTTTGCTTCCCCTCCTATCACTATAGGCTTGACACATTGCTTATTTAGGTGTCGGTGGAGGTGTAGATGGTTTTAGACCCTTACTGCTTTTGAAAAAAATTGGTAAAAATTCCTAAGTTTCCCTGTCGGCCCACCTTCCCGCAGGTCACTATTGGACTGACACGTGGCTTCGCTAGGCATCAACGGAGGCACGGGTTATTTTTAACCTTCACACTTTTTAACACAAAATCCAACATTTCTAAGCTTTCCCGATGGTCCACTCCGCTACTTGGATTTTGGCATGACACATGGTGTCGCTAGGCGTCGGCAGAGGTGCGGGTTTTTAACCTTTTTGCCCTTTCAAACAAACAAGGTTAAAATCCAAATTACCTCCAATGACCCACCTTCCCGCATTGGCTTAAAAGTTTGCCACGTGTCCCTTGCGGCTTGAAAAATTTTCTTCGCCAGGAGCCTACCAGCCCACCTTTGGGAAAGTTTTCTTCCACAGCCCACCGCCCAACTTTGGGAAAATTTTCTTCCTAGTCCCATGCAGCCCGCCTTTGGGAAAGGTTTCCTCCTAGGCCCGTCAACTTGTAACTTTAGAAATATGAGGAATTAGGAGGGCTTCTTTATATCATTGGAAAGGGGAAGAAATTTCCTATCTATTGGATATGTTTTTAGGAAATCTTAAGCAAATTAAATATGTGAAAAATCAGGTTGAATTGCAAAGATAAGCTTGAGAGTGGGTAAATGCTAAATTACCCCTTATTAACTTAAATATATAATCCTAAAGCATGGGTTGAACTTTTTAGGGGTCATGTTAGGGGATAAGTGAATGTTTTTTATCCCATGCAAATAAAAACTTATTTATTGTTTAGACTTGGTGGAATTAAATACCCAAGGTATTTAATTCCTTTATTACTGACACTCTAAAATTCATTAAGGAATATTTAACTATAATGTTAATTTAATTACTTATTAAGCTAACTCCTAAGAGAAATTTAACTATAATTGGATTAATTATACTCATTAATTTTGTAATATGGATCCAATGTATGTTACAACAAGAAAATTTCATTTAGTAAATTATAATTGACTTTGAATCCTTGTTGTGACAATTGTTGCTTGAAGCCTGGTAGTGGTCATGCTTTCAAGAAAAAAATTATTACATAATTTTTCTATCTAAACCTAGGTTGTTCTTGGGTCTCAAGTGGTCGTTTTAGTGGGTGTTACACTTGGTATTAGAGTCATGGGTTCAAAGCTTGGACCCTTGGGCACACTAGAAAACTTGAGACATGAACACTAAACCTAGTGCAATATTAAACCTAGCACACTTTTAAATCTAGAAAATAACTTTGTTTGAAAATTACATATTCTAGTAAACATGGAAAACTGAATAAAACCTAGAATAACGAACTAACTCTCACCTTGGTCTATGCAGGAGGCATAGACAAGATGAGGGTCCTTTAACACGATCTAGACTTGCCACCACCAAACCATGTTGTAGTATCCATCATACTCCATATTTTATAGACGCTTCAGGATGTTAATGCCGCTTTACACGGAGGTTCCATAGGAGGATGGTCAGCCAGACATGATAGGGAGCCATCTCGTTGAGGCTCATGCATCTCCTCGACCCAATGAGGAGCATAGAGGAGAGAAATCTCACGTGGAGTTAGGTAAAGAAGAGTCACCATGAGGGGGCACAGAGACAAGATTTCTTGACACCAGGATAGGTCTCGAGCCCTATGCTTAGAGATGAGCATGTAGACAAGCCTAGGGGTTTCTAGACTACAGCTTTAGACCATATCATGGATATTTTGAAGTTATAACCACTCTATTATTGTAGCACGATATAGGTGGATTTTAGGCAGAGGCTTCGGTTGGTGAGCTTGAGCGGGTGCTTCAAGCTCGCCCTTGTTCTATTAACAGAAATCTCATTTTACAATCCATCTTCCGAGGGATAGAGTATGTGTGTAGTGGAGGACCAAGGAGTAGAAGCTCCACATTGATTCAGAGACAATTACCTAGGAGCTCTTTGAGGAGTGGATCAGGAGAAGGTACTTATCTCAGAGGTTCATTCAAAAGAGGATATACGAGTTTCACGACCTTTGATAGGCATATTTGACAGTAGCTGAATATGATATTCAATTTTTGGATCTACACTAGTATGTAGACTACATGCGGGATGAGTGGGTATGAATCCAAATGTTCATCTAGGGCCTAAATGTGTATTTGGGTTGTGTGGTTTGCATCCATTATCTGTAGACACTAGATGAGGCCGTTGAGAAGGCCACTATAGTAGAGGAGACTTGACGGAAGACACAAAGGTAGTCCAAAGACCGAGTGTGGAGCTACATGTGGAGCTACATCCAATAGATGTAGGATAGTAGATCGAGGGGTGAGCTCTTCCTCCTCGTGGTGGACCGGGTTCAAGCACGTTCATCTTTTAGGCCATAGCAACATTAGTAGACTCACCTACCATATAGGCCTCCATATAGATTTGATGCACAGAGAGGGTGGAGTATGGGGAAGCCTCCTAGGGGTCCCATCGGGACATAGGGTTCACCAAGAGCTCAACAGCAAGAGCACATCAACATAGACCTTGATAGTCCATTAGCAGATCATCAAGATCCACAACATAGACCTCTAGAGTACCAGCTAGATCTTCTACTCATGGGAGAGGATCAGGCGGTTGTTTTGGTTATGGTGTTGCTTTGGACATTTTGGAGATACTACCCATTAAACCCTAGTAATAAGGGTAAGATACAAATCTCAGAGCCTACTATTGGTGACATGGGACGCGGTCATCGGATCTATGCAACGGTTAAGAACCACCATGCTTTGAGCACTAGAGTACCGTGATTGAGACGATAGGTAGCATTGGTGGTGTTCCTACCTCCATTCTATTTGATTTTGGTTCTTTTGATTCTTTTATTGCACCATCTTTGGTAGAATGATGCAAGCTGGTGGCAGTTAGGAAAGGTCTTAGTTGGGATATCGAGATGGCTTCTAGAGCCAAAATCTCTATAGACTCCTTAGTTAAGGAGTGTGTAGTGGATTTGTGACCCTTCACCACTACCTCGGATCTTCGTATCCTTCCATTGGGTTTGTATGGAGTCATCTTGGGAATGGAATGGTTGTGCACGCATTACGTGCAGCCAAAGTTAATTATTACGATAAGATTATATCATGTGTAGATGATCTAGGATTTGATTCAGTGATATTAGGGGTTAGGAGACACATTTCCATTTGCACCATCTCTACCATATAGCTTAAGCAAAGTGTGTATGATGGGGTATTCAAATTTATGCTATCACAGCTTAGTGACTCATCGGAGGATTAGTTGAATGGACCATCTCTTGATGACCATCCCATCATGACAGATTTTTCTGATGTCTTTCTAGGTGAGCTATCATGGTTACCACCCCCACAAGAGATATATTTTCACATAGATTTGGTTCTAAGAGGAGAGCCTATCTCATGAGAACCTTATCAGATGACTACCCTTGAGATTTGTGAGCTCAAGTTGCAGCTAGAAGGGCCTTCTGGAGAAATTCCTAATCCTTCCTAGTGTATCCCCTTGGGGTACACCGATGATATTTGTAAAGAATAAGGATGGATCTATGCGGTTTTATATCGATTACCACCAGCTAAACAAAGTAACGATCAATAATCGTTACACCCTTCCATGCATTGATGATTTATTTGATCAGATGAAGGGGGCAAATTTTTTCTCCAAGATAGACCTTAAGTCAGGTTATAATAAGTTGAGGATTATGGAGGAAAACATTTATAAGACCACCTTCTATACGAGATATGGCCACTACGAGTTCATCGTGGTGCCTTTTATTTTAACGAATTCCCCACGTTGTTTATGAGATTGATGAATGGGGTGTTTAGGAAATTATTGGATTGCTTCATGCTTATCTTCCTTAATGACATTTTAATGTACTCATGTATGTTTGAGGATCATGAGAGGCACGTTCGCCATGTTTATTAGTGTCTTCATGAGTGGAAACTTTATGGGAACCTGGAGAAGTGTCTGTTCTTTTAGATAGAGGTGCAATATTTAGGCCACATCATTTCTAGGGAAGGTATCACAATCTATCCTTCCAATATTTGAGCTATTATGGATTGGCCAACACTAACTATTTTGACAAAGGTGCGCAACTTTATGGGCTTGGTAGGATATTATAGGATATTTGTTTAGGACTTCTCTTGGGTTGCACACCCCATCACTTCCCTTCAGTGGAAATGAAAAAGTTTGTTTGGTCAAACAAATATGAGCAGCCTTTCAGACACTAAACAAATGCCTCATGACAACGCCTTTTCTTATAGTACCGGATCTATAGGGTGATATTTTCATATGTACGGATGCTTCTTTGGCAAGAGTTAGAGGTGTGTTGATGTTGGAGGGAAGAGTTATATTACTTTTGAGTCTCGAAAAATCAAAGATTATGAGATCAATTATATGACTCGTGATCTTGAGCTTGAGGTAGTTTTGTATGGCTTGATTCGATAGAGACACTTCCTTCTTGGTTGGAGATTCACACTCGGGACTAATCACTTGAGTCTTTGCCTCCTCTTCATGGAGTCCAATCTCAATGCTTGTCGGTGGTGCTGGATGGAGTTTCTTTCTAAGTATGATATGGAGATAAAACATGTGAAGGGGAAGGAGAATGTGGTTCTAGAAAATCTCAGTAGGAGGAGACATGTGGTTATGGACACCTCGGTGAGCATAGATTTACTGAGTAGGATTCTACAAACTTCCTCACAAAAATTTCTACATTATAGCTAGAGTAGAGATCGAGTCTCATAGACCCTTGAGGGAAGTTCGATGGTTTTTCTATACAGAAGATGGCCTTCTCAAGTACAGAGGCCAGATTTATGTTCCTAAGGATGGAGGATTAAGAAAGGAAATCTTGACAGAGGCATATCGTGTAGCCTATTCATCCCATCTCGGGGTAAAGAATATGCACGCCAATTTGAGACAGTTGTATCATTTGAGGGGAATTCTAGAGACATGGATTAGTTTGTGTCATGTTTTTTAGAGTGTTAAAAAGTGAAGGCCAAGCATCGATATCAGCTAGCCTTCTCTTTCCACATGCAATACCGAAGAGGAAATCGACACCATTTCCATGGACTTCATTGTTTGGCTACCGATGTCGAGATACCACCACGATGCCATCATGGTCACAATGGATAAATTGATAAAAGTGGCTCATTTTTCTCTGGTGAAGACTACATATAGAACTAGTGAAGTGGCATAGGTATATCTTGATGATATTGTCAGATTGCACAGGATTTTGTAGAAGATTATTTGTGACCGTGATCCTCTGTATACTTCCCATTTTTGGACTACCATGCAACATGCCCTCGGGAGAAATATAAATTTCAACATGGCGTATCATCCTGAAATAGATCGACGACACAACGGGTGAATCGAGCCATGAGGACATGCTTAGGATGTATGTTATTGATCACCAGTTGATATGGGAGGAGTATTTGTACTTGGTGGAGTTTGCCTACAATAATAATTTTCAGATTTCGAATGGCATGGCTGATTTCCACAAACCGTATGGTAGAGAGTTCAAGACACCTCAAGTAGTTTAGACAGATTAGAGGACAGGGTTTCTCTTGGACCAACTTTACTATAGGACATGGAACAGCAGGTGGTTATAATCAGAGAGAGAATGTAGGAGGCACAAGAAAAATAGAAGAAGTAAGTAGATCAACATCAGAGTGACCGTAGTTTTGATGTGGGCATGAAGGTTTTCCTTCGTGTTAGGTTGCATAAGATCCCTATCCATTACAAAAAAAATTCTAAGTTATCTCCTAGATTCGTAGGCCCATTTGAGATCTTTGAGTGTATCGGTCCTTTGGCCTACCGTCTAGCATTGCCACTTAGCTTGTCTCACATTCATAATGTATGTTTCAATACTTAGGAGATATATTGTAGAACATTATCATGTTTCAGATTAGACCTCTTTATAGGTGTTGGATCATGGGCTGGTGATAGTGGATCTTGTCTCGCATGTTAGGGTGCGGGATCCTAGACCTTTGAGGTAGATAGATTAACCGTGTTTGGATGCAAAGTGGGACAGATATGATGAGACTACGGCTACATGGGAGGATGCTACTTTGTTATGAGTTAAGTTTCCACACCTATTCTAATGACATCTAGGAGGAAGTCGAGTCTAAGGGAAGGGTGATGTAGTGCCCACTTCCCTCTAACACCTCTTTGTTGTTGATTATGATACTTTTGACTATACTTATGAACATTATTGTAGCTTTTGATTTGGCATGATGTTAGATGTTAGAGATCATGAAGACTGGTTGATTTTGATTCATATATGATGCATGTGGATTATTAGAGACATTTTATATTGATGTTGATACACTGCTTGGCATGGTTATATATATCTATGTTTTCCTTACATGTGATATTTTGTCATATCGACTAAACCTAGAAAATGGAACTAATCTTGTGATCATACGATTATGGATGGAATTGTAAAGGATATTATTGCTTGCTTGGATGATGTTATGATTCACATATATAGATTTTTTTGGCGTTATATTTTATATTTATTTTGGATGTTTTGATGCAGCCATAAGGTGAAGGAGGTATTTGTGTTTTGCAGGTAAACATGTCACAACAAACATCGGGGGATTGAAGACAAACCACATTGGAATTCTAGATTAATTCAATAAGGGTCACCATGGCAACATGTATTTATTATGTGTGTGTGTTTGAATTATTGTTAGGGGTTCCCATGGGGGGGAATCACCTTTGAATGTGACCAAGGGGTTAGGTGTATTCTTTTATTTAGTTTCTTTTGTTTAATTTTAGTATGTGATTTTTAGTGATGTATTTTCCCTTTATTATTTATTTATTTAATTGTGGCTAGATTAGTGAGTAATCATGTTGTTAAATAAATTATAATGGGTCAAAAGAATGTATTTATTAGAGTTGATGGCTCTTGTTTTATGTGTTGTAAGTGATGTGTAAGTAACTTGGAGTGTGAAATACTCCACCTTCCTTTTGAAATTCGGAGCTGTCCTTAGGGGCTAATTTTGGAGGCTTGTAGGACAAGTTAAACTTGTCCCACACCTCTTAAATTATCACACCAACCCTACCTATGGGTTGGGAGTCAAAATTAGGCATTATTATGTACTTTTGGGAATGTAAGTTGTAGGTTTTTATTACACCTTATTACATAAAATTAATTTTTTTCCTTGGGGTGTGGACTTGGTTTGTGTGTTTGACTAAAATGTCATTTATTCACCCACCTTTTTAATTGTGCTTTGGAATTTTGAGGTTGACTTGTGATGTGGAGTTGAGGATGTGTGCTGTGGCATCCTACATGGACCCACATCAACCTCCTCTCTCTCTCTTTTCTATTTATTTGAATTATTTTTCTATTTTAGGGGTTACTTCATTTTGGTGATTTCATTTTGGTTACTTGTTTTGGTTTTGAGCTCTTATAATTTTGCGGAAAGTAAAATATTTTTGTTGAATGCTTTTCGATTGCTTTGGAGCTTTCAGATTTTTTGATTGGAAAATCTTGGTGTTGAACTTTTGGAGAAAACTGTACCATGGAGAGGTACGAGATTGGCTCTTTAAAACGTTCTTATTTAAATTATGCATATGTGAATGCTTTGAATATTTTGGTATGTTGTTGGTTGGATGGGTAGATTGCCTAGGTATGGTATAGAGAAGACTCTGGGATCTCTTATGGGGAGGCATAAGATTTTTGCAGAGGTATAAGTGTTATTGTGGAGGGATTTTGAGATTGGGTTCCACCTTATAAAAGAAATAGCTTGCATTTCTTTACTTGTTATACGGTACCATAAGAGAGTGGGAAGGAATAAGAGAATGGGAGGTATAAGGGGTACTTGGGGAGGCATAAGGGAATGTAGGGGTTTTGAAATGATTGACATATATATATATATACACATTGATGGGTTTATCTTAAGGTGGAGACCCATTTCCCCATTGGGATAGTATAAGCGACTTCCCCCATAGGTCTTGCTCCTTTGGCTTGTGTATGATGAATCCTGAGTATTGTTTGTTGTTCTTCCTATGGTTGCAAATTGTAGTATGTATTTGGACTGTGTTCTATATGTGAATTTTTTTTTTGTGTTGTGGAAGCCTTTTTATTGCCATGAGTTTAAATACATTTCTTATTGCTTTGTGGTTAGGGCTCGGGGGCTAATGAGGAGGATGACTTCTCCTCTTCATTGGAATTCTTGGTTGGATGGAGAGCGTTTCCTCTCCTCCATTTTTGTTGTGATCAAAATATATATGGTTGATCTTCTTGTTGCTATTCTGGAGCTGAGTATGAAGAAAATTTTGCAGTCCCCTTGGGGTTTCCTTGTAAAAATTTCCCACTTCAAGTGGATGGCATTATAAAAATATTTACGGTGGAAAGTTGCTCTGTTTTGGAAATGTAATCTACATTTGAATGTGAAAGATGTATATTCTATAAGTTTTATTTGATGAATGAAAAAGAAAGTTGTAAAAGAATAATTGGAGTTCAATAAAATTTGTTTTAATTACCACAAATGGTATGGTGTTCATTTGAAATCATGTGTTTGAAATATATTGTGAAATCTCTGTTTGGAAAATTGACAAAGAAATACGTTTACGTGTTTTCATTTGAAATGCATGATTTCAAATTAGAACTACATTTTGGGTCTTCACACATTTATTGAAGTAAAGTTAAATTTTTAAATTAGATTTTTGTGAGTTTAAATATTTATAGGATGATAACGAAAATTAGATCCATTCGAGTTTAAGTTTGATTTCTGTTTTGATTCAACTGTAAAACTAAAATTATTTATTAGAAAAATTTACATAGTACTCTACAATTTAAAAGCCAAATTGAAATAATAATGTAAGCTAAGGAAGACCAAAATGCTATTAAAATAGTTGAATTGCTCAAGTAAATTTATCGACTTCAATTAAATAGAGTTAGACCAAAACTCAAATGTTTTGCAAGAAAAGGGGGAAACTTGTTTTAAAACTCAATCCATCAATTAAACACTACAAAGTCCATGCAAATCTTTCCAAGTGCAATCCTCGATGTCAGTTTGCATGTTGAAGAAGAAATAATGGCGGATTGAATTGATTATGTTAAGTTATAAGGTTTAATCCAATCATTTAATTGTAGGAAAGAAGTTTTTGTCAAACTAACCCACTTAAGTTTATCAAAAATGAATTTTGATCCTTCCTATGCAATGAGGAGTTTAAACCCTTTTCAAAAATCCTCATTTACTAAAATCCAAGCTTACCAAACGTTATGGCCTTCTAAATTTTTACTTTCTTTGTGTCCTTTTTGTTAAGGGAATTTTTGTAAATCGAACCCGTAGGACCAAATATTACTTAGGGAAATTTTTGCAAAAAAATCACAAATTCAAAACTTCCTTCATGGCCCCGTGGCCCCGCTTTTAACTTTTGGGAAAATGCTTCCACAGATTCGTGGGCCCGCACCTTCAAACATTACCTTTTAGAAAAGGCGCAAAAAATCTTAAGTCTCCCCACCTGTCATTATAGGCTTGACACATGGCTTATTTAGGCATCAATGGAGGCGTGGATGGTTTTATAACCTTACCAATTTTGAAAAAAAAAATTGGCAAAAATTGCTAAGTTTCCCCTCCGGCCCGCCTTCCTACAGGTCACTATTAGACTGACACATGGCTTCACTAGGCATCAGTAAAGGCGCGGTTATTTTTAACCTTTGCGATTTTTATCACAAAATCCAATATTTCTAAATTTTCCCGATGGTCCGCTCCCCCACTTGGATTTTCAGCATGACACATGGCATCCCTAAGCGAAAGGTGGAGGCTTGGGGGTTTTTAAACATTTTTTCCTTCCAAACAAAAAGAGTAAAAATCTAAATTACCTCAGATGACCCACCTTCCCACGTTGGCTTAAGAACGTGCCACGTGTCCCTTGCAGCTTAGGAAAATATTATTCTCTAGGCCCACCATCCTACCTTTGGGAAAAATTTCTTCCCTAGGCATGCGCAGCCCGCCTTTGTGAAAAGTTTCCTCCCAATGCCCGCCGACCAGTAACTTTAGAAATATGAGTTAGGAGAAATTCTTTATAACATTGGAAAGGGGAAGAAATTTCTTATCTAATGGATATGTTTTCAGGAAACATTAAGTGTGTTAAATATGTGAAAAATGAGGTTTAAGTGCAAAGATAAACCCGCAAGTGGGTAAATGGGAAATTACCCCTTATTAACTTAAATATATAATCCTAAAGCATGGGTTGACCTTTTAGGGGTCACGTTAGGGGATAAGGGAATGTTCTTCTATCCCATGCAAATAATAACCTTGTGTATTTTTATACCTGTGGAATTAAATACCTTTGGAGGAGAGGAAACTCTCTCCATCCAACCAAAAATGATGTGGCCCAAATAGTACACCTTTCCAGAAAGAACCCACACGTCTCTAGGTTCCCATAAAGATGTTGCTCACAAAGACAAAAAGATTCTAACGAAGGGGCTCCTCATGCTCCTCACACGTACGTCAATAAATTTAAATTTCATCAAGGAATATTATCATGAAATGATCCAAGAATGTCCTAAATACCCCATTCATCAAGCTCATGAACAATGCAGGGGCATTCGTCAAACCAAAAGGCACTACGGTGAACTTGTAGTGGCCATATCTCATATGAAAGGTGGTCTTATGAATATCTTCCTCTGTGATCCTCAGCAGATGATATCCCGACTTAATATCTATCTTGAGAAAACTGTGGCCCCCTTCATCTGATAAAAAAATCATCAATATGTGGAAAGGGGTAACGGTTCTTGATCGTTACCTTATTCAATTAGGCGGTAATCAATACACAACCGTATAGATCTATCCTTCTTATTTACAAAAATTACCAGTGTGACCCAAGGGGATATAGTAGGACAGATCATGCCTTTCTCCAGAAGGCCCTCAAGCTGTAACTTGAGCTCATAGATCTTGGGAGTAGTCATCCAATATGGTGCTCGTGAGATAGGATATGCGCCTAGATACAAATCTATGTTAAAATATATCTCACGTGGGGGTGGTAACCCACTAGCTCCCCTAGAAATACATCTAAAAAATATCTCAAGATGGGATGATCATCAAGGGATGGTCCACTAGAATCATCCTCCGATCTGTCACTAACCGTAGCAACATACATCTGAAAACCTCATCGCACACACAACTTAAGCTGCATAGCAGATATGGTGCAAATATAAATGGGCCTTGTAACCCCTACTATCACTGACTCAACTCCTAGATCATCTGTACATGATATAGTCTTATGGTAATGGTCCACTCTTGCTTTATGTGTAAATAACTTGAGTCTATGCCCAAGATGACTCCATAAGAACCCAAAGGAAGGATGTGAAGATATGAGGTAGTGGTGAAGGGTCTCAAATCCACTACACGCTCCTTTACTAAGGAGTCTACAGAAATCTTGGCTCCGTAAATGATGTCTAGAAACACCATAACCATAACAACTACCCAAGACTCTCCAATGAGACGTAGCTCCAGCCGACACTCTGAGGGATACGTTGTCGATCCCGATGATCTCGGCTATGGAATGATGAGGTCTCTTTTGGTGAGCTCTGTTGACTTCACTCTCGACACACCCTATCTCCTAATGGGACCCCTAGGAGGAGGCCCCATACTTCATCCTCTCTGCAAGGCCAAACCTCTAAGGAGGTCTATAAGGTGGGTGGTTCTGTTTCTACTACTACTCGAGGTGGTTGTTTTGTGGCCTCGAAAGATGACCGTGGTGAACCCTATCTACTACGAGGAGGAGGAAATAACCCCCTCAAATGCTATTCTACATCTACCGGATGCAGCTCCGAACTATGTCCCTAGCCTTTTCATCTTTCCTCGTGTCTCCTTTGCAATATAGGCCTTCTCCACGACCTCCAGTAAGGTATATGGGTAGCGAATATGCACCACACCACCCAAATCCAAATTCAGACCCCCGATGAACCTATGAATCCATACCTTCTCATCTTGCATATAGTCGACATACTGAGTAGGTCCAAAATTGACTCTCATACTTAGCTACATTCATAGAGGCCTGACGGAGGTCGTGGAACTCATCTATACACTACTAAATAAAGCTCGGGATAAGTACCTACTCCTGAACCACTCCTCAAAGATCTCCTAGGTAACCATCTTTGAATCAATGTGGAGCTTCTGCTCCTTAGTCCTCCACCAGACACCAGCTCCATCCCTTAGAATATGGATCACAACACGAGATTTCATGTTGCTAGTATAAGGGTAGAGCTTGAAGCACCCACTCAAGCTCACCAACCAGACACTATCTGAAATCCACCTATATCTCTAGAATAGTTAGATGATCGTAGCTTCAGGATCTCCCTAATATGGTCTTCAGCTTGTTGACTAGCGACCCCTAGGCCTGTCTACATGCTCATCTCTAGGTCTAGGGCTCTAAGACCTATCCCTATGTCCTGGAATCCTTACTCCATGTCCCCTCTGTGGTGACTCTAATATTGCCGACTCAACGTGGGAGTTCTCTTCCCTATGCTCCTTATTGTGTCGAGGAGATGCATGAGCCTCAACAGATGACTCCTGTCATGTCCGGCTGATCCTCCTCCTAAAGACCCTCTGTGTATAGCGGAATTGAGGTCCCAAGCATCTATAAAATATAGGTCAATATGAAAGGACCCCTCATTTGATCCACACCTCTTGCATGGACCAAGGTTAGAGTTAATTCATCATTAGATAGGTATTATTCCATTCTCTATGTTTACTAAAATATATAATCTTTTAGACGATTTATTTTCTAGGTTTAACATTGTGCTAGGTTTAATATTGTACTAGGTTCAATGTTTGTGTCTCATGTTTTCCTGTGTTCCCAAGGGTCCAAGCTTTGAACCCATGGCTCTGATGCCAAGCGTAATGCCCATAAACATAATTCCTGCACGAGACCCAAGAACAACCTAGGTTTAGTCAGAAAAATTATGGAATGATTTTTTGAAAAATGTGCCCATAAAAGTTTTTGAAAACAACAATTGCCACATTAATGTCTCAAGGTGATGACTTTAATAATTATTTTTCCATGATAACATAATATTTAAAAATCTACGATGCTTTAGTACATTGTTTTGGTTAAGCAAGTTTAATCTCCTTAAGGATTATTTAATTAATAAATTAATTCATACTACAGTTGAATATTCCCCCATGGGGTGTCAAGGGTAAGAGTGGCCAATGAATCTAAGTACCAAGGTTATTTAATTTCAACAATTTTGAAACAACTAGCAAGGTCTGATATTAAAGGTTGGGTTAGGATAATGAACACTTCCCTACCCCGTAAAGTAACCCCTTAAAAGTCAACCCATATTTTGAAATTAAAACATTTAAATTAAAAGGGAAATTTCCATTCACCCACTCTCCACCTACTTTTTTTAGGGATGAATATCATCCCTTGGATGGATTAAATTTGGTCCCTTGATGAGGAGAAAGGGTAACCAACCATAAAGCTTCCTTATGAGGTATTCTTTCACATTTGATTCATTATTTTTCTTTGGTTTTGTAGGTTGAAGGAGGAGGAAGAGAAGTCGATAAAGACCATCTCAAGCTCTTGGAAGATGCTTCAAGTGTCATTATTTGTCTATTTTGTTGATACAATCATTAGGGTTTGAAAATGTACTTTTTAGTTTATTTGGTTCATTTTTATTATTTGCCCAAATGGGCTTTTTGGTATTTGCCCATTTTATTTATAAAGCTACATTGGATCCATATTTTCATTTTGAGTAAGTATATATACATATATATGTATATATACATTTAAATACTTGTGTATATATTTATTTAATTTAAGAAAACATTTATTGTTTACTAATTTTATTTTTATTTTTGATGGGTTAAAGGAAACCTGAATTCAAAATATGATCAGAAATATATATGTACACACACACAAAAACAAACAAATATATATATGTCAAACAATGTATGTGCCATGGGTGACAATTTCCATTCAAATGAGTAAAGAAGAATGCACAGGGACATACTGTGTTGGCTGCATCGGAGAGGGGGAGGATCTGATTAGTATGGGGATTATTAATTATGGGGGTATGGGAGGGTCGGTGACCCCAAACCCTACCCCATTTAATATTAAATGGGTTGCAGGTTGGGGTCATCGACCCTCCCGACCCAAATTTACAACTAAAAACCAATGAAAGAATCCTACAGCCACACTTCCATGCCTTTGCCGCCCGACAAAGTTAAACTTGTGGTCCATGTTTAATAACCTTTTTTTTTTAACATAAGTTTTGGTCAATACATGAAATTCAACTCATTTTCCTATAAGATTTAAATTTAGCACTTTTCTTTTATATATTTTACTACATGTATATATATGTATATATATATATATATATATATATATATATATTACTAGAAATTTTTCTTGTTATTTAAAATCATAATATTAATATTTTATTATTAAAGTATTTAAGCTAATGCTACTGCAATCAAGTAATGATGAAATTTTACTTATTAATATTACAAGTTCAAGTATAGGTGTATATATAATCAAGACTTTATTCTTTAGAAATTTGATAAGATTTGTGTGGAAGATAGGAGGAGATTAAGTTTCGTTTCCCTTAGCAATTTGTAGTGGATTTACAAAAAATTTATTCAAGGAGAATATCATACTAGAGATGGAACTTAGTTTTTTTTCATGGTCTATTGAAATACTATTTGGAATATTAATTTATTTCCATTTATTTAAATAAAGTTTATCCTTCTTTCAACTACTATAAGAAATTAAACAAATGTAACTTTCCACAACTTAATAAATTTCATGGAATACAAAGGGAGTATTATTTCTCAATACAAAATTTCCAACACACTTTTATTATCAAAGGAATAAGCAAGAGAATTACTAACTATCAAATGCAAGTATATAATGAAAATGAATCTTTATTTTTACACGAACAAGTTTACAACATTATCACAAGAAGCATTCAACAACATTTCCAATGATTCTTATACAACAAGAGCAACACATTAAATGGAGGTTAAATCAACTACAATGGAAGAATATTTTTTTCCTTTTTAAAATATTGCTTTCTACTTCAACAAACTAACTTTTCAAACACAATTCTTCCCTTTCGTTTTAATATACAAGAGAACTTACAAATTCAATAATCAATACAACTTTAATGTTCAAGAATCAACACAATTTTTCATTACAATTACTAATACAATGTCCTCCACTTTAAGTGGGAAAAATAATACAAGAATGTAGCTAAAATAATACAAGGTTACAAGTTCCTCCACCCTAGGTGTGAACAACAAAAGGGATTTTCACAAGAATGAGTTACTTAAGGAGTCCAACAAAAAGCTCCAAGCCTCACAACACCAACAAGAGAGCTCCTTCATGATTTGCTTGATTCAAAAAAAATGGGGGAGAGGCAACACTCTCCACCCAACCAAAATATCCAATGAGGAGGAGAATCCATCCTCCTCATTAGCCCCTGAGCCCCAACCACATTACAATGAGAGGTGAATCCAACCAATGGCAACAACAAGCTTCCACAACACAACACCAAAACTTTCACAACCATTCCAAGAACATTCAACATAACTACAACACAAGAAGGAAAATAACCAAAATAAACAAGGCTTAAAAATGAAATCCAAAGGAGCAAGAACCTATGGGGAGGCCACTTATGCCTCCCAATGGGAAATGGGTGCCCACCTAAAATCATTCAATACAATCTTAAATCCCCTACATACTCTTATGCCTCCCTCAAGTACTTCTTATGCCTCCCTACATGAATTCTCCCCATAGTCCTCTCCTACACCACACTTAGGCAATCTACCCAAGCAACCAACAAGAATTCAAAACAATCAATAAATATGAGCACATAAACAAAAATAAAGGAATAACATAAGCAAAAGTAAAGATCCTACCTTTCCATAATATAGCTTGGTCAAAGATTCCAATTCTAAGCTCCTTCAAACCCAAGCAATCATGAACAAGCTCCAACCAAGACCACAAGCACTCTAAAAATCCTCCAACTCTCAAAATGCGAGCAAAAAATAATGAAGTAACCCCCAATAAAGCAAAAGAACTCGAATAAATAGAAAAATGGAGGGAGGAGGATGAGGTGGCTCCATGCGCAGGATGCCACATCACTCATCCTCAGCTCCACCTCAAAAGTCAAACTTCAAACTCCAACACACAATTAATAAGTTCTTAAAGAAATGACATGTTTACTTACACACGAATCCATGCCCACACCCCTTGAGAACAAAAAGTAATTACATGTAAGAAGGTGCAATAAATACTTACAATTTGTCTTCCCAAAATGCATAATGGGGCCTAATTTTTACCCCCTAACCCATAGCTATGGTTGGTATAAAAATTTGAGAGGTGTGGGTGAAGTTTAACTTGTCCCACGAGCCTTCAAAATTTTCCCCTAAGGACAACTCTTAATTTATAAGGGAACCTGGAGTGTTTCATACACAAAGTTACCTACACATCACTTACAACACATAAACCAAGAGCCATAAAGTCTAATAAATTCATTCTTTTGACCGTTTAATATTTTAGTTTAGTAAAAAAATAATTTACTAATATAGATATAAATCAAGTAATTAATAAAAGGAGAATACATCACTAAAATCACATACTATAATTAAATAAAGAACTAAACAAAATACAACACATAACCCCTTGGTCACAATTTCCCCTAACAATAATTCAAACAAACACACAAAAACACATGTTTCCATGGTGACCCTTGTTGAATTCCCTATAATTCAAATGGGGTTGGTCTCCAATCCCCCGATGTTTGTTGTGACATGTACACCCAAAAACACATAACACCTCCTTCACCTCATGGCGGCATCAACGTGTAGGATAAAATATGCAATATAAATCTACAATCATCTATATACGAATCAAATATCATCTAGGAAAATACAATATCATTGACAATTTCTAGCAACATTTATATTCTACATCTCATCCATGTCAAAATGATCATATGAAAGGTCTACTCAATATGACAAAGTATCACATGTTAGAAAAACATATATATATATATATATATATATATATATATATGTCAACAACATATCAACATTAATATAAAATGTCTCAAATAATCCACATGCATCATATATGAATCAAAACCAACAACATTCCATGATATCTAACATCTAACATCATTCCAAATCAAAAAGTACAATAATATCCATATGTATAGTCGATGTATCATAACCAATAACAAAAAGGTGTCAAAGGTAAATGGGCACTACCCTTTATATATTGTATTGTTTCACATATCAACATAATATATTGTATAAAAATATGTTATCACCATATTTTCTCGCATTGGAAAAATGTGAATATATACAGATGGTATATCTCGTAATTATATTATTGGTAGGAAACCACAAACTCAGAAGAATAAATTAATAGAAATTTGAATTAAAAATAACCATTTATAAAAATAGAGATAAATGAAATGTATAAAATATTAAACATGCAAGAGATAAACACCATATTTACTTGGTAAAACCACAACTAAGGGCTTAGAGAAAATCTACAATGTAAGATATCAATCTTTTATTAATTGAAAATGAACAAATTACATGCAAAATCATTATGAGAAACTTTAGATCTCCAAAAAAATATATACACCTAATTGGCACATTAGAGTTAGGATTCCTCCTGAAAAACCATGGGAAAACACCATTATGATTATCCTTCCTAAGAATATAATTCAATTGAATTTGAATTTTGAGAAACAAGAGATTTAATCCCTAATTGTTTCTTTATGGGCTCCGCCCCGAACCCACACCACTGGGGCTCCATTACATGACACTTCCACCTTGGAACCCCATATAACATTACTGAAGGGGAGAATCCCCCACACCCACTTTAATAAGTGAGGTACAAACCGCACCATAAAGGGATCCAAAATTTAAATTTGTTTGCACATATCTAAGAATATCCACCTTGGCAACAAATCGCTTGATATCTCACATGACCAACTCATCACCTTTTCTACAAGATAAAATATTCCAAAACCATTTAGCTTCTCTAATTTTACTTTTTTAGTGCACATATAAGCAGAATTTTCTGATGTTTGGACCTTTTAGAGTACTATTGTCCCTTCATCAATAACATGTCTACAAAAAGATTTTTAAATTTTAACTACAATATGTTTTTTCTTGCTTTGATAAGCTATACTCTTGGAAAAATAAATAACACATTAATTTTCACACAAGATACATTCATCTTGTATTGATTTCTTCCTAACTCATTCAATCAAGGGTTCATTTCAATACACCCCTACAAAAATATTATAGAATGGGTGGTGAATGTGCCGAAATAGATATTTTCATTGTTGGTGAATGTTAGAAAGGAGGGTTTCAGGATGGTGGTGAATTTGGCATTTTTTTAGTATTGTTATCATATGGTAACACACATTAGGTATTGTATATTAAGAGCCTTTAGTTTTCGATCGCTAACGACCTTTGGTTGTTGAACGGTAACAACCTTTGGTTTTTATCCGACAACAACCATTGGTTGTCATCTATCAACAAACTTTTGTTGTCATTTAGTAATAGCCTTTTATTATCCACTAGAAACACATATTGCTTATCACCCAATAACAATAGATTAGCTCTTCTATTTCCATTTGGTTTGTATTTATATTTCCATCACCTTATAATAGTATATTGTATTACTATACTATGGTGAAAGAATCCTAGATATAATAGAATATTATAATATGAAGGTGAATATACTAACACTTGTCAGCCCTTAGTGTAAACACTAAGATGAAATTATGGTCAAATTTATTTGGGACTCTAAAAAAATTGGTGAACATGCTACCATATGGTGGTAAACAATTAGCCAATTTCAAATTTAAAACCTAATATTTACCATTTCATGAATATTCACCCTTAAAATGAACCCTACATTTAATAGGACATTTTATCCAAATTACCTCTTGATAGTCATGATATAAAACTACATATTCTACATTAGTAGTTGACATAATAGTTATGCTTTGAAGCTTTGACATACAATGTATAGGTCCATCTAAAAGTGTAAAAACATAACTAGAACTTGATCTTATTTTATCCAAATCACCTACAAAATCTAAATAAACAAATCCACAAATAGAATCACAAGTATTATTGTAGTTGATGTATTAATAACTTGTTCATCAAGTAGCGAAACACACACTTTAGTATCTTGATCAATGTTCTCTAACTATATTTTCCATAAATATACTAACAATTCCAACTGCATGTGAAATTTTAGGACTTATACATACCATAGCATGAATTAAACTTCCTAATTCACTAGCATATGGTAAGTGAGACAAATACTCCTCTTCTTTACTTTCTCTAGGACATAAAATTGAAGAAAGTTTGAAATGGGAAGAAAAAGGGATTCTAATTGGTTTCACATATTTTATACTAAATCGCCAAGATATTTTCCATATACTTTGGACGGTATAATAATCAAATATTAGCATTTTTCTTATCTCTATGTATCTCTATGCATAATATTTATTTTACAACTCCTAGATTTTTCATATCAAATTTATTAGCAAAATGAGCCTTTAAATATTTTTAATTTTTACCATGATTTTTCTTTTAACAAGCATATCATCAACATATAATACTAATATAATGAATAATCCATTATCTAAAACATGAAATAAACACAATGGTCATACTTTCTCCTTAAAAAAAATGGCTCATCATGAAAGCATTAAGCTTCTTGTTTAATTTCATAGGTGATTGTTTTAGGGGACACAATGATTTCCCGAGGTTGAAAATAAATCCTTTTTCCTATTTTGAACAAATCCTTCAAGTTTTTCCATATATATTCTCTTCCAAATCTCCATGTAAGAATGTTTTTTAACATCTAATTTCTCCAACTCCAAATCAAGTAAAGCAACTAGTGCTAAGATTATTTGAATTGAAACAAGTTTAACAAATGGTGAAAAAAATCATGAAAATCAAACCTTATTTATGTAAAATTCCTTTTTCCACTAGTCCATTCCTGAAGCTTTCAACATTTTCATCAACACCTATCTTCCGTTTCTAAACCCATTTACAACTAGCATATTTTTTACCTTTTAAAATTTCTATCAGTGTCCAATGACCCATTATTTTCTAAGGCATCCATATCCTCCTATATTTCCCTTTTCCATTTGGTACTATCCACATCTTCTAATGCTTCCTAAAAAATCCGGCTCCCATCATTAGAAATCAAAGTAATTGAAAAATATGGATTGTACTTACTAGGAGGATTCCTAACACATTTAGATTTCATAACCGACTATGGAGGTGTTTCCTCATGTTTTTATGACCTCCATATTGAATGGTCGTGGAGTTTGCTCAAGATATTATGAATCTTCGTATCTTTAATATCTCAAATGATTTTTTTACTTCCTTTTAGTATATGAAGATGGATGAATTTCAACCTTCACATGTTGGTGTTTAGTTTTTTATTCTTCTCTCATTTCAGCATCTGATTTTAGGATAGGAGAATTTTCAAACTCTACATCTCTAATAATGATGATTTTTTCGGTTCTAGGATCCCACACTATGTATCCCTTAAAACCATTTACTTTGCCATACCCAAAAAGATGTATTTCTTCAATCTTGGGTCTAACTTTGAACATTTATTTTTATTAGTAAGATAAGAAGTATTACAAACAAAAAAATTCAAGTTTAAATAACCATATGGATGACCTATCCATACCTCTTCAATAATCTTACAGTCTATTCAAATTCATATGAAAAATTAAAAATAACGTATGTGGTATCTAAGTATTCATTGTATTTACAATCTCTCTTGTTCTTCCCGACATTTTTTATCTTCAAAATCAATGCAAATTTTTTAATTTTAATCCATGAATTAACAATGATTAAAATTAATATCAAAAGGGAGTTTTTGTGGTCAAATAATTCTTTTCTATAGTTGAATTCATATGTTCCTCTTTTATTCATGTAAATAAAACATTATAGATGTCTCAATGCTATACATAAATGTGTCATGTTCCGTAGCCATTACATCTCATCCTACATGTGCCAAGTTTCATAGCCATTACATCCCACCTAGATATAATAATTTTAAAGCTATATGACTATATAATAGCTTTAACCCATAATGGTATTGATTTTGGTACGGCTAATAGTGAGATATCTCTGTTCAAAGATAGTTCACCATAACATTTTGTTTATTGAATTATGAGAGTACAAAACTCTGCTTTACTATTGTCAAGAAAGCGAGCTTTGACTTATGCACTTGCTGCAAAAATCCAATTACTACCAAATTTACATCGTTAACTTCGGTTTTAGCATGGTTAACTCCTTTGGATCTCTAATTATGTTCTTGTATTATCATATGAGGAAAATGACATGTCCGAAAGGATATTTAGGATGTTTCGCTCTCCATGTTCTACTTTGGTTTTTAAAGAGCACTTAATCTGATTGGTTGGTTTGTCTCGACATGGGTGTATTTTTCCCACTCAAATTTAATTTTATTGTTCAATACATGGAGAAAAAAACAACAAGATATGAAACTTTTGAAGCTTAATGATTCATATAATAGCTAATTTAACCCATAATGGTACTGATTATAGGATGGCTATTAGCGAGAGCTTTATTTAGCATAGTTCTCCGTAATGTTCTTTTTATTTAATTTTAATATTAAAGATCTGTTTTTACTATTGTTATTAATGCAAAGCTCCAACTTCGTACTCATTGCAACTATCTCGATTCATCGCTAAATTTACAATGTTAACTTGGGTTTTAGTGTGGTTAACTCCTTTGCATTTCAAATAAAGTGATTGTATTATCATTCAAGGAAAATGACAGGTTTGAAAGGGCATTTAGGATGTTTCTCTCTCCATGTTCTACTTTGGGTTTTGAAGAGTGCTTAACCTAGTTGGTGGCATTGTTTGATATGGGTCTATTTTTCCCACTTAACTTTTATTTTTTTGTTCAATACATGGAGACAAAAACATTAGATACGATACTTTTGAAGCTATATTATTCATATAATAGTTGATTTAACCCATAATGATACTGATTTTAGGGAATCTATTAGTGTCAACTTTGTTTAGCATACTTGTCTATAACTTTATGTTTATTTAATTAGGAGAGTTCAAAAATGCTTTAGCATTGTTAGTAAAGCAGACCTCTAACTTTTGCACTCACCATAACTATCCAATTACTATAAAATTCATAATGTTAACTTGGGTTTTAATTTGGTTTAACTCCTTTGAAACTCAAATAAAGTTCTTGTATTATCAGCAAAGAAAATGACAGTTTGAAAGGTCATTGAGAATGTGTCTCTCTCCATGTTGTACTTTGGGTTTTGAAGAGCGTTTAACTTGGTTGGTAGTTTTGTTTGAGATGGGTCTACTTTTTCCATTCAAATTTTATTTTTTTCTTCAATATATGGAGAAAACAATAGCAGATACAATACTTTTGAAGCTATATGATTCATATAATAAATTTTCAACAAGAATCTTATCACTCTAAGGAGTATTTATATCGAATGCCCTTGATTTTTTTTTTTAAATGTGTCTTAACTCGCAAACCCTAAATTTACTACATTAAACTTATCTTATTAAGAAAATATTGATAATGGCGTATATAATGAGGATAAATCTAAAATATCTATCACTAGGAAATTACAGTGGTAATTATTTGTTACAAAGAATCTTAAGTCTTGTTGTTTACTCATTCTTCTAAGTCTTCAAGTGGAGTTAATTAATATTCCCTACCAGAACATCAACTTAGACCTTGTACAACAGGGGCCCAATGCATTTTTAACATTATGTTGATCATAGTATTCAGGGAATGTTTTCATAGTACTTTTTTGATGAAATTCAGATAACCTTGTGACATGGCCTCTAAGTTTTAACATTCTAGTATTAGTAGTTATAAAACCAGCTTTGTGTATATATTTATTAATATTTATTATCATTCAAATTATGTTTTTGTTCAAATTACTTGCTTTCTAGTTTTAACTTATTTTTTCCAAGTACAACTTTGTATTAAATATCTTGAAGCTTCATTGGTTTTTCTAATGTTCCCACTTGTGACAAGTCAGAACATACATAAGTCATCTATTTTTTATGTCTTTATCTTCTAACTCTCATTCTTTTAATTTTTGTGTTAAAGATTATTTAAAAATCTTTATACATTTTCATTTATATTGATTCATTTGTAACACTAATATTAATTTTCTATTTTTAGGCATCTTTACAAAGTGAAAGATTTGGATAATAATGAAAATGGTGCTCGTTGAGATTTTGATGGAATTATTGCAATAGCCATGAATTTTATATCCTGCAACCATTGCATTCTATGATGTCACGTGTATAACTCATTTTTTCAAGAATATGTGCCTTGTTTAATCAACCTAGTTTGCATATGCACCTATGAGATTTTTGGCTAGAACTATAGCATTTGGAAAAAATGCACTCAATTGTTTTTAATGTACATTTGTATTTTATACCAAATCTCCAAGTTTTGTACAAGCTTTTATGATGCTAGAAAACATTGATGTGTTGGGATTTACATTTGTAATTGCATTTTCTTAAACTTTTGTTGATATTTTTTGACAAGCTCTTTTTTTGCATATCCATAAATATTTGGAGACTAGGGAATCACATTTTTAATTTATAAATAAGGCACTTTGTCTATATATTACATATTTAGATGGTAAACTAGGCTTTCTTAAATGATTGAATGGATATTTGTGTAATTCCCACAATTTCAATCTTCTAAAACCACATTAATCCTTAAATAATTATCTAAGAAGTTGAGGCAATTGTTTTTTGTTTTTAATCGTATGCGGGGTGTCAAACCCTATAAACATTTAATTAATTTCCACCAGCAATTGCTACATTACAAACGATAGATCAGGTCTAGATTATTAATTAAATATTCTTTATCTAGTTCTAATGTCAATGTAATTATCATCACTAGATAAGTGTCCAGTAGTTTCTCTTACTAGGGTAATTAGTTTATCTCTTGAAACTAACATTCATCTCACATTTAATCAACCAATATCCTTAGTTACCTAAGTTCACTTAAATTATTTTCTTTAATTTCCATTGGATTAATCACTAACACCTACGAGAAGGGTTACATTTTTAACTTAATACACTAGATCCCTAAGTGGCCCCATTCACCAATTTTCACATACATTTGACTTATTTAAAAATTAGAATCATAATATAAATATTCTTGTAGTGCCCACTTTCCTTCGACACCTTTTGATATGGATTATGATACTATTGATTTAACTTATAGACATTATTGTAGCTTTTAGTTTGATATGATGTTAGATGTTAAAAATCATGGAATGTTGTTGATTTTGATTCGCATATGGCACATGGGGTATTGGAGACATTTAATACTCATGGTATTATGCTTATTAACATTGTTGTATGTATATATGTATTTTAGACATGTGTTATTTTGTCAATGTATTTTGGACATGATTTTTGAATTTATAGTTTATATTTATTTAGACATTTTGATGCGGCCGTAAGGCTAAAGGAGGTATTTGTGTGTTGCACGTAAACATGTCACAACAAACATTGTGGGATTGGAGACCAACCTCATTGGAATTCTAGATGAATTCATCAACGGTCAACATGGTAACGTGTATTTGTTATTTTTGTATGTTTGTATTGTTCTTAGGGATTCCAATGGGGAGGGGAATTACCTTTAAATGTGACCAAGGGGTTATGTGTATTCTTTTATTGAGTTCCCTTTATTTAATCTTTGTATGTGATTATTTGGTGATGTAATTCCCTTTATTATTTATTTAAATAGTGTCAAGACTAGTGAGTAATAATGTGGTTAATTAATTAAAAAGGGTCATAAGAATACATTTATTAGAGTTTATGGCCCTTGGATTATGTGTTGTAAGATATGTGTAAGTAAATTTGAGTGTGAAACACTTCACCTTCCTTTTGAAATTTGGATTTTTCCTTAGGCGCTGATTTTGGAGGCTTGTAAGACAAATTACACTTGCCCCAACCCTACCTATGGGTTGGGGATTCAAGATTAGGCATTATTATGTATTTTTAGAAGGCAAGCTATAAGTTTTATTGCACCTTCTTACATGAAAATAATTTTGTTCCTTGGTGTGTGTACTTGGCTTGTGTGTGTAAGTAAAATGTTATTTATTTACCCACCCTTTTAAATTATGTTTTGGATTTTGAAGTTGACTTCTGAGGTGGAATTGAGGATGTGTGATGTGGCATCCTACATGGATCCACCTTATCCCCTCTCTCCATTTTTCTATTTATTCAAATTATTTAGCTCTTTTGGGGGTTAATTCAGGGAGTTACTTCTTTTGGTTTTAAAGCTCTTGTAATTTTGGATGAGAGTGACAGATTTTTGTTGAATTCCTATGGATTGCTAGAGATTTTGGACTATTTGGATTGGAAAAATCTTGTTATTGAACTTTTGGAGTAAACTCTACTATGGAGAGGTAGGAGGTTGGCTCTTTAAAATATTCTTGTTTTATTTATGCATATGTGAATGCTTGAATATATTGGTATGTAGTTGGCTGGTTGGGTAGATTTCCTAGGTCTTGTGTAGGAGAATACTATGGGGATCTCTTGTGGGGAGGCATAAGTGTTTTGGGGATTTATAAGTGTTATTGTGGAGGGAATTTGGGATTGGGTTCCACCTTGTAAAAGAAATAGATTGCATTTCTCTACTCATTATGGGGTGCCATAAGAGTGTGGGGAAGCATAAGAGAATGGGAGGTATAAGGGGTACTTGGGGAGGCATAAGGGCATGTAGGGGTTTTTAAATGATATATGTATATATTGGCATGTTTATCTTAAGGTGGACACCCATTTCCCCATTGGGAGGTATAAACAACTTCCCCATAGATCTTTCTCCATTTTCTTGTGCATGAAAAATCTTGAGTATTGTTTTTGTGTTTCCTATGGTTGTAAACTACAATATATATTGTTGTGGAATCCTATTTTTTTCCATGAGTTGAAATACATTTCTTATTTATTTGTCGCTTTGGCCTCGTGAGCCAATGAGGAGGACGACTTCTCCTCTTCATTGAAATCTTGGTTGGGTGGAGAGATTTGCCTCTCCTCCATTTTTTTGTGATCAAAAGCTATATGGTGTATCTTCTTGTTACGCTTCTAGAGCTAAGGATGAAAACAAACTTCGCACTCCCCTTGGGGTTTCCTTGTTGTAAAATATATCACTTTGAGTGGATGGCATTGTAATATGATTTGTGGTGGAAGGTTTCTCTATTTTGGAAATGGATTCTAAATTCGAATGTGAAAGTTTTATATTCTATATTTTTTTATTGATGAATGAAAGAGGAAGTTGTAAAAGAATTATTGGAGTTCAATAGAATTTGTTTTAATTACCACAAATGGCATGATTTTCATTTGAAATCTGTGTTTGAAATATATTGTGAAATCTCTGCTTGAAAATTGAAAAAGAAGAAATACGTATGAGGAAATATTACATTTCTCTATTTCACTCAAATGCATGATTTGAAAGTAGAACTACATTTTGGGTCTTCATGCATTGATTGAAGTAAAGTCAAATTTTGTAAATCAGATCTGAATGAATTTAAAGATTTAGAGGATGATAATGAAAAGTAAATCCATTCGAGTTTAAGTATGATTCTTTTTTGATTTACTGTAAACCTATAAAATGAATATCAGAAAATATACGGAACCATCTACATTGATGAAAGACAAGGTAAAACATAAAAATAAGCTAAGGAGGAACAAAAACATCTTTGAATAGTTTGTAGTGTTTAAGAAAGTTATGCAGAACTTTATTAATCAGAGAACGAAACAAAATAATACTTATTCTGTAAAAGGAGAAACAAAATTCATATTGAATAATCAAACTTTAACAATTAATCCTTACAATCCATTCAAAATCTTTCCAAGTGCAATTCTTCCTTTCTGTTTGACATGTTGAGGAATAAGGGATGGTAGATTGGACCAATTCTAGAAGTAAAAATGTTTAATTCACGTTTTAAATGGTAGGAAAGACGTTTTTGTTAAATTCACCAACTTAAGTTGTCAAAAATAAATTTTGATGGTTCCTATGCAAAGAGGAGATTGAGCCCTTTCAAAAAGTCCTCATTTTCCCAAATCCAAGCTTCTCAAAATTTATGGCCTTCTGAAGTTTTTTACTTCGCTTGGTTAAAAAAGGATTTTTGTAAATCGGACCCACGGGCCCAAAAATTTACTCAGGGAACTTTTTGCAAAAAGTAAAAAGTCACAAATTCCTCCGTGGCCCCACAACCCTGCCAATTCACTTTTGGGAAAAATGCCTTTGTGGGCCCGCACCTTCAAACTTTACTTTTTGGAAAAATGGTGAAAAATCTTAAATCTCCCCGCTTGTTCACTTCCCCACCTCATCACCGTGGGTCCGACACGTGGCATTTTTAGGCATCGGCAGAGGTGAAGATGGTTTTAGACCCTATCAAAGCATTGGATAAAGATTGCCAATAATTCCTAAGTTTCATGCCCGCACGTCGCATTGGATTGACATGTGGCTTCGCGTCGGCAGAGACATAAGTTGTTTTTAGCCTTAGCATGTTTTAACCCAAAAGCCAAATTTTCTAATTTTTCCCCAATGGTCTACTTCCCCACTTAAAATTTTGGGTAGGACATGTGGCATCCCTAGGCATCGATGGAGGTACGAGGGTTTTTTAATCTTTTTTTCCTTCCAAACAAAAAGAGTTAGAATCTAATTTACCTTAGATGAACCACCTTCCTATGTGGGCTTATCAATGTGTCATGTGTCCCTTACACTTTAGAGAAAAAATTGTCCCCTAGCCCGCTGGCCCACCTTTAGGAAAAAATTTCCTCCATAGGCCCATTGGCCATTAACTTAAGGAATATGAGGAGTTAGCAGGACTTCTTTATATCATTGGAAAGGGGAAGAAATTTCCTATCTCATGGTGATGTTTTTAGGACACTTTAAGTGTGTTAATTATGTGAAAAATCAGGTTGTAGTGCCAAGTTGAGTTTGAGAGTGGCTAAGTGGGAAATTGCCCCCTTTTAACATAAATGTTTATTTCTAAAGCATGGGTTGACCTTTTTAAGGATCGCGTTAGGGGATAAGGGAATGTTCTCCTATCCCATGCAAATAGGAACCTTGTTTATTGTTTATACCTAGTGGAATTAAATACCCAAGGTATTTAATTCCTTTGACCCTTTGACCCTCTAAATTAATTAAGGAATATTTAACTATAATGTTAATTTAATTACTTATTAACTCCTAAGAGAAATTTAACTATAATTGGATTAATTATACTTATTAATTTGGTAATGTGGATATAAGGGTTGTTACATCGGAAAATTTTATTTTAGTAAATTATAATTGGCCTTTAATCCTTTTTATGTCAACCCTTTCTTTAAGCCTCAGTAGTAGACACGCTTTTCAAAGAAAAAAATTATTCTATAATTTTTCTATCTAAACCTAGGTTGTTCTTGGGTCTCAAGTGGTCATTTTAGCAGGTGTTACAATTCTCACCTAAAACCTGTAGGGTTGATTCTTAACCCTTCAATCAAATTAATAGGGACTATAAGATTAGATTTTCCCAAAAGAATCCCTAATCATCCTTAATAGATAGGTATTATTAAGAATTTCTTACCCTAAGCTCATTCATTTATTTCTCTTTGGTTTTCGTGTCGAACGATTAGATACCATAAATCAAGGGAAAATCATGAAGGAGTCTTCTTGGATCCAATGTGCAAGAAGAAGAGGGATTCCATCCATTTGGATCCTCTTCTAGAATAGTTGAATCTTAGATTTAATCATGTATTCTTAGTTATTGATTACAATATAAGTATCTATCCTAGATTTGGTTTGAGATCTATTATTAATTTGTTCTCCCTTTTTCTATTTTTTTCATTGATGGTAAAGACCCCATTTTGTAGATCAAGAATATTATGAATTTAAATCCCTATATACATATAGGAGTATGGTACAAACAAGCATACAGGCCCTCACCGGCTATATATACATTTGGGTGAATTCTAGATCCATAAGAGCCAATGGTTTGGCCGAAATACATTTTTAAAATAATCCACGCACATGTGATAAATGACAGCTCTTGACCGACCATGGTAACCACTGTTCTACCAACATCGGTTCCACTACCATAACCAGTTCTTATGTTAAAGATAAGTTTTTAAAATATTATTTTAAATGCAGGGGTAAAAGATTAATTCCATGAGTTACTTCTTATTCAATTTTAAGAAAGTATAACAATCTCAGAAGCATATGATATAAAAAAGGGCACAACAAATTATTGTTATGTTTGTAGAAATGAAATTTTTGCAGTATCTAGTTACCAATGTTAGTCACAGGAATATCGAAGATGGTTTAGTTTCCGACGCGCCATTCTTGTCAGATGAGTCAATTTTATAATTTTTAACATATCTTCAACACTTTGTGCTTCATAATGATCTAACTAACTTTTCCACAATTATTCATTGAATTTAAAGTTCTTATGCAAGTCATGACATCAATTAAGTTGATAACTAAGCTTGAAGTTAACATTTTAAATACTGCAATATGAAATAGTGACTGATGTTGGTACTGAGTACACCGACGCCAGTTAATACTAACCGGTGTCGGTCACTGTGTAGGCCAAAGAACTCTAAAAATGAATGTATAAAATAACATAGATATCAAAGGATAAATTTAACTTTAAATATATCAAAACCAAAGAGTGTCTAACTGTTTCAACCTAGAATAATGCTATGACAACCTCCCAATTCACATTTAGATCAAAACATTAAGATTTTCACTTTCTTTTCTTTCAACACAAGGTAAAATTTAAACATGATATCCATTTAAATCATTCCTTTACATACAACTAATGTAAAGAGAAAGGAAAGACACATTCCTTAATGATATTTCTTCAAATTATATATTAGATCTTAATAAAAATATAAAATACAACTTTTCTTTCAAATACAATCTATTAGTATTAGACCTTAAGTGGGAATTACGAGAAAAATTCTACAATGAAGGATTTCTTTTGATTTCAACAAATTCTCCAAGTCCCAAGTCTTCCATAAGATCTCCACCATTTCTATACTTTAATCACAAAAACAAAAAATTGGGGAGAAGTAACACTCTCCATCCAACCAATAATCAAATGAGGAGAAGAATCTATCCTACTCATTGGCCCCGATCCCCAACCAAAATGCAATAAAAGATGAATCCAACTCTTGGAAACTATCAAAAGCTTCCACATCACAATACAAAATTTCACAACTACTTCAAACACATTCAACACAAGATATAATCACAAACATGAACTATCAAAATACGTAAGGCTTGAAACGCAAAGTCAACGGATTAAGGATATATGGAGAGATCACTTATGCCTTCTAATGGGATTAGGTTTCTGCCTTAAAACCCTTCAAAATACATCACAAACTGCTACAAAAGTATTATGCCTCCCACAAGATCCTCTTATGCCTCCCACGTTCTCTTATGTCTCCCATAAAGGAACTATTATCTCTCGAAAGTGCACCCTATAGAGAGATGGTTGTAGGTATTCTAATCTTAAAAATTGATATCTCTCTTTCGTAGATACAATGGAAACACCTCAGTCTGTAAGAATACCTATTTTGAGGTGAGTCTCCGATAAGAAGACCGGTTCCTTATTGATGCATCCTAAACTGATTTATCGAGTTTAAGGGTAAAAGATGACTCTAAAATAATTAAAACTAAGGTGATACACCAAATTTATATGAGGTATTTTAATGAGTATATGCATAATTATTATATAAAAGGATTCTTGATGAATGAACCAATAGTTTTAAATAATTTTTAAGGGAAAAACAATTCGATGTATTGAGGGAAAGTATCACAACAATATTGCTAAGCTAAACATGCACATTAATATCATGCAGAAATTACAAAACTTGCAATAGGGAAAGATAATTAACCAAGGAATTTACGTTCACAATATTAATGGAAACATACACAAGACTGCAAATGATTGGAGAGGCAGAAAATACTTCACATTCAGAGGGAAAAACTAGCAAAAATTACTTCAGCACTACTCGTATCTAAAATTGCTCCCTTGTTTCTTTTCCAAGGCACACAATATATAGAAAATTTGATCAACCCCACCTTCCTAAAAATAGACTAAGGCTTGTACTCTCCCATGCATCCTATTTTAATCCTTCATATATTAATAAATAAAGGAATAAAAATGGAACATGTAATTACAAATAGGCATTAATAGCCTTTGATTACATCTCATTCCAACCGCATTTGATCGTTTCTATTTTTAAGAAAAGAATGGTGAATAATTTTCTAATAATAAGCTTGCTTACTGGGAAAGTCTCTTTCCTTGTGCATGTGAATTTGTCTTCTTGTTTGTTCTCGTCCCATAGTGAAGCATGCAAAATTTAACTCTGTTTGTGAGTAAAATAATGAAGACACTTTCCAAATTTGTAAAATAATCAATCCACTCATTCACTTGATGGGGACCACCTCAAAGCTTAGGCTCGATTTTGAGATTCCTTTGGCTTATAGTGGTCGATGGGTGACATACTATAAATCATCTCCAAATATTTCTATAGTGGGGACTACCTTGGTTGTGAGCTCTTGTCTTCATTGGGTTTGGCCACTCTTGTGGACTTAGAAAATTATAAGGTCTTCCACCTTTGATTAATATACATGCAACACTATAGTCTATGTCACCCTTTGATTAGCATATGCCTTGTATAATGGTCGGCTTTTGTAAATTTGAGTAATACATGATAATGGGTTTATAATCCTTACCTTTTGGGTGATCATTGGTGAAGATGATTCATTCGATAGTTTATATTATTTTAAGTTGGATTATAGTTGATTCTTTTGAAAGTCAAAATGAAATGATTTTGTTTAAAACGTGAGGCTGGCCCCCTTTGCACGATGACTCACCCCTTGGCAATTTGTCGGTGGCATTATTAATCCTAGGTTGAGTTTGCTTTGATATTGATGATGATCTTGTGCCATTGATTTTAAACTATTTGATTACAGACGGTCAACTTCTAACCTCTCAAGTAGGGTTTCGACATAGCAATTAAGGTGGTTGGTGGAAATTGATCATGATGGTTTACTTTGAAAAATGGTATTGATCTTAGAGCATTAATCTTGCTTCCTTTCGATTCATGGCCGTTGATCTTTGATTGCGATTGAGTTCAAAATTAACCCAACTCTCGAACTCATTATGGGTTTTTTGGGTCTGGTGAATCCCTAGAAAAAAAATTTGTTCCACCTTTCTGGATGTCTTAAAGATCGGCTCTGTTCCCCTTTTCGGCCTTCTAATCCTTCGAGCATCTATATTTTCTGGTCTTTTACTCTTTTTTATATTTCTCGTGGTATTATTGTGGATATTTTCTGCCATTGTCATGAACTTCAAGCTCCGTTATTTATCATCCTTTAGTCTTTGTGAGTCTTCTTCAAATCACATGCCACTTCTATCTGTTTGAGCTCGAGTTTTTGAGGTTTATTTGGCTGTACATTTGATTATTTCTGAACTTTGCGAGTTGTCTCTTGGCCTCCATTGTTGTTTTCTTTTGAGCTCAGGACCATGTAGCTATCACATTATTTGATTATGGAAGGTAAGTCTTGACCTCCTTGTATATTACTGTTATTTCTTCATCACCATTTTGTCTTTCAAGAAATACTGATAATCCACTCTTTCTTTGCATTTATGTGGTTTCGTGGCTCGAACTTGGTCATTTTGAGTTGAAATTCATTCTGAGATTCTATTACTTCCTCTGCAACTCAAGGGTTTGAAGAAAACACTTTGAAACAGTAAGTTCTTGACCATTTTTTACAAGTTTTTCGTAAAATTTTTGAAAAGGAAGTAATGTCGTAGTTTGTGAAGTATTTTTTTTATCTATCTCCAAATCTTTGAACCTCCCTGTTGGGTATAACAATATTTCAAATAATTTCTATTCTAAATGATGAATATGAAGCTTAGTTGTTGAAGGCTTTTCTCTGCTCATACATTCTTTCCCTTACATTCTATATGTAGACATTTTCTCGATTTAGGTATTCATGGATCTATGTTCTTGTGAGATAATTAACTACAAATGTGGTCTTAATTTCATGAGTTCAAACATAGTTGTTATGGAATTATCCCTTACATGTTATCTCTAAAATGTAGATCTATAAATTTATGCTGCTCTCTTCATCTCAAATAATACACTCTACCTCTAATTTCTGTTCTTGGGTTTTGATCTTTAAAAATCAATAAGAATTTATTTAATTTCTCGAACTCTTGATCTACTGTGAGAATGTTTGTGTATTGCATGAACCGGGTGTTACTTCAAGTCTATTCTGAAAACTTTGAGTTGTATAGTTGATCGACTCTTGTATTGTGAATTTGTTGTTAGAAACTATATAGATAAAGTTCCTTTTATCTTTCTTTTCCTTTTACTTGATCTACGTTGCTCTATTGTATCTTTATGCTCAAAAGGGTTTTGAATCATTTCATTGTTTGTGTTTATGAATGCTTGTATTCCATAGAATTTGGTTCTCATTTCAATATCAAAGATAACTTTGTCCTTTACTTCCAGCACCTTGTTTACAGAAGTTTTATCATTCTTTTGTTTTCAAGGATATAACTTGACTCCTACATGAAGGGAGCTGGGAACTGAAACCTGTTTTAATGGAACTCTGCCTAGAAGACCATATAAACTGTAGATCAAAAATAAATCCCTTTAGCACTCATTTCTTGCAAATGCTCCTCCTTCGTAGAACCTTTAATGGATCTTGTGATTTTGTGTAGGTCACTGTTCCAGCTTCATCCAAACTAAGCATTTTGTATTCATTTATGTATCTCTCGTCTTTGTTTCATGATCTTTTGTATTTTAAGAATGTACTTTGAGATGTAAGTATTTAATATTCTTGAACCTGTATCAATGTTCTGAGTTTGATAAAGTCTGTAAAATGAAATGTTTGAAACTTTACATTATTTTATATCTCTTAAGTTCACCATCTAAAATGATCCCTTGTAGTTGCATACTTTGATTTTGAAGGTGATTCTATCGCTTTGTTGGAATTCTGTAATCTTGTTTCTTTTACTTAGATGCTTTATTTCCTTGATAGGAGTATTTCTGGCATGATGGAAAATTTGAAATGTTGATTTTTCATGGTGAAGCCCTCGCAAAATTTTTCTATAATTCCCTCTTCCTTCCTTCTCTATTAAGTCAAACCTTTCTTTCTAGTTAACTTCAGCTTCTTTAAATATGACTCTTCATCTTTAGTTACAATATTAAACATATACTTCCATTTGCTAGTTTCTCTTCATTCTTTCATTTGTAGGACAATTCTCGAACCTTGAGTTACATTATTCCTTTTTTCCAGCATGTACTTATTACTTATTTGTTTTATGCCATATGATATAATTCATTAAATTCCACAATCTTTATAATACATGATTTATTCTTTCCCGAGATGCAACCTCTACTGCACACTTCGAAAATAATTAGAAAAACATAGGCTTTTTGGCCTCTCTTATTTCCATAATTTTTCTTTTCTTCTCTCTTTTGATCGTCAAGTAATCTATATCTCCTATTTTTAAGAGATTCATATTCACAAATTAGTACAAATAGGAATATGGATTGATCCCCGAGCTCATAAATGATATGTTTCCTCTTTTCTTCTTTTCATGTATACTGACTTCTACAGGTGAATATGAAGAAGGAAAAAATCTTGAAATGGAGATGTATCAACCAAAGAAGAAAACCCCGAAGGCGATGATGGGTTCACTCATACTCCTTATTTTATTTTTCATGCTTGTGAACCTCTTAGTTCAATAGTTGTAGTTTACTTTTAAGTTACATCCCATGACTTGTGTGGGAGACACTTGAAAATTCCTTATGAATAAAACATTGAATTCTAAAATGTGTTGTGTATTTGTTTCTACATTTCAGCTTTCTGTATGGATTGTATGATGAACTAAACAACTCAATAATATAATTGAATGTATTAATCATAAAGGAAAGAACATTAAAGGAAACTTGTAACATCCAAGAATGAACTCGATTTCGTAATCTTCACTTATGTTTATTGTCCCAAAAATTAGCATTTCATCTATTATGCAATTCAATTTCTTCGTCAAAGGCAACATAGTCATTTTGTCCTTTGGGGCCTTGTGTTCTTTTGTTGAAGATAGTCATGAAATTGCAGACTATGTGATCTGTTACATTTTGTAACAATACACATAGCTACAGATTTCATGTAATCATAAACTAATTCAACAAGAATAAATATTATCTGAAAAAATCTCCCCTATCTTAGGTATACTTCACCAATGCTATCCATCATAATGAATTTTGAGTTGCCCATTTTTACACAAGTGCACAAATTGTCAACATTTTTGGTGATCCTGTGGGGAAAGCTTCCCGCTAGCTTATATACCAGTGCCTTTCTGTTGTCCATTGGGCATGAAGTCCAAACATGTAACCAATATCTACCTTCCAAAACAAACTAAAACTGGGAAAGGAGCTGGTAAACCATATCACATGCACGAATGCACTTATTGAATTCAAAAACATTGCAATGTGCAGGAGCTACACTTATTGAATGGAAATTCTACTCTAAACAATCACCGTAAGATTTTCAATAATAGTTTTTAAGAAACATACCATTCACGGAATGGGAAGTTCCTCTCCATTCACCTCAAAATCAAAAGCATTGTGTTCTTTGCAAGTTGAAATCATGTAAGGACCACTATAGATTGTATCGAACTTCACGTGTCTTCGTGGATATGCATGATCAGCGTCCCAGTTTAACACAATATCTCCTTCATTGAAGATTTTTGATTTGTCTTTCTTGTCAAAAGTCTTCTTCATCTATTTCGATTCTTCTCCATGTTTAAATAAGCCTAATCTCTTAGCTCTTATATCTCCATTAATTCTACATAACGAACCTACAAGGGTTCATTCTCAAGTAGCTCCATTTGATGCGTAAAATATAATGTAGGTAACTCAACCGAAATAGGCATTATTTCTTCTCTTTCATAAACAAGCTTGTATGGTGAATTGCCAACTAATATTATAGAGTCACTTTATCAGCCCAAAGTCCCGAATTCAACATCATATACCAAGATCTTTGATTATCTTTGAGTGTTCTTCTGATGATCCTTAAAAGATTCTTATTAGTACTTTCAACTAACCCACTACCTTGTGGGTAATAGTTAGATGAAGAACTTAGATAAATTACATGATTAACAACCCCATCTGTTACCTTTGCGCTACGAAATGCTATAGCATTATCTAATATTATAGTTGTTGGAACACCAAATATATAAACTATATCTTCATAAAAGGATAGTATCAAAGTTTTATTAGCATCTTTAAAGACTATTACTTCAGTCTAGCGTGTAAAGTAATCTATAGCAAATCAAAATCCACTTGTGTCCTTATGAAAAGGTGGGTTTATCATGCAAATAAAATCAATGCCCCACTTCATGAAAGGCTGATCAACTGAAATAGGTCAAAGGTAGTGAAGCTAAACGTTCTTTTCCAACAAAAATGAACATTTCTTACACTTTCTCGATCCATTGAAAACAATCCTTGAATATATACTTAAAATTCTTTAGTCCTCGACTACCGAAAGTGATTTTTTTAAAGAAATGTGTACCTTGTTTCATAATCATGTAATATATGTTCAAAGAAAGAAATAGGCTACTCAATATTTTCATCATTAACTCGAGTTAATATAGTTGAGATTGTTTCACTCCCATGCAAGTGCATACATTGTGAAATCTTTATCTAAATTTGGATTTACAAGAGTAAGAACCTAAGAGATGGCTATTTTGATTGCTTCAAACACTTCTCTCCCTTTCAATGGTCCAAGAGAAATTTTTCCCAATCTTTAACATAGTTGTTAATGGTTTAACCAATGCTGCAAAATCTAGAACAAATCTTCAGACAAAGTTGATTTTTCCCGAGAAAATTTTTCAATGCCTTCTTATGATGAGGTAATGATAGCTGGATATGGCTTCAATTCTAAAAGAATCAATTGCTAATCCTTTCTTAGAAATAGTATCACCAAGTGGTTTACCTTGATGTACTTGAAAAGATAGACTTTTTAGGATTCAAATATATTCCAAATAGCCTCGATAACTAAAACGCCTTCCTTAGATGCATTAGATGTTCATTATTATTTTTTTAAATATAGTAACATCGTCTTAATAAACAAGGATGTATTAATTTAACAAGCTACAAAAATCTATGTTCATTGCACATTGAAACGTTGCACCAACATTTGAAAGGCCAAAAGACATTCTTTTGTAAGCATAACTACCCCACTTGGTGGTAAAATCTGTTTTGTACCTATCTTATTCTCGAAGTAGAATTTGATTGTATCCACCGTAACCGTCACAGAAGAGATAGTCTATCTCGAAAAGAAATAGTTCTTAAAATCTGATCCATATTTGGGAGTGTCCAATGATCTTTTAATGAAGCTTTAGTAAGATCTCTAAAATCCACACATAATATAATTTCTCCATTCTTCTTCCTAACAGGAACAAGATTTGCTACCCAACTTGAATGCTTAACTAGAAAGATAATACCTAATTCAATTAACTTGGATAACTCTTTCCTCATTAAAGGCTCTATTTTAGGATTCACAAGCCTCTGTTTTTAACTAACCGCTTTAGAATTTGGTTGTAATTTGATAGTATGATTTCCTAAATTGGGATCAAATCCTTTCAATTCTTGGTATCTCCAAGTGAAAACATCTTTAAATTCTTTGTAAAGATCAATAAATGAATGCTTTTCAGCTGAGGAACATACCTTTCCAAGAAATTTTTTTCCCTTCATCAATTAAGATCTCCTCATAGTTATCGCATGTGTTGATATCTTAGTTTTGTCTTTTCTTAACTGATCATTAGTTTTGAAGATGTCTTATAATGTGACGAGACCTCAAGGTAGTTTATTTGTCTTTATCTAAACAATCTAGTCACCATATAAGTGTTGAAATTTACCTTGATTCACCTGCGGAAAACTCGACTTCCTGCTGCAAAACTTGCAAATTTTATCATCACTTTCAAAACTTGCCAATTTAAATCATTATCATGTATTGAAGGCCTGAAAATTATCTTTATATGAGGCTACCTTTTTTTTCTATTTGTTCCAAAGACTTCAAAATCGGCACTAATTGCTGCAAGTCTATTTGCATGCTTATTTTATGTTCTAGGAATGTATTATATATTAATAGATTCAAAATATTATATTAAGTTTGAAACTCTATGTCCTGTAAGAATTCATTAACGAGTTCTTATAAAATTGAAATTTCTTACTTGATTGATAACCCACTAAGAATCACCAAAAATCTGTAACATGTTAATACCTCTCTTTCTAGCCCAAAGTAAACCATGAATCAATGCTTCGTATTTAGCTACATTGCAAGTGCATGAAAATTGGAGACTCAAAGATGAGAAATAACTTTTGTTTGTTTGGGAAGTGAGAATAAAATCTTCTCCATGTCCTTTATTGTTCTTAGCTCCATCAAGATGAAGCTTCCAAATCCCTTCTACTAAATTTTCTATTTTGGACAGCAAGGGAAGTGGTGTGTTTTCTTCATGAAAACAATACACACCAAACAAATGTTCTTCAACCACCTTAAAAGGATCTAAATCATGTTCTTCAATTGTCTTTTCATCCATAAACATACTAGAAACACCATCTAATGCTGAAACATGAACCACATCATCAAAATCAGACTAATCTAAGGCTACATAATTAGCTACTACATTAGAATCATGAGGCTCAATGTGAAATTTGGCCAATGGTTCTGAATAAATAGTAACCTTGGTCCCATAATGAGTAGTGAAAAATAAGAAGGACCAATCTGAAGAGAGATAACCTCCTATCTTTGTTGTGAAATCTCTAAATAAGCATAATGCAAAGTAAGGAGGTAAATCTACAATAGTGACATCTTGCAAAATAGAAACATTTGGGCAAGCATGCAATGTTACCTCTAAATTCATGATTACACCAACTGTATTAGTTGCAATTCCATCAAGTTGTAAGACACTCTTTTCTATAGGCTCATACTGCAGACCCAATTTTTCTACAATTACTTTTGGCATAACTATGCTACTTACACCCTTGTCCACCATACAATTATGAACAAGATGTTATCCAATAATAAGTGATAGATAAAAAGGTGGTGGATTCTTGATGTCATGAGCATTTTAGACTTTCTCGAACCATCCATTTAAATTATTTGATGCGGTCTTGTTCCATTATTCCAAGGACCATATCTCGCTTATGGACTTCCTTTTCTATTATTTTAGAATAAATTTGTAGCTTAGCTAGTTCATGAGAAATCAAATCTTGTTTTCCTAGAATACTTAGAGCATCCCACATTGAGATGTTAACATTATGCTTTTTCATTACATTAACTATGTTAAAAGAAGCAAAAGTTTTAGACATAGATTCAACTTTTTTAGCATAGGCCTTAGAAAAAACTGATTCTACTTTAGTTGTCTTTGATATTTTAGGTATAAACAATCTTCTTCTCAAGTCAGTAGCAATTTTTATTGTCCTTTATCAGCTGAAAAAATTGCTATCTTTTTAGGAACATCACGATTGTTGGTTGGTTTTAGGGACTGTAGATGTTGTCTTATCAGTGACAGTGGGTAGAACAGACCTATTTTGTTGTTTTTGACTTTCAATAGCTTTTCCTTGAGCCCTAGTAGTGACTGCAATGAAATCATCCTCATTGAAACTAACTAAATTTTGTTCAGGTGCTTTCTGAACCTGAGTATCTTGCTGCCCACTCTCCATTTGAGGCATGAATAATGTCTTAGATTGAGGTTGTGCAATAAGACTTATGTTTAGAAAAGCATTTGGGAAACTTGTAGCTGAATGAGGTTGATTACAAGGTTGACACCACTCTTCTATAGCCATATTAACTGGAACTAAAGCATTAGATGAACTAGGAGCCTTTGGGTCAAATTGTCTTTGCTAATAAGGTTGCCTATAATTTTGATTTTGTTGGTAAGGCTGCCTATTTTATTGAAAATGAGCCTGATAAGGTCTCTTAGGTAATACAAGTCTATTCTCAATTGAAGTCAGCTTGTTCCCCATAGTCTACAAATATTTAAATATGTCATCTAATGGAGAAAAAAATAGGTTCTATAATTGTGATAGGCTGAGGAATAGGTGCTAAATCTACCAAAAAGGCATTGAAGGTCTTGGTGCTAATTTTCCAGCTTGAATAAGACCATTTTTAGCTCGATGGCTATATCGTAGGATTTTTGGAGTGTCTCTCCTCCCATAGACTGAATCATAGTTGAAATATCGTTTTTTAATGCCCTAAGATAATAAAGAAAAGCGTGATCAGCTTAAGGCTTGACACTTGCTAGAATTCTTTTCCAAGTTAATGAAAAATGGATGTTGAAGATTGACCTAAATTCATTGGGAGCTCTTTTAATTGTAGAAAATTTTTCTATAAGAGATAAATGACCTGAATTATCTTGAAACTGCTTTAAATTTATCACCTAAGTCATCCCAATATCTTATGCATCCAATCTCTAGATTTCTATACCATTACAAGGCTTGTCCTTTAAGAGATGAAGCTGAAAGTCTCAAAGCTACATCCTCATGAGTAATATTATGAACTCGCATATAAGGCTGTGATATCTTTAATGTGCTCTGTAGGCGTAACCTAATTTTCACTAGTGAATGATGAAATATATTTCGTGGCAACATTAGGGATGTCATGGTAAACTAGGATTACTAATGGGCTTCCATTACTAAAAGTCACAAAATTCCTTGGTGGTTGAATAGCCATTTGAAAAATTGGGATTTGAACAAAAATATTGAGACGTGGTGAAGGAATATTAGGAGGAGGGTTATCAAAACCAAGCTTATTATAAGGTAAAGTATTACCAACTCTTCTCCTTTTACCGATGATTTTGTAGTCACTTTAGGCATGTAACATGTTACAATACTAGTCTAAAATCAGCCCTACAAAGTCACCAAATAGATCTTTAATTATTTAAAATATATTACTTTGTAGCTTGTTGTCCTGAAAGTAACTTTTATTTGATGTAATATTTGTTATAGACCTACCGTAAATATCTCAGTAACTTGCATGCAGATCTGATTCTCTCCCACCGGCATGCCAAAATTGTTATCTCTTGAAAGTACACCATGTAGAGAGATGGCTACAGGTGTTCTAATCTTGCAAAATTGATCTCTCTTTCATAGATACAATGGAAACACCTCAGTCCGTGGGGATACCTATTTTTAGTTGAGTCTCCAGATCAAGGTCGGTTCCTTATTGATGTATCCTAAACTGATTTATGGGGTTTAAGGGTAAAAGATGACTGTAAAATAATTAAAACTAAGGTGATACACCAAATTTATTTGAGGCCTTTGACTAAGTATATGCACAATTGGTATGTGAAAGGATTCTTGATGCATGAACCAACAGTTTTCTGCAGAATGTTTAAGGTCAAAACACTTCGAGGTATTGAGGGAAAGTATCACAACCAAGGAATTTGCATTCGAAAAATTTATGGTAAACATACAAAAGGCTGCAAATGATTGGAAAGGTAGAATATACTTCACATTTAGAGGGAAAAAATGGAAAAAATTGCTTCAACACTACTGTATCTAAAAGTCATCCCTTGTTGCTTTGCACAGGCACACAATATATAGAAAATTTGATCAACCCACCCTTCCTAAAAAATAGACTAAGGTTTGTACTCGCCCATGCATCCTATTTTTTTTCTTCATCTATTAATAAATAAAGGAATAAAAATGGAACGTGTAATTATAAATAGACATTAATAGTCTTTCACTACATCTTAGTCAAACTGAAGTTGGCTATTCTATTTTAAGAAAAGAATGGTGAATAATTTCCTAATAATAAGATTTCTTCACGGGAAATTCTCTTTCCTTGTGCACGTGAATTTGTCTTCTTATCTATTTTGTCCCCTAGTAAAGCATGCAAAATTGAACTCCCTCTTTGTGAGCAAAATAATTACGATGACAGGTTGCCAAATTTGCAAAATAATCCATCCACTCATTCACTTGATGGGGACCACATCCAAGCTTAGGCTCTGATGTTGACATTCCTTTGGCTTCTATTGGTCACATGGGTGACATACTATAAATCATCTCCAACTCTTTATATAGTGGGGACCACCTTAGTTGTGAGCTCTTGTCTTCCTTCAATTTGGCCACTCTTGTGGACTTAGAAAATTATAAGGCCTACCACCTTTGATCAATATACATGCCATACTCTAGTCTCTGCCACCCTTTGATTATCATATGCCTTGTATATATTGGTCAGATTTTGCAAATTTGAATAACACATGATTATGGTTTAATAACCCTTACCTTTTGGGTGATCATTGGTGAACATGATTCAATCGGCACTTTATATTATTTGAAGTGTGACTATAGTTGGTCCTTTTGAAAGTCAAAATGAAATGATTTTGTTTAAAACTTGAGGATGGCCCCTTTACATGATGACTCACCCCTTGGGAATTTTATTTGATATTGATGATGATCTCATGCCGTTGAATTTGAACTGTATAATTACAAAGCATCAATTTCTAAACTACAGTTAGGGTTTCTAACCTAGTAATTAAGGTGATTGGTGGAAATTGATCAAGATGGTTTACTTTGAAAAATTGTATTGATCTTAGAGCGTTGATCTTGTGTCCTTTCGATTTGTGGTCATTGATCTTTGACTGTGATTGAGTTCGAAATTAACCCAACTCTCGAGCTCGAGGTAAAGGTCATTTGACCTCAATGATCACTCCATTCTAGTTTTTTTGGTTTGCGGTGAAGCCCTAGAAATTTTTGTTGTTCCACCATTGTGGCTATGTTAAAGCTCATCTTTGTTCCCCTTTTTGGCCTTCTGATCCTTTGAGAATCTATATTTTCTAGTATTTTTCTCTGTTGAAGCTTTTTGAGCTATATGACTGTGGATATTTACCACCATTGTCATTAAATTCGAGATTCGTTCTATATTATCCTTTAGTCTTTGTGATATTTTTTCAAATTGGCCGCCACTTCTATCTATTCCATCTCATTTTTTGAGGTTTATCTGGCTGTACATTTGATTATTTATTAGCTCTGTGAGTTATCTCTTAGCCTCCATTGTTGTTTTCTTTTGAGCTCGGGACCATGTAGCTATCACACTATTTGATGAGGGAAGGTAAGTCTTGACCTCCTTGGATATTATTGTTACTTCGTAGTCATCATTTTTCTTTCAAGAAATACTGATAATCTGCTCTTTATATGAATTTTCTGTGGTTTCGTGGATCAGCCTTGGTCATTTCAATTTGAAATTCATTCTGAGCTTTTATTACTTCCTCTGAAACTCAAGGGTTTGAAGAAAATACTTGAAACAGATAATTTCTTGACCATTTTTACCCATTTTTCATGAAAATTTTGAAAAGGAAGCAATTTCGTAGTTAGTGAAGTATTTTTTATATCTATCTCCAAATCTTCGAACCTCCCTTGTTGGGAATTGCACTATTTTGAATAGTTTCTTTTCCGAATGATGAATATGAAGCTTCATTGTTGAAGGGTTTTCTTTGTTTGTGCATTCTTTCCCTTACATTCTAGATCTGGACATTTTCTCGATTTGGGTATTTGTGGATCTATGTTCTTTTCGGATAGTTTACTAAAAATGTGGTCTTAATTTCATGAGTTTGAAACATATTCGTTATGGAATTCTCGCTTTCCTTTTTCTCTAAAATATAGATCTTTCAATTTACTATGCTCTTCATCTTGAAATAATACACTCTACCTTGAATTTATTCTCTTGGGTTTTGAACTCTGAAAATCGAGAAAAATTTCTTGAATTTCTTGAACTCTGGTTTTGTTGTGAGAATGGTTGCATATTGCATAAACTAGGTGTTACTTCAAGTCTATTCTAAAAACTTTGAGTTGTATAGTTGATTGACTCTTGTATTGTGAACTTTTCAGGAATTGTACAGAAAAAGTTCCTTTTATCTTTCTTTTCCTTTTACTTAATCTATGATGCTCTGTTGTATCGTTATGCTCAAAAGGGTTTTGAAGAATTTCATTGTTTGTGTTTATGAATGCTTGTATTCCATAGAATTGTTTCTCATTTCAATATCAAAGATAACTTTGTCCTTTACTTCCAACACCTTGTTTATAGAAGTTTTATCATTCTTTTGTTTTCAAGGATATAACTTGACTCCTACATGAAGGGAGCTGGGAACTGAAACTTGTTTTAATGGAACTCTTCCTGGAAGACCATATAAATTGTAGATAAAAATAATCCCTTTAGCACCCATTTCTTGCAAATGCTCCTCCTTCGTAGAACCTTTAATGGATCTTGTGATTTTGTGTAGCTCAATGTTCCAATTGATCAAAAGTCAACATTTTTATTCATTTCGTATCTTTGTACTATTTCATGATCTTTGTATTTTAAGAATGTACTTTGAGATGTAAGTCTTTAATATTCTTGAATCTATATCAATGTTCTTAGTTTGATAAAGTATTTAAAAGGAAATGTCCTAAACTTTACATTATTTTGTTTCTCTTAAGTTCACCATCTAAAATGATCCTTGTAGTTGCATACTTTGGTTTTGAAGATGATTCTGTCACTTTGTTGGAATACTATAATCTTATTTCTTTTACTTAGATGCTTTATTTCCTTGATAGTAGTATTTCTAGCATGATGGAAAATTTAAAATGTTGAATTTTCATGGCGAAGCCCCTGCAAAAGTTTTCTATAATTCACTCTTCCTTCCTTCTCTATTCATATGTAAACCTTTCTTTCTAGTTAACTTGAGATTATTTAAATATGACTCTTCATATTTAGTTACAATCTAAAACATATATTTCCTTTTCTCGCTTTCTCTTCGTATTGTAACTTCTTTCATTTGTAGGACAATTACTGAACCTTGAGTTACATTGTTCCTTTATTCTAACATGTACTTATTACTTATCTATTTTATGCCATAGGATAGAATTCATTGAATTCCACAATCTTTATAAGACATGATTTATTCCTTCTTGGCTGCAACCTGTACCTGCACACTTAAGAAAACAGTTAGAAAAACATAGGCTTTTTGGCCTCTCTTATGTCCATAGTTTTTCTTTTCTTCTCTCTTTTGATCTTCAAGTAATCTATATCTCCTATTTTTAAGAGATTCATATGCACAAATTAGGACAGTATAGGAATATGGATTGATCCTTGAGCTCGTAACTGATAGTTTTCCTCTTTTCTTCTTTTCATGTATAGTAAATTCTATAAGCGAATATGAAGAAGGAAAAATCTGAAATGGAGATGTCTCAACCAAAGAAGAAAACCCCGAAGGAAATTATGGGTTCACTCATACTCCTTATTTTATTTTTCATGCATGTGAACCTCTTATTTCAATAGTTGTACTTTACTTTTAAGTTACATCCCACGGCTTGTGTGGGAGACACATGAAAATTCCTTACGAATAAAACATTGAATTCTGAAAATGAGTTGTGTATTTCTTTCTGCATTTCATATTTCTATATGGATTGTATGATGAACTAGAAAAATCAATAATATAATTCAATTTCTTAATCATGAAGGAAAGAACATTAAAGAAAACTTTTAAGATCCAAAGAATGAACTCGATTTCTGTAATCTGCAATTATGTTTGTTGTCCCAAAACTTAGCATTTCATCTATTCTGCAATTGGGTGTCTTCATCAAGACAACCCAACTATCCTTTGGGGCCTTGTGTTCTTTTGCTGAAGATAGTCATAAAATTACAGACTATGTGATCTGTTACATTTTGTAACAACACACATAGCTCTGATTTCATGTAATCATTAACTAATTCAACAAGAATAGTATTATTTGAAAAAATCTCCCTATCTTAGGTATACTTCACCAATGCTATCCATAGTAATGAAGTTTTTAGTTTCCCATTTTTGTACACGTGCAAAAATTGTCAATAAGAACCAAGTAAGAAATGCAAGCATTTTCTTATCAAAGGTGGGGCACTCAACCCAACTCCCTCCCAAAACATGAAATAAACTCTTATGCCTCCCTACATATAAAATCCCCATAGCCTTATCCTACACCATACTTAGGAATTTTAGCCAATAACCTAAAAAGCATACCAAAACATTCAATAACATACAAATATACACATATAAGAGAAAAAAAATAAAACAAGGGTGTAGCTCCTACCTTTCCATGGAATAAGTTAATTAATGGATCACCCTCCAAGCTCCATCAATCTCAATCTAACTCTAACAAGCACTCCACAAAGTCTCTAACTCCAAAAATACAAGAGCACAAAATGAAATGACGTAACCCCCAAACAAACAATTAAATTTAAATATATAGAAAAAGAGAAAATTAGGGTGAGGTGGCTCCATGTAGAATGCCACATCACACATTCTAAACTTCCACATAACAATTCAAACCTCAACCCAAAGCACAATAAATTGGTGGTTGAGGGAATGACAATCCTCTTACTCACACAATCCAAACCCACACCTCGAACGAAAAATTTAAAACCCATGTAAGCAAAGTGCAGTTACTTTCACTTTTTGTCTTACAAAACACATAATTCAGTCTATGTTTGATGCCCCAATCCATACGTAGAGTTGGTACATTAAATTAAGAGGTGTGGGACAAGCTTATCTTGTCCTGAAGCCTCCAAAAATGGCCCTCGAACCGAAATCCGAAATTACAAGATAAGGTAGAGTGTACGACATTACAAGTCACTTACAATCAATCAAAATCACAAAATCCAAATAACCAAATATTTAATAAATGACCCCTTTTGTCACATCCCCAAATAACGTAATAAACATGATTAATTCACTTAATTAACGCATATTAATAAAAAGAGATAAAAATAAATTACACCACAAAATTAATCACATGCTCTACAATAAATAAAAGAAAAATGAAATAATTGAACACAAGCCCATGGTCAAAAGTGGAGGTCATTCCCCATGGGGACCCCTACAAAAATAAAACAAAATAACAAAACTACACAAGCTGCCATGGTGACCTTCATTGTATCAATCTAGTATTCCGTTGTGTTTGGTCTCCAATCCCCCTTTGATTGTTGTGATATAATTAACTGCAAAATCATACAATACTTTCTTCGCCTCATGGCGCATCAAAAACATCAAAGATAAAATATACACACGCAAATAAATAATCATCCTCATATAGCTAAATCATCATCTCAAGTAAAAATGTTATCATTTGTCTAAATTTTCAACAACATCTTAATTCTATCTTTTTATCAATATCAACAAGATCACATTATTAGTTCAATTGCTAAATCCTACTCAACAACACAAGAATTTTGAATATCGTAATATATATACCAACAACACATCATCATCATCAATGTAAAATGTCTCTCTATGTATCTAAGAATACACACAATCATACTATGTATCACAATCCATCAATAATGAGAATATCTCTATCATTTAACATCCATGTTTATAGTCAACAATGATCGAAATCAAACTATACTAAGTGTCGAAGAAGAATGGGCACTACAATTTGAACCCCCATTGATTGTTTGTTGAATTTTAATTCCTCGTTAGGAAATTGCATTAACTAAATATAAATAGTCTATCAATTAACTTGAGACAAATGTATTAGGATTCAACTTAGAATGTACTTTGTTATACTACTATAAGAGTTTAAAATAACACATCTTCATCTTACAAATAAAATTTATTTCAAGTAAGTTCAGGCCCAAATGGTAGATCGAGACAACAAAAGGGTTATACTATTATTCCATACAAAAAGACCATACAAAATGGTGCAAGGTAGGTTCAATCAAAGTTAAAGAAGTTTTAGATTAATCATATCAAATTGTTGACAGCTTTATAAATGGAGACTTAGAAATTTTTCTGTTTGTATTCTTAGTATTGGTGTGTTGTGGAAACTTAGGAGATGAGGCTCCAAGACTTGTAAATGATGGTTAAATTCTAAAATGGGTCTAGATAACTCAGTACATTTTCAAGATGTTTTCCCACAACACATACATGTATAATATTAATGTCAACTTAGATTAATTTATAAATATTCTAAACTAATAAAAAGAACATTAAGCTTATTTTTTTGAATCTCAAGATTCCTTTTTTGGGCATGTCACGTCAACTTGTTATGATATGAACTAGTTCATTTTGTCTATAGAAATGGATAAATTCTTCGTGGAACTTGATATATTTTAATTGTTTATATACTTTTACTAAGTCATATTTCAAATTAGCTGGTTGTGTTGCATGTAATATATCTCACTTGAGGTTTTTTTAATTATGACTTCAACAATGAATTTGAATCAATGACTTGGCATTATCCTCATTCATTCTAATTCAATGCTTGTGTACATGAGTTTACATCCATTGAAATTCTTTTATTTTATATGTAAATTTAGTTTTATAATTAGGTATATTTATATGGACATATATTAATAAAGATTCCATGACTAAATAATTGATAAGTGACAATATCAAAAAATAGACTTATCATAGTCTTTATATGATAATGTACCTAAACACTTATATTTGATAATCTTCCCAATTTATCTACTGTTGTCTATTTGCAAGACTTGAAAAGTGCAAGATGAGTGTGGTCATAAAATTAAATTATAATCTCTTATTGAATAAGGAAAACTCAATTAGACAATTCTTAACTAAGAAATATTGAGATGCAAAGGAAACATCTGATTTTGTCAGTAACTAAGATTGAGTATGATTTTCATATTAAATAATATTGTTTCACCATCTTAATTATTGGAAAAAAGATAAATTATTATAGCATAACATTAAAGTAACTGGTAATAGATCTTGAATGTATTCAAACCCACTTTCTAGAGAGAATTTGTATTAAGAAAATAATTTTTTTGTGAGAAATGTGATATATATTCTATTTGACATATATGGGTAGAAATAAAAAAGGGTAAATAATAATGGAAAAATGGGTAATTGAGGTATATGGGAAAAATAGGGGGTATTATTAATTAAATAAGTAGAGGTAAAAATTAAAAATCAAATGTATTCTTTAATACCCTCTAAATGCACATGTTATACCATAGTTTTACTAGGTGACCCCCCCGTGGTCCAGTTTTAGGGTACAATAAAAATATGATTGATTTAATTGGGAAGACTAGAACTATTAAAACATCACCAATTCCATGAGGTACAACTAGGGTTGACACAAGACTATTTTTTTCAAATTTCACCATGGAGAGTTGGAATTATCTTTCCTATAAGGAAATACACCATGGATTGCGATGAAAATTTCACACATAAATTATACATTAGAAAATTATGTCACAAATGAATTTAATACTATGGTAAATAGAGCTCACATCAGAGTAGAATACTTCCAATGGTGGTTATAATTGATCATTATCACTGTGAATAAGATTGCAGGTCCAAGGAAGGAAATTTTCATTCTAATATGAACAATGGGGAATTCAATTGGGCACAAATCGATTTAGGATATATAGATGCAAAATATTAGTGAAGATAATAAATCAATCAAAATGACTTACACATCATACAAGTGGATGTCAAACACATTTGCAGATGATAGGTACGTAATATGGTGTTTTGGAGTTTAAGATGTTGGTACATTATGAAGTTTTAAGGCATATCAAGGAGGGTTGACAACTTAGGAGTTAGATAAAATTGGTGTAGATTTTGACATCGTATTGTTTATACTTCAGATTTGGAATATTGACTACTCTATTGCTGCTCATTTGAATCCTTTATAATGATCTCCAAGGGATATTCTATTTGCTTGATGATTGTCAGGTCCTTATTTAGATACTTAACGAAATTTACCGCCTAATGTTGACCAAACAATACATACACATTGAGAAATTATCCATTAAAAGAACAAAGAACACATTCATGGATGATACTTTCATGGAATTTTATTATTTATAAACATGATGAAAATTCTCTAAGACCATGTTGTGGAGAAGGATTGAATTTTGTCACTTAAAAACAAAACTTATAATCATGTTATGATTTATGAATAATGTGTAAATGTATAATGGCTGAAAATATGAATATATAATGTTTTACTATTATTATTTTATATAGGATTTCAAAGCCAAATCTTTACTCAATTTAGAAAACTTATGATTACTTCCATCTCTTTAATATAACTATTACTCTATTTTAAACAAGGAAACAAAATGAATAGTGAATATAATGAATCTGATCACTGGATGGTATGAGAAGAGTTGATCCACATTTGGCATAACTGTTCCCTTACTCTATTTATCTCTTTAATATAATCACTACTCAGTTTAAACAAGGAAACAAAAAGAATAGGGAATAGAATCAAGCTAATTACTGGATGGGATGAGAAGAGAGGAAGTTCATCCACATTTGCAGGCTAACCTGTTTTCTTCGATAAAGACTCGATGCATTTATTTCCTTTAAAAAATTTGGCACACCATTGAGCAGAAAGATTTGGGCATGTTTTCAAATTTTTATCTTTGAAATCCACATAATAAAGGCCATAACGAATCTTATAACCAAAAAAAAACTTGAAACTTTCCACGAGAGTCCAGAAAAAGTATCCGCAAGTGTTGGATCCATTCTTACACCCACACAACCATGTTCATTATAGTTCAAAGAATTTAAAATGATAATTTGGATAAGTTTGAGGCATAGATTATGGAACATACTTGATGGCTGCAAGAAGATTCTCAATATAGTCATGGAGATACTCCATCCTCGGCGTATCATTTAATGCCTCTGAGAGTGAAAGAGATTGCTTTTTTCTCGTGCTATATCTTGGTCGGTAATTTAGAAAAAAAATCATTCAAAAAAACTATATATGATATATGTAATACTTATGCATAACATGATATTATTCATTAGAAAGTGGCTGACATAATGATTCTGTGTGAAATAGTGTAACATATAAATTGATTGTTCAAAGAAACTGAATATGGCAGTACCATTTCATAGATTCTTTGAACATAATATTGTCATCTTATGGTTTACATCTTTTGGAAAATATTATATTTTCATCGTAATTCTTGCATATGTATGAGAATATTGTTTTAGACCTCTTACTTATGAACAGTCGAAGAAGAATATGGCGAAAACAACGTTAAACCTTGAAGCGTAAACGAAGGTACATGATAGGATAGAAGTTGTGGTGGGAAAGAAAAAGCATGAAGAATTAATATATATCAAATATTCCTTTATCTTTGTATTCGAAATTTAATCCATATATTTTTGAGTTTTGTTGCCAATATTTTAGTGTTGCATTCGATATTATTTAATTTCCTTTGTTCCAGTAGTATTTGTGTATGAATGATGAGAAATATATCAACTTAGAATATTTTTTTATAGACAGTAAAACCTTTGATTCAGTCAAAATATATAAAAAAAAGTTTGGGGCTACCAATTATTGGGATATGTTGTTTCAGATTACTAAAACATGGGTAATATAAGGCTAATTTTCTAAGGCATATCTCATGCATGACAAAAACTCTGTCAATATTTTATGAATTTTTTTGATGTGTTTCTTACGGGAAGCAACATTTATACCCAATTTAAAAAAAAATCTACAATTTAAGAAAAAAAGTATTTATCTTAAACTTTTGAGTCCCTCATTAACAATAAATATTTCATGTTGGAAAAGATTTCTAGGATTTGTTTTGTGAAATATGTTGGGATTTATATACAGAGACAAATGGTTTTTCCATTTCATTTTTTTAAGTTGCTATTTCTTTAAATCTATTTCACTTGAAATAAGTATTTCAATTTTCAAGTAGTATTACTTTTGTTGGATAATACTAAATTTCGATTAAATTTACAACTTTATCGTCAAATTTTGAAATTTTATCATGCATACAATAGAGAATTTTCAAGAATCTAATTACTTGCAAGTATATAATCAAGAAAATATTATAACTACAAAGTTTTCCTTCGATGTTAGTTTTAGTTTTATGTTAGTTTACATTTTTCTCTTTAACATTTAATTCTTTTATTTTTAATTCTTGGAATCGTTAGGGCACGTATATTATTGGAATTAATAAAATATTTCCTAACCTTGTCCTCTATACAAAATCGATTACAAACAATTTGTGTTTTGAATTAATGTTAGAAAAGTATTGTGTTACTAAGAAACCAATACACCTTGTCATATATCAAATTTGGCTACACATCATATTATTTACAATCAATAAAGAATGGAATGGAATATCTAAGATTGGAGGTAAATTTTATATAAAAATTTCTTCTTTTGATGGGATGATTTAGTCGAGTTAATCAAATATAACTATAGGTGTGGAGATGTATAAAAGTATTCAAAAGGAAAAAATATTTACACATTTTTACCTCTCCAAGAACTTACATAAATATTGTATTCTAGACGTGTATACTATATATTTAACAAACATAATATTCTTTCTAACCAAGTTGAGGCCATGTTTGGTGCTTAAAAGCCTAATACGTATGCTTCCTAATTTTTAAGAGACATAAAATAAAAAGTCTACAAAAACATTATCTAAACGTATATGAAACATTAGACATGTACAAATTGTGTTGTTATTTAATTTGTAAAAATTTTATATGCATCCCAACATATTAAAACGTCTACTTACAAATAATAAGTATATATCTCCAACATGAATGATCCATATGCAATAATTTCAATCCCTTTTTTTAAAAATTATAGTAGCTTATCCACTCATCCCTAACACATAGCTTATGACATGTATATATCAATCATAAAAAGTTCCAATAAACATGATTGAAATTATAGTTTGTACTTTTAGAAGTTATGGTTAACTCCCAACATTATTCACATCAGTCTCGGTATAAAAATTCATGCCACATGCATTCAAAGTCTAATTTTCATATGGTTGTGATTGGCACATACAACATAAGTTTCAAAGGCTTAGTAGGTGTATGGTTGACAACCAACACCCCTTTCACATGGAATCACTATATGCCAAATTTCTGAAATAGATCGTGAATTCAGTCAACATACCTCCACTTTTTTCTCAATAATGCTTTAGTATGTTCCACACAACCAGCACTTCACTATGAAATTTTATTCCATGCACAAAATGCATGTGCATCCTCAAAAACTTGAAAATCACCTTTATACATACCACACATAGGTGTTCAATATAAATAAGGGTTCACAAAAATAAAAACTTGTTTTATGTGCATGATTTGAGTTGAACAAATCAAAACCACAAGGCATTTATTTTGTATATTATAAGCTCTTGCTCACGAAAAAATGAAACCATTGGATGGGTATTTAATATAGCAATAATACACCAAAAATTAGGTATTGAAATTTGTTTTTATATTAAAAATGCATTAGGCATTATCCAATGGGGAAAATCCACAAGAAATGATGGGACAAAGACAAGTATTATAAGTAGAATAATTAGGTGTTACATAAATTAAGTACTATGTACCATATTATTTAATTTGTAAGGTTTAGGATAGAATTGATATCCCACAAGGGATAATAGATTACTTGCTTTTTTTTTTTTAATGAAGAGAACACTCTACTTTATTACATTCACTGCATATATAACACATAACATAGAATATATCATAAAATAACTCCTCTTTATCCATAAGCCTCAACATTACTATAGTATCCAATATTATATCTCTCTCTTACACTTCAATTAAAAATATGCAAGACATAGGCATATGAGACATAATTAAGTAAAATTGGACCATTTCCTATAGGTAGTATTGTATTTTAGTTTGTTTGAATAATTTAGTGAAGGATACTATTTCCATTTTGTCAACAAGAGTAGTCGGATAAATGACCGTAAGTTTTATAATGTTTGTTTTTATTTATCCCAGATTTTGTAATTTATCTTTTACAAATGTTCTAAATCTAATGTTTTTATTGAATTGAGTTTCTATATTGTGTTGTAATACATTTATTTTTGTAAATATCAATTCTAACCATTCAACATCATGCTCGTAACACACAAACAACAAAATTTGAAATATTCCCCTGTGATTTTCTTTGCACTAGCCTAAGCGGGAATATTATAAACTAGACTTTCCAAACTTGTAATTTTACATAAGTTGCAAAGTATCTTTGAAGGGATGTAAATGTTAAATTCACTAGTTTTGTTTGGAATATATGTTGTTATTTTCAATATGATACAATATTTTCTCAAACAATTAAGGGGTCTATAATACTTTTAGATTTCACATGCATGTCATCATCAAAGTCCATGAGACCATTGATGAATAATTCTAAAAAGTTTGCATGCCTTGTGTATGCCTCAACATTTTGCATACGTGTTTATGAGGATACTCACAACTACATCATTTGACAAATAACTAATTTCAATTAATTTTTTATGGATGTCCATATCATGTTCTAAAAATCCCACTTTGGCACATGTTCTAGGAGGACATTGGAAAATGTTGATGGGTTTTGTTATAAACCCGCATATCACACACCTTTTGTTAATGCTTCTAGGGCATTTTCAACATTTACTCATTTTTAATATAGTCATGGAATTTCTCTAGATGAAATTCGGTCAAAGTATTTTTAAAAAAATCCATAAAGCCTCATTGATTACACCATTTTCTACCTATTATGTAATCTTTGCATTATAGGAGACCATATTTCTTTGAGCCATTTTGTCAAAAAAAAATCATGTAAACTATAACAACTAACCAAAACTCTCTTTCCATTATTTTGTCATGGATTTGCATACCATGTTCCAAAGCTCTAATTTTTATGCAAATTGGGAGTATGATGACAAAGGTGAATCAATTGGGCTAGATAATTTTCCCTGTAATTGATAAAATAATAATAACGATTTGTGAGTCCATGCTTATGTCTTCTATCTTCATCAGCAATATTTGTTCAAACAAGATCCTTATTTAACTCCCCTACCAACACTAGACAACGCAATTGTTTTACTAAATGTTAACATAGATAATTATTCATCTCATTAGTTCACTTTAAATGAAAGCATTAAAAAATATGTTAAATCCAATTACTTTTCTATTTAATCAAAACATAATATTACAAAGCTTAATTACATTTTAAATCTAAACCTTAACATGGATATGTTTAATAAAAAAATAAAATAAATAAAGATAAAAAATAATTCTTATTTAATGAGAACATTTATAAACATATCTCAAATCCAATTACTTTCTTATTTGCTCAAAACATTAAATTCTAAAACTGAGTTACATTTTTATTTACTCAAATCATTATTAAGAAACCATATGCAAAGCACATCTGAATACAAAGACATTTATACATTGCCTTAGATTTTATTTGATTTGTAAGGCAATGTGAAGAGATAAAAAGACATAACTTTGGTCTATGAAAATAAAGTGGAAAATAATGAATTGCACATAATAAAGTATGTGTGCATGTTGTCAATTTATCAAATTCACAAATTTAACATCCATTTGAAAAATGCTTGTTAAGAATTTCAGTCCAATATAATGGTTGTTTGTCATTTCTTGATATAAACGTTTTTTTAACATTGCCCGAAATGTAATCGAAATAATATAATGTTTTGAACTATCAAAAATGGTAAAAGGGAAAATGATAGCTCTTTTTTAACAAATAAATAACTTCTGTTAACGAATTGAGGATAATGGATTGACCAAAAAAAGGGGCCCACTTTGCCATGTTCGTAAAACCCGAATGTATCGGCAAGATAAGGCCTTTCGATTCAAACATGTTCCTAGGCACTATATTTTAAACATTGTAAGAAAAATATGAATTTAATAAGATGTGCACATACCCTATGAATGTAGTTCCCACTTCCCTTTGACACCATTTTGTTATTGATTATGATACCGGTTGATTATAATTATGGATATTATTACAGATTTTGATTTGGCATGATGTTACATGTTAGAGATCATGGACTGTTGTTGATTTCAATTCATATATGATGCATGTGGATTATTAGAGACATTTTATATTGATGTTAATATGTTGTTGACATATTTATTTATATATATTTCAAACACGTGATATTTCATCACACTGAATTGGCTTTGATAATTGAACTAATATTGTTACCATTTTTACATGGATGAGATGTAGAATAAAAATTTTGCTAGCAATTATAAATGATATCATATTTTCCTAGATGATATTTGGTTCATATATAGATGATTGTGGATTTATATTGTATATTTTATCCTAGATGTTTTTGATGTGGTCATGAGGCCGAAGGAGGTGTTATGTGTTTTCTAGGTAAAACATGTCACAACAAACATCAAGGGGATTAGAGACCAACCACATTGAAATTCTATGTGAATTCAACAAAGGTCATCATGGCAACATGCATTTGTGTGTGTGTTTGAATTATTGTTAGGGGGAAATTGCTAACAAGGGGATATGTGTTGTATTTTGTTTATTTTTCCTTACTTAATGTAGTATGTGATTTTTATTGATGTAATTTCCTTGTTTTAATTATTTAGAAAATGATGTATTCTTCCCCTTTATCTTAATAGGTTTTAGTGTCATATTTAAGTTAATTAATCTTGTTATTAAATAATTGTGGATGTGACCAAAAGTCTTCATTTATTAGACTAGATGGATCTTAGGTTTTGTGTTATAAGATTGAGTTCTTGTGACCTTGAGTGTTGTACACTCTACCCCCTCATGGAAATTCGAATTTAGCCTTAAGGGCCAATTTTGAAGTCTTCTCGGGACAAGATAAACTTGTCCCATGCCTCTTAAATTTCCATACCAACCCTATGTATGGGTTGGGGGTCGAAATTAGACCCCATTATGTGTTTTGTGAAGACAAATTGTAAGTATTGATTCCATCTTCTTACATGTAATTACTTTTAGTCCTTAAGAGGTGTGGGCTTAGATTGTGTGTGTAAGTAAAATGTTATTTCTTCAACCACTTATTAATTGTGCTTTGGATTTTCAAGTTTGACTTGTGATGTGGAATTGAGGATGAGTGATGTGGCATCCTACATGGACCCACATCACCCTCCTCTTTCCTTTTCTATTTATTCAAGTTCTTTTGCTTGTTTCATGGGTTACTTCATTCTTTTTTATCTTTCATTTCTTGTAGTTAGAGGATTTTGGAGATATTTTGGTCTTGTGGGAGCTTCTTGGTGATTTCTTGGGTTTGAGAGATCTTGGAGTTTGACTCTTGGAAAAATATCTACTATGGAAAGGTAGGGGCTTTACTTTTTATTATGTTATTCCTTTATTTTGTGTTTGTGTGCTTGTTTTGTTCAGTGTTTGGAATACTTGTTGGGTGCATGGGTAGATTTCCTAAGTGTCCTGTAGGAGGGGACTATGGGGAGAATTCATGTATGGAGGAATAAGAGTTATTTCATTTTTTTGAGGGAGTTTGGGTTGTGTGCCCCACCTTCGAAAAGCAATGCTTGCATTTCTTACTTATTCTTGTATGTGGGAGGCATAAGAGGTTATTGAGTGAGGCATAAGATTATGTAGGGGATTTGAGAATAGTTTTGGAGGTTTTAAGGTGGGAACCCATTTCCCATTGGGAGGCATGAGTGGCCTCCCCATAGGGTCTTGCTCCTTTGGATCTTCATTTAGAAGCCTTGTTTATTTTGTTGTTTCTAAGTTTTGTGTTTATAGTTTGAGTTGAATGTGTATTTGGAATGGTTGTGAAATACTTGGTTTGTGATGTGGAAGCTTGTTATTTCCTTTTGTTGAAATCACCTCTCATTTTAATGTGGTTGGGGCTTGGGGGCCAATGAGGAGGATGGCTTCTCCTCATTAGATATTTTGGTTGGGTGGATAGTGTTGCCTCTCCCTCAATTTTTTTGTGGATCAAGAAAATCATGAAGGAGCTCTCTTGTTGGTGTTGTGAAGCTTGGAGATTTTGTTGGACTCTGAAAATCTTTTTATTGTTCACACTTAGGGTGGAAGAACTTGTAACCTTGTATTATTTTAGCTTACATTCTTGTATTATTTTCCCACTTTAAGTGGAGGAAATTGTATTAATATTGTGAAGAAGATTTGCATTCAATTATTGGATATGAAAGTTGTATTGTATATTGAAAAAAAGACATGTGTTATAAACTAGTCTTGTGAAATAGAAAATAAAGTTTATTATCTTTGTTTGAAAGTTGTATTGTAGGAAAGGAAAAATATTTCATTTCATTGAAGTTGAGTTATTTTCCACAAATGGTGTTGTTCTTGTTTTATAATATATTGTTGGAAACTTGTATTAAGAAATACTACATTTGATTGTGTATTTAAAAGGCATGTATTGTAAAAGTTAGACTATGTATACTTGTCTTTTTTTGTATTGTTGATGGAAACATCTCTTATTAAAAGTTTATTTCAAATAGACCTATGAAGTATTCTATTTGATATTTTTAGTATGCAACTCTCTTTTTAAAACTATTGTTAAACTATCACAAATTTAGCTAATGTAAAAGAAATTCCCTTAATTTTGTTTTTGTAGTAAATTTATTAAATAGTTAGAGAGAAAAATATTAGAGCAAACATTAACTCACCAACGCTATTATTTAGTTTTTATCCTCACTTTGATAGTAATTTTATTTCTCTTGAACATTAACAATAATAAGATAGTTTAAGATTTAGTAAGGATGGTATCTTTTTTTATGTTACTAATATTAAATGTGAAAATAGGGAAACATTAATACACTTGTAATTTTAGTATATGAAAATGTATATATATGTATGTGTGTGTGTGTGTGTGTATAAATTAATATCCCCTTATGCTTATATAAAATATATAATATAATATAATATATATTATGTTATATTATATTTATATTTTTTTAAATAATAAATTATTATATGTATACATATATATATATATATATATATATATATATATATATATATATATATATATATAAAAATAAACCAAATTTTATTAATGTTGAAAACCCTTTAAATGAAATCGGATCAATCTTGGGGCCATGGCCTATACATTGTAGTTTTAGTGATTTAATTGTAGATTGGGGTGGGAAGGGTTCCACGACCCCAACCCACACCCCATTTAATATAAATGGGGTGGGGTTGGGGTTTCCACCCCTCCCCACCCCTAAGATTTGAACACCCCCATAGATTAGAAACTGCCCCCTCTCCTTGTGACCAACAATTAACTCAAAACCTGTGAACATTTTTAAATGATGTGGCCTTCTTAACAACTTAAATTTGCAGACCTCGGAATGAACACACACACACACACACACACACACACACACACATATATTTGGACACACTTTGAATTTGGGTTTTCTTTTAACCCATCTTTAAAAAAAAAAGATAAATAATAAATGATTTCATAAAATAAATACTTATGTAAACAAGTATTTAAAAGTATATATACAGATATATGTATAACTCAAAATGAAATTATGGATCAAATGTACCTTTTAAATAATATGGGAAAATACCCACAAGCCCATTTGGACAAATACAAGAAAATGAACTAAATATATTGCATAAATACATTTTCAAACCGTAATGAGGGTATCGAAAAAAATAGACAAATAATGGAGCTTGGAAGGCTCTTCCAAGAGCTTGAGATGGTGTCTAATGCATTCTCTTCTTCCTCCTTGAACCTACAAAACCAAAGAAAAAAATGAATCAAATGAAATGTGAAAGAAGACTTTATAAGGATGTTTTAGGTTTGGTTACCCTTTTTCCACATCAAGGGACCAAACTGAATCCATCCAAGGTATGAGATTCATCCCTACAAGAAGTAGGTAGAGAGTGGGTGAGTGGAAATTAATTTTTTAATTTGAATGGTTTAATTTCAAAATTATGGGTTGAGTTTTTAGGGGTTACTTTATGGGGTAGGGAAGTGTTCATTATTCTAACCCCGTGTAAAATAAGAACCTTGTTAATTTTTCAAACCTTGTGGAATTAAATACTTTGGATATTTATTTAATTTGACCCCTTTAACCCTCTAAGTTTAAATATGGAATATTTGACTATAGTAGGAATTTAATTATTTATTAAATTAACACTTAGAGTGAACTAAACCTTGCTTGGACTAAATCTACTCATTAGTTTTAATGCGGGTTTAATATTTAGTTATAATGGGAAAAAATTATTTATTAAATATAATTGACTTTGAAACATTATTGTGACAACTGTAGTTTTGAAGCTTGTATGCGGGCATGCTTTTAAAAAAAAAATCCATAATTTTTCTAACTAAACCTAGGTTGTTCTTGGGTCTCGTGTGGGAATTTTTAGCGGGCATTACAATGAACAATCTCTTATGTATATGTATTCATGTGATGGATATGTATTTTCATACGGGAATGCACCTCCTACATTGTGATCCGATGACGAGGATTTCAACTTGGGAATGAGAACAAAAAAACATACAAGAGGATTTCATCTTGGGAACAAGAAGACATAAATAAATTCAAAAATAAGAGATTAATAGCAGGTTATGTGCACATCTTATTAAATTTCAATTTTTCATACAATTTTAAAAATATAGATCCTTGGAACATGCATGAATATCCATCATTATGCATGAAGCAAAGTAGATTTTTGGTGCATATGTTCCCCAGTATATATGTATGTTAAATGTGTAAGAAAACACAATGCATTGGAACTATTTGAAAAATTCTTAGGTCAACATGTGTAAGGGGTATATTAGATTATAAGGAATTGAGAAATGATTGATTCATTTGGATTTTGTCTTCATTATTGTTCCTCTTTGATACATATGTTTGCTAACTATACAAGGATGCACAATGTATGTGAGGAGTTTGACCAAATTCCTCCCACACCCTACATTTTCCTTCCCCGTCTTTTTAGTAGATATAGAAAACAAATTCAGCTTTTGCCATTTCCTATATTAAAGATTATATTTCATATTGTTATATAGGATATTAGAATTTGTTAAATTTACCGATGTTCAAGATTTTTAAGGTTCTCAAATTCATCTAGAAAAACATTGAATTGTTATAAACACTTAATATTATCGAAAGATTCATGTAATGCCCACCCATCTTTAAATTTGATTATACCATGATCTTAATTTTGGTAGATTAGAGAAATGGACCTTAGTATTATATTTTGTTAGCATGTTGTTAAGATACAAGGGACACCATGATTACTATTGTGTTTTGATTGTTACTTTGGATTGTGAGGATGTATTATGGACATTTAAGGATATGACGATGATCTAGAATGGTTACCTTGTTATATATTGACATTTGAATTCTTGACGTATTTACTATATTCAGAGTATTGGAATAACCATCCGGTCTCATTCATTTTTGGAATTTCTAATAATATGATCGTATTATGAATCAGAATATGTTGTTAAGAATTTATAGTATTTAGGAGTTACAAAGTGGAAATAGGGAATTTCATGATTATTGTAGAATGTGAATTGGATTATTGATGATTGTAAATTATTTATTAGAGTAGAATTGAAATGTTAAGTGATTTCAAATAATTGATAAAAATTTGTAAATTTAATGATAATGATCTAACTACATTATCCGATGATGCTAATTGATAAATAGATGTGGCTGTAATGTATTTTTTTGATGTATGCTAAGGATTGTATGATGGATGTCTTATATGCATTGATTTCCATGACATATTAATATGGACTTGAGGCTAAAAAGGTATTGTTGTTTGTGATTGCAGGAAAATTATATCATTATACACCGAAAGGGGATAGGGGACCATCCACAGAAGAATGTTGGGGGTTTTTCAAAATGGCCAAATTTGACAACTTGTGTCTCATGTATATGTGATGTGATTGAATAATTAGTTAAGAGGTTTCCCATGGGGGTGGCCTCACATGTGTGGCCATGGGGTGTAATGTTTCCTTTATTTTAATGTTGTGTATTTTATTTTGCGGTGTATGTATTCAATTATTGGGAAACTTTAGCTACTTTTTGAACACTTGTTAATGTGTCTTAAATAGCTAATCTAACTTAAAATTTAAACAAAAAGGAAGAGGTGACATTTGGATAATAACTCTACAACAAATAAGTCTTTTTACCACAACTATTCAACAAATTTTCTACAAATTAGAAGGATTGTAGAATAACCGTGGCATCTCTATGATAATTTTGTTTTTGGTTTTTATATTTTGTAGATATTGTACAATTCTCGTATACTAATAATAATTTTACGTATAAGTCACATATCCAATCCTTTTTCATAGAAATTCTACAATTATTAAATATAGAACTAATCATTATTATTTATTTTATTTTAGGTTTTTACATTTATCCAATATTTAAAAAGACTATAATTTATATTAATATTAAAATTTGAAATTAAATAATTCTCAAATATCATATATCAATATTTTATTATTTTATATTTTTAAAATTTTACTAAACAAACTAAAATTAAAATTAAAATATTGTAGAAATATGATTATATAAAAATACATTTATTTCTATGTAAGAACTTTAAATATTTTTATGGTTATATTAACATATATAACATTATTTATATATAGTTGTACAACGTAGCAAATTTCTTTCTAAATAATGAGTATAGAATTAAAATACTAACCATCTATTTCAATTATTTTTATTATACTTATTATTATAAATAATTTTATAGAAAATATTTTATTTATATATATATATATGCCACTCTCAACCATTATTTCTTTTACCTCATTAATTTCACAACCGATGAAGATGGGTCAAAGTGCATCTTAATACTTAATATAATTTTTCCACATGACATTCAAACTTTAGCATTTTAGACACTTGACACATTAATTACTTGACTTGGTCATAATATCAATCATATGACCCATTATTTTTGTTAATTGTATGCATCTAAAAATAATTTTTGTCTCTTGCCACTTGCACGTTCCATTCCAAGTGCTTCATTGTTCACTATTATCCTACTCTTTTTGTACAGGGTGCATTCTAACTTGAATGTTTTCCCTGACATGTCAAATAAGGCTGATTTTGGGTTGATCATTTTCCACTCATCCTCAAATATATCTCCAGTTTTACAAATTATGTCATTCGAATCATCTTTGGCTCACATCTCATGTTGGGAAATTTTGTTTAGCATTGTACGTTTTAGACATTAGTATTTTTGAACTTTTTAGGTCTCTATTTATGATATTTGATTTTGATTGCTCGACATGATAAATCTTTTATCATAAAGTTATAAATGCACACGCACCCTAGAGGTGGTAAGTATAAGCATGCCCACATCTCAAATTATTCCTCAAGTACAACAAATTTGTAAAACACATCTAAATACTTTTAAAATGATTATTTCCATACAACTAATCCATCACTGCAGGATTTCAAAAATGCAGGAATATCCTGCACTACCAGAGGCTCACGCTCAAAATTATTCAACATTTCTATTCATCTTTCCAAATCTAGATAAGATGAGAATTATAAATAAGTGGCTCGCAGTCATCAAGTAAAGAGTAGGTAAAGTTGAGTTAGATGGGCACGTGAATATGGTTTTTATACAATGTGTTAAGTAGAGACCACATATCAAAAACATTATCTTCAATTACAATCGACTTTGACATACGGCTACATTTATCACCATTTATCCTTTTTTGCTGAGCAATAATTGGGCCACAGATACATTACTGCTGACTTTGACAGGCCACGGTGAAAATTCCTCATTAAACACATTATCTGCCACACAAATGGCTGAAGTGAAATTTTTGACATTGATAAAGGGCCACAATCCCAATAAATTGCCATTTGCGCTTTCCTGCTTGGCTAGGAAATTTTTGGGTAACACTAGGGATAAGATGGTAATTGTAAACGCATGGCTTGTGTGAATGCAAATCACAATATAGCTCCCATAAAAATATATCAATAATATGGTGTGCATGAAAATGAGGTTGGCTTAGAGAGCATTTTTGGATCTCTTGTTTTTATCTCTTGATATCTGCTAGAGTTTTTTCCATGTGAGGTTATTGTTATGGCGTCATGAGAGATGTTAAGTAGTTTATATATATATTGAAAATGTTAAAAGATTAGTATCAAAGTTTTATCTTATATTTTTAGTTTATCATTAAAAGTAAATGGAGTTTCATTGCTTGGGATATTACCACTTTGACTCTTTAAAAGTATATTTAATCGGTTTGTTTCTTTTACACTTACAGAAGTCTAAAATGTGCATGTAGCATGTAATTGCATTTAAGGACCCTCTCCCTCTGCTCATTGCTTTCAAATTCCTATCCCTAAATAAATAATATATTCTCTTGTTGTGTAACTTCTCTGAAATCACATACCATCCTAAAATATAATTAAAATCATATTCATAAATTAGATCCTACATATACTAAGCCATCGTGATTGTCAATATTTTGGGAACACTCTATGATTTTTTAAAAGATGGGAGACATTGAATGAAAATTAAACTTGTGAGAAATAAAATAATGGAATGTGCAAATAAGTTCAATTATTTTGGGAACACTATATGATTTTTTAAAAGGTGGGAGATATTGAAAGAAAATTAAACTTGTGAGAAATTAAATAATAGAATGTGCAAATACGTTACAATGTTGAAGTTCAAAATTACTTTAAAAATTATTTAGATGGATGTGAAATCGGATATTAATAGTACCATTTCTATGTTTTTTAAAAAGACAATTCCACAATTTATTATTGTGGAAATTGAATTCTAGCTTCCACCTACATGTTTATTGTGGTAATGATGATTGTAGAAAATATTGTTGAAATTACCACAAATATAATAAACACAAAATGACAAATTGTAGAAATCTTACAAAAATAAATATATAGATAAACTACACTTTTTACAACATTGTGGAATATTCATAAAAATAAAATTGTGGGAATGTTACAAATTTGAAAAAATTGTCGACAATATACGATAAAAACAATTTAGATGATCTCTTAATTATATAAATTGTGAACTAGCTATAGTAAAATCAATTGTAGAAATACTACAATAATAAGTCAAAATGTGGATTAGATACAATTTGATTTCCACATTTTAATTTTTGTAAATAATTTACAACCAGAAAAATATTGTTGAAAATTTGTGGCAAATAACTTAATGTGTTATAGTGTAAATAGAGTAGATAGTCCTTGATTTGTGAGTGATGTGGAATTAATTAATTACATTTAGGTGGTGTGTACTATTATTCCCTTTCCAAACATGTATTTTCCTTGTAGCCCACTCTTTGATACTTTTGGGACAAGTTAATCTTGTCCCTTACATCTCATAGTCACCCACTTATCATACTTATGAAGTATGGAGCTTATTTTGACATTTTTAATGCATTATTGAGTGTAAAAGAGAAAATAAAATCACCTTTCTAGTTACCATGTTTAATTTTTCTTTGAAAGGTATGGAGAGCATGTTGGAGTGAAATGTGTGCTTGTCATAAGCCTTACATGTTCATTTAATTGCTTTGGGTTTTCTATGTTGACTTATGAGTTGTAATGGAGGGATGATTAAGTGATATCCTACATGGAGCCACCTTATCATCGTCACCTACCATTTCTATGTATTGGATGAATTTTATGGATTTGGGGTTACTTTTCTTAATTTCTTCTCGTGTAATTTTGGAAATTTGGTCTTGAGTTGCATGCTTGAGATTTTTGGAGTGGCATTTGGATTGTGCTTGGTTTAAAGGTGTTGATGGTTTTGGAGTGAAGTTATTTGGGAAGCTTAATGGAGAGGTAGGATATCCACTTTTATTATTTGTTGTTTATTATAATAGATGTGAAAATTGTGTTTGTATGAGTATTTGCATGAGTGTTGTTAATGTGATGTATTGGGGTTGGGTAGTTTTCCTTAAGAAGGGTGTGGGAGAATGAAGTATGGAACCATTGGGGAGGGAGAATGGCGTTATAAGGTATGCATTTTGGAGAGAGTGTGAGTAGAAGTTCCACCCATGGGGAGAGAAACGGAAACATGGACATATTTTTGCATATTTGCAAAGGGGGACAAGGATGTATTTGATTTTTTTTTTGTGCACACGGAGAATTTTGGGTGGAACTCTAATCTCACTTTGGAGGAAAAATGAGGTGGTTCCCATATTCCTTGATCCATTTGGCTTCATGTCAATCCTATGTGTTGTTGGAAATTTGTGAAATTTATTTGAGTGTTTTTAATTGATGTGTTGTATATTGCATGTTTAAAAATTTAGCCAAATTTTTAGTGACACATTGGTATATTTACCGGTATCTCGAGGTCCGGGCACTACACCTTGCCCATCCATATAGGTACATTATCGTCACTGGACTTACTAGTATCATCTTTCCAAGATTCACATCCACTACTGGGTTTAATTCCTCTTGAGGTATATCACAAAAAGGTCCAACATATATATCCTTATTTGAAAGGAAATTTTGACAATAGTAGCTATCCATGTTAAGACATGGCGCACCCACTATCTGATCATACATTGTGTTATCTTGAATTGTTTTTGGCCAAAAAAACTCTTCTCATCATGTTATAATTGACAAAGGGATTCTCTAGGGCACGTAGAAATTTGTTTCAATATGTAATCTTTGGAACATAACAACTATATGTTGAACTCTTTTCCTAGTGTTTGATGTATGCTTAAATGCATCTTTGCATGTCTTCCATCTCTTTGAGTTCTTTTAAGGGTGCCAATGGAGGATCCCCTTCAGGCAAGAAAGGTTTCCCATCCACTATTTTCTAGATCTCAATTGAGTGTGACTAGATGGAATCCAAGATTTATGATTTGAACTCCATGACGGGATTGTCGTCTTTGACATTAAATTTAAACATATTTGGTTTGTTGATACTGATGATGTTGTGGTTAACATCTACCAAGTGTGGTTCGAAAAAGTCCTTAAAATCATAGACTTCGTCAATAAGGTATGGAGTGAATGTCTTGAACTCCTCTTAGCATGTTTTTTAAGTGTCCATTATTAGTGTCAAATATAATGTATCTAATTTGCACAACGTTGTTGATCATCACTGAATTTTCCATCTATGTCTTCATGCGTGTGACCCACAGGAAGGAAACTCACATACACTTTGTTTAAAACCCTTCTAGCTGCCAGCATGGATGCAAACCAAAACATTGTGTGATTTTGGTTGTCACTTGTAACATTATCTAGTTGTAAGTAGAGAGTTGGTGGTTTTTTTCTAAATGAACTTGAACAATTACTTACAATATTAGTTGTATGAGCACCCTCATTTTTCTTCTTTTATTCCTTGCACTTTTCATATGCATCATTTTGTAATAGTGCATCATGTAATGGGTGTTTTGACGTCCCACTAGCTATATAAAAATCACCATACTGATCTGTAAGTGGTTATTCTAGCCTCCTGGATACATAGTGCCAATGTTGTTATTGTGAAGTTTTCTCCTTGCTCAACAAAAGGGAGACCAAAGTGCCCAAAACCCCCATTTTGTGCCCATGTGTCAACATACCAGTCAAGGTGATGAAGAGATTAATTGCATTACTTATTGATTTTGATTTTTACCCATCCTTGGTATTGTAGTTTTCATATTGACCATTTTGTAGTGCACAATGCTCAAATAACTATTAGGATTTTATGGTGATTGCAATCTACGTGCATAGTAAGTTTCACGGAAACTTTGAATGTAATCATTCTACCTTTTTTGGTGTTGATATATTTGTGTCAATGTTTTTAGACATGAGGTCACCGCACGTTTGTTACTAAGAACTCATCACATTTGGCGAATAAGTTGTTCTTGGTGATTGAAACATGGGATAGATTTTCTTTCCATATTTTTCTGAGATTTGACCGTGACGTTCGAGGAAGTCCCAACAGCGAAAGTCCCTCATAACTCTTTTGTATTATGTAAGAAAAATTTAACATGCATGTAACAATGAGTCTAATTGTTACTTTAGTTCCATCTTATCATAGTGAACGAGACATGTGTGGGGATATATAATAATTCCTCTCGCACCATTTTGGATATCAATGCAATAGTTGCAACAATATTTGACATTTGTTTTTGTTTTCTTGTAGTTCCATTTACGCCCTCTTCTCGGTATTTGTATCTATAATAGGTTATTTTCATGATTCCATGACATATGTACTATGCATTATGACATACATCCCTTCCACATGACTAAAATTTATCTATACTATGTTATGAAGTTTGACCTTGATAAAAAATGATAGCATTTGTGGTGAATGTAGAAAGTAAAATGTTTTTGATGGAAGGTTCATTCATACCTAGAGTTAAATTCCAACTGTGATTGAAAGCACTTAAAGATAGATTACAGATACATCCTTCCTTGTAGCAAGGTTTTTTCTCAACTTCAGATAAAAATTCCTCTCTAGATTTTTCATCATTTTCCATTGCCTTTGATGTACTAAATGGAGTAGAATTTACCTTTTGGCATTTACAGACATTGTAAGGTCTTTTTATCAAGTTTTCATTACTACTACATATGGAGGATTCATATGAATTTGGGTATACCAATTGAGGCAATGGATATTCAAATGCACTCCACATTTCTACCGACAACTCTTATGGAATTTATTTTAGCCTTACTTCCATAACAAAACCATCTTGATGGGCTAACTATATGACATGCCATTGGATGATAGATCCTTCTGATATGGAGAAAACTTTGCAAAAATGTGTAATTGATTTATCAACATACACCCCAAATTTATTTCCATCTGATTTTTTAAAGTCCGCCATGTCTTCTTCATAGACATTTTTAATTGTTGCTTCTGCAACATATATGTGTTCTTTTGAACAAAAATGTATCCATCGAACTTCTAATTGAATTCATTGTTTGATCTCACGGTTGTTTCTTAGAGTTCATAATTTCCATTCACATTAAGTACAGTTCTTGTTTCTAGATAAATTATGTGCTTGATTGGCTAGGTAACTTCGTTGTTGTGTCGTAGACTTGGATAGAAATCATTGCATGTAGTTATAATATTCTTCACAAAAACACCAAAGTGTGTGGGTCCTAACACCCCTCGTGAAATCACATATTGTTATTGTGCACCGTGGATATAAACCCTTCAACTATGTCACCTTCTTCATGAGAAAATTTATGTTTTAGCACCACCTAGGTTGTAGAAAATTCATCCTTGTCTTTAGGATTTGTGAAGAAATTGCTATCACTAGTATCATTAAAACCCTCATCCTCATTAAATGTATCCTCTGAGTCACTGCTCATGATGTTTTTAATGCCATCACCCCCACATGTGAAACATTTGAAATCACATGCTTAATCATTTTCTTTGTTTCCCATGGGATAAAGTATCCCTTATTTTCAATTTCTTCCAGGGTTTCACAATCATCAATTTTGTATAGAAGTATCACTCTGCCATTGAATACGATACTTATGGTGAAAATGAATAAGCTATACCCCACATCTCTACAATGGAGTGTATCATTGGATGGCTAAACTAGGCCCTCAAAGAAATTTCACACCTTTAGATAGTAAATCCACATGTAATCCTTCTTCAAAAACAAAATTCAATTTCAACAAAGATCCACAAATAAAAAGAGAAAATTAGTATAAATAACACTTAAATCTTTAACATTAGTATGGAGAATTGAAATGAAAATGAGAAAATTAAAATATACATCTTATATGATCATCTTTAAAACATCATTTAATCCAAATATTTTGTGCATTTAAATTTTGCTTTGCAAAAGTATTTCTAAGGGATTAAAAATAGGTAGTTTTTAGTACAAAGATCATTAATAGTGGCCATATTTTGTGAATGAGATCACCTTTTGGGGACCAAATGATGTGTCATCTTTTTATTGGCTGCTTTGTGCATGTGACTTGATTTTGCTCGTCTTATTGGCCATCTTTTTCTAAATTCTTAGTATACAAGATTTAAATGTTTACTTAGATTTTTAAACTAGTGGTACTATACTACACATTACCACTCATAGTCATTAGATTATGCACATTCATTGGCTTCTTACACATATGGATTCCAATATTTGTATAGCCCAAAGGGCTGTTGTGATGTAATTATTTTCTTTACACACTAAAATTCAAATATTGACTAGAATGGAAGGCCAAAAGTTAGTGATCACACTTCAATTTGTGAGGGAGCGTAATTCCAATTTCAAACACTCCCACATTGACGTGACAATGATAGATGATTGTAGAATGAGAGATTCATGGCCTCTAACTTCTAACCAAGTTTGATTCCTCGCACCTTGAAGTGTGATTACTTGCATGACAAAGTGTAATTTCCTCTCGCACGTCAAAGTGCGATATCCTCTCGCACATCAAAGTTTGATCCCTTGCATGGTTAACTGAAATACCTCACACGTTGAAGTGCAACCTCTCACATGAAAAAGTACGTGAATTTTAAATACAAAGGGAGAATTCACACTTGGACTAACAATCACTCACATATCGAAGCGCATATTTTCACCGGACGCTCTAGTAAAAAAATTATCTATAGCCTAGCGACCTCTTGGACTTAAATTTAGGGCCATTAATATTGTGTCAAAGTAAATCATTCATGTATTTAATTCTCTAATTGTATAGCTATGCTTATTTTATGGTATAGAGTTCAAGTTTTAGTCTTTATTTGATTAACGATGGTGGGATATGCTTTGATTCAATTATGTGTATTAATTGTTTCTAAGCTTTTTATATCCTATGTAATCTTTTAACAATATAAGTTTACTTTTAATAATTTAGACTTTATTTGATTAATGATGGTGGTATATGCTTTGATTCAATTATGTGTATTAATTGTTTCTAAGATTTTTATATCTTTATTTTTAATAATTGTATATAATATTGAGTAGAAGTAACACATGCTACGTAGTTTTTTATTAATAATTCTCAATATTAAAGACTTAATTTCAATTAAAATTTGAAATTAAGTCTCAACCAATGTCAAATTGTAGTTTTCATACATTAAAAATTATGTTATAAAAATGTTACCTTAATTTTAGATTGCGCTTCCATGTATATAATTTTATCCATAAACCTCATAGTGTAGGGGAAGGATTAAGATTTTTATAATACAATAACAACTACACTTTTTTGTAAGTTCAATTTTTTCATAATTAATATTTCACTTCCTAAACATTAAATGGCCATTAAACCGTGTAATGTAAAATCGCCACTTTAGGCGTATGTTTTTATTTTTAGTACTAAATTTAATATTAAGTGTTACAATATTAAATTTTAATCCACACACACTTTGCTAACATTTGTATTTAATGTAAGAAAATAGAAAATTGTATACTAATTTCAAAGGTGACCACACCAAAACAAGGAACACATACACAAATGGGGAAGAATAGAGTAACTACGAAAAATTAAAAGAGGTAAAGCCTTGTTATTTTATTTTGAAGAATTTCAGTTTATACACCTACTTCACAATGATTATAAATATTGCATTTGTTAGTAGGTAATTAAAAAATTCAATGGTTCTCCACATGTTTTAATTCTATGAATTTACAGAGTGCATGATCCCTTTTATATTTATTTTTAGAAAATGAAAAATGAAATTAAGTTTAGATAAAAGATGGAGTACGTAAATTGTTTTATTTGTGATTGTTTATAGTAACTAATAAATTTGTAGGACATGGAAATATCACCATTTTCCTTGTTTTCATGTTTCAAATCACAAGTTTTCAAATCAAATCCAAGAAAATATGCAGACAATATGGTTTTTTCAACATAGCTAAGAACTGCCATGTAAAGGACTTCTACGTGTAAAACTTAGATGGAAATAGTGTCTCAAATTTTCAATAGAATACAAGTGGTGCATAGAAATCAAGTCCTTGCATTCCATAATAAAAATCGACCTAAATTCTCCATATATTGTTGATGATGTCGAAATTTTAAAATTAATTTATTTTTTCAATAACACATGCATATGAAAGAGGTATAAATAAAGAGGAGCCGATGAAGGAATACAAGAAGAGTTTTGGTCAGAATCTGATGTAAAAATATTTATTTCAAAATACGAAGAGGTGTATGATCATTTAAACCATGGATATATTGACAAGAAATAGTGGGATAATATAACACATGCTTAGAATGAAGTTTGCGGAAAAATTCACCTGGGAAGAAAAATAAATACAATATGAACATGTTGAAGAAAAATTTCAAGAAGCAAAAACAATGGGAAAGCAAAACACCGGCAACATAGTCAACATGTAATTTCTATGAAGATATACATCACATTACATAGAAAACACAAAAGGTTATTAGTTTTAATGGAAAAGAGAGGGTTAATAAAATCACTCATACTTCTAAAAATACATGAGAGGAAAATTATAAATTCCTTCTATCAACATTGAAAATTTGGAAGGAGAAAAGATAGAAACCCCTTTGAATAAAAATGGAATTTAGAGAAAAGATGTGAAGAGAAAAATAAACTCTTATGGATATTTGAAAGAGGTAATTGAAAAAGCATGCATATATTCAGTCAAAGATTGAAAGAAATTATCTTTGGGGAAGGGTTCAACTAGAGCGTGAAAGAATGGAACAAGAGAGATAGCTAATGGAGAAAATATTGGATGTACAACTTCAAGTCACAAGTCCTTTTGCCCAGGTAAATTGCAATTTTTAACCTAAGAAATATATTATTGCATCATTTATTCCATCTTAAAAGAAAAAATATCATGCATTGGAGTTAGCTAATACTTCCCTATTTTGCATTCTTCCTTTTTATTTCAGAACAATGCCAACGATCAACATCATGGGCGGGACCAAGATCCTTGCACTAACATCCAAAGATACTATCTGTAACAAAATAATTTAAAAATGATGTTGGTAAACATGAATTTTTTATTGAGGACAATATGATAATTCAATATGTGAGACATCAATTGAACCACATATCACTGGTAGTAAATTCAAAGTATGTAATACATATATACTCTCATGTAATTTATAGACGATAATAATATGCTAATGAGCATGGTGTTCTTTTCTTGATAATGTTGATAATTTTGATATTATATTTGTGTGTCACATATATGGTTACTATTTACGAGTTCCATTAAATCGAACAATGTAAATTTTGTTTGATATTCAAAATATGATAATTCAGTTTGTGAGACATCAATTGAAGCACATATCATTTGTAGTATAGTCAAAGTATGGAATACTTATATAATCACTATGTAATTTAAATATGATAAAATTGACATTGAGCATGGTTTTCTTTTGATGATATTGTTGTTAATATTGATAATTTTTATGTGTGGTATATATGGTTAATATAGTGGTCCACCCAAAATTAATTGGTCATTAACTGAAAAAATTAAAGTTCACGTGATATTCAAAATACTTGCACAATTTTATAGTCATTAATTAGCCATTAAATATACAAAAACCATGTGTCTTTTGTAATTCGTGCACCAAAGAAAGTGGCGATTGGAAGTGTCTATTCCATATAATTATAGATTGTCATTCATTAGTATATTTGAAGGACACTTAAATTTGTGAAGCTTTGTGTGAGAACACTGGTGTTAGGAAAAAATCCATTTAGATCATGGTTAAATTACAAAAAAATTGAGCATGGTTTATTTTCGTGAAGGCGTCAAAAATTGGTATGCATTCTCACCTTTGCTCCTTCCAAAATTTTGAAATTATATGTATGTAGAATATTATGTATCCTTTTCAATGAAACCCTATTTTCTCTTATTTCATTAGTGAAATATATCTATTCTTTAATTATCTTTGACAAAAATTCTCAAGTGATAGGGTTTGACACCATTTTTCATTCATTTTGCCCATCTCTAAATGATTTGCTAAATATATGTGTACCCTATTTGCTAAATGGATGTTGCTAAAAAGGACAAGGAAAATAGATTTTTCTCAGTTAGGGTTGTTAATCATTTAGGGATTTTGGACCGTTAGCGGCTTGTTTCTATAGACATTTCATTTTAAATTAAATTATAGTAATGAAATAATGATAGTAACTTCTAATAGATGAAATAGTAATAGTAACACAAATAATTGTTTTCTTGTTTACAATAATTGTTTGATTACTTAACGAAATTATTGGAAATAATTTTAAAAAAACATATGTTTGACTACCAAAGAGAAAATGCAAAAATATTTGTCTCATGTAGGTTCTATTTGAAAACGAGTTGAACAGGGAATTATAAAACATACTATTTGAGAAGTTAGGCTAAACAAGATTTTGAATAATGTTTGTGTTGAATATTTTTCATTTTTCTATGTGTTGTCATTGATGTCAAGATTGATGAGGTGATATCAAGATGCATTGATGGAAAAAAAGAGTCAATTGGTAAAGTGAGAATGTGAAACAGATGAAGGTTGATTGGTAGTGTTAGCTCACAAAGGCTTTGAGATGATCAAAGATAAGTCCTAAAGGACTTAGACAACATTTGTACAAGCTGCGGATATAAGGTGCTAGCTGCCAAGTACATAAGAGAGCCACGAGTAAAGAAACTCAAGGAAGGAACCACAAAATAAAGGAAAGCTCCGTATGAAGTGTTGAAGGCGGTGTGAGTTCTCACTGAGTGAAGAAGGTCAAAAGGTAAAGTGATGGGTATGAAGAATTGGTGAATGTGACGTATAAAAGGAAAAGGATGCAAAACCATGGATAAGTAGAAAATTTGCTAAGTATAAAAGATTTCCGTAGATAGAAGGAAAGCCATGAAGAACTAGAAAAGGAGAAAAGCTACAGAAGGTAGCAAACAAGGAGGAAGCCACGAGAAGTTTAAAAAGACACACAATGCATATAGATTCCGTGGATAACTAAAAATCCGCATAAAGAAGGGAAAATCTAAAGGACAAAAGGAGAAGCTGCGATATGAAGGAAAAGATCAAAGATGCCAAAGGAAGCCATAGAATGATCAAAGTGAATTGAGTGGATCAAGGACAATTAGTTAAAGTTTAAATTGAAAGAGTGAACGTTTGCATTCAAATTTCAAAGGAGATTTGATTGATAAAGAATTACAACTACAAGTACAACTATAACTTTGCATACACACATGAAATTCTTTGTTTCAACTATCATCATTTATTACATGTTGACCATGAGGTAATTTGGTTATAAGCTCAATGGAGATTCCCAATTTCAAGGAAAATTAAAATAATGCAAAGAATATTGGTTGTTGTTTTGATTTCATGATGGAAAAATTCTAAACAATGCAAGTTTTCTATTTTTTGAAGTCGGCCATTAAATTGGTTTGTCAGATGTGTGGAATAAGGAGGAATGAAGCCAAACAAGAAAAGAATAAAATTTGGACTCAGCTGGAAATATTTAATGATCCAGATTCATAAAGCGATCATGAAGAGTACATGATGTAAATTTTGAAGAAAGAATTGAGAAAATGTTCACTTTACCAAGGTAGTTGCAAAGACAAATAACCTACATAGAAAATGTCGCTCTCTTCGCTCTCGTTCCTTGGTTATTTTTCATGAGCAACATCATCTCAAAGCCTTTTGAGCTAACACTACAAAGAAACCTTCATCCGCTTCACATGTTCACTTTACCAATTGAGTATTTTTTCCATCAATGCATCTTGATATCACCTCATTAATCTTGACATCAATGACAACACATAGAAAAATGACAAATATTCAACACAAACATTATTCAAAATCTTGATTAGCCTAACTTCTCAAATAGTATGTTTTATAATTCCATGTTCTACTTGTTTTCAAATAGGAACCTACACGTAAAAATAATTTTGCATTTTCTCTTTGGCGATCAAACATATGTTTTTTAAAACTATTTCCAACAATTTCGTTAAGTAATCAAACAATTATTGTAAACAAGAAAACAATTATTTGTTTTACTATTACTATTTCATCTTTTAGAAGTTACTATCACTATTTCATTACTTAAATTTTATTTAAAACGAAATGTATATAGAAACAATATGCTAATGGTCCAAAATCCCTAAACGATTAACAACCCTAACTGAGAAAAATCTATTTTCCTCGTCCTTTTTGGCAACACCCATTTTTTTCATTAGAATTTTTTTGAATTCATTAGAAGATGTTGCTCATGAAAAATAACCAAGGAATGAGAGTGAAGAGAGTGACAGAGGTGAAAAATACAATACTATGCAATCAAGCTAAGAAGAGCTACAATGGTGAAGAAGAGAAAAGGGTGAGATTGGGAAAATATTAAAGAACATGATAAGATAAGAAGAGCATAATAGTGGTAGATTGAATGAGCTTAAGAGACTAGAACAAATGAGAAGAAGTCTGTGATAGAGAAAAACATAGATAGATCCGTAAAAGAGATCATAATATTTTGTATAAAGAAATATGTAACTAGATGATCAAACTATGTTTGTAAGAGAAGTCTAACTTGTAGCTTAGAAATTTAGGAAGTTGGAACTTCCTTATAGGTGGGTGCTTACAAAATAAATCTCATGTGATGTGTAATATCAACATATGTGTAGGGGTTGGTGCTCCTTGTGGGATTGGTGTATCACTTAAAAAATCTTGTAAGATGTGTTATATTCTTATGAGTCCTTGATTTATGTAATATAAGCAAAAATTTGGAGGGTTTTTCTCCGAAAGGGTTTCCCATGAAATTTTTTTGTGTTCTATGTTTTTAGGTGATGAATGTTTAATCGAACATATACTACTCATAAATATACATTGGAAAGGAATATATTTATCTAGAATCAAAGTGTAAAAGTTTTAATCAACACTCATTCACCCCGCTATCAGCTTATCATGATCTACAACAATTAGTATTAGAGTGAGTCCTCATTACGATATATTAACATCTTCGAGGAGGTCTTCCCATTACAAACATGCTATCAAATCTAGCACAAGGCAATTTGTCACTATTCGAGCAACAAATTATGCATTCTAGAGAATAAGGATGAAAACATATTTGATGTCCCTTGGGTTTGACATCTAGGAATGCATTGAGAAAGGATATACATCTCCACCCACACCTATCACCTCTTCAGCTGATAAGGTTGAATATGAGTGCAACTCAAGAGTAATGAATGCCCTTCTATGTGGTTTGACTGAGACAAAATTCATGCACTACAAAACAACGAAGGAGATATGGACCAAATTGCAGAATATCTATGAAGGAGATGAAAAAGTCAAGATGGAAAAATTGTAGACCTACAGAGCTCAGTTTGAGAATCTTAAAATGAAAGATGATGAAAGTATAACAACTTACATGTAGAGAATAGATGAAGTTATTAACATGATAAGAGGTCTAGGAGAAACATTAGAAGATTCAATGTTATTCCAAAGGATTTTGATATCCTTAACTAAACACTATGATGTAAAGGTTTCAACCATAGAGGAAGCAAAGGACATGAATAATCTTATAATGGATGAGCTATAAATCACCCTTGTTGCATACGAGATGATAAATTTTGCAACCAAGACCACCAAGAAAGAAGTGTCCTTTAAAGTCAAAAAAGAAATAAAGTCCAGTAAAGAAGAAGAATAAGAATCAGTTTTAGGAGAAAAATTAGATGATGAGAAGATTCAGGCATTGTTCATGAGTAAAATGAAAAGAGGATCTGGTAAGTACAACTAAAAACTCCCATTTAAATGTTTTTCATGTGGTCAAGTAGGACATTTTTCTAGCAGATGTCCAAACAAGAATAAGGACAATCAGTCTGAACATGAGGAACACAATAATAAACATAGTAGAAGAGAAACTGAGTATAAAAAGAAAGATAACAAGAAGAAATTCTTCAAGAACAAAAGAAACTTCTACTCTAAAGAATAATCTAGTGAATCAGAGGTGAACAACACAAAAACTCAAAAAATGAAGATAATGAAGATCAATCAAAATGTCTATTTATGGTTATGGAAATAGATGAAGAATGTAGCCCTAGAGGGAAGAAATCTATTAAATGTGAATAGTTTGAGGAATACGAAGATGAGGTAACTCTTGAAGCGAGATGATGAGTGCACCCAAGGAACTTCAAATATATAGAAATAAGAACCGAAAACTAAGACTCACATTAAAAAATTATGAGGAACAAATCCACATCTTTGAAAATAGAAAAGTACGTAAAGATTAAGATGAGGCTATTAAGTTAAAGGAGCTTGAAACTTAGCTAGAAAATATCTCTAAGTCCTACAAATAAAAATAGGATGTGTGCTCAAAGTTAAACACAGAATTAAAGGAGTTAAAATTAGAGATGGACCAAATGTTCAAAAAACTAAGTATGTATGAAAAGTTAGAGAAGATCTCTATTATGCTAACTGACATACTCAAAGGCCAACGAGATACAACTGATTTTTTTTGAATTGGATTCAAGGGAGAAATTAAGGATAAAGAGTCGGAAAAGAATGAAGAAAATAAGTCCACAATTACACCAAGTACCTCCTATGCTATAAATAAAGGTATTTAAAAATCCACGAGGAGAAGAAACACTATTCCTATGATCACCTATGTAATGGGGTACAAACATTCCTTTTATGGGTACTAATTTTCTTGTAATTAGTTTGGACATAAAGCCACAAAGTGTAGAAAGAAATCCAGAGGCTATAGAAGAAAATGTGGCCCATAGTACACGAGTTCAAAATTTAATTCTGCTTAATACACCTATAACAAGAAAATAAATAGTCCATGAGTAAGGAAACAAGAGCCTCCCAAACAAAAAAATCGGATATATGTAAAGAAATATGAGAACAAGAAAAAATAATGTTTCTCAAAGAGTACGAACTTGTTCCATGTATATAATGAGGATAAAATTTGGTATTTAGATAGTGTATGTTCTAGTCACATGACAGTTGATAAAATTAATTTTTTTTCATTTTAAAATAATGCATCAGTCTGTGTGAGATTTGGTGACAACAACTTTGCAAACATAGTTAGAAAATGGACATTAATTTTGAATAATGGAAAGACTATTATAGAAAAAAATTGTATGTTGAAGGCTTGAAAAATAACCCGTTAAGTGTGATTCAAATGTGTAAGAGAGGATACAATGTCATATTCCATGATCGAGGATATGATATTATCAATGAAAATACTGGTAAAAGAATTGCAAAGGCCAAGCAGATAAAGAACAACATATATGTGATGAATGAGATTAAAAATGAGAATTTTTTTATAGGTAAAGTTGATCATAGCTAGATATGGCATATAATACTTGGACATATGAGCTTTGATAATTTGGTTAAAGTAAGTGCTAAAGGGTGTGTGAGAGACATGGCTAAGATTATCAAACCTACGGATACACTATACAAGGCATGTCTACATGGTAAATAGATAAGGAGGTCATTCAAGTCAAAGGATTACTCTACAACAAAACCAATGGAATTGATTCATATAGACCTATGCAACCCTACTAACTCGAAGGAATATCAGGTGAAGTATATTTTATGTTTCTTATAGATGATTATATAAGAATAACATGGGTAACATGTTTAAAGAAGAAGTATGAAGCCCTAGATAGATTTAAGAATTTTAAGGCATTAGTTGAAAATGAGAAGAACAAGAAAATCAAATTTGTAAGATCATACAGAGGTGGTGAATTTTGGTCAAATGAGTTTGATGAGTTCTATGAAGAACATGGAATCGGAGAAATTTATTAGCCATACCGACTCCTCGGAAGAAGGGAGTTGTTGAAATGAAAAAAGAACAAAGTGTAAGATATGGAAATGACCATGATAAATGAATTCAAACTCCCGGAAGGTATTGGAGTGAAGTTGTATATACCGCAATCTATCCTTTGAACAGAGCTCACCCGAGAGTAAATAGTGATAAGAGTCCTTATGAAATATGGAAGAAAATAGTGATTAGAGTAAATAGTTATTAGAGTGTTTGGAAGAAAATGTTACATCAAAAGGGATGAAAAAAACTTTTAAAAATTGATTCAAGGAGTGATGAAGGTTTTTTCCTTGGATACTCAATGGTTAGCGTGACCTACAGATGCTACAACAAGAGGTTGAAAAATATAGTTGAAAACACTAATGTAAAGGTGGATGAGGCACAATATGAAAAAACCAACACTAAGCGCACCGGCAGAAATGAAGAACAAGAAGATGATGAAGACTTGGACAATCCGCATGAAGAAGCATGAGAAGAAGAAGAAAGAAAAACACTAAGGAACCTTACAAACAAGTCAAGAAGTATCATCTTGCAAATTAGATCATTAGAAACAAGGAGGAAACTCAAAGAGCAGCAAAATAATGAAGATATAGCACTCCTATCCATGAAAAAACCCAAGAATTTTGCTTAAGTAAGAAAATATAAACATTTGGTAGACACCATAAATGAAGAGTTGGATCAGATAAACAATAATGATACATGAGAACTAGTACCCGTGATGCTGAAAAAGAATGTGATTGGAACCAAATGGGTCTTCATGAACAAGATGAATTAGAAAGGAGAAGTTACACGCAATAAGTCCATACTAGTATGTGAAGGATATGTGTAAATGGAATGGATTTAATTTGATGATACATTTGCACCAATTGTAATAATGGAGGCTATAAGGATGTTTCTAGCTTATGTGGTATAGAAGAAGATCAAAGTGTTTCAGATGAATGTGAAATCATCCTTCCTGAATGGTTTCTTGAATGAAGAGGTATACATTAAACAACTTGATGGATTCTCACCGATCAAGATAAATAATATGTGTGAAGATTGAAGAAATCTTTGTATGGATTAAAAAAAGCTCCCAAAACTTGGTACAACATATTGGATTCATACCTCACCGAGAAAGGATTCAGAAAAGGTGTCATGGAAAATAATGTATACATAAATGAAGAAGCGAACATATTCTAATTGTAATAGTATATGTGGATGACATCATTTTTGGCAGAGATCATGACAAGATGACATATGAGTTTGTAGGATTGATTAAAGAATATTTTGAGATGACAATTTTGGGTGATGTGTCTTTCTTTTCGGCTTTACGAGATAAGTCAAACAGAGATCAAGGTATATTTATATCCTAGACTAAGTATATCAAGGAAATGTTAAAAATTTTCAGAATGGAAGAATGTAGACCAATTGGTACACCAATGGAAGTTGGATGTAAGCTGAGAAGAGATGATGATTCACCAAAGGTAGACAAAACATTATGCAGTCCATGATTGGCGCTTTACGTTACTCTACAACAACAAGACCGCACATTGTGCAAGCAAAGAGAACTAGTTGGAATATTTCAAGAATATCCAAGGGAAACACACCTCAAGGTGGTCAAGAGAATTATGAGATACCTGATGGGGACAATTTAATATGGAATGTGGTACCCTAAAAGCATATACTGTATGCAAATTGCGTAGATAATGTTGATGATAGAAAGAGCACAAGCAGAGGATAATTCTTTGTTGGAAACCGATTAGTATCTTGGATAAGCAATTAATAATCATCATTGGATTTCTTAACATGTGAAGAAGATTATATAGTGTCTGTGATGTGTTGCACACAAGTTCTATGGATGAAGCAAACATTGGAAGATTATAAGGTAAAATCTGAAAATCCAATTCCTTTACTATGTGATAGTACAAGTGTAATAAGTGTCTCAAAGAATCTAGTGTTCCACTCAAAGACCAAAAATATACCTATAAGGTATCATTTCTTTAGGGAACAAGTAAATGACAAGAATATCAGTCTAGAATATGTGAGCAATAAAGAATAAATTGCATATATAATGACCAAACCACTACCAAAAGCAATATTTGAGCAATTAAGGAATGAGTTGGGGGTCACTCTTGGTCCTTCCAACAATTAGAAGGCATGAGGAAAACACAAGGGATAATTCTCGAGAAATATCATCTCCTAAAACTATGCCGAAGAAAAAGGGGGAGATAATCTATTAGTTCAAGTATATTAAAGTATGCTTTAGCTCGGGGGGAGCATTATTGTGGAAACACCAAAGAAGATGGATAAGAAGCATAAACCTAGGGGGAGCTTCTTGAGGTAAGAACATGAAGAAATCATCTTACATTTACATTAAGTTATGAGCAGCATAGATGGCCCTTTGTTATTGTCGTCAAATGGGGAAATATAAAGAAACCAAAAACCAGTCTGTGGATACAAGAGAACAAGAGAAAGGTAAATTTAGGTATGTAATTATTTTTCCATCAAAAGGTTTATACAAGTTTCTACGGGATGGAGTGTTGCTATCAATGAAAAAGGGGGATATTGTTGGTTATCTTTCATTGTTATATGTGTTGTCATTGATGTCAAGATTGATGAGGTGATATCAAGATGCATTGATGGAAAAGGAGTCAATTAGTAAAGTGATCATGTGAAGCAGATGAAGGTTGATTGGTTGTGTCATCTCACAAAGGCTTTAAGATGATTAAAGATAAGTCCTAAAGGACTTATATAACATTTGTGCAAGACACGGATAGAAGGTGCTACCCACCAAGTACATAAGAGAGCCGTGGAGTAGAGAAACTCAAGGAAGGAACCACAAAATAAAGGAAATCTCCATATGAATCTGCCGAAGGTAGGTGAATTCCATTGAGTGAATAAGTTCATAAGGTAAAGCCACATGTATAAAGAATTGGTGAATTTCGCGTATAAAAGGAAAAGGATTCAAAACCTTGGATGAGTAGAAAAGCCACTAAGTATAAAAAATATCCATAGACTAAAGGAAAATCATGAAGAACTAGAAAAGGAGAAAATCCACAAAAGGTTGCAAATAAGGAGAAAGCCGCGAGAAGTTGAAAAAGCCACACAATGCATACATATGCTGCATATAACTAAAAATATGCATAAATAAGGGAAAATCCGAAGGAAAAAAGTAGAAGTTGCAATATGAAGGAAAATATCAAAGATTTTGAGGTAAGCTACTTAAGATTCAAAGTTAATTATAGTGGATCAAGGAAAATTAGTTAGAGTTCAAATTGAAAGAGTGAACATTTGCATTCGATTTTGAAGGAGATTTGATTGACAGAGAATTACAACTACAAGTACAAATGGAACTTCACATAGACCAATGAAATTCTCTATTTCAGCTACCAACATTTAATGCATGTTGACCATGAGGAAAATTGGTTATAACCTCGATGGAAATTCCCGATTTCAAGATAAATTAAAATAATGCAAACAAAATTGGTCACTGTTTTAATTTCATGATGTAAAATTCTAAACAATCCAATTTTTCTATTTTTGGAAGTTGGAAATTAAATTGGTTTTTCAAATGCATGGAAGAAGGAAGAATGAAGCCAAATAAACAAATAATAAAATTTGTACTTAGCTGAAAACATTAAATGATCTGAATTCATAGGTAATAGATCATGAAGAGTACACAATGTAAATTTTGAAGCAATAATTATGAGTCATTGGAGTAGTAAAAGAAAAATTTGATTTCATTCGAATATGTTGCTCATGAAAAAGAACTAAGGAATGAGATCCAAGAGAGTGATAAAGGAAGATAAAAGAGAATATGATGCAATCAAGCTAAGAAGAGCTAGATCGGTGAAGAAGAGAGAAGGGTGAGATTGAACCGATATTGAAGAGCATGATAAGATAAACAGAGCATGACAGCGGCATATTAAATGAGACTAAAAGAGTAGAATGAATGAGCAAAAATTTTTGACATAGAAAGAACACAGATCAAGCCATGAAAGAGATCATAATCTATTGTACAAAGAAATCTATAACTAGATGATCAAACTATGATTGTAAGAAGTCTAAGTTGTAGCTTAGAAATTTAGGGAGTTGTAGCTTCCTTGTAGGTGGGTGCCTGCAAAGAAATCTCATGTGATGCATAATATTCACTTGAGTCCTTTGTTGTGTGTAATATCAACATAGGTGTAGGGGTTGGATCTCCTTGTGGTATTGACGTGCCACTAAACAAATATTATAAGATGTGTTATATTCTTATGAGTCCTTGCTATACATAATATAAGCAACGGTTTTGGTGGGTTTTTCTCCCTGAAAGGGTTTCCCATGGTAATATTTATGTTCTATGTTCTGTGTTGATGAATGTTTAAGTGAACATATACTACTCATAAATATACACTTGTAAGGAATATATTCATCGGAATCAAAGTGTAAAAATTTTAATCAACACCGATTCACCCCCCACCCTTCTCAAAGGCTTGTGATCTCAATGCTTTAACTTGATTGATAATTCTTGAAAGACATATACAACATTTAGAGATTCAAATTACAGGCTTTGGTTACTTTAGTTAAATTAGCTAATTATATATCAACACTCAAAATTATAAGATGTCACGGATTTTCTTTATTAATATGACGATAAGCATATGGAACTAGGGAGATGTTATATCATGAAAATTTATGAGGCTTAATAACAAGGGAGGTTATACATAGGGTTTGGAGTCTATATTTTCATACTAACACTATAAAGAGTGTGTTCATTATATTTATTAGAATTATTCCATGGCCTTTGAGACTTAATTCAATAACGAATTACACATCACCATCTCTTGTGAGATTTCATTTTTAATTTAAATGTGGAAATTTTAACTTCTTTTCAATAACTTATAGTAAATAGCATGAGAACTTGTTAAGGCTTGATCCATCACGAGGGTATCTAGTGCAAAACTTGGCTCAAACAAATTCATGGAAAAAAACTAATGAGAGCTAAGAAATGTGTGAACCATGAAGAAAACATGTAATGTAAATCTTATCTTAGTTCAATAATAGATGTCTAGTTAATGATGCCTTGCGATCACTAAGTTGAAAATAATTTATCGATCATCGATCATAATGACTGCTAAGATTGTAAATATTTTGTTTTTGGTGACCGTAGAGACCTCCGGGAATAGAATTACGAATGCATTGACTACTCATTAAGATATTTAATGACACGGGAGATTATACAATTATAATTAATTAGAGAGACGTTCATTGAATGGTGTTTTGCTAACACTAAGTTCAAAATATTTTATCCAGGTAGATGTTATTAACCACTAAGATTTATATAGTTTCTTGTTAATGCATTAGTAGTTTCCCTATTCATTATGCCTAGGAATCACTAAGTTATAGGTATATCATTGGGGCTGATCGTAGTAATAGGAAGGATAAGAAGTATGTATTTATTTGTTAATAATACCTATACATTGTTAAGCTCCAAAAAATATGTTGTGGCTGAACCTAGCGACCACTAGGATAACAAATACTTATGTCCTGTACCCATCATTACTGATTAGATTGACATTTTTTCATTTGAGTAATCGTTATGTTTCGAAATAAGGCTAGATACGAAGAAGATTTTAATAGGAGGTTGTGGTTGAACATAACGACTGCCAAGATCAACACTATGTATATATTTACCCCCACAAGTTCAAATAATGTAGAGAATTTTTACATTCTAATGATAGTTTCCCCATGAATAAAATCCTGATACGACCGATCTCTAAATATTTTGTCGTTGATCAAATTATCAACCGGTTGAAGCCTCAAGAGTGCTTGTATTGAAAAAACTTTCTCATTGTATTAATATTTTTTAATGGAGTGACGCCTAAGGAATTACATGGTTAAATAAACGTATATCTTGACTCCTCACCGGCTTGTAGATGAGTGCTTCACATTCCATTAATAGTAATTCTATGAATTATGTCTTGTAACGAGATGTATTGATGATCCCGCAAAGAACTAATCGGACATAAGTAAATTTTCATCCCTTACGTATACATGTAATAGAATTTTTATTAATTCAATGATAGATGTCCATTGAATGGTGTTTTGCTAACCTTAATCTCTAAATATTTTGTCGAGGTGGATTTTATTGACCGTTAAGATTTGTATATTTTCTTGTTAATGCATTAGTAGTTTTGTATATCGTTGTGATTGATCATAGTAATAGCTATGATAAGAAGTACATATTTATTTGTTAATGATTCTTATAAACCGTTAAGCTCTAAAAAATATGTTGCGGTTAACCCTAGCAATCACTAGGATCATAAATATTTGTGTCTGTACCCCTCAGTAGTGCAAGGATTGGCATTCTATTGCTCATCGCAATAATAGTTGGGCTTTGAAATACGCTTATATATGGTGAATATCTAACTATTTTTTGTGGCTAAACATAATGAGTGCTAAGATCAACACTACGTATATCTTGACACCCCACCAGCTCAAAGATTGGAGAAATGTTTCTCACTCTAATAATATTTTTCTCGGTGTGGATAGTACATAGATATAATCAATCTCTAAATATTTCATCATGGATGAACATAGCCATCATTTGATCTGAACTACGTAAGACCTAAACCCCGAGATTGCTTCTATTGAAAGACTTAGATTAGACTTAGATCTATGCAATGTGGATGGTTGTCATACAATGGATAATCCTTCCAAAATATGTTACATGTGAATTTTCAAGAATAATTTTTCATAGTTTCTGAACTTAGCGATCCACAATTGAATAGATAGTGATTACAATGGAAAATGTTAATGATATGAGCCTAGCGGCCACTAAGCTAGACTAGTAATGGAGCTTAGTGGTTGCTAAGAATTTTCTTTGATATAAAGAGAAAGTATTGATCCCTCTCGATGAAAATTAGTGCAATAATTTTCTCTACTAGGTAACATGCAGCTAACTTGATACAATTATAGTCATTGACAATTACAATTATTCTAAAGATGTACAACCAATGATTACTATGACAAGAGGTAATGAAAGTATCCCTATTTTTAAATTAAGAATATGAAAATCTTAGCAGTCTTTAAGTCATTACTTTCAATTAGTAATGGATTTTTTTAGTGTGAAATGTTTTATTTGATACGAATGGATGTGAATTACTGCATGCTCCAATGCTCGATTTCGAATAAAACTAGTTAGCTATTTGGGGGTCCTACGTTATTATTTTCCAAATGTGTTATGGGACAACTAAACATTTTTTTTTACCAAATTCTACTTTGTGATCATTGGACCTATTATTGTGTTTTATTTTTCAATTCTATGGACACAACGTGGATGGTTTTCTAACAATGGTTAATCCTTCCAAAATATGTTACTTGTTAATTTTCATGAATAATTTTTCATAGTTTCTGAACTTTGTGATTTCTAGGATCTGAACTACGCAAGTCTTGAAGCTTCAAGAGTGCTTGTATTGATAGACTTAGATCATTGCATTAATATTTTTACTAGTGTGATGAATAGGTAACGCCATGGTTCAAACTATGTATACCTTGACCTCTCAAAGTACATGTATAACCGCACTTTTCTCACTCCATTAATAGTAAGTATGTGAATAATCCCTACTGACCACCAAGCTCTAAATATTTATAAATTGATGATCCTAAGAATCGCCAAGCTCTAAATATTGAAAAATTGATGTCCCTAGAGACCACTTTGCGATCAACACTTATATCTTTTATGTGGAAATTATTTTCTAAGCTTATCTAATATTCATAGTAAGAGACATATGAATGTTTCCGTAAAATCAATTACATCATTTGTCTTAGAATTTATTTTTGTTAATGATGTATGCAGCGTTCATGGCCCTTAAATTTTTCAACATGGCTAGAGAGTGGGAAATGGCAATGGTAGATACTTATTTATATTCCAATGATAACGAAAAAGTAATAAGAGATATCGTGTTCGATCTAGCAGCCTTAGATGACAAATTTCAACATTACTCAGCTCTATATTCCGCAATTCATAATGAAAGTGTTGATGTTTATGCCATAGACATAATGGGTATATCGGAAGAGAAAGTGCTAAGGTTTTGAGACATAAGGGTGATAAAAAGAGTTGGACTCCATTTAATTTCTGCTAAAGCAGAGGTTCTTCCATTTATTGATTTATACACTTCCTATCTATTTCATGCCAAGTCCAAGGATTTTTCATTATTTTCTAAATCAAGGAAAAAGAGAATAGGTTTGTTTATTGGGAATTTATAAAAAAGTTATTATAAAATTCCAGAGCGGACTGCTTGTACAACAAAACATAGTTGAGTCCTGGATGGCTGAAATGAGAGTAAGAGATATTTTACAGAGTTGGGAAAAAGACACAATAGATAATATGGATGATTCTAAGCTGTCTGAAATCCTTATTAAAAGGTTTAGACTAGGATTCTCGCATTGGCATGACACTCATGAATAGGCTATATGGAAATTCATCAATCTCTAAGGTAGATTTTACCTGGATCCTTTTAATTTCTTTTACTATTGTTAAAGACAAGGTTCCCTCCTTAGGTCAGGTGCTCTGTTTAAATTTAATGACAAAGAAATAATTTCGTTGACCATGGGAAACCATTTTGCATGGCCTTCTATCTTCTCGATGTTGTCATTGGTGTTCTCAAATGTATGTATTTAGGTCAAATCTTATCTCCTTTAATCCCTTTGAGGGTAAATTAGCAATATTCTTACTTATATGCCCATCATTTCAGATCACATATTCAAGATATATGCACTTATTTATATCCTTCTGTCTACCAATAATTACATGAAAAGGCCCCACTGATAATATTTGATGCCATCCTCAATTATATAAGGAAAATGGGAGCCACATTCTTCTATCTAGAATATATAATTATCATGATCGAGGGATCCTTACACATCCTTTTCAATTTCCATATTATGTGCGTATACAAGAGGTTGCATATCAGATTTGTAATGATATTGCTTTAAAGTGCAAGGATAAGAATCTTAAAACACATCCCTCTTACCCAAAGATTTGTGGGAAGCATAATGTTAAATTGGTGGCCCGATTTGAAGGCTTCCTCAGCCCATAGAAATTAATTTCATCTTCCCCGAACACCCTTTAAGGAAATATGACAAAAGGAAAAGGGTTTCCCAACACCTTAATTCCCTTAAAGGACAGTTAAATATATTGTATGCTCACGTGCATGATGATAATGACTGGGTATGGATTACCCAAACAGAAGATAGCCTTGTTCAGCAGAATATGAAGGAGTTAGGGGTAGTTCCACCTCCGAGAGAAATTATTAAAAAGGAGGCTACAAAGAGAAAACAAGCTTTGTATTCAAAACATTCACAATAACCCTGTGCTCCCTTATCTTCACTAAATCAATCTAGATCTAAGTTTTGAGATGTATTATCCAAACCAAATAAATCTTCAACCAGTGAAGCCCAATTGCAACCCTCTCAATCTTCTCACTCCATTTCTCAACAAACCTGAAATAATTGGTAGAGCAATTCATAATTGCCTACAAATAACATCAATATTTGGAGTTACAAGAAGATCCCTTAGTGAACATTAAATTCAATGCAAGGACAAGAACCTTGAAGAGGGTAACCAAATGGAAGATGACAACACATAAGGCCATTATCTAGCATAAAAATTTAAAATACCTCTTAATCATTACAAAGAAAGGGAAAGCCAAATGATCCCAAATGGTGCATACAATAAAGCAACCAGTAGAAGTAGTGAGGGAATACATGCTAGAAATATAGAGCTTGAAACTAAGCTAAAGGCCACAGATTCATCCTAGCATAGTTTTTATGTAGAAGAGGCATTGCAAGGATTGTGCAATAACATAAAGAATTGAATTCGTGTAAAGAAGAAGATAGAAGAGGAATTGGAAAAAAATGAAAATCTCATTATAGGAGTGACATTGTTGTAAAAAGCATTAACACATATGGTGTAGGTCATTGAAAAAGGCATTTGTAAAGACCCTACAATAATGACCATGGACAATATTGGTATTTTTAGACGTATGCTAATTATACAAAACAAATTCTAAGGAAATGAAATGAACAGGAAAGATAAATTTCTTTGCAATTTGATGACATTACTTCTAGAGGAAATCATGTTATCATAGAATCTTCGGTCATGGAAATATTTAAAGGAAAAAATGCATTAGTTTCGATAAAGAGTTCACAACATCCGTTCGAAATTCATGGATAATTTTCAAAAGAGAATAGCTAGGTTGATTGAAGGATAAAATTTGCATGTCATTGAGATTGTTTCCAAAACAAGGGAAAAATATAAAAATAGAGACTCGAAAGAAATTGCCAAAAAAGCATGTGGAAGTCAAAAGGATTTACTTGAAAAGTTTGTTGCACTATATAGATGTATGATTTTGGATATGGAAAAGATAAAAAGAGATTCTAAGGTTTGTAAAAAAATTTAAGAGGCACGCCAACGAGATGATAAAACAGTCTCAAATGAGATCAACAAACCCAAGAAGCAACTGTACCAATGGGATCGGTTCAAAAACAACCCATAGTTAAGGAAGAAATAGTTCCCATGGTCTTAGATCAACAACACCCTATAGTTAAGATAGAACTATAATGAATCATAATTTGTAATATTTGAGATAGGCCGAAAGAACTGCGATATGTATGATATGTTAATAGATGAATATTTATAATTGATTAAATGATTTGTCTCGAATATTTATATTCCAATTTCCTTACTTATCTAAAAATGAATTTGTTGTTTAGATAAATGTTCGAGACCAATACTCCAAATTTGTCGTTGTGGCATAAAATACAAATAATATGGCTCCGTAATACCTAGCGCATAGTAGACTTGAAATATATTTCTCTATTTTGTTAAATCTTGACAACAACTATCTTCAAATAATATGTTGCAAAATCAGATTATGGAAGAAAAGATAAAAATTTCACTCTTTTTCTTGTTAAATGTTAGAGACATCTAAGAACGAAATATTCTATTGTGGAAGCACCTAGATGCAAAGCAGTATCTCAATACTCTAGCCACCTAGAATTTAAATATGATGTTCTTAATCCTTTTTACTTCTATGCTCCAAATTATGCATTAAATACCAATGAATTATATGTGTAACTTTTTACGTTGTGGCATTACGTAGAGCCAACTAAGATCCAAATAATATTTTTCCACAATACCTAGTGTAATCTAATTTTTAAATACCTTACTATATTTTTTTAATCCTACTTTTGTTATGTTTCAAATATTATGATGCGAAATATCTTAGCGGTGTATAACTTCATGATATCCATTGTTGGGAACCGAATGCTAAGCTTATAAAATGTTTTGAGCCATAACCTATCGGTTGTTATCCTCGTAATATTCTACTTGTTTTTAGTTGAATCCTAGAGACAACATATCTTAAAATAATATGTCAGTAACATAAGATTGTGGATGGTAAGATAAAAAAACATGTAGGTCAAAATGAGTTAATTTAATTTGTTAAAGCATACTTTGTCAAAAACTTACAAACATTATGACTACGCATATTCTAGCATACAATAGCCTCCTTGAATTTTATGTGTTAAATCCTAACTAACACTAAGCCTAAATTATCGCATCATTGTAGAAGGCTAGCAAGTGATCAAATCAAATCAATTTCATTTAAAATGGTGAATCCTATAGAAATAGTTTTTAAAATATTATGTTGTTGCAGTATGATGTAGAGGCCGCTAATTTCATACTACTTTTATTTAATTTGATAAACCATAGTGAATGCTAAGGTACAAATAATATCTTGTGGCAATACCTAGTGCAAAAGCTAGACATCCAATATATTTCTTAATTTTGAGAAATCTTAGCAGCCGCTAAGCTTCAAATAATCTGTTGTTGCACCGTATTTGCATCGTATAACTTCATGATAACCGTTCTTGAGTAAAAATCTATAAGCTCATAAAATGTTTTCGAGGCATAACCCAACGGCCACTAATTTTGCAATAGCTGACATGTTTTCACTTGAATCCTACCAACACAATATCTTCAAATAATATGATGTAAGATAAGATAGCGGACATCAAGCTAAAAATTTCATACTTCGTCTTGTTAAATGCTCGAGACATCCAAGATTGAAATATTCTATTGTGGAAGTAACTAGACACCATCTAGCTCAAAATGTGTAAATTTTATTTGTTAAATCATACCACTAACATCTAGTAAAAATTATGAGTACGCATATTCCGCTAGATGCTAGCCTCTTCGAATATCATGTTAATGCCTTAAATTATTGCAACCTGTATGACCCAAATCTTATGTCTTAAATGCTAACGAATGCTAAGCCTAAATTATTACATCATTGTAAAGGCTACAGAGATGCCCAACTCAAATCAATTTCATTTAAAATGGTGAATCCTGTGACAAATTGTATTTTAATTATTATGTTGTTGCAGTACGCAAAATCCACTAATTACATACTACTTTTATTTAATTTCTGAAATCGTAGTGACTACTAAGTTCCAAATAACATGTTGTAGCAATACCTAGTGGGCATGAGAGTCGCAATAATTTTCCTTATTTTGTTAAATCCAAGTGATAACTATGTTCCAAATCTTATCATGTGGCAATGTCTTTGCGATGTATTACTTCATGATATGTGTTATGGAGTACCGATTGCTAAGTCTGCAGATATGGAATTACATTATACCTTAGCAGCACTAAGCTTGCAATATATTTCTTTCTTTTGTAAAATCCAAGGCACAACTAATATCAAAATAATATTAGTTTTTGACATTCCTAACAAACTAATAATATTGTGGCCTTGCACAACAACCCTAATGAATTATTATATATGCCAACACTCTATCTTCTACCAATATTACGACACCTACGATAATATTGTTTTAAAAGAATTAAATTTATAAATATTTAATATATAAAATTTAACCTTTTATATAATATGTTTAACCATCCATTGCTCAAAAAATCATCTCACAATTGAAAACCTAACATGATTTCACCACAATAATCATATAAACAATGTATAATGAAATATTTACCTTATGTTGTTTCTATCATCTTATTAAAAGGAAAAAAAGGCATACATAATGAATATGAAAACAATATTTTGAGTCTCGTTAAACATTATAATTTTTCAAAAATAGTGTTTTGGCCACTTGCCATCATTATCAGGAAAATATTCTAAATGGGTGCATAGATCGGAGAAAACTTGAAAGTGTTCAAATGAATTGAAAACAAGAGCTGAAAGGGGATTAATTTTTCTTAGGTTGGGGCCCAAAAAATTCCTTTCTTTCTTGAAAAACAAGGTGGTGTGACAAAATGATTAGAAAGAACCAATAAGAAGAACTAGGGCTATGGATTGTGTTTTCATAGGGCAAAGAAAGGATGGACTGAAGTGAAAAATAAAGGAACTATTATTCACGAGGAATTTTGACAAAATGATCAAAAGGAACTGGTAAGCAGATTTGGGCCATGAAGCGTGTTTTTTAGCGCAAAGCAAGGAAGGAATGACGTTAAAAAGGAAGGATTTGGCTGAAGGAGGAAAAACTGTATAAGCCCACAATAAAAAAGGTGCATATTTAGTATAATATACATTTTTGATAAATACCTTATTTAGATCTAATATTTTTTCATGCTTGTCGATTCCGTTCAAACCATTGATCGCTACATTGAGCTAACTATATGCGCTATTTTTCTACAACCCCTTTTTCTTCCCGGTGCGTGAGCACCCTTTTTTCACTTCTCGATTATTCCCTTTATGTTAATCCATGAAAGAGATTATAATTACTTCCTAATTTTTCCCTAGCCAAAACAACAGGATTCTTGCATTTGGCTCAGTAATCTGTGGCTTGCTTGTATTGTTATAAGATTTCATAAGTTACTATTCTGCAAGATCGAAAACAAACCCCTAAAAACTATTTCTCCATGATATTTAATAATTTTCCCCAGAATGAAATATTCTATTGTGGAAGCACCTAGATGTCATTTAGCTCAAAAATCCAACAACCTAGAATCTTAATGTATTTTGCTTAATCCTTTCGAATGCTATGCTCCAAATTATGCGTTATATAATAATAAATCTTAAGCATAACGTTTTACATTGAGGCATTACATAGAGGCCAATAATTTCAAAGTGTACCTTAATTAAATGAGTGAAAGAAACCGTTAAGATCCAAATAATATTTTTCCACAATACCTAATGGAATCTAATTTTGAAATATCTTAATATATTTTGTTAAATATTGACGGCTATTATGTTCTAAATATTATGATGTGGTAGTGTCTTAACAACATATCACTTCATGATATCCATTGTTGAGAACTTAACACTAATCTTAGAAAATATTTTCGAGCCATAACCCAATGTACCACTAAGCTTGCAATATCGACATGTTTTTACTTAAATCGTAGCGACAAAATATCTTCAAATAATATGTTGCAACATAAGATAACAAATTACGCTCTTGAAACCTGTTTGGATCAAAGCTACCCCACTTACCTATCCAGCCTGGAGTAAGGACTGTCCTCGATGACCATTGCAATACCTTGGGAATTACACTCTTTATAGATTCTCAAACCACTAATTACACCCATACTACCTATGCCCGGATCCTGGTGGAACTTGACACTGATAAAAATCTTCCTACTACTATAGATCTTAGAGTGCAAAATCGAACTTGGTCACAAACTCTTGATTATGAAGGTCTACCTTTCCGATGTAGAAGATGTTTTGGCTTAGGACACACCTCTACTGCTTGTGGGATGGAAAAACGTCAACATGAAAAGTGGAATTGGTGGAAAGATGCACTCCCAGAGCACCTAATTTTTTATGCTAAAAGGGATCTTGAATCAAAAGTGGAAACAGTGGCTGTATCCAAATCTTCCTTGAAACCCCTCTATCCGAAAATCAAACTGTTAGCAGCATGAAAATTGCTCAAGTTGTTGAGGGTAACACGGAAAGTAATTTGTTTGCGGCTGTCCCATTTGGGACATATGCGACTAAGGAGAATACCCCTCCTTTAGCTCCTCCTTCAGCAGTGGAGACTCTAGTAGGCTGGGTCACGGTTAACAAAAAGAAAAAAAAAAATTACCCCGAAGGAGCGCTTTTCATCCGGATGATGTTTTTTTTACTTCGCTCAGCAGCTTGTTTATTTGCTTCTTTGTGTTCTGTCAGCTGGTTGTTGTTTCTTCTTTGCAGACTACGTTCTGCAGTTGGTCCTTATTGTTATATCAGGATGCTGATCCTTTTCTTTGTGCTTATTTTTTCTATTCTGGCTTCTGAGCCTTGTTGTACAAGGGTATAGTCCCTTTCAAAAAACTATTTGCCAATAATAAAAAAACATAAGATAGCAAATGTCACACTAAAAATTTCATACTTCATATTATTAAATTATTGAGACATACAAGCTCAAAATATTCTATTATGAAAGCAACTATATGCCATGTAGCTAAAAAATTGTTAATTTTATTTGTAAAGGATAAATTATTACATCGTTGTAAAGGCTAGCGGCCGATCACTTCAAATCAATTTCATTTAAAATGGTGAATCGTGTAGAAATATTTTTTGTAAATATTATGTTGTTGTAGTATGCAGAGGTTGCTAATTTCACACTACTTTGATTTGATTTGTGAAATCGTAGTGACTGCTAAGGTATAAATAATAGATTGCGGCAATACCAAGAAGATGCTATACAACCAATATATTTTTGTTTTGAGAAATATGAGTGACTGCTAAGCTCCAAATAATATGTTGCTACAGTGTCTAGGTGGTGTATACTTTTATGATACTTGTTCTTGAGTAGTGATATCTAAGCTCGAAAATGTTTTCGAGGCATATCTCATCAATGATATGCTTGTAATATATGACACGTTTTTAGTTGAATCCTAGTGACATCATATCTTCAAATAATATGTTACAACATAAGATAGTGGACGTCAATCTAAATTTTTCATAATTTGTCTCGCTAAATGCTTGAGACATCCAAGCTGGAAATACTATATTTTGGAAGCAACTAGATGCCATATAGCTCAAAACTTCTTAATTTTATTTGTTAAATAATACCATCAAAATATTGTAAACATTATGAGTACGCATATTCTAGTGGGTGCTAGCCTCCTGAATCTCTTAACCAAAAGCGTATGACCTCTATGACCAAAATCTTATGTGTTAAATCTTAACGAATTCAAAGCTTAAATTGTTACATCATTCTAAAGGCTAACGACTACTAAGGTTAAATTAATTTCATTTAAAATGGTAAATCCTATAGAAATATTTTTTTAAATATTATGTTGTTCTAGTACATATAGGCCACTAATTTCATACTACCTTAATTTAATTTGTGAAATACTAGTGATCACTAAGGTACAAATAATATGTTGCGGAAATACCTAGCAGACGCTAGACTTCCAATATCTTTCTTTATTTTTGGAATCCTAGTGGCTACTAAGCTCCAATGTATATGTTGTGGATGTGTGTTTGTGGCTTATAAATTCATGATATCCATTCTTGATTACCGATCTCTAAGCTCAGAAAATGTTTTTGAGGCATAACCCAACAACCGCTAAGCTTGCAATATCTGACATGTTTTTAGTTGAATCCTAATGATAACATATCTTCAAATAATATTTTGAAACATAAGATAGTGAACGTTAAGCTAAAAATTTCATACTTCATCTTTTTAAATGCTCGAGACATCCAAGCTGAAAATTTTTCTATTATGGAAGTGATTAGTGTCATGTAGCTCAAAACTTGTTAATTTGATTTGTTAAATCATACCATTGACATCTTGCAAAAATTATGAGTACGCATATTCTAGCTGACGCTATCCTCCTAGAATATCTTACTAATGTGTTAAATTCTTAGAACCTCTATTTCAAAATCTTGTGTTAAATCCTAATGAATGCAAAGCTTAAATTGTTACATCATTGTAAAGGCTAACTACTAATAAGGTCAAATAAATTTCATTTAAAATGGTAAACCATGTAGAAATTTTTTCTCAAATATTATGTTGTTCCAGTATGTATAGGCTGCTAATTTCATACTACCTTAATTTAATTTGTGAAATACTAGCGACCGCTAAGGTACAAATAATATGTTATGGAAATACCTAGTGGATGCTAGACTTCCAATATATTTCTTTATTTTGTGGAATCCTAGTGGCCACTAAGATCCAATGTATATGTTGTAGTGGTGTCTTTTTGGCATATAACTTCATGATATCCAATCTTTAGTAATGACCTCTAAGCTCGTAAAATGTTTCGAGGTATAACCAAATGACAAATTAAGCTTGCATTATCTAACTTATTTTTAGTTGAATCCTAACGATAACATATCTTCAAATAATATTTTGAAACATAATATAGCGAACATCAAGCTAAAAATTTCATACTTTTTCTTGTTGAATGTTCGAGACATCCAAGCTAGAAATATTCTAATTTGGAACAAGCAAGATTCCATGTAGCTCAAAACTTACTAATTTGATTTGTTAAATCATACCATCGACATCTTGCAAACATTACGAGTGCACATATTCTAGTGGATGCTAGCCTCTTATAATATCTTGTTAATGTGTTAAATTCTTGCAACCTCTATGACCAAAATATTATGTGTTAAATCCTAACAAATGCAAAGCTTAAATTGTTACATCATTGTAAAGGCTAGCAGCCACTAAGCTCAAATAAATTTCATTTAAAATGGTAAATCCTATAGAAATATTTTTTAAATATTATGTTGTTCCAGTATGTAGAGGCTACTAATTTCATACTACCTTAATTTAATTTGTGAAATACTAGCGACCGCTAAGGTACAAATAATATGTTACGACAATGTCTAGGAATTAAATACTAGCAACCACTAAGGTACAAATATTGTTGAGGAAATGCCTAGCGGATACTAGACTTCTAATATATTTATTTACTTTTGTGAAATCCTAGTGTCCGCTAAGCTCTAAATAATATGTTACGGCGGTGTATTTGCATGCATATAATTTCATGATATCATTTTTGAGTAACGATCTCTAACCTCAAAAAATGTTTCCGAGTCCTTTTTTTGGCAATACCTAGCAAATGCTAGACTTACAATATTTTTCTATTTTGTGGCAACACCTAACATTCACTAGGCTTAGAATATATTTCTTTATTTTGCAGAAATACCTAGTGGATGCTAGGCTTACAATATATTTCCTTATTTTGTGACAATACCTAGTGGATGCTAGACTTACAATATATTTCTTTATTTTGTGAAACCCTAAAGAACCACGAACATCCAAATAATATGTTGTGGAAATTCTTAGTGGATGCTAGACTCACAATATATTTATTTATTTATTTTAATCCTAGCTGACAACTATGTTCCAAATATTATGATGTGACAAAGTTGTCTTAGCGACATATGAGTTTATGATATACGTTACTAAGTACCGATTGCTAAGCTATAAATACGGTATTAAGTTATACCCTAACGGCCACTAACCTTGCAATATCTTTATTATTTTTGTAAAATCCTAAGAAGAACAACCCCGATGAAATAATATGTATACCAACACTCTATCTTCCTCCAATAATACACTACCTAACAATAATATTGTTTTAATAGAATTTTATCGTCATGACTAACATACATAAATACATTGTGATTGAAATATTTAATATATAAATTTTAATGCATAGTGATTATAATATTTTATAGATAAAATTTAGGCGTATATATAATATGTTTAACCTTCCATTACACAAAAATTATCTCATAATTGAAAACCTAATATGATTTTACAGATTTTGACCATTTTGTTAACATCAAATATCTTTTTGCAAAGTCAACGCGGTAACCATATAAACAATGTACAATGAAATATCTACCTCGGCTTGTTTCTATCATCATAATAAAAGGAAAAAAAGTAGACATAAGGAATACCAAAACAATACTTTGAGTCTCGATAAACGTTACCATTTTTTAAAACTAGTGTTTAGGTGAATGGCCATCATTATCGGAAAAATAATCATGAGCGGGAAAATCGGTGGAAACTTGAAAGTGTTCAAATGAAATAAAAACTAGAAACAAGGTAGTGTGACAAAACGGTCAAAAGGAACCGTAAAATGTAACTAGGGTCATGGATCACGTTTTCGTAGGGTAAAGTAGGGCTGGAGTAGCGTGAAATAGACAGGAACTAGTATTCATAAGGTGGTTTGACAAAATGACCAAAAGAAACTAGTAAGTAGAACTAGGGTTGTGGATCATGTTTTCATAGGGAAAAGTAGGGTTGGAGTGATGTGATAAATATAGGAACTAGTACTCATAATGCGGTTTCACAAAATGACCAGACGGAACCAATAGAAGAACTAGTGTTGTGGATCATGTTTTGTAGGGGAAAGAAGGGTCGATCGACATGAAAAACACGAAACTAGTATTCATGTGGTGGTTTGACAAAAAGACCAAAAGAACTGGTAAGAAAAGATGGGCCGTGAAGCCTATTTTTGTAGGGAAAATTAGGGTAGGGCTGACATTAAAAAGAAAGGATTTGGTGGAAGACAAAATGAATGAACAAGTCTATAATAAAAATGTGCACATTTAGTATAGTATATGTTTTTGATAAATAACTTATTTAGATATGATATTATTTTGTGCTTGGTGATGTCGCTCAAACCACCCACCGCTGCATCGATCTATCTATCTCGTGCTATTTTTTTCGCAACCCCTTTTACTTCCTTAGAGTGTGAGCGCTATTTTTTCTACTACTTGATTGTTTTCTTTTTGTTAATCCATGAACTATATTATAATTACTACTTGATTGGTCCCTTTCCAAAATGACCAGGATTATTGCATTTCACTCTACACTCTAGCTTGCTTGTATTGTTCTATGGTTTCACGAGCTATTGTTATGCAAGAACAAAAAACCTAAAACTAGTTCTTTGGTGTATTTAATATTTTTCCGACTGATTCCATGTTAGAAATTTTGAAAATATAAAAATTAAGGACATGTAAATTTGAAAATGAGAGTGGGGGAAATTGTGTTATTATTAAAATTTTGAATTCTAAAAATGTAGGGAATTTGTAATTCAAAATTTGAATTTACTTCTCATTAAGAAAAGATGTGGTATATCAAAAATATAAACAATATTGAAAAGAACACCTTTTGTTATCACTATAGCTTAAAATAGTTGAAAAGTAATAAAAATTATAATCTTATATTAAAACAAAGAGAAATAAATTATATCAATTTATAAGCACATTTATTTTTACTTTTAATAAAAAAGCACCTAGATAATGTTAGATGTATTGTGATAATGAAATGTAATTATCCAATTACTATGTGCCACATGTTAACTTTGAACCTTATAGTTAGAAAACATTATAATTTACACATTTATTATCAAATTAAAATTTAAAATAAAAATCTCCTAGATAATATTAGATTTAGTGCACTAATGAAATGTGATTATCCAATTACTTTGTGCCACGTGTTAAATTTGAACCTCATAGTTAAAAACATTATAAGTTACACATTTATTAACAAATAAAAATTCACCAAGAAAATGTTAGATGTAGTGCACTAATAAAATGTAATTATCTAATTACTTTGTGCCATGTGTTAACTTTTAACCTCGATAGTTAGAAAACATTATAATTTACATATTTATTATCAAATTAAAATATAAAATAAAAAAATCACCTAGAAAAGTTAGATGTAGTGCACTAATGAAGTGTAATTATCCAATTACTCTATACCACGTGTTAACTTTGAACCTAATGGTTAGAAAAATTATAATTTACACATTTATTATGAAATTAAAATGTAAAGAAACTAGTATAATATGAAATAACGATATTATAGTATAAATAGCAACCAATAAAACGACAACACGTGGAAATAACTTAAAATAGTTGAAACGTAATAAAAATATAATATTGTAATAAAATAAAATAAATAAAGTGTATGAATGTTCAAATCACATTTTTTTATTTTTACCAAAATCGACCTATACATCGTTAGATGTAGTGCGTGAATAAAAATAATTTATCCAATTATACTATGCCATGTGGCAAGTTATGAAGCTAATACTTTGAAAACATTATAATTGACACATTTATAATGAAATTCAAATGTAAAGAAGTGAATAATAAAATATTTTTATATATGAAACCATGATATTATAATATAAGTAGTTACCATTTAAACAACGACATGCGGCATGAAAATTATGAAATCTCATAAGGTGTTTTTGAATTAAATCAACGAAAAGAAATAATGCCTCAAAGTTGTAAAGATAGTGTTTAAAATGACAAGAGGTGTTGATATATAGCTAGTAGAATTATGCTACGCTATATCATGATTTGTTATTTTGAAATTAATTAATTATTGTGCAATGATTTATCTTATCAAAACTACAAAAATATTACTTCCTCTTAGGGGTATATATGATTCCAATTTATATCTTGTACGAGATACATATGTAGTGAAACAATTATGGCTGCCATGTAAAGTCCACCCAAAATGATACAATTACAATTATATGTGATAATGATAGAGCTGGCAATGCTGCTAAGCTAGACCATTTTTTGTTATAATATAGCTTGTTATTCACAAATTAGAAACTGTGAGCCTAGAGGCCACTACATTATACCTTTCAACTAGTAATCACTAAACATTTTCTTTGATATGAACTGAAAGTGTTGATCCCTCTATATGGAACATAGTGAAGAATTTGGCTCTACTAGGTAACGTGTAGCCTATTTGAAACAATCAATCATTGAAAATTACAATCGATCTATAGATGTAAAGATAATTATTACTACGACAATAGGTAATAAAAGGATCCCGTGGCCTCTAAGCTATATCACGAGTTGTTAATCAATAACTACTTAGAAATTGAGAAATATTTAAGCTTAGCGAATTTTAGGATCTTTCTTTGATACAAAAAAATATGGATTATAGTTTACAAAGATATATCTTAGCATAAAAATGATTCTTAATCCTCTCAAAAATAAAATGGTTTGACCCTAGTGGCCCCTATGTTATTGCTTTCAATGAGTAATGAAGGTTGGTGGTTGCTAAGCATTTTATTTGATAAGAACAGAAAGTCTTGATCCCTCTCGATGAAAAGCATTACAAGAATTGGCTTCATAGGGTAAATCATAGACAATTTGTTAACATTTTGATCATTTACAATTACAATTAAACTAAAGTTATACAAACTATGATTGCAATGAAAAGAGGTAATGATATGGTCATAATGTATACTAAGCTATTCCATGATTTACTATTTAATGTCTATTTCTAAATTAAGAAATTCTTGATCTTAGAGGCGGATTCCCTTTTCTTAGATACTAATGAATATGGATTACTATTTTCAAAGATATATATTAGGAGAAATAAATAATTCTAGATGCCTCTCTATGGAATGTAGTACAATAATTGGTTCCATGTGTGAAGTATACCCAATATGTGACACAATAAATGAAAATTACTAACCATCCAAAGTTGAACAAATAGTGATTACAACGGAAAATGGTTATGATAGAGCCCAATAACCACTAAGATTGACCATTGTTTGTTTTAATATATCTATTCTCAAATTTAGAAATTGTTTCTCCTATCAAACACAATGTTATTTCTTGGATACAAATATAAATTATTATTCCCTCTCGATGGAAATTAGCGCTACAATTAGATCCACTTGGAAACTTTTGACTAATTTGATACAATTATAGTCATTTAGAATAAAAATCATTCTAAAGTTGTACTTCTAGTAATTGCTACGACTAGAGGTAATGAAAGTATCGTATCAGCTGCAAAGCTAAACCATGATTTGTTATTCAATAGTTATTTTGAAATTATGAAATTGTAGCGGACGCTAATATTTTTATTTGATACGAATGAATATGGCTTATAATTTACAAAGATATATTTTAGGTGAAATAGATAAGTCTTTATCCATCTTGTTGAGATGTAATGTCGGAATTGGGTCCAACATGTAAAGTCCAATTAATGCGATATAATTATTATTATTGAAAAATAATATCGGTCCACAATTGAACATATAGTGCTTACAATGAAAATCGGTAATCGAGGAGCTTAGTGGCCACTAAATTTGACCATTGTTTGTTATTATATAGCTATTTTCAAATAAATACATTCTTGAGCCTAGCGGCCTGCTAAGTTATTCTTTTCTACTAGTTATGGAGATTAAATCTTAATGGCCTTTAAGTTAGTCCATTCAATTGGTGTAAATTAACAACAAATAAAATTAAAAATTATCCATTAATATGTTGACTTAAATCTTCTCTCTCACTAACATCTATGTATTCAAATGTTTCCTTTCATGTAATCTATACAAAGTGGATGGTTATCGATAATGGATAATGTATTATAGAGATTGGCGATGGATAATACTTACATTAATTAACATATGGTGAGAAGAAAAATTAATCACGTTGACTAGTAATTTTTAACATATTCTACTATAATTCCAGATACAATGTCTTCCATTCACACAATCCTTTCTTGGAAATTCCATTCATTGAATGCGATGAGAGCTAGAAGAAAAGAGATGAAGAATATTTTTTAAAATTCCATGGCCCTAACAACTACTAAAATGACCTATGGTTGTTTTTTTTTATAGATGAAGAACATGAGGAAGTCAGAATGGTTATATCCTCTGTAGTCGTTGATTTGAGAAAACTACGTGTTCAGCTCAAACGTAATGCCAATGAAAATAATAAGTGTCTTATTGTGGATATGGAGTTGGATGTTTCTTTATTCAGGAAACTGGAAATGAAATCCCTTGAAGACATAAACCAATGTTCCTTTTCAAGACATGGATTGGATTTGGGGTTGTTAGATGATAAAGAAAAACTTGGTTGTTCAAATGCGTAAGAAATTCATGATGGCATGCTTACAATAGTTACAAAATTGTATAAGGGTTATACAACCTCTTTTGTTTGTCATTTTTTAAATAGAAAAGGTTCAATTTCACCATCTAAACATGCCAAGTTGTTTACTATGTTGAGGATAATATATTTGGATAAATTGGAGCAAGATCCGTCTAGATCGAAGCTCTTTGGGTTGAAAAAGAATACTAAATCAGCTGCATTGCTGAATAAAGTAACCACTATATTCACAAAAATAGAACCTTCAACTAAGAAGTAGTTTGATTACTTTTTGTTTCATGGAGAAATATTTTCAATTGATGTTTCAAGGCTCCATGTAGTACCTCTAGAGTATCAATATCATCCTGTTGATGAAGATAATGTTGACCTTTTTTTGCACTCCACGCCAATTAATGTTATTCCTACATAGAAGGATGCAATTCTTCTTCCCTTCTTGGAGTCTACGAATAAGGTTGTGGTGCTCCAAGATCCAAAATACTTAGAAAGGGATGATGTTAAATTTTATATAATTGACAACCAACATACAATATGTACATGAAAAAATATTTTGGGCTTAGATAATTACAAGTCTTTACATCTAAGGCTACCGTTTCGAAGGGCTTACATTATTTTTACAAATGCAACTAATGAACCCATTACTAATATTTGCAAACAATGGACTGAAGTGAACATAACTTGGATAGAAACCAAGTTTATTGATTTGTTTTACAAAGCTAGATTGGTTTGGAAATCACTTGGATGTCCTCAACATCTCAGATTGGCAAAACACAAAATAGAGGAATGGAAGGTAATGTATTTTAATTTTATTGCATTTTTATTAACTTTTTTCTTCCTTATATAAAAATGCAGAAATTTGAGAGTCAATGCCTTTTGATTTTCAAAATGGACTCACCCATCAATCTATATGACAAATGGACTTTTCTATCATTTCTAGATATTATATGGACAAAATGGACTACAACATTTGAGTAGTTTAGATCTGGTGGCCTTCCTTGTTCAACTATTAAAGATAATTAGGGTAACTTCAAGAATAATTGATTGCCAAGATTCACAACCAATTAATTCAGGGCTGCTAGAGGAATGAATGATGAAGAAACATCAATAATAGTAGATAAATTATAAGCAAGGGATGTATGGTTAATTGGATCTATTCGGACATGCATGATATTTAGGAGAATAAAAGGAGACATAAAAATGAGAGAAAAAATTGTACAATATTTTAAAGAAAAACATCCAGATATTGATCTATTGACATCCTATAGTGAATCCAATGTAATTGAAAATTTTAAATTACATGAATCACACGCTAGTTTTCTGTACTATTGGATGAAGAGAGGAAAGGAAAAAGAAAATCTAATTCCCACATAGGAAAATGTAAAACAAAAAAAGACCAAGTGGCGTATAAGATCTTCCCCTTAAGGCTCAAACAATATTAGATAACTATGTGGTGTTAATGGAAGACAATATACTTTTGAAAAAAATGGAGGATACAAAATAATTTACTTGTCAATGTGCATAATCTTTCCAAAAATTTCAACTCTATCATCTATTCCTGCAACCAATCCTTTCAATGAAGAATGTGTTGTCGTTGATTTTGTAATTTTCTAGCGACATTTTTTCGAGTAAATAATGGAGCTCTAATAGTAATTGGAACAGTGAGAAAAATTGTATTATTATTGTTCTCATACCAATTTAATATTCAAAAATGTTGAGAGAAATAGTAAAAAAATACATGGAAAAGGTTAAAGATAGTGAAGAATAAATTCTGCATAGATGCTACGTAATCTATAATAGCAAAGGGCGCTTTAAAATTGTGTCTTATGTACACAATAATTGGAGTGCATAACTACGATAAAAACAATGATGAAAGAGAATAAGTCACTAGGGATTGGATGGAAAACTGCCACAACAATTAATAAATACAAGATAAATTTTCCTAAAAGGAAACAAACATCCTTTTCCTTGTGAGCAATCATATGAGTTCTAGTCTGAGATGTTCACTCAATGTTATTCCTAGGATTCTATAGTATTAGTGCTATACGAAGGTAGTGTCACACTACGTGCATTAGTTGAATCCAATCAATCTACTATTTTTATTGTTGATAAAAATAGTTAGGAAATATTTTTAAAACATTACTATTCTCATATGAAGAAAGGTTGATACCAAAATACAACTCGAACATGTGATTATGCTAATTGTATTTTAACCAAAAAAATCTACTTACACATTTTTTATTTATACGAGAGAACTCAATAACAATATGAATCGATGTAAAAACCTCTCGACATGATGCTATAAAACCAACTCATCATGGTGATTGACCTTCAATTGATTTATAAATATGTTTAATGAGATCTATTTTCAATTTCCATTGTTATCGTTTTTTTACAATACTTTATGCTCACCAACTCTAACCACGGATGAATAAAAATTGGTCACATCATCCATGAATATGTAAAAATCTTGGTATGTTAGTTGTGTGCATTTATAAATAAGAACCGTAACTAAGCCCCACAAAATTATAAAAATTAATGGTTTATGCAGACCTCCAACACCCAGAGAAAGTAACACCGGAGTGCGTGGTGGTAGCCAACACAATGCACACAAAACCAATTATGCTAGACATGCATGTTTTAAAACATAACCATTTCTAAGGCTCACATAGTTATAGATAATGATATCGGCTAATTATAGAAGTAGAATAATTTTCAAATAAGGAATTACCAAATAACCTATTTCAAAATTTCGTGGTGGCATCTAACGCTTAATAGTTTTTATTTTCTAGGTTGTTGGTTGTCTACATAAACCATTATTATCGACATAATGATACATACATTACAATCTATGCTTCTTCCACCAATGATGGCATAGCCTAGTGGTCACTAATCCACATCAATATCTCAAAAATTTTGTCCACCAATGGGTAGTTCAACGGATATAAACAAACCGTAGTGGACGCTACAATTCATTCAAAAGACAAAAGTTTTTATTTGTACTTACCATATTACCACAAAAACCAGTATGATTTTCAGTTATGCTTTCATTTACGATAGCATGAAATTTATTTTGAATTGATTACGGTTTTTTGTAATACATATTGCATCAAAAAAACCAGCAGCAAGTAAGGTCTATACAACCTAAGCCGGAAGCTCACCCAAAATGGTAGCTACCTAAAGTGCTAATATTGAATTTAACATTTTACCGAGTAGTTAAGTATGGTTTTTTAAAATATGCTTTCATTTTCCATAGCAATAGATATGTTAATAATAATATTTTTTGAAACATATCTTTTAGTAAAAGATCCGGTTGTGGGTAAAGACGATGAAATCCTACACATAAGGCCCACCAGTAAGTGTTAGTTGTAAGTTAAAATGTTGATTTTTTCCATTGGTTATAATTTATATAAAACCGATTAGAAAAATTTATTTACTTCCCTACAGCTTAGCCACAAGAATTACTTGCTTAGTTTCGATTTTGAGGGCTTCATGTATGAAAAAAACCAATCTCCCTCTTGGGACACCACATTCAAGTTTCGCAGGGAGAGAATCAATATGCGAGGTGGCCTAAAAGAGTTTATAAACTCATTATCAATGTAATTAGAAATGGGATTCTGGTCAGAAAAATTATCTTTAGCTAATGTTGAAAGACTAACAAAGGCCTTCAATAAAAAATTATCAACGGACTTGAATCCATTAATCACCTGGGAAAAAAACATTACAAAATGGTCAATGTAATTGTAATAAAAGATCTAGAAAATGTTTGGAGTAGAAACGATGTCCCCTATAGTTATGAACACACAATCTGTACTTTCACGTTAGGTGTAAAGGGAAACCGTCTAGCAAATTTACGGCTCGGATGAAAAGAAAAGGATAAAATTGCTCGTAAGATATGTGGTTGATGACCGATTTAAACAAAGAATTATCGCTAATAGTGTCAAAAGGATTGAGTGTGGTAGAGGGCATCAAATATTTGGAGTGATTAAATGATAAATAAAAATTTATTATTTCAAAATGTTATTGTGATGATATAACTTAATATTATAAATAAAATACATTCATATGTTTTAGTGATTGTTACATAGCTATTTAAAATTACGATTATGACGATTATATGTTGGGAGAATTTAAATCTTCCCGATTATAAGTTTAGAGTGTGAGTGTATAAGTTGAAAATGCAAATTATCAAGAAATATTTAATGTAACGAATCTTTGAGCATTTTTATAAATGAAATATGTATTCCTAATTTAATTGTGAGCATACTTAAATACTAGATTTTTCTTCAATATTAGAAAATGTATAACACTTTCCAATGTAATGAAATAACTAAAATATGGTATGTAAACACTGCCGAGCTAAATTATTACATTCTATTCAAAAAAAATCTTCACAAAAAAAAATTCCTACTATAACAATAAGAAATGAGGATTGCCCTTAGATTTTACCTTTGTCACCACCTACAACTATTTGATTTTCGATATAAAAACATCAAAAGGGACTTGTTTTTTATTTTTAATTGATTCACCTCCATCAACCATTTGATTTTGTTTTTTTCATTTTCAGATATGAACAAATGCAACATGAAACTGATCATATTTGATATAAACAAGTGTTTTGTCACACACCCTCCATAAGTCATCTACGGCATTTAAACAGCTTAAAAACATTTGGCAACATCGAGATCGAAAAAAATATATTATTTTATTAAACCGAATGTGAAATAGTTTGTGCAACGGTGTAAAAGAACATTCAACATAGCTATATGGACATCGGTGAGAAAGTCAAATGTGATGACATGATGCCTTCATTCCTTCAAAACATCATCTTGGAGGTTACAAGCTTCGAGTTCATATTTACACAGGAATATTACGTCGAGACCAAATGCTCTGATTATGATGGTTCTGGGAATCCCAATTTATATCTCAATAATATTAACTCTATTTGGTCATGGTTTAATGCATCATACAATTGTAAAAATATAGTGCTTGTAGATGAATCTTTAGAGAAAAACAAGTTCAATGATGTTACAAACTACATAATTGCTGAAACATTTAACATAGATTCTAAGTCAAAAGAAACATACTTGTTAGATGTGTTGTGGCCTTTTTGTACCATTGAAGGACGTTGAAGATGTTTGGGATTATATTAGATCACAAAAACAATTATAGGGAGTCTTTTTATTGGAGATTTACTATGTTTTTTATTGTTGATTTGGAAGCCCATGTTCGGTAATAGTATTACATTATAAATTGAAATTATTCATTAATTTTTTTCTATAATTCTAAATTCCTTTAGCAAAGGAATTTCTATTTATTTCATAGCTATATTTAAATACTAATATATATATGGGATAGTTTTACAATTATTTTCAAATAAGTTCATATCCATATTTGAATATGAAAATATTTATGCCATGTCTCTTACACTTGATTTAATATCTAAATTTAAATATGAAAATATATTTGGTATAGTTTTATAATTAATTACATTCTCCTACATTGGATCATTGCCCTCTGCTAATTTCTTCATAACATCTTCATAAATTCTCTAGGTTACGCTGAGGTTCAATCACACCATAATAAATGAAGTAAATATGATATCTAACTTTAAATATGAAAATATATCTGGAATGGTTTTACAGTTAATTACATTCTCCTAAATTGAATTGTCACCCTCTTTAAGTTTCTTCATAACATCTTCGGTAATTCTCTAGTTGCCCCAAGGTTCAATTGAACCATAGTAATTGAATCTAGAAGTGTCTCACATCTCGTGAATGTCATTAGCCTAGCATCTACTTGCTCAATGGAATTTGAAATATTCAAATTTTCATAGTTTAATCTTAAAAACATCTTAAAATTGATAAGATCATTATTCCAAAGAAATCATTAAGCCTAACAACTACTATACCTTATAGAACACCAAATAAATCGTTAATCCTAAAGCAACGGATAGACCTTATAGAATACCAAATAAATCATCAATCCTAGTAGCCACTAGACCTTATAAAATAGAACACGCATCTATTCTATATGGGCTATCAACTCGCAGAATTATTTCTCAAATCAATGTTCGATTCCTTAAAATCATGGAATGTTTTTCATAGATATATAGATTTAAATTTTGACTAGATATATTTTACTTAGGAATGAGAATTAACAGGTCTCCAATATTTTTATTTTTGGATTCCAATATAAGTGATTTTGGAGTACATATAATTCCAATATAGGTGATTTTAAATTCCAATCTATGCAATATTGGAATCCGATATGTGCAATTTTGGAGTGCAAATAATTCCAATATTTGACATTTCGAATCCAAAAATAGTGACATCAAATTCAAATATTGGCTATATTTTTTAGTTCTTTGACCGTGTTATCTCGTTTCTAGTGATTTCAGCTAAAAATGAGATAACCACAGATTTTTTTTTGAAAAATCCCTGAAATTTCCCTTTGAAGGAGTTTTTCGTGTTTTTCAGTTTCCATCACATGGAACATGTCTTTTACATGCTTCATGTTGATTGTCTTCAAACCCGAAACCAGATTACATGCGAGTGTATCGAGTTTTGAACTCGGAGCATTGGAACCTACCTTTCAAAAACATGCTTCATGTTGCTTGTTTCAAACCCAAACCCGAACCTTTCCTTTGTATAATTTTTTTGGAACTTTATAACATCCAAACATGTCTCTTGCGTGTTTTATGTCAATTGGTTCCTAAACCTGATTTGATAAGAAAACCTTTATATCGTGTTCTCGAATGTGCTAAGCATGATGACATGGCATTAATGTCGATTTTTCTGTTAGTTGGCACATGTTTGGGAGGAGGTGTAATAAATGCTAGGGCTTTATAAATAGGTCGATTTTACATGTCATTTTTACTTGACATATTTTCGCTGCATGGATTTTTCGTACATGCTCCTTCGACCTCCAAACCTGACTAAACCTCTTGATCAATTTCGTGATCTATCTTCGACCATTTTTCAAATTTATTGAAGGTATTTTTCTCTTCTTATCATTTTGTGGCCTTTGGGGTTGTTTTTGAAGTATTCATTTGACATTTTTCCTCTTTTCTTTTTCTTCCCTCCAGGTTTAGGGTTTAGGGTTGTTTTCTTCATTTTCTGATGTATTCCCATGAAACCTCTTGTTTAAAATTCATCTTGGGTGTTTTCTTATTTTTCCCATGGATATACTCTTTAGATTGTTGAGAATAATATGAAAATCTTAACTCACAAGTGGAAATTTTTCATGTTCTGACATCCCAAAAACATGACACCTTTGTATCATATTTTATAGGGTGTCCGACATCTTCCAAATCCCACTTGTGTCAGGTTTTACAGAGTGCATAACACCATCCTTTCTCTACTTGTATCGGGTTTCTCCAAGTGCTCAGCACCTCTCAACTTCCACTTGTGTCAGGTTTCACAGATTGTCTGACATCCTTTGACTTCCTCTTGTGTCAAGTTCCGCAGAGTGTTCAACACCACCCCGATTTCCATCTTTGTGTCTCGATTTCATGAATTGTCTCGACACAACCTAGTTTCTTATATACACTATAGTGTGTTAGGTTTCATGAAGTGCTTGACAGTCTCAAAGTCTCAGTTAGTGTGGTAGGTCTCGTAGAGTTTCTCGTGAAGTTTTCAAGTTCGATTGTTCAACCGTGAAGTTATCTAGGCATTCTTTCAATAGGAATTCTCATGTCGGATCCTGGATCATCTAAGGATAAGTCAGATAGGTCAGAAAGATGAAGTACAAGTACCAGAAGATGGATTCCCCTTCCTACATAGATTGTAATTACGACATCCAAGACATGGAGCTTGGTAACATAGACATGGAGGACTTTTGGAACAGAACCAAGGATTATTCTCAAAGTCCCTAGATGAAGTCAATAACCAGCAGTGGCCTCCCTCTTGCAGCAGGATTCCCAATGTCTGCTCAATGCCCCGAGTTCATTCTGGCTTGTGCTTCCAATTATGACTCAAATTCTCACTTAGTGAAAAATCAAGCAGGAGAAATCATAGTGAAGTTGGACGGGGGTTACTTTGATGACCTCTTAAGATTTCCCAACTTTAAGGAATATGTTAATGTAGATCTTAAGTTAGCACAGAAATCCTGGGACAAAGATCAAGAAGACTACATCAGGCATGTGAATAAAAAGTTCTTGATCAAGGCCAAGCCAGCCGTCTCTAGGTTTCCCAAGTTTGTCCCCAGGAGTGATTTCATCCTTGAAATCAGTGATATTATCACCCTGTTGAGTCGAGTATTTGGACTCCCCGAGTCAAGAGACTTCCAAGGGTGGATGTATCAATTCATGGTCATTATAAAGAAGAATGAACAAGGGATCGATTAGAGTAGTCTTATAAGTGATGAGATTGATTCCCAGATGAAGACAGTCTTGACTACTAGCAAGTTTTATATGTCGTCATATGTCACCTATGCAGCAGCCGACATGAGAAATTATCCAGGGTTGGATGTAAAGGGAGATAGGGTAATAGAACACATATATCGGTACTTCCCTCAGCTGACAATGAAGGGTTCCGAGGATCAATTTAGAAGAGTGAACGATGCCTTCTTTTATGAAAATATCTATAGGATGAACCCTGATCTAAGGAAAAGAAGAGTCTCTGACGAAGCATGGGCCAAAGTATTGAAATGGGGTTGTATCTTCTTATAATTCAAGAAGTTCACATACCTTCAGGTGGTCATGTACCCGGTGATCCTTTCCGATTGCCTAGGTTCCCAGGTGATAAGTTGATCATAATAGAGTTGGTTAGACAATTGTTGGATTTTCACAAATTCCAATAGAGTAAGTACAAGGCCGCCATCTCCTTCCCTATTTCCATCAAAAGTTACACATGCTTAACAGTGGTTAAAGCCAAGAACGTGGTACATGAGCTGTAGGACAAGTTGAAAAAGCACATGAAGCATAGATATGGGTTTGATTTTTGAGGAGTCCTTAATTTATACAGGACCTTATATCTACATGTGCCCAATGTAGAAGACATTTGGGTTGATCTTCAGGATGAAGTTGCAATCCAAAGAAAAGACAATAGTAGGTTGAAAGTTGAAGAGATTCAGATGTTAGATCTATCTGACATCCCAAAAGGCACTAAGGACAATGAGAGTGTCCTTGACGCCTTGTATGATGGGTTGAATGAAGACCAATATGTATTCCTAGCCATTGATTGGTCCATTACTGAGAAATCTTCTATCATAGGAAGAGATACTCAAATTTTTACCCATAATAAGGCGTGCCTCATTTCTTGGGAATGAGTTATAAAGAAGGGAGTTTTTCAAAGCTAGCTACTTTGGAAGTGGGACCCTCTAAGGGAAAAAAGGAAAAGGATAAGAACCCTTCCAAGAGGCCAATAAAGGTTAAGTTTGTTAGAAAGGGAGAAGAGCAAGGGAACACATCAGTGGCCACTCTCCCACAAACGGTTGAGGTTCTTGATTCACCTCCACCACTAGAACTAGGAAATATTCCTTCAAGAGAAGAGGTTGGTCAACCTTTCATTCCCCTTTTGGTTGACAGTTCATCAGAGGTAAGTCTTCCTCTTATCTCTCAAGCTCTAATTTCAGAATCATTACCTCCCCCCATTCAACCTCCTTTGCTTCAGGTTTCTTCACCAAGTTCCTTAGCCATGGCCAACATCTTCTCTAGCCTCTCACCTCTCCCCACTGGACCTAAGATAACCATATATATGCCTCCACCTTCTCGTGCCTTCATTCCCTAAGTCCATTTATACAGATACTAATCTTGTAGTGACCACCACTCCACAAGAAAACCTTCCTCCACCTGAAGATGTGACCGTAACACCTAGAATGGGAGAAACTTCATCCCATATGCCTCAATGGTGAATAGATTAGAACCCAAGGAAGAGGAAGGTCGTAGTTCCCCTACCGCCTTTGATTTCAGTTCCCTCAAGGTCACTCCTACCAAGTCCACCAAGAAACCCAAAATAGTTTCAAGGATTTTAGTGGATTCCTCAGGGCATAAGTTTGTGGAAATTTCCACTCCCGTAGCTGATAAAACCAAGGATGATATAATGGTCACCAATTATCAGATCACAAGGGTTGATCTAGGAAATGTAACAACAGAGGGAGCACAACAAGATGCACAAGATGCCATGAATGTGTTGTTCTAGAAGCTGAAGGAAACAAAGGAAAATAGAGATGATCTAAAAGAGAAAGTAGAGAAGCTAATAGAAGTACTAATCAAGCTCTCAAATTCGTCTAAGTCAACACCTTAATCCTCTACTCCTATCAGGTTTGATTTCTCATCGGTACCCATGATTGAGAATATTAATGAGAAGGGGAGAATGGTCGATGAATGGATCCAGAGGCTACTCCTGTAAGGAAAAGAGGTCATTGATGACACCGTGGAAGTCTACAAATCCTTGGAGGATATAAAGAAGGATGGAGAGAAAATGGATGATGAATTTTCAGTAGAAGTTGGGAACCTAGAGTTAACTTTTGAAGCTCTCAATACACTGAAATAGGTTTCGTCCCATGTCTTGGTCAAAGAAGGCATCATTCCACATGGGGACAAGCATTTTTAACTGACCAAATCCATTAAATTCAGAATAAATATTCTCAATGAAGCTTGCATAAATTGAGGGACTCGAGAGATAGATTGGTTGATGGCAATAATGACATAGAAGAAGATCTAATCAAGATATGTGATAAAATTTTGAATGAAAGCTCGAGTATTCTACCCATTGATGATCTTTACAAGCAGATCCAAGAATCAATTCAGCACAAACCAACTGATGGATTTAACCTGGAAATCATTGATAGGTTCATGCAAATTGAAAATTCTTTGGAAACACTGAGAAAACTCAACAAGAGAGTGAAGAAACTTCCTTGTAACGCGAGCGATACTCAGGAAACGTGTGAAGTCCTGAGTGATCATTCCACCACGCCTAATGAAGATGAGATTCAGGGCATAATCCAAAAGTTCCAAGAATTTCAAGACAAGAAGGATTTCCTAGAGGAAGATAAAGATGATGAAACCGAATAAGCATAATGTTTCATGTCATTTCAATCCGAAATCAACATGTCTTTTTCATTTTTCATTTTGTCATGTAGGAAGCAAATTTTGACTTGGTCTCCGTAAAGTGCGAGTTAAGCAAAATAGGACTCACATTTAAAGGACTATGGATTTATCCTACTTTCCTCAACTCCTTTTATTATAAATAAGGGATGCTTATGCATTCCAAAGGGTTGAGATTTTTGGAATATTGAGAACTATTGTGAAGAAGAAAGACTTTGTGTTTTCTTTTAATCATTTGAGGAATAGAAACTGATGCTATTTTGTAAACTTTATGTTGTGAGATGTATCTTTCTTAAGATATTGTTCTTATGTTCATAATCTTAAGCTATTCTTTGTTTAGCATCTTGATTGTTCTAATCATTTCAAACATTACATTTGTTATCTAAAACTCGTATGATTATTTCGTGATCTCGTGTTTTCTCAAAAGAAAATACGTTCCTCTCATTTCCTTTCCATTGTGTTTCTTCCATAATAATAATTTCCTTTCTAATCCTTTCCATTTCGAAAAATAGAAATATCTTCACCTAGTGTGGATATGGATTTTGGGATTCTATCCCAACCAAATTGTTAGATTAGTGTGAATACTCTATATATTATTTCTGTTGTGTTTTATATTAGTAATAAATAGGCAGCCTTGTTGTCTTTGAGGAGTGATTTAATCCCATGTATTGTGGTTGAACCTCATATTTTGGCTTAACAAAATATCCAACCAACAGACTGGAATAAGTCCCAAATTAGTGAAATAAGTAGTAGATACAGTAATGGATTGAAAAGAGGAGAGAGATTATACTTGCACTTACCTACAAGATTGAAAACTTCTTTGATGTGTTGTACTTTCTCTTGGATGAATGATTGTTACTTTTGATATTGGTGAATAGACACAAACAACACCTCCCCTTGATCGATTGATGACTTCTTGATGAAGGATGAATGATGTTAGATTGGATTGATATAGTGGATGGATCGATTGGATGATTGAAGATAAAAAATGGAAAATTTTGTTTATGGATTTCCAAGTTTATTCCAAGCTATCTCTCATGGAGGAGGAGAGCTCAATTCATAGTTACTTGAGTGGAGGACTTAATGGCTAGGATTAAGCCAAAATGGATTAAGAAAGGGTGGAGGATGCATGAGAAGAATGGAGAATTATAGAATGGATATTTCTAGAATTTTAGAGAAGTCTCCATGGAGAGTGAAAAGTTTATTTAAAATTTTCAATGGAGGGAATTTTAGAGATTATTCTAGAAATAGAAGCCTCTAGATTTATAGGTTTGAGGATGTGATTAGGATTAGGATTAGATTGGGTTAACAAATATTTTTAGGGGTGAGGTTACATGGAAAGGCTAGGTGTAGGGTGTTAGAATGTGTTGTATATTTCATATATTCTATACCAAGGAGTATTGTACACCTCTTCCATGAGCGTTAGCGAGGGGTCCGAGAGTATAGATATGCTATTTTATCTATACATATATATGGATGGTATCATAATCCATGAAGTATGGGGAAACATTATGGGTGTCTACTAGCCCATGGTTTTGGTACCCATTGTATTGTAAAATCACTTTGATTATTTCTTACTATTTTGCTTACAAATAATCAAGTGTAAGCAATGAAGTCTTGATGCAATAATATACTTTAAAACAACTTCAATAGTTGAATATGTAGTAGGGTAAAGCAAAAATTTGAAGTACATTATTGTATTGTAATGATGGTTAAGTTAATGAGAAAAGAGAGAAAAGTTACTACATTCTAGTTTTTTTCCGAAAGGGTTTCCCGAGGAGTTAAATCTTGTGTTTTTTCATTTGTTTTATTTGATTATCTTAAATATTTTGTTTAGTATATCTTCTTATTTATTATTTTATCATATTGATTCTCTTCATAGGGATGTGTAGGGTAGGTGGTTGGTAAGATTTAGAAATATTAAATTTCTAGAATTTTTTAATAGGGATTATGATATGTTAATAGAATATTATAATGAAATAAAAGGAATTAAGGATGAAATGTGATATTTAGATGAATGATAAAAGGATTAATGATGATATTAGGATTAAATAATAATTAATATTTTGGTTAATTATTATATGGATGATGTTGGGATACTTGTATTTGTGGGACAATTTAGCTGTAATTAACAATGTCAACATTTTATATATCTACATTTTCCCCTCTTTGAAGTGTTATTGTGGAGCAATGAAAGTTAAAAAAAAAAGAAAAAATGTTACGATGGTGATATGATGCCTCCTCAAGGGGTTAGTTGGGGAGGAACAAATTGGGTAACCACTCGAAAAGAGGAGAGGCCCAAGTTAGTAGATGAGAGATGATTAGAGGATGAGAAGATTTGAGGATTTAAAGGATGAGGATTAAAGGATTAGGATTAGAGGATTATATGTTTTGAGGATTCATAGTATAATTGGATGATAAAAATATTTGAGGATTAGGATTAAAAGATTAGAAGATTAGGAGAGAGGATTAGAGGAATATGAGAGAGGACTAGATGAATAGGAGAGTATAGGATTAAGAGAGAGTAGATTAAAGGAGTAGGAGATATTGGAGTTTGGATTAGAGGATGCCCCAATCAATGATGTATGACAAGGGTGAAGATTTAGGATGTTGGATTATAGGATATTATATATGAAGATATTTCAAAATGCCCTGAAGGGGTGAGGATTTTTAATGTTGGATGCGATAAGGAAAGATGCAGATGTGGATATTGATTTATTGATAAAGGATTGATTAGATGAGGATATTAGATAGTTATTTAGATGATGAGGAGGATTAGTTGTGGATGATGATAAAATGGGGTGTGTTACCATAAAGGGCCCATTGTTATCATCATTAGTAGTTCTGATTGATGTGAAATTAAACAAGATGCATTAAGGTATAAAGACCATGATGATTTAATTATGAAATGCCCTTGTCCTTTTGTAGTTGGAATGTACAAAAGAAAAATTAAAAAAAGTGGCCTCATATCATCGGTAAAAATGTAAACACGAAAAAATAAGAAAATAAACACAATAAAAACACACACATTGCATTTTTGTATAATATTTTATGTTTTAATGGATTGTTTGAATGTTTGAGTTTTAGATTTTTTATTTTGGATGTTGAGATTTTTGGATGTTTTTATTTTTGGATTTTGGGTGTTGGATGTTTGAGATTATTTAATGTGATATGTTGAGATTGTGGATTTTGGATGGTGGTTAATGTTATCACCGAATCACAGCACCCTTATGTTTCCATAAGTGCATATACTTGAACTTACAGTGTGATTGGATAACATGGGTACTATCTCCAAGTTGTGGGACTTTCTACTTGAGATAGACCTCCAGAGAAAGCTGGTTCTTGCTCCTAAACTACCTGCCACAATCTACTCTAATGCAGGGGAAACTAACTATGCTAATCTAAATTTCCAAGGGACCAGGGAGAGAGAATGCATAAAATGAAAGCCTACACTAAAGTAGTGATACACCAGAAAAGGACGGTGTGAGGGTAGTCTCCCAATGCGTGAGATAAAGAAGCGAAATGCACACTAGAAAGGGTGATGACAGTTCTCCACAATCTAACAAAATGCATTCACAACAATACTTAAATCATACACAATGATAATGGATCCCTACAAGAACATAATAATAGACACAATATTCTTATAACTAAGATTGGAGGGGCAAGAAGAATGCAAGAAAACACAGCAGGGGAAGATACATCCATAAACTTATATTTTATTGCTTCCTGATATGCATAGTTCAATCGGTTATAAGGTAAGGGCCTGGATCACCATGTAAGGAGTCCACAACAAGGGCCTACAACACATTGGCTTCACAAAGTGATTTTGGCAGAGCTTTGCTACAAAAACTACCCCCTCTTACAATGAGCCCAACACTCCAATTTATAGAAGAAATGAGAAGAGAAAGAGGAGGGAAAATGGAAATCCCAAAATATGTCCTTCAACCACTTGTAAGAGGAATTAAATGGAGTAAAATGATTATATATTACTTGTAAAAGGCTCCCCATACTGTCCCATGTGCTGCAGAGAGAAAAGAATGATGACCATGCCTCTTAATTGCACTCCCAACTACCAAATAAAACACTGTTATGAACCCAGCCACGTTTTCTTAAAAATATCGATCAATATCTCATCAAATCTAGAATTTCTTGATTTTTTTGCATTGGGCTCGGAGCCACAATTCCAACGGTACCAATTTTGTGTGATTTTGTTGAGAAATGAAAAAGTTATGGCCTTCTAAGTGCAGTGCTATTTTGGAGTGCAGCGGGCGTTTTACGTCATTTGACGGGAATGAGCATTAACTGACTGGAGCCGAATATGTTTCTTTTAATTAAATATATCTACCCTCATTAAAAATAAGAAATCCAGAAAGTCCAATTTTGTGAAAATCGGAGCTCGGAGTCAAAAGTTATGGCCGTTTGAAGTTTCATGGGTCAAATGTTGACTTTTCTTCTTTGCCTTCGGCCGCTTCGGCTTTTCGCATCCTCGCGTCCCACACGCGTTTCGGCTGGATATCCCAAATGAAAATATCCTGCTTCGGCCGATTTGGGCTTCCTTGTTCCTGTTTGAGGTGAAGACATGTGGCGAGATTCCATTCGTTGGCGGCTCTTTCGGCTTTTCATGTCCCACGCGTAATTTTGGCCCAACTTTCCTGGATGAAAGTCCCCTGTTTCGGCCGAATCATCCTGTTCGTATCCTCTGCATACTTTTGGGCTGGATGTCCCAAATGAAAATCTCCTGCTTCGGCTGATTCGGGCTTCCTTGTTCCTATTTGAGGTGAAGACACGTGGCGAGATTCCATTCGTTGGCGGCTCTTTCGGCTTTCCGCGTCCCACGCGTACTTTTGGCCCAACTGTCCCAGACGAAAGTCCCCTGTTTCGGCCGAATCGGCCGGTTCGCGTCCTCCACGTACTTTTGGCCCAACTGTCCCGCAGACCGCTTGGACTAGGACTTAGCCGATTTTCTTCATTTTTTCGGCCGATTCGGCTTTTCGCGTCCCACGCGTCCCGACGTCCCAACTGTCCCACAAACTACCTGGACTAGGACTTAGCTGATTTTCTTCATTTTTTCGGCCCCCAAGCTTGGTACAATGAACCTCAGTATGACCCAAACCCTTCAAACCCGAAATTCCTTAACATAGTCTAGCAACCTTATTTTTTGCATTTCTTCCATTTTCTCAACCTGTTGGGATTTCTTCTTGGGTGGGGGAGTTTGAAAAAGGCCGAGGGGACCCCGAAAAACATGATTTTGGGCCTTGAATCAATCTTACTCGCTCGGGACTAAATAATCTGATGCGTGTTATCAAAATTACCTTAAGGGGTGAATTTTGGGTAACGATTAAAGGTGGAGTATAGGTAAGATGAAAGGATTTAGGTTCGGATAGCTCATGGGGGAATGAGAAGGGATGAAATAATGCAACTTTCTCCTATAAGTCCTAAAGCATGTTTTGGTAAGATGAAAGGGAAGGATTGAGGGATATTAGATAGGGTGGATATGAGAAGGATTGATTGATAGGTTAGGATGAGGATTATTTGATTTTGGATTGAAGGATAGTATAAGGATAAGATTAGGATTGTGTGATTTTGGATTAAAGGATAGAATGAGGATTGTTTTATGTTGGATAGGGATTGGTTGATAGGAGTGAAGGATAGGTGATGTGAGATGAGAGATAGATGGATAGGATGAGTGATGTGATATGATAAGATGGGGGTTGAAATATGATAATATATGGCCCCACGTATAGGAAAAATGGATTGAGGGATAGATGTAGTGTTCCCCAAAGTGTAAAGTAGGGTGGCATGTGTGGATGGATAAATGAGTTTGATTTTTCCCGGTGTAGGGTAGGGGTGGAATTGAGAGGTATCTAAAAGCAATGACGCGGTTTGAAGGGGCATGAGGAGGATTAGATGAAAGGAAAATATTATCTTTTACCCATAGATGTTCAAACCAAGGGAAAATGTATGTGGATGTGATGGATGGAAGGAAAATGACATCAGTAATTAATAAAAGATACACCCAATGGAACATGTTGTAAGGCAAGAGTTTGACTAAAACAGAATTTTGACCAAGGTATAAATAATACATGGAAACATCCAAACCCTATTCCCCATGAGATCAAAGTGTGTGTGATTTTTATGGTTAATTACCACTTGAGGTAAAGAATTAATGGGTAGTATGTTAAAACAAAATAGCCAATTTATAGGAATTGATTAAGTCAAGTAGCTTGATGGAAGGTGAATGGAAGGTTAAGCCGTACATGGTTCTCCATTGGCAGCCATACATCCATAGCCCCAAAAAGATACATCTGATTCTTGTCATAACATTGCTCTCTTCTGCTAGCCTAGCATCCATAACCCTGGTAGAGTTGGGGAAACACCCTAGAGAGAGTCTTGAGGTAGATTTTATTTGATATTTTTAATTTTTATATGATTTTGGAGTTTTGATATTTGGATTTTATTTGCATAAAGAGGCTCCACTCTCTTGAGAACTCTCAAGGGGTTAAGAATCACTAGTGGCTTGATGGGAGGATGGAAATGAGTGTGGAGATAAAATTGGATAGAGTTTCAAAATATTCACCCAAGGGTCCTCACAAAAAGTTTATCAAGTGTATTAGATTATGTGGATCTCTTAGAAGACAATGGTGTTGGAATGTTGAGGTAATGATAGAGCAAGGTCACACAATTGTAGTAGGTACTATTGGCTTACAACATGTGTAATAAAGCTGATCAAATGTTCAAATAAATAGATTAAAAGAGGATATAGATAGATGCGATGATAATAATGGATGAGATGAAAAGTTATTTGGATGTTGGATGGCAGGAGGATAAGTAGGAAGGAAAAAACATCCATGTGTAGGAAATGAATTATTCACTCAATCCATTTTTAGGTGTTTGATATGTGTAGGGGAATTAAATTGTTTTTGATTGGGTTGTGTGGTTGGGATGATAGTATCAACAAGAGGAGTGGAATAAATGGGTTGTGATGGAGTAGTGGGAGGGACATTGTTAGTGTTATGTTTATACCCTAAGCCTAAATGACCTAGATTTTGATGAAGGGAGATGGGTTCACGAATGCCTTATTCATGGATTTGTAAGCCTTTTCTTCAATGTGTTATATTAGTGAACATATTTTGGATATAGGATATGAAGTGAATTGGTAAGACGATGCCATGTGGTCATCATGAGACTAGGGATTGTAATGTTTTCATTCGCTAAGAGGCTAAATTTAACAAAGTATGGGAGGTAACTTTTGATTTGGTTTTTATCCATGAGGGATGGTTGGATGTACGATGAGATTTGGATGACCAATGATGTTTGGATGTCAAGTGGGATTTGGATGGTGGAAGATGGTTAGGGATAGGATTGGGATAGAAAGGTGGTGGATAAAGAGGTATAAGGACAATAATCCCTTGGTTAATGAGGTTTTGGACATAAGACCTAAATTGCATGAAACAACTAATCAAATATCCATGGGTGTGATGAAATTCACAATAATAGTGTTCCTGATATCAATATGGTTTGGTAAGGTTTTGATTGCATGATTTGATTGGGGGATGAATGATCATGTTGAAGGTTTCTAGATGATGGAATATGGTGGTCAAGGATTCTCCTAAAGGAGTGAATTGGTTTGGGTTAAATGGTTTTAGGAGAGTAGGAAGTAAAGGTGGAGGATTAGGTAGATTATTAGACTTTTTGGTTGATTTGGATTAATGATTTTGATTAGATTGTCATGGCTTAGAAGATGAAGGGGATGGATTAATCCTAGTTGCTGAAGTGGATGATTTCAGCTTTGAGGATGAAGTAGATTTAGTTGATTTTGGATTGGTTTGAGTATGTGGTTTTGAGGTAAATGTTTTTGGGTTAGGATTGGATTTTTGGGATTAGTAGATGTAGATAAAGGGGATGAGGTAGATTTAGCTGAAGGAGATGGGCATGATATGGGGGTGATGTTGGGGATGAAGGATATTTTGGAGATGAGTGTGGTGTAGGGATCACATTAGGTTTGATCGAATTAAAGGATAAAGTAGATGATGATGGCATAAGAGCCTCATTAGATTCGGTAGGATATGGGGTGGGGAGAGGATTGGGATTAAGTTGTTTAGGTTTGGGATTTTGTGACTTAGAATTCACTTTAGATGTTGTAGGATTAGAGGATGGGGAAGTTGAAATAGGATTATAGGATAGGATAGTGTGAGATCTAAGTGATGAAGGGGATGGGTTAGAGTTAGATGTGAATGAAGATGAAGATGATGAGGGTGGTATAGGTGCCACATTAGATTGTGTAGGATTGTGGGTAGAATAGGTGGAGGGTGAATTATGAGTAACATTAGGTGTGGTAAGGGATGAAAAAGATTAGCAGTTATATTTTATGGTGGATTAAGGAATATGGGACTATCTAGGAGAAATTCCGTAGGATTGGATTGGGATGATGAAGATGACAAGGATGGAGGACTAAGATGATATGTGGGGATAGTGATTTAGGATAAAAAAAAAAATTGATTATTGTGTATATGTGAATGGGACTCGATGGTAATTTTGACTATGATTATATTTAGGAGTTGGGATTTTGGATGATGGTGCATGATTTTTATGGGAGGAAGGTGTGGGTCATGATTGATAGCGGATTTGGAGATTGGGGTTTGTGATTGTTGTGTAGGTTTAGGATGGGTGCATAGATTATTAAGGACACAAAGGAGGTCCTCTTGGTCTAGGTAAAAGTTGGTGAGGTGGTAAAAGTTGATGTAATTAGCTTGTGGGCATAGTGGTTTATGTTTTTTTAGGTAAAGATGTGGATTGAGATGATTTTGGTTCCTTAAGGAGGAGTTCAATGGAGTGAGGGGAAGGGATATTAGAAAGGGAAATTATGGATGGGGTTGGTTGGGAGATCATGACATAGAAGATGATTGATCGATGCATGATTTAAGATTGGATATTTGTTTATTAAGATAATCGATAGTTGTTAATATATTAGGATCAATATGGGATTTTTGGTTGAGATTAGGAGAAGGTTTCTTAAGGTAGGATGTTAAGTTTGAGATTTGTTTATTAAGGTGTTGGATAGTGTGTGGGACTTCATGGTCAAAGTGAGATGGTTGACTTTGATGGGTGGGGGATGATGGGATAATTTGGTTGATGGATTTAGAAAAGAGGTAGGGGTTTGGATGTTGGTTTAGAAAGGATGGGGATTGAGGATCAAAGGCCATGGTTAGATAGGATGTGTGGGGAATTAGTTTTGCATTAGGATTTATGGTTAATAAAACTAAAATAAAAATAATGGGGATCTTAATTTGGTTTAATCTAATACAATACACAACAATAAATAAGAGCTAAATAAATAAGAAAAGTGACCCAAGTAATAAAGAAATTAGAAATGTAAAACCCTAATGTATAAGGAGAGTTAGAAATATCTTAGATGATTCGATGGATGTTTAGGAGTGTGTTGCAAAATAAAACAGATGAAAAAAATGTAGATGCAACCACAAAGGAGCTCCGTAAGTTAAATAACTAAACTATATAGTTAGATTGGGGCACATAGAGAGGATGATCGCACCTAGGGAACCCTAGTCCGAGTTGTAGGTACAGTGGTATGTGTAAGAGGTCCAAAACTAGCTTCACAGGGTCACTAGGTGATGTGAATCCTCAATACCTATCACGTGTGTTTTGTTTCATTACGCTAGATGTCACTAGTAATGAGTGATGAAGAAGAGACATGTAAAACCCTAAGACAGACATAAAAACCCTAAAAATGAAGGGGTCGACTATCCTTAGTAGCCACAATGGTGGACTTACTAAGTATTGCACTATATTTTAGACCCAAATGTAGTTCTAGGTGAGTGTGTGTAAATCATACCCTAGGTGATCTTTTTGTTAGTCAAAATTTGTGAATTAGTGAGCTATAATGAGATGTAGAAATGTAATAAATGGTGGATGGAATAAAATAAAATTCCTCCCCATGAAGTGCATCAAGATGAACCAACCTCATCCCTTGTGAAGTAGCTAGATGGATGCAAATGGAGCCTTGGATAGATGAAAACTTAGGTAGTGATATTAGTTACTAGTGTTGTAGAAACCTAAAATATGATTACACTTAACATTTCCCCCAATTCAACCAATTGACGACACTTAGTTAATCAACCCTTCTTTAATCCATTCTCGGATGCCCATTAATGACACCTTCTCGGCCATATTCCTCCTATAATAAACTAATTGGGCTAATATCTCTCTTATTAGCTAAAATTTCTTCCTTTTGACCATTTAGAACCTCCCTAGTTCTCTCTCGAACCACTTCTGCGAGCTTCCTAGGCTACCTACCAGTCCACAAATAGTTAATGAGACTCCTCCTAACTCTCAATGAGTCTCTAATCACTCACTAATCACACTTAACTAGCCTAAACCTATCTTAACTAAGCCTAAAACATGTTTATTCTAATATAATCTAAATGTGCTTTTGGCATACTTTCGGTTCCACCGGGTGTGCCAAATATGTTCATGAAAAAATTAGATATGCTATGGAAATGAAGCTAAAACATAGTCCCATATGTACCCAAAGTTCAAATTCTTCCATTTAGAAAACTATAAATACAAGGCTAAGCCTACCAATTCAAACTTACAACTTTACATAACACAAAACAAAAACAAGCCTAAAAAAGCTTTGATGTCATTTTTATTAGCTTTAAGATAATTATACATTTGATCTAAAGCTTTCATTCCTCCATTGTTGATCTAAGGCTTCTAAGCTACATTCATAAAAGTCATTGTTATTCTAAAATACGCTTAGACTTAGCATTTCCCCAATTCAACCAATTGAGGAAACTTTAATCAACCCTTCTTTGCTCCATTCTCGGATGCCCATTCACGACACCTTCTCTGTCATATTCCTCATATAATCAGCTAATTGGGATAATATTGCTCTTATTACCTAAACTTTCCTCCTTTTGACCATTTAAAACCTCCTTAGTTCTCTCTAAACCACTTTTGCAGGCTTCCTAGGCTATCTATCGATCACAAATGGTTAATCGGAATCCTCACAACTCTCAACCAATCTCTAATCACTCGCTAATCACACTTAACCAACCTAAACCTGTGTTAACTAAGCCTAAATAATGTTTATCCTAATCTAATCTAAAAGTGCTTTTGGCTTACTTTTAGTCCCACATGCACCCAAAATTTAAAGTATTCCATTTGGAAAACTATAAATATAAGGCTAAGCTTACCCATTCAAACTTACAACTTTGCATAACACAAAAACCAAAACAACCTTAAGAAATCTTAGATCTCATTTGTATTAGCTTTAAGCTAATTAGAAATTTGATCTAAAGCTTTCCTTCCTCCATTGTTTATCTAAGGCTTCTAAGCTACATTCATAACATTCGTTTTTGTTGTACAATATGCTTACACTTAGCATTTCCCCAATTCAGCCAATTGATGACACTTCGTTAATCAACCCTTATTTACTCCATTCTCGATGCCCATTCACGACACCTTCTTGGTCATATTCCTCTTATAATCAAATAATTGGGCTGATATCTCTCTTGTTAGCTAAAATTTCCTCCTTTGACCATTAAGAACCTCCTAGTTCTCTCTGAAGCACTTATGCAGGGTTTCTAGGCTATATATTGGTCACAAATGGTTAATAAGACTCCTCCTAACTCTCAACAAGCTTCTAATAACTCACTAATTATGCTTAACTATCCTAAACCTATCTTAACTAAGCCTAAAGTATGTTTATCCTAATCTAATCTAAAAGTTCTTTTTGGCTTACTTTTAGTCCCAAATGCACCCAAATTTCAAATTCTTCCATTTCCAAAACTATAAATATAAGGCTAAGCCCACCCATTCAAACTTACAACTTTGCATAACATTGAACCAAAACAAGCCTATGAAAGCTTGGATATAATTTTTATTAGCTTTAAACTAATTAGACATTTGATCTAAAGCTTTCCTTCCCCATTGTTGATCTCGAGGCTTCTAATTTACATTCATAACATTCGTTGTTATTCTAAAATATGCTTACACTTAGCATTTTCCCCAATTCAACCAATTGATGACACTTCGTTAATCAACCCTTCCTTGCTCCATTCTCATATGCCCATTCATGACACCATCTCTATCATTTTCCTCCTATAATCAGCTAATTGGGCTAATATCTCTCTTATTAGCTGAAATTTCCTCCTTTTGACCATTCATAACCTCCTAGTTCTCTCTCGAACCAATTTTGCAGGCTTCCCGGGCTATTTATTGGTCACAAATGCTTAATCGACTCCTCCCAACTCTCAATGAGTCTCTAATCACTCGCTAATCATGCTTAACCAACCCAAACCTATCTTAACTAAGCCTAAAACATGTTTATCCTAATCTAATCTAAAAAAAAAAATTCTTACTTTTACTCCCACATGCACCCAAAGTTCAAAGTATTCCATTTGGAAAACTATAAATACAAGGCTAAGCCTACCCATTCAAACTTACAAGTTAACATAACACAAAACCAAAACAAGCCTAAGAAATCTTGGATCTCACTTGTATAAGCTTTAAGCTAATTACAAATTTGATCTAAAGCTTTCCTTCCTCTATTGTTGAGCTAATAGCCTCCATTTGCATCCATAATCCAAGTTTAAGTAATATGGAGAGTCTTGTACGTACCCAAAATTGTATGTATTGTATTGTTGGAAAGAGGTTACAGAAAGCCCAATGATGATTCAAATATCTTCACAAGGTTTTGGAATCCATAAATCTCTCCGAGTATACATTTGCATCCTAAAATGACTCATCCAACATTTTCATTCTTCATTCTAACCTCAACCTCCCTTTTCCTTTCATTTTGGTCTTTAAGTTACATGACCATCACCCCGCCTGGTGGCGGTTCCGTGACCACCACCCCGGGATGTGGCGGCGATCCTATAACTGCTGTCCTATATAGGGTGGCATCCTATAAATGCCACCTTGCATAGGGTGGTGGTCCTATCCACATTTTCCAGAACCTTCCGACGCACTCAACAACGTGAAAAATCAAGTTATACTTGCAAATCTCAGCCACTTCTGCTTTGTTTAGAGTTTTTAGCCACTTTGTAATAGTAGTGCTCCATTTTTAATGATAAAGCATGGAAATTTGGACTTGCCTTCTAGTGAGTAAGAATGCTATAAATACTGAGCTTGTTTACAAGCAAATGGCCCCTCTCTCTCTATGTTTTATTATTCAATTTATTTGGAAGTTCCTCAATAAGTCTCAATAGGTTTAGACTTAGAAAAATTTCTCGGCCTCTCGCTCAAGGCTCCTCATTTTTTTGGTTTAGATATCACTTGATCTTTCTAATTTCATTTTGTGCCATTTTTTTCTCCGAACATCGGCTTAGCATAATACAACATCAGTTCTAGATTAAATTCATTTGAAACTTGGTTATGCTTAGAGTTATAGGTTTTGTTTCGTCACAAGAAGAATAGGTCCTAGAATTTTAGGTGTGTCTTATCGTATCCCTGCAACAATCCTGTTAGGAATCCCATAGCCAAGCTCTGTTCTCTTGCACTATCTCTCTCCTACTTACATTATGTTCAATTTTCCTTAAAGTTGCCACTATTCAAATATCTTCTTTTGCTTCAACTGTCACATTCTCACCTTTCTGGATTCACGAGAATTTGAAGGAATGAAGAGATCACACTAAGCGTAAAAGATACAATACAATTGGATTTGCCTCTGTTTTACAGACTCTAGGTTTGAATTTTAAAATTTGTAGTTACAATATATCAAATACAGTAGCGAATCATTTCATTTTAGTTAAAGCTTGCTTTCAATATAGCGGGGAAGTTGTGGGTAATGATAGATTCTGAGAATATATGATTTGTTTCTCACTTCTGAGGTAAGATTGAAGGTCTTTCAATCAAATTAGTTAGATATTTATATTTTTATCAACTCACGAGTGCACAGGAAAATAGCTACATCTAGCTACCTTGCTTGTTTTAAGCTTAATTTTTAAATTAGTTACTTGTCATCTAAGTTTATTAGATTAGTTTCCCTTTAAAATCATTCAAGTTTATATCTCTTAAAATTAAAAAAAGAACAAGCATAGCATAGATTCATTTTCATAATTAGTTTACTTCATTTATTTAAGTTTGGTTATTTCTTGCATGACTATTACGGGACCAAGAGAGCCCAGGGATTACATATTCAAACCAGTGATACCCTAACCAAATCTCTACACGACATTAGTAGATATAGATCAAGGTCTTAGGATCCACGTATTCCAAATAACAACAAACCCATAAGAAATTAGTGAGCAGTTGAGAAAGTTAAACATCGAAGATGAAAAAACATACAAATTCTAATCAAATCAACCCAACTATAGATTGCCTTGATAGGATGTCCATATGACCATACAACAACCCAAAAGAGATCAAACATTTGGTTTTGATCAATTAGTTCCTCAGTTAGATGTAGGAGACCTTCTCATTGACATGGACACAGGATTATGCATACAAGTTGCACCCTTGAGATATTCCAAGAAGATTGCACAACTCCTCATATTAAACATAGAGGCTAAAAAAGATTATGACTACTGGATAGTTGGAAGAAGAGATTGATTCTTCACATGACCATAAAAGGTCCTCAACAACCATGAGCTCATGGTTGCGATCCCTAGTCCTAAAACCCAACGGGCCTACTAATCATTCGACATTGACACCATTTAAAGTACACTGAATTTAGATCCTCGTTGCTCCCAATCGGATATCATCACACAACTTTCTATGTTGAACGTAGAAATTGATCAAGCCAATACTTTCTGGGTCAGACTAGAAAACCATCCATAATTTCTTGTAAATCCACTACACTTCTCACTACCACCTTCATGACCCTATTTGGAAATATATACGAAGCACCTATAGGTCACTTTCCATGAATTCAACAACCAACAGATAGGATCTTGGGAGCTCAACATTGATTGGAGCCTCTGACGAATAGTTATAGTGTTAAACCAATCCATAACACCAGTTCAAGTTAGAAGAGCCTTCTTTGCTTTAGATTCACAGATCCTGTTATTATGTATTGAGGATATATGATTGCCCAATTAATTTTTCCACATCTGCATATATTTAATTTCCACCGGCTATCTTGGCACGACCTCGGGAGGCTAGGTAAAGAGAAAGTTTGCTTGATGATTCTCATGCTCACCTGTCACTTTTCTATCATACAAAATTAGTGAACCCAATGTGAAACTAACAACTACTTCTTTTTCATTTCCATTTCTATCATCCACATTCAATCCTTCCCATTATTCTACGGGTATTTATATACCCCCAAATATATCGGATACGACACATACAAAGAGACCTCTCTCAAGTCTTGAAGCATATTATGGTCAAACGAGTAGAAAATAGTCACCCTCGCTTTCTACATGGGCTAATAACTACTCAAGCAACTACTTTTCATCACAAAATCCTCCTCAAAGAACTATCTCTAGTTCTTCATTTCAAATTGAGGAGTTATATCAACTAACGTAAACACAACGACTAGATCCCTCGTGCTCTAATAATAAGATGTTTACTAGAGAATCCATTTCATCTCCTCAAGTTTTGTCTAGACCAAAAATCAGTAGGCAGTCAGATCCACTCCAATTTTTGGATGAGGAGTACTTAGCATGCTACACTAGAAGTGAACAACACTTCCAAAACATGTATCCACCTATAGAAATTTTTCAAACACAACATGAAACTCTACTCCAATAAAACACCCCCATTCCTCCACCTATGGAGAATACTCTTGGTGAATCTTGGCAGAGTAATGATCATTTCATAGAAGGGTACCATACCCCTTGGAAACCTCAAGGGGTACCACAATAGCCACCATGACAAAAATTGTATCGTCACTAATAAAAGTCATCTCAACTCTAGTTGAAAGGGTTAGAGGGCTAGAACTTGCTTAAGAAAATCAAGCTTCACACTCGGATCAAGCAGGAACTCCCAACCCTCCGTATCATCCTGGCCAGGTTGACCTCCTTACAGGGAAAAATCATGTTAGGCATGCCTCCTCAAAAATCATATAGCTATCCACAACAAGCACCAACTAGAACCACGTTTTCAAATGTTGCTCCAGTTGAAAATATGATACCTCCGGTTTAATACCAAACAATCCATATCAGAGCAATGCTCCTCCCTACTTAAACATTTATTCAAAATCACCATAGGGAGATATGTTCTCTTCTCTTGGGATGTTCACTCAACCACAGGGGTTTCCTTACACCCCTGCAAATACATATGTTATGCCATATCAACAACCCATTCCACCTCCACTCCCTCAACAAGCACCATCTATGGTTGAAACCTATGCGGTAGGGACTTACTCAGAATATTTAAAAGAGCCTTTATATTTCATCGTACAAAGCGTCATGCTTCCAAGACCTCTTCCCGATTTTCCTAAATTCAAGGGGGAGGGAGATCTAAATGCTCATATCAAGGCCGATGCCATGACCATTCAAGAAATACTCCCATGGGATGTGGTTGTTAAAATATTCCCTAAAACCTTAAAAGGTATTGCCCTTGATTGGTATTATAGAATACCTGAAGCCTCAATACACTCGTTCAAACAACTTGTGTTAGAATTCATCAAATATTTTGACATGAAAAACTATTAAGAATGGGTATCAGGGAATTCTTACACATTAAACAAGAGCAAAATGAATCTTCGCCCATTTCATTCCAAGATTGTGTACAGTCCTCTACTCTTCAACAAGTGCTCCAAATATGGACTAGATTGAACTATATGCTTTATTCCTTCATTCCCTCAAGTAGATAGATAAAGGAAGAAGTCCATAAGTTCCCACTAAGGACTTATGATGAAGTACTTGAGAGTGCTCTCCGAATAGATCAAGTGGTAATAGACAGTGGTCATAAGACTTATGGAACAAACAGAGATTAATCACTCCCAATCAAAACACTATGACTTATCCCAACATGGGAAATACCAATCAAGGACCCAAAATCCTTAACAAAAATTGTGGGGTTACAACAGATGGAGTCACTGATCAAGCCAAAAGACCAAATGTTGTGAACACCTGGCACCTGCTAACAATCAATGTAATAATAACTTTACTCCAGCGATCAATGTGGTGGATTTTAATCATCCACCACAATCACAACAACAACAACAAATCCAATCACAAGGCCCTGCCCGAGGCCCAGATGGATATCAAAACCAAAACCAAAGGCAACAACCTCAAAATTACAATTATAACAATCAGCAGCCCAATCAAAACTTTGGGCCACAATAAGACTTAAACCAACGACCACGGAACTATAATCCTAATTTATATTGTGGCTTCCATAAAATTCGAGGTCATGATACTAGAACTTTCTGAAATTACAATAAATTCTTGGAACGTTTACCAGAAGATCAAAGACAACTCTTAATAGATATGTTTCTAGAAAATTCCATACCAACCACATCAAATACCTAACAAGGATCAGTTTCTCCTCGAATGCACCTCTCAAGATTTTCAATGATCCTCTCCTAAATTGTTCTAACAACAAAAGTTTAGATCCAAGGAGAACAAACAATGGTGTCACAACAGGGAACAACAACCATGAAGCTTTGACTTCATCAAATCCAACGGTCACACCCTTAGTAGGAGCTTGACCACAAGCCAAGATAGTTGGACTAATAGAATTAGACATCGAGTTACAAGTAGAACCTATAACAAGAACTCGGGTCTACTCCTCTCAACCAATCTCAACCTATTCAATAATACCGGAAAACACTAGTAACACCAAGTAGGATCCTATGATTTGATTAACAAATTAACAAAGATATTCTCTCACATTTCCTTTTGGGTTTGTTGAAGAACTCTCCCACTCATAGAGTTTCTCTCTTAGAATCATTAGGTCTTGGTCATCTTGTCAACATCACCACTCCCTATGAAACGTAAGTAAACCATGTAAAATTTGATGTCTACCCTCCAGGGGAAGCAAGATAGGGATATCAATTTTATATTCGACATAAGTAAAATGCCAACCGATGCTGAAATCTAACGTAGAGGCGATCCACCCTTGCATTTGCAGTCTAGGTTTATAAAAATACATTAAGCGTGTAATGATCGATGATGGGGCAATATTTAACATAGTCCCCTTCACTTTTTTCAAAATCTAGGATATGGAGAAATGAATTGTTCTTCGACATGAAACACACTAAGGGGCTATGATAGCCTCAACGTAGCTTCAATCGGGACTATAGTGCTACTAGTCACTTTAGGACCCAAAAAAATTCTCACTAAATTTTATATTGTAGATCAGGAAACCAACTATAATATGATTCTCAGTCACGCTTGGATACATCACATGAAGGAAATTCGTTCCATGTTATTCCAAGAAGTAATATTTCTTCACCTAGGAAAGGTCTTTATAGCACAAGGTGACCCAAAACCTTTCAACATACACCTAGCAGACTTGAAGAAAAGACCTAGCATCCATTCTGAATTTGAGCTCTCGAAATATCAGCTCAACAAACCGCTTAATACAAACGCGAAGCAAAGATGGTATCTACTACGTAACAAGAAGTCACAAACTTAATCAAAGGCATCCCAACAATCAAAGATGATTCCATCACTATAGAAATAGTTTCACTAGGAACCACTGCAAAAATTGTCAAATTATTGGAGAAAGATCTACCTATTCTCCTGTCATTTGATTCTATGGGTATAGGACATACCCTAGGAATTGGTTCCATACCTGCGGATGAATTTTGTATGGTGGAAGTAACTGAGACAAGGGAAGTAGAGACTAAGGGTGTCCCAACTTCCATTTTTCCAAATTATTATTGGACTCTCCACTTTGATGGAGAAAATTTTGTTTCCGTGCCAAAGGGGTGTGATCCTTACTTCACCCAAGGGAAAGGTTCTACCTTTCACTTTCAAATTAAACTTCGAGTGCACAAACAACGGGGCTGAATACGAAGCCCTCCTTCTTGGCCTTATCATTTCCAAAAGGATGGACATTAGTAATATCAGAGTACTCGAAACTCACAATTAGTTGCAAACCAACTATCAGAGGTATATGAGACTAGGGTTGAACATTTGCAACTCTATAAAACGACAGTATTAAGACTAACAAAGGGATTTGACTTCATATCAATTGAAGAAATCCCACGAGAACAAAACCTTCTCGCTGATTCTGTAGCAACCTCAGCTTCTCGATTCACTCCAAGCAATGAATTGGAAAATACTGATTTTGTGGTATCAATACATACTAAACCTTTAGTTCATAAAGTACCAATAATCCCGATATCAACACATGTGGAAGTTGAGAATAAGTCTACCACTTTAGATCACTCTGATAGTGATAAGGTGACCCTTGAATATCTAAACGCCTTTGCAGAGCTGCATCTCACTCATTCCATAGTTGATTTCTCTCTAATCCCATGCTCCTCTTCCTATTTTGGAAATCCCATGATAGAATCTCCCCACAAGAGAATCTTGAAATCTATGAGGTGGAGAATGAAGGTAGTTTGGAATTACCCCACTTCTACCAAATTTGATGAAGGAAACACCTCCTTAATCAAAGGAACCATAGACATAAATATCGGAACAAAGGAAGAACAAAATATTTTGAAGTTGGGAATTGCAAATAGAGGAGATAGAAATACATACTCGAGATCCTCACTAAACATCAAAAGGCTTTTTCATTTAGATACAAAGAAATGGCAGGAATTGCACAACATATCGTGGTACATAGTCTTGTCATTAAACCGAGATGCAAAGCCAACCAAGAAAAATTCAAGACCAATGAAGCCAAAAGTGGATCTCATGGTGAAAGAGGAAGTAATGAAACTCCTCCAAGTAGGGTTCATCAAACCAATCTATTGGTACCCAAATTTATTCTCCTTTTCGATCGAGCAAAGATCAAATATTTGGCATGAATCTTAAAGATAGATAGATCATGATGTATGTTGTTTTGTAGCTAGGGATGTGATCTAACTGACACTCAAATTTGTGGAGAGATGGATAACACTCAAATAGGACTTGATCTTGTCCTAACTATTTTAGGTTGTGCCTTTCAACCAAGGTAAGAGGACCTATTTTGTAACCCTCAAATGGTGAAGGAGATGAAGATATCCCTCAATTTTTACAAATAGTATGAAAAGGGCCTTGGAAAAATATGATCAACACTCCAAATTTGACTTTCACAAGTTATCACTTCCAAATTATGGAGATACTTTCAATGCAAGGCAAGGGTTCTGAAGACATTTTGAAATCCTGGTCTATTCTGCATAATTTAGCAAATGGATTTTGATATTTTATGGCTATATAGGTCAAAACAGGGGTAAAACATGGTAGGATTAGTTGTTTTGAATGATTTATAGGTTGGAGTTTAGATAAGAAAAACCAAGGTCCGCTAGACTCTTTGAGAATTTCAGCAAAATATGGAGAAACTTAACAGTAGAAGTATCAAAATGGTTAATCATACCTTCAACTAGGCTATGTGCATCAAATGGAGGCCCGGATCTACACTTTTCCACTCAATATTTAATCATATATCACAAAATCTTGAGTTAGAATGAACCAATGAAGCATTTAACAATCATTATTAAATCATGACCTAAGGTGCACCCAAAGGTTTACAAACAATGGCTGAAATCAAGGAAGGTAAAGTGATTTTAAATTTGTTTATCTCTTTATCGATGAAATCTCTTCTAAATGTGAGATTGTAAATGCTACTAAAATAATCACAAGAGATATTTTAAACACAAGACTACAACAGGGAACAAGAAACACAAATTTGAAATGCATTCTCAAACATAATCGTATGCAAATTTTGCTAAGAGACAACACAAAATAATCCGAAATGATTGAATTTATCAAGCATGGGATTGTTTCAAGAACAATCTTAGAGCTTTTTTATGGATTTACAACTGAAACCAACTCAACATGATACAAATTTGATGCAAAAAGGAATTAGAAATGGTTCTCGTGTGGTTTCTCGAGAATGGGCTTCTTCGTGAAATTTTTAGTTTTCCAGGATTTTTAAACTCTCCCAACCCTTTGCATGAAAAATTCATGTAATATATAGATTTCATTCTCCTTCGATCCTTCTTTCCCAATAAAATAATATTTCAAAGGATTAAATTTGATACAAAAATTCCTCATGATTCACAGACGTGGGGCGTTTAAAAAAACACGTCCAAAAAGTTGCCATTGTCTAAAAAGAGATGAATCATTGCAAAATTTGCATCATTATCCATTGTGGAGGAACATTTTTCATCTTCAAAGCATGCAGACCCCCTTCGTTTCATTATTTCATCCTTATCCCTCCAAAATTTGACTCTACTGAACTTTTAGATATGATATTTCACATTTTAAATGGGTTACGGAAAAATTCATTTCAAAATCATCTCTAATCTTCAAATTGATCCTCAAAACTGATTGCATTGATCCTTGCAGGCACAAACGACATGAATTTTCCAAAATTTGTTGAAAATTGATGTAAAAATCACATCTCCAAGCTTCCTGGAGCAAAATGGCAGCAAAACCGAAAATGCATAGTTACCATTGATCTACCTTTCTCCCTTCAATCTGAGCCCTCCACATGTCACAATGTGATTGGAAATGGGCTTGGGATCACTTTTTGATATTTTAACACTTTTGGAAAAATGTAAAAATTTGACATTTTTCTCCGCCCCTCCACCCTTTGAAAATGAGCTTGACACGTGTCCCAATGTGGGTCCCAGCGAATCACGGCTCGATTCTACACATTTCCACCTTTTTTGGAAAAAGAAAATTTTCCAAATTATCCCCGTGGACCCGCACCTCTGATTTTGTCCCTGACACATGGCGCAATATGACTAGATACGGAGTTGCGGCTCAATTTTAAACATTTTGCCTCTTTTTGGAAAAAGGAAAATTTTTCATTTTTCCTCCGTGGCTCCGCCCTCCCACAGGACACGTGTCCTCACTTGATTGGCTGCAGGGCAGCACTCTTATTTATATTTTAACAACATTTTCCACAAAGGAAATTTTTCACCATTTCCTCGCACTCCCGCACCTCTACCTTTCCTGCCACATGTCACCTTCTGATTAGCCAAGGGCCTGCGCTCTCATTTCATACTTTAACTCCTTTTCACCAAAGGAAATTTTTCCACCATGCCTCCACAGCTCCGCCCCTCCACTATTTTGACTTTTTAACTTGCCACATGTCACCTCACGATTGGCCTAGCGGACTTGCAGCCCTTTTCACAAATTGTATTCCCTTTTGTGAAAAAGCAAAAATTTCTAAGTCCTTCGCCGTCCTCCATTCCCGCCTTTGATGCAAACGTGACACGTGTCCACTTGTGATTCATTGCAAGATTCTAGATTGTTTTGTGACTCTAATATTTTAATAAAATATAGTCAAAAACTTCAAAAGAACCCAACCACCCCTAATTTCATCCTTGGCTCAAGCCACCACGTGTTCCATTCTAATTGCACGGGCCCTAGGCATTTTCTTTGCACTTTAACTCTTTTTCAAAAATGACTTAAGGCATAAAAATACCCGCTTCTCATCCAATCAAAAGAGGGCATGTCAAAGAACATTAGAATGAATCGAGTAAAGCAGAGCCATGGGACAAATTCACCCTTTTGCCAAAAAAGTAAAAAGTGATAAGTTAAAACAATTTTCTACCTTCCTTGACCAATTAGAACAAGCCACGTAGGAGAATATTTTTGAGCCAAAATTTGATGGGCAAAGGATGCCTATATGTCAAAAAATGCAGAAATTGCAGTGATGCCCTAAAATGTTGAAGATGAAATTGACGGGTAAATGACGCCCGTCGATCGTCAAACACGTAAAAATGATAGGGATGCCTAGAATGCTGAAGATGAAATTGATAGGAAAATGACGCATGTCTGACCGTCAAAACATAGAAAATGCCAGGTATGCCCTAGAATTAAAAAATTTCGCTAAGGACGACAAATTTCTCAAAATTGAACCAACTGAAACATGTTTTCAAAGCATTTTTTATCATGGAATTGGATTTTCAATGGCATACAAGTGCAAATCGATAAATTTTAAACTTCCACAATCAAGCACTAAATAAAAATGGTAGAGCCCATAGATTTTGGAAAAATTAGGGCACAAAACAAGGCACAGATGCAAATTTCTTTCAAATTGGGGCAAAATAACAAGTTTGTGAAAATTTTGAAGCATCCTAGCAAGAGGGGAAAATTTGTAGATCACTAATTCGAGAGAAAAATGTTTCAAAGCACGCAGAATGAAGGAAAATTTAGGGGAAAATGGTGTAAGCTCAAAAATGGCACCAACACAGTCGACTATTCACAATGGGTATCCAATATCATCCCCGTTATCAAAAAGAATGGGAATATACGCATTTTCATAGATTTTCGAGACATTAACAAAACACGTCTCGAAAGATGCCTTCCCTTTACCATCCATCGACATTATTTTTAATGCAACAAATGGATTTGAGATTTTTCCCTCATGGATGGGTTATCATGGTATAATTAGATTAAAATATATGAGGAAGATTGAGCCAAGACCACATTTATAACTCCTGTGTAACCTACTATTATGCTATCATGTCATTCGTTTCTTAAGAACGCTAGCGCTAAACACCAACGGGAAAAGACATATATATTCCATGACCTTATTCATAAGATCATGGAATCCTACATTAATGACTTGCTAGCCAAGGCCAAAAGTGTTGTGATCACCCAAAAGTGCTCCCTATCATTCTCTCATGATTGATCAAATATGGCATCACATTGAATCCATAGAAATGTGTATTTGGTGTAATAGGAGGTAAGCTTCTAGGTTACATTATATCGTCATGAAGGGATTGATGTCGACCCAGCCAAAATCTAGGTTGTCCTCAAAATTATTCCACTATCAGACGAGTTTGGTATCAGATCATTTCTTGGGAAACTCGGTCACGCAATTCGAAGGTTCATCCTGGACTTAAGTTTTTGTCCATCCAATCAATAATTTATTAAAGAAGGATTATAGCATTTGTTGGATCAAGAGTGCAACGAGGCCTTCAAAGTAGTTAAATGCTTCTTATTGTCTCCTCCCATGCTAATGCCCCCTATACTAGATCATCCTTTGATCTTGTATTCACAACCTACTTATGTCTCACTAGCCTGCATGTTGGCTCAAGAGGATGATGATAAACAAGAGCATGCATTTTACTTCATTAGTCTGATGTTTCTTAACTATGAGACATGTTACACATAGGCATAAAGAGAATGCCTTGCCATAGTATTTGTAACAAAATGCTTAAGACATTACATGCTAAATCAAGAAACAAGGGTGATCGTCAAGACAAATCACTTGAGACATTTCTCACGCAAGGTTTTTGTCTAAAAAGGTTGGACATTTCATAACCTTAATGGGTGAATTTGAACTAACATTTATAAACCAAAAAATCCATTAATGGGAAGATCATTATAGACTAGTTAGCTGACAACCCATTGAATGGAGGTGATCTGGTAGATCTAGACTTCCCTGATGAGTGTGTATATTTTTTCGAGACCAGGCCTCCTATCTCTGCATGTCCTTAGTACACGACATAATCAATTTCATCATGGACCACACATACCTAGAAGGGGCCACATCCCAACAAAGAAGGTGGTTACACATCATCATTGCTAAATACGTCATCTTAGAATAGGTGCTCTATCGTAGAGCCTTTGACGAGATGTTGTTAAGATGTGTTGACATGGAAGAATCTGTAAGGATTCTTTACGAATCCCATAGTGGGGTATGTGGAGGCCACTTTGGTGGCCATGCCACTACTCATAAGATACATCGGATGGGCTATTTTTGGCCCACCCTAGAACATGATGCAGTAGATTTTGTGCACAAATGCCACAAATGCCAAGAATTCTCCCACAAGATTCACATTCTGGCACAGGATCTATAACCAATCGCAACCCCTTGGCCCTTTTCCACATGGGGCCTGGACTTGATAGGTAAATTCTCTCCCTCATCAATAGATGTCCATAACTTCATAATCACGGCCACAAAATAATTTACAAAATGGGTAGAGGCCATGCCTCTCACCACCGTACCAGGTTCTGTAATTTCTAAGTTTATTCTAAATCAAATCATTTGTAGGTATGGTGTCCCACAAGTCATTATCTCAGATAATGGAACATCCTTAAAAAACAATGAAGTCCATGAATTATGTAGTAAATTCAAGATAAACCATCACACGGCTTCTCTTTATTACCCCCAATCTAATGGATAGGTTGAGGACAAAAATAAGACAAAAAAAACCATTCTCCTCAAAATAGTTAAGGAGAACAAACGAGATTGGCATTTAAACCTATACCCATCCTTGTGGGCCTATCGAACATTAATAATAACACCGACAGGGGTAACCCCTTTCTCGTTGGTATTTGGAGCCAAATCGATTATGCCAATTGAATTTGAAATACTTAGCCTTCGCATCTCATTACAAGGATCTTAGGAGAAGAAGCCTATAGAGAGACATGACTCTCTCAATTAGAAAGCCTTGATGAGGCTAGGTTAAATGTTGAGCAAAGGCACAAAGCCTACGTTGACCAAATGTACCGGAAATATAACAAGAAAGTCTACGAATGAGAAATATATGAAGGTGATCTCATTCTAAGACTAGATACCGAGATTGATAAGAAAACGCGAAGGAAGGAAATTCTGGCCTAAGTGGCTAGGCCCATACCAAGTCATGAAGGACTACAGAAATGGTGTGTATCTCTTGTGTACACTAGAAGGTGAGGAATTCAATGAAACTGTTAATTCCTTACATCTTAAATGGTTTTACGCATAAGTCATCAGCATCACCATTTGTATACTATGTTAACCTACATTGCATTAGTCATTTAGTTAATTCATTTTGTTCACTCATTTCGTAAATGTTGTGGTCAAGGAACTTATTCTTAAGCAATTTATTACAAGCTTCTGAAAATATTGGAAAAATTATTCAAATCATATCTCTTCAATTTTCATGATATCATCAAATGATTTCAAATCATCTCATCAATTCGATAGACAAAATGTTGACAAAAACCATACCAAGGCCTACATACTTGGTCATACTCATTTTTTCTACAAGGCTAAGATCTTCTTACCTATGGTCTATTCTAGAAGCTTCTTGGTGTCACATTTATCCCTCTTGTGTCTCTTTGAAATAAGGATACTTCAAAATTATAAATCACAAATGTCAAAGTCAAATTGAGTCAAAAATCACTAAACATACAAAATATTTTATTTTACACACTTCTTTTCCCTACCAATCTTCAAAGTGATGAGCCTACATATCTTACTAATGATGCGAGGTTGGGAAAGGAAATAATTTCCCTTACTACCCTATGTCTTACCTTCGGTGATAAGCCCATACTTCTTACTAGTAGCATGGGGCAGGGCATAGGGGGTCCATTCACGCAAATTAATGAATCTTAGTGTTTTAAAAATTCAAAACAAAGTGTATTGTGAAAAGTGAAATTAAGCATCCAAGTTCCAAAGAGATCAAATCCTCAAAACCATATTTTTTCAACCAAGTTGCCATCTATGGATCTAAGTCTAGATAAACTGGAAAGTAAGTTACATTCTAGGCTATGTAGTAGGTTTGAGTAAGGTAAGTACGTAAGTCTAAATTTGGTATCTATCAATACTTTGTCTTTCTCTCATCATTTTCATTCAGTCAAACTCATACAATTTGTGCCCTTCCCAAATCTTGGTGTTGAGCCCTCACATCTTACTAGTTGTGTGGAGTTAGGAATGGGGCAAGTTCATCTCATTATCACTACATATTCATCACATTTTTCCAAAACAAGAAGAAGCAATGAATATTTCCCAAAGAAGCCAAAAGTTTAGTACTACAATATGTTTGCATCATCTCATATCAGTATTACAAAAACAAACAAAAAGAGAAACATTTTGTTCAACATTTGTTATCACTTGTCATCCATTGCATACATTCTGAAAAACATATAAAAATAGATATTCTAAAGCATCTAGTATACACATGAGAAACAAACCACAAAAAACTCTAGATACAAAGAAGATCTGAATCCAAAAAGATATATATATATATATAGAAATCATGTTTTATATACAATTCCATCATGCACTAGGCATGGTGAAAACACTCAATGAGCCCGAAAAATACAAAAACAACTCATATAAACATCTAAAAAATCACTACAAAAAGACCAAATGGCCCTTCAATCCACATGTGGATACCTTGGAGGGTGCACGACCACGCCTAGGACTCCTGTTACGACATCTATATGAATGTACTTGAATGATGGGAGTGCTCATGATCACGGCCACTGGCTATGGTCTCAATATGAGAATGACTCCACCTCATCAGATGCTCAACAATCCTATATATGGATACCGCATGCGAAGGGAGGACACTAAATTTTCCACCTTCTAGACAGGGGCAAACACATCGCATGCATGCCTACCGCTGCTGAAGTCTCTCCGACGTCCTTAGTAAGCTTGGCCTGAGTATTCCTTGAGGGGATCAACAAGGTGTCTGCTCACACACGGTGAATCAAATCTTTCCATCCCTGAGAAATTGCTGCAAATAAAAAAAGATAAATAAAAAGTTATAAAATCACCAAAAACAAGTCAAAAACAAGAAAAATAAAAAATAATAATAACTAACATTTCTAACTAATGGAGTCAAGAAAAGAGTAGTAACTCACTCAGATCTCCTGGCATCTAAGCGGGGTCTCTAGGATTTTTGCTTGCCACGACGCTACTACGACTACGGAGCCTCCCAAAATCTAGAATGAAATGAAGTCCCGCCATGGACTCATCATCTCCCTCGATCTATGGTGAGGCAATCTCTCTCGATACCAAGGTCTCCCGGTCCACACTCGCCTCCACCCTCTTCACCCTCAATATATCCTCAATGTCATGCCACTCGGAATGCTATCCTCCTCCTCATCCATCGCACCACCACACCTCCAATACCCTCTCCCATCGTCTCCTCCTCAATATCCTCTCTTGTGAACTCCTTAGAGTCTAAGTCCACATCAATGGGTTCATCTCCCTCTCCACTATGAGTAGGAACAACCCCAACTCAAGTAAGGGTGCTCAAGGAGCACCGGCTGCCCCTCTAGCATGAATCACCCACCTGACTGCAATAGGAACTCTACGAGTAACCGTGATCCAACCTCGACTTCCTCTAGGGCCTCCTTGGGCCTCACAAATAGACTTGTGCACCGACCGCTGTTTGGAGGAAGCATATCAACATAAGGGAGGCCAAACTACTGAGGTACTCTATCAAATGGGTGGGTCTCCAACCTCCCTATCCTATCTACCAGCTGACTTGTAGTAGAGTAGGAAATCAATGTATGTATCTCCTCTCCCCACAGTCCTGCCATGGCCTGATACGGAGTGGCCTCTATGTCTGCAGTAGTCAGTGAAGCCACTGGCTGGTATGGTATCCTGAGCACTATCATCCCCATCCACCTCACTACCCTGACAGCCCCCGGATCCTCTGCTAGTATACCCCTCCCATAGGGAATGATACGCTCATACACCCAACTCATAACTAGAGTAGGGTGACTCAATGACTACCCCTGTAGCTCTGACCACCCTGTATAAGTCATGGTAGGTGGTCCCAAGAATGTCTACTCCCCAAGCATAAATATGGCCATGAGCCTCAATCTGTGCAATCATGGGAGACCAATAGTATAATAAAGTATCTCCTCCCTTATCCCCAATCAACCATGAGGCCAAGATACCCATAATGGCCTTATGGATGGTGGGGATAGGAGCAAAACAATAGAATGGACCTTCACCCCCTTCTTTGAACCAAAGGAGACAACAACATCTCCCATATATGTAGCCCACTTAACCATCTGGAGACTGGATCCTACTGTCTTAAGAGACAACTACCTCTTAAGAATCGGAACCCCAAGTATGTGATAAATGTCCTCCAGGGTGATAGTCCACTCACCCCTAAAACTTTGTAACCGTAAGGTATTCCAGTCTACATCCCAATACAAAAATAAGTCACACAATATGTGACTAGCAAGAGAAACATGAGGAACCTATGAAATCCTCAAAATGTCGGCCCTTTGTAGAGTGTCTCACTTTTTCTAGGTTAGTGAGTCTAATACTTGTTGGGAGCCAATCACACTCCCTCTCTCTGCTCCACCATATATACTCCTCCTTCTCCATCCACCCAAAACAGAGAAATAGAGTAAGTTAGTAACATAATCAAACTGGCAAGCTCATCAAAAACATAGAAAAATGTCAAAAATACAAAAACAATTTGACTATACATCTTTAATTTAGTATTTATTTTTTGATTTATTTTATCTATCTACAATTGAGTCCCCTTTTCATTTTACAGGTAGTGGGAATTTGGACGACGACATTGCAACACACGGCATGTCGTGCACACTTCTAACTCCCCATTTCAAGATCCGCCATACTCGGACCCATCATTTTACACTTCTTCGTGGCTAAACCACTTCTCTGAGGGAGAAATATGTATATACCCAAAATTGTATGTATTGTACTATTAGAAAGAGGTTATGAAAACCCCAATGATGATTTAGATCTCTTCGCAAGGTGTTCGAATCCAGAAATCTTACCGAGTATACATTTGCATCCTAAAATGCCTTATCCAACCTTTGCATGCTTCATTCTAACCCCTTCCCCCTTTTCCTTGCATTTTGGTCTGTAAGTTATAGGACCGTTTCCCTACCGATCGGTGGTCCCATGACCACCGCCTGATAGGGCAATGGTCCTATAACCACCACCTTACACAGGGCAGCGGTCCTACCCGCATTTGCTACAACCTTTCATTGCACCCAACAACATAAAAATTCAATTTGCACTTGTAACTCTCAACCGCTTCTTCTTTGTTTAGAGTTTCACCACTTTGTAATAGTAGTGCTCTATTTTTAATGATAAAGCATGGCAATTTGGACTTGCCTTCTAGTGAGTAAGAATGCTATAAATACTGAGCTTATTTACAAGCAAATGGCCCCCTCTCTCTATGTTTTATTATTCATTGTATTTGGAAGTTCCTCAATAAGTCTCAATAGTTTTAGACTTAGAAAAGTTCTCACCTCTCGGTTCAAAGATCCTCATTTTTTTGGTTTAGAGATTACTTGATCTCTCTAGTTTCATTTTTGTCCATTATTGTTCTCCAAACAACTAGCTTAGCATAATAAAGCATCAATTCTAGATTAAATTCATTTTAAACTTGGTTTTGCTTAGAGTTATAGGTTTTGTTTCGTCACAGGAAGAATAGGTCCTAGAATTTTAGGTGTGTCTTGTCATATCCCTGCAACAATTCTACTAGGAATCTCATAGCCAAGCTTTGTTCGTTTGCACTAGCTCTCTCGCTACTTGCATTTTGTTCGGTTTACCTCTAAGTCACCACTTGTTCAAATATCTTCTCCTTATGTTGTTGTCACATTCTAACCTTTCTGGATTCATGAGAACATGAAGGAACAAAGAAATAACACTGAGGGGACAAGCTATGATACAACTAGATTTTCCTTTGTTCTGTAGACTCCAGGTTTGAATTGTCAAAGTTGTAGTTACAATATATCAAATAGAGTAGCAAATCATTTCATTTCAGTTAAAGCTTGCTTTCAATATTGCCAGGGAAGCTATGGGGAATGATAGCTTCTGAGAAGTTATGATTTTTTTCTCACTTCTGAGGTAAGATTGGAGATCTTTCAATCAAATTATTTAGATATTTATATTTGTATCAAATCACAAGTGCACGAGCAAATAGCTACATCTAGCTACCTTGATTGTTTTAAGATTTGTTCCTAGATTAGTTACGTGTTATCTCGAGTTTATTAGATTATTTTCTCCTTAAAATCATTCAATTTTATATCTCTAAGAATACAAAAAGAACAAGCATAACATAGATTCATTTTAATAATTAGTTTACTTCATTTATTTAAAATTTGGTTATTTCTTGCATGAGTATTACGGGACCAAGAGATCCCAGGGATTACATATTCGAACCAGTAATACCCCAGCCAAATCTTTGCACGGTGCGGTGGATATAGATCAGGGTCTTAGGGTCCATGTCTTGCAAACAACAAAAAACCCACAAGTAATTAGTGAGTAGTTGAGGAATTAAACATCGAAGATGACAAATCATACAAATTCCTGTCAAATCAACCCAACTATAGATTGCCTTGATAGGATGTCCATATGACCATACAAGAACCTGAAAGAGAGCAAACATTTGGTTGTGATCCATTAGTTCCTTAGCCAGATGTAGGAGACCTTCTCATTGACATAGATACGGATTACGCATACAAGTTGGTAGGACACCTGTGAGATATTGTGAGAAGATCGCATAACTCCTGATATTAAACATAGAGGCTAAAAAATATTATGACTACGGGATATTCAGAAGAAGAGATTGATTCATCACATGACAATAAAAGGTCCTTAGCAACCACAAGCTCACGGTTGTGATCCCCAGGTCCCACAACCCAACGGACCTGCTAATTAGTCAAGCATTGACACTAGTTTATGTACACTAGTATTTAGATCCTCACTGCTCCCGCCGGATATCATCACACAACTTTTTGTGTTGAATGTAGAAACTGATCAAGCCAATATTTTCTGGGTCAGACTAGAAAACCATCCATAATTTCCTGTAAATCCACTACACTTCTCACTACCACCTTCATGACCCTATTTGGAAATATATACGTAGCTCCTACAGGTCAATTTCAATGAATCTAACATCCGATAGATAGGATCTCAATAGAGCTTGACATTGATTGGAGCCTCTGAATAGTTATAGTGTTAAACAAATCTATAACACCAATTCAGGTTAGAAGATCCTTCTTTTCTTTAGATCTGTAGATCCTGTTATTGTGTATTGAGGATATAGGATTACCCAACTAATTTTTCCACATTTGCATATATTTCATTTCCATTGGCTGTCTCGGCATAACCTCGGGAGGTCGGGTACAGAGAAAGGCTACTTGATGATTCTCACTCTCACCGTCACTTTACTATCATACAAGAACCATTGGCCTTGAAGCCATTAATGGTGAGACTCCATTCTTGAAAGCTTGAGAATCATAGAAAACTAATCACACCTTTGATTGCTAGTTTGATCTTCTTAGGTTTAAAGTTTAATTAGTGATCTAACAAGTAGAGAGTAGCTTTATGATGTTAGTTTAGAGTTAATATAGTTCAAACAATGATAGATGTTTGTATTTTTACCTCTTATCATGATGGTTTAATGTAGATTAGAGTCATGATTTGAGGTTAGATGGTTTACCTTCATTTCCATAACATATCTAATTTATTCATGAACACATTTGGCATGCCTTGTGGGACCCTTAGTCCATCCTCCCTTAATGGAGTCTTGTTAAAGCTATTTAATTTTAGTTTCTAACCACTTTCATTATTTCTAAGAAAAATAACTTTTTATTTACATAATTTCATTTTTTAAGTGAGCTAAATCACCCTTGTTCATATTATTTTTGTGGGTTTGATCTAGAAATAGGATTATTTGACTAATCTTTAATCATGCTTTACTTGTCAAAAATTTTAAATTTTGTGACTTTTGTAGGTTTTTCAAGGGGTGTAGGCAGGTGTCCCGAAGGGGTGAGTCTTTGTCGATTCCTAGCGCTGCTTTCAGATAGTCATGTATTTTTTTGTCATTCTATTGGTTAAAAAAACATTTTAGAATGGGTTGCATCTCCATTGAACCATCAACGTCTCTGTCGACCATTGAGTGTCTCTGTGTCTCTAGATGCACCTGGTGTCTCACTTGTCATACTTGTGTTCTCTAATTTTTTTCCTGTAGGCGTACCCATTGAACTGAGAGTGTACACGTCAAAACCCTAGCACACCTATATCATAGGCCCACGTAGGTTTTTATGTCTACTGTTATAAAACTATATCGCAATTCCATGTTGTTTGGGGCATGTATCTGTTGGCCAGGGTGCATGTGTCGCTTCTGCGCTCACGGTGTGTCTCGTGTCAAAATTTGAAATTTTTGTCACCTGACTGTAAGATCATTTTTTCAAATTTTCTGAAGTTTTCAAGGTTTAACAAAGCAAGTTCAGGGTGTTGATTAATTGTTTAAATTATCGTAACTTAAGTTCATTCACTCCATAACTAAAACAAGGTTTGTAAAGTGTGTATGCTCTCTCCTCGCACCTTCTAGGTGATCTTAGAGATCAAAAAAACTTGTATAACCTTTTTCACATTTAAAAACACTTTTTTATGCTTCTAAAAGTAAATTAATTTCCATATAACTTATTTTAATGGAATTTTCACATTGTGTATGCTCTTCCTTCATGCCTTTTGGGTGATCTTAGGAATCAAAAGCAACATGTAAATTCTCTTTCTTGATATCAGTATTGAATGGAAAATTACTAACTCATCACATACAGGACCTAATGCTTGTCAAACTAAAAGGCATCAAAATGAAACGCAAACCTTATAATACATGTGTTTTCATACAGGTTGCCAAATGGTGTGCTACTTAAAAACCACATTAAGTTAAGAAACATAAAAAACCCACCATTTCCCTCACACTTTGTATTGAAGTTTTGGAAAAGGGTACATCCCTATCTACTCAAATAGAACATAACTCGTTTGGCGTAACACCTTAAGTTACAACAATGGGGGTGGTTCTAGGAACCCTAAATTAATTCAACTGCTGAGTAACCTCATGGATGAAACAGGAAGCACTCCCCTTACCCACTTGAATGGATTTACACTACAAGTTAGAGTCAAATTTATCTCGTATCGCGACCCCAGGTGATAGTACAAATGAACACACATTATGACACCTGACCGATTGATTTGGGAGTATCAAAAGGGGGTAAAGTAAATTCAATATACTCCCAAATTATTTAGTGTGACTCTTTGGGTAAATCGAGCTCGCTCTTAGAAAAATTATGATACCTAGTTGAGAGATCTTATTAGGGAGCCATTCTGTCTTGGAGCCCACTTTGCTAGTCCATTATTTCATCTTAGCCATCACGAAGTGATAACATGTTTGGATTCAAAACCTTGTATTTCAAACATGATAATGAATCCATTTAAGGTAGATCTAGGTGCCACTCATCATGGAGTTTACTATTTGTTACTTATCTTGGTTTATTTCCGCCTTTAGACAAGGAAAAACTCTTCCCAAGTAACGCTCAATTTATTTCCATCTTTTGATCTATAACTTTTCATTCTTGTTTCGCATTTGGGACAAAAGAAAACATCATTCAGAGTGTTTTCATAGATAGTTTTCACCACTTTTTGTTCCATTTATGCTCATCCACGTTTATGACCGAGTTGTTAAATGTCTAAAGTGTGTGGATGCATCCTTATATCTTTGATGACCACTTGAATTTAATTTCAAAACATCATCATAGTTATGATTGATTCATCAATTTATCTCCCTTTGATGTGTTATCTTATTCACATTGTCTTGAAACAATTAAGATACTTATGTCTTGTTTTTCGTTAATGTTTTCTAATTATCCACATTGTGGCATTACACTGTCTAAATTTTAGCACATCCTTAGTATAATTTGAATTGCTTTAAATTCAAACATTGTTCCAAATCTTGGCGGGTGTCACTTACTTGATTTTTCATCGTTTTAATACCAATTTGATACCAATATCTCACTTCTCCATGAAGCTTGATAGATGTGTCCAATTTGGTGGGGTTACGTAGCTTATATTTGTAATCCTCTCCCTTTGACATTTAGGCCTTTCTTGTCTCTAATATGGTCATAATATCCTTTGAGTGGGAATCATATTTACCCTTTGTTAATATTTATGCCTTGTTCATTTCAAGCTTGACGTAAGTATTGACATTGTGTTGATCATATTTGCATCAAACTATCATTTTGCACACACATTTTTAGGGAGTATTTCCTTATTGATTGGATTTATGTTTCATACTTGTATGATTGTCCCTTATGATCATTCATCTGAAAAAAAAATCTAGGAAAATCCTTTTATCTCATCAATATTGTGTCATCAAAATATCTATTTTTCTTAGACCTTCTTTGGAAAATCACACATGTATATCCATACTTAAAAATTTCTAGTTATATGTCATTATGATTCCTCGAATCGACATGTCACTTCCTTCCCTTTGAAGGAGTTCCATTGCACTATATAGATCTAGACATTTATACTTAAACAATGCCAAAAGTGACTAACTATCACATGGTTCCTCACACTTACAACAATAGGGAACCTAGGTTTAGGCATTCACATCAAAATATTCCCATTACGACTAAACCTCGTTTGGTTCTTTGTCTTTGCTATAGGGACCATTTAGGTATCTTGTTCCCCACCTTCAACTCATAGTCGGTGGTATGGTTTTGATGCTTCTGATCCAAATTATTATTTAGTTTTTCCCCACTTTTCTTTTGAAGATTCAGATCATAACTATAATTTAGATACCCCTAGATCAAATATCGAATCACAGTCCTCCCTTCCTTTGAAGGACCTTTATTCCAAATCACATCAATGACATCTTCAACCTTTGAATAATCGGGTGACTCCAAGTTCCATCGATCAAACATCTAATTCGGTTCTTGAGTCATGGTCCTCCCTTCCTTCACAGGACCACCTTTATCAATCACTTCAACGACCTCTTCCTCTATTGAAGAATTCCATGACTCAAATTCCATCTAGTTAATCATCTAATTTTACTCCTACATTGCAACACAACAGATGGCTATATGATCCTATTTTCTCTTCCACATTAAGTCATCTTTTAGAAAAATGATCTAAGACCAGATCTAAATTGTCCATTCATGAGACACTTGCCTCCAATCCTACTTCCTCTCTTGATTCATCTTCTTCTATCAATCAATATTCCCCACTTATCGGACCTGTTTCTTTTATTCAACCTTCTATGGCCAAAGAAAAACAACCTATACTAATTTATTTCTCTCAGAATGAAGGAACAATTAGACTTCACAAAGATGTCCCTTTAGAATATTGTAAACAATGATTCTTTCTAGAACTTGATACGCTCATGTATTGGGGAAAATAAGTTTATCCCTTTTTTCACAATATATATGAGGACCCTAAGGTCATGGAACTTGACTCTTCTTTTGGAATTCCATCTTCACCTTCTTCTGAGCATGATGAGATGTCGGGTCTAGCATTGATCCATGGCCTATCTTCTTGTTACCAAATCATTCATTATCTATCATCATTCCTCAATCAAAATATCACCTTGGGTCACCACTGAGTAGCCCATCATCTTCTTCTCTAGGAGCCACCCCTAGGTAGCCCTCCATTTTCTACTTGTGGGTCACTTCCTAGTAGCCCATTCCTCTCTATTCTCGTGGCCATGTCCTAGCAGCCCTTCATCCTCTTCTATCTATGGGATACCTCTAAGTAGTTCCTCCTTATCTATAATTGGGTCACCCCTAGTTTTCCTTGTTATCATCTTCTATTCTCGGGCCATGTTCTAGTAGCCCTCCATTATATTTCATATATGAGTCACCTTGGGGTAACCCATTACCTCTTATTCTTGGGCTGCGTCCTAGTAGCCCTTCATCATCTTCTATCGGTGGCTCACCTCCTGGTAGCCCATCCTATATGAAATCCATGTTTTGAGATAAGTTGCATGAGACATTTTTTGAGTATGATCTCACCTCAATCATCAAGATCGGGGATAACATGACTCTTGATAAAAAAAAACTTAATCTCCCTTTTCAAGGAAGTTTCTAACTTCTTGGTTGGATCTTACCATGCAGAGTGACTTTGTTTGTCCCACCTTTCCAAAAACTATCAAAAATCTAAAAATAAAAAACAATTCAAAATTACAAAAAACATGAGAAAACACAACAAAAATCCAAGGTACAAAGATCAAACATTGCAATCCGGTATTGCATACACATGGAAGTTCTTTCTTCCATTTCTTGCTATTAATTTTGCAAGTCTTCCTACCATTTTCATCCCTTCGATGTTATTTTGGTTAGATTATTCACAAACATTTTAAGACGTTTATATCTATGGTATCTATTTGACCCTATTCTTTTATCACCTTGGTAAATTAAAGAATGACTGACCTCTTATAGATCCTATCACAATTCACATCGAATAAATTTGTTGCAAAGAAATTTTGGACATATTTGTTGACACTAGCCAATGTAATCATCACAAACACTTCCACATCCTCTCATCAAGCCATCAGTGGTTCTTAACCCTTTGTCAAACTAGAGAACTGAAATATTTTTTTCAGAAAGTAAAAGAATCAAAATCAATCAAAAAGATAAAATCTAAAAGAAAAGTAAATTGATATATAAATATCTCTTGGGGTATTTCTAATAATCTATATCAGGGCTATGGATGCCTGATTGGCATTAGAGAAATGTTGCAATGAAAATCAAATATATCTCCATCGGGGCTATGGAAACCTGGTTGGAAGTGGAACAATGTACGGCTATCCTTCCACCATCCATTCACAAAATCACCTTTCAAAATAAATCATTACTACACATTTGATAGGGTGTCTTCACTTCTTGTCTATTAAATATCCCCTTTAAGAGGTAATTAATTTCCAAGTGCACACACTGGATCTCTATGAGAAAACATGATTAGTATGTTACCAAGTGTCTTTTTTTGCACCTTATTCAAATGCATTCTTTAGTACATGTGTCATCTAACGATTTGTGCATTTGGCTAATCACTTCTTCATCGCAAGGCTTCTAATCTACATTCATTTCATTCATTGTTCTTCCGCTTCATTCATAACATCCATGTGTATGGTATTTCATTTTTTCCATGTTTGTAGGAACCTTTTTCCCTTTCACAAAAAAATCTCACTCCTTCCTTTTTATCATGTGATTTTCGGCCAACTTATGTTGGGGATATCCTTGCTTCTTCTCAAAGACTTCATTAGTTTACGTTCATGATCACATTGGACCTATCCATAATGGCCTTGGGTCCCAGCTTCTATTCATGTAGATTTTTATTTAAATACTCCCACGTAATGCTAAGACATTTTTGCATCTTCAATTTATTGTGCATGCATGTGGAATTCTAGCCTTGTACATCCCATCTATCACTAGGGGCATCCATGCTTCTTTTTCGTCATGTACATAGTTTTACAAAAATTTCAAAATCATCAAAAACATTAAAATATGTTAGAAAAATCACAAAAACATTTAAATATGTTAGAAAAATCATCAAAACATTCAAATATGTTAGAAAAATAAAAAAACATTCAAACATGTTTCAAGAAACATCAAAAACAATATAAAACATCTTTAAAAATGTCGCTCTTTGGTTCTCACTTGTTCATGCGCAAGACTTACGGATCATCTTGATCTACCTCTATTAAAAACAACTACGCTACTTACTTTGTCTATACTCTAGGGCACAATGAGTTATCTGGTATTGTTTTGTAGTGCACATTACTATTTTATCGGACCCAAGTGTCCTTCATTATTCCCCTTGCATATATACTTACTTGGGAACCATCATTAACCATTTTCATTAATTTTAATAGGTTGGAATTGAAGCTTGATATCAAAAACATCACATTATGTTTCTATGTTAGGTTAACTTGATTACTTTCTCATATTGCATTACATTTTGTATGTTGCATGGAGTTGATGTTTTCAGCAATGGAAATTTGTGTGTACATGGCTTTTCATGTCATACTACACTTTAGTTCATTCTTTTTAATAAGAACTCAGTTATCACCAAATCACAAAGACCACGGATGTTGATCAGATTTCTAGGTTGATCACTCTAGCATCCAGTGTGATTGCACAACATGGAGCTTTTCCCAAGTGTGGGACCTTGCGAAACGGGGAAAGCTCTCCAGAGAAGGATGGTTCCTGCTCCTAAACTACCTGCCACGAGCTATTCTAGTGCAGGCAGGCTAATCTAATCCTAATCTAAACATGCCAAGGAGACAGTGAGAGAGAGAAAAGGGAAAAACAGAGCCTACACTAAAACGGTGATACACCAGAGAAGGAGAATGTTGAACATCTATCAAAACTGTCATGGAACAAAGAGAGGTGAGCAATGGGAAGGATGGACAAATGCATCACAGGCCCAAGGATAGATTTCACACAGAAAATGTCCCAAAACTCCATGAACACAGCTCCAGACCTGTAATGAATATTAGAACATGCACAAATACCTGCAATGAAGAGAGGCAAGAAGAAAACAAGCAAAGAATGAGCAAGGATGGATAGATGCATCATGAAACACGTTTTTGTTGCTCCAGAAGTTTGCACAGAACATCATTTCAATAGTAAAAGGCAAAAACACCATTACATAGCAGGAAGGAGGTTCAAACTCCATTTTCAACCCTAGAGAAGAAAAGAAGGGAGGGTAGAGCCAAAAAGATGAACAACTCTTTTTTTTTTAAAATGAACCAAATCTGGATTTTTACAATGCATTGGTCGAGTCTAGGAGAGAGAAACACGGGAAAATGTGCAAGCAGCCCAACCATTGACCAAAACGCATTCTTCATTAAAATCGGTGGTTGAAACATCACTTCTGGCCATGCTGAAGAATAATGCGACCCATGTGCATTAAAATTGGTTGTTGAAACATCAGTTCTAGCCTTGTTGAAGAAGAATGTGACCCATGTGCATTAAAATTGGTTGTTGAGACGTCGATTACGGCCTTTACCACGCACCAGATACTTTCCTTGATTTTATCCCTCCAAACTGAACCAAAACACAAGATTGACCAGAATCATGTAGAGAAACTCACCAGCTTTCCATTGATATAAAGAACGTGGAAATCCAAGCTTTGGATCGAAAGTTATGGCAATCTGAAGATTTAGGGCAAAAACAGGCCAAAACGGATTTTGAATATTTTCCCGCACCTTGCCATTTAGATGACACGCGTCGGGCGCTGATTGGATGAGTAATTCTCTCTCCTTCCCTTTCCGTGGGTTTTCCTTTGAAAATTTTGACTTTTTATAACTTTGGAAAATTTTCCATTTTTTCCCCGCACTCCCGCCACATGGGACACATGGCGTGATCTGGTTGGAGGACAGGGGCGCGGGGTCATCCTTGTCTTTTAACCTTTTGTCCCAAGACTTTTGTCAAATTTTCCTAAGTCTTTCCCTAGCTCCAAACTCCCCGCCTTAGGACACGTGTCCTGTGTCTATTGGCTCGGGCCGACCCTTCAAACCTTGCCCTTTGAAATTTTCGGCCAACACTTAGCAAATTCTTCAAGTCATTTTCCCCCTGACACGTGGCATTTCCTGATTCATCCACCGGCCTCCTTGCTTTTCGCATCCCTCGCGTCCCTCTCCTACCTTTGGCCTAGATGTCCCAAAACTATCGGGGACAAAAATCTCCCGAACCGCCTTGATTCAGCTTCCTTGTCCCTCTTTGTGGCGAAGACACATGGCGAGATTCCATTCGCTCTCGGCTCCTTGATTTTTACGTCCTCCGCGTCCTTTTGTCCCGATGTCCCAAAATTCTTGGGACGAAAGTCTCCTCCTTCGGTTGAATCGGCGGTTCACGTCCTTCACGTACTTCACGTACTTGCGGCCCAGATGTCCCAGACTACCTGCACAACAGTTAGTCAATTTTTTCACCTTCGGCCGGTTCGCCCTTTCGCGCCCGCACGTCCCCACGGCCCGGATGTCCCTTTCTTTGTGCGGAACGTCTCCGGCGGTTTTTCGGCCGATTCGAGCCCCGACGTCCCCAACTGTCCCCAAGCACCGTGTGGACTAGGACTTAGCCAATTTTCTTTATTTTTCCGGCCCCAAGCTTGCATTTGCAATTTTTTCACATTTTTAGAATCTGGCTGGGTTTTCTTCTTGGACAGAAGAGTTAGAAAGAAACCGAGGGGACCCCAGAAACATGATTTTTTGCCTTGAATCACTATACTTGCTCTGGACTAAATAATCTGATGCATGTTATCAAAATTACCCTAGGGGGGTAAATGGATGTTGGCTCAATCCCCCTTCCTCATTATCCTTTTCTTCTATATCCATTTTCTTCTTCTTCACACTATTCTTTCTTATGTTCTCTTTCTGTCATATTTTTGATCGTTGATCAAATTCTTCCATCACCCCATAAAAAATTGAGGGGGAATCCTTCATTATACTCATTTGTCTTCTATCTCTTCAAAATTTTCTACTTGTTTATGCTTTTCTACTTTATTTTAAGTGACATCACTTACGCCACCTCAAAGAGGGGAAAATGTAGACACCTAAAATATGTTTACACTTAGCATTTCCCCATATTCAACCAATTAACAACGAGTTCATTAATAAACCCTTCTTTTCTCCATTCTTCAATGCCCATTCACAACACCTTCTCGGTCATATTCCTCCTATAATCAGCTAATTGGGCTAATATCTCTTTTATTAGCTAAACTTTCCTCCTTTTACCATTCGAACCTCCTGGTTCTCTTAGAACCACTTCTGCAAGCTTCTAAGGCTATCTATCACCACAAATGTGTAATGATACTCCTCCCAACTCTCAACAATTCTCTAATCACTCGGTAATCATGTTTAACTAGCCTAAACCTATCTTAATTAAGCATAAAGCATGTTTATCCTAATATAAACTAAAAGTGATTTTTGCTTACTTTTAGTCCCACATGCACTTAAAGTTCAAAGTCTTCCATTTGGAAAACTATAAATACAAGGCTAAGCCTATCCATTCAAAATTACAACTTTACATAACACAAAACTAAAATAAGCCTAAGAAAGCTTGGATCTCATTTGTATTAGATTTAAGCTAATTAGAAATTTGATCTAAAGTTTTCCTTCCTCCATTTTTGAGCTAATAGCCTCCATTTGCATCCATGATCAAAGTTTAAGTAATATGGAGAGAACTATTGGCCTTAAAGCCATTAATGGTGAGACTCCATCCTTGAAAGCTTGAGAACTATAGAAAACTAATCACACCTTTCATTGCTAAGTTGATCTTTTAAGTTTACTATTTAATTAGTGATCTAAAGAGTAGAGAGTAGCTTTATCATGTTATATTAGAGTTAATATAGTTCATACAATGATATATGTTATTTTTGTTTACCTCTTATCATGATGTTTAGTGTAGATTAGAGTCATTCTCTCGAGGTTATATTTTTAGCTTCATTCCCACAAATATCTAGTTTATTCATGAATAGATTTGCACGCCCAATGGGACCCTTAGTCCATCCTCCATTAATTGAGTCTTGTTAAAGCTATTTAGTTTCATTTTCCATCCACTTTTATGTTTTTTTAGGAGAAACAACTTGTTATTTACGTGATTTCATTTGTTAAGTGAGATAAATCATCCTTCTTCATATATTTTTGTGGTTTTGAGCTAGAAGTAGGCTTCTTTGACTAACCTTTAACCTATTTGCTTGTCAAAAATTCAATTCCATGACTTGTGCATGTTTTTAGGTGGTGCACGCAGTGTCTTCAAGTGGCGAGTCTCCATCGATACCCTAACTCTAACATCAAGATAGTTGCGTATCAATTTTTCATTCTACTGGTTGACAACACATTTTAGTGGAATTTAGTGGAATTTTAGTATTCTCCATATAACTTGTTTTAGTGGAATTTTCACATTGCATATGCTCTTCCTTCGTGCATTTCAGGTGATCTTAGGAATCAAAAGAAATGTGTAAATTCTCTTTCTTGATATCGGTATTGAATGGAAAATTACTAACTCATCACGTATAGGACCTAACGCTTGTCAAAGAAAAGGCGTCAAAACAAAACATAAACCTTCTAATACACGTGTTTTCATACTGTTTTCCAAACAATGAGGTACTTGAAATACCACATTAAGTTAAGCGAGATAAAAACACACCATTTCCCCTCACACTATATTGTAGGTTTTGGAAAAGGGTACGTCCTATCTCGCTTAAATGGAACATAACCCCTTTGGCATAAATCCTTAAGCTACAAAAATGGGAGTGGTTCCAAGAACCCTAAAGTAATCCACCACTTACCCACTTAACTAGATTTGCCGCAAGTTAGAGTCAAAGTTATTTGCACTAGTTTCTCATTGTATCGAAGGGGTTAAAGTAAAGTCGAGATACTCCCAAATCAATTAGTGTGAATCTTTGGGTAAATTGAGCTTGCTCTTAGAAAACTTGTGACGCCTAGTTGAGAGATCATATTAGAGAGCCGTTACTGCTTAGAGCCCACTTTTCTAGTCCATTTTTACGTCTTAGCCATCAATTAGTGATAACGTTTTTGGATTTAAAACCTTATTTTTCAAACATGGTAATGAATCCATTTAAGTTAGATCTAAGTGCCACTCATCATGGAGTTTAGAACGTGTTACTCATCTTGGTTTATTTTTCACTTTTGGATGAGGAAAAACTCTTCCCAAGTAACGCTTAGTTTATTTCCATCTTTTGATCTATACCTTTGCATTCTTGTTTCCCATTTGGGAAAAAAGAAAGCATCATTCAGGAGTGTTGTCATAGATAGTGTTCACAACTTTTTGTTCATTTACGAACATCCATGTTTGCAGATTGAGTTGTTAAACGTCTAAAGTGCATGGATGCATCCTAATATCTTTGATGAACACTTGATCTTGATTCAAGAACATCATCATAGTTACTATTGATTCATCAATTGATATCCCTTTGATGTGTTACCTTATTCACATTGTATTGACACGGTTAAGATACTTATGTCATTTTTTCATAAATGTGATCTAAGTATCTCGCATTGTGGCGTTATGTTGCACACAATTTAGCACAACCTTAGTATACTTTGACTTGGTTTAAATTCAAAAATTGTTCTAAATATTGATGGGTATCACTTACTTTATTTTGCATCATTTCAATACCAATTTAATACCAATATCTCACTTCTCCATGAAGATTGATACACGTGTCCAAATTGGTGGGGTTATGTAGCTTATATTTTTAATCCTCTCCCTTTTACATTTAGGCCTTGTTTGTCTCTAAACTGGTCATAATATCATTTGAGTGGGAATCATATTTACCCTTTGTTAATATTTATGCCATGTTCATTTCAAGCTTGATGTAAGTATTCACATTGTTTTGATCTTATTTTTATCAAACTATCATTTTACACACACATTTTAGGAGTGTTTCCTTATTGATCGACTTTGTGTTTCACACTTGCATGATTGTTCCTTGTGATCGTTCATCTGAAAAAACATGTTTTCTAGGAAAATCCATTTTTATCTCATCGAGATTGCATCATCACGATGTCTATTTTTCTTAGACGTTCTTCAGAAAATCGTGCACATATATCCATACTTACAAAAAAATTTAGTTGGATGTCATTATGCTTACCTGAATCAACATGTCATTTCCTTCCCATTGAAGGAGTTCCATCGCATTATCTCGATCTAGACATTTGTAATTAATTCCTTACTATTCCTTGATTTCATTGTTATTACCTCACCTTTACATTTCTTCCCCTATTTTTGAAGGTATTCTACACCTCCTAAAATATGTTGAGTAGAGATCTTGGTGGGCCATTTGCCTCGATATGTATTACACCAACATTCAACTACAACAACCCCTTCCCTTTTAGGATGGGAGGAAAATTATATGAACAATGTGCAAACCTCCTCTAGTTACACTTCAATCCCTATTAGCTATGTGAGAATAGAGGAATTTGATCGACCTTTGAATATGAGGTATACTTAACCCAATGCAAACCATGTCACTATCACAAGTGGAATGGGTCCTTACCCTAGAATCTTGTCAAAACCTCACATCACCATGCGATCAAAAAAATTGACCTCTTTACACAAATAACTAATAATATTTTCCAAATAGATGATTCCTTTGATATGATGAATATGTACGGTTATGATATGTTCAATAATAGTGTATCATCAACCTATCCTAAGATTGTTATTTCTAAGGAAGATAAGAATTACAATGCTAAAAATTTCATAACAGGGCATCATGTGGCACCCCAATAAGGAACTCAATCCTCTCCCAAACTATGTCATTTCAAATTTAGTAGGGAGCATTATAGAGGTAGAGAGTTCCTAACCCTCACAAAAAAAATCATGTAGTAAGGCGAACATGGGACATCCAGTTGAAAACAAAGGATACATCCCTACTAATGAAAAACCATACTAATCAACAACTAGTGCAACATCCTGCTTCAATAAGGTTATCTAATTCGAGACAAATCCAATTGATATTCCCATGGGATCGACACACTATGGATGGGTCCTCATCCTTCTCAAGCTTATCCTACTTAAGGGATGGATAGAAGTGCATTCTTGATTACCGCTCCTTCAAGAAATGCAACATTCCCTATTTTTACGAATGTTATTCCATATCTTTACATTATCCCACCTTGCGTGCACATGTATTCAAATTCCCCGCAGATGGACCAATATTACGTTCCCACTCTTTATATGCCATATAAAGGAATTCCATAAATTCCAATCAATGCTTATAATGTATCTTATCTGGCTCCTCCTACTCCACCTCCTCATCAAGGATATTTTATGGTGGAATCTTATGCAATGGGTACTTATGCCGAGTATTTTAAGGAACCCCTTGACTTCACTATATGTGGTTTCATGATTCCATTCCCATTGTATAATATTCCTAAGTTTAAGGGAGAAGGAGACCTGAATTCTCATATCAAGGACTACGCTACTACTATCAAGGAATTTCTTCCTTGGGATGATGTAATGGCTAAAATATTTCCAAAGACTCTCAAAGGAATCACAATTTATTGATATTATTGTATTCCAGAAGCTTCCATACATTCCTTTAAATAACTTGTTTCTAAGTTCATCAAAGCATTTGACATGAACAAGTTTTTACGTATTGGGATTAGGGAGTTTCTACATATTAGATAGGAGAAAAATGAGTCTTTTGCCAATTTAATCCAAAGATGGTGCCAATTTCTTTACTCCTCTAAAAGTGTACCCAACATGGACTAAATGGAACTTTGCAATCTTTTCCTTCACTTGCTCAATCGGGAGACTAGGGAGGAATTCCAAAAGTTTCCTTTCTTTATTTACGAGGAAGTATTAGAGGGTGCACTTTGAATCAACCAAGATACTATTGATAATGGGTGTAAGATCTATGGTCCCAATGTGAAATTGGTGTCCCCAAATTAAAAATATATAAATTATAAAAACAATGGTGCTAATAATCAAGGACCTAAGGGTGCGAATCACAATCACGGTGTTACCACAAATGGTTCTCTTGATCAAACAAAGAACACTATTTTTACAAATAATAGTAATGGTAACAATAATAATAACAATGCATGAAATCAAAGAAGCCCTAACACTGTCTCCTCGATCAACACAATTGATGTAAAATGTCCCTATCAAAAGTAAGGTCAAACCCAAGGCCCGAACTAGTATAAAAACTCGCTAATGGGAAGTGAATCATGTTTATAACAATAAATTTCAAAATTACAATCGAGGTTATAATCAACAAAAACAAGACACTTATCAAAGGTGAAGATATTACGATCCTATCCTCTTGTGTGTTTTTATAAGGTCGAAGGTCACTATGATAGGACTTTTCACTATTGCAACAAGTCTCTGCAATGAATACCAAAATCAAAGATAACGCTTTATAGACATGTTCCTAGAAAATCATGAAGCAAAATCACAACCTAGTCATATAGGATTTGTCATACCTAAAAATGAAAACTTTGAACATATTTCAAGATCCATTTCCAATACATCATGGGGATGCCAAAGTGAGTCCTCGAACATAAAGAAAGGAATTTTTATAGGGCACAACGACTATGAGACATTCACTTTTGATAACTCTTGGGTTTCTCCTAACCTTGGCTCAAATGTTAATATGAAGATAATGGGATTAGGTGAGCTTGAGGTTGATCCATAAATTAATACAACAACTCATAAAAAGGAATGTGTTTCACAACCCCTTCCTTCTCTTTCTATCCCATAGGATGACATTCCTATAATCTTGAAACCAGTAGGAGCCTATGATTTAATATCATATTTGAGAAAGACCTTTTCTCACATATCTTTCCTCAATTTGTTAAAGAATTCACTGCTGCACATCATTTTGCATTTCTCGATTTACTAGGTCTTGGTCATTTAATCCATGTTATGCCTCCTCTTAGTGCTCAAATAAATCATATTGAATTTGACATACATCCTCCAAGATAAAGTGATAAGGATAATAGGTTTGTTTTTGATATAGACAAGATACTATCTCGACGCTAAAACTACCCAAAGAGGTGATCCCTCCTTAAATTTACAAGTCTAGGTCTACAAACATTACATTAAGAGAGCCATGATATAAGATGGGGTTGCTTTAAATGTAGTTCCATTCTCTTTCTTGCAGAAGTTAGGATATGGAGAGACTAATTGCCCCTCTATAAGAAACATGTTTTGAGGATATGATGTCTTAAAGTGACCTCGATTGGAACCATAGTTCTTGCAGTCACACTTGGTACGAAAACCATCCTAATGTAGTTTTACATCATTGAAAGGGAAACAAGTTATAACATGATTCTTGGGAGACTGTGGATTCATTGAATGAAGGCTATTCCTTTTACTTGTTCTAGGAAATTATATTTCTCCATTTGGGAAAAGTATTCATTGTCCAGGGGATCATATGCCCTTTAACGTGAACTCGAGAGAATCTCAAGAAGAAAATAGGATTCCATTCAGAATATGATCTCCCTGCAAACCAATTAAAAAAACTTCCTCCATCGACAACAATGGTCACGACTACCCCAAGCATTCGAGGGTTGAATAAGTTGACCCAAAAACATTTGAGGTGGAAAAATAGATAAGGGTAAATTAGTATCCATGGAAGTAGAGTCCACCAAAAATACATTTAAAATCATAAAACTCTTATAGATTGATCATCCGATCTTCCTCCCTTTTGAACCATAAGGAATGGAAACCCTCCTAGGTACGACCTCTCTACCTGCTGATGATCTTGGTCTAAACGTAACCATGATCAAAATAATAAAATAAGAGTGATTTAAGAATGAAACGATACCCATTAAATCATTCTATAGGAATTATCCTATTCCAAGATTTGTTATAGACACAAATACATTGAAAGACAATATTATTGCATCCTTGATACACAATCCATTAGAGAAACAAATGTATGATCAAACTAGCACTCCCAAGAAATGGAAAAGGTTGATAAGCATTTTCATGCTCGCATGATAGGTAAAAATGTGACAAAGAGCTTCACAGAGACCTCTTTCAAATAGATGGATTTACACCAAAATTGTGTGATCATATCTATAGTAGCCCCTTGTTAAGAGAATGAATACTTTGAAGATCATGAAAATCATTTGTGTACCTTGGGTGGTGAATAATTTGACATCTCACAACTTGCTGCACCTTAAGCATTCCAACATATAGTTCATTACCATTTCAATATGTACACTAGTTCATTGCATTGCATTATCATTTGCTATCTCATTCTATAAAATTTTATAATCAAGGGAATTATTTTCAAGTATCTCTCAAAAATCTCTACAATACATCGCAATATTTCAAATCATATCTCTTCAAACATACATCAACATTTCTTATTACTTCATCATTTCAACAAGACAAGACACAATTTTGACACTAATCCTACCAAGGCCTACATACTTGGTTTTTCCTATAGCTTTCTTCTAGCATAGTTTTCCTTTCTCATAGTTAATTATGGAAGCTTCATGATGTCATATCTTGCCCTAGAAAAACCTCTTCGACACAAAAACATTCTAAATATTTTCACCCAAGATGCTTTTTCACCTATCTCAACTTGTGGTGTTGAGCCCTTGCATCTTACTAGTTGTATGGGGTTGAGGCTAGGGCAAGACTTCGCTCCCAAAAACAAAATTCAAAGTTCAAAAATAAATAAAAAGTATATATGTCTCGATTCAAAATTAATCAAATTTTCATTTACACACTTTCTTTCCCTACCAACCTTCAATTTTGAGCCCACACCTCTTACTAATGGTGTGAGGTTGGGAAAGGAGGGATTTTACCTTACTCGATGCCTTGTCCTTGGTGATGATCCCATGCTTCCTACTAGTAGCATGGGGTAATATGTAGGGTTTCTCTGCAAATAAATTGATAAATTAAAGAAATTTTATTCAATAAAAGTTCTTTAAAAATCTTAAAAATCCTAACAAAAATGAATTAGATGTGTATGTTCTAAAACAAATTCAAACCCTTAAAAACAAATTGTGTCAATCAAGAGATCATCTATGGATCTAAGTCTAGATAAACTTGTAAGAAATCACATTCTAGGTTGTGTAGTAAAGTGTTTGTAAAGTTAAGTTGTAGGTCCCTAATTGGGTTTATGTCAAAATCTTGTCTTTTCACTCACCATTTCCATCTCTATCATAACCATACAATTTGCATCCCTCATAGATCTTGGTGTTGAGCCGTTACATATTAGTGGTTGCATGGGGTTAGAAGTGGAGTGAGTTCATTTTAACATCATATCATTATTCATCACATATTTCTAAAGTAAAAAGAAGTAAAATAATTACTTGGAACAATAAATTTTGGTATTACAATGTGTCTACATAACCATCACATATCAACATTACAAAAACAACACAAAGAATCATTATGTTAGCATTCATAATCCACTACATATATTTTGAAAAGCATAGAAAATCATAAATTATAAACATATAACAATACATATGTGAATAAAACCATAAAAGAAGTCAACTCTAGTACAAGGAAGATCTAAACCAAAAAGAGATATATGTATATATCATGGTGAACTATAGTTTTTACAATGCCATTGCAAACTAGGTGTGGTAAAAATTCTCACAATGAGCATGAAAATATAAAAACATCATAAACACAACAATGGGACTAAGTAATAAAGGTACTGTATTTGACGAAAAAAGTGACATGGGAGGATGATAATCGGCAAGTGACCTTCCCCGTACCCGACCTCCCGAGGTTGTGCCGAGACAGCTGGTGGTTTGAAATGCGGGTGATTTAGATGAAGTCATAGTTGAGATTATGGCCAGTTTTCAATGATAGAAAAGCTATAGGTGAGGATGAGAATCAAAAAGTAACTTTCCTATAGCTAATTGTAGGAGGATTAGTGTCTAAGATCTGGTAGTGTTATCTCATGATAACTAAATGACAAAGGGGAGATTTAGAGGCTATGAATGGGTAGCATAAATTTCTAAGATCTAAGTGTTAATCTAGTTTTGAAGTCTCCAAATTAAATTAAACCTGAAAATAACAATTTATACTACTGCTGAAAAGGAAACTACTCTAAACAAAATATGCGATTGAAACAATATAATTACAAACAACAATTAAACTACTTTTATACTAAAACTAAACAAGTGAGATAACCCGGTGTGGTTATTCACTTGTGCAGATGTGTGAATCTAGATAAAATACGCTTAATTAACTTAATTGAAAACCTTAAACACTACCTCGAAGTGAGGAAAAATCATAGTTTCTTAGAAACTATCATTCCCACAACTTTCCTCACAATATTGAAAGTGAGCTTTAACTAAAATGAAATAATTCACTACTCTATTTGATATGTTTTAACTAGAACTTTGATAGCTCAAACCTAACATTTATAGAATAGTGGTAAATCCAGTTGTGTGTGATTTCATCCCCTCAATGTGATCTCCTCATTCCTTCGTGTTCTCGTGAATCCAGAAAGTGTGTATATGATAGTATCAACAAAAGATAGTAATCGAACAATGACAGCTTTGGATATAGACCGAATACAATGCAAGTAGGAGAGGGATAGCGCAAGTGAACAGAGCTTGACTATGCAATTCCTATCGGATTTATTGCGGGAATACAACACAAGTGTACCGAGAGCTTTAGAATCTATCCTTGTGACAAAACAAAACCTGCAACTTTAATGGATTATAGTCTAGAAATGAAACTATTCTATGTTAAACTGATTTATATAGAGCAAGAATGGAATAAGACTCAAACAAGAAGATTATACAAGCTCTAAAACACCAACAATGGAGGCAAAACATGAAATGATAGAATTCTAAGAAAGAAATTGAAAGATTGAATAATAGAATTGAGAAGATGAGGGACCATTTGCTTCAAAACAAGTTGGCTATTTATAACCAATGCACCTACTAGAGGGTAACTCCCATTTTATCTCTTTTACTATAAACAAAGGAAAAACACTATTCCCAGTGCAGTAGAAAAACATTAATGCAAGCCAAAGTGGTTGAAGAAAGTGTGTAAATTTGAAGATTTACATTTGACGTGATCGTCGGAAGAATCTAGAAAATGCAAACAAAATGCTGCCCCTGCAGTGCAGGTGGTGGTTACGGGATCGCCACCTTGTCCCGGGCGGTGGTAATGGGACCGCCACCCGGTGTAGGGCGAAGGCTCCATCACTAAAGACAAAATGTAAGAAAAAGGGGGAAAAGGGAAAACAAAGCATGTGGAGGCTGAGTGGGGCATGCAGGATACAAGCGTATACATGGCGAGCCTTTCTGGATTCCGAACACCTTACAAGGAGACCTGTATCATCATTAGGGCATGTGTAACATCATTTCGGTGGTGCAGTACCCTACAATTTTGGTACGTACATATTACCCCCTGGAGAAGCATCTTAGCCATGAAGAGGTGTAAAATGGTGGATCCGAGTATGGTGGTCCCAAAATGGGGAGTTAGGAGCTTTACTTGATACACCCGTGTGCTAGAAAGTCACTATCCAAGATCACGCTACCTGTAAAAATGAAAAAGGGGACTCAAGTTCATCTAGATAAAAAAAATTTGAGAAATAAGACTGAAATGACATGAAAAGAGGACTTACCATTGATGTGGGGTTTAGAACTTACCTCCATCAGCATTTCGACCCTACGAAATACATTCAAAATCAAATTAAGAGGGCTATATATATAAAATGAAGTCATTTTACTATTCATTTGATATATTTTGAGCTCTGGGACCCACGGTGAAGGTTTTCAACAAGATTATAGTCAAAACATTCATGGTGAGATATAGATCATGCCTTCGAGAGTGGAACATCGACCTGCGAAGTCTTAGGTTAGTTCTTCATGATTTATCATTTTTAGACCTAAAATGTGGAAATGATGAAATCTTTTATATGGGGGTATCATTTTTGAAAATGTTAGTTTTGAATGTGTCTTTAGGGGGGGCGCCTATAGCGTAGGTTTCTTTTTTTGTTAAAAAGGTGTATTTGCTTGTTTTTAAGTTTTTTTAGGGCTTACGGCTCATTTGGTTTTGCGGGATAGGACTGTTGCCTGTCACAAGGTGGTGGTGGTTATGGGACCGTTGCCTTAGAAGGTGGCGGTTATAGAACCGCTACCCTACATAGGGCGATGGTCTCCAACAGAGAGAGCAAAATAAAGCAAAGTTTAACTTGTTTTTGCATCTATAGAATTTTTACGTGTTTTTACTAGTTTTTTCAATTGGATTTCAGTACTAACTCACTTCTTTTTTTTGTGTTTTTGGGTGTATGCAGAAGGAGTACATTAGATGGAACCGGGAGAGGGAGTGTGATTGGATCTCGAAAATGTTAGTGGCAATCTCCTAGGCAGAACAGGATACTCTCTGTGAGGGTGGTATATGGAGGATTACATAGGTTCCTCATGTTGCACCTACTAGTCACTTATTGTGTGACTTGTTCTCATATTGGGATGCGGAATGAAACACCTTCGATTGCCAGGAGTTAGGGGTGAGTGGTCCATCACCTTGGAGGATGTTTACCGTATCTTTGGGGTTCCGATCCTTAAGTGGCGATCGTCTCTTAGGATAGTATTATCTAGATCATAGGTGGCTCGGTGGGCCACCTACATGGGAGATGTGGTTGTATTGATGGGATCGAGGAAGGGTGTAAGGATCCACTCTATTATTGAGTCAGACATTCCCTTGTTCCACAAGGCCATCAATGACATCCTTTCATCCGGTGATTGGGGACAAGCGAGGGAAACCCTCTTATATTGCTTTAGCTCCTATTATTACACATGATTGAGGTGCCATGGACATGTCTACGCTTGGGGAGCAGATATCCTTGGGACTACCTACTATGACTTATACAGGGTAGTCCATTTATAGGGGCAGTCACTGAGCCACCCGACTCTTGTCATGAGTTGGGTGTATGAGCACATTATCCCATATGGGAGAGGTGGAGGATCCTTGGGTTCTCAAGGCGGTGAGGTGGATGAGGATGACAGCTTCTTAGAGCACCCCACCAGCCGAGGCTTCCCGAATACTACAAACATGGAGGCCACTCCTTATCAGGCCATGGTATGGGTATGGGGAGAGAAGACCATCACTTTGATTTCCTATCAGACCACTGGCCAGTTGATAGACAAGGCGGGGAAGTTGGAGATACACCCCTTTAACAGAGTTCGATAGCAGTTTGGCCTCCCCTATAGCAGCATGCTCCCTCCATCGATGCCAGTGTATAGATCTATTCATGAGGCTCAGGGAGGTCCTAGAGGCCGGTGTTGGACTATTGTTACTCTTGGTACTCCTATTGCGGCTAGGATGGTGGTACATGCACGACGGAGAGTTGGTGCTCCTCAGGCACCCTTACTTTGGATTGCCACCGGTCCCACTCATAGTAGTGATGAGCCCATTGACATGGACTCCGAGTCTAAGGAGTTCACTGGGGGAGAGACCAAGGAGGAGATAGAGGACATGGAGATCAGTGAGATGGGTGAGGGGGATGATAGTGATCCTAAGTGGCATGACACTCAAAAGATCCTACAGCCGAGAGGGCACAAAGTGGAGTGCAAAGAGGGTGACTCGGTTTCGAGAGGAGTTACTCTCTCATGACCCAGGTGGAGATGGTAAGTCTATTGTAGGCCTTCAAATTGCCCCATTTGTGGGAGAGGGGCACCAGTCGGTGGCGGCATCAGTGGTGGGTGCAAATCCTAGAGATCCTTCTTGGAGGCCTAGCAATACTAGTGAGTTGTCACTCTTCTCCTGACATTTGTTTTAGTTAGAGTTGTCTTAATTTTTTGTTTCTTTTTGTTTTTTTTACTCTTGGTTTTATCATTGATCATTTTCTAACTTGTTTTCTCCTTTTTTTGCAGTGACTACTGATGAGTGGTGAGACTTGATTTTTCGAGTGTGTGCGATACCTTACTTCTCCCCTTAGAGAAGACTTGTTCGATCTTTCCATGGATGTGGGGGAGCCCTCGGTAATGTGGTAGGCATACTAATGTGTTTGTCTCTGTCTAGCATGTGGAAAAGATCATGACTTCTCTCTACGCCGAGGTAGCTAGATACAGGATGGTTGAGCACTGATGAGGAGGAGCCATTCTCATAGCTGAGACAATGACTACTGTGGCATGACCGTGATCCTTCAGTGCATTGAGTGCCGGCGTAGCTGAAGTCCTTGGCATGGCTACGCACCTTGAGGATCCCATAGGGATTGAGAGACTATTTTTGTAGCATTTTTTCGGATTTCTATACGAGTGTTTTTGTACTTTCCGGGCTCATTGAGCATTTTGACCATGCCTAGTGCATGATGTCATTGTATATGAAACTTGATTTGTATATATATATGTATCTTTGGATCTAGACTCTTGGCATCTTGAATTTTGTGACTCATTTCTACATGTGTATTTAGATGCTTTTTAGAATACTATTTTCATGTTTTTAGAATGTATGCAATGAATAACAAATGATAGTAGATAGAATGTTTTACTCGTATGTTTTTGTAATGCTTTGACATGAGATGATACTAACATATGGTAGTACTAAATTTTTGAACTCTTTTCCCACAATGTCTGTGATTTCTTCTTATATTGGAAAACATGATGAATAGATAGTGATAAAGAGATGAACTTGCCCCAATCCCAAATCCACACAACTAGTAAGATGCAAGGGCTCAACACCAAGAGTTAGGAAGGACACAAGTTGTATGAGCTTGATTGAATGGAATGATGAGAGACAGACAAACCAAGAACATAAAATCAAATTTGGACCTACTGAGACCCACCCTACTCGGAAATACTACCACGCTTAGAAGGCCACTTACTTTCCAGTTTATCTAGACTTAGATTTATAAATGGCAACTTTGGTTGACAAAATCTGGTTTTGAGGATTTGATATCTTTGAAATTTGGATATTTGTTTTCTCTTTAAGAGAGGTAGATTTGTGTTTTTAGCATACCAAGATTTGTTAATTTGTGTGACTAGAGCCCCCACACCTGCCTCATGGCACCAAGTAAGAATCATGGGTTTGTCACCAAAGGATGGATATAAGTGAGTAATGGCATCTCTTTCCTTTCCCAACCTCACACCACCAGTGAGAGATGTGGGCTTATCACCAAAGGTTGATGGGGTAAAGAAGTGTGTAAAAATAAAATATTTTGTTTACTTGGTGATTTTTATTTCATTTGATTTTGACATTTCTTATCTATGACTTTGGGATATCCTTTCGTTCAAAGAGATTTAAGAGGGATAGATGTGACACCAAGAAGCTTCTAGAATGCAGGGCCGTAGGCAAGGAAAACTTCACCTAGTAGGAAGAAAGAGAAAAGCCAAGTATGCAGGCCTTGGTATGGTTTTCGTCAATGTTTGTCTATTGAACTTGATGAGAAGATTTTGAAAATTTTGATGATGTTTGGAGAGATGTGATACGAATGCTTTTGCCAATATTTTCAAAAATTTGTAACAGATTGTTTAAGAGTAAGCTCCTAGACTACCATTTTTACGAAATGGATAGAATGAAGTGGATAAAAGACTAATGCAATGTAGGTAGCTATAATGTACAAGTAATGACTTTGATTTTTATGTGTAAAACCATATCGAGATGAAAGGAATTAATAGTTTCACCAAATTCCTCACCTTCTAGTGTGCACAAAAAATACGCACCATTTCCTTAGTCCTTCATGACTTGGTATGGGCCCAACCATTTGGGTTGGAACTTCCTTCCTTCGCTAGTTTTCTTATCAATCGGCTGCCTAGTCTTAGAACTAGATCTCCTTCATATATTTCTCACTCATAGACTTTTTGTTGTACTTTGCCGCCAAAGACATCCGATCAAGCACAGAGCTCAGGCTGCTATTTGGTGTTTAACCCGGCCTCATCAAGGCTTTCTAGTTGAGAGAGGTATGGCTCCCTATAAGCTTCTTCATCCAAAATCCTTGTAATGAGATGTAGAGACTGGGTATTTCAACCTCAAGTGGGAGAACTAATTCTGTTATGAATACCAGCAAGAAAGGATTTTCTCCTATTGGTGTTCTTATTGAGGTTTGATGGGCCCACAAGGCCAGATATAGTTTTAAATTCCAATCTTGTTTTTCTCCTTGATCGCTTTTGAGGAGAATAGCTTTCAACATTTTGTTTGTCGCTTTGGCCTGCTCATTGGCTTGAGGGTAGTAAAGAGAGGTTGTGTGATAATTTATCTTGAACTTGCTACATAATTCATGGAATTCATCATTTTTAAAGGACGTGTCATTATCTGAGATAATGACTTGTGGGACATCATACCTACAGATAATTTGGTTTAGAATGAATTTGGTAATTACCGAACCTAGTACTGTGGTGAGAGGCATGGCCTCCACCCATTTGGTAAAATATTTTGTGGCTGTGATTATAAAATTATGGCCATCGGTTGATGAGGGAGAGAATTTCCCTATCAAGTCTAGACCCCACATGGAGAAGGGCCACGAGTCACTATTGGTTGCAGGGATTGTGCTAGCATGTGAATCTTGTGAGAGAATTCTTGGCATTTGTGGCACTTACATACAAATTCCACTACATCATGCTCGAGAGTGGGCCAAAAATAGCCCATCCGATGTATTTTGTGAGTGGTGGCATGACCACCGAAGTGGCCTCCACATATCCCACTATGGGATTCATGAATAATCTTCTTGGATTCTTCTATGTCGACGCATCTTAGAAGCATGCCGTCAAAGGCTCTACGATAGAGTACCTAGTCTAGAACAACATACTTAGCGGTGATAATGCGTAACTTCCTTCTTTGTTTTGATGTGGCACCTTTTGGGTATGTATGGTCCATGATAAAATTGATGATATCAGTATACCAAGGGCATGTAGAAATGGGGGGCCTGGTTTCGACGAAGTATACACACTCATCGGGAAAGTCTAAATTTACCAGCTTGCCTCCATCTAGTGGATTGTCACCAACCATTCTGCATGATTTATTCCTTAATGGATTTCGGTTCATGAACGTTAACTCAAATTCTCCCATTAAGGTTATGAAATGCCCATCCTTTTTAGATAAATATCCCCGTGTAAGAAATGTTCATAAATGGTCCGTCTTTACAATGACCCTTGTGTCTCGGTTTAACATGTAATGTCTTAAACATTTTGTTGCAAAAATTATGGTGAGGCATTCTCTCTCTACCTGTGTGTAGCGTGTCTCATAATCGAACAATGTTTAGTTGATGAAATAGACCACACGTTTCTGTTTATCATCGTCTTCTTGAGCGGCATGTAGGCTAGCGAAACATGAGTGGCTCGTGAGTATAGGATCAAAGGGTGGTTTGGCTTAGGAGGCATTAGCGTGGGTGGAGACAAAAAGAATCATTTAACTGCTTTGAAGGTCTTGTTGCATTATTTAGTCCAATCAACGCTATAATATTTCTTCAATAGATTGTTGATTGGATGAATGGAAAAGCTTAAATCTGGGATGAACCTTTGGATTGCACCAATTTTCCCAAGAAATGACTTGATTCCAGACTCATCCGATGGTGGGATCATTTCAAGAACAGCCTGTATTTTGGCTGGATCAACATCAATCCCTTGTTAAGATATAATGTATCCCAGAAGTTTTCCTCTTGTCACACCAAACACGCACTTCTCTGGATTTAATGTGACGCCATATTCGATTAGTCGTGAGAGGATGATATGGAACACTTCCGAATGATCACAATGTTTCTTGGCTTTAGCCAACAAGTCATCCACATAGGATTCCATAATTTTATGGATAAGATCGTGGAATATATAAGTCATTGCTCGCTGATATGTAGCGTCGGTGTTCTTAAGACCAAATGGTATGAAAACATAACAATAAGTTCCCCAGGGAGTTATGAATGTGGTTTTAGCTTGATCCTGTTCAAATATTTTGATCTGACTGTACCCTGAGAACCCATCCATGAGAGATAGTAGTTCAAATCTAGTTGTTGCATCAACGATGACATCAATGGATGGTAATGGGAAGTCATCCTTGGGACAAGCTTTGTTAATATCCCAAAAATCTATGCAAATGTGTATCTTCCCATTCTTTTTGAGGATGGGAACAATATTAGATACCCATTGTGAATAGTCAATGGGCTTGATGAATCCTACTTGGAGAAGTTTTACTACTTCCTCTTTTACCATGAGAGCCACTTTTGGCTACATTGGTTTTGGCTTCTGTTTAAATGGCTTCACATCTGGTTTAGTGATAAGATTATGTACCGCATGACTTGTGGTGCAATGCCTTTCATTTCTTTATAATTAAATGTGAAAGCATTTTGATGTTATTTGAGGATTTGGGTGTGTATTTCTATCTCCTCCGAGTTACAAGGATCCCAAATTCAAAAATTTTGGTTCTTCCTCCATTCCAATGTTTATGTCAATGGTTTCTTCTATCAAAGAAGCGTTGCCTTCTTCAAATTTAGGTGGGCCTGGAGGTAGTTCCAAGCTTTCTCTATTTTCTATCTCGTAGATATCGAGATCCTTCTGTGGAGGAGAATCTATCATGGGATTTCCAAAGTAGGAAGAGGAATGAGGTATTAGGGAAAGATCAACTATACTATGAGCAAGGTGTATCTCCACATAGGCGTTTACATATTCAAGAGTGACTTTATCATCATCAAAGTGACCTATGATATAAAAATCATCCTTAGCTTCTTCATGAGCTAGGAGTGAGTTTGTTGGTATTTTACGCACTAATGGTTTGGTACGAAGTGATACCATGAAATTTGTATCCTCCAACTCGTTGTTTGGGGTGAAACAGGAAGCTGAGGTTGTTATCAAGTCTACGAGAAGGTTCTACTCTCGTGCGATTGTTTTAATTGATATCAAGTTAAATCCCCTACTTAGATCTAATATCGTTGTTTTATAGAGCTATAAGTGCTCACTCTAGTTTCATATACCTCGAGACTTGGTTTACAACCAATTACGAGTCTCTTAGTACTCTAATCTTGTTGACACCCATTCTTTTGGCTAGAATGAGGCCAAGGAGGAGAGCTTCATACTCAGCCCCGTTGTTTGTACATTCAAATTTTAATTTAAAGGCGAAAGGTAGGATCTTTCCCTCAGGTGAAGTAAAGATCACTCCCGCCCCAACTCCAAAATGACATCTAGCTCCATCAAAGTGGAGAGTCCAATACTTGCTTGGAAAAATTGATGTTGGGATATTTTTCGTATCTATTTCTTTTGTTTCGGTTACCTCTACCATAAAAACTTCGTCTGATGGAAGAGAAGTGATTCCCAAGGTGTGTCCCATACCCATGGAATCAAATGGTAGGAGAATAGGTAAATATTTCTCTAGTAACTTGAAAATTTTTGTGGTAGTCCCTAGTGATACTGCTTTTATAACATTGATCTCACTTTTGAGTACTGGAACGTCCTCAGCTGGATTTGAAATTTCCAACTTAGTGGTGGGTATCATCTTTTCTTTTGGTTGTGAATTAGTTGGTTTGAAAATTTGGTTTGTTAGAAGTTCAAACTTGGATTGGATGTCTTTTCTTAAAATCAGCTAGGTGTATATCAAAGGGTTTTAGGTCACCATGTGCCACGAATATTTTCCCTAAGTGTAGAAATATTATTTCTTGGAATAACGTGGAAGGGATTGCCTTCATGCAGTGTATCCATGGCCGACCAAGGATCATATTATAATTGGTTTCCCGATCTATAATATAAAACTCGGTGAGGAATGTCTTGGGTTTTAAAGTGACCGGTAAAACTATGATTCCAATTGAAGTGGCTTTGAGGCTATCATAACCTCTTAGCGTATTTCACATTGTGGAACAATTTGTCTCTCCATATCCTAACTTTTGAAGAAAAGAAAAGGGGACTATGTTAACTACTGCCCCATCATCAACCATTGCACGTTTAACATAATTATTGTAGACCCAAACTTGTAAATGTAAATTTGGGTTGCCTCTTCACACAATTTCAGCGTATGTCGGCATTTTCCTTATATCAAATATAAAGTCGGTATCCTATCTATCTCCCCAGGAGGATAAACGTCAAAATCCACATGGTTTACTTGTGTTTCCAAGGGAGGAGTGATGTTGATTAAATGGCCAAGGCCTAATGCTTCTAAGAGGGCAGCCCTATGGGCAGGAGAGTTCTTTAACAAATCCAAGAAGGAGATGTGCAAGAAGGTTTTAGTTAAATCATTAATTAGATCATAGGCACCTATAGGTTTTACCAATGTTTGTTGATTGTTGTATGGCTCCAAAAAACAACTTTGAGTAGGTTGGGATGAATAATCCCATGTTATTGTTATGGTTTCTACGGGTAGCTCGGCGTCTAACTCCACTAAACCAACTATCTTAATTTGATGTCGAGTTCCTAATTGGGGTGTGACCGTGGATTTAATGAAGTTGAAGTTTCATGATCATTGTTTCTGTCATGACAGCCTTGTTTGTTCCATTAGGATCTATCTTGTTATTGTTAGAATGGTTTGGGAGCGGGTCATTGAAGATCTTGAGAGATGCATTTTGAGGGGAAACTACCCTGCATAAGCGTTTGGCGTGGGTATTACGAAATTTGCAAAAAAATCTATAAAGTTTTTTTTTCTTCGAACAAACGTTACATGAATTTATTGTATTCACGAAAAGTCCTTGTATCATGGCCTTGAATCTTATGGAAGCCACAATATAGATTAGGATTATAATTTCGAGGCTGTTGATTTAAAACCTGTTGTGGCCCAAAATTCTGATAAGGTTGCTAGTTGTTAGAGTTAAAATTTTGAGGTTGTTGCCTTTGGTTTTGACTCTGATATCCAGTTGGGTTTCGATTTGGACTTTTCATTTGGATTTTTCATTGTTGTTGTTGTTGTTGCCATGGTGGATGATTAAAATCCACCGCGTTGATTGTTGGGGTAAAATTATTATTTCGCTGATTATTAACAGGTGGCAAAATGTTTACAACATTTTCCCTTTTAGCTTGGTTAGTTACTCCATCTTTTGTAACCCCGCGGTTCTTGTTAAGGATCTTAGGTCCTTGATTAGCGTTCCCAGTATTAGGATAGGCCATGGTGTTTTGATTAGGAGTGGTTAATTTCCTATTTGTCCCATATGTCTTATGACGACTATCTATTGCTGCTCAGTCGATTCGAGAGTAGTCTCGAGTACTTCATCGTAAGTTCTTAGTGGGAACTTCTGGACTTCTTCATTTATCTCTCTATTGAGTGAATTAAGGAATAAATCACATAGCTCCATTTGATCCATATTTGGAGCACTTGTTGATGATTAGAGAACCGTACGCCATCTTTGAGAGCAGCGGACTCATTATGTTCTTGTTTGATATGCAAGAACTCCCTATTCCCATTCTTAACAATTTGTTCATGTCGAAAGATTTGATGAATTCTGACATGAGTTGTTTAAATGAGTGTATCAAAGCTTCAGGTATTATGTAATACCAATCAAGGGCAATACCTTCTAAGGTCTTAGGTAATATTTTAGCAAAAACCCCATCCTAAGGGAGTAACTCTTGTATGGTTGTGGCATAGGCCTTAATGTGTGTGTTCGGGTCTCCTTCCTTTGTATTTGGACCAATCGGAAGAGGTCTTGAAGCATAATGCTTCGTATGGTGAAGTATAGGGGTTCTTTCAAATATTCCGAGTAAGTCCTCTCTGCGTAAGCCTCGACCATTGATGGTGCTTGTTGAGGGGGGGGGATGGTGGTGGTAAGGGTTGTTGATATGACATAGCATATGCATTTGTAGGGACATAAGGGAATCCACAGTGGTTGAGCGAACATCTCGAGAGAAGAGAACATGTCTCCTTTTGGTGATTTTTAATAAATGTTTAAATAAGGAGGAGCATTTTTCTGGTATGGATTGTTTGGTGCCAAGCCGGGTGGTGTCATGCTTTCAACGGGAGCAGAATTTGAAAATACGGTCCTAGTTGGTGTTTGCTATGGGTAGCTATAAGGATTTTGAGGAGGCATGCCTAACGTGTCTATTCCTATAAGGAGGTCAACCTGAGTGGGGTGGTGTAAAGGGTTGGGTACTCTTGCTTGCCCAAAATATGAATTTTGGTTTGCTTGAGCAAGCTCTAGCTCTCTAATCTTCTCACCAAGGCTAAAATGACCTCAACCGGCAAAGATGCGGTGCTTTTTCTTAAGGGTGTTTGTTGTATAGCTTGAGGTTGTAAAGGGGTATGATACCCTGCTATGAATTGATCATTACCCTACCAAGCTTCACCGAGGGTATTTCCCATAGGTGGAGTTATGGGGGTGTTTTCCTGGAATAGGGCATCAGACTGTATTTATAGGTTCCCTATAGGTGGATACATATTTTGGAAGCATTGTTCTCTTTTAGCAAAGCATACTAAGTACTCCTCATCCGAAAGGGGGAGTGGGTCTGATTGTCTCTTGATCTGTGGTTTGAACAAGACCCAAGGAGATGAAGAAGATTCTCCATGAACGCCATATTGTTAGAGCGTGATGGCTCGGTTGTTGTGTTTGTGCAAACCGATCAAACTCATCAATCCAGAATGAAGAAATAGAACTAGTTCTGTGAGGGAGAGTTTGAGATGACAAGTAATTACTCGAATAGTTATCAGCCCATGCAGAAGGGGAGGGCGATGGTTGTCTATTTGTTTGACTATAGTTTACTTCGAGACCTGAGAGAGGTCTACCATATGCATCATATCCTGACATATTTGGGGGTATATGAATACCCACAAAATAATGGGAAAGAGTGAAGGTGGATGGAAGAATGAAAACAAAAAGAGGAAAAATAGTTTGTTTCACGTTGGGTTCACCAATTTTATTGGTGAAGCTGATGTGAAGGCTAATAAGGTGGAAACGATGAAAAGCATATTAATTGGAAGAACAATTAGAAATTTGACTCAAATCGAATATTGTGTATTTGTTCACGTCGAGTTCACCAATTTTGTACGACAGAAAAGTGACATGTGAGGATGATAATCGGTAAGTGACCTTCCTGTGCCCCGACCTCCCGAGGTCGTGTCGAGACAACCGGTGGTTTGAAATGCGGGTGACTTAGATGAAGTCACAACCGAGATTATGGCCAGTTTTCAACGATAGAAAAGCTACATGTGAGGATGAGAATCGACAAGTAACTTTCCTATAGCTAACTGTAGGAGGATCAATGACTAAGATCTGGTAGTGTGATCTCCTGATAGCTAAATGACAAAGGGGAGATTTAGAGGCTATGAATGGGTAGCATAAATTCCCTAGTGGTTTATCCTCCTAACTAAGATCTAAGTGTTAATCTAGTTTTGAAGTCTCCGAATTAACTTAAACTGAAAATAACAATTTATACTACTGCTGAAAAGGAAACTACTCTAAACAAAATATATGATTGAAACGTTATAATTACGAACAACAATTAAACTACTTTTATACTAAAACTAAACAAGCGAGATAACCCGGTGTGGTTATTCACCTGTGTAGATGTGTGAATCTAGATAAAAGATAGCTAATTAACTTAATTGAAAACCTTGAATCCTACCTCAGAAGTGAGGAGAAAATCATAGTTTCTCAAAAACTATCATTCCCCACAACTTCCTTGACAATATTGAAAGTGAGCTTTAACTAAAATGAAATAATTCGCTACTCTATTTGATACGTTGTAACTAGAAATTTGATAGCTCAAACCTAATGTTTGACTGAATAGTGGTAAATCAAGTTGTGTGTGATTTCATCCCTCGAGTGTCATCTCCTTGTTCCTTCGTGTTCTTGTGAATCCAAGGAGTGTGTATATGATAGTATCAACGAGAAGATAGCAATCGAACAATGACACTTTGGATATAGAACGAATATAATGCGAGTAGGAGAGGGATAACGCAAGTGAACGAGTTTGACTATGTAATTCCTAGCGGGATTTATTATGGGAATACAACACAAGTGTACCGAGAGTTTTGGAATCTATCCTTGTGACAAAACAAAACCTGCAACTTTAATGGATTCTAGTCTAGAAATGAAGCTATTCTATGCTAAACTGATTTATATAGAGCGACAATGGAATAATATTGAAACAAGACGATTATATGAGCTCTACAACATGAACAATGGAGGTAAAACATGAAATGACAAAATTATAAGAAAGAAATTAAAAGACTAAATAAGAGAATTCAGAAGATGAGGGCCATTTTCTTGAAAACAAGATTGCTATTTATAACCAATGCATTTACTGAGGGTAACTCCCATTTGTTCTCTTTTATAATAAACAAAGGAAAAACACTATTCCCGGGGAGCGAGAAAACATTAATGCAAGCCAAAGTGGTTGAAGAAAGTGTGTAAATTTGAAGATTTAGGTTTGATGCGATCGTCAGAAGAATTTTGAAAATGCGAACAAAACCGCTGCCCTATGCGGGGCAGCGGTCACAGACTGCCACCCGGTAGGGTAGTGGTTCCGTCGGTGAAGACAAAATGTAAGAAAAATGGGGCAAAACGGTAAAACAAAGCATGTGGAGGTTGAGTGGGGCATGCGAGATACAAGTGTATACATGGTGATCCTTTTTGGATTCCGAACACCTTGCAAAGAGACCTGTATCATCATTGGGGCATGTGTAACATCGTTCCAGTGGTACAGTACCCTACAATTTTAGGTACGTACGATACTCTACCTATCTACCTCTTTGATACCCTTTACCACTTTTCCAGTTATGAATTTCCTAGTAGTTCTTATCAATTGCATTCGAATATAAAAATCCAAAGCCTAATAAAAACTACCATTCATAAATCCATTCTAATTTAACCATACTAAAAATGAGATGGTCACGATGGGCCCAAAGCTCCAAAAATCACAATGATAATATGTGGGAATGAATTGAAAATGAGTTGTTTTGATATATATGTTTTGTTTTAACCTTGTTTTGAGTGTATGTGTCTACGAGGGATAGAGTGTTGGCGCATGTATATTTCTATCCCTATGTAAATGGAAAGTCCTCTTGTCATTTTGATTTAGTGTTTATTTTTCAATATCGTATCTATCCGTACTTGAGTCTTGCTTTTGTATTATAGGTAATGGGAGATTGCATGGAAAAATTTCAACACACGATATGTTAAGTATAGATTCTAACTCCCCATTTTGGGAACGTCATACTCGAGACTCTCACGTTTTACACCTCTTTATGGATAGAATGCTTCTCCAGGGAAAATATGTACACACCCAAAATCACATGTTCTACATTGTCAAAAAATTGTATAACAGGTCCATAATGATGATTCATATGTTTTTAAAAGGTGTTTGAGTCCTTAAAGCTATTAACAACATATATTTGTTGCCTATATTTCCTTATTTAGCCTTTGCACGTTTTTCCTAGCTTCTGTTTATTTTTAGGATAGTTTTGTCCTTTAGTGTCAAAACTACCAACTTGAATAGAGTGACTATCCTATAATTTCTTATCTATGTAGGGTACAGGTCATGTGATCATTTTTTTGAATGTTCAAACATGACTTTAGACATATTTTTCTCACCGAAGTTCACTTTAAACACAAGTTTGCAAACCAATTTTCTTTATTTAAAGCTTGACTTCCTAGTGGAATTCTCTTCTCCACTTCCAATTCGTAATTGATTATGCTTATATGTTTAAACTACCTCTTCTTTGTTGATCTGCACCTCATGGATGCTAAGTGTTGTTGTGCACAAACCAACCAAATACGTATAAATCGCTCTATTTTTTTTCATGAAAATGGTCGAGAGATCATTTTGAGAATTGTTGTAATTGTTAATCTACCTTATTTCTTGTTGGAAACTGCATAACCAATCTCAGTTCCATTGTGCTATCTTTCTTCCACTTGTATTGTTCCTAGAATTCCAATGTAAGCTGTCATTGCTCTAACAATTTCCCTCTTTTTTGTCAACGCATTTCAAAGTTCTATACTCACATGGAAATGAGATACTAAAAATATAAAATAAGGGGACCAAGTACCACACAACTGGACTACCACATTTCTAAATTCTAGGTTGGAGTTACTATATTTATTTCCTTCATTTCTTTAAATTTTTATTTCTGAATCGTATTGTAAGTAGTTAATCAATCTTTAAGAGGTTTTAGATCTTTCATAGTAGGTCTCGGTGACTGATCTCATTCTTCCTATGCCTATGGATTTGGAGGGGGAATATCTATAAGAATTTTCTACATATCATAGATTAATTGGAAAAATTTGTTGTTTTAAGTTAGTTTAGATTCAATACACTTAGCACGGTGAATAATCACGCTAGGTTATTTTACTAGTTTAGTTTTAGTGTAGTAGTAGTTTATTTATTGAGAATAAAAGTAATTTGTTGTCTATGATTGTAATATTTTAGTTTTGTGATTTGTTTAGATTAGTTTCCCTTTCAGTAGTAGATTATATTGTTAATTTCATTTTGATTAGAATGGACACTTCCAAATAGTTTAAAAATTAGGTTTGATCAAGTAATCAAGCCATAGGTAATTTATGCTACTCATTCATAGCCTCTGAATCTACCATTTTCTCTAATTAAGTTACTAGGAACTCACACTACCATAACTTAGTCACCGATTCTCCTATATCCACCATCTGCATTTTCACATCATTACTCTAGCACAACCTTAGGGATTCAAGTTCAATTGAAGGTCATGTGTCGATTTTCATCCATACAAAAAACCATGTCTTGTAAAATCCACTATCTATGACATTCATAGGATGGTCTCGAACCCATTACCTATAGAACCCAAAATGTCAAGGACATAAAAATGAACTAAATTGTACCGGTAGAGAGTCTTGAATGGTGTTTAAAACCCCAAATGATGCCACCTCTTTAGAGGTGCATGCAACATTAAGGATAGGAGGATGCGGCCCCAAAAGAGGACCGACCGTTTAAACTTTTCCCTACAAGGGGAAGGGAATGTATGTAACATCCTCATTTTTATACATTAGAACAAGTAATTTTATTTTATTTTGATAAATGCTTCCTGGTTCTAAATACATAATTTAGAACTCACAAATCAAAACAACCATTCTCATAACAGATAACCATATGCAGCTGTAATGACTCGGAGTACCTCCGATCTATTCATTCCATGACTCGGTAATCTACCGATCTATTCATGAGTATTAAGAGTTGGCATTTTTATTTAACACATCACTCTTGTGGTTCTCTTCCCTAATCTGGGATTCAGAATGCTCTGTCCAAGGAACCTATCTGAATAATTGTTACCATTATTCATCGGCATCTCATCCCTTAGACTAGGTGACTTAGGACAACGCAATCAGCAGCTTGCGATACTTTGGCCAAAGATTTGAAACATACCGCTTATGTCTCGTATTCCTTGATGGCATACTCGTCAATCTGGAATACGTCCTTCACCCCATTCCTATGTTATGTAGAATGTCTTATACTGACTTCTGTCAGACTCTCCTATCCCAAGTTATTCACTCAGGAACGGATTAGTAAGATGACAACGTTATAGGGATGCTCCCGAGGACTAGGGATACGCTGACATACTGGGTCAACCCTAGTTAATCCAGTGTGTCAAGATACCCCGAGTCTCCTAGGGCAGCCTTATAACGTGACCACATTCCTAATCAGTCCCAGAGTAACTTGTTCGAGTTTAAGGTGTAAATCTTAACGATCAATGCAAAGGGTGTCGTCATAAGTCACCTGCATTGTTGTATCTTCGAGAAGATCCTAATCTTCTTGAAGGTACAACCCTACAGTTGACTTGTGCCATCAACCTTTAAATCCGCCTCAAAAAGATCTACTTATTAATAAGTGTTACATACGTTGAGTTAAAAATTATACTATAAGACGCTCCCTTAAGGTTAGTCTTTCCCAATCCCTGGGTTCCTCACCTTAGAATTACCTTTCATAGTAAAACCCTTTACACAAGAGAAGTTATTAAGACTAGAGGTCCCTTCAAGGAGTTCATAGAATATACATAATTCTAAATCAACGAAATTGGACAATAACCCTCAACCTTCACATGAGATTGCTAACCAAACCCTTTTTAGGTTTATATCAGTTCTCATAACTGAATTTATATCTTACTTAATAGTATCGAGATATAGTGATTAAGAATCCAATTAAACGTTGTCCTGACTTAGATCAAAACTAGGAAGTAATAATTTATTCAACTCGTTTAGCTTCCTGCTCAGGTTTATTTTAACCCTAGCTTCCAGAAAGATAGTGATCTAAATTCCAATTTAGCTTTAGATAGAACATACTAGAACTACTAAACAATCATAAGTATTCAGTCACATAATCTTGCAAGCTTACTTAGATAATCACAAAAGTCTCCACTTTATACAATAATAATAATGCTCTCAAGATCATTCGAATCAAGAAGTTCAAACCATCAAGATACAAATACAAACACATAAGTAACAAATATCTCTTTTCATTCCTTTCAAGCTAATCAAATACATTTTATGCATTCAACATACTTGATACAATACTCAACAACAAAAGAACATCTTTCTTCAAGTAGTACATTCAGAGAATCAAGCTGTAATTCATCATAATACCAAATTAAACAATCTAAACATCCTATCGAGATCTGTGTGCTTTTACCACTTGGCAACCATCTCGCAAAAATTGTCAACACGGGTCGATTCAATGAACTGAGCATGATAAGCACTAACTCTTAAAACAAATGCAATCCACCAATTGCTCTCATTTAACAACCTGTTTAAATGAAATCATTTCACCAAACATGAAAACATACTTCAGACTATTCCCTTTTGTAATTCAAACATGACTATAACGCGTCTCGTATTATAGTCACTAAATAGTCCTAGATACTTTTCATGTATTTCTTCATAAATGTTAGTGACCAAGAAGAACAAATGCATCTAAAACAACTATCCATCTGAATCCCAAGGACAACAACAACCAACAGGCCATTATATTCAACAAAATGAATATCCTGACAATTCATGAATCCATCAATATGTTTTACAAATCGAACAATTAAATATAAATTCATCAACATATACTTTACAAACATAAGAGAAAGAAACCGAGACATTCAGATGTCCCTTCCAAACATGCTCATGACTGTACCATCCACTTAAGAGTAATGCAATCACATTATACACCTGCGACTAAGCCAGTCGAGACCACAGGAAGAACTACAGTTCAATCTAATCCCTACTAAAACACAACAAGGACAAAAATTGAGAATCGAGCCAACACACAACATATCATGGGCTCCAACAGTGCCAAATTCAACCAATACTTATATTAAAGGTTTAAATTGAAGTTGAATTCATATGACAACAAATCAAGGATCCTAAAAGTACTCACAGCAAAAACTTCTACAGAAGTTACAACATAAATTACTTTTCAGTGACTCCATCGAAGTCGATAACATTTAGTATTCATAATAAAACAACAGCATTCATAACCCAGCTTGACAGAAGTTTAAAATACTAGATACCTTTCAAGGACTCTCACTGAGTCAATATCGACCGTAATCACAACTGGGCTTACACAGAAGTAGAAACACCAGTTACATATCAAGGATTCCAACTGATTCCATAACAACAGTATTCACAACTGAGATTATTCAGAAGAGAAAACATAATATACGCCTCCAGGATTAAAAAGGAGTCTTACCCATGTGGTATTCTTCAAATAAACTTCTACAGAAGTAGAAAGATACAAGATACATATCAAATTCAAGAATTCCAACCAAAACAATAACATACCGTATTCACATCTGAACTCCTTCAGAAGTAGAAACGTATGGCATTCACGACTAACTTCTACAGAAGCCAAAATACAAGATATATATATATTAAGGATTCCAACAGAGCCAATAATAATAAGTATTCACAACCAGGCTTATACAGAAGCAGAAACACTGGTTTCATATCAAGGACTTCAACTGAATCCATAACAACAGTATTCGCTCTAAGCTTAAGCAGAAGACGAAACATAAAAAGAACTCCAACTGAGTCTGTACCACGAAATTCATTGCTAAGCGAAAGTATTCATAACAAGGCAACAAAATTCATATTACCAGTTACCCCTCAAGGACTCCAACTGAATCAAACTAATAGTATTCACATATATGACTTCTACAGAAGTCCATAATATATGAAACATTCCAAGGACTCCACAGAGTCATTTCGTATATATATAAATATATTGCAAACTATCAACGGGTTAAATCCCATAATTGCAACACAAGGGGGAAAACTTCTACAAAGTTGCATTCAAATACTATAAACACAACAAGTTATCCAATCAGAAGTAACTTAAGTATTATAGCAAGATCCAACAAGATTCAGCAACCATAACATATATTACTCACGAAAAAACTTTTAAAGAAGTCATATATACTGTACATTCAAGAAATCCAACAGTATCATTTTCAACAAGTGGAAACAACAAGGTATCGACTGAAGTCTGAATCAAACAAGAAAACAATTCATGGACTCCTACAGAGCCGAATTCATAAATTTTCCTTGCAAACATTTCTACAAAATCTAACCGGAATGCAAAACACAGCAAGATAGTACATCCGTTCGAAACAAAATGCACACCCATCAAGGGTTCACTTGAAAAATCGAGCCAGTAAGAAGATACAGCAACTAAATCACACAAAGCTACCATAAAAACCAACTGATCCCAAAAATCATCTAAACAGAGTTGTTCTAATGAAATCATTTGAAAGAAAGCAAGATTTTTAAAAGTTAGGGCCTAACATGCCTGGTAATGTTTCTTAAAAATCCGAAGAAGACCACTGAAAGAGCTCGAGCCTTCTCCTCTTTTTCCACGTTAGATTCAACAACAATAATTTGTTATTTCCATGCCTTATAAACTTTCCTTGATAGAGAAAAGAGCTAGTTACTCTCATATTTGCCATGCAACACCAAGTAGACTGGTGCGAAGAACCAGTGATCAAACAGAGAGAAAACCGGAGCGCATGAAAAACCAAACAAACTACCAGTTTTCCATTTTGCATGTCTTCCCGAGAAATCTGAGCTCGAAGACCGAGTTCATTAATTGTATTAACTCCAAAATTCCCACTCAATCTCCATTGCCACCGACCGCCATAGTTGGCGATGGATAAAAACAAATGAAAGACCATTTCTAGCTTTGGTGACTCTGCCACGTCGGCTTTCACTAGCCGTTTGAAACCTCCACTAATTCCTTGTCCTTCATGCTTATCTCCTTCATTTAATGCCATAGAAACTACCGCCCATGGCTCGCACCCCTTCATAGGTCCCCTTCCTCCACTAACATTTGTTAGGTTAGAAACATAGGTTAGGATTTAAGATGATACTTAGTCTAACCTCCTTAGCGCTAGGTTGCTAACTTTAGGAACTTTTAGCTTATAGCTTAGGGCTAGGTTAGATTAACACTAATCTAACCCATAGGTTATTAACCTTAATAAATCCAGTTTAGGTCTAACATTTAGAATGTTCAGAATAAGAACCTACAGATATACATTCATGAAAAGGATTCACTCCAGCACTGCCAATAAGCTAGTTGAATAAATGTATCTGAATTTATTACCTGGCCCACGATCAAGACCTTCCTGATATTACGATATCGGGAACCAATTCATTTAACACGATCAGCCTGAGTTAGACTCCGGAATAGCTTATTCAACGCATTCAGACCTTGCAACCTGCGTAAGGTCTATAATTTTTGTTCATCCCGAATAAACTTAAAGCATCTCTTGGATCAATGCCACTGATCCAAGGCTGGGTCTTATAGATGGATAAATCCACAATTCATTCCGAGATCAGATTAAACTCAGGTGCAAAATGAAAGAAATAAAAGAGTCCAATCATATTCCGACTTAGTCAAAGATCTTCAATTGCAAAGAAGATACAATACATATCAAGCATGACTTCACAATCAAAGGAACACATCCTTTTACAAAAGAAATCATATATCAACACTTGAATGCTCAGGAGGAAGTAACATCAGTTCAGAGTGTTACATGCTTCCCTCCTAAAAGATTCATCGTCCCAATGATTACATATTCGATTAACCTTCAGGTCAACCAATTTATTAGTTCACAAAACAATGCGACTATTTCCAACTTGAATAGTTCCAGAAATCAATGTCACAATACATTTTATTCAGCCTGAATAATGTTTGCCTCAATCTGGCTTTCATATAAACTTGAAAAAGATAAGTTCATGTAAAAAAATGTTTTGTCAACAGATTTCATCCTGTTGAAAAAGAAAAGGAAAAGTAATTTTCATCTCTTCCAGATTTTCCCAAGTTGCACTTTCTTCGTTAAACTGGTCCCACTGGACCTTACATTGTTGTATTTCACGATTTCTCAAATGCAATTGGTGAGTTTCCAGCACTCGTGTGGGTTTAACCACGATTATTCCTGGGTCTTGGACCTGCAAGGAATTCCAATTTAAAACATGTGATAGATCTGAAATGTATTTCTTAAGCAAAGAAATATGGAAAACATCATGCATGCGAGATAAAGCAGGTGGTAATGCTAATCGATAAGCTACAGGATTGATTATTTCGACAATTTTTGAAAGGTCCCACGAAAGAAGGTGACAACTGGTAGCCTTGCCAAAATTATAGAACTCTTTACGGGTTTAACTCGAAGAAAAACCTTCTCACCCACTCAAACCTTCGATCAACCCACTTAAGGTCAGCATAGCTCTTCTACCTATCCGCTGCTTCCTTTAATCGTTCACGAATCAGCTTAACTTGTTGTTCCATTTCAGTGAGGATCTCTGGTCCAATTACCACTCTATCCTCAACACTATCCCAACTAACAGGGGTTCTGCACTTTCTTCCATAAAGTGCTTCAAATGGTGTCATTTTAAGAGATGAGTGATAAGTGTTGTTGTATGCGAATTCAACTAATGGAAGATACTCTTCCCATTTATACTGTTGATCCATGCAATACATTCGCAACATGTCTTCCAACACTTGATTTACCCTCTCAATTTGTCCATCCGTTTCCGGATGATATGCAGAACTGAAGTTTAGTTTCGTTCCAAGAGCTGTATTAAGCATTTGCCAAAACCTTGATGTCATTCTAGGATCCCTGTCAGATATAATCAATTCTGGTACACCATGCAATCTGAAAATTTCGTGTATGAATATTTTGGCCAGCACTGGTGAATCATCCTTTAGATTTCCAGCAATGAAATGAGCTACCTTAGTTAGTTTATCTACAACTACCAGGATAACATCATGTTTATTCCTGGACATAGGTAACCCTTGTACAAAGTCCATGGTTATTACTTGCCATTTGTACTGCGGTATGCTATGAGGATATAACAGTCCAGCAGGGTGCATATGTTCTGCCTTAACCCGCTGACATTCCAGACAATGAGTTACAAATTCAATGACATCCTTTTTCATACCTTTCCAAAAGTATTGTTGTTTCAGATCAGCAAGCATTTTTGTGATACTCGGGTGTCCAGAGAAAGGTGAATTATGAAATTCAACTAACAACTTCTTCCTCAAATCATTCAGCATAGGTACGTATACCCTATTTTCATAACGCAAGATTCCTTCATTATCAAAATGAAAACCTTTATACCTTTCATCATTAGGTTACTGCGCAGTAAGCTGCTTGCTTTTACTTCTTTGAAAGTAAATATCAGATTCTGAGGCACTTTTTACCTCATCCTTAAACTAAGTTCTTAATGTTATAAGAGCAGAAATGTGCCTCCTACGACTTAGAGCATCTGCTACTCTATTCTCCTTCCCTTTGATGTAGCTAATATCAAAATCATATTGTGATAAAAATTCTAACCACCTTCTCTATCTGGCATTTAGATTAGGCTGAGTGAAAATATATTTCAGTCCTAAGTGATCAGTTTTCAACTCAAAAAGTTTCCCAAGTAAATAGTGTCTCCAGACTTGAAGCGCATGAACAATGGCAGCAAGCTCCAAATCATGAGGAGCATAATTCAGCTCATGTAACTTAAGTTTTCTACTTTCATATGCTATGACTTGATCATTTTGTAACAAAACACCTCCAAGGCCTTCCCCAGAAGCATCCGTTACAACAGTAAAGCTCCCATTAGGGTCTGGTACAGCTAATATAGGTGCGGAAGTCAACTGGATTTTCAGACTTTTGAAAGTGCTTCGCACCTATCATTCCAAATAAATTTCTTATCCTTCTTCTGCAATGAAGTTATCGGTGCAGCTACTTTAGAAAAATCCTTAACAAATTTTCTATAGTAACCAGCAAGACCCATGAAGCTTCTTACTTCGTGCACATTCTTTGGTGCAGGCCACTCAGTTATTGCCACTATTTTTGAAGGATCTACAGCAATTCCTTCCTTGCTAATGACATGACCCAAATAGTGAACTTTTGAATCAAAGAAAGAACATTTGGATAACTTACCATACAACTTTATTTTTCTCAAAATCCCCAAAACTATCTTCAAATGCTCATTGTGCTCCTCAACACTTTTAGAATAAATGAGAATATCATCCAAGAATACAAGTACAAACTTGTCCAAATATTCTTGAAAGATATTATTCATTAAGTTCATAAAAGTTGCGGGTGCATTAGTTAATCCAAAGGGTAGAACCGTGAATTCATAATGTCCGTACCTTGTTCGGAAAGTTGTTTTATGAATATCTTCTTCTCTAATCCTTAACTGATGATAACCAGATTGAAGATCTATCTTAGAATAGACCGCTGCCCCACACATCTGATCAAATAGATCGTCGATCCTTGGAAGTGGATATTTGTTCTTGATTGTTGCTTTATTCAACATCCGATAATCAATACACAGCCTAAGTGTTCCATCCTTCTTTTTCACAAATATTACAGGTGCTCCCCAAGGTGAAACACTTGGTCTAATCAAACCTTTAGAAAAAGTTCTTGCAATTGTGCCTTAAGCTCGACTAACTCTGTAGTAGTCATCCGATAAGGTGCTTTGGAAATAGGTTCAGTTCCTGGTTTGATTTCGATGGTGAAGTCAAATTCCCTCTTGGGTGGTAACCCTGGTAATTCCTCCGGAAAAACATCCCTGAAACTTTGTAGCAGAGGAAATCATTTCATGGAATCACCATCTTCTTCTGAAAATTCAGATATCTTTACTACATAAAGGGTACATCCTTTGTTTTTAGCCTTTTTAAGCTGCATAGCTGACAGTTTTCTAACTAAAATTTCCCGTTTAACCCCTTGAATCTCTGTTGTTTCCAGCTGATCATCTAAACATCTTATATTCTTTTCATAGCAGTCTACTTTTGCTTTATGTTCAGCTAACCAATTGACACCAATGACAATGTCATAAGACCCCAAAGGTGTAACATAGAGGTCAACTTCCGTGGAAAAGTTAGGTAAGTCAAGGACTGCCCCAAAAAGACACATACTCACTGTATGAACAGAGTTATTACCATACTGTACAGTCCAAGATTTATCCATTTTTCCAGCTTTTCTCTTAAGTTTAGAAGCAAGTTTACTAGAAATGAAACATTCAATAGCTCCTGTATCAAAAATAATAGTGACAGGTATGCCAAATAACTTACCCGAACTTCTATAGGTGTCACTTGCTTTTCACTTGCTTGTGCGCTCTCTTGCGGCATGTATCTTATCTTTGTTGATTACGATCATCCTTCTTTAAAGGGCACGATTTGCGTAGTGGTCTTTGCCACAATTGTAGGAGCCTCCTACAGGTCCCTGTTTAGGCTCAAAATTGCATCCAGTCTTGTAATTATCACGTTGTCCTCCATAGGGCTTCTGCCCATTGTTATAATTTTTGGCAAAATTATCCCTTACATTTCCAACAGGCTTATTTGCTACTGCTTTCTTACTATTATCCCCTGGAAACTTACTTTTGTTTCCAAACTTTTTCCATGGTCCCTTTTTGGGTGCAAGAGAGGTTGAAGAAGGGTTTGCAATCTTCTTCCGCACTTCCTCTTTATGAGCAGAAATAGCCTTTAATTTCTGTTCTTGTCTTATGGCCTTTTCAACAACTCCTTCCATAGTGGTTGGACTGTGAACATCGACCTCTCCCCCTATCATGGGATTCAATCCCATGATGAATTTCCATATTCTGAACTTCTCGTCAGTTTGATACTACGGTACATACTTGAGGAGTTTTGTAAACCACTCCCAGTATTCAGTTACCGTTAGCTTCCCTTGAGCTAAGTTCTGGAATTCTATCATTTTCTGATCATAGAAAAGTTGTGGCAGCCATCGTTGCCTAAAATAGCCCTTAAATTGATCCCAAGTAATATTGGTCTCATCAATATTTAGCTCGCTTTACTGGCTATCCCACCACGAAGATGCTTCATGGGAAAGCTGATAGGCTCCCTAAATAGCTTTGGTTTCCTCTGAGAAGTTTCTTATTGCAAAGTACTTCTCCATTTCGCTGAGCTAGTTCTCAGCTCCATCTCCTAATGTGGTGCCATCATACTTAGGTGGGCTTATCCTTTTTATATCATTAGTGAGTTCTGCTGCCAACCTGGCCTTTTTATTTTCTGGTTGGACAGGTGCATTTCCAGCATTAATATCAACACCCAAATCGGGGTTGTCCTCAGGAGGTTGTTGATTGTCATTACCAGCTTCTTCATCCTTCTCATTTCCCATCACCTGTTGTTCAAGTACAGCTAAACGATCTCTTGTGTCCAACAGGGCAGCAAGGATCTCAACAAGTTTTTGGGTTGTTGCCGCCTCCTTCGGTGGAGCATTAATCACAATGTTCCCCTTGTTCTAACCATTTTCTCATTACAAGAAAATTTAGGTTTTTATCAAATTATGGACACAATAGGTCCAAGTTGCAACCTTCAGCTCTGATACCAAGATGTAACATCCTCATTTTTATACATTAGAACAAGTAATTTTTATTTTTTTGATAAATGCTTCCTGGTTCTAAATACATAATTTAGAACTCACAAATCAAAACAACCATTCTCATAACAGATAACCATATGCAGCTGTAATGACTCGGAGTACCTCCGATCTATTCATTCCATGACTCGGTAATCTACCGATCTATTCATGAGTATTAAGAGTTGGCATTTTTAATTTAACACATCACTCTTGCGGTTCTCTTCCCTAATCTGGGATTCAGAATGCTCTGTCTAAGGAACCTATCTAAATAATTGTTACCATTATTCATTGGCATCTCATCCCTTAGACTAGGTGACTTAGGAAAACGCAATCAACAACTTGCGATACTTTGGCCAAATATTTGAAACATATCGCTTATGTCTCATATTCCTTGACGGCATACTCGTCAATATGGAATACGTCCTTCACCCCATTCCTATGTTATGTAGAATGTCTTATACTGACTTCTATCAGACTCTCCTGTCCCAAGTTATTCACTCAGGAATGGATTAGTAAGATGACAACGTTATAGGGATGCTCCCGGGACTAGGGATACGCCGAGATCTTGGTCAACCCTAGTTAATCCAAAGTGTCAAGATACCCCAGAGTATCCTAGGGCAGCCTTATAACGTGACCACATTCCTAATCAGTCCCAGAGTAACTTGTTCGAGTTTAAGGTGTAAATCTTAATGATCAATGCAAAGGGTGTCGTCATAAGTCACCTGCATTGTTGTATCTTCGAGAAGATCCTAATCTTCTCGAAGGTACAACCTTGCAGTTGACTTGTGCCGTCAACCTTTAAATCTGCCTCGAAAAGATCTACTTATTAATAAGTGTTACATATGTTGAGTTAAAAATTATACTATAAGATGCTCCCTTAAGGTTAGTCTTTCCCAATCCCTGGGTTCCTCACCTTAGAATTACCTTTCATAGTAAAACCCTTTACACAAGAGAATTTATTAAGACTAGAGGTCCCTTCAGGAGTTCATAGAATATACATAATTCTAAATCAACGAAATTGGACAATAACCCTCAACCTTCACATGAGATTGCTAACCAAACCCTTTTTAGGTTTATATCAGTTCTCATAACTGAATTTATATCTTACTTAATAGTATCGAGCTATAGTGATTAAGAATCCAATTAAATGTTGTCCTAACTTAGATTAAGACTAGGAAGTAATAATTTATTCAGCTCGTTTAGCTTCCTGCTCAGGTTTATTTTAACCCTAGCTTCTAGAAAGACAGTGATCTAAATTCCAATTTAGCTTTAGATAGAACATACTAGAACTGCTAAACAATCATAAGTATTCAGTCACATAATCTTGCAAGCTTACTTAGATAATCACAAAAGTCTCCACTTTATACAATAATAATAATGCTCTCAAGATCATTCGAACTGAAGAAGGTCAAACCATCAAGATATGAATACAAACACATAAGTAACAAATATCTCTTTTCATTCCTTTCAAGCTAATCAAATACATTTTATGCATTCAACATACTTGATACAATACTCAACAACAAAAGAACATCTTTCTTCAAGTAGTACATTCAGAGAATCAAGCTGTAATTCATCATAAAACCAAATTAAACAATCTGAACATCCTATCAGATCTGCGTGCTTTTACCACTTACGGCAACCATCTGCAAAAATTGTCAACACGGGTCAGTTCGATGAACTGAGCATGATAAGCACTAACTCTTAAAACAAATGCAATCCACCAATTGCTCTCATTGAACAACCTGTTTAAATGAAATCATTTCACCAAACATGAAAACATACTTCAGACTATGCCCTTTTGTAATTCAAACATGACTATAACGCGTAACTCGTATTATAGTCACTAAATAGTCCTAGATACTTTTCATGTATTTCTTCATAAATGTTAGTGACCAAGAAGAACAAATGCATCTAAAACAACTATCCATCTGAATCCCAAGGACAGCAACATCCAACAGGCCATTATATTCAACAAAATGAATATCCTAACAATTCATGAATCCATCAGTATGTTTTACAAATCCAACAATTAAATATAAATTTATCAACATATACTTTACAGCAGAAGAGAAAGAAACCGAGACATTCAGATGTCCCTTCCAAACATGCTCATGACTGTACCATCCACTTAAGAGTAATGCAATCACATTATACACCTGCGACTAAGCCAGTCGAGACCACAGGAAGAACTACAGTTCAATCTAATCCCTACTAAAACACAGCAAGGACAAAAATCGAGAATCGAGCCAACACACAACATATCATGGGCTCCAACAGTGCCAAATTCAACCAATACTTATATTAAATCTTTAAATTGAAGTTGAATTCATATGGCAACAAATAAAAGATCCTAAAAGTACTCACAAAAAAAACTTCTACACAAGTTACAACATAAATTACTTTTCAGTGACTCCATCGAAGTCGATAACATTTAGTATTCATAATAAAACAAAAACATTCATAACCCAGCTTGACAGAAGTTTAAAATAATAGATACCTTTCAAGGACTCTCACTGAGTCAATATCGACCGTAATCACAACGGGATTACACAGAAGTAGAAACACCAGTTACATATCAAGGATTCCAACTGATTCCATAACAACAATATTCACAACTGAGATTATTCAGAAGAGAAAACATAATATACGCCTCCAGGATTAAAAAGGAGTCTTACCCATGTGGTATTCTTCAAATAAACTTCTACAGAAGTAGAAAGATACAAGATACATATCAAATTCAAGAATTCTAACCAAAACAATAACATACCGTATTCACATCTGAACTCCTTCAGAAGTAGAAACGTATGGCATTCACGACTAACTTCTACAGAAGCCAAAATACAAGATATATATATATATATATTAAGGATTCCAACAGAGCCAATAACAATAAGTATTCACAACCAGGCTTATACAGAAGTAGAAACACTGGTTTCATATCAAGGACTTCAACTGAATCCATAACAACAGTATTCGCTCTAAGCTTAAGCAGAAGACGAAACATAAAAAGAACTCCAACCGAGTGCACACCACGAAAATCATTGCCAAAGCGAAATTATTCATAACAAGGCAACAGAAGTCGTATTACCAGTTACCCCTCAAGGACTCCAACTGAATCAAACTAATAGTATTCACATATATGACTTCTACAGAAGTCCATAATATACGAAACATTCCAAGGACTCCACAGAGTCATTTCGTATATATATAAATATATTGCAAACTATCAACGGGTTAAATCCCATAATTGCAACACAAGGGGGAAAACTTCTAAAAAGTCACATTCAAATACTATAAACACACAAGCAAGTTATCCAATCGAAGTAGCTTAAGTATTATAGCAAGATCCAACAAGATTCAAAGAACCATAACATATATTACTCATGACAAAACTTTTAAAGAAGTCGTATATCTTTGTACATTCAAGAAATCCAACAAGATCATTTTCAACAAGTGGAAACAACAAGGTATCGATCAAGTCCAATCAAACAAGAAAACAATTCATGGACTACTACAGAGCTGAATTTGTAAATTTTCCTTGCAAACATTTCTACAAAATCTAACCGGAATGCAAAACACAGCAAGATAGTACATCCGTTCGAAAAAAATGCACACCCATCAAGGGTTCACTTGAAAAATCGAGCCAGTAAGAAGATACAACAACTAAATCACACAAAGCTACCATAAAAACCAACTGGATCCCAAAATCATCTAAACAGAGTTGTTCTAATGAAATCATTTGAAAGAAAGTAATATTTTTAAAAGTTAGGGCCTAACATGCCTGGTAATGTTGCTTAAAAATTCGAAGAAGACCACTGAAAGAGCTCGAGCCTTCTCCTCTTTTTCCACGTTAGATTCAACAACAATAATTTGTTATTTCCATGCCTTATAAACTTTCCTTGACAGAGAAAAGAGCTAGTTACTCTCATATTTGCCATGCAACACCAAGTAGACTGGTGCGAAGAACCAGTGATCAAACAGAGAGAAAACCGGAGCGCATGAAAAACCAAACAAACTACCAGTTTTCCATTTTGCATGTCTTCCCGAGAAATCCGAGCTCGAAGACCGAGTTCATTAATTGTATTAACTCCAAAATTCCCGCTCAATCTCCATTGCCACCGACCACCATAGTTGGCGATGGATAAAAACAAATCAAAGACCATTTCTAGGTTTGGTGACTCTGCCACGTCGGCTTTCACTAGCCATTTGAAACCTCCGCTAATTCCTTGTCCTTCATGCTTATCTCCTTTATTTAATGCCATAGAAACTACCGCCCATGGCTCGCACCCCTTCATAGGTCCCCTTCCTCCACTAACATTTGTTAGGTTAGAAACATAGGTTAGGATTTAAGATGATACTTAGTCTAACCTCCTTAGCGCTAGGTTGCTAACTTTAAGAACTTTTAGCTTATAGCTTAGGGCTAGGTTAGATTAACACTAATCCAACCCATAGGTTATTAACCTTAATAAATCCAGTTTAGGTCTAACATTTAGAATGTTCAGAATAAGAACCTACAGATATACATTCACGAAAAGGATTCACTCCAGCACTGCCAATAAGCTAGTTGAATAAATGTATCTAAATTTATTACCTGGCCCACGATCAAGACCTTCCTGATATTACGATATCGGGAACCAATTCATTTAACACGATCAGCTGAGTTAGACTCCGGAATAGCTTATTCAACGCATTCAGACCTTACAACCTGCGTAAGGTCTATAATTTTTGTTCATCCCGAATAAACTTAAAGCATCTCTTGGATCAATGCCACTGATCCAAGGCTGGGTCTTATAGATGGATAAATCCACAATTCATTCCGAGATCAGATTAAACTCAGGTGCAAAATTAAAGAAATAAAAGAGTCCAATCATATTCTGACTCAGTCAAAGATCTTCAATTGCAAAGAAGATACAGTACATATCAAGCATGACTTCACAATCAAAGGAACACATCCTTTTACAGAAGAAATCATATATCAACACTTGAATGCTCAGGAGGAAGTAACATCAGTTCAGAGTGTTACAATGTAATTGGTAGAAACCAAGGTGCACACAAATAAGTGGCTAGCAAACCAAGTGTTAGTAAGAGAAATCATGCATGTAAAAACAAGGGTAGGCTACTAAACAATGTAAAAGCTACAGAGAAAGTAAACACACAAGAATCCATTCATAAACTGCCAAAGCGGGTTGAAAACATGGGACATAACTCCTGATGTCACAAGTCACTCAAGTCCGTAATGGATGGATATAAAAAGACAAGTGTGCACAACAAACAAAGGGCAAGGCCCACATATAAAAAACTAACAAGAGACAAATGATAACATACAAACATATAGATAACCATGGAAGAAAGTAATCCTGGAACACAAATGTTGCACATGAAGTACCCGTTAGCATGTTAGAATGATAACCAATATGACAAAAGTGTGTATAACAAAGAAAGTAGTGTGCTAAGTAAAAACTGAAACAATAGGACTTGTAGTAGACAAATTTGGTTGCTAAAGCAACTTTCATAAGAGTGGGAGAAGGAAAAAATCCATGTTACCTATAAGAGACATGTATTTATGATCACAACAAGAGAAGGATGTGAATGCACATGTGTATATGGTAAACATAATTACATACAAGAGATCTATCTAGCATGTGTAATAAAGTGAAAATGAAGAATCCAATGCAAGAAAGAATATATGCAACCAATATATGCAACATGTTGTGGATGGATGTAATGGAATGGAATATGGATGATAGGAGGCACGTGTCCCATGAGTGAATAAAGTTATATACGGTGAGGTTAATTTGTTTCGCCCCTCAACATTCAATAATGAACTGTAAATGAGAGTGCATCATCGGGAAATGGTTGAAGTGTGTGTTTTGTCTAACGTGTTGTGATGAGTGTGTATGCATAGTGGTGAGGATAAGTAACCAAGATATGACATGTGCGTGATCAGTATAGCCAAAGTATATATCATGATAGGATGAGCGTAAGATTGATAAATTAGCCTAAAGTGTATATCAATACAAGATGAATATAAGGAGTGGTGATGTATCTTAAAGCATATACCACTACAAGATGATGGGATAGGTGACTATTTAACCTATACATATGTCACTAACCTAGGAATGTCACATGATGGAAGGATGAATGATTAATGTGTGAGTATGATAAGGTACATTTGATTTGTAAACCCATGTCAGGTCGAGTATGGACTAAGGAACTGGAGTGCGTCGTAGGGAAGTGAGTGCAACACATTAAAAAAGATGTATGAAGTATGTTTAATGATGAAAGATGACCATGTGATGAGGAAAATGTGTAAATATGTAGGATAACATAATCATGTGATATGTGCACTATGCGATGTAGGATGATTGAGGACTAATGATAGACACATAGATAATAGAAGTTTGATACATGTATGATGAATGCTAGTATGGTGTGTAGAATATGTATGATGTGTAGATGTGTAATGATCTAAACGATGCTAATTAAATCTAGAATGTAGGATGTAAGACATATGCCATGAGATGTGTGGATGGATGCAATTTATAGTACATACTATGAAGTATGTGGGGTTTATGTGTAGTATTCCTTCAAAATTCAAGTGTGAACTGAAGCATAAGAGTGTGTTTTAGGGTAAAGATGATGCTAAAAAATGTGAGGAGTAGGTGTATGTGAGGATATTGAAAATGCAAATATGAGATATGTATTCATGTAAGGATGAAGTTTGGCGATGTGTTGGATGCTATTCCCCCCAAGTGTGTAAGATTAAGAATACATTTATGTAATTTCATCTAGAATATCATCACTTCTAGGGTCATATTTGAATGGATAAGCATTGGTTACTTGATAAGTAGAAGTGTTTAGTGGATCCATTAATGATCCAAAAATTATCAAGTTTATATCTACCTGATCTTGAACCCCTATAGGCTTATTTTATTTCCTGACAAGTTGCTCCTTTTAAGTAATCAATTTATAGTAAAAGAAATAATGTAATGATAATCGTACATAATTGATTACGAGTTCAATAATAGCCTATGCCACTGGATTCTTATCAAACCATTCCATTAGTAAAAATTTGTAAGTACAATGTTATTTCTTATAATACAATCTAATGGAATTTTGATTTCCTATTAGTACTCCATTTCTTTTAAGAACTTTGATGACCATTTGAAATCGTCCCTCACCTTCTTGGTGTACAATATCCTTTGGCTTCGATCCTCCTTCCCAACGTTATCAAAGTGCCCTTCGAGACTCTAGTTGACAATCCAGGATTTGCAAGTGATTAGTGTGGCTCAATGGGCCTATTGGGTAGTTTGCAAATAATCCCAATCACAAATATTTCATCTAATATTGCCTAAAAATAATAGGACAATAGACAATATTTGCCTATAATACTTTTAGGATTTTTAATATAGTTCCCAAAACTATATTAAAATTATCCTATTACTATATTTCTAAAATCCCACAAATATGCTTAACAAATAATAAGATTTTGTCTCGGTGTGGGTTGTCCTTTTACAATGGAGAGGGTTCCCCTATTTATACCCAAATGGGGCATGTTGTATATATCTCCCCTAGTAAATATAGACAAACAGAAGAATATGGAAATCAAAGAAACTCAAAGCCCGATATTTATTGTGGCATCAACAAGAAAGAAGCGCTAAGTTGGGGCGCACAAAGACAAAGTGTTGACATGCGAAAATTTACGCCCAAGGCACAGGTTGGGGGCGCACAACACAAAGTGTTGACATGAAAAAAATTAGTGCCCAAGGCATAGGTTGGGGGTGCACAGCACAAAGTGTCGACATGTAAAAATTCGCGCCCAAGGCATAGGTTGGGGCGTGCGGCCTAAGACAAAGTTTCGACATGCGAAAATGTGCGCCAAGGAACAGTTGGGGCACACAACACAAATTTTGGACATGAAAAAAATTAGCACCCAAGGTGCAAGTTGGGGTGTGCACGGCACAAAGTGTCAACATGCGAAAATTTGTGCCCAAGGCGCAGTTGGGGGCGCACAACACAAAGTGTTGACATGCAAACATTCGCGCCCAAGGCGCAGGTTGGGGGTGCACAGCACAAAACATCAACACCACATTTTCAGTGCATATGGTGCACTTAAGATTATGTTGACATGAGGATAGTTGTGCCAAGGTGCATCTTCAGGAGGCGCAACATTTCGAGCATTGACAACCCGAACCCGACAGAAAGCAAACCTCGATGTAGATATTCAAATGGCCATAACGTTTCACAGGGAGCTCAGATTCATGCAAGGTTGGAATTTTCAGAAATCTTACGAGGTCCTCTATCCAACTAACTAGATATATTTAATTGGGTGAAAAAAATTTCTTCAAAAATGCAAAATACAATTCACCATTTTTTTGGTTTGCTAAGGTTCTCACCTACCGCCATAATGAGATGAATTAAATGCAACCTGGAGGTGGTTGGGGTAGATTTGGAATTCCTCTCTCTTTTCTCTCTCAATTTTCCTATAAATTGTAAGGAGGGGTTTCTTTCTAAAGGTTGGAAATTCTTGTTTTTCCCCTCCCTTCTTCTCTTTGGCAGGTGAATTTTGGAGTTCAAACCTCCCATCTAAAACTGTAATGCAACTTTGCCTCTTGGCATTTTGTAGTGTATTGTATCAATATTTGGAGCAAATAATGCATGTCTATGGATGATTCTCAACCCTCTTTGTGTTCATTTGCATCCTCCTGATCTTTCACTGCAAATTTGGTTATCTGTGCATGATCTTGCATTACATTTTAATGGTTTGTGTTTATTGGCAAGACAGGTGTTTCTTCATTCCTCGATGCATCACCTTTGTTAGTTTAGGTTTATTTTTATGCATCTTCTTACCCTGTCTCCTTGGCAAGTTAGATTAGGTTTTTGAGTAAACCCTCTGCATTTTTATGTGTGCATCTAAACAGAGGAATAGGAACCGGCCTTCATCCGAGAGCTTTCTGATTCACAAGGTCCCACACTTGGGAAAAGCTCCATGTTATGCAATCACACTAAGAGTCTCAACCCATCGAGTTGTAGACATTCATGGGTTTTGTTCTTACACATCAATAGGGCCCTTAAAATAATGCCTTAAATTTTATCTAAAGGCTATTAATATCATAACCCGTAGCATGTAGTTGGGATTATTTCCCCATAGTTGGCGGCTTGAATTTATGATAAGGTTTTTAAAAACCTTAACCTCCCCATCCTTCACGTGGATCTTTCCACACATGGGCCTTTTCCCCACCACTTCACCCACCATGTGGAACTTAGAATATGTGTGGGGGTTGGTGGATTTACATGGTGAGTCTTCTTCGTTGAGTTGGTAAGGGGATGAGGTGTGAGCCGAGATATGCATTTGGGATATCTATCCATGTGGGTGGCAATGTAGTAATGTTTGACCATTGGGTTGTAAGTGGTCTCACCGAGATAATAGAAATTTGACCCATACATTGTGGCATAGAATGTAATCAACTCGTGAATAGCTCGAGGTGTAACTTGATCCATAACTCGATGAGAAACTCGATCAACACATAGTCCACTTATCAAATCTCGATAGGAAAATTGAGTGAATTCAATGAGTGGTGGAAAACCACATGGTGGCTTGCAAACCCACCATGTTGGTGATAACGAATTAGTCCACATAGCAGCTGGGCTCCCCTCCATCACAAAATTTGAGCCTCTTGTTGTAACCACCAAATTTTACACCTGTTGAATACCGGAGGTTGATAACCACCAAAAATGACTCTCTATTGTTTCCAACACCCTTTTTCGACGTGTCATAGTGTGATTGGTTCATTATTGACATGTTAACTAGAGTTGCCTTAACTTTGACCAGACATAACTAGAGCTCCCAATGTTTGTTTGTCATGTTCTCATAGTCGATGGAAATATCTCAAAAATATCCCTAAAGCACTTGACACAATTTAGGGATGTTTAGATAAATTTTGATATCAAAAAGATCCCCGGTCACACCTCCCCAATAAAAAGGATTTTTGTTTGAAAAATATTATATTGGAACATTTTTCCATCTTGTCCTCGAATCTGAAACTTTATTACCACCTCGAAGTAATACTATAGAAGACCCACCCAGGTCTTCTCCTCTATAACTCTGTCTCAATTTAAAATATTTTCTCTTATCCTGGACTTGTGGGCTATGGGCCCACAACACTTCCACTATGTCACTCTAATATCTGAAGAAGACATTCACGCCTCCATTGTGCAAAGTGCTAGGCTTCAAGAAATCGACAATAAGGATCTTCTTTGACTCTATAACATAGTTCTTGACTCCTCGTTGATTCCCATAGAATCTAAACTGGTTTGAAGGGACTTCATGCTACTTAGAGATATGATTGATTTGATGTTAGTGATGGATACCGACTTGTCGGGTAACATCCTACTACAGGTCATAAGAGACTCTATAAAGAAATAAGTCCCTTTCGGACTTCAACGCTTGTAATGTATGGTTCTAAGCCTCTTTCAAGACCTCAAGCCTCTAATGCATGATGCTAGTTTGATTATTAGCTACAATTTTGTTACACGATCACAATTCCTCTACAAAAAATGATGATCCGAGTTGATTTCTCACAACCTCAAAAATGGTGAATCCATCCCCAATGCATGGTTGCTACCTCTACATGTTACCAAGACTCTAGTTTAAATGACTATCGGTACCATTATGTTACATGGTCATAATTCCTTTATATAGAATGAATTTTTGACTTGTTGTCGATTCCACCGGTGTTCGATACCATTCTCGTATGGTCACAATGCCTCTACGCAAAATGAAGTTTTGAGCTGATCCTTTGAGAGATTTTTTTGACAAACTAATATCAAGTACCAGTTTTCTAGATGCCCATGATGGCCTCTTGACGGAAAAAAAGTTCGACCCAACGTCAATGCCAATGGTGACTCAACTACCAATCTATTTCATGGTCACAATGCCTTTACATAGAGTGAAGTTCTGAGCTAACACCCATGAGCTCAAATTTCTACACAAATAGATGAAAGATCTCCATGCTTAATATGAGTTAAATCATGTATCCAAGCTCTAACATGTACTTGAAAATATTATTAGGAGATATGTTTGGAGTATTAATCAAATTTTCTAAGAAAATCCACTAAGAATGGTAAACCTTTCTCTCAGCATTTTCTCACAAAATTTGATCTCCAAAAAAATATTGTATACTATTCATTAATTTGAATTATGCAATATATAATTGAAATATTGTTCACTTACCCATTTTAAAGGACTTTCACTTTGGGGTATTACCTGGTCCTGGGTTGAATTGTCAACTGGTGGTGGTTTAGGAACCTCTTTTTCCTTTGCAATAGGCCTCCATTCCATCTTTTTCTTTCCATAACTCTGATGGTGAGATGGATGTAGTTTCTAGAATTTATCCACGTGATGCCCATTCCTCTGGAAATGAGCAAAAAAATTCCTCTTAATCTCCTTCTTCTGGGATGAGAAACTTTTTCTGCCATTTCTCACCTCTGCATGACAAGATTGGTATTTTTGGTTTGCCGTGTTCCTGATGAACGACATCAAATTATTCACCAATGTCCTTCTCTTCTAGCATATGGCCACAAAATGTTATGAAATCCATAAAAATTTCATGGAAAGGAATTCCAAATCTTGTGAAAATCATAACCATACTTCTTAAGCTGAAAAAGTGGATCAGAAGTTTTATTGTGCTTATGATTTTGGTAAGAAACTAGAGGTGGAATCTCATTACCTCTTTGTTGAGTTTTCTTACCACATCCTACCTGTGATGACGAAGCACAAGTTTCCTACTCAAAATATTCTTGCAGGACTAATGGGGTATTTAGTTTGCTTTTAGAAGCTTTTCTTCCATCAGTGTTCTTGGAGAATTATCCAATATCCATTCCCACACTAGGAAAACCCAAACCTGTAAAATGAGGATGATCCTTGACCTATATTGGGTTAGTAATGCCTTGGTCATTTTTACTAAGGCCTCTACCACTAAATCCCATTTTATCTAATAATTTGGATCCAATACCTCTAGTATGCTTTTCAAAAAAACCAAAGACTTCATTACTTGAATCTAAAACCAAATGGGAGGAAGAAGATTCATGTGGTGAACAACTTATAGTGCACTCATCTTTCATGGTCTCTACATCTGAAGTTGAAGGAATTTCCTTATTATGGTCACCACATTGCAACCTTGACAAGATCTCATCCTTGGTTTGTAATTATGATTTCAAACAAGCATTATCATCTTCCAAGGAGTAATACATTGATCATAGGAGAGTTTTCTCTTCCTAGATCTAGTGATTATAAGATTAAACCTCATCACACTTCGCATGTTTAGACATCTTTCCCATAGTGCACTTGTACCTTGTTCACACAAATTGAACCAACTACACCAATCTTGAAGCAATCACTCTGTTAATCATATTTATTGAAAGCAAATATGGAGCTAAACCAGCTCTAATACCAACTTGATCTGAAAATTATCAAGTTTTTATCTACCTGATCTTGGACCTCTATATTCCTATTTTATTTTCTAAAAATTTGATCCTTTTAAGTAATCAATTTAAAACAAGTGCAAGAATGTAATGAAAATTTCACACAATTGATTACAAAGTTTGGAATTATTCTACATCTCCTGGGTTCTTATCGAACCATTCCACTAGTAAAAATTTGTAAGTACAATGTTATTTCTTACAATACAATCTAATGGAATTTCACTTTCCTATTAGTACTCCAGTTCTTCAAAGAACTCCAATGACCAGTCAAAATTATCCCTCACCTTCTTGGTGTACACTCTCCTTCGGCTTTGATTGACCTTCCCGATGCTATCAATGCGTCCTTCGGCACTCCGGTCGACAATCCAGATTTGCAAGTGATTAGTGTGGCTCAATGGGCCTATTGGGTAGTTTGTAAATACTCCCAATCACAAATATTTCATCTAATATTGCCTAAAAATAATAGGCCAATAGACAATATTTTCCTATAGTAATTTTAGGATTTTTAATATAGTTCCCACAACTATATTATAATTATCCTATTACTATATTTCCAAAATCCCACAAATAAGATTAACAAATAATAAGTTTTCATCTCGGTGTGGGTTGTCCTTTTACAATCGAGAGGGGTCCCCTATTTATAACCAAATGGGGCCCTTAAAATAATGCCTTACATTTTATCGAATGGCTATTAATATCATAGCCTGTAGCATGTAGTTGGGATTATTTCCCCATAGTAGGTAGCTTGGATGTTTGAGTGGGTTAAATCCCACATTAGGGGCATAAAAATTTTGATAAGGTTTTTAAAAACCTTAGCCCCCATCCTTCATGTGGATCTTTCCACACATGGGCCTTTGCCCCACCACTTCACCCACCACATGGAACTTAGAATATGTGTGGGGGTTGGCAGATTTACATGGCCGAGTCTTCTTCGCCAAGTTGGTAGTGGGATGAGGTGTGGGCTGAGCTATGTGGTTGGGATTTCTATCCATGTGAGTGGAAATGTTTGACCTCTGGGTTATAAGTGGTCTCAATAAGATAATATAAATTCAACCCATACATTATGGCATAGAATGTAATCAACTTGGTGAATAGCTCAAGGTGTAACTCAATCCATAACTCGATGAGAAACTCGATCAATACTTAGTCCACTTGTTGAATCTTGATGGGAAAATCAAGAAAATTAGATGATTTGTTGTAAGCCATGTGGTGGCTTATAGACCCACCATGTTGGTGATAACAAATTAGTCCACATGGTGGCTAGGCTGCCCTCTGTCACAAAAAGTTGAGCCTTTTATCGCAACTACTAACTATTACGTCACAAAGACCGAAGGTCAATAACCACTTGAAACAAATCTCTCTTTTTTCCAACTCCCTTTTTCCATATGTCACAATATGATTGGTCCACTATTGACTTGTTGACTAGAGTTGACTTTCTTGTTGACTAAACTTTGACCGACATAACTAGAGCTCCCAATGTCTATTTTTCACATTTTCATAGTTGATGGAAAAATCTCAAAAATATATTTTGCACTTGACACAATTTAGGGATGTTTAGGGAAATTTTGATATCAAAAATGATCCCTTGATCAATAAACAAGCAATTGAGGCGTAAATTATACACACCCGTGGACTATTACTCATCATTAAATGGAGAAAGTAGACAAACATGCACATACCAATGAGTGAGATTTTACGTAGAGAAAAGGAAAGAACTATTGTTAATAAAGAAATGACCAAAAGGCATGGGGAAAGATATTTCTATATGACCGGGGATCTAGATTGCCCCAAATGTAATCAATCCATGATTTCCTTAATGTAAGTGGTGTAGATTAAGGATTGTGTTCAAATAATGATACGTGAGGTGGAAGACATGGAGATCCTAAGTGGAAGTGATGTGGACAAATCCATAATAAAGATGAGGAGCATATGGTGTAGGATAGAGATCCTCAAAAGTAAAACCTAGTCGATCTAAACCCTCATGTGTATAGATAGTGTCATTGCAAGTGGGATCGAATGGAATGTGTTCCAAATATGAATCATCATGAAGAGAATATAAGTAAATGGAGGGCATGCTAACATATGTGGTACATGTGAAGGTATATGTGATAGAGTGACGTCTATAGACTAGATAGGCCCCTAATAAATAATCATTGCGAAGTAGTAGCATGTGTCATAGAAGAGACCGCATCTATCACAAAAATGAAACCTTTAAGTGGTGCCAAGTGAGATGGTTCATCCATAGGTTGAGTATCATCTGTAGTATTAGTGAGTGGAATAAGAAGAATAGTATTAGGATCTTAACCACAATATTGGAATGGGTCACAGTCATGAAAAAAATATACTCAATGCCTTCATGTAGGAATTTAACACAATTTTGTACAATAGAGGTGATGGCTTTCATGGCATGTAGCCAAGGCCTACCAAGAAAATAGTTGTAGGATCTTTGGGAAATCAATGACAAAAACATATCATTGACATTTTTTTTTCCCTACGAAAGGTGATAGGTAAGTAGGGTTCATTTTAAGATACCTCTAGAAAATTAGAGGTGGAAAATACCTGGCAAATATCCCTGGAACAAATTTCAGCAAAAGGTGAATTTGACAGTTTTCCATAACTAAAATTTTGCCAATTTTTTCGAGCCAGAGAGACTACAGATTATCAAACATTTACATCTCATTCACGCACGTCAACAAGATCTCGTTGATGTCATGTTGATGCGTGTCAACAAGGTCCATTAATGTGTGTCAACAAGGGCTATTGACACACGTCAACGAACCTTGTTGATGCGCATCAATGGCCCTTGTTGACACACATCAATGACTCCTCTTGACTAGCATAATGACTTCTAATATTTCTTAGTTACCTTTAGGGTCATTGCATTCTTAGGATTATAACCTTCCATTATTTTGAATAGAGTCCTATGTCAGTAAAACAACCAAGTAGTGACTCAGTGAGTCAGAGTCAAAATTACGATCAAACATCAACCATGGTAATCCCTGTTACACGTCAACAAGGCATCAACTGTCTATGTTACACATCACCAAGGGATCAACTAGATCGGTTACACGTCAAATCTATCCTCACATCATGCGTCAACTACTTATACCCTTGTCGTGTGCCAACTCTCTCTGTCGCACGTCAAGAAGGTGTCACTATCTCTATCGTGCATCAACTCTATTCCTCTTGCACATCAACTTCTTACCCCTTGTTGCACATCTATAATATCTCCTTGTCATACATCTACAATACCTCTTTGTCACGCATCAACTATATCCTGTCGCACATCAACAACTAACCCTAATAGGCTAACAACAATCTCTGGTGCTTAAGAGTATGCGAGTTCAAACTTCACAATATTGGTAATTTGGTAAGCTACTTGTGGTAGTACCGTAGTATACTACCCAATGAATAACCTAGGTTTTTATAGGATATTTTTTCAAATGAAGGTGAAGCCGACCTAAAAAAGTATATACTGTAAATTTTAGGCATACAGGAAATCGACCCGCTCTAAAAAAATCACCTTTTCAAATTTTCGTAATATGAAATTTTCACCATATTACAAATATTTGCCACTAAAATTATCCCTCTAAGTAATGTAATGTGACCAACACATGGATGAATGAAACCATCATAAGAACACGGTGAAAGGTAAGATGAACTAACACCATGAGCAAAAAGACCTAGGTTTTCAAGGAATGACATAGGAAATAAATTAAGCTCAGATCCATTATCAATTAAAGTACGTTTGACACCTACATGTTGAATATGACTCATGATATGAAAAGGTGCGTCATTTTCAAATGTGTGAACATTAACATGAGGATTAGACTTGAATGCTATATGTTGGGAGAATGCATCACAAAAGGTTTGATAAACTAAGTCAGGATGCATATCAGCAAGAATGCAATTAGTAGCAAGAAGATGTTGGAATATGTCTTAGATTAGGATTTGCAAGAAAATAATCATTGATTGAGATACTCACGATGTCCTGGACTCGGGATGGAAAGTAAAGAATGAGGATCTGAAAATTATGATAAATGGAAGTCGGGTTCACCAAAATGATTAAACTAAAATTTAAATAATGGCGGTACCTAATTTAGTTTAATATAATATAATACACAACAGTAAATAAGAGATAAATAAATAAGGAAAGTGACCCAATAAATTAAGAAAGTAGAAATGTAAAACCCTAATGTGCAAGGAGATTTAGAAAGAGCTTAACTAATTTGATGGTTTTTCGTGACCATGTCGCAGAATAATACAAATGAATAAAATGTATATGTGACCACACATGAGCCACTAGAAGGTATAAAAACTGAGCTATCTAGCTATACTAGGGTTCTTAGAGAGGGATGAGGGTTCTTGTGGCACCCTAGTTTGTGCAAGAGGTATAGAAACCAACTTCATAGGGTCACTAGGTGATGTGAAGCCCTTTCTACTTCTCGCATGTGTTTTTCTCGCACTATGCTAGATTTCACTTTGGTGATTAGTGATGAATAAGAGATGTAGAAAACCCCAAGCCAAAAATTAAAAAACTAAAAATAAAATATGTAAATGAATGGGTCAAATTGTCCTCAACAACCACAATGGTAGACTTACTAACTATGCACCTGGACTACATTTCAAACCCAAATGTAGTTCTAGGTGAGTGTGTATAAATCATGCCCTAGGTGATCTTTTGCAAGTCACACTTTGTGAAGTAGCAAGTTATAACTAAATGTAGAAATGTAATAAATGGTGGAAGGAATAGAATTAAATTGCCTCTTATGCGTGTGATGCATATGAAACATCCTTATCGATTATGATGGAGCTAGATTGATTCAACCTTCGGTGGGGATAGTAGTGACTAGTGTTTGGTCCCTCATTATAGTCTCATAACTTTATATTTATATGGTTTTATTGGTCTAATTTTGTAATTAACCCCAAAAAGGCCAACCATAAAAATATACAAATCTCAAATGGCTAGAAAGTTCCCAAAAGATGTGTGTAAAGTAAAGAAAGCATCAAGGAGCCCCAAATGACACTAGGGTGCATGGGGTACCCCAATCTTGGCATGGGCACCACAGTCGGGGGTGAAATAATTTACAATGAAAAAAGTTTGGGAAAGAATGTGCTGAAGGTCGGAAGTGACGATATAAAGAAAAATAAAAATGCCAAAGGACATGGGTTAACTAGTACTTTCTTTACTTAAAAACCATATGAATAGTAGTATGAGATAGGGATTAAATAATACCCACAAGGCATCATTTAGTGTCTACAATGGTAATGGTATTAGGATTGCGATTAAGTTTGTTGATTAAGGATGGTTATGGGATTAGGATTAGGATCTTGTAATTAGGGATGGTTAATTATGATGATGTTTGATTAATTAAAAAATTAAAGTGATATAATCGATAAGGGTGTTCACAAACACACAACAAACATGTAACACACGCCATAACTAGTCAAGTGGGTTTGCAATCAAGATATATCCCACTTTGAATACCACACACTAATGATGGTGCCCTAATTTTATCTCTAGTCAATGTGGGGTCAGCTAGCTAGTGATCTTGGGGATTGTGGCCTCCTTACACTATAGCTTGATATATGGCCAAAAGGTTGCTTAATCTAGGATGCACAAGCTTGCTAGGGGAATCAATGATATACCTTGTGGTACATGGGCCCTAGGTCCATGTTTTAAATATGTTGTCTAATGCCTAGTCATCATGACGTGGAATCCCCTCACTTCACACAACTCTTAAAGAAATCAAGTGCTTAGCCAATAACGAAAGTTTTCCTTGAATTTATATAGCCCGCCGGATAATGGGGTGTGTCCACATGGATGGAGATGAAGCTAACAATCACGAGACCCTTAGGACTTGGACAAGTGCATGGATATCACCTCCATGTAATGTTACCCCTAAAAAAGGGAGCGATAACCTATTTTGATTCTCAAGATCGTTCTAACACATGAGAGGAGAGCATACATGGTTTCACCTTTGGGATGAAGAAGAAATAAAGTAAAACCACAAAAAAGGATGATAAATTCAAGATAATTAAATTCTAGATGATAAAATGAAATGAAAAATATTAGTAGTTTGAGGATTGGGTCTTTAAGAGCATGCCCTACAAAACAAAGGTTTTTAGATTGATTTTTGAACCCAACTTATTAGACTAAATGAGTTGCAAAAAAAAGGAATTAGTAGTTTTATATTGATTTTTATCTTTGGTAAGTGTAGGAAGCTACACAAAAAGTGTTAGTAGTTTAGAACAATAAAATATAACTCAATGTGTAGTTAAAACGACAAGATTTAGGAAAAGTAAAACCCTAAATTAATTATACTATAATATTCTAAATTAGCACTTTCATTGCATAAAATTTTTTGATACCTTTCCAGGAAAAAAAAGGAGTCGTTTTGAGTTCGGGATCAAATGATATGGCTCTCAAAGTAGGAAAAAAATAAAAACAAAGTCACCAAAACAGAACAAAAGTGCTAATTCAGGACATAGGTGCCAAAATAGAAAGAAAGGACTGAACTTATGACAAAAGTGTTGAACCTTTTAAAAAAGTTTCATGGATTTTACAAAAGTGCCAAAGTAGATCCACTGTGACCATAGAAGTTAATATCAAGCAAGAAAGCATTTTTTCAAGTTAAAAGTGTCATTTCTTGTGCATAAGCACTGAATGATAGGTCATATGCTTTGAAACGAAATACTATCGCAAATAAATTTAAAATTTAAGGTGCCAATCTCAATGAAAATTTCTCAAATTTGGATAATTAGTGTTTAACATAGAATAATATTAGAAAGAAAAAAAAATTTGGGGCAAGCCCCACGGTGGAGTGCTTAAAATGTATATGTTGAAAAGATTAGTTGAGAGTTAAAACAAAAATATATAAATTGATTCCTGAATCTAATCTATTGAACAATACGCCATATAGAGCAATGGATTGAAAAAGGAAAGAGATTATACCTAGACTTACCTACAAGATTACAAAATCCTCCTTTGATGTGTTGGATTTTCTCTTGAATGATTGATTGTTGCTTTAGATGTTGGTGGAGACACATGAGAAACACCTCCCCTTGATTGATTAATGATTTCGGATGAAGGATGAATAATGCTAGATTGGATTGATATAGTGGATGGATCAATTGAATGATTAAAGATAAAAAATGGAAAAGGCTATTAATGGATTTCTAATTTTATTCCAAGCTAGCTCTCATGGAGGAGGAGAGCTCAATTTATAGTTAATGGGTGGAGGATTCAATGGCTAGGATTAAGCCAAGTTGGATTGAGATCAAGGGTGGAGGATGCATGAGAAGAATGGAGAATTATAGAATGGATATTTCTATAATTCTAGAGAAGTCTTCATGTAGAGTGGAAGGTTTATTTGAATTTTTAAATGGAGGGAAGTTTAGAGAGGCTTCTAGAAATAGAAGCCTCTAGATTTAGAGGTGTGAGGATGTGATTAGGATTAGGATTATATTAGGTTAATAAATGATGTTTAGGGGTGAGGTTACATGGAAAGGATAGGTGTAGGGATGTGTAGGGTAGGTGGTAGGTGAGATGTAGGAATATTAAATTCCTAGAAAATGTTAATAGGGATTATGATAGGATAATATGATATTATAATGAAATAAAAGGGATTAATGGTGAAATGGGATATTTATATGAATTAAAAGGGTTAATGATGAAATTAAGATGAAGGATAAAGGGATTAATGACAATATTAGGATTAAATAATAATTAATCTTGTGATTAATTATTATGTGGATGATGTTGGGATACTTGTGGGACAAATTACTCGTAATTAACCATTAACATTTTATATGTTTGCAATTTCAACCTTGTCCACGTGTGATTTAGGAAAACATGTTTATTCTAGTGCTTCGAGATGGTACTTTGCAGGAATACTTTTTGAGAGTATTTGGAATGGCTATTTTTAGCCTTTTCTAAGGAAGTGCATACCCATCGGAATGGAGTTATAGGCCCAAACTAATTATTCTAAGTAGTATTAAAGAGATAGGAACTCTGTCTGACAATTGATTTTGAAATATTTTGGAAAGTTTCAAAGGTTTTGGGACAAGTTCAATAAAAGCGGGTCTTTGAAGGTGAAGGAACTTGCAGTACAAAACAACACTTGAGCTTTAAGAAGTGATTCTAGGATCTCTGTAAAGGATTGTAGGTCAAACAATATATCAATGGAAATTTATTTCAGAGATATAAATGATGGTGGTTTCATATTTTCACAAGACATAAGGATTTCTTTCCACTACATATTTTTTGCATGTAAAACCACTAGTCCCAATAAAAATGGATATTTTGAGGGGGCTTCATGCACAATAAGAGCATGAGACCAATATAATTCTTCTCAAAATTATCTTTCCAGTCAAAATCATATAAATAAGTTCATGAATATACATCCGGATGCTCAATATTTGTCTTTGTTAAGCTTCTCTCCAAGGAATGCTTTTGGACGTAATCATTTTTATAGGTGGATACATGTCACTCCTAGGTTAAGGTGCAACTTATTGCACCAATTTTCCCATACTCTTGGGACACAAGGGGCAAAAATTTCACCCATATTTCGTTTCAGCCCTTTGGACCATCATATGAACCCAACAAAGCTCAACCATGAAAGTTTAGCCCCTTTGTATTCATTTTTAGCCCTTACCATCGTCAAAAACAATGTGCCACTTGTTCTCACTAGATGAAGGAACATTTTATTTCACCTTATATCCCATCCTATTGGGATAAAAATGCACCCCATACCCCAAATTTTCCATTGGTTCCTCATGTGACTCCAAAAGGTGCTCCGTAGGACATTTTCCAGCCCCCACTCCTCTCTGCTTATGCAAACTAGCAAGTGAAAATTGTCAACACTAGGATGAGGTGAATTTTCTTGATAATAGTATCCTATCCGTATGGTATAGATGGGATACAAAAATTTTCCAAAGTTGAGCCCTTATTTTGGTCTCCCATGTTACCCACTCTCAACCCTAAGGAGAAGACATTCAAAATAGGTACTTGATCTTCGGCAGATGATTCCAAGAGATCCATAAGGATTTATAAGGGAACAATAATCATTGGAAATATAATATAATCATATACAAGGTGGAATCATTAGATGTTTCAAAATCCCTTGGAACTTTTCAGGGGAGCTCATTCTTTGCAGAACAACTGACGATATTGATACAAAATGAGCCATTTCAGGATTTTAGGAAGAATTGAAGGCTGATACATATCCAATTGATCTTGGAAGGATTTTGGAGTCAAAATCATATAACATTTCATCCAAAAATACCCCTTGAGCTCTGGAAATATAAATTTCAAGTTCACTCTCCCGGCGGGCCAAGTTCTTATGTTTTGCCTCTCAAAGTGCATGGTGCACTTTTGTGTCCCAACTATCTAAGAAAGAGGGGATAGTAAATTGTTCCTATTAATATTTTTTTATCTATTACTCCATTTTATTCCATTTTTTTGCATTACGTGCATATAACCATCCTCTAGCTCTCTCCATTTTTAGATCTTAAAGTGTAAAATTGTGCCTCTGAGAACAAAGTGGGTTTTTCTATCCCTCTCATCCCCTAAGACATTTGGGATAGTAAAATGTGCCCATTCATAAATTTTTCTTTATTACTTCATTTGATCCTAGATATTTTGCATTTTGTGCATATTGACATCCTCTAGCTCTCCCTTCGTTTTCAGATCTTGAAGTGTAAAATCGTTCCTCCGGGAGCAAAGAGGGATTTTTGTCCCTCTCATCTCACCTAGGATAGTCAAGATAGTAAAATGCACACATGCATAAATTTTACTATGTTTCTCTATTTGATACCAAATTTTTTTCATTGTGTTCATATCGACATCCTCTAGCTCTCCCTCCATTTTTTCAGATCTTGAAGTGCAAAATTGTTCCTCTGGGAGCAAAGCATGTTTTTTTGACTCTTTCGTCCCCATGTGAAATTCGGGATAGTAAAATGCACCTAGGAATATATTTTTCTCTATTGTTCCATTTCTCACAATTTTTTTTGCATTGTGTGATCTTATCTTGCTCTATCATCTCCCACAATTTTTGGTTCAAATTTTTCCAACCGAAAACTTTAGTGCACTTACTAAAAATAACATGTGTCCATGGCAAGGCATAATAAAAGTAGAGAGTGGATAAAAATATAAATTAATCATCAAAATAGGATAATTGAAATGTTCTAGAATGTTTAGAAGGTTAGTTTTGAGCAACAAATGATACATCCCAAAATAACAGGTTTTGGTCTTACCTACTAAAAATAAAAAGTCTTCGTTTTAGGTGCAAAATTTGCAGTGGCTCCATTTTCACTCATATTTTAAAAAATTATATCTCCACATGGTTGTAAGATGATATCATAACTCAAAAAAGGAAATTAAATCTCCATGAGGGTCTGAAAGTAATATTATTTCTAAATATTCATTTAGCTAGCCCGAGGTATCTGTGCATCATGGATAAGGAGGATATTGTGGTCATGAATCAACAAAGTTATTCATCACATGGAGCTTCTTCATCGAATATGTCAAATCCCTCTTCTTCCTTCTCTCCTTCTCCCCCTTTCTTCTCTCCCTCTTCTAATTCTTCATTGTGTGTAATCATGATAGTTTTTCTTATTCATTAAAGTGACTTTATAAAGTTGAATTGTAAAAGTCCCTTTGATTTATAAAAAGGGAACTTAATTTCCTAGGTCCTAGGAAGATAGAAAGTCAAAAGTTACAACGAGGACATGAAGAGGCATGTGGGGGACATATGAAAGGTCATTTCACATTGCTATAAATTGAAATGGATTCTCCATTTCAAGGAATCCTGAAAATTTTGTTCTTAGTAGAAATAGTGGATTGTGATATGTTATTGAGATTTGTATCACCAATGCACATAAAATTAAAAATACATTTATTCCATTTTCCTTCTCTTGTACTCCTCTACTTTTCTCTCTTATGCACTTTACAATAATATTGATCCTAAAATAGCTTTGTTTCTTTGATATATTGAATCTAAGAACTTTGTGTTTGAATTTTCTTCCGTCTCACTAATAAGATACATTGTTGCTTTCTTCTAGATTGAATCTTTAATTACTCACGGTTCTTGGGTGTGAGCTTTGCAATTGGTCTACTCATGGAAGTAAACTTCCTTCCCTAATTTCTATCCTTCCCCTTCATCATTGTGATTTCATACCTTGTACCCATACAATCACTTTACCACAAGTTTAGTGGAGTGTCCCTATGTGATCCCTGACCTTTTTGGCCAACCCACAACAATAGATAGGATTAGATTATTTTATTTTCAATAATGAGATTTGTACCATTTAATGTAGGGTGGAATATCCTTGTGAATGTTTGTGAAGACACTTAATTTTCCTAATTGAAATTTTTTATTACAAAAACATAGGTGACCCTTTTGTATCTTATAAATGCTCCCAATCATTCCTATATTCAAGGTGTACTGTAAACCTAAGTTTATCTTAATGTTGTCCTCTTAACATCATGAGATCTTTTCCCTCACAATGAAAACCAAGTGAAATGGTAAGTAACCATGATCTTAATAAATAAACCCATAGTCCTAGAAGTCATGTGACATATATGTGTTCAAAATGTTTAGAACTAACATTGGGTTTTGCAAATTAATGGAATTTGAAATGTGGATCAATTAGTGTACACTTATATTAAGATATTCATGAAAAGACTATTTTCATAAAGGGAGTTTGTAACTTTTTGTTTGTTTTGAGAATGTATCCTTGTGATGTTGGGAACTGAATTATAAGAACCATGGAGATTATTTTTGTAGATTAATAAATATTTCTTGTGTTGTGAAGGTGATGTGATTTGACCCTCTCAATTTCTTTTTGAGAAAGCATAGTTTCTATTTTTTGGGAATCGAAACGTAATATATAAATGTTAAGAAACTTATAGTAATCAATCAAGTTATATGATGTATTCACAATAAGACAAGAAAACTAAATTGGATGAAACTAGTATAAGCTAAGTGATAAACGAACTAAAAGGAATGTGGTCTCCATAAATGAAAATGTGTTCTTTCATGTTAAGTACTTCCTAAATATTTGAGGTTAAATAATGAAATATGAATATAAAAAATCTGTAACCTACAAAATGTGGTAATGTGGATGGTTCCCGTGGATGATATGAAAGTATTGGTTGGGTCATGGTTTTGTACATGTTCATTGTAAATGTGTGACTTTGGACTGTGTCTGGTGTTGTCTTGTTAATTGTATGACCTACATGTTGTATGGGTGGGTACATGTTTGTATTGGAATAATTTAAAAGTGGTGTGGATTTTTGTGTGTAAATAATGTTTTGTATTTTAATAAGCAATGAGAGTCAAAAAATTATCTGGGTATATTTTGGTTTTGTGTTTAGGTCCCTATACACACCCAATTTTGCACGTTCTACATTGTCAAAACAGTTCAAATCTCCTATGAAGATTACTATCTTTTACAATGGTTCTCAAGTCTTATTTCCCATTTTCATTATATATTTGTAGCTTAGAATGCTTTCCTTATTCATTTCCATGTTTTTCCTTCCTTTCTTTACCTTTACGCTAGATTTTTCCTTAGCTTTTGACTTTAAGTCAAGAAACTACCCCATCGGTTACGCAATGACCGCAAGGTTATGAAACCACTATGGAGTTTGCAAAACCGCTGGTTTGCCCTCATTGGTAGTTACATAACCACCCTGATGGTTACACCGCATAGATCGGACGTTACTGTGTAATTTTAACCAAGGCTATTTTCGCGTGTTCTAAACGTGTGTCACCTTCTTCAAACTCATTTTCAGCACATGTTTCTTAGTAAATTTGGTTGTTCTTAGGTTTTATAGATGTGTACCAACTTCCTCTTCCCAATATATTTTTAATAAAGAGTTAACTACCCCTTATTTGAGTGATGTGGCATTGCCAAGTTTTAAAATGGATTAGACTATTTCTCAGCCTTTGTTCTATAAAATCCAAGCTTCTTCTCGAAGCATTTTCTAGATTTTTTTTTGAATTACATCATTATGCTGCCTTAATATTTATAGAAAATACAAAATCAAGCCAACTCTCTTTCATTTTTATTCTCCTACTTGCATTGTTACTAGACTACATGTATGCCACCGCTTACTCCAACATTTCTTTAATGTTCCTTCGCACTACCCATCAAATTTCCTTGGATTCATCTAAGCATTAAGTTATAAAAGAAAATAAGGGGATAACGAGTAAACCATCATTGGGTTTTTCAGAGCTCTAAAAATTCTAGGTTGGAGATGAACTTAGTTTTCTTGAAGCTTTCATTAATTTATTTAGAGATCAATTAACAATTTAATTAAAATATTCAATTCAATAGAAAATTCATTATTGTAGCTTTCATTTGTCTACACAAATATTTTGGTGAAATATTTCTTCCTTCATATCCTTGTGGTTTTGCAAGAGAATTTTTTTGGAAGAAAGATCCTACATTAATTTAGAATCAATAGTAATTTCATTTCAATCTATTAGCTTCATTAGATCGTTGTTTATTTCTATAGAGGAATTTTTAGGGAATAAGTACTTATGATAAGCTTTTACTTCTTCATGTGTCTCTGAGGTAAAATAGAGGAAGTTTTAGATCCACAATAAAAATCGAGAAAATATTTTATTTCGTTAGAGTAGTCTAGATCTAATCTACACATGGAAATATTCATACTAGGTTATTTGTTTGTTTAAGTTCGATTAATAATATTGTAGAAGCAATTTCCATTTCTTCGTATTTCTTTTTTTCTTTGAATAAGATATAAAAGCCAAAAATATTAGATTAGTTTAAATAGATGGTCGTTTATTGTATTTCCATTATTCAATTGAAAAGTACAAAAACATAGATTAGATTTTTTTATTTAATTAGTTTCATTTCTCATATTAGATTAATTAAAAAAATCCATATGACCATTCAGGGTCCTCAACAACCTAGAATTTCTTGTTGTGATCCTAGAGTCTCACAACAAAATGCACCATAGTTATTCAAATAAATTGAAATAGGTGTGAGAACCTTAGTTTTCGAGTATCACCACTTCCACCTGATAATATCTTGCAGCTAAACATCCCAAATGTCAAAGTAGATAAATCTTAGAAGTTCTAGACTTCCCAAACCAACTAAGTTTGGATCTTCCGGTTTCACATCCTCGCTCGTTTAGTTCTATGGAATTTTATGTAAGCTTCTACGAGGTGAAAAAGAAAAATTCCCACAAATTCCACAACTGGTTAAGATATTCTCCCACACTAATATCGAAATAATTTTATTTGTGTGTATTCTTTTTTACCGATCTATCACATCCACCTAAGTTAGAGAGGCATTTATTTCCCTTGATGAGTAGATCCCTTTAGTGCCCACAGATGATATTAGATTTATGTGATAATTTTTTTACCATATTCATCCCATTTTTACACCACCTATCCATCTATCCATACCATTTTGGCTATCCCATCATGACCAAGAGGTTGTGTGCACCCAAACATCGCATGCTTATTTTATGGTGTACAAAATTGGTGAAACCAACGTGAAAGACCAATTCTTTTTAGTTTCCACTTTTTGTTCATTTCTTTCATCCACCCTTCTCCTATCTGATTATTTTATGGGTGTTCATACACCCCCGAACATGTTAGGTCGGGACCATAGCCACCCATTCTAGGTCTTGAGGATTATTATTATAAATAGGGTAGGAAACATCCACCCTCTTTAGCAAGGTGGGTTGAAAACTATCCACAGGGTGCATCTTCATCTCATATGCCTCTTGCTCAAATTGGTAACACCACTTCATCACTTAAGATTGAGGAAATTGACCAACCTAACTATAACGCACAAACAAGTTTTTCCAGCTCCAACAACATGACCTTACAAGAGAACATGGATCTTATTCACACATTCTATCCAGATCTCATATCAATATGCAATCAAATCCCTCTTCTTCCTATTTCTTGAATAATGATGAATTTCTAGCCTTCCTTACTTGAAGTGACAAAGGTCTCAATAACATAGACCATTGCTTGGGTAGGATACAAGGGTATGTCGATGTTATTCTTCAAGATAAAACTACTGCCCCCCCTGCTACATAAAGCATGCCCAATGAGGGGTGGAAAAACAATGAATAATTTATAGAATCATATCATACACCTTTGTAGCTTCACAGGCTTAATGTGTGCTAAAGTAAAACACAATACCATCATCAAGAAATGTGATCTCAACATTGGTTGATAGGGTTAGGCGATTATAAATTTCTTAGGATTCTCATGATACACCATTTACAAGGAAAGGTAAGATTCCCCACCATGTTTAGAAAATTTTTTATGCGCCCACTAAGCCATCACTTCCTTTAATATATATGGGTATCAATATCCCTAAATACCACCTCATTGGGTCTCACAAATTAGACATGCCAAATCATCCAAAGCATATAGATACACACCATAGATTTCAATAATAAGTGCATCCTCAAATGTTGTTCCAACCGCAAATGTGGCATTCCCTAGTTTCACACCTTCCACTTTGTATCAAAGCAATGTTAACCCTTATCTTAATATGTATTTTAAATTTCCATAAGGGGGCATGTTTTATTTTCTGGTTCATATGCCCAGACCTCAAGGGTTTCCTTATGCCCTTTTAAATGCTTATGTTACACCGTATTATCCTCCTTTTCCAAATCCACCTCCCCATAAGAGGTCGTCTTTGGTTGAGTCTTATGAAGTGGGTAAATATTATGAGTATCTCAAGGATCCCCTTGAATTTTCCATCTTGAGCATTATACTCCCATGGTATTTGCTAGATATTCCAAAATTTAAAGGGGAGGTAGATCCAAATGTGCACATTAAAGCTTATACCATGACCATTAGAGATCTACTCCCATGGGACATAGTTGTAGTAAAAATATTTCCCAAAACCCTTGACGGGATTTCTCTCAATTGCTAATACAAAATACTAGAAGGCTCAATACACTCATTCATATCACTCGTCTCGCAGTTCATAAAGGCTTTTGATATGAAAAAGTTATTGAGAATGGGAATCAGCGAATTCCTCCACATTAAACAAGATCACAATGAATCTTTTGCCAATTTCATCCAAATATGGCGGCAAGTCCTCTACTCTTCAACCAACGATCCTAACATGGATCAAAGAGAGATTTGTAATTTATTCCTTCATTCCCTTAATTGGGAAACCAAGGAAAAAGTGCAAAAGCTCCTCTTTGGAGTTAGTTAAAGGTTTTAAAGGGTTCTCTCTACATTGACCAAGTGGCTATTAGCAGCAGTTGAAAGACCTATGGCTCAAATGGGAGATTGGTCACTCCCTTACAAGGTAATCATAATAACCCAAATGGTTACAATAACAACAATCAAGAACCTAAGGTCCTTGACAAGAAAAATGGTACTACAACAGACAGTGCCACTAATCAAGCTAAGAAGCTAAAAGGTCTTAGCACTACTAGCATGAATAATGTTAACAATAACATAAATGTAAATAACCAAAGGAGTAAAAATTTCACTCCTTCCATCAATGTAGTAGAATTTAACTACTCTCTTCCACCTCCTCAACAAATATAGGCCCAAGTTTGGACTCAATACCTGGAAGGTATAAAAACCAATACTAATACAAAGGGAAGAGGCCCCCAAACTTCAACTTCAATAATCAATAGGAAAAACAACCGAACTATGGACCACAACACAACTAGAATCGAGACCTTGTGATTATGACCACGATCTATCTTGTGCTTTCCATATAGTTCAAGGAAATGATGTTAGAACTTTCCGTGATTGAAATAAGTTTATACAACAACTTCGAGAGGACCTAATAAAACTATTCATTGATATATTTTTGGAAAATCCCACGGTGTCGATGTAGAATGTTCACATGGGGAACTTCTCCCCTTAGAATTCTCCTCTTGGATTTTTAGAGACCCCCTCTCTACACACCCTAAAAATGGGAAACTTAACCCTCATAGAACTAATAAGGTTAACCCAATAGGGAACAATGACCACGATGTGTCTACATCATCAAACCATCTATTAGTGCATCTTTTGCATGGTCGATAAGAGACTAAGATTTCAGGCTTGGTTGAATTAGATACGAACACGAGATTAATGTTACCACATGTACTCATGACTATTCTACACATTCCATTCCCATATACCCCACGATGTTAGACGACACTCTAATACCTCCTAGGACGGTATAGGCTTATGACCTAATTATAGATTTGACCAAGAAAATTTCTCACATTTCCTTTTTATATTTGTTGAACGAATCTCCAACTCATTGATCTACTTTATTGTAAGTGTTGGGACTTGGTAACTTAATCAATGTTATTGTACAAATGAAAATTGACACATAACCTTCAATCATTCCCGACCTCCGGAGGTCATGCTTTGAGACATCCGATGTGGAATGTGTGGATGGATGTATGTAGCGAAAGTAGTCACTATAAAAATATGGTGAATATGGGATGTTCAAGATGTCAAGGAAGAACAATGTCCTCGACTTGCAATATCAGGATCTTCTTGTCAAGAGCATCAAAGGTCTTTCAAACTTGAATTAAGCAAACAATCCTAATTTAAGAAAACAAAAACTAATTTAATCGAATTAAAACTATTCTATGTTTTTGATATTTTCAAGATATAAATGAAATAAATAATACAAAACAACTAATCTAATAAAATAAATGTTTTTTTGTTTTTTTGTACTCTTTGTGAAGAAGAATAAATTAAGAAATGAAATATTATAATTCTAATTAACAATCCTAAATAGGAAAATTAACCGGATGTAGTTAATTACTTGTGTAACATTGTATTAATCTAATTTAACTAAACAAAGCCTTTTTCTAATAAGTAATTATGGATTTTCTAAATCCTCCCTATCTTAGATACACGGAAGATTGAAAAATTTAGAATATTTTCTTCCCCGTAACCTATCGTATAGAATATGTAAAGATTTGAGGAAAACACAATATATGAAAGGTTTGTTATCTATATGTTGGCATAGAAATCTTCCTATAGATATACTTCCCCTCTAATCCATATGGATAGGGAGGAAGAATATATCAAAAGAGAAGCCTCTATAGAAGATATAAAGCTTCTTTGAATTTGAATGAACTATTTACAATGAATATGTATTAGTGAATAACTTGGAAAACTATTTAAACTAGACTAACACCTAGTAGTCTAAAGCTTAAGCCAAATCAATCAATAACCATCAAGATAAGAGATTAAAAATTAACTTCAATGTATGCAATATGAATGAAACAAACAACATGCTAAGTTTATTTTACTCTTTATGATTGCTAATATATGTGTGAACCTATTTAGATTCTAAATAATCAAAGTGGTTTGTTGTTTTCTCTAAAAGGATGAAGAGATATCTCTAAGATGGCTACAAAACCATGCTTAAATAATCCCTTACTAATCCAACTTAGAGGAAAGGTGCAAGACGAAGCTATTTCAATGGTGGATGAATCAAGATCAAATGCCTTATTAGTTTGGATAATGTAAATGATCTCTAAAGTAATATAAAGATGTGATATGCAACAAGGTGTCAAGATCAAGGTGTAAAAATTAAAAGGAGGCTTTATCTTTCTATTTATAGGTTTTGATTTGGGTAAGATTGAAATCCTAGTGAATGTGGGACAAATGGAAAAACCAAAAATATATTTTTAGAATTCAAAGTACCTTTTGACTAGATGAGGAGTTAATTAATCTCTTAGGATTACTTAAGGACCCTAAACAGGTTTTGGAATATTTCTAAGAGTTTATGGCAGTTATTTGGATATATTTTAGAAGCGTTGGAAGTGAGAGTTAGCCAATAAGAAGGTTTATTGGTCAAATGTGATACATGAGGTTTAATCAACATGTAGTGTTTGATTAAGAGGATTTGAAGGGAAAACAAGCCTAATTGATGAATTATCATCAATTCCTAAAGGATAGAATAGTTAGTGCAATATTACTAATAAGATTGCTTTGATCAAATTATAGGTGTCTACATTTTCTCCTCTTTGGGGTGGCATAAGTTACACCACTTCAAAGATAGTAATCAAGTACAGAAAAATAAGTTTTTGAAGGGGTAGAAGAAAAATTAGTATGGTGGGAGACGCCCCCTCGAGTTTCGATGGGGTCATGAAAGAGGTTGATCAATGATAAAAAAGATTAAGGGAATAGATAGAAAGCTAAAGGGAAGAGATGCAAGTAGTGTTGTTGAGCGCAAGAGTTGAATTTATTAACAAATCCTCCTAGAAATGTTGTAAGAGGGAGCATCAAAGAGTGAGATGCACAATTCTCCAACTTTCGGTTGTGTTTCTAAAATTCCACGTCATCTTGAATGACCGAGTGGACGAGGAGCTTCTCTTTACGGTGGTGATACATCCAATATTATATATTTATATTGAGAGAAATGTCCACAAATGCAGAGGAAGAATGGAGAAGCTGAGTGTGAATGAGAGAGAAAGGGGAATATAGAAGAAAATTAGTACGAGGAAAGGAGATTGAAAATAACATTCATCCAACTAATGTAAACAACTTTATTTCATCATATTGCTTGGAATCTATGTCATCGGCCCTTATTAAAAATGTAAGCATATGATAGAAGTGTAGAATGACATGAAAATCCATAATATACAAAAAAACAACTCCATGCAACATATAGAATGCAATGCAATACGAGAAAGTAAACAAGCCAACCTAATAGGGAAACAAGTACAAACACACATATTTAAACCAACAACATTTAATATAGTTGCACAAATGTTTTGTTATCAAGTTGCAGTTCCCAAATGTTTGTGCATAATGAAAAGGGTTAAAAGTGGTGCCCCAAGCAAGGATACATGTGAGGGGAAATATGGTGGACATAGGGGTCCAATGAAAAAGCATTTGTGCACTATGAAATAGTACCAAGAACGTGTTCGGCTAGGAAGGACAATGATAGTAAGTAAACAAACTTTTTTAATGTAGTAGATTCAAATGAATTATTAGTCTTTGTTACAGAAATAAGTGAAAATGTAAAAAATATATATGACTCAAATATAATGCATTGGACATAGGATTCAGTTACGTAGTAACATTTTACTAATTTTTGCAATTTTTTTTTTTTACAATTTTTTGGATTTTTGATTTTTTTTTGAAAATATTGATTTTTGAATTATTTAGTGATTTTAAATTTTCTATAAGAAATTTGATGAGGGAAGATTTCTGGAAGTTACAAAAATGCCAAAGGGAAAAACAATGAGCGCAAGGTAGCAAATAATGTCCCAACAAGTCGAAAATGGATGAAAAACAAGAACTTATTAAAAATAAATATCGCAGCGAGTTCTAAAGGAAGGTAGAATGATCACAATGGCAAAATAGTGCCTCTTGGCCATCATGATGGGTGACAATGCATCACAGTGGTAAAAATGACCACATATACCCCTCCTAGGGGTTAAATCATCATGACCAATTTAGTTCTTATGGAGCTATTTCCATTTAACTATTGATTTTCTTTGACCCCGAGGAGATATGACACGAGTATAAAGGCATATTAGGTGAGAGGAAACCATCGAGAGTATGTTTGGATGCCTAGTGATTGAACCTACGTGAGTATCTTATCCCTCAATTTTTTTATTATATTTAATGTTAATTTTATAGCCTAGAAAGGGGGTGGTGTTAACATGTGTGTGCACATGCATTGGGGAAGTGTATTTGCATGGGCACATACATTGAAAAAGCATATGTGTGTCGGCTCATGTGCAAAAATGTGGGCATATGCACTTCGGTGAGAAAAAAAAATGCACCCATGTGCAAGTGTTAGAAAGTGTGAACATGTATTACTATGTACGTGCATGCGCTTGAGATGGGGAACGGGTTTTATGCGCGCAAGCATTAAAGTGAGTGTGCGGGAACCGAGAAAGGGCGTGTATGTGCTTGCTAAGTGTGCATACGCTAGAAAGGGCACACATGCACCTTTGGGATGGGCTGAAATTTTAACTTAGAATAATTTAGGTAGATTCTAGAAGAATGCAGGGATGAATAGGCCAAATTTCGGATGATGTTTTAGATAGGATTAGATAGAATAAAGTTAAATAAGGATGTTTTTCACTCTTGTAGATGTATATACCTAGGTTGTAGGTACAGGAGCAACATGGCGGATTGGACAACTTGGAGATAACCTTATCATGATGCGATAAGGATAACCTGGACATCACCCTATATACAAAAGGGCTTATCTATGTGGTGCAGATGCCACATATTACCATATATTATAATCTCTTGAAAACCTTAGTGAGATATTACCCAACAAGAGCCAAAGTTTCTAGCTCCCTACTAGAGAGATGACGGTTACCCTCAAGGATGTTTGGAGGAATTTTTATCCAATTTTTCCCCTAAGGAAAATTTGATCAAACAAAATATTACATAGGAGAGAAATGGATAGGTTGATTCAATCATGCAAGCTCACATCTGATTTCAAAAATCGGGTTGCGGCGGATCGTCAATGAAATACAAGGTCAGAAAATCATGGCCAATGGGAATGAAGAAGGAAAGAAGAATAGAGAAAGGCTTGAAAATTTTAGTTTCTACATTTTTGGCACTTCGGAGAAAAACAAGGAAAAAAATGGGCAGGAAATGTCCAAAATTTGAAACCCTGAAAGTCTGAAATTTCAGACTTTTGGGTTTGAATTTCGGAAACTCTTAGGCACGAAGTTGGAAAATTGGCCCCAAATGTCTGAAATCCTGAAATCCTGAAGTCTGAAAGTACAAAATTAGAAATTTTGGGATTTCATGGTTTTAGAGACCTTGGGAAGCATGCCAAAAATGGAGAGAAAATGTTGAAAACTGAAAGCCTGAAACTCTAAAATTTTAGACTTTCGGGGTTTTAGGAATTTTGTAATCGTGCCAGAAAAGGAGCGTGCAAAAGCCTAAAATCTTGAAAGTCTGAAGTCTGAAATTTCAAACTTTAGAGTATCAGTTTCAAACTTCATAGTTTCAAAACTCTCAAGCCCCAAAACACAAATATCTCAACTCAATGTCTAAAATCCTGAATTCCTAAAGTCTGAATTTTCGAGACTTTTGGACTTTCGTGTTTGAGTTTCGAACTCTTAGTCTGCCATTTTTACATAATGACACCTTTTTGGGTTTCAAAATGGAACATGGGTTGAAACCAAAGTCAAGGGACAACAATTCCCTCCTCTTTAATGGGAGAGGTTCCCTTATTGAAAGTACGAAACACAAATGTAAAGTAAAGAGATGGGAGAAGGAAGAAAAAAATAATGCTTTTGGGAAATATAGATAGCATAGTATCTCCCTACTCACATTGAACCAAGAAAATATATAAAAGGATCAATTACTTCACCACCGATGCAAATCTGCAAACATAAATTTCTAAATATTACACATACCAGAACACAAAGTTTCTATTGAATGCAAAACAAATGATCCATTGAATCAAGAAAGGAGAGAGAAAGATGTAATAGAGGAAAAAGATAGAAAAGAACTTTTGTATTGAATTACTTCAAAATTTACAACCTTCCCAGAAAACCAGAATCCCTTTTCCATGGCTAAAACCATCTTCTTATAACAATCCTTGTACATCCATACTTTTTCCCTAGGACAAGAATATCCAAAAGGAATAATGTTTCTTGTAGATCCGCTTTTGGAAAGTGACATGAAACAAACACACTCATAAAAACTGGAGGTTTAAAAAGATGAATATTTTGTCAATTTCAGCATGATTACTTTAGCAGGGGAATCTCATGATTTTCTTCTTCATGTGGTCCTGCCATTTCTACCTTTTAACCACTTTCATAACACTCAAGTGCTTACTGGTAAGTTTTCTCCTTTTTATCGCGTATGCCCGATAAACTCTATTTTCTGATAACCAAAATTTACATCTCTTTAAATTTATCGATTTGGCTCCACAATAAACCCAAAATGCATCTCATGGAGAAACGACAAGGATACAGAGAAAAAGAATGAAGAATGATCCATTTTTGCATTTTGCAGAGCTTTGGTTCGTTAATGGCGTTAAAAACCAGATGAGTGCATTTGGCTATCTTTTCCCCTTTTTATCTTCAAATTTGGACCCTACACATGGCAAGATCCAAGCAACAACAGCCCTGGGGAGAAATATGCATTTCCTAACATTTGGGAGAAAAATTTGATTTCTTATTTTGCTCAACCCCTTCACAGCTTCACTAAAATCTGGACACGTGGCGCCATTTGAGTGGCTGAGGAAATGCGGTTCAAATCTGCCATTTAAACTCTTTTTAACAAAAATCTCAAATTCTCAAAAACTTCCACCGGCCCGTTTTGACATTTCAACGTGAACACGTGGCACACCACGATTGAAAAATGGAGTCGCGGCCCAATTTGTAACTTTTCAACCCTTTGGTGAAAAAGACTCAAATTCTCAATTTCCTCCGCAGCCTATTGTTCTCGATTTCATTCTTTAACATGTGGCATCATGTGATCGGGTTATGTGGATGTGCTTCACTTTTTATCTGTTTTGAAAAGGAGAAAAATTCCAACCTTCCCCCCGAAAGTCCATGCCTCCACCATTGACTTTTCAATGTGAACACGTGTCCCTTCCTAATTTGCTGCGGGCCTCACCTTAGAAATTATCCCTTTTTCATGGGTGGGGCCGTGGGTTGATTTATAACTTTTTCCCTTCCGCTTTGGAATGCCTTAGAGAATAAAATGGATCCATCACCCCAAACTTCCACCAAAACTGCTCCAGCCAATTAGGTGTTAGGATAAAATATTATTATCCTACTATTAATTATGCATAGTACAATTATTTAATTAATTTTATTAATTAAATAATAATGGTTATAATACAAACCATATTTTTGTTATGTATTGTTATATGGTTTCTAAACCATATTTGTTTCTCACGGATGTTGTTATAGTTTTAACAGTATATTTGTATTTATTCATTTGTGCTTCCCGGATGATATTGGAAGCTTGTGTATTTTGGAATTTGGTTGCACCTGTGCAACTTAATCTCCTATGTGTATTTGGCTATGCAATATCTATAAATATTGCAGCCCATTCTCTGTAAGTTTGGTTGATTGAGATTAATACAAACTAATCAGGCTTCCGCCCTGTTTCTCAATCTACATTTGGTACCAGAGCGAATTGAAGCTCCTGACAAGGTTGGAGAAGGTTGCAGAAGAAGGAGAATTCGTGGAGAAGAAATCTGCAACAAAAGGAGAGCCAGTGCTACCTCTTGCAGCTTCCCAGAACCCCCTGCAAACCCACAACCTCTTGTTCAATTCTAGGTGTTTGGAACATAAATTTTTTTTTTTGCACTGGTGCACTCAAGACTGTGCAAAATTTCTCTGCGCAGTATTGAAAATAATAATTAAAAAAATTTCCCCAATAAGGGTTTTGTCTCTAAATTAGAGAATCATTTAGTCTCTGCTGTATTTGGAGGTTGCTTTGCTTGTTTTGGAGGTCTATTGAGCTATTCATCAAGCCCAACCAAGTCTTGTCTTGCACAGACCGAACTGAATTTCATGTGCTTGAGGATCGAGTTGTGATCAATACACAGAGCCCAACACTATATCCATGTCAACGTTGACAACATTGTTTTGTTTGGATCATGCCTACAACAGTCTGGTTTTTATAAACTAAGTGGTGATCGAATTTTCTATGCAATGGCACATTGAAGACACCAAGCGGATCGAGTCTTAGACCTCCCTTCTCTCTGCAAAAATGGCCTCTCCACGTTCTGATCTGCATAAGAAAAAAAAACAATAAAAGAAGGGGGGAAGCGGCTATTTGATGCTCTGCCACGGACCTGCACAAAAGAAAAAAAAAAGAAGAAAAAACAGTGAACAAATACACAGCAAAATCGACCTGTGCATTTCAAAAGCGGCTCCAAATACACAAAAATCAATGGCAAATTGAAACATGCGGCTGGAAAAAGATATATAAGGCGGCCATAGGAGAATACAAAGGCATGGAGGTTAAAAGAAATGCTTCAGATCTGTATTTGGAGCAAAAATAAAACCCTAAACTGCCTCTCACCAGCATGTGCCACGTGGAGCCTCTACAAGTCATTTTTTTTAAAGAGGTGAGTCAAATCTGCCTTTATTTAAATACAATATTGTCCATTTTACATTACAAATGCTTAAGCAACTAAGTTGGATAGAGGGAAAGCCTTAGAAGTGGGAGGTGCATGGTTCAAATCCCACCCCAACTTGCATTTCAAATTTGGCAAATTTTTTGGTGGAACCACCAAATTTAGCAATTTTTTTGAATTTAGTTATAACTAACTAAATTTAGCGGAGAAATCCCTAATTTAGGGTAAAAAAATTTCTCCCATTCAGCTTGGTTTTCATTTCGAGACATTTTTCACGAAGGATACCCATCTAAAAATTGCATTTTTAAGCTGGTTTTTTTGCAATTTTTAGCATTTTGGGTCGTATTGGGCTCAGGAGGCCACTAGGGCTGCGAAACAAAAAATTTTGCCTGCCATTCAAATTTTCTAGTTTTTTGAATGTAAATTGTATACTGCTGTATATTGTACTGATTTGCAAGTTGCCATAGTCAACTGTAAACTTTGTAACTTCTCAAAAATTGGCAGAATTGTAATCGAAAACAATAAAAAAAATTGGTTTTGTAACACTCACGAGATCCTAGATCTCATTCGTAGTGTTCGGTATATACAAAGTGCCTGGGAAGCACTTACAGGTAAATTTTTTGTGACTACTACTTAACTTAATGCCTAATATAGGTACAACAATGTCGTCTAGGCATTGTTCCTATAAATCGACGGGGAGTAATAAGGTCACAGTGCACACACTATGAACCATCCCATCCGTCTGTGAATGATTGCACGACATAAATCTAGACTGAGAAATTATCCAAGTATATAGCGAAGTTACGCACGCGTATGAGGATATTTCTTTGAGCCGGTGTCAATAATCACATAGACCCCATTAGTATTTTCTTAGTACCACGTATTGAATTATTTCACGTACGTTAACGCCTCTTTCACGTACTGCCAGGTATATAGAAAGGGTGAGCTTCTTCCACGTATCGATGGGTATATCGGAAGGGCGCATATATAGAAAGGTTCAATATATCAGACTGACGGTATATAGATTGGGAGACCTAATACCTAGAGTGATAAGAGCCAAACCCTATCAGTGATCTCTGCAAAATGGGCACCAATGCCCCCAAATTTTTTCTTCCGGATTCACAATTGCTCAGAGGAAGCAACTATGCTGCATGGAAGACAAAAATAAAGACACAACTTGAGTTTGAAGAGATCTGGTCTGTTGTGAATGGTACTCTGACCAGATCAGCCACTGATACAACACAACAATGGTAGTTTGATAAAGTAGATCAGAAGGCCAAACTCATCATCTTGTTTGGAGTGTCTGATGATGTGCAACCCCACATTCGAGATGCCAAAACAACAAAAGATGCGTGGGATAAATTGAGTACAGTATATGAGGCCAAGAACAAGAATGTCATACTGAATTTGTAGAGTCAGTTACATACACTGAAATTCAAGCAGAATGAGAAAATTGAAGCTTTCTTAAGAAGAGTTGCAGAATTAAGGGCTTCACTTCTAGCCCTAGGAGAACTAGTCATAGATGATGCTCTTGTTCCCATTGTTCTAAGAGCACTCCCCTCTTCTTACCACATTTTTGTCACAACACTAAATGTGTCAGATACGACAGTTGGTTTTGACAAACTGGTGAACCTATTGCAATAAGAGGAAGCAATGTACAATAAGGATGATGAAGAGGAGCAGGCACTATCTTCACATCAAAAATGGAAAGGAAAAGGTAAAGGAAAACCTAATTCCCATTAGAAGTCCCAACATCAGAATCAGTATCATGGGGACAATCAACAGAAGAAGCAATGTCCTATTTGCAAAAGAGGACATGACTTAAAATATTATTGGTATAACACTTATAAGAAAGGTTCATCAAGCAACTCTGGACCAAAACAACAACAATCTGAAAAGGGACATTCTAACAACTATCACGGGTAGAAAAAGGGGAACAGGAAAAAGAAGACCCCACCAACAAGGTAATATTGTTGAGCAACAAGAACAATCAAACAATGAAGACTTCTTGTTCACTACTCGATCAAGTGAACCATCCACATCATCTAGTGATGTCTGGTATGTTGATTTGGGAGCCACTCGACACATGACCAGCCATAGAGACTGGTTTATTTCAATGAGGGACACGCCATCAAAAATCATGTTTCATTGGGAGATGATTCTTCATATATAGTTCAAGGGATTGGAAACATTTCTCTACCCCTTGGTTCATGCAAATGCAGACTATCAGATGTCCTATATGTCCCTAGGTTGACAAAGAATCTTCTTTCAGTTAGTCAACTCCTAGATCACAACCTGAAAATTGACTTTGATAGTCAATCTAGCAAGAAAACATGTTTGATTCGAGATAAATCAAGAGGCTCGAAAATAATTACAAAAGCCTCCAATGTGGGATGCATGTTCCAACTTGATTTTTTCATAGAGATGATCAAGCACTTGTGGCTAAAAATTCCACCTCAGCGCAGTTGTGGCATCAGAGATTTGGTCATGTAAGTTTCAAATATCTCGAAACACTTCGCCGACATAATATGGTACATGGGCTACCTTCTCTTCAAAAGGATACAGACAAGTGTCCTCATTTCCTAGCAGGAAAACAATACAGGGCTTCATTCGAAAAGAGTACTTTTTAAGCTCAAGGTAAACTTGACCTAGTTCATACCGATCTTTGCGATCCGATGTAGCCAAGTCATTCTAGGTTCTAGTACTTCATGCTTTGTGTTGACAACTATTCGAGGAAAATGTGGATTTTCTATCTTCGCAAGAAAAGTGAAGCGTTTGAAACCTTCAAAAAGTTCAAAGTAGTAGTTGAGAAAGAAATTGGTCGTCACATCAGAACTCTCCGCTCAGATCGAGGGGGAATTCACCAGTGATGAGTTCAGAGACTACCTACAAACTCACGGGATTCGTCAACAAATGCCTCCTCCACACACACCGCAGCAAAATGGTGTTGTTGAGAGAAGAAATCATACTATCATGGAAATGGTGTGATGCATGATCAATGATTCGGACTTGCAAAGACATTTTGGGTAGAAGCAGCAAAAATAGTAGTGTATTTGTTGAACAGAGCACCCACAACTACTCTTGATGGAATAACACCACAAGAAGCATGGTCAAAAAGGAAACCATCCATTACACACCTCAGAGTATTTGGGTGCAAAGAAAACATGCACATACCCAAACAAAACAGAAAGAAATTGGACATGAAGTCACAAAAACTCGTCTTCATTGGGTACAGTGAAGAGACTCTTGGGTATAGATTGATGGATCCTAAGACCAGAAAAGTCTACACCAACAGAGATGTTGATTTTTTTGAGAAGAAGGAAGCAGAGACTCCTCCGGACTCACATGATGTAGATTTTTCACCTATTGTAAAAATTGAAGCTAATGTTCCCTTAGAAGATGAAAGTGATGATGGGGATGATGGTGTTGATCAAATAGAACCACAACCCATGGGAACAGTTCAACATATGCCTAAATGGTGTACAAGTACATTACGAGATGTAAGATTGGATGCTCCACCGGATACATCCACCCCTAGACCACAGACTCACAATAAAGCAAGAGAAGAAGTTAACTTTTCTTTGATGAGTAGAGTTATTGAATCATATGAGCCCTCTACAGTCCAGGAAGCCCTATAATAAAAAGCTTGGAAAGCTGCCATGGATTCTGAATATCAATCAGTGATGAAGAATAACACTTAGCAGCTTGTCGATCTTCCACTAGGGAAGAAACCCATTGGATGCAAATGGATATTCAAAACTAAGTACAAAGTAGATGGGACAGTGGACAAGTACAAAGCAAGACTTGTAGCAAAGGGGTATACACAAAAAGAAGGCATTGACTATGAGGAGACATTTGCTCCCACAACTAAGATCAAAATGATCAGGATGATATTTTCTCTAGCTGCTCAGTTTGGATGGAAAGTTCACCAAATGGACGTAAAAAGTGCCTTCCTAAATGGATATTTACAAGAAGAAGTCTACATGACTCAACCTAAGGGATATGTTGTACCTGGTCAAGAAACAAAGGTATGCAGACTCAGGAAATCTCTGTATGGCCTCAAACAAGCACCCTAGGCATGGTACATCAAGATTGATGAGCATCTCGTACAACATGGATTTGTTAGAAATCCATACGATCTCAATATCTACCTCAAAAAGTAAGGGGGGAGATGGTGATTTTTTTGTCTATGTCGACAATCTAGTCATCACTGGCAGTTCAGTGAGGATGATCGATGCAACGAAGAAAGATCTTAATTGATCGTTCGACATGACCGATCTCGGGCTGATGCGCTATTGTCTTGGATTACAAGTGTGGCAGAAAGATAATCATATTTTTGTTTTCTCGATGAAATATACCAAGACTACACTCGAGAAGTTTAGGATGATGGATTGCACACCAATTTTTGCACCCATGGAGAATGATTACAATTATCTTGTTCAGATCCATCTCTGAGGTAAGTACCACTCTCTATCGGCAGCCTAATTGGGAGTCTCATTTACCTCGACCTACACTATACCGTATATCAACTTTGCAGTGAGCTATCTATCCAGGTTCATGTAGGAACCCAAAGTTTGTCATTGAAAAGCAGAAAAGCACATTTTGAGATATCTCAAAGGATCATAGGATCTTGGTCTAGAATACAAGAAGAACGAAAACTTCTTCTTGACTAGATATTCGATTCGGATCATGCAGGTAACATTGATGATAGAAAATCCACTTCGAGATTTGTATTCTTTATGGGATCTGGACCAATATCATGGGAAAGTAAGAAACAACACTTTGTATCGAGTATCATTCTGTAAGAGAAGTTGTGAGTGAAGTGATTTGGCTATGTCGCATACTTTGGAAGGACTTGGAATACCTCAGAAAACCAACCACCATGTATGTTGACAATGAAGGTGTACTCACACTTGTTCACAATCTAGTTTTTCATGAGAGAAAAAAAAACATTGAGGTTCAAGTTCATTTCATACGCGAACATGTGTTGAAGCACAACATTTAACTTCAATTTTGTCCAACTGTTGAACAACGAGTAGATATTTTTACAAATTCACTTACACGTGACAAGTTCGAGTTGTTCAGAGAGTTCCTCTCCTCATCTCTTCAGACAATGCACAATTAAGGGGGGGAATGTTAGGATAAAATATTATTATCCTAATATTAATTATGCATAGTACAATTATTTAATTAATTTTATTAATTAAATAATAATGGTTATAATACAAACCATATTTTTGTTATGTATTGTTATATGGTTTCTAAACCATATTTGTTTCTCATGGATGTTGTTATAGCTTTAACAGTATATTTGTATTTATTCATTTGTGCTTCTCGGATGATATTGGAAGCTTGTGTATTTTGCAATTTGGTTGCACCTGTGCAACTTAATCTCCTGTGTGTATTTGGCTGTGCAATATCTATAAATATTGCAGCCCATTCTCTGTAAGTTTGGTTGATTGAGATTAATATAAACTAATCATGCTTCCGCCCCTGTTTCTCGATCTACATTAGGGACTGGTGGGGATGTGGGAAAAAGCTGACATTTTTCCAAAATAACCAAAAGTAATAAGTTCAAAAAGGAAACCATTCGGCTGCATCCAATGAGAAGTAAACACATAGTTTCACCTTTCGAGCAAGAATTTTACAAGGAAAAGAACGTAGGAAATTGTAGGAAACGGGAAAACACCATTTTTCTCCGACGAAGAATTTCTTTCTCTACAAAGGTTAAAAACAAAAGATGCAAAGTCCCACACATTCCAAACATGTAAAAGAAGAACTAGAATCATTTCTCATCCATTTAAAATAGGTAAAATTTTCTAACGGTAGTAGGCGAGGGAATTTTGATTAAAAACATTGCGGGAAATGAAAATGAGCATCCGAGGAGTTTAAAACATGAATTTATTCTATGGCGGGACTCCAATTTTAACGAAATTAGATTCAAATGGGTTTGGAAAAATGAGAGGACAGTAGTTAGCTCCTTATGGGGATGATTTGGTAGAGAAAGAGGAAAAATCACGAACATTAGAGAATTTTGGGTAATCAGATCGAATCAGTGTCTTAGCCAATGGGCAATGGAGTCAAAAAGAAGCAATACCAACACAGAAGAGAACACAGAAAGGAAACCAACCAAAACAAAAACAAGGAAAGAAAAATGTTATACAAAATGTATAAAGGGACTTGCCAAAAACCGCTAGGTTTTGAATTACGTCAAAAATTGCCCACTATAAGGAAGTGGGAGAAGAACCATGCATGTAATCTAGGTAAAAGATTTTTCACCAAAAAAATGTCTAATTTGAAAAGGACCAAGCCAAAGGGAATCAAATTTACCATTGCTACCTCGAGGTTCATGCCTCTTGTCCCAAAGAAGAACATTGTCTCCCACTTGAAAAGTTACGGTTTAGCCTCTTTGTTAAATAGAGCTTTTACCTTGAGTTGATGAGCTGATATTATATCAACCACTTGTAATCTATCTTCATTCAACTTCGGAGGTACATAATTCTTTTGTCTAATGAATTGGTAAAGTGGCAGTTCGAATGTCACTTTGGTAGCCGAGCTTCAATTCCATATACCACTTGAAAAGGAGACATTCCAATGGCTCTCTTAGGTGTAATCCTATCTGCCCATAACGCATCATATAGTTTCTTATGCCAATTCCTCTTAGATTCATTAACAAGTTTATGAACAATGGTTATCAAGTTCTTGTTAGTTGATTATGCTTGCCCATTCCTTGGGGATAGTAATCTAAAGCTTGGGCAAAGGAAATGCCATAGCCATAGCAAAAATCCATCATCTCGGTAGAAGAGAAAAATTAGAAGCATTGTCGGTGATGATATTTTTGGTATCCCAAACCTTATTAAGATGTGCTCCTTGATGAAGTTACATACTACTTCAAAAGTAGTAATTTTAAGCTGGAATGGCTTCCACCCACTTGGAAAAATAATCGGTGGTAGTAAAAACATGAGTATGCCTCACACTTGAAGGTGCATTGAGTGTCCCATTGAATTCCAAACCATATTGTTGAAAAGGTTCCTGAATCACCACTAATTTGAGAGGTAAAGAAGCCAATTTCAGTCTTTAAATAAAGGTTTGACATGTTCCACACTTGCCTACCCACTTCATGCATCTTTGAATAGGGTGGGCCAATAATACCTAGCACGGAGGATTTTGTGATCCATGACAGCAGAAGTGAAATGACCTCCACGAGCTGGTCATGAAAGGATGAGAACAATTTATTTTGCTTCTCTTTTCAACACATTTCAAAAACCTTCCATATATTCCACATTTGAATAACGCATTTTCCCACAACACATATTACGAAAACCTTACTTTTATGGCTCTCTTATCCTCGGCACTCAAATGGGATGGACATTCTCCATAAGTTAGAAAGTGTGCAATTCCATCATATCATTCGTCGGTTGGTGAGGAAAATAACAACAGGGGATATTAACTTCCTCCTTGGACAATTTGGCATCAACTCCTTTAGCAATGAGTTCACATAAGCCCTTTCCTCAAACTATCTTGAACTCAAAATTATACTCAAAATATAACTTGAACTCCATTAGCAATGAGTTCACATAAGCCCTGTCGATGTCAAGATTATACTCTTGAACTTTGGCTACCCAATTGCCTCTCTTGGTTCCAAATTCTTGTTGTGTAAGAATGAATTGAATAGTTGTATCAGAGCACAAGCACAATAGAATGAGAGTTGAGGATGTAAAAATGAAATTGCTTCACATATTTGACCACCGCAAAAAGCATGTTTCTCCATCATGGTGTACTTCAGCTCATAGGATTTCAAAATATAACTCATGAATGCTATTGGGAGTTCATGACGTTCGAATTCTCGAGGTTAACACAATATTTAGAGTACTTTCAATAGCATAGCAATAGATAATGAAGTCCTCGCTATACTCGGGCATGCCAAGATTAGAGTCTTCGTTATAGCTCTCTTGATGTATTTAAATGCAACTTTTCCTTTAAAGGACCAACCAATATTCTACTTCCCTTTCATCATGGGGGATATGTTCAAAGTAAGTTCAAAAAAATCAAGTATGAATCTTCTTAAGAAGTTGATCTTGCCAAAGAAATAGTGCACACCCTTCTTGCTTTTGGGAAGAGGGATCATTGAATCATCTGGACTCTTTCTAGATCAATGTTTATCCCCTCCTTGGAGACAATGTGTCCTAATAATTTTCCCTTGGTGACACAAGTGACATATTTCTTGGGATTCAAGGAGATGGAATGCTCTCTACACTTTTGGAGGATAGTTTTAAGGTGTTAGAAATGATCATCTCTGGTTTTGAAAACACAATCGGATCATCAAGGTATACAACTATGAATTTTCCCTTAAGACTCCCAAAGGCTAGGTCCATTGCCCTCTGAAAGGTGCCACCAGCATTGATGAGGCCAAAATTTATTCTCCTATAATCAAAGGTGACCCAAGGAGTGGTAAAGGAAGTCTTATGTTGATCCACAACACTTAATTCTACTTGAGAATCCATCAAGCATGGAAAACATTTATGAACCTGTAACAACCTGCAACACTTGATCCATTATGGGGAGAGGGTAATTATCCTTCAAAGATGCTTGATTAAGATTCCTAAAATCAACACAAATATGAATCTCACTATTCTTCTTCCCGATAGGCACAATATTATTAAACCACATTGAATGGTGAATGGGGAAAATGATCTTAGCCTCCAATAAATTTTGGATCTCTTGAAAGATTATATCGAAATTTTAGGGTTTTACTACCTTTGCTTTTACTTTGGAAGGGCTTGATCCCAGGTTTTGGAGGAATGAAATGTCGTATCTCTTCGGCTAAAAATCCTTGAGATCATCATAAGAATATGAAAGAACATCAACATACCTTTTCAATAGATTTGTTGCTTTCTCCCTCTCCTCTTGTGTGCAACACTTTCCAATGTTTACAAGCATGGGTTCATTAAGACTCCCAATGTTTATCTTTTCATATTCATTAGACTTTTGAGATCCTTTCAAGTTTTGAAATCGATGTACCTATCATGTTTATCAAATAACTCTTCCAAAATTACCAAACCTTTAGGTATCTTATTACCTTTTAGTTTTATGCAACCATCATGATCCATTTCTTATTTGTTATCTTCTTCATTTGGGGAACACAGTCTCTAGGTAGATTTCCACTTCCTTCAAAAATACAGATTGGTCAAACTTATCTCGAGTTCAAGGAAGGAAAGCAAGTGTTGATCATCATTAAAGACATGCTAATTATTTTCATTATCGGGCACACTAGGCCTATGAATTATCTTAATTGTGAATTTGTCTTGGGAGACATCTAGAAGAGGGATTAGTAGAGACCCCAAGATAGCATAGGAATCATACCTGGTGTTTCTTTTCCTTGGCATGGCTTCAACTGAAAAGGCATCAAGGAACTCAATGGAATCCCAAACTAGATTCCTGTAATGTTTCAACCTTATATTCTTCAATTGAAAAATATCTCTAACTTTTTTACAATCAGCTCTGCATCTCCACGAGAAAGGATATTCTTGATCCCCATCTCTTTTTCCATGTTTAAACGAGGATGTGAGCCTTGTACTCAGTTGTATTATTTGTGTTTTTGAATTGGAGCTTGAAAGAGAAAGGGTGAATTTTACCTTCGGGAGAAATAAGCACCACACCAGCTCTAGAACCAACTATGGAGCAACTCCCATCAAATTCCATTAAATAAAAATGCAATTAGGATCAATAAGCACTTCCTTAGGATGATTAGCCTCATCTTGTGACATGATAATGTAGTTACTATGACCAATGTCCTCATAAAGTATTTGTGCCTTTGGGTCATCTATTTTTTATATGATATATTAAGTTTGTTTCTCAGCGGTAGCTTCTTCATTTTCCCATTAATCGAATAAGAGCATGTGAGAAATCCATCATGATTTCTCCTCCAACATATTTGTAAAAATTTCTACTCAAGACATCTTTGTAGGAAGGGGGAATATTAGCTACCAAAATGGTGGCTAAAACTCTTTTCTCTGGAAAAGTAGCAAAGGTTACTTGTGTATCCTTGATCCTTCGAACCAATGGCACTTCTCTAATTTCATTTGATTAACATGAACCAAAAGTGTAGGTTAGGGTTAAGCCTAGGGCATGAGCTACCTTATCAGGCATCACATTATTTGAAGAACCAGAACCAATAACACAATTGTTGAGTTTGTGGCCAGCTATGAGGAGAGTAACAAAAAATGTTTTGATCTTCTCATCGGATGAAGTGACTGCTATGAGAAGGCCTGGTTGAGATGAAGGAGAAGGAGTGGGAAAGATACCTTTAGAAATAGGGTATGAAGGCTTGGATTTGGAGTTTACAAAGTCTACCATCTTAGAAAAGGCCTTGGGATGGGTTTGGTTGAATTTGGCTTTTGACGTTTGGATCTTAGTTTTCTTAAGATGGTCAATAATGTCAAAATAACCAGAGGTAGATGGAGCATCATTGACAGGAGTAGATGAAACTTTTGACTTATCAAATCTATCATTTGAAGGAAAATAAATTTTAGGAGAAGAAATAAAGGAGGAAGAAACATTAAAACTTACCTTGGGTGTGGAAGAAGTTGGAATAGGAGTCCCTCTCCTTGCAATCACTGGAATGACCATAGGTGGATCCTTAGATCTTTTAGTAGGCTACACCACTTTCTCCTTCTTGTTGGCTTGTTCATGAGTCATGACAACATATGATTCATTGTTCATCTCTGTAACTCTTTCTTCATAATCATCCTCTTCATCTATACCCTCCTCGGTGGTGAGAAAATAGATGTGAGATCCACTTAAATCTTCTAATTCTTCATCAAATTCCTCTTCATGTTCTTCACAGATTTCATTTTCCTCCTCATCATCGTGGTCTAGCACTTCACATGTTGCATTGACTATAACTTTAACAGTGGGCCTTCAATTTCCAATTGCGAGTAGAGGGCGACCGATTCTGGGATGAAAGTTCTTCCTAGGAACATCCTGATAAGGAGCATGCTTGGTGAATTGCTTCTTGAGAGAAATAAGATCATTAGCAAGTTTCTGTACCAACTGATCTATATTAGCTCCAGGAGAAGATGTGGAAGAAGGAGATGCTTTGGATTTGGATGATTCTCTCCTTAGCTTTCCAGATATGATCAGATCATCTTCAACACTGACAAAAAATCTCGAATCAACATCTAAAGTGGGAAGATTAGCTCTTCTAAGTGCATAGCTCACTTCAGGTAGTTGGGCATTAAGGAAGAAACATTTTTGAATCTGATCCATAGGGTGTGTGTTTTGTGGGATCTTGTTAACCAACCTATTGAATTTGGCCACAAATTCCCTCATGGGATCATGTGACTCTTTCTTGATTTGAGAAATATGGGCCAAGAGGGACTGTACATCCTCAGCTAATTTGAAACGCTGCTCAAACTGAGTTGTCATGGTGTTCCAATTGGTGATGGATCCAGTAGGGAGATGATAAAACAATTCAGCAAATTTTCTTGCATGTCTCTACAAAACTTCTAACGATATATCCTCATGTTAAACTATGAGAACACCACAAGAAACAATGAAGGCTATAATATGTTCATTTGGATGAACCTTCCCATCACCTTTGAATTTAGGAAAATTCTTTTTATTACCTCTAGGAAATTCATGCAATGACTAGGGAAGAGCAAGAGGCCTAACCCTTTGGCCCCAAGGAAGATGAGCTTCCATCCTTGGAAATATTGTTTGGAGAGGAACTGAAACACTAGGAAGAATAAAAGCATGCAAATTAGGAATGATCTGTTCTTGAGGGATGTCACTCCTCGAAGTTTTGTTTCTATCAAGAGGAGTGCTTAGAGATCTTGTTCCTCTTCTTTTTCTTGATGAAGAGAGAGAGAAACATTGATGATCCAAAAGTTGGAAATGAGGGTCTTATTCCCCAAGGGTTCTTCTACCCTGAGTTTATCTTGGAGTCACTAGATCAAAGATGATCAAGAGGTTGTTATTCAAAAATGGAATCCATTTTGCAATGAATTCCCAAAGAGAGTCACCAAAAATTGTTGGGTTTCAGAATGGAACATGGGTTGAAACTACATTCGAAGACAACAAGTCTCTCCTCTTTAATGGGATAGGTTCCCTTATTGAAAGCAGGAAAAAAATGTAAATGTATATAACTCTCAATGTTTGGAACCCGTAGCCTAGTTCGTTTCCATACTCAAAATATTATCAATCAGAAGGAATGGAAGAATAAAGAGATGGGAGAAGGAAGAAAACAACAATTCTTTTGGGAAATATAGATAGTAGTATCTCCCTACTCACATTGAACCAGGAAAATATAGAAAAGGTTCAATTACTTCACAACCAATGTAAATCAGAGACGCAACGCTTGACGTTCTAAAGCTTACAAAGACAAAAACACAAAGTTTCTATTAAATGCAAAACAAATGATCCATTGAATAGAGAAAGGAGAGAGAAAGATGTAACAAAGGAAAATGACAAAAATAACTTCTATATTTAATTTCTTTAGAATTTACAACCTTCTCGTAAAACTAGAATCCCTTTTCCATGGTTGAAACCATGTTCTTATAACAATCTGTACATCCATACTTTTTCCCCAAGAAAAGAATATCCAAAAGGAATAATGTTTATTGCAGATCCTATTTTAGAAAGTAACATGAAACAAACACACTCATGAAAAATGGAGGTTCAAAAAGGTGAATATTTTGTCGGTTCAAGCATGATTACTTTAGTAGGGTACATCTCATGATTTTCTTCTTCATGTGGTCCTACTATTTGTACCTTTTAACCACTTTCATAACACTCAAGTGCTTACTATAACTTTTCTCATTTTTATCGCGTATGCCCTATAAATTCCATTTTCGATAACCAAACTTTACATCTCGTTAAATTTATCGATTTTTCTCCACAATAAACTGAAAATGCATCTCATGGAGAAACGACAAGGATACGAGAAAAAATAATGAAGAATGATCCTTTTTTTGCGTTTTCCAAAGCTCATGTATGTTAATGGCGTTAAAAATAGATGTGTTTGTTTGGCTATCTTTTCCCCTTTTATCTTCAAATTTGGACCCTACACATGGCAAGATCTAAGCAATAACGATCCTGGGGGAGAAATCTACATTTCTTGATATTTGGGAGAAAAAGCATGATTTCTCATTTTTCTCCGTCCCTCCGCATTTCTACCAAAATCTAGACACGTGGCGCCATCTGAGTGGCTGAGGAAGTGCAGTTCAAATCTTCCATTTAAACTCTTTTTAACAAAAATCTCAAATTCTAGAAAACCTCTGCCGCAACGTTTTGAATTTTCAACGTGAACACGTGGCACACCACGATTAGAAAAAGGGTCCCGGCTCGGTTTGTAACATTTTAAACCTTTGGTGAAAAAGGCTCAAATTCTCAATTTCCTCTACAGGCCCACTGTTCGGATTTCATTCTTCAACACATGGCATCATGTTACTTTGGTTATGAGGATGTGCTTCACTTTTTATCTGTTTTGAAAAGGGAAAAAATTCCAACCTTTCCCCACAAATTCCATGCCTCCGCCATTGAATTTTCAACGTGAACACTTGTCCCTTCTAGATTTGTTGTTGTCCTCTCATTTTTCCCCACCCTTTCGAATCTAATTTCATGAAAATTAGAGCCCTGCCATAGAATAAATTCATGTTTTGAACTCCTCAGATGCTCATTTTCATTTCCCACGATGTTTTTAATAAAAAATTTGTTAGTCTATTGCCATTAAAATGATTTACCTATTTTCAATGGATGGGAAATGATTCTACTTCTTCTTTTATGCATTTGGAATGCATGAGACCTAACATCTTTTGTTTTTAACCTTTTGCAGAGAAAGAAATTATTCATCGAGAGAAAAAAATGTCATTTTCCTGTTTCCTACAACTTCCTACATTCTCCTCCCCTTCAAATTCTTGTTCGGAAAGGTGAAGCTAAGAATTTTCTTCTCATTGGATTTTGGAATTTGATGGGAGTTGTTCCTTAGCTAGTTCTGGAGCTGGTGTGGTGGTTATTTCTCTTGAAGGGAAAGTTCACTGTTCTCTTTCAAGATCCAATTCAAACACAAATAATATAGCTGAGTACAAGGCTCTCATCCTTGGTTTAATCATGGAAAAAGAGATAGGGATCAAGAATATCCTTGCTCATGGAGATGCAAAGTTAATTGTAAAATAATTCAGAGATATTTTTCAAGTGAAGAATAGAAGGTTGAAACATTACAAGAATCTAGTTTGGGATTCCATTGAGTTCCTTGATGCCTTTTCAATTGAAGCCATGCCAAGGGAAAGAAACACCAGGGCTGATTCCTTGGCTATCTCGGGGTCTCTACTGATCCCTCATCCATATTTCTCCCAAGATAAATTCACCATTGAGATGATTCATAGGCCTAGTGTGCCTGAAAATGCAAATAATTGGTAGGTCTTTAATGATGATCAACACTTGCTTTCCTTCCTTGAACTTAGAGATAATTTTGACCAGTTGTACTTTGAAGGAAGTGGAAATCTACCTAGAGAGTGTGTGCCCCTAAATGAAGAAGATAACAAATAAGAAATGGATCATGATGGCTACATAAAACTAAAAGGTAATAAGATACCTAAAGGGATGGTAAGTTTTGAAGAGTTATTTGATAAACATGATAGGTACATCAAGTCTAAAACTTCCAAAGGAGCTAAATAGTATGCTGACTATGAAAAGATAAACATTTGGATTCTTAATGAATCCATGATGGTAAACATTGGAAAGTGTTGCACACAAGAGGAGAGGGAGAAAGCGGTAAATCTGTTGAAAAGGTATGCTGATGTTGTTGCATATCCTTATGATGATCTCAAGGATTTTCATCCAAAAGAGATGCAACACTTCATTGCTCTAAAGGGTAATAAGATAACAAAGAAGAAATGGATCATGATGGCTACATAAAACTAAAAGGTAATAATATACCTAAAGGGATGGTAAGTTTGGAAGATTTATTTGATAAACATGATAGGTACATCAAGTCCAAAAATTCCAAAGGAGCTCAAATCTGTGACTATGAAAAGATAAACATTGGGAGTGTTAATGAACCCATGCTTTGGTAAACATTTGAAAGTGTTACACACAGAGGAGAGGGAGAAAGCAACAAATCTGTTGAAAAGGTATGTTGATGTTCTTGCATATTCTTATGTGCAACACTTTCTAATGTTTACCAACATGGGTTCATTAAGACTCCAGAAAACTATTCGAGATCCTTTAGAAGTTTTGGACTTGATGTACCTATCATGTTGATCAAATAAATCTTCCAAACTTACCATCCCTTTAGGTATCTTATTACCTTTTAGTTTTATGCAGCCATCATGATCCATTTCTTCTTTGTTATCTTATTCATTTGGGGGAACACACTCTCTAAGAATATTTCCACTTCCTTCAAAGTACAACTGGTCAAAATTATCTCTGATTTCAAGGAAGGAAAGCAAGTCCCGATCATCATTAAAGACCTACCAATTTTTTGCATTGTCGGGCATGCTAGGCCTATGAATCATCTCAATTGTGAATTTATCTTCGGAGACATCTAGATGAGGGATCATTAGAGACCCCGAGAGATATAAGGAATAAGCTTTGGTGTTTCTTTCCCTTGACATGGCTTCAATTTAAAAGGCATCAAGGAACTCAATGGATTCCCAAACTATATTCTTGTAATGTTTCAACCTTCTATTCTTCACTTGAAAAATATCTCTAACCTATTTTACAATCAGCTCTGCATCTCCATGAGCAAGGAGGTTCTTGATCCCCATCTCTTTTTCCATGTTTAAACAAAATATGATAGGCTTGTTCCCAGGTTGTATTATTTGTGTTTTTAAATTGGAGCTTGAAAGAGAAAAAGTGAATTTTCCCTTCGGGATAAATAAGCACCACACCAGCTCTAGAACCGAGTTGAGGAGAAAATCCCATCAAATTCCATTAACTCCAAATGTCATTAGGATCAATAAGAACTTCCTTAGTATGGTTAGCCTCATCTTGTGATATGATAATTTAGTTACCATGACTAATTTCCTCATAAAGTATTTGTTCCTTTGGGTCATCTATTTTTACAGGATATATTCGGTTTGTTTCTCGGAAGTAGCATATTCTCTTTCCCATTCACTGGAATAAGAGCATGTGACCAATTTATAATGATTTCTCCTCCAACATATTTGTAAAAACTTCTACTCAGCAGCATGTTGTAGGAAGGGGGAATATCAGCTACCAAAATGGTGGCTAAAACTCTCTTCTCTAGAAAAGTAGAAAAGGTTACTTGTGCATCCTTGATCCTTACAACCAATGGCACTTCTCTACTTTCCATTAAGTAACATGAACCAAAAGTGTGGGTTAGGGTTAAGCATAGGGCATGAGCTACTTTAGTAGGCATCACATTATCTAAAGCACTAGAATCAATAACACAATTATTGAGTTTGTGGCCAGCTATGAGGAGAGTGACATAAAATGGTTTGATCTTCTCATTATATTAAGTGACTGCTACCACAAGGCTTGATTTTTATGAAGGAGAAGGAGTGGGCAAGAGTCCTTTAGAACTAGCGGATGAAGGCTTGGATTTGGAGTTTACAAAGTCTACCATCTTAGGAAAGGCCTTGGGATGGGTCCGTAGAATTCAGCTTCGAGATTTGGATCTTACTTTTCTTGAGATGGTCAATAATGTCAAAAGAACCAGAGGTAGATGGATCATCATTGATAGGATTAGATGAAACTTTTTACCTATCAACTTTATCATTTGAAGGACAATAAGTTTTAGGATAAGAAACAAAGGAGGAAGGAACAATGGAACTTACCTTGGGTGTGGAAGAAGTTTGAATAGGATTTCCTCTCCTTGTAATCAATGGAATGACTATACAAGGATCCTTAGATATTTTAGTAGGATGCACAATTTTTTGCGTCTTGTTGGCACAACTCACGAGCCATGACAACATATGATTCATTTTTCATCTTTGTAACTCTTTATTCATAATCATCATCTTCATCTATACCCTCAGTGGTGAGAAAATGGACGTGAAATCCACTCAAATCTTCTAATTCTTCATCAGCTTCCTCTTCATGTTCTTCACATTTTTCATTCGCCTCCTCGTCATTAAGATCCAACACTTCACATGTTGCATTGACTAGAACTTTAATACGTGGGCATTCAATTTCCATCGATCTGAGTAGAGGAAAACCAATTCCTAGGTTGAAATTTCTTCCTAAGAACATCCCGATAAGGAGTTTGATAGGAGAACTAATTCTTGAGAGGAATAAGATCATTAGCAAGTTTTTGTACCAACTGATCTCGCATTAGCTCTAGGAGAAGATGTGGAAGAAGGAGATGCTTTATATTTGGATGATTCTCTCCTTATCTTGCCGACATGATCAGATCATCTTCAACATTGACATCAAATCTCTTATCAACATAATAAGTGGAAATATTAGCTCTTCTAAGTGCATAGCTCACTTCAGGTAGTTGGGAATTAAGGAAGAAATATTTCTGAATCTGATCCACAGAGCGTGTGTTTTGTGGGATCTTGTTAACCAACTTGTTGAGTTTGGACACAAATTCCCTCATGGGCTCATGCGACTCTTTCTTTATTTGAGAAATATGGGCCAAGAGGGCATGTACATTCTTAGCTGGTTTGAAATGTTGCTCAAACTAGGTAATCATGGTGTTTCAATTGGTGATGGACCTAGCGGGGAGATGATAAAACAATTCAGCAACATTGTCTTGCAATGTCTCTACAAAAATTCTAACCAATATATCCTCATGTTCAACTCTAAGAACACCACAAGCAATAATGAAGGCCACAATATGTTCATATGGATGAACCTTCCCATCACCTCTGAATTTAGAGAAATTCTTTATATTGCCTCTAGGAAATTCATGCAATGGCTAGGAAGAGCAATATGCTCAACCATTTGGCCCCAAGGGAGAGGAGCTTCCATCCTTGGAAATATTTTTGGAGAGTAACTAAAACACTAGCAAGAATCAAAGAATGCAAATTAGGACTGATTTGATATTGAGGGATGTCACTCCCAAAATTTTTCTCTCTAGCAAGAGGAGTGCTTGCAGATCTTGTTCCTCTTCTTTTTCTTGTTGATGAAGGGAGAGAGAAACCTTGATGATCTAGAAGTTGAAAATGAGGGTATTCTTCCCCAAGGGTTCTTCTACCCCAAGTGTATCTTGGATTCGCCAGATCAAATATGATCAAGAGGTTTTTATTCAAAAACTGGAATCCATTTGCAATGAATTCCCTAGTGGAGTCGCCAAAAATTGTTGGGTTTTAGAATGGAACATGGGTTGAAACCACAGTCAAGGGACAACAAGTCCCTCCTCTTTAATGGGAGAGGTTCCCTTCTCAAAGCAAGAAAAAAAAGAAGAAATATACAACTCTCAATGTTTGGACACTAGTATCCTAGATCATTTCCATACTCAAAAGATTATCAATCAGAAGGAATGGAAGAATAAAGAGATGGGAGAAGGAAGAAAAAAATTTATTTTGGGAAATATAGTTAAGAGAGTATCTCCTTACTCACATTGAACCAAGAAAATATAGAAAAGGATCAATTACTTCACCACCACTACAAATCTGCTGAGACACAAAGTTCTAAAGATTACACAGGACTTAACACAAAGTTTCTATTGAAAGAAAAATAAATGATTCATTGAATCAAGCAAGGAGAGAGAAAGATGTAACATAGGAAAAAGAAAGAAAATAAATTTTGTATTGAATTACTTGAATTAACAACCTTACCGTAAAACCAAAATCCCTTTTCCGTGGTATTTGAAACCATGTTCTTATAACAATCCACGTACATCCATACATTTTCTCCAAGAAAATAATATCCAAAAGATATAATGTTTGTTGTAGATCCGCTTTTGGAAAGTGACATGAAACAAACACACTCATGAAAAATGGAGGTTAAAAAAGGTGAATATTTCATCAGTTTGAGAATGATTACTTTATTAGGGGGCATCTCATGATTTTATTATTCATGTGGTCCTACCATTTCTACCTTTTAACCACTTTCATAACACTCATGTGCTTATAGGTAAGTTTTCTCCTTTTTATCATGTATGCCCGATAAAACACGTTTTTTGATAACCAAACTTTACATCTCTCTAAATTTATCGATTTGGCTCCACAATAAACCCAAAATGCATCTCATGGAGAAATGAAAAGGATACAAATAAAAATAATGAAGAATGATCCATTTTTGCATTTTGCAGAGCTCTGGTTCATTAATGGTGTTAAAAACCAAATGAGTGCATTTGGCTATCTTTTCCTCTTTTTCTCTTCAAATTTGGACCCTACACATGGCAAGATCCAAGCAAAAATGGCCCTGGGGGAGAAATCAGCATTTCTTGATATTTGGGAGAAAAAGCATGATTTCTCATTTTGCTCCACCCCTCCGTAGCTCGCCAAAAGCCGGGAACTCACTACTATCGAAGTGGTTGAGGAAATGCGGTTCAAATCTGCAATTTAAATTATTTTTAACAAAAAGCTCAAATTCTCAAAAACCTCCACTGGCCCACTTTGAATTTTCAATGTGAACATGTGGCACACCATGATTGGAAAAAGGGATCACGACTCAATTTGCAACATCTTAACCCTTTGGTGAAAAAGGCTCGATTCTCAATTTTCTCCGCAGCCCACTATTTTGATTTCATTCTTCAACACATGGCATCATGTGACTGGTTTTGGTGATGTGCTTTACTTTTTATCTATTTTGAAAAGGGGAAAAATTCCAACCTTTTCCCGTGAAATTCCATGCCTCCGTCGTTGACGCTTTCAATGTGAACACATGTCCCTTCCTAATTTGTTGTAGGCCTCACCTTAGAAATTATCCCTTTTGCATGGGTGGGGCCATGGGTCAATTTATAAATTTTCACCCTTCCGCCGGAATGCCTTAGAGAATAAGATGGATCCATCACCTCAAACGTCCACCAAAATTGCTTGAGCCAATCATGGACTTGTTATCTCTCAAAAGTATACCCTATAGAGAGATGGCTATAGGTTTTCTAAGCTTACATAAATGATCTCTCTTTCATAGATACAATGGAAACACCTCAGGTCTGTGCGTATACCTATTTTGAGGCGAGTCTCTAATATCAAGGTCGGTTCCTTGTTTTTGTATTAAACTATTTTATGGGAGTTTTAGGGTAAAAGATGACTATAAAAATGATTAAAACTAAGGTGATACAACAAATTTGTATGAGGGCTCGATTGAGTATATGCACAACCGATCTGGGAAGGATTCTTGATGCACGAACCAATAGTTTTTCTAAAAATATATAAGCGAAAAACACTTGATTGCACCGAGGTAGCATAACAACAAGTACTTTCAATAAGTTAACATGCACATTAAAATTTAAGTAGAAAAGACTAAAAATTATAGCAGGGTAAGGTGGTTAATCAGGGAATTTGCATTCACAATATTAATATAACATACACAATACTGCAAAATAACTTGGAAAGGCAGAGAACACTTCACACTCAGAGGGAAAAACTGGCAAAATTTACTTCAGTACTCATATATCCAAAAGTCCTCCAGAATCCTACTTGTACTTTGCAAAGGCACACAATATATAGAAAAATAAATTTCCCACCCTTCCTAAAAATAGACTAAGGCTGTACTCACCCACGCATCCTAATTTTATCCTTTATTTAATAATAAATAAAGGGATAAAATAATACAAACTAGAGTATGCAATTAAAAATAGGCATTAATAGCCTTATTTACAATGTAGTCAAATTGAAGTTGATTGTTCTATTTTTAAGAAAAGAATGGGTGAATAATTTGCTAATAATAATAAAATTTCTTGCTAGGCAAGTCTCACTCCTTAGCATGCAAATTCATCTTCTTCTCTGTTTTGTCTTCTTGTGAAGCATGCAAAAATAAACTCCTGTATTGTGCTAGCTCCATGTGGGGACCACCCTTTGATATATGGATTTGACTTTATTTGAGTTTGGCCACCTTGTGGACTTAGAAAATTATTGTGTTTGAAATAATATAAGGGGCACTTTGTTTTAAAAGAGGGGCACCATATTACATTCGGCCACCTTGTGGACTTGGCACATCACTATGAGACCTGCCACCTTTGCATTGTTTACTACCATGCATAGTTGTCGGCACTTGATTTATTTGATACATTGCATGGTTTATATTTTAAAGTTTCACCTTTTTGGTGATCATTGGCAATATAACGTTGATCGGTCCTGTTTCGTAATTTTATTTTATACACTATATTATAGACGTTGGAAGTCAATGAAATGATTTTCGTATTGACACGTGGGCTGGCCCCTTCTCCATGGTGACTCGCCTTAGGAAATATTGTCAGTTGCATTTGTAACTAACCCTAATCAAAAGAGAGTAACTCAGGTCTGTGTGGAAGTTGGTGATCATCCTAGGATGTCGATCTCTGTACATTTTCCATGGTGACCATTAATATGTAACATGTGGTTATGTTTTTTAAAGTTGGTAATTAATGTGGTTGGTGGGAAGCTAGCCGTGGCTATTATTTTATCTCTAAGCTCATTTCTTAGATCGTTGATCCATTGTACTTGGTGAATTTGAGTTGTTGATTCTTGACCCTCGGTTAGGGTTTCTAATCTCGAATTAATTGTGGTTGGTGTTATTTTACCCAAGTGGTTTACTTTGAATGCGAAGCTTGACCTCTCCGGCCTTTGATCTGTGTACTTGATATTTTTGATCATTGATCGCTAACTCCAAGTGAGTTAGGTTAAGTTAAGCTCAAGTGGGTGAGTTAAAACAACTCGAAGTCCCTCATTTGGTCATTTCACATTTGGTTTTGAGGGTGAAGTCCTTACAAAATATTTCTTCGACGCCATGGTTGAAATTTTCGAGCTTAGCTCTGTTCATTTTCGGCCTTCGAAATCTTTGTGTGATATTTCAGTATCTGTCTTGTATCGATGAGCTCAAATTTTCTGATGAAAAAGGGTTTCCTTCCTGTGAATGTGTTTTTATGAGTTTTTGGAACTCAGTGAGGCTTTTGGACACCATTTCTATTCCTTTTGAGTTCTATTAATTTGGATTTTCTCTCAGACTTGCATTATGAATGTTCCTTGTCTCTGTATTTTGGTGTTTATTCTCTGTTCTTTTCTGAGATCCACCATTGTTGGGGCTTCAAAGCTCGATTTTGATTTCTTTTGGCCTTATTAGCTCTGTGTGGTCATTTTTGAAGCTTGGTTTCTTCTTTTCGAGCTTGGCCTTTGTGGAAAAGACCCTCTGTGTTCTTCACTGAGGCCACCATTCTTGTTCTCTTGGAGCTCGGCCCTGTGCAACTATGAATACATGCTTGTATGATTTGGTTTTCGACTATTCCTTTTCAAAGCTCTGATAAGAATTTTTGGCTCCTTTATCTTTGAGGATTCAGCCTTTACCGTTTGAACTTCTTTCGACCATGGTTTAGAGGTAACTCTAGATTCACCCCTTTTATGGATGGCTCAGTAGTATAAATACTCTATTTTGCTTGATATTGATAAGCTTGTGTCACCATAACTTTCTTGGTTATTACTATTAGCTTTCCTCGAACCGTCTATGGAGAGTTTTCTAGATAGTTTACGTTCTGGGTATTTCATATTTTGCTTGACTATCTCTAGATCTAGATTTTTCATTGAGAGTTTTATCTGTATGTTCTTACGGGCCTATGTTTTTTTCTTTGTACTTTGACTTCTCTGGCATTAAAATGGTGACTGTAGGTGTATGTTGGTTACAAAATCTACTCATACCCTGATTAAGAGCTTTCAAAAGACAAACCAGAAATTTAAATCTTTAATCGAGAAGTCTCAAATTGTATCTTATTTTCATATTTGTACATTCTTAACCTTTGATAGTCGCTCCACTTAGTCTTCTTTATGATTTCTTTGCTTATTCCTCTACGACCATGTGGGTTTATCACCATTGTGTGATTGCAGGGGTTTTGATATGGATTTCTTCTAAAACCTGTTTTCCATTGGAGTCCTATATTCCACGATGGCCACCATTTTCTTCTTGAAGCTCACCCTTTCCCCTTTTTTGAGATTTTATTTTAAGTAGCCAACGTTTTTATCACTTGAAGATATATACACTGTTATTCTTTAATACATTACTTGGAGGCTATTCTGAACACCTGTATCTTCTATTTTTCATAGCTCTTCCAATTATATTAATGTAAAATGCTATTTTGAGACTGCCTTCATTAAGGAAATTCTATTCTTTGGCTGAGAGTAACTTCTTGTGATTAAAGTCTTGAGTTATACTCATCCCTTTTACTCCGAGCCTGAAATGATATCCCTGTTCTAAATAGATATTTATACTTTAGATTTGGGTTATTATAACTTTTGTAGCTTTGAATTTTTCTAATGATGAAGTTTCCTTTACTTATTATTTGGAACTAGAATAGTGGCTTCACTTTGATAGTTTCTTTTACTTATCTCATTGCCTATACTTTGTGAATCCTTCAAACTCATAAACTAGTTCTACCATCATCTTGGGACTGTAATATATAGTTATTTTGAAGAAAATAAAGTGTTATCTTGTTCAAAACTATATCTATATGCTTGAATCCTCTACAACTCTTTAACTTGGATATGAGAGCCATTTGTATGTTATTTACCTTGTATTCTGAAGATGATGATCTGATGCACAATTTAACCTTTCTACTCCAAGTTTGATCTTTTCCTAGAATAGGTAATGATGTTTTACATGCTTGCCTTCTTGTTCTTGTTAGCATGAGGTACTGTTTACTTGTTTGCAAAACAAAATCTAAATTTGATGATTTCCTAAATGCAAGTCTAAACCTGTAATCTTTGTATTCCTTTATTTCAAATTTTGAGATGGTCCTTTGTAATATTGTAAGTGGCTTTCTGGAAATTGTAAACAATTCTTCACCTGCTGTAACACCATTTTTAGGCATAAGCCTTGACTTAGATGCTTTATTGAAATACTGCAACCTGTTTCTTTTACTTAGATGCTTTTATTTCCTTGATAGTAGTATTTCTGGCATGTTGGAAAATTTTGAAAGTTGATTTTACATGGCGAAGCCCTGCCAATTTTTTCCAAAATTATCTCTCTTTTCAAAACATCTTCAAACTGGACATGTTCCTTGCTGCAAGTATCCCCTCTTATTCTAAAAATTTGAGCTCATGAAGACCTATAGCTTACTTCAAATTGTTCCTGTATATACTTTTAATGTCATCATGAGATAGATTCTTTTGTTCACCTATAATGGCTTCTGCTTATGTTGTAGATGAGTACTACCTTGCTTGAATGAATGTACTTCATTGATATTGTAGTAATTTTGTGCTCTCATATCTACTTTATTTTGAAAACTGCAACTTAGAAAAGCTGAAATTTGTAAGATAATCTTGGAATTTCAATTCACTTCAGCTATTTAAGTTATAAAGAATTATTTTCTACATTATATACTACATTTCCTTTCATTTACAACTTTGATATGTATGTTAAAAAATATGAAATGTTGATTTTACATGGTGAAGCCCTATCAATTTTTTTCTAGAATCTTCTCTCTCATCCTATTTCAGTTGTAATCATTTTTGCTTTTATCTTCAGCTTATTGAAACTTCATTCTACTTCCTCTTTACAAACTGAAAAATGTACTTCTATTTTCCATTCTCTCTGTTGAGCTCTAACCTCTTCCATTTTTAGAATGTTTGTTGAACTTTGAGTTACACCTTTTCTTCTTCTTATGACTTATGACTTATGACTTATGACTTATGAGTTAGGATGTACTTATGACTTATTTATTTCTCTCTTTGGCTACGAAACAGTTAGGAAATATTTAGGCTTTTTGGCCTCTCTTATGTCCATGTTTTCTTCTTTCTTTTCACTTCCTTCTTTCTGAGTGATTAAAGCATGCATGTAGTTTGTCCTTCAAGTAGAATACATCTCTTATTTAGGGGAAGATTCATATACACAAAGTAGGATAGTGTAGGAATATGGTTTGATCCCTGAGCTCATAACTGATGGTTGATTTGTTTTTACTTTTCAGGTACCATGATTTGAGGATGAAGGAGTTGGCTAGGAGATGCTCTACACAAGGAAGAATACATAAGGAAATGATGGGTTCACCCTCATACTCCTTTGATTTCTCCTTCATACATGTGTATATTTCTTTTCAGTAGTTGTACTTTACTTTTTAGTTACATCCCACGGCTTGTGTGGGAAACATTTGTTTCTCCTTGTGAATAAAACATTGAATTCTGTAAATGAGTTATATATCTATTTCTGCATTTCTACTTTCTGTATGGATTGTATAATGAACTAAACAACTCAGTAACATAATTGAATATCTTAATCATAAAGGAAAGAACATTGAATAGAACTTGTAACATTCAGTAATGAACTCTGATTTCTTATGATCTGCACTTATGTCTGATTGTCCTAAAACTTTACACTTCACCTATTTTGCAATTAGATGTCCTCATCAAGAAAACACAACTATCCTTCGGGGCTTGTGTTCTTTTGCTAAGGATGATCATGAAATTATAGACTATGTGATCTGTTACATTTTGTAACAACACACATAGTTGCAAATTTCATGTAATCTTTTAAAATAAATCAGCAATAATGGCATAATCTGATGTGATCTCCCCTAGCTTAGGTATACTTCACATATTCTATCCATCATAACAAAGTTTTGAGTTTCCCATTTTTACAAAAGTGTAAAAATTGACAACATTTCTAGCGATCCTGCGGGGAAAGTTGTCTGCTGGCTTATATATCAATGCCTTTCTCTTGTCCATTGAGCATGGGGTCTAAAGCATATAACTAAAATATACCTCTCTGAAAGGTCTAACCCTTCTAAAACAAACTAAAGTTGGAAAAGAATATGATAAAGTAGATCACGTGCATGAATGCACTTATTGAATTAAAAAAACAATGCAATGTGTAGAAACTACACTTATTGAATGGAAATATCCTATTATAACAATCATCAAATTTTCAATAACAATGTTTGAGAAACATACCATTCACAGGAATGGGAAGTTCCTCTCCATTCAGCTTCGAAAGATAAAAATCATTGTGTTCCTTGCAATCTAAAATCATGTAAGGGCCACTCCAGAGTGTATCAAACTTTGAGTGTCTTCCTGGATTTGCATGATCAGCATCCCATTTTAACACAATATCTCCTTCATTGAAGACTCTGAATTTGGCTTTCTTGTCAAAAGTATTCTTGATTTGTTTTTTATTATCTTCCATATTTAAATGAGCTTGATCTCTAGCTCTTATAATTCTATTAACTCTACATAACGATCCTGTAATGGTTCATTCTCAAGTAGCTCCATTTCATGCAAGTAAATCTAATGCTAGTAACTCAACCGAAATAGTCATTCTTGCTTTTTTCCATACACAAGCTTATATGGTGAATTTCCAACTGATATTTTAGGAGTCACTCTGTCATCCCAAAGTGCAGAATTCAACATCAGATGCCAAGCTTGTTGATTATCCTTGAGTGTTCTTTTGATGATTCTTAATAGATTCTTGTTTGTACTTTATGCTAAGCCATTACCTTGTGGGTAATAATTAGATTAAGAACTTAGATATATTCCATGTTTGATAGCCCAATCTATTACCTTTGCACCGAGGAATGCTAAATAATTGTCTGATATGATCATTGCTAGAACACCAAATCTGCAAACTAGGCCTTCATAAAAGGATAGTATCAAAGCTTCGTTAGCATCTTTCAAGGCTATTGCTTCAGTCCATTATGTAAAATAATCTGTGGTGCTTAAGATCCACTTATTTCCTTGTGATGAAGGTGGGTTTATCATTCTAATAAAATCAAGACCCCACTGCATAAAAGGTTAATCAGATGAAATAAGATGCAAAGGCAATGAAGAAAGATGTTCTTTTCCAACAAAGAAAGCACATTTCTTACACGTTCTAATCCATTCAAAATAGTATTTGAATATTCTAGGCCAATAGTAACCTACTTTCATAATTTTTGAAGCTATAGGACGTGATGAGAAGTGACCTCCTGCAGGTCCTTCATGGAATTCGATAATATTTTCTAAATTTTATCATAGTTAACACATCTCAGCAAGATCCCATTTATATCCCTTTTGAACAATACACCATGGATGAAAAGATAAGGAATGGCTTGTAATCTGAAATATCTTCGTTTGTTATTATCCATACCTTCTAGATAGGTGTCATGTTGTAAGTAGTTAACCAAAGTAGTCATCCACCTTGATTCTTAGATCTCTTGAGAAAGTTCAGGTTGTTGATTTCCTAGTTGGACCATGATATTTAATTGTTGATATGTAACTTCAGCATGTTGTTCTGAATCTTTGGGTTCTACAGCCTACTATTTTTCCATATCAGCAATTAGATGTTCACATAAACCTTTACCTCGAACCATCTTAGCAACCCGGATATCAACATCATATTCCATAACCTTCGTTATCCATCCTACTCTTTTCTCATTCAATTCTTTATTTAAAAGGAAAGCTTTCACACTTGGATGAGAAACAAGAACGTGAATTTTATTGTTTGAAAGCATGTACTTAAAATTCTTTAGTCCTCTAACTACTGAAAGTACTTGTTTTTCAAGAAATGTGTACCTTGTTTCGTAATCATGCAAACTCTATCCAAAGAAAGCAATTGGCTGCTCAATATTTTCATCATTAACCTGAGTCAAGATAGCTGATATTGTTTCAGCTCCTGCAAGTGCATACATTGTAAAATCTTTATCAAAATTTGGGTTTTCAAGAGTAGGAGCCTAAGAGATAGCTGATTTTATTGCTTCAAAACCTTCCCTTCCTTCACTAGTCCAAGAGAAATTTTTCTCTTTCTTTAACATAGTTGTTAACGGTTTAACCAATGCTATAAAATTTGGAACAAATCTTCTAAAAAAGTTGATTTTTCCAAGAAAACTTTGTAATGCCTTCTTATGATGAGGCAATGATAGCTATGATATAGCTTTGATTCTGAAGGATCAATTGCTAAACCCTACTTCGAAACAATATGACCAAGTAATTTACCTTGATGTACTGAAAAGATAGACTTCAGAGGATTCAGAGATATTCCAAACTGCCTGCATAACTGAAAGGTCTACCTTAAATGCATCAGATGTTCTTCTGGGTCTTTTGAAAATATAGTCACATCATCTAAATAGACAAGAATGCATTTATTTAACAAGCTCTCGAAAAGCCATGTCCATTGCACGTTGAAACATTGCACTGGCGTTTGAAAGACCGAAAGACATTATTTTGTAAGCATAGGTACCCCACTTAGTGGTAAAAGTTGTTTTGTATCTATCTTCTTCTCAGACTAAAATATGATTATAGCCACTGTAACCATCTAGAAGAGATAGTCTATCTGAACCTGAGACCGTTCTCAAAATATGATCCATATTTAGAAGTGGGTAATGATCTTTTAATGAAGCTTTATTAAGATCTCTGAAATCTACACATAGTCTGATTTCACCATTCTTCTTCCTAACAAGAACAAGATTAGCTACCCAACTTGAATGCTTAACTGGAAAAATAATACCTAATTTGATCAACTTGGATAACTCTTTCCTCATCAGAGGTTCTATTTTTGGATTTACATGCCTCTATTTTTGTCTTACAGGCTTAGCATTTAGATGTAACTTGATTGTATGCTATGCTAGAATAGGATCAAATCCTTTCAGGTCTTGGTATTTCCAAGCAAATACATCCTTAAACTCTTTGCAAAGATTAATAAATGACTTTTTCTCATCTGAGGAACATACCTTTCAAAGAAATAACTTTTTCCTTCGTAAATTGAAATCTCTTTATAATTATCGGCATGCGTTGACATCTTAGTTTTGTCTTTTCTTAACTGATCATCAGTACTGGAGATGTCTTCCAATGTGACCAGACCTCAAGGTAATTTATTTGTCTTCAACTAAACAATTTGATCACCATATAAATGTTGTAACTTATCCTAATTAACTGTAGAGAACTCAACTTCCTACTACAAAAACCTACAGATTTGATCATCATTTTCAAAAACTTACCAATTTAAATCATTATCAAGTATTGAGGGCCTGAAAATTAGCTTAATATGAGGCTGAATTTTGTTGTTTTCAATCTATTCCAGCACTTCAAAACTAGCACCAACTATTGCAAGTCTATTTACATGCTTGTTTTCAGCTCTAGGAATAGACTGAATATTAATAGCTTCAAAATCTTCCATTAAGTCTGAAACTCTATGTCTATAAGACTTCATTAGTGGATTCTTACAAAAATTGAAGTTTTTACTTGATTGATAACCAACTTAGAATCACCAAAGATTTGTAATGTGATAATACCTCTCTTTCTGGCCCAAAGTAAGCCATGAATTAATCCTTCATAGTCACCACATTACAAGTGCATGTAAATTGGAGATTCAAGGCCGAGAAATAACTTTCATTTGTTGGGGAAGTGAGCATAAAACCTGCTCCCTGTCCTTTCTTGTTCTTAGATCCATCAAAATGAATCTTCCAAATTCCTTCTGTTGAATCATCTATTTTTACAAGGAAGTGGTGTATTTTCTTCATGCATATAATACACACCAAAAAGATGTTCTTTAATTTCCTTAAAAGAATCATGAGCATGTTCTACAACCGTCTTTTCATCCATAAACAGTTAGAAACACCATCCATGCTGAAACACGAGCTACATCATCAAAATCAGATTGCTCTAAAGTTGAGTAATTAGCTACTGCATTTAAAGAATGAGTCTCAATATGGAATTTGGCCAATAGTTCTGAATTGATAGTAGCCTTAGTACCATAGTGTGTGGTGAAAAATAAGGACCAATTTGAAGAGAGATAACCTCCTATTTTTGCTCTAAAATCTCTAGATAATCATAAAGCAAAGTATGGAGGCAAATCCACAACAACAAGAACATCTTGTAGAATAGAAAAATTGACAAGCATGTAATGTTACCTCCAAATTTTTGATTATACTAATTGTGTTAGTTGCAGTTCCATCAAGCTGTAAGACACTCCTTTCTGTAGGCTCATACTGCAAGCCTAATTTTTCTGCAATCACTTTTGGCATAACTGTGCTACTTGCACCACTATCCACCATGCAATTATGAACTAAATGTTCTCCAATAATCAGTGATAAATAAAATGGTGGTGGTTTCTTAATGTCATGAGCATTCAAAACTTTCTGTACCATCCACTTAACTTCCTTAATATGGTCTTGCTCAAACATTCCAAGGACCATATCTATTTTTGAACTTCCTTCTCTGTTGTATTTGAAGAAATCTGTAGCTTAGCTAGTTCATGAGAAAGTAAATCTTGTTGTCTAGGAATACTTAGAGTGTCCCACATTGAGATGTTAACATTATGCTTTTTCATTACATCAACAATGTTGATTTTTTTTTTTGTCTTGAAGATAGAATCAACTGTCTTGGAGTAGGCCTTAGCAAAAATTGATTCTACTTCAGCTGCCTTAGATATTTGAGGTATAAACAATCTTCTTGGATCAGGTTGTAGCTATTTTTGATGACTTTTATCAACTGGGACACTTGCTGATTTTTTTAGGAACAACAGGGTTGTTAGTTGACTTTGGAGTTGTTGTCTTGTCAGTGATGGTAGGCAAGATAGGCCTATTTTGTTGCTTTTGATTTTCAGCAGCCCTCCCTTGAGCCCTAGTAGTGACTACAACAAAATCCTCCTCATTAAAGATGACTAAATTCTATTCAGGTGCTTTCTGAACATGAGTTTCTTGCTGCCCACCCTCCATTTGAGGCATAAACAATGTTTCAGATTGAGGTTATGCAACAAGATTCAGATTTAAAAAGCATTTGGGCAAGTTGCAGCTGAATGAGGTTGATTACAAGGTTGACACCACTCCTCTATAGCCATATTAACTAGAACTAAAGTGTTAGAAGAACTAGGAGCCTTTGGATCAAACTACCTTTGCTGGTAAGGTTGCCTATAATTCTTATTCTCTTGATAGGGCTTCCTTTTTGTTGATTCTATTGATAGGGCTGATAAGGAGCCTGGTAGGGTCTGCTAGGTAATGTAATTTTATTCTCAATTGAAGTCACTTATTTCCCATAGTCTGTAAAGATTTAAATACATCATCTGATGGAGCTACAACAGTGGGTTCTATGATTGTAATAGGCTGAGGAATAGGTGCTAAATCTGCCAAAAATGGCATTGATGGCCTTGGTGCTAACTTTCCAGCTTGAATAAGGCTATTTTTAGCTCGATAGCAATATCATAAGCTGCTAGGAGTGTCTCTCCACCCATTGACTGAATCATAGTTGAGATATCACTATTTAATGCTCTAAGATAATAAAGGAAAGCATGATCAGCTTGAGGCTTGACACTTGCTGGAATTCTCTCCCAAGTTCGGAAAAAAATATTGAAACTAGACATAAATTTGTTGGGAGCTCTTTTAATAGTAGATAACTATTCAATGAGAGACAAATGATCTGAGTTGTCTTGGAATTGTTTCAACAATTTTTCACCTAAAATATCCCAAGTTCCTATGCTTCCAATTTCTAAGTTTCTATACCATTGCAAGGCTTTCCCTTTAAAAGATGCAACTAAGAGTCTTAGGGCTACATCTTCATGAGTGATATTATGGACTACACATAGGATCACAACATATTTGATATGTTTAGTTGGTGTGACGTGATTTTCACCCGTAAATGATGGAAAACTTTTCATGACAACATTGGGAATATCATGATAAACTAGAATTACTAATGGGCTGCCATTAGTAAAGGGCACAAAATTCCTGGTGGTTGTTGGGCCATTGGAAAAACTAGGATATTGATAGAAAAATTTATACATGGTGAAGGAATATTAGGAGGAGGGTTACCAAAACCAGGTCTATTATAAGGAAAAGTATTACCAACTCTTCTCCTTCTAGCAGAATTCAAAGGTAAAGAAACAAAATCAGAAGGAATCCCTCTTACCGATGATCTTGTAGTCACTTTAGGCATGGAACATGCTGCAATATTGGTCTGAATTCAGCTTTACAGAGTCACCAAAAGATCATAAAATCTTTAGAATAAATTAGCTACAATCTGCTCCCGAAAGTGACTTTTAATTTACTATAAATCTACTGTAGATCTAAAAATCACATGTAGATCTGATTCGTTGTCCCATCGGGCATGCCAAAAACTATTATCTCTCAAAATTGCACCCTGTAGAGAGATGGCTACAGGTTTTCTAGGCTTGCACAAATGATCTCTCTCTTTTGTAGATACAATGGAAACACCTCAGGTCTGTGGGTATACCTATTTTGAGGTGAGTCTCCGGTATCAAGGCCGGTTCCTTGTTGGTGTATACTAAACTATTTTCTGGGAGTTTTACAATAAAATATGACTGTAAAAATGATTAAAACTAAGGTGATACACCAAATTTGTATGAGGGATTTGATTGAGTATATGCACAACTGATCTGGGAAGGATTCTTGATGCACGAACCAATAGTTTTTCTACAGAATATCTAAGGGAAAAACACTTGATTGCACTGAGGGAGGATCACAATAGTACTAATAAGTTAACATGCACATTAAAATTTAAGCAGAAAAGACTAAAAATTGCAGCAGGGTAAGGTGGTTGATCAGGGAATTTGCATTCACAAGATTAATATAACATACACAAGACTACAAAATAACTTGGAAAGGTAGAGAACACTTCACACTCAAAGGGAAAAACTGACAAAATTTTCTTCAGTACTCATATATCCAAAAGTCCTCCGAGAATCCTCCTTGTGCTTTGCAAAGGCACACAATATATAGCAAAAATAAATTTCCCACCTTTCCTAAAAATAGACTAAGGTTGTACTCGCCCATTCATCCTAATTTTATCCTTTATTTAATAATAAATAAAGGGATAAAATAATACAAACTAGAGTATGTAATTAAAAATAGGCATTAATAGCCTTGTTTACAATGCAATCAAACTGAAGTTGACTATTTTATTTTAAAGAAAAGAATGGGTGAATAATTTGCTAATAATAATAAAATTGCTTGCTAGGAAAGTATCATTCCTTAGCATGCAAATTCGTCTTCTTCTCTGTTATGTCTTCTTGTGAAGCATGCAAAAATAAAATCTATGTACTGTTACTAGCCCCATGTGGGGACCACCCTTTGATATATGGATTTTCCTTTATTTGAGTTTGGCCACCTTGTGGACTTAGCAAATTATTGTGTTTGAAATAATATAAGGGGCACTTTACTTTAAAAGAGGGGAACCATATTACATTCGACCACCTTGTGGACTTGGAACATCACTATGAGACCTGCCACCTTTGCATTGTTTACTACCATGCATAGTTGTTGGCACTTGATTTATTTGATACGTTGCATGGTTTATATTTTAAAGTTTCACCTTTTTGGTGATCATTGGCAATATAATGTTGATCGGTCCCTTTTGGTCATTTGATTATATACACTATATTACAGACTTTGGAAGTCAATGCAATGATTTTCGTATTGACACGTGGGCTGGCCCCTTCTCCATGGTGACTCAACCCTTGGGAAATATTGTCGGTGGCATTTGTAACTAACCCTGATCAAAAGAGAGTAACTCGTCTGTGTGGAAGTTGGTGATCATCCTGGGACGTTGATCTCTGTACCTTTTCCATGGTGACCATTGATCTGTAACCTGTGGTTAGGGTTTTAAAGTCGGCAATTAATGTGGTCGGTGGGAGGCTAGCCGTGGTTATTCTTTGATCTCTGAGCTCATTTCTTAGACCATTGATCCATTGTACTTGGTGAATTTGAGCCATTGATTCTTGACCCTTGGTTAGGGTTTTGATCTGGCATTAATTGTGGTTGGTGGCATATTACCCAAGTGGTTTGCTTTGAATGCGGAGCTTGACCTCTGGCCTTTGATCTGTGTACTTGATGTTTTTTATCGTTGATTGCTAACTCCAGGTGAGTTAGGTTAAGTTGAGCTCAAGTGGGTGAGTTAAAACAACTCAAAGTCCCTCATTTGGTCATTTCGTATTTTGTTTTGAGGGAAAAACCCTGGAAATTTTTTTCCTCAACGCCATGGTTTAAATTTTCAAGCTCGGCTATGTTCATTTTCGGCATTCAAAATCTTTGTGTGATAATTTAGTATCTGTCTTGTATTGACTAGATCGAATTTTTTGATAAAAAGGGTTTCCTACCTGTGAATGTGTTTTTATGAGTTTTTGGAACTCAGTGAGGCTTCTAGACACCATTTCTATTCCTTTTGAGTTCTGTTAATTCAGATTTTCTCTCAGATTGGTATTATGAATCTTCCTTGTCTCTACATTTTAGTGTTTATTATTTGTTCTTTTTGAGATCCACCATTTTCGGGGATTCAAAGCTCGATTTTGATTTCTTTTGGCCTTATTAGCTCTATGTGGTCATTTTTTAAGCTTGGTTTCTTCTTTTCGAGCTTGGCCTTTGTGGAAAAGACCCTCTGTGTTCTTCGTTGAGGCCACCATTCTTGTTCTCTTGGAGCTCAGCCCTATGAAACTATGAATACATGCTTGTATGATTTGGTTTTCGATGTCCTTTTCAAAGCTCTGATCAGAATTTGTGGCTCCTTTATTTTCGAGGATTCGGCCTTTACCGTTTGAACTTCTTTCGACCACAGTTTAGAGGTAACTCTGGATTCACCCCTTTTATGAATGGCTCAGTAGTATAAATACTCTGTTTTGCTTGATATTGATAAGCTTGTGTCACCATAAATTTATTGGTTATTACTGTTAGCTTTCCTCGAACCGTCTATGGAGAGTTTGCTAGATAGTTTACATTCTAGGTATTTCATATTTTTCTTGACTATCTCTAGATCTGGATTTTTCATTGAGAGTTTTATCTGTATGTTCTTGCGGGCCTACGTTTTTTTTGTACTTTGACTTCTCTGGCATTAAAATGGTGACTGTAGGTGTATTTTGGTTACAAAATCTACTTGTACCCTGATTAAGAGCTTTCAAAAGACAAACCAGAAATTTAAATCTTTAATCAAGAAGTCTCAGATTGTATCATGTTTTCAGATTTGTACATTCTTAACCTTTGATAGTCACTCCACTTAGTCTTCTCTAGTGATTTCTTTGCTTATTCCTCTATGGCCATGTGGGTTTATCACCATTGTGTGATTGCAGGGGTTTTGATATGGATTTCTTCTAAAACCTATTTTCCATTGGAGTCCTATATTCCACGATGGCCACCATTTTCTTCTTGAAGCTCGGCCTTTCCTCCTTTTCAAGCTTTTATTTGAAGTAGCCAACATTTTGATCACTTGGAGCTTTGTACCATGTTATTCTTTGATACATTACTTGGAGGCTGTTCTTAACACCTGTATCTTCCATTTTTCGTAGCTCTTCCAGTTATATTAATGTAAAATGCTATTCCGAGACTACCTTCATTAAGGAAATTTTGTTCTTTGGCTGAGAGTAACTTCTTTGATTACAGTCTTGAGTTATACTCATCCCTTTTACTCCGAGCCTGAAATGATATCCCTGTTCTGAATAGATATTTATACTTTAGATCTGGGTTATTATAACTTTTGTAGCTCTGAATTTGTTCTAACAATGAAGTTTCCCTTTACTTGTTATTTGGAACTAGAACAGTGGCTTCACTTTGATAGTTTCTTTTACTTATCTCATTGACTGTACTTTCTGAATCCTTCAAACTTAGAAACTAGTTCGCCATCATCTTGGGACTGCAATATATAGTTATTTTGAAGAAAATAAAGTGTTATCTTGTTCGAAACTATATCTGTATGCTTGACTCCTCTGCAACTCTTTGACTTGGATATGAGAGCCATTTGTATGTTATTTACCTTGTGTTCGAAGGTGATGATCTGATGCACCATTTAACCTTTCTACTCCAAGTTTGATCTTCTCCTAGAAAAGGTAATGATGTTTTACATGCTTTCCTTCTTGTTCTTGTTAGCATGAGGTATTGTTTACTTGTTTGCAAAACAAAATCTGAATTTGATGATTTCCTTAATGAAAGTCTGAACCTACAATCTTTGTATTCCTTTATTTCAAATTCTGAGATGGTCCTTTGTAATATTGTAAGTGGCTTTCTGGAAATTGTAAACGATTCTTCACTGTTGTAACACCATTTTTAGGCATAAGCCTTGACTTAGATGCTTTATTGAAATATTGCAACTTATTTCTTTTACTTAGATACTTTTATTTCCTTGATAGTAGTATTTTTGGCATGTTGGAAAATTTTGAAAGTTGATTTTACATGGTGAAGCCCTGCCAAATTTTTTCCAGAATTATCTCTCTTTTCAAAACATCTTCAACCTGGACATGTTCCTTTCCTGCAAGTATCCCCTCTTATTCTAAAAAAGTTGAGCTCATGAAGACCTATAGCTTACTTCAAACTATTCTTGTATCTACTTTTAATGTCATCATGAGATAGATTCTTTTGTTCACCTGTAATGGCTTCTACTTATGTTGTAGATGAGTACTACCTTGCTTGAATGAATGTACTTCATTGACATTGTAGTAATTTTGTGCTCTCATATCTACTTTATTTTGAAAACTACAACTTAGAAAAGCTGAAATTTGTAAGATTATCTTGGAATTTCAATTCACTTCAGATTGTTTAAGTTATAAAGAATTCTTTTTTGCATTATATATTGTATTTCCTTTCATTACAGCTTTGATATGTATGCTAAAAATCTAAAATGTTGATTTTACATGGCGAAGCCCTATCAAAATTTTTCTAGAATCTTCTCTCTCATCCTATTTCAGCTGTAATCCTTTTTTCTTTTAGCTTCAGCTTGTTGAAATTTGATTCTGCTTCTTCTTTGCAAACTGAAAAAATGTACTTCTATCTTCCATTCTCTCTTCTGAGCTCTAACCTCTTCCATTTGCAGAATGTTTGCTGAACTTTGAGTTGCACCTTTGCTTCTTCCTAGCATGTACTTATGACTTATTTCTCTCTTTGGCTACAACCTATACCTGCACACTTAGGAAAATAGTTAGGAAATATTTAGGCTTTTTGGCCTCTCTTATGTCCATGTTTTCTTCTTTCTTTTCACTTTCTTCTTTCTGAGTGATTAAAGCATGCATGCAGTTTTCCCTTCAAGTAGAATACATCTCCTATTTAGGGGAATATTCATATGCATGAAGTAGGATAGTGTAGGAATATGGTTTGATCCCTGAGCTCGTAACTGATGGTTGATTTGTTTTTTCTTTTTAGGTACCATGATTTGAGGATGAAGGATCTGGCTAGGAGATGCTCTGCACAAGGAAGAATATACAAGGTAATGATGGGTTCACCCTCATACTCCTTTGCTTTCTCCTTCATGCATGTGTATCTTTATTTTTAGTAGCTGTAATTTACTTTTTAGTTACATCCCACGGCTTGTGTGTGAAATATTTGATTCTCCTTGTGAATAAAACATTGAATTCTGTAAATGAGTTATTTATCTCTTTCTGCATTTCTACTTTTTGTATGGATTGTATAATGAACTAAACAATTCAGTAACATAATTGAATGTCTTAATCATAAAGTTAAAAACATTGAATAGAACTTGTAACATTTAGTAATGAACTATCATGTCCTCATCAAGACAACACAACTATCCTTTTGGGCTTGTGTTCTTTTTCTAAGGATGATCATGAAATTGAAGACTATGTGATCTATTACATTTTGTAACAGCACACATAGTTGCATATTTCATGTAATATTTTTAAAATAAATCAGCAATAATGACATAATTTTTGTGATCTCCCTAGCTTAGGTATACTTCACCTATTCTATCCATTGTAACAAAGTTTTGATTTTCCCATTTTTGCACAAGTGCAAAAATTCGAATAGGACTGGCAGGGATGCGAGGTAAATCGACATTTTTTCCAAAATTACCAAAAGTGATAAATTCAAAAAGGAACCCATCCAGTTGCATCTAATGAGAAGCAAATGTGTAGCTTCACCTTTCTAAGCAAGAATTTTACAGGGAAAATAACGTAGGAAGTTGCGAGAAACGGGAAAACATCATTTTTTCTCCCAATGAGGAATTTCTTTCACTACAAAAGGTTAAAAACAAAGATACAAGGCCCCACACATTCCAAATACATAAAAGAAGAACTAAAATCATTTCCCATCAATTTAAAATATGTAAAAAAATTAACAATAGCAGATCGAGGGAATTTTGATTAAAAACGTTGTGGGAAATGAAAACAAACATCTGAGGAGTTTAAAACATGAATTTCTTCTATGGTGGGATCCAATTTTCACAAAATTAGATTCGAAAGAGTGGGGAAAAATTATGGGACTATACACCTTGACCTTCAAATGGCCATAAATTTTGACTGGGAGCTCAAATTTTCACAACAAAGGAATTTTGGAAAGCTCTCGGCGTATTTAAATTAGTGGGACTAAGTTCTTAAAAATGAAAAATATAGTTCACCATTTTTTGAGGTGTCCTAGGTTTCTCACCTACCACCATAATGAGGTATGGGTTTCCTTTCTTTCCCAACAAGGAACAACACATGGAGGCATGGGTTTTGTAGTAGAACCCATCATTGTTGCAGGTGAATTCAATGCATTTTGAGGTGGTTGAAGAAAGAATTCAAATTATTCTCATCTCCTTCTCTCACTCTTCCTATATATTGTAAGGAGGGGAATTTTTCTAAAGGTTGGAAATTTTGGCTATGTACCCTCCCTTCTACTCTTTTTTGTAATTGAGTTTGTGGAGTTCAAACCTCCCCTTCAAACTGTAATGCAAATTTTTCCTCTTGGCCATTGTAGTGTACTGTATCAAATTCATGGAGCAATAATACATGTCTGTGGATGATTTTCAAACCTCTCTTGTGTTCATTTCCTTCATCTGATCTCTCATTACAATATTGGTTATCTGTGCATGGTAGTTGTACTACATTTTAATGGTTTGTGTTTAGTGGAAAAGTAGGTGTTTAACATTCCTTTGGTGCATCACCTCTGTTAGTTTAGGTTTATTTTCTTACATCTTATCAACCCTCTCTCTGTGGAAAGTTAGATTAGGTTTAGAGTAGATCCTCTATGATTTTATTGTGTGCATCTCGAACAGAGAGGAATAGGAATTGACCTTCATCCGGAGAGATTTCCCGATTGCAAAGTCCCACACTTTGGGAAAATCTTCATTTTATGCAATCACACTAAGAGTCTCAACCCATCGAGTTACTGGACATTCAAGGGTTCTATGATTACACATCAAAAATATTCTACGAGTAATAATTCATGGGTACACGATAGAATACATGGAATATGCTACCCATATCACAAATAGTTTGATTGAGCTCTTTGGCATGGATGATATACATCGACGAGGTACACCAATGTTTTATAGATCTCGAGACCTTCATGAGTACCATTTTACTTCATGGCACTTTTCGGTGGCATTCTAGTCACTAACAAGACAAGGACATCATTTTCCTTACCTCTAATTCATGTGATTTGAGTTTAATCGGAGGTGAGCGCTACTACTGGGGATAATGTATACGATACATCTATACTCGGACCTACACTATATTACACTCTGCCGGTCGAGAAGACCATGGGTCTTGCTACCTTATTATAGATATGGGTCTATGACCATATAGTTATTGGTCACCATGTAGGGGCATTATGAGCTCATTTCCTAGAGGATCCTTTAGTTTTTATTTGTGTGTCGATGGCGATGATGTTCGAGGGCACATGGGAAACGCCTACTACTACCACAAAGAATTCAATGATCTCCAGCTCTGGATGGTTGTATGGAGGTCCTATAGAAATTATCGGTGGCTAGAGGAACCTGTGGAGTTGAGCCTAGCATTGGTAGAGCAATTTATGTTTGGGAGTCAAGGGTTTATGATAGAGTATTATAAAGTTGACCGGTTCCAGAGACAGTTGGGTACCGTACAGGATATCTAGGGGCTAAAGATGTGGTATGGATGTCATACCCGAGAGACCTTTGATATTGGGCCCCTCATCATGACTCGGTGAGCCCATGGTAGTTTTGATCGGATGGTGCCATTAGCATCAGCACCACTATGACAGATTATGGATCTAGGTGCACAACAACATATGTTGCATGGTACACTAAAATGATGCTTTGGGGAGATTGATGATCTCGCAGGATATATGGGATAAAGGAGTTCATCCACCACATGAGTAATAAAATATCAAAGGGATAGGGTGGTGGAGGGGCGTAATAGTGAGGGTCAAAGTGATGATGAGGGATGATATGGAGATGATGGATAAGTACATAGACATGTACATGCACAAAAACTACCATAGTAGGGTCCTATAGTCAATCCACCACACGACCTACCACATAACCCAAAGTATGGGGGAGAGAAGACCAAGAGCCACATGGTGCAGTGTGAACTAGCTACATTACGGTAGCCATTACAATAGATCATAACTCTTCATATTTAGACCACCTCGAGAGAGTGACAACGTTATCATTGAGAGAGATCACGAAGTAGTGGATAGGGTTCATCTCTAGGGTGAGAGAGATTAGTTGGAAGCACATCACGCATATTTGGGTGTAAAGAGATCCTAGTTGATAGTGAAGTGAGATCAACTCCTGGATGAGTGATCGGTAGTGTAGGAAAATGTATCTAGGGTTTGCAGAGGTGGCATCCTTTCATCAAATTGATGGAGCAGCTGCTACCCCTTGGGTAGACATAAACTTAGCTATAACTACTAGATAGGATGCCTACTTATGATCATTATATTACGAGGTTGTCCCGGGGGTAGAGAGCTCTATATATTATCGACATTCTATGAGCATGTCTGGTTCATGGTCTCACAAAGCGGTGGCTTCAACTAGATTAGTAGAGTAGCCGAGAGATCAGCAAGGGCCACCTATGATGGGACCTCCACCACCTTGGAGGCTAGGTAGCCACCATGAGGGATCGAGTCGAAATTACTATGTTTTAATCATTATGTATTTATAGTTGTATACAATTATTTGATGTACGCCTCTTATGAAGGCTCGCTTTTTATCAATGTATATGTTTTTTTTTGGCTATTCCTCACTTGGAAGGCAATTTTTTTATCTATTCCCATGATGGCATACTTTGTATCCAAATGATTATATATAGAGACACATTGTAATATATATATATATATATATATATATATATATATATATATAAAATGATGATTATGGACTTGATTCATGATGTGCTTGATTGTATTACATGTTTTTTTATTTATGGGATATCATTAGATGATATCATATTGTTTTTGCATGTGATACTTATGTTTTGTCCACATTTTTATTATGGTCTATGTTCGAGGGGGTCAAACTCTATATCCTCGTGGTGACATTATATGATTATAGCTTAGTATACATGTTTAATTTTCATGTTCATGATGATGTATCTTAGCTTTTATTGATATATGATGTATAGATGTGATGATAGATGATAGATGATATGATGATAAGAAAATAAAAAGAACAACTTAATCAAATATAACTAACACAACACAACTATTTACAAGTATGCAAGATAAAATGAACTCACTACAATGTATAATAGATTAAGTAATACTCAACCTAAGTAAGTAAATGAAATCAATTTAAAGCACATAATACAAAAAAGGTAATGTAATCAAAACTATACAAACCAACAACTAAAAGTAAGAAAATCACTTCTTTGTTTTTGCGGGACAATTTTGACATATTTTCCCTATTTTTGGGTATTATTTCAAGATAATTTTCTATTGTTTTGATTTTTCTATGGGTCATTTCTGAAATGAACTAAATCAAACAAACAACTAAGTAAACAAAGGACTTGTTTTTGTAAGACAATTTTCAAGGCTATTGTTCACATTGTTTTCAAGATTTTTCTAAGACAATGTTATATTGTTTTTGTAGTTTCATCCCTAAAAGGGGTTGTTCCAATGTTTAGGGTTTTGTAAAAATTTTGAATGTTTTTTTTTTTGTTTTCAAAGGTTTTCTGAAGCTATATACATAAAACAAATAAACGTGGATGCCCTTAGTGTTAGATGGGAATATATAAAGGAAGAATGCCACACACGTATGTGAAAGAAGGTGCAGCTACAAAGGTGCCCCCAACATTAGATGGGAAATTATAAAGTCCAACCCTTCACAAATATACAAGAGGAGAAACAACTAGATCAAGGCTATAGAGGATACTCTTAAAAGGACAGTCAAACTCAAAAACCTAGCCCTATATCGAAAAAATTATACTCCTTCTAGATATGAGATATGCTTGTGAATAACGAAACCACCCAAGGCATGAGAAACTAGTTTTCACCAAGGAACTTGTCCAATGTAGCACAATTGCATGATTTTCACACTTGGATGGCCTATTTTTTACTTTTTCTTGATTTTTTTATATTTTTACTTATTCTTTCTAATTTTCCAAGGAACTCCTCACTCAAGCATAGAACCGCTTGAGATGTATTGCATTCATGGTTTCGTGATTTCCTCACCATCTGAATGAGCAATTTTGTAGGCCCCTGAACCATATTTAACAATTACCACATATGGTCCTAACCAATTAGGCTCAAACTTGCCTTTATTTTCTTGGTCCTTAGTGGTGTTGAATTGATTTTCTTTTAATACTAGATCTCCTACCTCAAATTGGTGAGGTATCATCCATTTTTGTATCCTCTTGACACTCGATTCTAGTATTACTTTAAATGATTGAGGGCCCTCATATGTTTCTCATCTAGTATCTTTAACTCTACTATTTGAGCCATTCTATAATCCTCATCTTTGTCTAGATAGTCTTTTAGGGATATTCTCAAGGAAGGAATCTCAATCTCTAGTGGTAAAATGGCCTCATTTCCATAGACTAATGAATAGGGGGTAGCACTAGTAGGATTGCAGATGGAGGTTCTATAGGCCCAAAGGGTGGGATGGATTTGTAAGTGCCAATTATGGCTTGTCTTACTTACCATTTTCTCCATGATGTGAATAAGGGTTTTATTAGTGGCCTCTTCTTGTCCATTACCTTGAGGGTAATAGGGAGTAGACCACTTTAAGAGGATTTGAAAACATTAACACAATGTTTTGAATATCTTGTTCTTAAAGGATTTACCATATTCAGCTATAATGACAAATGGAATGTTGTAACAGCAATGAGATGAGGTGGTTCATAATGAATTTGGAAATTTGTGCACCTATGACATATGTGAGAGGCACAACCTCTACCCATTTTTTGAAGTACTTGGTGGTAGTTATTATGTGTGTATGACCATCTGAGGATGTGGGAGTGAGCTTCCCTATGAGATCCAACCCCCACTTTGAAAATGGCCATGGAGTTATGATTCTATGCTAGTGCATGAATTAGATTTCCATACTTCTAGCATAGTTCACATTTCTTAACATGATTACAACAATATGCTTCCATTTTGGGCTAATAGTAACCCATTCTCAACAGTTTTTTAGCAAGTATCATCCCACTTGAATGTGCCCGAAAATTCCTTCATGTTCTTCCTTGATCGGTTAGACTTATTTAACCATATCAAGATAGTGTAACAAATTACCAGCATAGCCTTGACGGTAGAGGGTGCCTCTTAGGAGGGTATAATAGGTTATTCAATTAATGAGGGGTCTTTTCTCAGTGTGGGTAATTTCTAGAGGGAAGGTGTTGTATTTTAGGTAGGTGTAAATGGGATCATACTAGGAGGAAAGAGGACCAACAACTTCATATACCAGACATATTTTTGGCATGTCATATGTGGGTTCTTATAGATGTTTAATGAAGAACAACATTTTATTTATCTGAGGCGGCATAAAAAGCAAAGCCCCAATTATGGCCATAGCATATGCTAAATTATTTTATGCCCATGACATCTAATTAAAAGTTACTTGTGAAAAGTACTCCTTTAAGGTCTCAACCATATTTTTGTATGGGATGAACTTGTCATCCTTGACCTTGTATTCATCATTGAATTGTTTGATGATTAGTTGTGAATCACCCATGACTTTGAGCTATCTTATATCCCATCGAATGAAAATTTTTAAACCAACAATGAGTTATTCATACTCAGTTATGTTATTTGTACATGAGAAACCTAGCCGAAAATAATGTGGGATGAAGTATTATGTTGGGATGATGAGCATGACACCGGCTCCGAACCCCGATAATGAAATGACCCATCGAAGTGCATTTTTCATAAAATGGATTCCTCAATAGACATTATATATGTATTTGAAAGATCTAGACACAATGGTTTCTTCCCGGTAGGGGAGCTTCAACTAGTTGATCAACAAGTACTTGTCCTTTAAGTGACTTTTGGTTAACAAAATCAATGTCAAATTCTCTTAGGAGGATGATCCAATTAGCCATCCATCCTGTAAGTACATGTTTTGATAAAAGGTATTTGAGAGGGTCAAATTTGGAAATCAACTTGGTTTTATTGTTAACTAGATAGTAGCATTACTACTTAAAAGATAATTACCACGTCTAATCATGATTTTTTGATCGAGGATATTTCATCTTATAGATGGTTAAGGTGCAGCTTAGGAAATACACGGCTCTTTATTTTTATCTCAGGTCGTATTGGACAAGAACTGCACCAATAACACATTGGGTAGCTGAGATATATAACAACATAGGTTATCCTGGGGTAGGAAACATGAGAACTAGTGGATTGAAATAAACATCTTTCTTTAGAAGATGTGTAAAAGGATGACACTTATCCATAAGATGTGATAAAAATCAGTGGATTTCCTAAATTTACAATGTAAACTTTGTAGTTACTTAATATTATTCAGCGAGAATCTCGGTGATAGCTACAAACTTCGTGGGATCTACCTCAATCCCACTCCTTGAAACGATGAAACTTAACAATTTTCCCGATTATATGCCAAAGATGCACTTCACAGGTTTAAATAAACCTTGTATTCTCTAAGCGTTGAAAGATATGCCTTAGCACTTCTGGGTGCTCTTCTCTAGTCTTGGACTTTCCCAAAATATCATCCACATAGTCTTCCATGATGTCATTCATCATGTCATGGAAGATGATGGTCATCGCTCTTTGATAAGTGGCCTAAAAAAATTTGAGGCTGAAGGACATAACTTAGTATTAGAATGTACCCCAAGGTGTTATGAATGTAGTCTTATGTTGATCCTCCTATGTTATTTTGATCTGGTTATAACCTGAAAAACCATCCATGAGGGTAAAAATTTCATAACCAGCAAATATAATAAATGATCATGTCAATGTTAGGTAAAGGAAAATCATCTTTAGGACATACTTTGTAGATATCTTTGAAGTTTGCGCATATTTTGATGCTAACCAAATTATTTTGGATTGGAACTATGTTGGATATCCACTTTGAGTAATCAATAGGCTTTGTGAAACTCCACCAATAGTTGTTCCAATTCTTTTTTAATGAGAAGTGCTACTCTTGGGTGTATCTTTCCCAACTTATGTTTGAAAGGTTTGGATTCGGGGTGCATAACAATGTTGTGTGCGACTAATGTTGAGTCCAAACCTAACATATCTACATATGACCATGAAAATATGTCTATGAATTCCCTCGGTAGTGTCATAAATGTTTTATGTTCTTGTATTGAGAGTGAAGCTCCTAACTTGACCATTTGTAGATATTTTTTGATCCAATATTTACATTGATAGTCTCCTCGACCAACATTTTAGATGTATACTCCATATCTGTAGGATCGAGAAGAGAGTAAGATCCACTTCTACATGTGGCTTAAAGAGAGTTTTATCTTCACGCGGGTTAACTATTATTTCCATTGATTTTTCTGTTTATTCATCTACAAGTGCTTCAAAGAGGTTTTTACTACGGGACTTGGACTTATTATTTTGGGAAGGACTTTTTGTAGAAAGTTTTCCATTACTTACTATTATTTTCTTAAGCAACCACACAATTCAATATCTTCCCCAAAGTATGTACATTTGTCCAAATTTTTTCAAATAAATTGACTTGCACATTAAGTTTTTGTTCCCAATTAATGAGGTTGGGATATATGAGGGTTATCTAGGATTTGGCATGAGGATTGGACTATTAAAGGGTAAATATTACCAAGTCTAGGAATAGGTTGGTAGAGGCAAGGTCCTTGTACATGCTACAATAGTAATCCACGTCACTATCTAAAAAGGTGAATCATCTGCATGTTCCAAAGAAGTGTTATAAATGTTTGAAGGTGGAGCCTTATGAGGCTTAATACCAAGGTTGTGTTTATTTTCTATCTCGAGGGAGGATTGGGAGAGGCTCTAGTCTATTTGTTTCATTTGCACTACACCCAAATCCCTTATATCCCGTGGCGTACATCATTAAGTGTGCTCTAAAGTATTGTGGAGGATAGTTACATATAATTTTCTTTCCTTTATGTGCCCAACTTGTAGGTGTTTCTAACATCTTCTCATCGATAAGAGGCCACAAGGAACAAAATTCTTAAAGGGGCTAGGACAGCTAGCCCAGGAGCTTGTGAATTGGAAATTAGGTCTACCATGCATTTTAGGTAATAGCGATAGATTGGAGACCAAAAGGGTCTCGTTGAAAATTGAATTCCTCAATTGGGAAATTGTATAGGATATCCATATCACATGAAGAAAAAGGAGACACAGACTCGCGTGCTTTTATAACTAGCTCATAACATGTCGGGATGAACTCCGAGATTTTAGATCCTTTGTTTGTAGTGGTACCATAATATCCATAGAAGGACATGCATAGACTACTCTAGAAAACCTATGCAATGATCTATAATGCATGAATTTCTCAGGATCCCCTAAGATAGTGACTGGATGCCCTTAATGATACAATTTAATGCATTGATGGAATGTGGATGGTACATCCTTAATAGCATGGATCCATGGGTGGCCTAAGAGATGTTATATGGAAGTTCTAAATCTATGACATGGAATTTGGTGTCATGATTTCTTGTTCCTACTTCCATAGGAAACACAATAGTACCAAATGATTCAAGATCTTCATTGTCATAAGCAAAGTGATTTTGGTTATGTGGGCATCAAGATCTACTTTTGTATGTCCTATTAGCTTTACTAGATTTAATTTAAAAAAATTCAGACCACATATATTATCCACAAGCACTCTTTTGATCTTTCTTCAAGTAACAAATATCTTAATGTATAGGGGTAAATTGTGTGTTTGTTTATGAAGTGAGACTTCACTCTGGTTAAAGAAAATTCATTCATTAAGAGAGGGATTTGTGACCATGGCTTGGAGAAATGAAGGATTGACCTCTGTTGATATGTTTTCATATCGAATATTTATGTAACTAACTTCCGTATGATATCTTGATATTTTAAGAAGGTATAACATAAAAATATTAGTTGGGGTTCTCTCTAGTTGATCCACTAGATCATATTGAATATTTCGAGGAGTATGAGAAGGAGATTCTAGAATCAATAGGTGAGAATATTTTGTTTCCACAAAGATAATCATTGCTAATGATTATAATGGTGTTAATCTACTCATTTAATGAATGAATACAACCTATGAGTGAGTCAAATGGATTATTAGCAGAGGTATATGTTATCCTAATATTGTCCCATGGAAAAATTAGGATCAAACCCAACCCTACACAGGAGGAAATCTAAGGGTTGTTTCCATTGAACAAGCCCATGTTTCAAATCAAACAGTCAATTTGTAGGTGGACTTGAAAATGGAGGAGCAGGTTCGGCGAAGGAGACAAACAACATCAAAGAAACCAAAGGCTCTAAGGAGAGAAATGCGAAAGGCTCAAAGTCTTTCCCATTTCACAAATGATTCGAGCTAGTCGTTTAATCGACTAAGTATAGAAAGGTCAGTGGAACCCTCCACATTCCTCATTTGTGTAACTTCAAAGGTAAAATGCGAGGGTAGGTCACAAATGTGTGCTGAGCCTCCACATGTCCTAGGTCAGACGTATGGCCTCGCCAAACAAAAGGGACTTATCCAAAACACAAAGAAACATAGAAAATCCACGGAAGGAGCCACGTGTCTCTTTGGCGCAACTTCAAAAGGAAAATCTAAAAACGGTCCCCAAACATGTGCCAGCTCTACATGTGGCCATGTTTCAAGTCAAGGTGGGAAGGTGGGTCACCGGAGAGAGTTTGAACTTTTTGACCCGAGAAGGCATAAAATATAAAAGAGAGCCACACCTCTACCGACGCCTAAAGAAGCCACGTGTCAATCCTAAATTACAAGCAGGGAGGCAGCCCTTGGAAGGATTTTTTTCCATATGCGGGCTGACGGTCTTGGGGAGGAATTTTCGCCCAAATGGAAAATGCAGACCGATGGGCCCAAAGATGGTTATTTGGAAAAAATGAATTGTGGGGCTTTGGGGAATTTTTGTATTTTTGTATTTTTGTGCAAATGAAGCAAAGTGAATTTCGGGTGCACCGATCCATTATGCTAAATTACTGTTTGCCATTTTTGTATGGATCTAACTCAAACATTCAAATGGACATGTCTTTCTATCTAGTCTCGAAATTCAACAAATTTAGCACCATTAGAAACGTTTCAACCTCATTTACGCCATGGAATCCTGAAATTTTAATTTTAGTGAGGTTAGGTGGGTGAGAATTGGGAAAATGTCTTCATGCCATTAATATATGATCCGATTACTTCAACAAATAGATCAGATTTGATTTGATCTCGTTGTTCTTCCTTCTTCGACACGCTGAATAGACATAGAGCGGTGGACTCAACAGATTGTGGGTGGGTTTGCAAGGGCATTAATGGCTAGTAGTTGAGCTCTAAATTTGGTCACCCGCCTCTTTTCTTCTCCTCTCTTCATTACATCTATAAAGGTAAGAGCTTGGCTCATTGTAAAGGGTTGGACATTTTTGTTTTGCACCCTCCCTTCTTCCCTTGTCTGCAAGTGAATTTGTGCAGTTTTCCAAACTTCCTATTCAAGTTCTAATATAAAGTTTTGCCTCTTGGCTACTGTAATGTACTGTATCAAATCAAGAGTAATAATATATGTCTTTGGATGATTCTTAACCCTCTCATGTGTTCATTGTTGTCTTCTCATCTCTCATTGTAGTTTGGTTATTTGTGCATGGTGGTTATATTGTGTTGGTGCTCAAAATGGTCTCACCCCATCTCGTGCCTTTGAAAAATTATTCTTTCATGGCCTCTATCATTTTTCCTTCCATGTATTGTGTTTGGATGATATTTGTTACCAATTTATTCTACTCTTGGGTTAAGGATCATGTGTGGGTCCATATTTTCTCATGGTTCCTTTGTTCCTCCGAAAAGCTCGTATTTTAGGTCTCCTATGCTCCGCTTCTTCAAAGTTCATGTTTTCCCATTTCCTCCATTTTCCATAGTCCATATTTGTTGTTCTTTCAAGTTTTTCCCTAAATACTCAAAGAAATGAGTTGATGTGTCCCTAAGGGTCGTGTTTGAGCCTTGCAACTATCTAAATTCTCTTTCCTTGAAGAAAACCTCATTTCCTATCTCAAATGGATGTTTAGCTATGTTTTACAATTTGATGGTGTTTCTCCTAGTCAAATTTGCATTGTTCATCGACAGTAAATGTGGCACCTCTTGGTTGGATGTAGATCAACTTAATACTTTGGAAATTCTATAAAAATCCTCAACTTTAAAATGTGTCCATGTGGAGGAATGACGTTCGTTTGAGAATCAACTATTTTGTTTGGCTTTAAAGTAGCGCTAGGAGGACACATGGAGGGTTGGAAGGAAAGAGACACATGTAGGCTTCCACCGGGTTTCCTATACTTAGACAAATTTTAAATTTTTTTGGGAAATCTAGGATATGTGGAGGAACGATGCTCATTTGAAGATTTGCTTTTAGGCTTTGCCTTGGAGTAGTGCTAAGAGGACACGAGGAGGCTTCCACTGCTTTCTCAAACTTAGAAAATTTTTATGCAGTTGAAGCAGTTTGGCGGAATAGGGACACATGGCAAGCTTGCACTCATTTAGGGTCTCCACCTTGGGCACCATTTTGAAATTGAGCCATGGAGACACGTGGAGACCTCTGTTCACTTTGTATTTTACTTAGAATTTTTCAACGACCAAAAGGACATTGCCTTGAAGCATGACATGTGGCACCTTTTTCTAAACTTTGAGCATTCATACGGACCTTGTCGGAGTAGGACACATGGTGAGCCCACGCTCATTCAAAGTATAAATTTTTTTGGACCATCTCAAGGAGCACCATGGTGACACGTGGCAATTTGAAAAGTCATAGGGGCAGGGAGGTGGACCATCGGATGTAATTCAAACTTTTCACCTCTTTGCTTCATAAAGGTTAAAATAGCAAAAATGGCCCACAAGCCCAATGGGAAATAGTCAATGTTTTGCCCCAGTCAACGGCAGAGGTGCAGACCCGCGGAGGAAAATTGGAAAATTTTCCTTTTGAGAAAAAAGAGTTAAAAGTAAAAGGGGAAGCATAGTTCCGCTAGGACCCACATTGGGACACATGTCAAAATTATTTCTCAAGGGTGGAGTTAGGGAAAAATTGGAAAATTTTCCTTTTTCCAAAAGAGAGTCAAATGGCAGAATTTCTCCACGTTTCTTTTGGGGCCCACCTCAGGACATGTGTCAGGCCCATTTTTAGAAGCACAGGTACGGAGAAAAATGGGAAATTTTTCCATTTTCTAAAAAGGTCAGAAAAGGTCAAAGGAAGCCCCCAAGCCTAGTTTTGCATCTTTCACGTGGACAAACCACATTCAAAATAAAAGATCAACGAATGATGAGTGTCTAAATCTAATTTTCCCTCCATTTTTTCTCGTAAAAATCCGGGAGTGCGAGTCTTCATGAATTTTTGTTATATTTTATACACCAAAGAGAGGAGAAAGTTAATTTTTATATCTAGAGTTTTGTGGGAGAGATCTGAGATGTCTTTCTCCATTAAAATGGTTTGACTCTTAAGCCCTACCTAGTTTTCCATTTTTCTTCTCATAAGCACACAAGAGACCAGATTTGATTAATATGGGGTGGAACTTGTTGGTGAATGGATGTAGGCATGTTTTTCCCGAGAAAGGAGTTGAATGCGGGTAGAAATCGAAGAGATTTTCCCTCGAGCACTTGGAGATTTTTGTAAATTTGATTTTGTGAATCACGAAAGAATCATGGTAAGCACTAGTGCATTTAAAGTTTTTGTCTTTTGGGAGGAAGGGGATCTATTGCAAATGCTACAAATGGCAAGAATTCATCGTGCAAATGGTTGGGATTTTTTTGAAAGATCGGGATTAACTTTTTCTAGCGAAAATCTTGACAGAGCCCATCCATTTTGAGTAGCCGTCTAGAGAAGCATGTATATCTCTCTTTGTGTCAAATTTGATCGTATAACTATGATTGCAAGTGTACAACCATTGACAAGATTTGATATTCTTTTGGAAACTTTCCCTTTTTGATAAATTTGATCAAACTTTGAGTTATTCTGTGTCAATCTTGAGTAAAGTGTATTTATTTCATCTCTGAATGCATGCAAGTAGTTTTTCTTGTGTTTGTTGCAATCTTGTACCAAAATCTAGTCCAATCACACAGGTATCAATCCTTGTGATAGTTTAGTGGCATCTGCAATTTCATTTCTCATAAGATCCTTCATCTGGGAATGGGATAAATGGTTTAAAATCACTTTTCTTTCATTTTGTTGATAGAGAATCTCTGTAAGCCTCTCTGGGTGTACCTCGCATGTTTTAGTCTAAATCTTGGTGCTTTATTGGGTCCTCGACTCGAGCCTTTATGAAAGAATCCCACAGGTTGTGTGAAAGAGTGCTAATTTGGGCTTCCATTGAAGCACATATTCTAGTTGAGGAAATAGTTTAACATTTTGTGGCATTTTTTTGATTGAATCTTTCCATTTTGCATAAGATCTAAAGGATCTGGTGAGTCAAGTTCATCCTATCTCCCCTCCCACCAAAAAATCTATTTAAAACAACTAATCCTACCCATACTACCCCTGTTTTTTCTCTATATACCCACCCAAGACAAAAATACTTTTACTAAAGTATGGAGAAAAATCAGGTTCTCAAATGTCTTTAGTAACCTTTGTCTTGTAGTGAAGACATCTCCATGATCTGGAAGTGACAACTCATGAGATTTAGATCTAGTGTGTTGATCATATCTTCCCCAAGGTCTTCTTTATAAAATTTATGCAAAGGAAAGGTGCATATATCTCCTTTCAAATGACAGAGGTTACACAATAGGTTCTCTTACCTTGGTTGAAAGGCACAACCTAAAATAGTTAGGATAAGATCATATCCTTTTGAGGTGCTATCCATCTCTCCACAAATCCAAGTAATAAAGGGACAACTAGATTTCTCCCTAGCTACAAAATGACATAAATTTATGATCTATATGTTTCTAACCTCCCTGTTGAATCTATGTTGTTGCTTGGATTGAAAAGGAGAAAAAAATTGGGTACCAACACTAATGGTGCCGTTCTTTGGGGACATTTTGAAAATTGTTGAGAATTGATTTGCTCATTGTGAAATAGTTCATATTTAAACCCCGTAAACATTTCTTGTAGGCTCTAAATTGATAGAAATCCATTTTAAAAATCATCCTATGTTTAGGTTTGTAATAGGTTTCAAAGTCACAAGTGTTGTATGTAACTTCTCTAGTTTCCACAAGTTTTGCAATGGTATTTATTGATAAATTTTGGTAAAGAAAGGTTAGATATTTTCATTTCCAATTTCTAGTGCAAACAGACACTTGACAGAATATTTTAGTGCATTTGCACAACTAAGGTGAAAATCCTTAGTGGTGACTCCCTGTTGATTTGATCCTAATAAGTACCAAGTGTCTTAAAACTCACGAGTAAGATTTTTACTAATATTTGCAAAGATGGAAGGAAGAAGATATTTCTTTGCTAGGGATCCTGCTAGGACATTGTTTCTTGAGTTAGGAAAAGAAAATTTAGAAGGAAGAAAATCCTGGAGAGTTGTGGGAGAACAAAAGATAAGAAGGGGGATCTCCATTGATGAAAGTGAATGGCCTATCATTGAAGACTACCATTCAAGTGACTCTAAATTAGGTAGCCTCTTTTTGGAACTGAATTCTCTAGTTGGGGAAGGGCCTTCATTTTATTTTGAAATATTTGCTTCACATTATGCACCTAGCTTTTCTGGAGTAGATAGGGATTTCCAAGAAGCAAGGCCTTTGGGGGGTCTCCATTTTGAAAACTACACTCCTATGTTCAAAGAACCTTTTACCCCCATCAGCCTTGTCACCCCTCTAGGATCACCTCCTCAAATCAATGTGGCTCTATCCAGCCTCCATTTGTTGTAAACACCTTTAGACCTATAAATTTTGTGGGAATGGTGGTTATCCAAATGCAAAGGCCTCAAGATGTGAGGAATAGACTTCTTAAGTTCTAGGAAACAATGCTATTATCTGGTGACCAGATATAAAGCTCTTCCTCAATATGATGGAATATTTTGAGATTGAACACGAAGATGTATACATCAAGCTATTTGTTCACACTCTAGAGGATGATGCTAGGGAATGGTATAGACAATTTCTAGATAAATATATTGACTCTTGGACTAAGATGAGTAATGCATTTAGATTACAATATGGTGATAGGATTGACCCTAGGTTTCCTCTATCGAATTTGAAAACATCAAGAAGAATCCCAATGATTCAAGACATGACTTCAATACAAGGTTCCATAAGACCTTGAGGAGATTTACTTGTTAGGATAAGGCCATGTGATGAGTCATGTCTAATCAAATATATGGTTGCATTCGATAAAAAGGATGCTTACTACTTGAGGGACAAGAACCCTACCAACTTGAGGCAAGCATTCACCATGGCCCTACAAATAGAGACTAAAATAAAGTCAATTGGAAAACCTCCAAAGAGGGAAGGTGTAAAGCTAGTTAACCCAGAAAAGCCTCAGACAAGTAAGGATGTCGATTTGGAGGAAGTTGTGAAGACTTTGGCAGTAATGCTGTCAAGGAGATCTCTTACAAGCTAGCCCGAGCCGAGAAATGAGTTGGGCATAGTTCACAAGGACAACACAAGCAACAAGGGCAAGACAGATTTAAAAATCATCAAAGAATTGATGACAGAGGTAAAGGTCCTATTGGATTTGGGAATAGGCAGCCTCAAGGTAGAGGAAATAGAATGGTACTTAATCCTTTGGTTACTAGAGTTGCTGTTGTGGAAGAAATAGTGGTCATTGATTGGTGTGACAGATGTTTCATGCCCCATGTTCCTTGTGAAGAAGATCAACAAGAAGAAGCAGCTGATGATGATAAGAGTGATGATGATGTTCGCATGATTGGATGTTCCACTAGCTCACAACAAAGGGAAACCTCAACTGAGGTGATAAGTGTAAGTACTACATTCATAGAGTACATATTATCCCTCCCTCTCATACTTTAGAAGTAGATGATATACAAGCTTTTCAATTTCCCAATAATTCCTTTGAATATTTAAGGGCTTTAATGATATAAATGTATGATGGAGGAATCCCATATGAGGGCGAAATTATTAATGAATGTTGTTGTGGCTCAAGAGAAGGAATATAACACAAGAAGTAAGGCTGTCAAAGGGGCAGGGCCTCAGTCCAAGCCAAAAGCTCCCTTAATTTATAAAATTCCTAAAGAGGCTCATAGGAAAGATCCATCTCACAAAATCCCTACATTTCCAAGAAAAAATCGTACCCCTCCTTATGTTCAAGCTATCAAAATCCTCGTGCCACGTAATGAATGTATCAAAGATTTCTTCCAATGTTACCTTGCCCAAGAATGTCCCATATTACATTGCCCAAGTTTTAAGCCAAATCAAAGTCTTTGTCCCAATTGTTTAGTTGCTTAGGATCCTTGAGCACAAGAGAAGATCATTTGAATACTTGGGATTGAATGATGAGAAGACAGCCCTAGGAAGAAATTTTAACATTGTGGAGAATCCTCTAGTCATTGAAGAGTCTCGAGACATCATCAACATCAAAAGAGCTAGCTGAACCACCCGAGGTTTATTTGGGGAAATCTTTGGTAGACTCTCAGCTGAATGTGGATCCATTCTTCACTACTTTGATCATCAAGGATAGGCTGCTCCATAACTACATGTTTGACTTAGGGGCATCATGCAATGTCATGCCTTTGGAGGTCATAAATGAGCTGAACATTAAGATAACATCAGCATATGAGAAGTGAACTACCATGGACTCTAGAGAAGTGCCAATAGTGGGATGTGTGAAGGGTTTGGTGGTGTAGCTTGCAGCTTACCCAGGTAAAAATTTAAAGCTTGATGTTGTCATAGTTGATTTCCCAGCCAAGTGGGGTATGTTATTGTCAAGAAAATGGGTTGCAAGTGTTGGTGGTAGTGTCCAAATGGACATGTCTTATTCCACCATCCCAGTTGAAGGAAGCCTTGTTAGGTTATATGGGGAGAAGAAAATGTTGCACCTTATTGAGGATCCCAACAATACGTCATATGAAGTATTATATACAAATGTTGATGCTGAAAAATTTGTGGGATTTGCTGAGGGAAAAGAGCACAAGATTGAGGAGTGTAAGTGTCTTGTGCAAGTAGGCTCTCCTTGGACTCTATTTTTGATGGAGCTTGCTCCAAAATTGGAAATGGTGCCGTGTTGTCCTAATTTCTCCAAGCTAGGAAAGGTTTTTTCTTCTTTAAGCTTAACTTTGAGTGTACTAACAACATTGATGAGTATGAGGAATTGTTGTTAGGTTTAAGAATTGCTTAGAAGTATAGTTTTAGGGACATCATTTTCAAAGGAGACTCGAGTTAGTTGTCAAGCAAGTCAAAAACTATATACCAATAAAAATCAAGGACTCGAATAGTACAAGCATGCAGTTTAGGAATTCATTGAGATGTTTGACTACTTCAATATTGTGCATCATGACAAGAGGTTCAATGAATTGGCCAAAAATATTGTAGTAGTTTTGTAGAATCCACTTATTGTGAATATGAGGTGGAGGTAGAGACAAAACCCTCTATCCCTAACAATATAAAACACCGGTAGGTTTTTGATGATGATGCTTAGATTAGAAGATTCAAGCAAAATGATGGAGAGTTTTCGATAAAATCATTGATTGGGAGCCAATGTTCTGGCAACAGAGGGAAGGAAACCTTTTTGGCAAAGACATCATCTAGTGAAGACCAATACCATTCCTAGAGGGCTAGTTGCTCTTGAATAAAATTTTTATAATGTTGACTACATTATTAATAGGCATATGGTATTCTTGAGGGATGTTGAGGAGCATGACCTTGGCACGAAGGAAAAACCAAGGAATATTTGGTTGGGCAGCAGTCTCAGCAAAGATGAAAATTAATCATGCATCCAATTGTTAAAGAAATACCAAGATTACATTGCTTGGACCTATTCTGAGCTCAAAGCATACAGAGAAGACATGTTCCAACATGAGATTCCCTTAGAGCCCAGGCAAAACCCTTCGGTAGAAGTAAAGACCAATTAATCCTCTATTATCTCTCAAAATACAAGAGGAGCTGAAGAAGCTAAGGGATGGAGGAATTATCTAGCCCACAAGGTATTCTTCTTGGGTTGCTAACCTATTGCCAGAAAGAAGAAGAATGGTGACATCAGGGTTGTGTGTGGAATTTAGGAATATAAACAAGAACTCAATGAAGGACAACTATCATTTACCTAACATGGAGCACATGCTACGAGTTGGTGATTGGTTCGAGTTGCTTTCTACTTTAGATGGCTTCTCTAGTTATAATCAAGTCATGGTGAAAGAATCGAGAAAGGATGAAGACAACCTTCACTACGACATGGGAATGTATGTATATGTTAGGATGCCCTTTGGTCTGATGAATGCTAGAGCCACTTTTTAGAGAGAAATGGATGTTGCTTTTGCTGGTTACATTAATGACTTTATTTTTGTTTACCAAGATGATGTAACAGTGTTTTCAAGAAGGAGAAGTTACCATTTTTTTCACTTAGAGAAGATACTTGATCGATGTAGGGAATATGGCATCTCACTCAATCCAAAGAAATGCCATTTTGGAGTGCAGAAGGAAAAATTTCTCGGTCACATTGTGTCATAGGAAGGAGTGATGATTGATCCAGAAAGAGTGGAGGCCATCAACAAAGTCCCAATTCCAAGAACCAAAAAGGGAATTCAGTCCTTCTTTAGGTAGATAAACTTCATTAAAAGGTTTATATCAAACTTTGCTGAGTTGACTATCCCAATAACTTCCATGTTAAAGAAGGATCAGATCATCAAATGGGAAGAGGCTGCCATCCAAGATTTTAATGGAATCAAAGAGGCATTGAAGCATGCCCCTATTTTAGTAGCCCCAGATTACAAGAAACCTTTCCAGCTATTTTCTTTCGCTTCAGAAAAACACTATTGCTTCTATCCTACTATAGAAGGATGATGAAGGGGATGAGAGGCCCATTACCTTTTTCAGTAAGGATTTGCAAGGAGCATAACTGAAATACACCATCATGGAAAAGAAGGCATTTTACTTGGTCAAAGAAACAAAGGTTTTCAGGCCTTATATTTTAAGTCTAGATGTTGTTTCTTATGTTCCCCATACCATGGTAAGAGACATCCTATAAGAGATAGAAGTATCAAGTAAAATATGTATATGGGTGAACAAATTGCATGAGTATGACATGGAAATCCAAACCATGAAGTTGGTGAGAGGTTTGGGGTTAGCTAATCTCATGGTTGAGAGAAACTTGTAGAACATTGAGGTAAATGAGATTGAGGAAGAAAGGGCTGTTGTTTTTGAAAGATTGATGAGTTCTGAGTGGTACAAGGATGTGATGTTCTATCTTAGACACTTAAAATGCCCTGAGCATTTGAATAAGAACCAGAAAAGAGATCTTAACTTGGCTTCCTAGAAATATGTCATTACTGATTTTGGGTTGGCATGGAAGAACCCAGAGAGAGTCCTCTTAAGATGCATCACTGAAGATGAAGACCCAAAAATAATTGTTGATTTCCATGGAGGAGTTTGTGGGGGGAATATTTCTGCAAGAGTCACAACACATAAGATCCTAAGGGCTAGTTATTAGTGACCAACTCTTTTAAAGGATGCAACCATGTTGGTCGAAGATGTGAGAGTTGTCGCATTTCTCTGGAAGGCTGAAGGCTTCAAGCTCCATACCTTTGAAGTTTGTATCAATTGAAGCCCCATTTAAGCAATGGGGAATGGACTTGATTGGTGAGATTTCAGACACTTCAACCGATAGCCATAAGTGGATTCTTGTAGCCATTGATTACTTTACAAGGTGGGTGGAAGCAATCCCCACCAAGAAGGCTACACATTAAGTTGTCATGGATTTTGTGCTAAAAATATTATTTACAAGTTTGGAGTGCCGGTAAAAATCATAGCTAATAATGCCACATGTTTTAGGGATAGAACTCGTGGCAATGTGTAAAGGATATGGAATAAATTTGACATATGCCTCTAATTATAATCCCTAAGGAAATGGACAAGATGAGTCTAGTATTAAGAATTTTCTAAATATTATCGGAAGAACCTTGGAGTTGAACAAGAGAAAATGGGATGAACAATCAAGTTTGTTGTGCAGGGTTGATAGGATCATTGTCAAAAGAGCCACTGGAAAGAGTCCATTTGAGTTGGTATATGGGACTCAGGCCCTAGTGCCCCTACATATGCAATTATCTTCATATCAGTTCATTCAACAATTGGAAGATCAAGAAGTGAGTCCTCATGATGCCCGCATCAACTAGATTGTTGAGCTTGATGAAGAGATGAGGGAATCTCACCAGAGGCATATAAAGTTCAAAGAAAATCTAAAGAGATTGTTTGACAAGAAGGTCACTCCTAGAGCCTTCTATTTTGGAGATCTAGTGCTACTATGGGATAGCAGACATGAGGATAAGGGCAAGCTTTGCAAGTTTGATTCATTGTGGATGGGCCCTTACTCCATCGACATCGAATTGGTGAACACACCTTCTTCTTGAAGGATTTAGATGGTGAATTTCTCGAGCTTCCTGTTAATGGCAGGCATCTGAAGCATTTCTTGGATTGATTCCTCTGAATCAAGGTAAACACCTTTTGTATAGTGTATAGTCAGTTGTTTGTTTCCTGTTTTATGTTTTGGTTTGTTCTGGTCCTCAGTGACCTGTTTTTGCTGGCTTCTTTGTTTGTTTTTGGAGATGGATCTGTTCTACAAAGATGACTCCATTGCCCAATGGATATTTTGGCACTTGTTCTAATATTTTTCTTATGGCACTCGCAAGGTGTGCCCATCCCCAAGTAGGAGCCAATGTTGGTGCTCAAAATGGTCTCACCCCATCTGTGCATTTGAAAAATTATTCTTTCATGGCCTTTGTCATTTTTTCCTTCCCTGAATTGTGTTTGGATGATATTTGTTACCATTTTAATCTACTCTGGGTTGAGGATCATGTGTGGGTCCGTATTTGTCTCATGGTTCCTTTATTCCTCTTAAAAAGCTATGTATTTTGGGTCTCCCGTGCTCTGCTTCTTCAAAACTCCTGTTTTCCCATTTCCTCCATTTTCCACAATCGTATCTACTTTCCCTGCCATTTTATCCCTAAATATTCAAAGAAAAATCAGTTTATGTGTCCCTAAGGGTCGTGTTTGAGCCTTTCAATAGTCTAACTTCTATGTCCTTGAAGAAAACCTCATTTCCTAGCTTGAATGGACATTTCTCTATGTTTTACATTTGTGAGCATTTCTCCCGGTCAAATTTGCATCATTCAATCGACAGGGAAATGTGGCACCTCTTGGTTGGATGTGGATCAACTTAATACTTTAGAAATTCTATAAAAATACTCAACTTTAAAATGTGTCCACATGGAGGAACGACGCTCATTTGAGAATCAAATTTTTGGTTTGGCTTTGAAGTAGTACCGAGAGGACACGTGGAGGGTTGGCAGAAAGAGACACATGGAGGATTCCACTGGGTTTCCCATACTTAGACAAATTTTAAAAGGTTTTCGGGAAGTCTAGGACATGTGGAGGAATGATGCTCATTTGAAGATCTACTTTTAGGCTTTGTTGTGGAGTAGCGCTGGGAGGACACGTGGAGGCTTCCCCTACTTTCTCATACTTAGAAATTTTTTATGCAGTTGAAGCAGTTTGGTGAAACAGGGACACGTGGTGAGATTACACTCATTTAGGGTGTCCACCTTGGGCACCATTTTGAAATTATGCCATGGAAACACGTGGAGGCCTCCACTCACATTGAATTTTACTTAGACTTTTTCAATGGCCAAAAGGAGATTGCCTCGGAGCATGATATGTGGCAACTTCAAGAGCAAGACACATGGCGAGCTCGCGCTCATTCAAAGTATAAATATTTTTGGCCATCTCAAGGAGCACCATGGTGACACGTGGAAATTTGAAAAGTCATAAGGGGGTGGAGGCGGACCATCGAGAGCAATTTAAACTTTTCACCTCTTTGCTTCATAAAGGTTAAAATAGCAAAAATGGCCCATGAGCCCGATGGGAAATAGTCAATGTTTTTCCCCGGTCAATGGCGGAGGTGTGGACCCATGGAGGAAAATTGGAAAAATTTCCTTTTGAGAAAAAAAAGTTAAAAGTAAAAGGGGAAGCGTAGTTCCACTGGGACCCACATTGGGACACATGTCAAAAGTATTTCTCAAGGGCGAGTCTGCGGGGAAAACTTGGAAAATTTTCCTTTTCCAAAAGAGAGTCAAATGGTAGAATTTCTCCACGTTTCATTTGCTCCCCACCTTAGGACATGTGTCAGGCCCATTTTAAGAAGTGGATGTGCAGAGAAAAATGGGAAATTTTTCTATTTTTCTAAAAATGTCAGAAAAGGTCAAAGGAAGCCCCGAGCCTATTTTTACATCTTCCATGTGGATGGCCCACATTCAAAATCAAAGATCAACGGCTGCTAAGTGTCTAAATCTGATTTTCCCTCCAATTTTTCTCAGAAAACTCCCAGGAGTGCAAGTCTTCTTGATTTCTTGCTATTTTTACATGCCAAATAGAGGACCAAGTTAATTTTGATATCTATACTTTGGTGGGAGAGATTTGGAGATGTCTTTCGTCATTAAAATGGTTTGACTCTCAAGCCCGACCTGGTTTTCCATTTTTCTTCTCCTGAGCACGTAAGGGACCATATTTGATTGATATGGGGTAGAAGTGGTTAGAAAATGGATGGAGGTGTGTTTTTCCTAAGAAAGGAGTTGAATGTGGGAAGAAATCAAAGAGATTTTCCCTTGAGCACCTGGAGACTTTTACAGATCTAATTATGTGAATCACGAAAGAATCATGGAAAGCACTAGTAAATTTAGAGTCTTTTTCTTTTAGGAGGAAGGGGCTCTATTGGAAATGATATAAATGGCATGAATTCATCTTGGAAATGGTTGGGAGTTCTTGGTAAAGATCAGACTGATTTTCACCAACAGAAAAATCTTGACAGAGCCCATCCATTTTGAGTAGCCATCTAGAGAAGCCTTTATATCTCTCTTTGTGTCAAATTTGATCGTGTCAAGTTGGTTGCAAGTTTACATCCATTGAAAATATTTGAGATTGTTTTGGAAACTTTTGCTTGTTGATAAATTTGATCAAACTTTGAGTTATTTTGTGTCAATCTTGAGTAAAGTGTATTTATTTCATCTCTAAATGCATGCAAGTAGTTTTTCTTGTTTCTGTTGCAATCTTGTACCAAAATCTAGTCCAATCACATAGGTCTCAGTCCTTGTGATAGTTTAGTGGCATCATCAATTTCATTTCTCAGAAGAGCCTTCATCTGGGAATGGGATAAATTGTTTAAAATCACTTTTCTTTCATTTTGTTGATAGAGATTCTCTATAAACCTTTGGATGTACCTCGCATGTTTTGGTCTAAATATTGGTGCTTTATTGTGTCCTCTGACTTGAAACTTCATGAAAAAATCCCACGGGTTGTGTGAAAGAGTGTTGATATAGGCCTCCATTGAAGCACACATTCTAGTTGAGGAAATAGTTTAACTTTTTGTGGCATTTTGTTAATTGAATATTTCAATTTTTCATAAGCTCTCAAGGATCTCGTGAGTCTATTTCATCCTATCTCCCCTCTCTCCAAAAAGTCTATTTAAAAAAACTAATCCTACCGATACTACCCCTATTTTTGCTCTCTATACCCACCCAATACCAAAATCCTTTTACTAAAGTATGCAAAATAGATTAGGGTTTCCAATGTCTTTAGTAACCTTTGCCTTGTAGTGAAGATATCTCCATGATCTGGAAGTGACAACTCGTGAGAGTCAGATCTGGTGTGTTGATCATATCTTGCCCAAGGTGTTCTTTACAAAATTTATGCAAAAGAAAGGTGTTTGTATCTCCTTTCAAATGATAGAGGTTACATAATAGGTCCTCTTACCTTGGTTGGGAGGCAAAACCTAAAATAGTTAGGATAAGATCATATCCTTTTGAGGTGCTATCCATCTCTCCAAAAATCCAAGTAACAAAGGGACAACTAGATTTCTCCCCGGCTATAAAATGACATACATTTATGATCTATCTACCTCTAAGCTCCTTCTTGATTCTGTGTTTTTGCTTGGATTTAAAAGGAGAACAAATTTGGGTACCAACATATTGCATTTCTATGGTTTGTGTTAAATTGCAAAACAAGTGTTTAACATTCCTTTGGTATATCACCTTGTTAGCTTAGGTTTATTTTCTCACATCTTCTCAACCTTATATCCTTGGTAAGATAGAGTAGGTTTTTGAGTAGATCCTTTGCAATTTATTTGTGTGTACCTAAATAGAGGAACATGAATCAACCTTCATCCGAAGAGCTATCTTGATTTCAAAGTCCCACACTTTGAGAGATGGTCCATGTTATGCAATCACACATAGAGTCTCAACCCATCAAGTTTTAGAAATTTAGGGGTGCTGTGATTTTGTACTAATAGTTTTGGCACACCTAGTGGGACAAGAGTTATTATTTTTTTTATAAAAAGATTAATCTGCACTTGTTATAAGTTTTCAGCTTGTAAGGAGCTTTGAAATTACACATCTGGTGACTCCAAAAGAGGTAGAGTCCACTAGTTTCAACATCCTAGGCTCGATAGATTCATGAGAAGGATTCAAACCAGATCAAGAACTAGAGAAGAAGGATTGTTTTTCTATCTACACTTGTCCCCAGATAGAGGGATAAGAGGGAGAAAAGCTCAAAGGTCTCCATATCCACCAAATAGAACCTTTTCGACACCTCCCCCTGGTAGGCCTTTCATCCAATAAAAAAGGATTCTTAGTCTAATCATAATGGCACAACCACCCAACCCCTATGTCAATTTCATTGGCAGTAGTCCACTCGCTCTCAATGCACAAAATCTAGTCCCAGTTGTAGCATTGAAGAGTATTCCATATTTCACTGGAGAGAAGCAGACTACTCCTAGTGACCACATTCAAGACATTGCAAATGTCTATGCAATTCATGAAATCATGGAGATGGAAATTGCAGCCAAATCCTCTTCCCTCAAGGGTAAAGTTTCAAAAGGGTTCAAGAGTCAACAACATGATCTATTCAGAATGGGACCATCTCGAAAATTTCTTGAAAATCAATTTGGAGAGAAGGGAGATAATCTATCCTTGTTGGAATAACTGACAATGATCAAGAGGGATCCTAATGAGCAGTTGCATGACTTCAACTTCAGATTCCAACAGGACATGGGATAGGATTCCGGTGGCCATAAGACCAACATACTAAGGTCCTTTTCTATACTTCCTTAGAGCTTTAAATTCTGATATTTCCTTAATGATTCAATCCATGGGAGGTGTAACCTTACCTGCAACCTATATAATTTCCATTAGAGCTTAAAGTTATTTAATTCAATTTGGTAAACTTGCACCTAGGCCACCTACACCTCTATATCCATAGCTAAGATCTCCAAGTACAAGTCAAAACCCACATTAGCTCCCATACCTGCCTAAGGACTTAGAGTTTAGCTAGAGCTTCCACCTCATCTTCTAGCACTTCAAAAGAGTTATAAGAGGTTATGAAACAACTGCAAAACCTAGGAAATGAGCTAGTGACTATCAAGAGGAAACAAGCTCAAATTTCTAGGTGATATCATCCTCAAACTCAGTATCAAGATAGGCCCCATACCGAAAAATAGACCACCACTCAAAGGCTACAAATCAAAATCAAAACCAAGGATAACCTCAAGTGGTTAGGCCTTTCCAACCATATGATCCAAACATAGCTTCAACATCGAGGACCTTGGTTCCAAAACAAAATAACATGGCACAAAATATGATTGGTGTTTCTCATGCAGTCAGCCCCATAACCATTCGATGTGTTTTAATGGTGCACTAAACTAGGCCTTGATGGTACAGACCATTGGTGTGTCCCAAGAGCCCAATCAAGAGGAAAATCATCAGCAAGAAACCAATAAAGGGGTACCTCTAAGTGAGATAATTCTTGTTAATTGACATGTCAAGACTTCTTTGGAGTTAATAAAGCCCCTCCTCAAAGTATAATTGCCAATACATGGTCCAAAAAAAGGAATATTGGAGAGGAACAATCATAAAACTTAGGAAATCCCAAAACCTTTATTACTCCACAAGGTATTGGCAATCAAAGTGCAATTCCCAATGTACAGAGCCAGCCCAAGCCACCTCCTAGACCTGCTCAAGCACTGGTTGTAATGACCCATGTGCAAGAAAAGAATGCACCAGGAAAGGGGAAGAAAAAGATAGCTCATCCCCATTTAACATCATTGAATAGATGAAGAAAAAAATGTAAACATCTCAATGTGGGAGTCGTTAGCTATCCCAGGACAGAGAGACTGTTGCAGGCTGTTATGGCCAATTGGTCAACCTCAAAATAGCCCCCAATCAACAAGAGAAGGTCCTTACCAATGTGTCTCAAATTTGAATGAAATAATGGAGGACAATAAGGTAATAATATGAAGACCCTCCATTATATGTTTCATTGATAATTAGGGACAAATTGGTATATAGTTGCATGATTGATTCAGAGCAAGTAGATCTGTAATGCCAAAGCAAATAGAAAATCAACTGGGTCTTCAATATGAAATTATCTTCAAGGGTGCAAGACAATTGGATGGGACAGCGTGAATAACAGCTTGGAGTCATCAAGGATTTGACCCTCACATTGCATGCATGCCCCAATATGACCGTATTATAGAATGTATCAATCATAGACTTGCCACCACATTTTGCATCATGTTTGTCAAGGGTCTTTACCACTAAACTCGAGGCTATTTGTCCGATGACTAGTCACACATGATTTTTAGAACAAGGTATAGAGATAAGGCTATGATCAGATCCAAGCCCATTGGAGATTTCCATATTACGCCTCATGTACCCATCCCAATAAATCCTAATTATTCAACCTTTGATCATAAAGACCTCCCAAGAACTTATGAGGTAGATACCAAGGTTGGGTGTATTCCATATTTGACTCTCAATGAATGGAAGAACAACATGCATACTTTTGACCCTTACAAGGAAATGAAGGAATTTGAGCTAGGAGTTTACTATTTACATGAGGAGAATCATCCTCTCCTGACATCACTAAGCCAAACCACAAGGATGATAATGAGGTATGGCAGTTATTCTTTGATGGCTCAAGAAGTAGACAAAGAGCTAGAGGATGAGTGATGCTAGTTTCACCTCAAGGTATGAGATATTACTCATCTTTCCATTTCCAATTTTCTTGATTGAACAACATAATAGAGTATGAAGCCTTGATCCATGGACTGCATTGGGAAAGAAAAAGAGGGATTAAAAACTTGCAAGTGTTTGGTGATAGTGAGCTAGTTGCGAATCAAGTCTCGAGGACAAAATGTTGCCAAGAATGATCTATTAAAAACTACAAGAATCGGGTATGGGATCTCATCAAATATTTTAAAGCATTCAACATCAATTCCATCCCAAGGAAGAAGAATGAAGAAACAGACATATTGGCAGCAATCGGGCATCATTTGATGTGGTAGAGAGTATCAAGAGTGATATATCTCATCCCCATAGTAAAGTAGTTGTGAGACCAGTTGTTCTATATAACAACACAAGTTGGTAGGTCTCATGCGATAATGATCAACAAATTGTCAATTTTATACAAGAAGAAGCTGAGTTATCCTCTAGAAAGAAAGAAAAATTGGAACAACATTATGGTGACAAAGTGGTGCAGCTTGAGAACCAACAAATTACCAAAGGGCCTTGTAACCATGTAGTCAATCTTCAACCCAAATGATCAATTCCAGAAGGAGAAAGAAAAGATTCGGTAAAGGGTGAAAATTTAGAGTTCATTTCCATAGATGAAGGAAAAATGTTGTGAACTTGCAAGGTAAGTACCTAACAAGAAAAATCTGAGTTCATTCAACTTTGTTAAGAATTATCGAGATGTCTTTGCTTGGACTTACAAGTATTTAACCCAAGGTTAGCATAGCACACTATCGAGATGGATCCATGATCTAAGCCTTTGAGACATGAAGCAAAGGCTAGTAAACCCTCACATTGAAACTCTCATGAGAAAGGAGTTGAACAAGCTAATTGAGGCCAAAATCATCTTCCCTATCAAGTATTCAAGTTGGGTTGCAATCTTGGTGCCCGTGAAGAAAATAAATGGATAAATCAAACTATGTGTGGAATTTTATGATATGAACATAGCATCACTCAAGGATCATTATCCACTTCCATTAATGGAATAGATCTTGCATGTTGTCAGCTGGATCTAAGAGGTTTTCATTGATAGATGGATACTCAAGCTATAATCGAGATAATGGTGTAAGAATAAGATTGGTTAAAGAAATCCTTCACCACCAAATGGGGTACATATGTTTATCAGAAGATGTCATTTGGACTGTCAAATGTTGGAGAACATTTCAACGAGCTATGGATATGGCATTCAAAGGATTGATCAAGAAGATGGTGCTGGTATATCTAGACGATATCACTGTCTTCTCAAAAAATGTAGAAGACCATCTCTTCCACCTCAAATGGTATTTTAGAGGTGTAGAAGGTTTGGATTGTCACCAAATTTGAAGAAGTGTGTGGTTTTGGCACACGAGGGTAAGCTCTGGGTCACATTGTCTCAAGAGAAGGGTTAATAATTGATCTTGAAAGGGTTAAAGCCATCCAAACACTTCCATTTCCGTAACATAAGAAGTCTCTCCAAAGCTTCTTGGGGAGAATAAACTTTGTTCACATATTTGGGCCTGATTTTGCCACTCTTGTGAAGCCTTTAACAATGATGTTAAAGAAGATTCTTACATTCAAATGGAAAGCAGAAGGAAAAGAGAGTTTTGAGGCCATCAAACTTGTAATATCACAGGCCCCAAATCTCATTAACCCAAAATTTTCAAAGTACTTCACGTTGTATGCTTTTGTAGGGTTAGACACAATATCAGCTATCTTGGTTCAACCTAACAAGGAAGGTTCATAATAGCCCATAGCCTTATTTAGTCAGATCTTGGAAGATTACAAAGTAAAGTATTCTTTCATTAAAAATCATGTCCTTTCTGTCATTAGGATTTTGAAGAAGTTCAGACACTTGGTCTCAAACAACAATATTCAACTACTAGTGTCTCATGCTGGTGTCAAGGACTTTCTCCTAAACAAAGACTTGGATGAAAAGAGAGAAGGTTGGATCACTCATGTAATGGAGTATGATATTAAAATCAAAGTGACCAAATTGGTTTGTGGAAAGGCTCTGTGAGAAAATCACTTCCAAGAAACAAGCTGAGTCAACAGATGAAGATGAGGACGTCCTGCTATTGTAGAATGATCAAGAGCAGCCAACTAATGATGCACCTATTCCATGTTGGACTCAATCCTTGGTGCATTATCTCCAAACAGGTTTGTGCCCTCCAGAATGGAACAAAGAAAAGAGGAGATACTTCAGATTACAAGCCATCCCATATGTGTTTATTGGTGGTTTCTTGTTTAAGAAGGATATCAATAATGTTCTATTGAGATGCATTGGGATAGGCCAAATTGAGAGGGTGTTGCATGAGTTCCATGATGGAGAAGCAAGAGGCCACTTTTCTCCTTGAGTAACATCTCTCAAAATCATGAAATATAGTTATTATTGGCCTATGGTGTTTAGTGATTGCTACTCATGGATCAAGAAGTGTAAGAAGTGTGCATTCTTCACAGGGAAGGAAAATTTAGCAGCCCTACCCCTTCATCCAATTTCAGTGGATCAACCATTCATGCAATGGGGATTAGACTTCATTGGAGTGATTAACCCAAATTCAAGCCAAGGCCATAAGTGGATACTTATAGCAACAAACTATTTCACCAAGTGGACTGAAGCAGTGGCACTAAAGAGGCAAATGAATCCAATATCTTGGATTTCTATAAAGGAATATCCACTAGGTTTGGAGTCCCTGCCACTATTATATTATATAATGCATTGGCATTCCTTGGTACAAGGATCAATGAATGGGATGTTAAGAATGGTGTATACCTCAGCACTTCATAAAACTATTACCCTCAAGGTAATGGCCAAGCAGAGTCCACAAACAAGAACCTATTAGGAATTATCATAAGGAATCTTGATGAAAATCAGAGGAGTTGGCTCACAAAGCTCAAATCTGCTCTATGGGCTGATATGATCACATACAAAAGGGCCACAGGAAGCTCCCCATACAAGGTTGTATACATAAAAGAGGTAGTACTTGCCCATATCATTGGACTTGCCCACTTTGGAGCTCATGAAATAGTTGAAACTAGTCGAGTTTTAACCTATGGCAATCAGTATACTGAGCTAATGGAAGTAGGAGAGACAAGAGAACACACAATGTGGAGAAATATCAAGCATTGATCAAGAAGATATTTGATAAGAAAGAAAGAACAAGGACCTTTCAAGAGGGTGACTTAGTTCTAAAGTGGGATGCAGATCGAGAAAAAGTAGGAAAACATTCCAAGTTTGATGCCATTTAGAGTGGCCCCTACATGGTCACAAGATGTATAAGTAGTAATACCTTCCACTGACTAATTTGGATGCCAAAGAATTATAGATTCCAGTCAATGGGAGCTACATCAAACACTACTACTAAAAGGAAAAATTCCTCACCTTTATAAATTTTAGCCTAGGTTTTCAATTTCTCCAAGTGATTATGCACATTATCTTATCGTAGCATAGGTTTTATTTCCATAAGTTCTCGTGGCACATGTTTTTTTGCTCCATGTTTGTGTTTTTATACGCTTTGATGTGCCTCTAGGTGAATGCACAAGGCCCTTTAGCATTTACAACATGGAGACCCATGGTTACCATGGCGATTGTTAATTTTAAAATAGAACAAATACGAGCAACTAAAATCAAATTTCAAGGGGTCCATTTCCGTAACAATGATGTAGGTTCAAGGTCACCAAGTGCAAACATTGCATTCAAGCTTCAAAGAATAAGACCAGTGTCAGGCCACCACCCATGAATCCATGCCCAATGGATACTTCCCAAGCTATTGGTCTCTTCATCCAAAAGAGGGCGAGATATCCCCATGAGTCACCAAATTATTATCCTAATTTTCCCCCTTGGAAAAATTACGATCAAACCAAACCCCGCAAAGGAGGAAATCTAACGTTGTTTCTATTTAACGAGCCCATGCTTCAAATCCAATAGTCAAGTTGTAGGAAGACTCGAAAATGGAGGATCAGGGTTAGTGAAGGAGGCAAACAACATCAATGAAATGAGAGGATCTCGGAGAGAAATGGGGAAAGGCTCAAAGTTTTTCCCCATTTCACAAATGATTCGAGAGAAGGCCATTTGATCGACTAAGTATAGAAAGGTTAGTGGAAACCTCCACATGCCTTGTCTACACAACTTCAAAGGTAAAATGTTGGGGCAGGTCCCAAATGTGCGCTAAGCTTCCATGTGTCTCGGTCGATGTATGGTCCTTCCAAATAAAAGGGAATTATCCAAAACACAAATAAAAAGAGAAAATCCTTGGAAGGAGCCACATGTCCCTTCGACGCAACTTCAAAATAAAAATCCAAAAGTAGTTCCCAAATGTGCGTCAGCTCTACACGTGGCCATGTTTCAAGTCAAGGTGGGAAGGTGAGTCGTCGGAGGTAGTTTTAACTTTTGACCCGAGAAGTCAGTAAAGTATAAAAGTGAGCCACACCTCTGCTGACGCCAAAAGAAACCATGTTTTAAGCCTACATTACATGCATGGAGGCTGGCCTTGGAAGGAATTTTTTCCAGCTTGCGGTTTGGTGTGCCTCGGGAGGACTTTTCTCCTAAATGGAAAATGCAGGTTGGCGGGCCAGAAGATGATTTTTTGACAAAAGTGAATTATGGGGCTGCGGGGCATTTTTGCATTTTTGTGTAAAACATGAAAAGTGAATTTTGGGTCCACAGACCCATTCTACTATATTAGTTTTCATCATTTTTGTATGGATCTGACTCAAACATTCAAATTGACATATATTTCGATCCGTTCCTCAAAATTTAACAAATTTGGCACCATTAGAAATGTATCGACCTCGTCTACACCATGGAAACCTGAAATTTTAATTTTGACAAGGTTAGGTGGGTGAGAATTGGGAAAATGTCTTCATGCCATTAATATGTGATCTCGATTGCTTCAACAACCAGATCAGATTTCGTTTTGATCCGTCATTCTTCCTTCTTCGACACGCCGAACAGACATAGAGCGGAAGACACGACACATTTTGGGTGTATTTGTAGGGGAATTAATGGCCAGTAGGTGAGCTCCAAATAAGGTTTCTCTCTTGTTTTCTTCTCCTCTCTTCACTACATCTATAAAGGTGAGAGCTTGGCTCATTTTAAAGGGTTGGACATTGTTATTTTACACCCTCCTTCTTTCCTTGTCTCGTAAGTGAATTTGTGGTATTTTCCAAACTTCCTATTCAAGTTGTAATATAAAGTTTTGCCTCTTAGATACTGTAATGTATTGTATAAAATCTGGAGAAATAATAAATGTTTGTGGATGATTCTAAACCCTCTCATGTGTTCATTGTTTTCTTCTCGATCTCTCAATGCGATTTGGTTATCTCAGTGCATGGTGGTTGTATTGCATTTCTATTGTATGTGTTAAATTGCAAAATGAGTGTTTAACATTCCTTTGGTGTATCACCATGTTAGCTTAGGTTTATTTCCTCGCATCTTCTCAACCCTGTCTCCTTGGAAAGACAGATTAGGTTTTAGAGTAGATCCTCTACAATTTATTTGTGTGCACCTAAACAGAGGAATATGAACTGAACTTAATTCAAAGATCTCTCTTGATTTCAAATTCCCACACTTTAAGAGATGCTCCATGTTATGCAATCACACTCGAGTCTCAACTTTGTCAAGTTGTAGACATTAAGGGGTGTTATGATTTTGTAGTAATAGTATCTATGTAATTTATAGCTCTATAATCATCAGATGACTGACCTGGATCCATTTTTTTCCCATGGTTTATCATGTTCAGGGAAGGGATGTTTAAAGCTTCCCATTTTAATATTAGGACCTTTCTCTAACTCGTGTGTGTGGACTTAAATTTTCCCATCTTCAATGAGATCCTGAATGAATTTCCTTAGTTTCAAACATTTATCTGTCTTGTGTCCATTGACATTATGAAAGTCATAGTAATCATGCTCTTTGAACCATCCTGGTTTGGGTTCGTCCTCTATGTAAGGAATTTTAGTTAGATATTGAACCATGTTTATTTCCTATAAATTTCTTAGTATCATGGATAATGCATGTGTGAGGGGTTTGAACACTCATCGTTTAACCGTACATTGACTAGGTCCTTTGGTGATTTTTAAAAGAGGACCGCTCTAAACCATTTGAAATATTTTGGAATTGGTAATGCCATCCCCTATGACATTTTAATCTTGTTAAAGAACTTAGGCTTGTATTTCGGTTTGGACTCTTTTCTATCATTTGAAAAGGGTTTGATTCTTCCTTTTGTGATTAAAGCCTTCTCTATCTAGCTTCTTTTCTCAATAACTTATTTGAAGTTAGCGATGCAATGAATTTTTAGATGAAATGTAATGTATAGATTCAAGCTAGGCACAAAGATACTTGACTAACTATTTATCTAGAAGTGTGAAGGGGAAACAACAAGATATCCCTCACCATTGTTGTAAGAAACTCGGAAAAGGTTTCATTTTTCATTGTTTAACGATGCACACATCTAAAATTGTAGCATTATTTTCCATTTTGGATGAGAAGTGTCATACAAAACTATCCTCTAGCATGGGCCATATAACAATCATCCCTTATGGTATGTGAAGGAACCATTCCAAGATTTTTCCTCCTCAATTACAAGGTAATTAATGTATTAGATAGTTTTCACTAAAAGACACTTATTGGCAAGACATTTATAAGTATTTGATGTGATTGTGAGTAGAAATTAGGATAGTCAAAGACACTTGTCTCTCTTGAAGGGATAGGGACATAGTTCTTTGTATTGATATTTCTTTCTATGGACTATATTACCTTCATGAAGGGTTGTAAGCATGGGTTTTCTTTGATTGTAACTCTTACGTGAAGAGTTACTATTTCATGGGGGATGATGGAATTAACAATCAAATTATCTCAAGGTTTTAACCTCTGGAGGTTCAGTATAAATTTCAGTAACCCTAGTCTTAGGTTTCTCTTGTCGTGTACCCTTACTTGGGTTTTTAATTACCAAGGAGGCTAAGTTTTCTAGTTGTTGAATTAGCATTTGTATTTGACTCGTATGGTGGATTCCTCATTTGGAGGGTCTTGTTTATCATTTTTTTAGGTAGGAGGAAACTCCTCATGTACATGTTTCATCTTACAATGCATTTTAAGGGGTGGTAATCAAGTACTACCCTTTTTTCTTAATGTTTCTCCTTTGATGTTGCACTTTGCATGTAGAATCATGCCTTCCCTCAATGTTGTCATATGTGTTAGTAAGGAGAGACCTTTTTGGTTCTTCCTCTTCTCTAGTGATGTTTTAGCTATGGGCCTCTAGTTCATATGGTAATTTAGAACCTAGCTCTACCATTCACGTAAGAACATGTTCCCTATTTTTGAATAGGAAGTATCTTAGGGGGTCACATAAATTTTTCAATATCTTGAAATGAGTCACTCTCATCTCCATTATGAACTATAAACCTATCTATTTCCTTTACTTTGGAGAAGAAAAGGCCTAAGTATTGACACGGAAGAGAATTTATCTCTCATATTTTGGAATTTATTGTTGTGATATGGGTCATCGTTTTGTTTACACAAGGTGTTGCCTACTATACTTAAGTGTATACCAAACCTAGGTGTAATATGTGATAGTTTACTTTACGATTTCAAAGTGCGTTGATAAGGGACCAAAGAAGGATGAATCAAAGAATCAATGAATTTTCCTAGAATAAATCTATGAGTTTGATAAAAAATAAGGAATAATCATACAAGTTTTCACAAACCAAACAATTGACAAGGAACTACACCTTATGCAACTATTTTGTTCAAAGGTAGTTTGACACAAGATGATCAAATTTTCCGTTAATACTTAAGTCAAGTTTAATATATAAAAGGGTGAGTATTAAAAATGGGATGATGTTATTTCTAATAAAAGGATACTATAATCCGTTTAAATGAAAATGAGTAATAGATCTCCAAAGGTATACGTTACAAGTGTGAGAAACATGACAATATCACTTAGATACATTTAACCAAGCCTTTCGGAAAAGAAGGTATTAGTATGGAAATGGTATGTTTGTGACACAAACAATGTAATAATAATTCTTAAGGTTGAGGTAATGTTCAAAAATAAACAATGCTAAAGTATACTAGTGGATTGTTAAGATGCACATAGCGTAACCTTACAGTCTGAGACACTTAAGTCAAGTTTTATGAGAAATAAGACATAAGTATCAAGAAAAATTGATGTGATGTAAGAAATATAACACTGCAAAGGAAATTATATGATGTATCAAGCCTAGCTACGATGATAATGTGTCTCGGTATGGATTTGAGACAAGAAGCCTACTAAACGTCATGATGTACCAATCATGCTTTCAACACTTGCATTCATGGATTGTAACCTGGTCATGCAAGTGGACTACAAAAGTGGTGGACACAATTATTTCTAGTGGTACCTTCATGTCTTTATTTGAAGATGGAAAAGGTGTAGACCAAGTCGGAGTGAAATATACTTGGCATCACTTCGGTAGATTTTTTCCTCATCTAAGGATGAGTGAAAAACTAAGCTAAAGTAATACTTCATAGATCTCGTGATGAATAATGCATAGTGCAAACTTGAATGGAATCTCCCTTGTTTGAAAAACAAGGTTTCGAATATGAACAAGTCTTTAATTTGCGAGAGATTTATTAAACATGCTGATTTTATTGAGTTGTGGAGTTCAATTACTTCGGATTAGCATGTAATGTAAAAATTCCTGGAAAACATAGTAACCATCATTGGTTAGGAGGGACTAGCATCAATCACCTAGGATCAACATCAGGTCAGAAAGGAAGAAATGACATCGAGTTAGGGTGAATCTGTCATTGGTTACCTATGCATGCTTGTTTTAATTAACTCTCAAGAATCGATCTATTTTAGTATTAATGTATCTATTGATTGTAATTGCATGGGTAAGTTCCTAAGTTTATATACACATATATAAGCATGAAAGATAGGGTTTAGAAGTAAGAATTAATAAGAACTTGGAAATTTTGGTGAGAGAAAAATTCTTGGAGAAGAAACAAAATATTGAAAGAAAGAAAGTATTGTACATCGAGAGGTGTGGAAGATTGTAAATCTTCATTGTATATCTTGTTAAAGATTTGGATAATAGATTGGATTATTTGTTGGTGGATGTAGGCCACACTTTGGGTGAACCACGTAAAAGCTGGTGTTTGTTTATGTCTCTTATTTTATGTATTTATTTTGGTATAATATCCACTTTTATTTACATGTATACTTAGATAGGATATATTATCTATACAACCGATGTGATAAATGCAACAAGTGGTATCATATATTTGTTTGAGGGTTTTGTGTGTTAACAAATTTACTCACGAGAGGGTTTTCTAATTGAGTGGGAGCTACAAGAATGGCGAAGAAAAAAATACAAGGTAGAGAATTTTGACAACCTGAAATTATCAATTATGGAAAATGAAGATTGAGGATTATCCGTATCAAAGAGATTTGTATTTACCATTGACGAGAAGTTTAGATGTATAAAGATGTAAATGAAGAATGAAAGATTCTTGGTAGAAAGGCTTTTGGATCTATAAGATTGAGCTTGGTAGCATCCGTGGCTTCCAATATTACAGAATGAATTCTACTTGTAGGATTAATGAAATATATTTCTAATTTATATGAAAAACCTAGTGCTTCAAATAAATTTTATTTGATGAAAAAACTATTTAGTTCTAAGATGCATGAAGGTGGATATGCATCTAGTCATTTGAATGATTTAAGATCTACCAGTAAATTAGTTAAAATCGGTTGATATACCATTTGATAATGAAGTGAAAGAACTTTTATTATTATGTTCTTTGCTTGATAATGGGACAACTTGGTAATGGTTGTTAATATTACAACATATTTTAATAATATTTTTAAGTTTGATGATGTGGTTAGTCTAATCTTGAATGAAAAATATTCGTAGGAAGAGTACAGAGGAATCATCATCCGAGAATGCTTTGAATGTAGAAAGCGGGGAAGGAAGAAGGAGAGATCCAAGACCAAGAGTAATGGGAAATCAAAGTCAAGGAATAGAAGATCTAAATCCAGAGGTAAAGTAATTACTTGTTGGAAATGTGGAAAGAAAGGACATGCAAAGAAAGATTTTTGGTCAAAGGATAAAGAGAACCAACATCATACAAAGGTAAAGAAGCAAAACTTGCTGCAGAGAGGTAATGCAAGATGTTTGTTATTCTTTCTTTAGATAATAGAATTGAATCATGGGTTTTAGATTCAGAGCTTCTTTCCACGCAACCCCTAATAAGAGATATTTTAGAAATTATGTCTAGGAAATTTTGGGCATGTTTATTTGGGTGATGGTGAACCTTGAATTATTACTAGTAAAGGGGAAGTTAATCTAAAATTGTAGAATGGAAATACATGGGTATTGAAAGATGTGAGGCATGTGCCAAGCCTCAGGAGGAATATTATTTCTGTAGGGAAACTAGGTGAAGATGGTTGTATGGTTACTTTTACAGAGACTCTTTGAAATTTACCAAGGATTCTCTTGTTGAGGAAAAAGGTAAGAAGGTAGGAATGTTATATTTATCTACTTATGTTAATGATTCCTTTTCTACATTATCTACTTCAGATTCAGATGCATGCATATGGCATAATCGGTTAGGCCATATGAGTCAAAAATGAATGCAAATCTTAAAGGTTAAAGGTAAGTTATCAGATTTGAAAGATTTAGATCTTGATTTTTGTGAGCATTGTATCTTTGGAAAGGAAAAGAGAGTGAGATTTCTCAAATTTGGGGTAACTAATAAGGACCAAAAATTTGAGCTTGTACACTCGATATGTGGGGACCGAGATCGGTAACTTCTCATGGAGGATCCTAGTATTATGTTACTTTTCTTGATGATGCTACAAGGAAGGTATCAATTTATTCTATTAAACGCAAATATGATGTTTTTGAGACTTTTAAAGGATGGAAATACCTTGTTAAGAATGAATCTAATTCAAAGTTAAAGTGCCTTAGATCCGATCATTAGGAAATAAGAGATAAAATATGTGGAATAATCCCTTACAGAATCGCAACAGTAGAAACTAATATGTAGAAAATATTACAGATCTCAAATAAAAGTGTAGAATAAATAACACAACACAAAGAGACAAGATTTAACGTGGTTCACCCAATTTGGGCTACGTCCACCAAGAATCACTTGCTCATATTTTATTACAAGCCTCCACTCTCTCAATACAATACCTAGATTTGTTTGGAGCTATGCTCAACAAACTCTATAGAATTCACACCTGAATTCAAAACACATCTGCAATACATTTGCTTGTATTTCTATCATATGCATAAGACCATATAAATAGACAATTGCTTAAGCAGTTTTACAAAACCATGGGTATCAAACAATGGGTAAAAACAAAACCTGTCCCATAAACCTATGGGTAGCTGAAGAGGCGGTTTTACAAAATAATGGGTACCAAAAACCATGGGCCCAAAAACAGCCCATAATGGTTACCCATTACCCATGGGTTAATAAACCACCCATGAAAATTTACTTCGGGGCTTCACCCCTGAACCCCCCTGACCCACTCACCGACGAGCAGGACTACCATTAAAATACCCGAGTGTAACACATAGAAGGTGTACCACACTCTAACATGAAAATAGGCTCCATAAACATAACACTGACAATGCTTTTGGTGAATACTTGTAGCAAAGATTTCAATGATTATTGTTTAGTGAATAGGATACATAGAGAAAGAATGTTTCTAAGAACACCACATGAGAAAGGTGTTACAAAAACAATGAACAAAATAGAAGTATGAGGATACATTCTAGATTTCCTTTGCATTTTTGGTAGAATAAGTTGATACAACAATTTATTTGATTAACCGTGGGCCTTCAAGTTCACTAGATGGAGGACTAATAGAGGAATCTTGGACCGTAAAAGAGGTAGATCTATATTTTCTTAAATTTTTTGGTTCATAATCTTTTGTGCATGTTAATAAGGAAAATAGAAAAACTTGCATGCAAAATCCAAGAGATGCACTTTCATTGGTTATGGATCTATTGATTTTGGTTTCTATTTTGAGATTTAGAGAATTATACAATTATTAGGAGTCACAATTTTGAATGGAATGAAAAGAGAATGTACAGGATCAAATTTTGGTACCCAAGGATGAAACAATGATTGAGAAGTTTGTGAATGAAAATGAAATCTTAGATTTAAAAGTAATACCTACGGGTTACACAAGAATCGGTGTGGGGTTACCTCGACCAACATTGGTCAACAAAACTGGTATTTGTTATAGGAGCCAAAATGACATCGGTCAGCAAAACCGAATCCGATTACGGATGACCGGTGTTAGTCAACTGAAAAATTTGGATACAAATGTCTAGGAGGTCAAAAATGAGCCTCGGTGCCCCAGGACTCCTGTGAGAAGGTCACAAAGGGTAAGTAAACCTCAAGAAATATTTACACCTCTATTTTATCTATTATTGACCGATTATGGTGAATCAAATTTTTTTAAAGAATAAACACATGATAAGACCCCATCCAAAGGTGGGAGCATTACATGGATGAGAAGATCAACTCCTTATAATAGATTCGACTTGGTATTTGGTTAAGTTGCTAGTTGGTAAGAGAACATTGCGAAACAAGTGGGTTTACGAGGATCAAGGAAGAAGAGGATGGATAGAAAAGGTACCGGAAAGGCTTGTAGTAAAGGGATTTTCACAGAAATTAGGTATTGACTTTGGTGAAATATTTTCTCCTATTGTTAAGATGAATTTTTTTCATATTGTATTGAGTTTAGTTGCAGTAGAGGATTTACATTTAGAGCAACTGATGTGAAGATGACTTTCCTTCATGGTGATTTCAATGAAGATATTTATATGCAATTGCCTCTTGGGTATAAAGTCAAGGGTAAGGAGAAATTAGTGTGTAGGTTGAAAATAGCCTATATGGGCTTAAGCAAGCTCCAAGGAAATGGTACACGTGATTTGATAGTTTTGTGCATGAGTATGGTTACTTGAGATGTGAATATAACCATTGTGTTTATTTAAATAAGCTTTAAAATGGGAGCTATATTATTTTGTTACTATATGTGGATGATATACTCATTGAAGGATCTAGTATGGAGGAAATTGGTGAGCTTAAGGGAAATCTAACTCACACATTTTCTATGAAGGATTTAGGATATGCAAAAATAATCCTTTACATGCAAATACATAGAGATAGGAAAAATAAGAAATTATATTTGTCTAAGGAGGATTATATCTACATGGTGTTAGAAAGGTTCAAGAAGTAGAATCCAAAACTCATTAGTACACCTTTATCCTAGGGCACTTCAAATTAAGCAAAAATGAATGTCATTCATCACAAGAAGAGGTAAAATAAATTACATTAGTACCATATGCTTCGAAGTTGGGAATCTTATCTATGTTATGGTTCGTACTGACCATACATTGCACATGCAAAGTGGGAGTTGTGAGTAGATATATGGATAATACGGGTAAAGAGAATTGGAAAGTAGTCAAATGGATACTCGGGTATTTTAAAGGGACATATAGTATGCGGTTATGCTATGGAGGTTTAGATAGTTCATTATGTGGCTATGTCGATTTGGATATGGCTAGTGATCTAGATGGTAGGAGGATTACTACTAGATATATTTTCACAAAGGTGGGACGATAGTTAGTTAGATTTCAAGATTACGAGAAGGTTGTGTCTTTGTCTACTATAGAGGAAGAGTATGTTGTAGCTAGAGAGGCTAGAAAGGAGATGATATGGATGAGTAGGTTCATGGAAGAGTTGGGAAAGGAGAAAGATGATTACAAATTGTTCAGTGACAATCAAAGTGTAATTCATTTGGAAAATAAATCAGCATTTCATTCAAGAATGAAACACATTCATTTAAGGTATCGATTCATATGGTAGGTATTGAAGTCCATGAAATATTGTAGCTAGAAAAGATTCATACAAGTGAGAACCCTGCAGAAATTCTAACAAATCCATTCACAAAGGAGATGTTGGAGCTATACTCCACTTATTTTGGTCTTTGAGTTTGAAACGTGAAGAGGAAGAAACAAAACTAAGGAAGGATCCAAGAATGACGGTGTACGGGTATGGTGTAGTAATTAATCTCGAAGTGAGAGATTATTGAGTTATGGAGATTAATTACTTTGGATTAGTATGTAATGTAAAAATTTCTAGAAAACACAATAACCATCATCGGTTAAGAGGGAATGGCATTGATTAGGCAAGGATGAACCAAAATCGGTTAGGGAGAACCGACATCGGTAACCTATGCGTGGATGTTTTAATTAACTCTCGGGAATTAGATCTATTTTTAACATTAAAGTATATCTATTGATTTTAATTACATGGTTAAGTGACCTAAGTTTATATATGCATATATAAGAATGAAAGATAGGGTTTAGAAGTAAGAATTAAGAAGAACATGGAAAAGTTGGTGAGAGAGAGAATTCTTGGAGAAGAAGTAAAATATTGAAAGAAATAAAGTATTGTACATCCGAGAGGTGTGGAAGATTGTAAATATTCATTTTATATCTTGTCAAAGCTTCGGATAATAGATTGGTTTATTTCTTGGTGGAAGAAGCCCACATGAGGTGAACCATGTTAAATCGATGTTGATTTATGTCTCTTATTTTGTGTATTTCTTCCGGTAGAATATCCACTTTTATTTGCATGTATGCTTAGATCTAATAAATTATCTCAGTGCACCAAAGTGTGTAAACCCTAATAGGTTTGACATGGAAAACTTGACTCCATAAAATATGGATTCCGATTAGTTATTTCAACCTAGTTATCACAAATTACCTCTGTGAGCTCAATTTTCCAAGAAAGACACACTAACTAGTCTTATAGTAGATCAAATTTACTTTACCCCATTTGACACAATGAGCATAAGAATGCATTATGTTGTGTTTTCAGTGGGGTCATAATGGAGATGACTTTGATTCTAAACTCACTGTGAAAAAATTAGTCAAGTGGGTAAGTGGAGCACTTCCTATTTCGTCCACAAGGTTGCCTCTTACATTGACTACTTTCAGGTTCCTAGGAACATCTCCGTTGTTGTAGCTTAAGGATTATGCCAAAGAGAATTTTATTGGTTTAAAGAGGATAGGGCGTCTCATCAACACCAATCCGCACTCTAATAATATTTCACCGAAACTCCTCGTCTATGATTATTTACTAATGCACAACTTTTAGTTTGGTGGATGTAATATGGAAACACAACAACATAACACAAGAATACCATAGACTTTGATAAGAAGGAATGATGATAAATCTAAAATATTGGTGTAAATTACCATATCAACATGAAATTGTTACAATCTCACCCATGAGGTACTTCAAGTGTTACTGACTTCACTTTCCTTCCAATAATAACTATGGGAGAAATTACACCTCTTAATGGCTTCTTTAACACACCTTCAAAATGATGGCTTCCTTTACACACTTACTCATACAATATTTCTCACTACTTCCTTCTATGTTAAATGAGGGGGGTGGCTTCTTTATTTATAGGAATTTAGGATTATCCACCCTATCTCTAAGATAGGATAGGAAATCTCTTCTAGCCAATCATATTCCATGCCTAAACTCTTGCCTTTACATGTAGGCTTATCTTCTAAGATAAGATAAACCTTATCATCTCACATGGGTTCCACATTTTTAGACTTTTCTACAAATAAAATACACAAAATATTTATGACATCACTCTTTGTCCTTATTACAAATATAATATTTCTAATTCCTAATCATGTAGACCCTACTTCTCTACTTACCCCAACTTTGACATTTTAACATTACTGGACCACTTACGACAAATATTTACTTTTTACCACAACATTCCTATTGTAATTTGACTGTTACCATACTCTACTTTATTGGCGGCACCATACTAACAATGCCGTTATCTTCTATCAGACACCACTACTAATCATACTTAACAACATCCTATTCCTAATACATACATAATAAAATAGAAATTATGGAGGAAAATTTTAATGTCGACATTTTCCCCTTCCTAGCTTCTACTCCGTCCTTGGAGTAGACTATTCTGGTGCTTGGAAAATATTTAACTTGTCATGGTTGACCCATTTCGTAATGGGAGTGCCATCCAATTCCTCCAGTCGATATGTACCATTTTCATGCACAACTGCTATTTTGTAGGGCCCCATCCATTTGGGAAGAAATTTTCTCTACCTTCTTTTTTTGTATCTGGAATCATATACTAGAACCAAGTCATTCACATGAAATGGAGACCAACGAGATATTTTGATCAAAGTATTCCTTCTGCTTCATTTTCTTCTTATAGCTTGTGTCCTTTGCTATTTCCCTCATTTCCTCTAGTAAATGAAGATGCACCAACCTTTCTTTTACTGAATCACTTTCATCCATCCTTTCATTTTTCATAACTCTCACAGTGGGAATATCAAAATCAATAGGAAGAACTAGATTAATGCCATAAGCCAACTGAAATGGGGAGTATCCTATTGCTAACTTTGATGTTGCCCTATATGCCCACAATGCTGCATGAATCCTTTTATCCCACTTATGTATTTGCAAGGATGCATCTTTTGCTAGAATTTGATACACACAAAATTTGTTCATTCCACTGTCCATTTGTGCTTGCATTATATGTTGTTGCCTTCCTGCGCTTAATAGAAAACTTGTTGACTAGGGATTCTACCACCTCATTAATGAAGTGGCTTCCTTGATCTATTACAATTTCTAATGGAAAACCAAATATGGTGACAATGCATTCATATATGAACTTTTCCACTTCATCCATGGAAGCTATTTTCAGTGGCCTAGCTTCAACCCACTTGGTTAAATAACTGTGGCAACTACAATATACTTATTTTGGCGTGGGGTATATGGAAGTGGACCTATAATATCTATTCCCCACTTTTGAAAGGGACCAAGTAGAAGAATAGGGCATAATGGTGCTGATGAAGTCTTATGGTTACCATGTGTTTGACAAATATTACATGTCTTACAATAATTATAACAATATCTAAAAAGAGTGGGCAGTGACAACCTCGCATCCAAGATCCTTCTTGTGTAAGTTGTCCAGAGAAGTGTCCTCCACATGTACCATTGTGGAATTATTCTCTCAGCCCTTTCCTTGATCACGTCTAATTGCCCTCTTGTATTATTGTCTATCAGGTCCTATTCGAAATAATACTCCATACGTAATAGAATATGGATGACTGCCTTGAGTAATCTTCCTCTTAGTCTTTGCATTGGGACCATCAGAAACTTGAATTTATTTAGATAATTTAGAATATCTATGTATTCACTAGGGATTGTGTCAAGGGATAACAATGTTGCATCTAGGAAATCATCAGCATCACAAGATGAACCTAAACCATCATAGGCTCAAGAGAGTGCATCTGCATTGACATGCTTCTTTCTGTCCTATCTATAATATCAAATTCAAATTCTTGTAGCGAAATTATCCATATTTCTATCCTCCCCGATGGGTTAGGCTTATTTACAATATATTTTAGAGCCCGATGATATGTTACAAATATAAATTTTTCCCTAACAAATAATTTCTAAAATTCTTTATAGCAAAAATGATAGCTAGAGCCTCTTTTTCACATAAAGTATAATTTACCTCAAAGATCACTCATTTGTCTCAAGCTCTCAAAGTAAACTGGATGAGCATTCCCATTTTCATCCTTTTGGCTCATAGTACTTCCTAGTGCTGCATGTGAGGCATCAGTATACACAATGAATGGCTTTCTCCAATCTGGATTATTTAAAATAGGTGAAGACACCAGGGCTTCCTTCAGTTGTTCAAAAGCTTCATGCACCTTATTTCCTGGTTCATAAATAACATTCTTCTTCAAGAACTAGGTTAGTGGTTGTACAATATTTGAGAAACTTTTGATGAACCTTCTATAGTAACCCACATGGCCTAAAAATGATCTCAACTTACTTCTATTCATAGGAAATGGTAACTCTTTGATTTTTGAAACTTTATAAGGATCAAGACAATACCATCTCTAGATACAACATGCCCTAACAAAACACCTTTAGAACATCCAAAGACACACTTTGTAGGGTTTAGTGAGGCTTGTGCTTCATCTAACCTTTGAAATGCTATCTCCATCTGGTGCAGGTGGTCCATCTTGCTCCCATAGATGTAAAAATCATCTATAAATACTCTGATGAAGTTTCCAATGTAGGGTTCAAACACCCTATTCATCAAGCACTGGAACATTGTCGAGCATTACACAACCCAAAAGGCATAACTCTATAAGAAAACATTCCCCAAGGAGTGGTGAACGTGGTCTTCAGCTGATCTTTCTCTGCTATACGAACTTGGTTGTATCCGCTATATCCATCAGCAAAACTATAGCACTCCTGGCCAGCTACTTCGTCCAAGATCTGATCTGAGAATGGAAGAGGGTAATGATCCTTCTTTGTTGCCTTATTGAGCTTCCTATAATCAACACAAATGCGTAGCTTCCCATTCTTTTTTATTGAGATCACAATGGGAGAAACCCATTCTGAATTCTCCATAACAAATATGAATCCTGCCTCAAACAATTTATCTATTTCTTCTTTTACATTCTTGGAAAAATTAGGATTCATTCTATATGGCATTTGCTTTATGGGCTTAGCACCATCTACTAGCTCAATAGAATGTTCTACCCAACTTAATTGATGGAGTTCCTTGTAATCAAAAGTGAATAGGTGTATGTACCTTTGAAAGAGCTGGAGGTAGCATTCCTTCTCACTCTCCATCACATCATCACCAATCTTTATTTTTTGGAGATGATCATCAATTTCTTCTTCAGATAATTTTATTGTTTCATGAGTTGGTGTGACTGGAAGGATATCCATGACCAAAACATCAACCTCACTTTCTTAATCTTCCGTGTCCACTTCACTAGTACTAGAGTAATCAGAGGATGTCCAATCATTAGTTTCATGGCTTGAATCCACATGTTCTACCTTATGATGCCGAGGGATCACATTTATCTTCACCCTCTCTCTACCATGTCCAAGTTTCATGAAGCCTTCATTCCAGTAGTTTCTTGCATGAACTCTCCTTAGCCATGGTCTTCCCAACAACATTGGGTATGTAATAAGATTTTTCATCACCTGAAATTCTACCACACATACAACACCCATAACAGATATTGCCACATTTGAAACAACACCTTCTGGTTTAGTTTTTCCCTTATTTAATGACCTTAACATAAGTGTTGAAGGGTGATCAATTTTTAAACCCAACATATTCATTACAGACTCGGTCATTACATTAACTACAACACCTCCATCAACTAAGACATCATGAATTGAAATACCATTACATAATACCTCAGCTTGTGGAGCGTAGGGATCCGCCTCTCTCTAAAACAAGGACCTCAACCTCCTTCCTTCGTTGAGCATTGAGTCCACTTCGCAGCTCCCGCCTCTTCTCAGAAGACAACCAAAATTTGACCATATGTAATATTTTTTGACCTTTTGGACAGATCTTCTAAGATGGAGTATGGTCCTTTCCCCTGTGAAATTAGAAAATCCTGCACACCCAACTTTCTTCTCCTATGTTTCTTACTAGTTTCTCCTTTCATCTTCTTAGGATCATTTCCATCTTGGTTATCTTTTTATTTCTTTCTGTTTGTTACAAACACATCTACTTCCTTATTTAATCTCTTATCTACTACATCAAAAGAATTCACAGTGTTTTTCCTTTATCATTATCTCTTATACCGAGATGTAGAAGCTCTATCTCGACAATTATACTTATAATGACCCTTTTATAACAACCATAACATACGACTTCAGAAATATTTCTTTTTGACCTCTATCTCCTCCCTAAGAACTAAATTCTTTCCTCAAGAAGATTAATAGTTAACCAGGCCCATCTTCCCGAGCAGATCTTCATACTCGGTAGATGTACTAGGAGAAAGATTTATGCTCATCGAGAGTGGTTGTGGATTCTAGACCAAAGGTGCTTTGGTGTAGGCTCTACTTTAGTGATAATTTCTTTGGGCTCCTCTTCCATGCTTTCTTCTTGCCTTTTTGCAATCTCCTTTGCTTGTTCAATGGTAGCTGGGCGGTCATACTTCACTCGTTGTCTGATCTCTGGTTTCATCCCAAGAATGAAGTGCTTACAGAGGAGATTATCCACACCATTCATCAACCCATCTATTGATCCTTCCTTCTCGGATCCGGCATCGAGCTTCCTTCTTAGCTCTAGAACATGAGCATGATAATCCCTTATCTTCTCCTTCTCTCCTTGGGATAGCTTTGTGATATCGATCATGAGATCTACATATTTCTGTTGTTCACCAAATTCTTCAAGAAAACTTTCAGTTAATAAATCCCATGAGTTTTTCACATTATAACCTAGTGTTTCAAACCACCTAAGGGCTGAACCATCCAAAAAGGTAGAAAAAAATTCAGTCCATTATTCCCTTCTTATGAGGCCATTACAAATACAAAATCATTTAAACTCTTGAATGAAAGAGGAAGCATCTTCATTAGATTGGGCTGAAAAAACAGGAATCTTCCCCATTTTTAAATGTAACCACATAAATACCAACTCATAAGTACAATCAGTAAGACTTATGTGCACAAATAATTGTACTCACTACAATAGAAAGTGATTTTACACATTTCTACAAAGAAAATAGAAATGACCATGGTAATCTTGACTTACTACGGTAAAAATTGACTTTATCAGATAAGTTGTCCTCTCAAAATTTCCCCTCTTTTGAGAAAGTTCAAAGTTGAAATTTTTTTGAGTTAATGCCTTTTCTCGTTGTTCGTGAAGGGAAAAGTCGAAGTAAAAACCTATGTTTTTGAGTCATTCTATGCAATTTATGGGTCTGCTCGAACTTTTTGTCCCATGTGTCCCAAGTTCATTCGGGCTCCTTGTTCGCCAATCGGCCGGTTTACCCAAAAATTTGTTCTCTCGCGGCCCGTTGAAACTTTTTCTTCCAAATGTCCTAAGTTCTCTTAGGCTCATTTTTCACCTTTCACCCGGGTTGGCCGCATTGCGCACTTCCCATACTTTCATCCCTATTGGCCCGAAAACATTTGTGCATTCTCCGACCCCACGTCACCCGCATCAGCGGAGTCGCTCTTTCACGTCCCACATGTCCCAAATGAACCAAAGGCCATCTGGGCTAATTTTTCCCGCTCTTCCCGAATATCTTATTTTTTAAGTTGGTAGATGTGTATTTAATGCAAATTTATTATCTTTCTCTCTTCAAAACGGCTATTTAATAAGTTGCCCTCCTACGCATTTTTACACACTGATTTCTCGCTATCAATTGCTCATAACCTCGCAATCAAAATTTCTGTGTGCATACCCATACCCCCTATAATTTCATCAAGAATTTAGGCTGTGACTTTGTTTTTTCCAATTGCTATCAGCATGAAGATTAAGTTCCAAGGTCAAGAGTAGGTTTCACCACTCAAGTCTACCGTTCCTAATATCATGGACAGTGAAGTTCGTCACCTGGACTTTGGATATTTTTGGAATAGGATGAAAGACCCGAATCCCTCTCCTATGGTGCAAATGATCAATGACAGTGGCTTGGCATATGCCGCTGGTTTCAAAATTTTAGTGCAATGTGCAAACACGGTACTCACTTGCGGTGCTCACTTCAGCCCTGACTAGAGCGAACTAACAAATGTACATGGGGAGATCATCGCCAAGCTTGATGCTACCACCATTAGCACTACCCTAAGGATTCCTAAAATGGATAATTCTATAGTCATCTCTCAGAACCAGGCTCATGCACTCTTTGACCAGGAAAATTAAAAATACAAGGCAAGGGTGGCAAAGTCTTGGCTTAAAAAACCCTAAAAAGGGGACATACCATCTATCCAAAGCTCTATTTCATGCGGATTTCATTGAGGAGCTATTAGATTTCATAATCTTATTAGCTCAGGTCATGGGCTTACCCTCTACCAACGAGTTCCACTTCTGGATGTGCCCACTTATCAACATGGTGTGTGAGGGTACTCAAAATAACAACTGGGCAGAAATCATCAGCATGAACTTGGCAGAACAACTATCCAATGTACACCAAACCAAGAAGTTTTACATGACCTCTTATATGATGTATACCGTAGCAGCATCAAGGCAATGGTTTGGCTTAACGTATATTGACGCTCATAAAGGGATCCTATATATGCTTACTACCCTCAATTAACCTTGGACACTAGTAATCGCAACTTCAGGATGGTGAATGATGCTTTCACCATGTATATTGTGAGACTTCTCGGAGATCGACACTGCAAAGAAGGTTCTCTCATGAAGCCATGAGCCTAATAGTGAATTATGGTGCCTACTTCATCTAGTTTAGAAAATTCTCCTATATCAGGCTAGCAGGCTATGAGAGCACCCCTCTCAAGATCCCTTTGTTCTGCAATGATAAAATGGCTTTGATCAAGATATGCACACAATTGGACAAGTTACACACAACATGTAGGGATAAGAAAATCACTAGACCGCACTTCCCCATATCCTTGGGAAATTACACCTACAAGATGGCTCTGGATGCACAAAACATAGAGAGAGTCCTTGATCCCATCAATGTCCATTTCTTTAGGCCCATAACCTATTTTGATTTGAATAAATTTATTAAACATAATCTCAGAATCAACTACCATCATAGGGCAGACACAAAAGACTATTGGGCTAACTGTGTGTTGATGATTTTGATTCAAGAAAGAGACATTATGGTAGGTTTTCTCTTCAACTAATTCAGAGCTTAAGCTATATCAAATTCTTGAAGGGCTTCAGGATGAAAAATCTGACTTGTTATCCTATGAATAAGACACCTTGATCAAGCACACTCCTTTGGAGGACTTGGATTTGTTCAAAAAGGAGAACAATGATTTGAATGAAATCCTAACGCTTGTCCTAGTAAGAACCAAAATCTGGTTTGACAGAGAGTTTGTGAGCTTAAAAGGCATTCAAGTGAATCCTCCTCTAAGGACACCTCAACACCAAGAAAGTAGGCATAGACACCCGGTTTGGAATCACCTGTATAGACTCCTCCTACCTCATCAACTAAAGGGCCTGCATCCTCCACTCCTTCATCCACCCAAGTATATCAGAAGAAAATCAAGGAGGTCAAGAAGGAGCCTGTTGAAGAAGATCCCTTGATGGAGCATTCAGAATTTCCCTCAGGACTAGAGAACATTATTGTTCTTAGTGAAAGTGAAGAGAGTGAAGTTACAGTCTCCGTAGGCATTCCAGAAGCCCCTATGGATAAAGAGAAAGAAGTTCAAAGCACCGAGCTCCCAAGCACTGTTGATTCCTCTGTACCAGAAGCCTCGAGTGCCCCACTCATATCTCAACTAGAGGCAACAGCAGTGCACACTTTGAGTGCCATGAGTTCTCTTTCTCTCGGTCCTCTTGCCTCACCTTCTTCTTCCTCCTCTTTCGCATGGGTGTATCCCTTCATTGATAGTAGGAAGAGGAAGTCTTCCTCTTGAATCTCGGGACCCAACTTTGATGTGGTGGCGGCCTTATTGGGAACTACTCCTCTTTCTCCTGTCAAGAAGGCCAGGACCACCTCAAGGATAGTATCTAATGCTTAAGGCCAGCAATTCCTGGAGATAGCCAAGCCCAAGGTTAATGGCTCGAACATGATTTGTAAGCGTCGATCTAGAGCTCCCGAGGATTACCATGGGAGAGTCCACCCCTGAAGTTGAGATCCATAATTGTCAAGAAACAATCACCAGGGTCATTGGGAGGGTGGAAAAAGGGCAAAAAACTATAGAACGGCTAGAAGAGCAAGCTCAGGTTCTTGCAAGTTTCATCAAGTCACTGCTGTCCAAGGATAAAGTTTTAGACTCCACCCCACTGAATACTCTTCCAGCACCTGTTACTCTCATCCAAGACGAATTCCAGAGCATCAAATATATACATAGATATTCTATCTATGGAAGGGCTATGGAGGCCATGGTGGATGATATGCTCGTTGCAGGGTTGAATTTCATTGGTGAAGCCTTCAAACTAAATGAGAAGGTAAATAATCTACAACAGAAACTCAACTCCACTATTGGAAATATAGATAAAGAGCTCAAACTCTGGAGCAGTTGTATAGTAGACCTTTGCCTTATGGGGAAGGATGATGAAAATATTTTAATAGTAAGCAAGGTCTTTGATGATGCAAAAGATAATTTGTCAAAATCATGGGTATACAGTGTGGAATGGAAAATCAAGGTGCCAGAAGAAGCTTTGGGGGAATTGAGAAATAGCTGGCAGAAGGGTGAGGCCTTCAAGAATTTGGTGGTATCATCTTTTAAGGATATCCATTGCCACCTCCACGATGAGACCTCAGGTGTGCCTCTCTCCTTGCATGAAATTAAAGCTCAATTTAGAGCTTTTGTCAAAGGAAATTTGTTCAAAGAAGATTCTAACACCAAGGAGAAGATGAAGGAAATCTTCTCTCTCTAATCTGCTATTGAAGAATAAAATAAGGATTATCATACACATGTCGAAATTGAAAAGATATGGAGAAGTGTCTTGGATTTTGGACCCATTCCACTACCAACACATCAGTCCCACATGGCAGAGACATAGCAAAGGCGTTAAAAAGGTTTAGAAAGTGGATCCTCAAATAAGTGGGCCCTTCTCAATCATGAACACTCGTATTCTCCTCCTAAATTTTCTCCCTTCTTTCTTCCTCATCTCGATTTATTGTAATTAGTTGGGGTTTTGCATTAAGCAACCATTTAACTAAACATTAACTAAAAGAAGTAGTTACCAAGGGTAACTGATTTGTAAACTATATAATGGTCTCTCTTCACCATTTTGAAGGGGGAACTTGGCTCATTTTTGAAAGTGTAAGAAATACTAAAGCAATCAATACAAAGGGATCTTCTTTCTTTGTCCATCCGATTCTTTCATTCGCAAGCTATCCATTGAATATTGTTAGATCATTTGTCTACATTATGCTAAGAAGATTTGTATTCTTGTAGATGTTATTTATGGAACTATGTGTATTTTCAAATTGCATCTCATTAATTCAAGTTCAAATGGTCTTATTCCAATTTGTTATATTTTGGTACGCATAAGGAATTATTTGGTCATCTATAATTCTCGAGAATGCTTTTCTTGCTCATTTCCATGTCTTCATTCCTCTGTAATTTTTTGATTTATGATCTATTTCTTCAAAACGATTTCATGATATCCAAGTTCCACGGTAAAACTATGCTCTGTACATATGTAAATAAGTTTTTCTTTTGAATAAGGGAACCTCTCCCACTAAAGAGGAGGGACTTCTTGTCCCCTGACTGTTGTTCTCCTTGAAGTCCTTTTTGATGACCAACGCTTTTGGCGACTCCTTCAAGGGAAATCATTTCTTGATGTATTTTAGTTCCATAAGAATTTATAAATCATCCTTTGATCTCGGAGACTCCACGTTTTACTCACGGAGAAGGGGCCCTTGGTATTGAAGATTCTCGCCAGCTTTTAGAACAACAGATTTTCCTTTCCCTTAAGCAGAAGAAATAGAAGAGTTCGTTTAACAAGCACTCCTCCCAAAAAATAAAACCCCTACGGGTGGTATTCCTTCGAGCAACTCGGTCCTAATCTCCGTGCTCTGATTCTTGCTTGGTGTTTCAGCCTCCCCTTCAAGCCATTTTTCCAAGAATGGCGGTACCATTGCCTTGGTAAAATCATGTTGGGCCTCTCGCCCTTCCTCATCCTTTGCATGAGTTACCTAGAGGTAACCAGAAGAAATTTCCCAAGTTTAGAGGTTATGGAAAAGTACATCCTGATGAACATATCGCAGCCTTCATAGTTGCATGTGGAGTTTTGAGAGTTGAACATAAAGATATCTCAGTGAGGCTTTTTGTTAAGACCTTACAAGATAATGCAATAGATTGGTTCTATCACCTTCCGTCCGGGGCTATCACTAGCTAGAACACAATGATAACAAGGTTTGAGAACCGTTTCAAACCGGCAGAAGATGTGCATGCTTTGCTAGCCCAAATTTCTCAAATAAATAAGGAATCACATGAGCCCATGAGATAATTTGTGGCTTGATTCAACAAATTGATTAACAAAATCCCACTTGACACTCAACTTGTAGATCAAATTCAAAAATGCTTCTTCCTGAATGCCCAATTGTCTTAAGTTAGTTATGCATTGAGGAGAGATAATCTTGTGACATTGGCCAAAGATCAAACTCTTGCTGTTAGTGTTGAAGATGATTTAAACATGTCTGGGAGGTTGAGAAGAGACCCTTATAAATCTAGGCCTTTCACTTCCTCCTCTTTCACTCTTGGGCCTAATACTGATCCACTAGTACAAAAACTTGCAAATGATCTCATCGCCATTAAGAAACAATTGGTCTAGCACACACCCCCTATGCGCAGATGTTCCAAGGAGAAATTTTCAGCCCATAAATCATTTTCCCGCTTCTCGCACAAGGCTTGCACTTGAAGGACCACCTATTAAAGTCCCCGTTAACTTAACTCGTGAAGTTGAAGAACCGGAGGATGAAGAGGTCAAGTGAATATTGTGAAGAATTTTTTGAAGAGGTCTATGAAGAAGCGAGAGGAGCTTGAGGGATCTAGAGTCAATTTCTTCACTACTCAAGGCATTGATGAAGGAGATGATTATGACGAAGTAGTAGGTGGACATGAATAGCGAATCATATGCTATCATGACTCAAGGACAGACAAAACAAAAAGGAGAAAGTGATGTAGCCTACCAAAAGATCCAAGGAGAACCCGACGACTATCCTCAGTAATTGCATAAAAGAGGATCTCCTATCCCCATTACATCCACACCAAAGGTGATTCTTGCCGATTCTACTACTAAAGTTACTTTTTGTTCAACTCCTAAAATTGATAAGCCTAAGGTCCCAACCAATGATAGCTCGTCCACTTCTAGGTATTTTGATATCATTGATCACCCGAAAAGGACCAAGGTTCAAATCTCGAGGTTGAGTATTATATAACCCATCCCAAGGCTTTTGGTAAAATGATTCACTTTTTCAATTCCCATTCCAAAACTACCTCTAAAGGCCTTTTACCCACTCCATCTTCTACACCACAACCCAATCTGGTAGCCATTGTCACTTCACCCAATAACAAGATCAAACCATTCTATGTGATCCTCCTTATAGCCAGCCATAGACTCAAAGAATCGCGCCATAAAATCAGGGGCATCAAACAATGTAATGCTTGCAAAAGTAGCCCATTCCTTAGGCCTAACTCTCACACGCACTTATGGGTCTTGTTATTCTATGGAGAGTAAGGAAGTGCCCCTAGTTGGAAGAATTAAAGATGCACAAGTAGCTTTTGCTACTTTGCCTGAGAAGAAGGTTTTGGCTACTATCCTAGTAGTAGAAATTCCTCCTTCATATGGAATGCTACTAAGTAGGAACTTCTATAAAGATGTGGGAGGAGAAATTCAAATGGATTGGTCACATGCCCTCATACCTGTTAATGGGCAAATGAAGAAGATATTTCTTGAGAAGTAGTCTGAGTATATTGTACAAAAAACAGATGATCCCAAAGTGCAAATACTTTATGAGGATATGGGGCATGGAAACTATATGATTATGTCTCCAGAGAGGAGATCCAACTTCCCAAAAATCACTTGAGGATCCTAGTGGTGTTTGGATATTAGAGTTTGATGGAAGTTGTTACTCAACCGGTTCAAGAGCTGACGTAGTATTGGTGTCTCCGAGGGAAAGGTCTGTCCTTTCTCATTCAAGTTACAATTTGAAAATACTAATAATACAAGAGAGTATGAAGGTCTCATTCTTGGGCTTAATGTGGCAAAATAAAGGGGTGTGAAGAATCTTTTAGCTCACGGAGACGCGGAGCTGATTGTCAAGCAAGTTAGAAACCTTTTCAAGGTAAAGAATAGAAGGTTGAAACATTATAGGAATCAGGTTTGGGACTCTATCAAATTTCTTAACGCCTTCTCCATCAAAGTAGTGCCTAGGGAGGAGAACACCAGGGCTGATTCACTAGCAGTCTCAGGGTCATTGCTGATACCTCATCCTGACTTCTCTCAAGATAGGTTTACCATCGAGATGATCCATATGCCTAGTGTACATGATAATGCAAGTAACTGGAAAGTTTTCAATAATGATCAGCATTTGCTTTCTTTATTAGAACCAGGAAAACTTTGAACAATTTTACTTTGAAGGAAGTGACAATTTTCCTTGTGAAAGTGTGCCTTCCAATAAAGAAGATGTCAATGAAGAAGAGATAGATCAAGATGGATGTATCAAACTCAAAGGGAACAAGATTCCAAAGGGATTGGTGAGTTTAGAAGAATTGTTCGACAAACATGATAAGTATGTGAAATTTAAAGCTTCTACTGGATCACAACAATCAGTTGAGTATGATAAAATTAATATTGGGAGTTCTATTGACCCTAAACTCGTGAACATTGGAAAATGTTGCACGCTAGAAGAAAAGAAGAAAGTAATTAATATTTTAAGGAAGTATAAATATGTTCTTGCTTATTCCTATGAGGATTTAAAATCTTTTCAACCAAAGGAGATGCAACATTTCATCCCTCTCAAACTTGGGATTAAGCCTTTCAGATAGAAACAAAGGCAATACAATCCTAAGATAGCTGACACCATCTTTCAGGAAATACAAAAGTTATTAAAAGCCAAAATCATTTTTCCTATCCACCATTCAACATGGATTGCCAACATTGTGCCTGTTAGAAAGAAAAATGGTGAGATTCGTATCTGTGTTGACTTCAAAATCTGAATCAAGCTTCTTTAAAGGACAACTATCCTTTTCCCATGATGGATCAAGTCTTACAAGATGTGACGGGATCTGAAATGTTGTCTATGCTTGATGGCTTCTCAGGATATAATCAGGTAGAAGTTAATACCGTAGATCAACAAAAGATGTCATTCACTACCCTTGGGGTACTTTTTCCTACAAAAGGATGACTTTTGGGCTCATTAATGCTAGTGCCAATTTCCAGAGAGCTATGGACTTGGCCTTTGGAAGTTTAAAAGGGAAGTGTATTGTTGTATACCTTGATGACTTGACCGTATTTTCCAAAGAAAGAGCAGATCATTTCCAACATCTAGAAATAGTTCTTTTGAAGTGTAGAGAACATGGGATCTATTTAAATCCTAAGAAATATATTTTTGTGTTATAGAGGGAAAATTGTTAGGGAATGTTGTCTCTAAATATGGTATAAAAATTGATCCTAAGTGAGTTCAAGCCATTCAGTAGATTCCCCTTCCAACCAGCAAGAAGGGAGTGCATTATTTCTTTGGTAAGATTAACTTCCTGAGAAGATTCATCCCTAATTTTGTAGAGATAACCTTGAATATCTCTCAAATGATGAAGGCAAAGAAGAAGTTTGGCTGGTCTCCCGAAGGGAAAGAAGCCTTTGAAGGTATTGAAGAGGCTATTGCCAAAACTCCCATCTTAGCATGTCCAGATTTCAGCAAAGATTTTATTATGTATTGCTATGCCATAGATAACACCCTGGCTGTTGTTTTGACTCAAGAAGATTTTAATGATCATGAACTCCCAATTGCATTTATGAGATACATTCTTAAAAATCATGAGTTAGAATACACCATAATGGAGAAAAATGATTTCGCAGTGGTTAAAGCTGTCACATCAGCGCTTTCGTTTTTACATTCTTAACTCTCACTCCACAGTATTTGTACCTGACACAACCATCAAGTCCATTCTCACACAACAGGAGTTTGGATCCAAGAGAGGGAACTGGGTGGCCAAGGTTCAAGAATATGATATTGACATCAGACCAACCAAGCTCATCCATGGAAAAGGCTTGTGTGAACTCATCACTGAAGGAGCTAGACATGAGTTACCCGAAGATAAAGTTGATCTTCCTACCATTCTATTTCTTGGCTCAATTGATGAATGGTATGATGATATCATAGAATTTATCACATATGGAGAATGTCCTTCTCATTTGACTGCTAAAGAGAAGAGAGCTGTTAAGTTGAGATCAACTGAATATGTGTTGTGGGAGAATTCCTTGTTCAAGCGTGGGTTGGATAGAAGATTTCTAAAATGTGTGGACAAGGAACAATAGAGGAAGTTGCTTTCAGCCTTCCATAATCAAGCCTATGGAGGTCATTACTCATCAACTTGTCTTCGCTCATAAGATCCTTCACGCAAGATATTATTGACCTACCTTGTTCAAAGATGCATCAAAGTGGATTGATAAATGCGAAGCTTGTCAAACCTTCGTGGGTAGACCCAAGTTGGCTTCTTTTCCCCTTAAACTAGTTGTGATCGAAGAGCCTTTTCAACAATGGGGTTTAGATTTCATTAGAACACTTAATCCTTCTTCTAGTGCTGGTCACACCCACGTATTAACTACCACATATTATTTTACTAAGTGGGTAGAAGCCATTCCGGTGAAGAGTACTACTTCGGAAGTAGTATGCAGTTTTATCAAAGAAAACATCTTGGTGAGGTTTGGGGTGCCAAACAAGATCATGACAGGATAATGCTTAAAAATTTTCTTCAATCGAGATGATGGATTTTTGTTATGGATATGGCATCTCCCCGGCTCACTCCTCGATTATTATCCTCGGGAATGGACAAGCGTAATCAAAAACAAAAATTTGGTGGCTATAATAAGAAAATTAGTTAACGAATCTCAGAGGAACTGGCACAAGAAACTCTATGATGCTCTTTGGGCGAGATAGGATCACACCTAAAAGGGCCATTGGGATGTCTCCTTTTCATGTAGTATATGGAGTGGAAGCTCGGTTGCCATGAATAAAGGAACTACCACCTTGTATTTAATGAAGGCCATTGAAGACACTAGCTTCAATGATCCTTTGGATAAAAGGATCATGTATCTTCATAAATTAAATGAGGACATGTTGAGGGTCACTGATAGAATATCTACTCACCAACAGAAAGTAAAGGCCTTGTTTGATAAAAAGGTCAGTCCAGGATTTAAAAGTTGGGGGCATTGTTTTTTGTGGGATAAAAGGCATGAGCCTTGTGGCAACCATCGCAAGTTTGATTCTCTTTGGCTCAAACCTTTCAAGATCAGACACTTTTCTGGTGAGAATTGTTTTTACCTTGATTATATGGATGGTTCTTCCCTCCCACTTCCTTATAGTGGGTAGTACCTAAAATTGTTTAAGTCATAGGTGATTAGGAAGTCCTTTGTATATTATGTATAGCGTGTGTGTGTGTTTCCCCTTCCTTTTTCTTGTTTTGGTGTGTTGTTCGTTTGGGGTGTTGTCTTCTATGTTGGTTTGCTTTTGACTCTGTGGCCTAATGGATAAGGCACTAATTTGTTTCCCCCAAATTTTCTAAGGATTCTTGCCTTGTCTCATTCCTTTGGACTTTAGCCAAGTCATCCCCAGAAGGAGTCAGCTGTTGTCCTCTCAAAATTTCCCCTCTTTTGAGAAACTTCAAAGTTGAAATTTTTTGAGTTAATGCCTTTTCTGTTGTTCTGTTGAAGGGAAAATTCGAGAACTCAGAAAAAACTACATTTTTTGAGTCATTTTGTGTGATTTTTGGGTCTGCATGTAACTTTTTGTCCCATGTGTCCCAAGTTCATTTGGGCTCCCTATTCACCGATCAACCGCTTTACCTGAAAATCTATTCTCTCGCGGGCCCGTCAGAACTTTTTGTTCCAAATGTCCCAAGTTCACTCAGCTCGCTATTCACCTTTCGCCCTCGTCGCCACATCACCCACTTCATGTACTTTAATCCCTCATGTACTAAAAACATTTGTGCATTCTCGACCCCATCACCCACATCGGCCGAGTCGCTCTTTTCAAGTCCGCGTGTCCCAAATGAACCAAAGGCCATTTGGGATAATTTTTCCCGCTCTTCTCGAATATCTTGTTTTTTAAGTTGGTAGATGTGTATTTAATGCATGTTTATTATCTTTCTCTCTCTAAATGGCTATTTGATAAGCTACCCTCCTACGCATTTTTGCACAATCCTTTCTTGCTATCAATTTCTCATACCCTCGCAATCAAAATTTCGTATACGTGTACCCATTCCCTCTATAATTTCATCAAGAATTTAGGTGCGACTTTGTTTTTTCCAATTGTTATCATCATGAAGATTAAGTTCCAAGGTCGGGAGTAGGTTTTTCCGCTCAAATCTACCATTCCCGATATCAGGGATAGTGAAGTTCGTCACCTGGACTTTGGAGATTTCTAGACTAGGATGATAGACCCAAATCCCTCTCCTATGGCACAAATGTTCAACAATATTGGATTGGAATATGCCACTGGTTTCCCAATTTCGGTGCAATGTGCAGACACGGTAGTCACTTGCAGTGCTCACTTCACCCTCGACTCGAGTGAACTAACAAATGTACATGGGGAGCTCATCACCAAGCTTGATGTTTCCACCATTGGCACTTTACCTAAGGATTCCTGAAATGGATAATTATATAGTCATCTCTCGTAACTGTGCCTCAGTGCACTCTTTGACTAGGAAAATTAAAAATACAAGGCAAGGGTGGCAAAGTCTTGGCTTAAAAACTCTAAAAAGGGGGCATCCCATCTATCCAAAGCTCTATTTCCTACCAATTTCAATGAGGATTTGTCATATTTTATAATCTTATTAGCTTGAGACATGGGCTTATCCTCTACCAACGAGTTCCACTTCTCGGATGTGCGCACTTATCAACATGGTGTGCGAGGGTACTCAAAATATCAATCTGGCGTAAATCACCAACATGACCCCGGCAATAACAGTTGTCCAATATATAGTAAAAAAATAAGTTTTACATGACTTCTTATCTGAATTATACCCTAGCAGCATAAAAGTAATGGTTTGGCTTCACGTATATTGACGCTCATAAAGGCAATCCTATATATGCTTACTCCCTCAATTCACCCTGGACACTAGTAATCGCAACTTCAAGAGGGTGAATGATGCTTTCACCATGTACATTATGAGACTTCTGAAGAGTGACACTGTAAGAAGGTTCTCTGATGAAGCCATGAGCCTAATAGAAAAGTACGGTGCCAAGTTAATCTAGTTTAGAAAGTTCTCATAATCAAAGCTAGCAGCTAGCTGAGAGCACCCCTCTCAAGCGCCCTTTATTCTGTAATGATAAAATGTATTTGATCGAGGTATGCAGTAGTTAGACAAGTTACACAGAACATGCAGGGATAAGAAAATCACTGGTATGTACTTCCCCATATCCTTGGGAAATTACACCTGCAAGATAGCTCTAGATGCACAAAACATAGAGAGAGCCCTTGCTCCCATCATTGTTCATTTCTTTAGGCCCATAACCTATTTTGATTTGAAGAAATTTATTGAACATAATATCATAATCAACTACCATCATAGGGCGGACACACAAGACTATTGGGCAATGATCAAAGCTAATGATTTTGAGGCAAGAAAGAGACATTATGGCAGGTTTTCTCTTCAACTGATTCAGGAGCTTAACCTATATCAAATTCCTAAAGGGATTCAGGATGACAACTCTAACTTGTTATCCTATGAATATGACACCATGATTAAGCACACTCCTTTGGAGGACTTGGATTGGTTCAAAAAGGAGAAGGATGATCTGGCTGAAATCCTAGCCCCTGTCCTAGTAAGAACCAAAATATGGTTTGATAGGAGAGTTTGTGAGCTTAGAAGGCATTCAAGTGAATCCTCCTCCAAGGAAAGCTCAACACCAAGAAAGTAGGCACGACACTCGCCTCGGAAGCACCCGCATGCACTCCTCCCGCCTCATCAACTAAAGGGCTTGCATCCTCCACTCCTTCATCCACCCAAGTATATCGAAGAAAATCAAGGAGGTCAAGAAGGAGCCCATTGAAGAAGAACCCCTAATCGAGCATTCATAATTTCCCTCAGGACCGAGAGAACGTTATTGTTCTCAGTGAAAGTGAAGAGAGTGAAGTTTCAGTCTCTGTAGGCATTCCAGAAGCCCCTATGGATAAAGAGAAAGAAGTTCAAAGAACTGAGCTCCCGAGCACTGTTGACTCCTCTGTACCAAAATCCTCGAGTGCCCCACTCATATCTCAACTAGAGGAAACAACAGTGCACACTTTGAGTTCCATGAGTTCTCTTTCTCTGGGTCCTCTTTCCCTGCCTTCTTCTTCCTCCTCTTTCATATGGGTGTAGCCCTTCGTTGATAGTAGGAAGAGGAAGTCTTCCTCTCGAATCTTGGGACCTAAATTTGATGTTGTGGTGGCCTTATTGGGCACTACTCCTCCTACTCTGTCAAGAAGGCTAGGACCACCTCAAGGATAGTATATAATGCTTAGGGCCAGCAATTCCTGAGATAGCCAAACCCAAGGTTGACAAGCTAGAACATGATTTGCGAGCATCCGATCTAGAGCTCTTGAGGATTCCCATGGGAGAGTCCACCACTAAAGGTGAGATCCATAATATTCAAGAAACAATCACTGGGGTCATTAGGAGGGTGTAAAAAGGGCAAAAACTATAGAGCGGTTGGAAGAGCAAGCTCAGTTCTTACAAGTTTCATCAAGTCACTTTGCTGTCCAAGGATAAAGTTTTAGACCCCACACCACTAACTACTCTTCCACCACCTCGTGACTCTCGGCCAAGATGAAGTCAAGAGCATCAAAGATATACACAAATATTCCATCTATGTAAAGGCTATGGAGGCCATGGTGGATGATATGCTCAAGTTACGGGTTTAATTTCATTGGTGAAGCCTTCAAACTCAATCGAAGGTAAATAATCTGCAACATAAACTTTTCTCCACTATTGGAAATATAGATAAAGAGCTTAAACTTTGGAGAAATCAGTATATTATACCTTCGCCTTATAGGGCAAAGCTGATGAAAATATTTTAATAACAAGCAAGTTCTTTGATGATGCAAAATATAATTTGTCAAAATCATGGGTATACAGTGTGGAATGGAAAATCAAGGTGCTGGAAGAAGCTTTGGGGGAATTGAGAAATAGCTGGCAGAAGGGTGAGGCCTTCAAGACTTTGGTGGTATCAGCTTTTAAGGATATCCATTGCCACCTCCATGATGAGACCTCAGGTGTGCCTCTCTCCTTGTAGGAAATTAAAGCTCAATTCAGAGCTTTTGTCAAAGGAAATCTGTTCAAAGAGGATTCCATCACCAAGGAGAAGATGAAGGAAATCTTCTCTCTCCAATCTGCTATTGAAGAAGCAAATAAGGATTATCATACACACGTTGAATTCGAAAAAGATATGGAGAAGTGTCTCGGATTTTGGACCCAGTCCACTACCAACACATCAGTCCCACGTGGCAGAGACATAACAGAGGTGTTAAAAAGGTTTAGACAATGGATCCTCAAATAAGTGGGCCCTTCTCAATCATGAACTCTCCTTCTTACTCCCGAATTTTCTCCCTTCCTTCTTTCCTCATCTTGGATTTATTGTAATTGGTTGGGGTTTTGTGCTAAGCAGCCCTTTAACTAAACATTAACTAAAAGAAGTAGTTACCAAGGGTAACTGATTTGTAAAACTATATAATGGTTTCTCTTCACCATTTTGAAGGGGGAAACTTGGCTTATTTTTCAAAGTGTAAGAAATAGTAAAGCAATCAATACAAAAGGATCTTCTTTCTTTGTCCATTTGATTCTTTTATTCGCAAGCTATCTCGCTGAATATTGTTAGATCATTTGTCTGCATTATGCTAAGAAGCTTTGTATTCTTGTAGATGTTATTTATGGAACTGTGTGTCTTTTCAAATTTCATCTCATTAATTCAAGTACAAATGGTCTTATTCCAATTCGTTATATTTTGGCACGCATAAGGAATTATTTTTCATCTATAATTCTAGAGAATGCTTTTCTGCTCATTTCCACGTCTTCATTCCTCTGTACTTTTGTGATTGATGATCTATTTCTTCAAAACGCTTTCATGATATCCTAGTTCCTGCGGTAAAACTATGCTCTGTACATATGTAAATAAGTTTTCTTTTGAATAAGGGAGCCTCTCCCACTAAAGAGGAGGGACTTCTTGTCCCCACTGCTTTTTCTCCTTGAAGTCCTTTTTGATGACCAACACCGTGGTAAACACTATTTATGGTAAAAATGAAGTTCTTGGGATAAACACTATTCATTATAAAAAATGAAGTTACCTTGTGGTAACTAATATTCATGGTAAAAAGTGAATTTACCATGGTAACCACTACGCACAAGAAAAACAAGGTTACCCTCGAAATGTTTTCTAACTAAGTTGGAATATCACTCTAGAAAATCCACCAATGAGGAATGGTCCCGGCAATAGAACCAAAATGTCAACACCAATCCGGCACTATGATAATATTTTACCGAGAACTCCTCGTGCTATGATTATTTACTAATGCATAGGTTTTAGTTTGGTGGATGTAATCTAGAAACACAATAACAACATAACACAAAATACCATAGACTATGATAAGAAGGAATGATGATAAATTTAAAATATCAATGTAAATTACCATATCAACATGAAATTGTTACAATCTCACCCATGAGGTACTTCAAATGTTACTGACTTCACTTGCCTTCCAATAATAATTATGGGAGAAACTTCACAATTACACCTCTTAATGGCTTCTTTAACACACCTTCAAAATGATGGCTTCCTTTACACACTTACTCATACAATATTTCTCACTACTTCCTTCTATGTTAAATGAGGGGGGTGGCCTCTTTATTTCTAGGAATTGAAGCTTATCCACCCTATCTCTAAGATAGGATAGGAAATTTCTTCCGCCAATCATATTCCATGCCTAAACTCTTGCCTTTACATGTAGGATTATCTTCTAAGATAAGATAAACCTTATCATCGCACATGGATTCCACCTTTTTAGAATTTTCCGCAAAAAAAATACACAAAATATTTATGACATCACTCTTTGTCCTTATTACAAATATAATATTTCTAATTCCTAATCATCTAGACCCTACTTCTCTACTTACCCCAACTTTGACATTTTAACATTACCGGACCACTTACGAAAAATATTTACTTTTTACCACAACATTCCTATTGTACTTTGACTATTACCATACTCTACTTTATTGGCGGCACCGTCTTGAAAGCACCGTTATCTTCTATTAGACGCTAGTACCAATCATACTTAACAACATCCTATTCCTAATACATAAATAATAAAATAGAAATTATGGAGGAAAATTTTAAGGTCGATAGTACCCTTGTACAAACCTATAAATCAAGTTTTTTGAATATGGTGTTTTTTCTTATCTTGTAGCTTAATGTGGTTTTTGATCACACTTGTTTGGAAACCTAAAAATAACGTTATCCTTGTTTTTATCTCGATTCTTTCACAAGCGATAATGTCCTTAAGAAATGGTTAGTAGTTCTCAAAATAATTTATATAAATATAATTAGATGTTGCTTTTTATTCCTAAGATCATCCTAATACAAGAAGGAAGATCATACACAACGTAGAGCCCAACTATTTAGTAGCGAATGAAGGAAAACCTAAAATTTAACACACAATTTGTTGCTTTTAGCTAACTTTGAAGTTCCTTCCTTTAGCAATATTAAAATGAAATTTTATTTTGAAAACATGATAAAGGTATTGAACCATTTTTTATTCCCAAGATCACCAAGGTGTGAGAGAAGATCATACACAATCCAAACCCTATAAGTAAGAAGAATGTGACTTTCACAAAGTTTGACTAATCAAATATAAAATGAACTCTAAAATGCCCTATAAATCATGGATTAGTTTTATAAAGATCTTTCAAAGTGTTAGAATAATCAAGAAATAAAACTTTGAAATTTTTAAGAAAATGTTTCTCATGGCATTATAATGCCTGTGTGCATATTATGACGCATGCGAATGCTTAGTGATGTATGCATGCATACTATAACATATGCGTTCCTCTATCAGAAAACAATCAATATTAAATATCTATGTTCCGAGAGATACCTGTGTGCTCCTGCAAGTATATGTGCATGATTTTGGATGTATGCATGCATCTCATTAAAAAGAAGGATAACACAAAGAATTATTTAGTGTATGCGTATCCCGAGAGACATATGCGTGTAAGTTGTAGCGTATGCACGTGCTTCTTGGCGTGTGTACGCGGGTATAATAAAACATAGACGATAAAAATCATATGGATGCATATGCATGTGTCGTGTAACATATGCACATGCTTAGGGACATATACATGCCCAATTCAACAAGTGTGCATGATTTTCAACGTGTGTGTTCACCCTTCTAATGCCTGCATGTGTACCTCTAACTACACAAAAATACTAAAAATTTGATTTCTAAAAATGCAAACAGGCTAGAAATTTTCCATTTAAATCAATTTCTAACATAAACCCATTAATTTTTCATGCAAAAAGGAATATTTTAAACATATAAGGCTAGCAAAATCTATTCAATATTTCAAAATGCATGGAATGGTAAGAAAAATGATCAAAATTACAAAGCTTCAAAACAATTTCTATGGACTATGGAGTATGTCCCACCGAGCGTTCCAAATGTATTAGTGAATAACTTGGAAAACTATTTAACCTAGACTAACACCTAGTAGTCTAAATCTTAAGCCAAATCAATGAATAATACTCAAGATAAGAGCTTAAAAAATTAACTTCAATGCATGCAATATGAATGAAACAAACAACATGATAAGTTTATTTTACTCTTTATGATTGCTAATCAATGTGTGAACCTATTTAGATTCTAAACAATCAAAGTGGTTTTTGTTTTCTCTAAAAGGATGAAGAGATCTCTGTAAGATGGCTTCAAGAACATTCTTAAATAATCCCTTACTAATCTAACTTAGAGGAAAGATACAAAATATAACTATTTCAATGGTGGATGACTCAAGATCAAATGCCTTATTAGCTTGGCTAATGCAAATGATCTCTCAAGAAATATCAAGATGTAATATGTTACAAGGTGTAAATATTAAAAGGGAGGCCTCAGCTTTCTATTTATAGATTTTTATTTGGGTAAGATTGAAATCCTAGTGCATGTGGGACAAATGGAAAAGTGAAAAAAAGATTTTTATAAGTCAAAGTACCTTTTTGACTAGATTAGGAGTTAAATAATCCTTAGGAATAATTAAGGACACTAAATAGGATTAGGAAGTTTTTTGAGAGTTTCTGGAGGCAGTTTTAGATTTTATAAGCATTGGAAGTGGGAGTTAGCCAATAAAAAGGTTTATTGGTTAAATGTGAGATAGGAGGCTTAAGCAGTTTGTATTATTTGATTCGAGAGGATTTTAAGGAAAAAAATCCTAATTGACAAAGTATAGTCAATTTTCAAAGGATAGAATAATTAGTGTAATATTACTAATAATATTGCTTTGATCAAATTATAGGTGTCTACAAAAGGAATTAACATTTTTTACTCTATTTGATATGTATGTATGTGTATGATTCAAAAACACTAATATGAAGAAATGAAAAAAACTAACATCAACCTCTACCTGGAAATATAGAGTAGTGGAAAATCTAGTTGTGTTGTCCTTTGTCCCCTCAACTTTGTCTTTTCAATCTCATGTTTACATGTGAGTCCAAGGGATTGGGAATGTAGTAGAAATAATAGTGAGAAGGTGCTCGAGCAATAATAGCTTGATGGAAATTTGGTAGCTATGGAAGTGGGAAAGAGATAACCCAAGTGAACAGAGCTTGGAGATGCAATTTCTAACAAGAATGTAGCAGCTTAGCAATACAAGAATACCCAAAATGATCTCCAACCATTTTCTTGAGAATAAACAATAGTTGTATAGAAGGTTGGCTAGGTTGTGCACTATCACACTTGGTAGCCATGGGGTGCCAAATCAACAATGAAAGGGTAGTTTGAATAGTCAATTACAAATTTCAAGTGAAGAAGAGATTGCAACAAGGTAGTCGGGATTGAAATTAACTAAAATGGTTCACATTCAAAGATTCTATAAATTTCACACAAGATCGCCACCTTGCGTAGGAGGCGATTACAAGACTTCTACCCAAACATGGTGGAGGTTTTGTAACTAAAGGTCAAAAATAGGGTGAAACATAGCAGGAAGCTGCAAAAATTAAGAAATTCCTAAGGAAAACTAGGCTACACATATAAGATGTAAAGAGGTTTAGGAACTTGAAAACCTTTGGAAAATATATGAATCATCATCGAAGACCTTTTATACCATTTTCCAATAATGTAGCACATACAATTTTGGGTGCATACATATTTCCCCATTGGAGAAGAGTTTTAGCCATGAAGAGGCATAAAATGTAGAGTTTGAGTATGGAATTCCCAAAATTGGGAGTTAGAAGCTATACCTGACATGCCTGTGTGCCGAAATGTCACCATCCAAGCCCCTGTTACCTATAAAATGAAAGCAAGACTCAAGTGTATATATGTACAATATCAAAAAATAAAGAATAAAATAAAATGACAAGAGGACTTACCATTTTTATAGGGATAAAAGTATACCTACATCGAGTGCTCCATCCCTATGAAACATGTACACTCAAAATGAAAATAAAACAAAGCATATATATATAACTCAAACCATTCATTTGCACATATCATCATTTTGATTTTTGAGCTCTTGGGCACCCATCACCATTTTGAGAGAGATTAGAGTCAAAACAACGAGTGTGATGATGTGATCATGCCTTTGTGAGTGAGAAGTCAAACAATGAAGACAAAGTTTAGTTTTATCGCATTTTTATTTAAAACCTAAAATTTTAAAATTTGGAAAATATAAGCCTAGGGCGTTATTATAAAATTTTTGTATGTGAAAATGTTCCCTAAGGGGTATTCTAAGTGGGTTTAGGTTTTGTTTTATTCAAAATGAGCTATTTTTGTCTCTTTTATTTTGTTTTTGAGTAAAAATTAAAGGCACATCCATTTTAGACACGATCATCACCCTGTGCAGGGTGGCAGTTATAGGACCGCTACCCCACCTAGGGTGGTGGTGACATGACCAATGACCGACAAGGTGGTGGTTACAAAATGACCACTATGTATAGGGCGGTAGTTTTGTTTTTCCATGGAGGAGAGCTAATTTAACCAAGTTAGGCTATTTTTTGGATTTGGAATTGTTTTGTAATGTTTTTATGACCATTCCTATTGAAATGTGTTACTTAATTACTCTTTTTATTGTTTTGGTAGATGTAGAAGGAGTTATACATGTTTGATCCAAGAGAGAGCGTGAATGAATCCAAGGAATCCTTGATCGATTGACTTAGGGTGAGGTAGAATTATTACCCGAGATGGTATATAGAGGATCACAAGGGTGCCACATATTGCACTAGCTAGCCATATATTGTGTGACCTATTATCTTATTGGGATGCGGGCGATAACACTTTCTAGTTTCTAGGTGTTAGAGGAGAGTGGACTATCACTCTCAAGGATTTATACAAGATTCTTGGTGTACCTGTGACTAGGAGATGGATGAATTTAGAGACTATAGGGAGTACCACAAGATCTAGAAAGTGGGCTTCCTTCAGGGAGATGATGGGGCATCAGAGGGTGACAAACAAGGTATGAGGATTTTATCTGTTGCCTTTGTCTATCCCTACCCTTCACAAGGCCATCATTGGTATCCTGGATTAACATTTAATAGGAGATAAGGGTAGGGAAAATATCTTATACTACTATGCTCTGATTATTGTGCAAATTAAGTAGTACAATAGGATGTTTTAATGTGGTGCATATATTCTTTGGTCTACATAGCATGACTTCTATCGAGTGGTGATGCTATAGAGGAAATCCCTTAACCATACTACATTAGTGATGAGTTGTGTTTATGAGCAGATTATCCTTTATTAGAAAGGAGTTAGGGTACACTATTTAGGGGCCGTCGGGGCTATGAGATGGACCGGTTTGTTAGTTCTTAGGGGTCACACCAACCCGTTTCTACATTGACTACAATTGATTTTATTAAGAGAACCTGTCAGAATATAACTGGATTGTGGGGTCAGGAGGAGACCATTCTGATTGCATTCCCTAATACCTCATAGTTCATGGTTATATCTATTATGGTGGAGGCTCACCTTGCCACTAAAGTGCCCCAACAGTTTAGATTATCTTATGATGATTGTCTTCCAATTGTTCCTACTATCTACCGCAGAGTGTTAGGGAGGCATGAGATGGCCCTAAGGGCCGAAATTGATGGAAAATTGTGATACTAGGAGTACCTATTCTATGGAGAAGTTCATAGTCATTAGAGACCATACAAATCTTCTTCATATTGAGCCCGTAACCACTCACATTGGAGAGGAGGAGGAGGAGGAGGAGGCTGATGTAGCCATAGATACAAAGACCAAGGCTGAATTTGGTGAGGAGATAGGTGAGGAGGTTGAGTAGAGCTAGGTGGTAAGGAGATTCAAGATGAAGAGGAGGGGGATAGTGACACATAGTGGCGAGTCACTCATGAGATATCCATGAAACAGAGAGAGGAGGAGGAGGAGGAGAAGGTGAATTTCGTTTCTCAGGAGACACTTCCTTATGAGGGAGGCGGATATAAGGTATATGTGATTAGACAGAAAGTTACCTTTGGTGAGGGGAAGGCATAATAGGTACCTCTAGTAGCACCATCGCCACCTACTCGCACTTATTGATATTATGTGGATGTCTAGAGATCTAAGTATGTAGATACTCTTTTCTCAAACTTGTTAGCTAGAATTGTTAGTAAACATCCCATTGTGTTTCTTTTTTTAATTTTTGATGGTTTTGTAACTCATTTTTATTTTCTTTTTTTTACATCCATACCTGATGGTTGACAAGATCTTATTCATAGGATATATGTCGATACCTTACTCATCCCTATGGGGAATACCCGAGAGGATCTCTTGGTAGACATGGGGCAACCATTGCAGGTTGGATGGCATACTAATGTGTTTGCGCCTCTTTGGAAGGCCACAAATATCTTGAGTACTCAAATAAAACAAATTGCAACATATTAGATGGAAGAGAGGATGATGAGGCGAAGCTATTCACATATCTAGGCCAAGAATAGCATTCGTTCCCATGACCACTCTCACCACTTAGTGCATTCATGAGATCAGAGCCACAATAGGAGTCGTAACCACAACCATGTACCATCTCAGGGATCCCATAGAGGAGGATAAGCCATTGATCCTTTATTACTTCGATGCCATTTTTTGAGGCATATATATGATGGTTTTATATTTTCATGATCATTGTAAGCATTTTTACCACACCTAGTGTGTGATGACATTATACACAAACTATGATATACTATGATATATACAAATATTTCTTTTTGTTTCAGATTTCCTTTACACTAGAGATGACTTCATTTATGGTTTACTTCTCATGTGTACTCTTAGATGTTTATAATTTCCAATTTTATATGCTTTTTGGAATGCATGCGGTGCATGATGAAATACTTAATAGAGTGATTTTTTCACAAGGGGTTCACTAAATAAAAGTATGGTATAGCACGTTTGTTCAAAGGGTATTAAAGAATACCCTTAATTATATTTTTTACCTGTAATTATTCATTTGATAATACCTCCTCTCATTATATTATTAGAATGAAAATGCCCCTATTTTTCCATGTACCTTACCGACCCATTTTTCTATGACAATTTTATTTACCGTTTTTATTTCTACCATAATATGTTAAACAAAAATATATCATATTTCTCTCGAATATGCATTTTCTCTTGAAAGATATTTTGAATCCATTCAAGACCTATTGCTAATTACCTTATAAATGTTAAGGTTTAGTTATTTATCAATAGTTCTTCAAATGATTAAGATGGTGAAATAATATCATGCTTGTTGAAAAAAATGTTCAATCCTATTTTTCTACCATCTTATTATATCTTGGTTAAGAATCTCTTAATTGATATTTCTTTATTCAAAAGATATTATAAATTTAAATTTATGACCACACTCCTTAAATTGCAATTTTATGAAGGTATTTAGTTGTTAAAAATAGGGTTCAAATGTTTTATTTTTATATGAAAATTAAACCTTCCTTTTCTTTGGCCCACCTCTCTAACCTACCCCAAATACCTAAGTCAAAATATTAATAAATTAAATCCTTTCACCCCCTCATGTATACCGATATATTGAATTTAATTTAATTAATTTTAATTACCTCAATATGAAATCACATGTTAGGATATTTCCTACCTAATGAATCCCCCTGTAGATTTATTTTTGTTATTTTTTCTTTTAAATGATGGTGATGGGAACACAATGTAATGTTGAAACTTTGGTTTTTCAAGAAATATTTAATGCTTATTGTTTGTTGGAAAAATGTGATGAACGATTTGATAATAAAATGAACTCAATCCAATTCTAACCCCATGCAACTAGTAAGATGTGAGGGATCATCACCGAGAGCCAAAAGAGACGTCACAGTTGTATGCTTGATAGATGGAAATGGTGAGAGAAAGAAAATATTTTGACAAGAATCCAATTTAAAACCTACAACCTATCTCGACACGAGTCTAGAATGTGATTTTCTTGCATTTTTATCTAGACTTAGACCCATAGATGGCCTCTTGATTGAAAAAATATGGTTTTAATGCTTTGAGCTCTCTTAGAACATACACATATAACTCACTTTCTTGGGATTTAATATTTTAAAGCACTTTTTATTAAATGAAATTGATTTTAACTTACTAATTTATTTGCAAAGACCCCCTACACCTTGCCCCATGATACTAGTAGGAAGTATGGGTGAGTAAGGTCACCTCCCTCCTTTCCCAACTTCACACCATTAGTAAGAGGCACGGGCTCAATACCAAAATTTGGTGGGGTAAGGAAGTTGTAAATGAAAATTTTGTATTTATTTTGACTTGACATATATACTTTTTTATTTTAAACTTTGAGTTGTGATTTTGGGAGGGATAGGTTGCCACTAGCCTCAACCCCACATAACTAGTATGATGCAAGGGCTCAACACCAAAGACTGAGATAGGTGAACAAGTGATATGAGTGAAATGTTTAGAATGATTTTGTTACCAAAGAGGTATCTTGGGAAAGATGTGACATCAAGAAGCTTCTAGAATAGACTATGGGTAGTGACACCTATGCTAGCAGGAAGCTCCGAGTTGAACCAAGTATGCAAGACTTGGTAGGATTAATGTCAAAATTTTGTCTTATCTTGTTGAATTGATGAAATGATAAGAAGTGTTGATGATAATATTTATAGATACTTGAAGAAATGTGATTAGAATTTTTGTCAATGTTTTTAGAAGTTTTTGAAAGTTTCTTACAAGGTAAGTTCCTCAATTACAATTTTTACAAAATCATCTAATACATAGAATGTAATGTTGATGCAATAGTGTACATATATAAATGTAGATGAATTATGCATAGTAGCATTTTAGGCAAAGCTAATTGATGGATTTACCAAATTCTTCATCTTCTAGAGTACACCGGTGATATACCCCATTTTTATAGTTCTCCATGACTTGATATGGGCCCAACCATTTGGACTTGAACTTCCTTCAACATTTTTCTTGTCTATCTGGCTATCTATTCTTAATACTAAATGTCCAAAAATATATCCTATCAAAGATAAGATCCATGGTGTGCCTTGGCTCTAAGATGGGATTCATCAAGAGTTTCCAGCTCAACAAGTTGTGCCTCATGATATCCTTCTTCTCCTAAAATCCCTTGTAATGATATCCAAAGACTGGGTATCTCAAATTTGAGCAATAACACCACTTCGAACCAAATACCAAAGAATATGGGGTTACCCTCACAACCTTATTATTTACGTTCTATAGGTCCATAAGGCAAGAAATAAATTTATATGTCAATCATGATTTTTCACCTTAACAATTTTCAAGAGGATGGATTTCGGTGTCTTATTAGTTTCCTCATCTATCCATTGGCTTGAGGGTAGTACAAATATGTTGTGTAATGATTTATCTTAAATGTTTCACACAATTCACACCTCTTCATTTTTAAATGATGTGCCATTATTAGAAATAATGAATGGTGGGACCCCATACCTATAGATGATCTGGTTCAAGATGTACTTTGAAATTAAATATCCTAGAATGGTGGTAAGAGGCACGACCTCAACCCACTTAGTGAAATAATCTATGGCTATGATTATAAAATTGTGATCATCAGTAGATGAGGGATATACTTTCCCTATCAAATCTAAGCCCCATGCTTATAAGGGCCAACACGTTGGAATGGGTTATAGAGATTGGAAAGGAATCTAAATCTTGTGAGATAATTCTTGGCACTTATGGCATTTGCATTCATACTCTATCACGTCATGTTCTAGGGTGGGCAGAAATAGCCCATTCATTGTATCTTTATTGTGGTTGCATGTCCTCCAAAATGACCTCCACCAACCCCCCTATGAGATCCATAGAGGATAATTTCACATTCTTCCTCATTAACACACCTTAGTATCATTATGTCAAAATATTTACGATAGAGAACTTGTTTTATGATTATATACTTGGCAGGCTATGATGCATAGCCATTTTATTTGTTGCGATATTTCTCCCTCAGGGTATGTGTGGTCCATAATAAAATTGAAAATATTTGAATACCATGGACACATAGAAATGGGAGGTCTGATATCTACATAGTAAACACATTCATCAGGGAAGCTCAAGTCCACTAACTCTCCGCCATATAAAGGGTTGTCTACTAACTAATCAAAAATGAATTGTCCCTTATAGAATTTTGATTAATGTAAGTTAGCTCGAATTCTCCCATTACGGGAGTGAAATGTCTAGTTTTCTTGGACAGAGAACCTTGAGTTATGAATATCCATACATAATCCGTCTTGATGATAATTTTAATTTCTTGGTTAAGAATGTAATTCCTTAACCATTTTATTGCAAGAATTATAGCAAGCCATTTTTTTTCAGCCTGCGTAAAGTGTGTCTCATAGTCAAGCGAGATACGATTGATGAAGAAAATTTCATGTTCATGTTTGTAATCATCTTCTTGCACTAGCATGTAGGTTAATGAGACATATGTTTCCCAAGAATATAAGATGGGGGTGATATAACTTGGGAGGCATGAGTGTGGGAGGTGAAAAAAGGAACCGTTTCACTGATTTATACGCCTCGCCACACTCATTTGTCTAAACATTGCAACAATCCTTTTCAAAAATTATTTAACAGATGTATAAGTTAAATAAGGAATAAACCTTCAGATTAACCAAGATTTCTAAGAAAGGACTGAATGCCCATCTCATCTAATGGTGGCATCATTTCTAGAACCACTCGTATTTTTACTAGATCTACATCAATCCCTTGTGAAGAGATGATGTATCCCAATAACTTCCCTCCCATCACACCAAACACACTTATTTTGGATTCGATGTAACACCATACTCAATGAGACGAAAGAGGATAAGTGAAGAACCTCGAGGTTATCACATTTCTTCCTAGCCTTAGCTAAAAGTTTTTCAACGTAGGATTCCACAATCTTATGGATAAAATCATGGAATATGTAATTTATTTCCCTCTTTGGTAAGTGACACCAGCATTTTGAGACCGAATGACATGACTACGTAACAATAAGGTCCCCAAAGATTAATAAAGGTAATTTTTGCTTGATCTTCCTTAGAGATCCTAATTTGATTGTGCCCAGAAAATCCATCCATAGGCAATAAAAATCAGAACTAGATGTTGAATCAACAATAACATCAATGGATGGTAGTGGGAAATCATGTTTGGGACATGAGTTTTTGATATACTAAAATTCAATACAAATTCAGATTTTTCATTATTTTTAAGAATGGGGACAATGTTAGATACCCACATTGAGTAGTTGAAAAGCTTATTGAAGCCCACCTATAGGAGTTTCATAATTTATTTTTTGACCATTAACGCCTCCTTTGGTTTTATAAGTATATATTTTTTATGGGATTTGCATCAAATTCGGTCACAAGGTTGTGAAATACAACATGAGGAGAAAGTCTTGTCATTTATTTATAACTAAACATGAAGGATTTTGAGTTTTCTTTGAGAACCTTCATGTGTATTTATACTTCCTCAAGAGTCGATAAAGAACCTAATTTTAATATTTTTGGGTCTTCCTATGTCGCGATGTTGAATTCAATCATCCCCTAGATCAAAGGGGCACTACCCTATTCAAACTCGGGTAGGGCTAGAGGTATTTATAGTTCCCATTCCTCTTTTATCTCATTGTTTTGTGAAAATGTGCAATAGGGAAATTGAAAGTTTCAAGGATGAAAACTATACCCCGTGCTGAATTTTTCATGTTTTATCATTCCTAGGAACCCCAGTCAAATATGTCAGATCAAAATTACCTCCAAAATAATGTTATATCATCCCCTAGGTGATTGAGGAAAGTCCATTCATTCTCCTAGGTTATTTTAGGAATTTCGAAAAGATGTTATCTTCTCAAGCGGTATTGGGAAGGGCTATCACCGGCTTTCCTAGGACTAGATAAACCCCCGGATCATAATAGAAGGTCAAAATTCAAAATGGATGTGAATTGGAGACCCTAGATCATCATGGAAATGATTTTGGAAGGTTAGGGAAGTGTTGAAATACTTGGAGCAGTTTGAGTAAAAAGAAGGGTTCACAAGACTCGGTAGTATACATGCCTAAAACAATTCTTTGGGCTTCATAAGATGATTATGGGAGCTCCAAATAGAGTTAAAGTCAAATAAAACATCTCCAAAAATAGGATTCCAAGACCTACATGATGGTGAAATCATATTTTTCAAAAAACCTTGGCACAGAGGATTTACATGTAGTTTTTATCAAACACAAGTGGAGTCTCAAATCACAAATCCATTTTTAGGGATTAGATGGATGAATAAAGGAATGTGAATCCCACCATTGGATTCAAAATTCAATTTTCAGTTAGGATCATATAAAATTTAACCAATAAATTCAACTAGGAGCTCAAGTTATCGTTTTTCCAAGTTACCCTCTCGAAGGTAGTTCATGACTTAGTCATTTTTTGGGAGGACACGTGTTAGCACTAGAAACCTGGTGGGATTTCATGTCCTCGATGTCCCTAAGGTTAGGTACACCAACCCTTGAAAATTTTCCCAGACCCCATGTGACCTTTTGGGCCCTCATATGACCTCTAGACTTGACAGTTCAGCCCCCAGGTGCATTTTTGGAGCATCCATTCCATGTCGTGGGATCAAGCACCACGTGTCAGCTCCAGGACAACCGTGGAAAATGATTTCCCTTATGTCCCTAAGGTGAGGGAAATAATACCTTGAAAAAATGCACCCAACCCCTTTGGGGAGTCTTTTGGACACCCACGTGACTGACTTTCATCCCCTAGGTGCATTTTTAACCATCCATTCCCTGTAGTCAGATCAAGCACCACGTGTCAGCTCTAGGACCACTGTGGAAACTGATTTCCCTTATGTTCCTGAGGTGAGGAACATCAGACCTTGAAAAATTCACCCATAGCTTATGGGGAGTCTTTTGGGCACCCGCATGACTGAATTTCAGCTCCCGTGCATTTTCCAAGCAAATCCGTTGTCGTCGATCGAGGACACATGGCATCACCTTGACCACTGTGGAAATTGATGTCCCTCATGTCCCTAAGGTCGGGAAATTAGGGAATTTTTTTCCCAGCCCCTCCATGTGCATTTATTTGAAAATTTAAATCGACGCTTATCTCTTTTTTTCCCCCTCATTTCTCCTTCACAATTTCATACCTTGCCATGACTTTGTGCATGATTGTCCTGGACACCTAGTCCACCATTGTTGCTCAAAAATAGCTTTTCCATGTCCACATAAACACCTAGTTCATGAAAATACATATATTTTCGGGAAGGAATGATCAAAAGTGCTTAATAAAAGAAGAACGTGAAGAAAATGAAGGTTTTTTGTGAGATAACTGTGAAGTCACCGATCGAGAAATCTTCATATCTCACAAGATACATGTCAAATCAAGGTGCCATCTTCTTGTAGACTTCCACATTTTTCAATAATATCATGATGCAATAAATGGGAGGTCAAATGGTGTTCTAAATCATTTGTTCCAAAAAAATCCCACTTCGTGCACCACTCACATTCATCGAATATCCCATCATTTCGGTAAAAGCCTAAAAATTGCATATGGGCTCTAATTAAAAAAATATCACAACGGAGTTTTTTTCATTGCAAACAGAGAAAAAAACCAGACCTTCAAATTTCAAGCTCCATTAATGGCCGCCATGGTAGCTCCATGCCTCGAAGCCACTTGAGGTCAAAATTTCAAAATTTATTTCCAATCATTTTATTCTGAAAACTATGTGAAATTTGGGGGTGTGATCATAACGAAAAGATGAGTCCAAAAATTATGTTCCATTGCAAATCGAGGCAATGGAAACACACTTTCTAAAAATAGTAAGTTTTCCTACATAAACTTGCTATGTTTGGAAAGTCATCATCAAAAGTAGTCAAGACAAAGGAAATGGGAATTGAAGATCATGAGGAAGTCGAATGAGTGTTCGAGTAGAAAACAGTGAAAATAACCAGTTACTAAAAATAGTAAGTCCCTTATATGGGTGCTTACTAAAAATAGTAAGTCACGCTAAAGAAGCGGCCAAGGCAAGGGTAGGGTGTGTAGTATCAAATGAGGGAGTTCATCACATCACGATTGTTGAGAAGAGGAAAAAATCACCTCTCAATAAAAATAGTATATCGTATGCAAGATGGGAGTTACGATCATCGGAAGAACAATCCACTCCACTTGGCAAGTATTCACGAGTTGATTTGAAGGAGATTCACGGTGTGGCAAGGAGTTCAACGATTCGAGTTTCACTTGTATTTGGTGCTTTCCATGGACAAGGATCAACGGACTTCATCACAAATGATGTATCCTCTTCTTTTTCTCTCTCTCTTTCCCCAACTTTCTCTCTCTTCTCATATATTCTAATTTTGTGTTGGGGTTACACTTTTTCATGTCTTAATAATCATAATGTAATAACTCACCTTTATGTTATAAAAAGGACTTAAAAGTTTTGTAGGAAGTTGAATTTTTTTAATTTGTACGAGGACATATGAAAAGGCATTGAGGGGTTGATGAAAATTCATATTCTACTCTATAAATTGTAACTCCATTCCCATTTCAAAGGGTTAGCGATTGATCTTGTAAACTCAAGAGTGCATTGTACCTAGAGAAAGCAAAGGAGATAGCCATTTCCTTCTACTATCCTCTACTCACAAATTTCCTCCATTCCCACATTATGTACAACTTTGATTTGAGAAATAATTACAAGAAGGAGTTTCAAGCTTTCTTTGACTAAGGGGTCTCTTGATACTTGGTGATCAGTGAATTTTATTTGGTCTTGTTCTTTATTTGTAGAGTTTTTCTTCCCATAAATGCATGTGTTGAAGTTTCTAACTAGTGTGTGTGCATGAATATTAGTTTCTACCTATATAATTAGTTCTTCTACCTCTTTCCTCACTCCCCTTTTCCAATTTTCAGACAAATTCTTCCCTAGTAAGATATTGATAGCTTTTCCATAGGGGTCGGTGGACTGCCCTTGTTGGATCCCCTGGTTGAAACGCCACCACATAAATCCACATTTTCTAGCACATGCATATACGGTAGTTACACTTTGGTTAAAGAGGACTTAAATTCCCAGTGTTGGAAAGAAATATAAAAGTTTGTCCACCCAACAAATTTTATCGCCTACACTCATAAATCTCAAGGCCTTCCGAGGATGAAGGTTCCATCATGTTATATCCAAAATAGGAGGAAGAGTGAGGAAAGAGAGAAAATTATCTCTTATGATGCATGGGATGTAAATCCATATAATCATTGAGGTATCCTAAGATAGCCTCGTCATTTTCCTCATAGTCTAGGGTAACGGGCTCATTCTCAACCTTAATGTATGCCAAGATTGGATTTGTTGTCATTTTCTGAACTAAGGGTTCAATGCAAACCAAAATTGTGAAGTTGGTATTTTCTAATTCTTTTCTCTAACAGAAAAGGGAAGCATAAATAGTTATTAAATTTTCAAGAAGGTTTTTCTCACGTGGGATTGATTTGATTGAAATGAAATAAAACCTTTGTTTAAATCGATAACAAAAATATTATAGAGATGCAAGTGTCCATCCCTAGTCTCGTATGACATATGATTATGAAACCCGATTAGTGACTAGCTATGAATCACCCAAAAATTTATGCTACAAGAACCCACCATCTTGGCTTCTATGAGACCAAGAAGGAGAGCCTCGTATTCTACAACATTACTTGTACATTTAAAATTTATCTTGAAGGAAAAAGGAATAACCTTCCGTTATGAGAAGTATGGATCACACCTACCCCAAAGCCAAATCGGTGTGTTTCTATGTCATAATTTCAAGCCCAACAATTACTTGGTAAGATTGATGTTTGATCACTCTTTTTGTCTTCCTACTTTTCTTCGATACTTAAAACATATAAATTCCATTAGTGGGTAGAGATTCGTGTCCCAAAGCATGTCTTATGCCCATGGAATCAAATGGAAGGAGAATGGGAAATTAATTCTTGAACAACTAAAAAATCCTTTGTCGGGGTTTATGTTGACACCATATCACCAATGAAATTTTCATCTTTAACTATAGGAATTCTTTTAATCAAATTGGTAGTTTCTAACTCCATTGTGGGAATCAGTTTTATCTCTGGAGTTAAACTCATAAATTTATTCAATTAGTTTCCTGGGAGCTCAAAATCAGTATGCACCCCAAGTTTCTTCTTGAGGTTAGCTAGGTGAATGTCAAAGGGCCTTAGGTCACCTTATGCAATGAATAATATTCCCAAATGTAGGAATATAAATTCCTGAAAAAATGTGGAAGGAATTAACTTCATGTGATGTATCCAAGGGTGACCGAGAATCATATTATAGTTGGTTTCTTGGTATATAATATAATTTTTTTTTTAGAAATTTCTTAGGACCTAGGGTAATTGGTATCACTATGGTACCAATTGATGTTGTGTTGAGGATATCATACCATCTTAGTGTGTTTCTTATTGATGAGAAATTAGTTTCTCTATATCCTAACTTCTAGAGAAATGAGAAGGGGACAATGTTGACCGATGTCCTCTCATCGATCATTGTGCACTTTACGTAGTTGTTGCAAATCCAAACCTTTAGATATAGATCCAAATCATCTATACATGTTATCTCAGCATCTGTGGGCATCTCACTATTTTCAAATACAAATGCAACATCTTTTTCTAGATTCCCATTAGGATAGACATCAAAGTATATGTGATTTATTTGAGCCTCTCGAAGGATGAGTGACATTTATCAAATTTCCAAGATCTAATGCTTCCATAAAGAAGATCTATGAGCAATGGATTTCTTCAACAAATTAAAGAAGAATATGTGAGAAAATATTTTTGTTAAGTCATTGATCAAGTTGTAAGCCCCCAACAACATTAAAAGTATCAGAACATCATCTGATATATATGGGTAAATAGTAAGGGGTTGCGAGGAGTAATCTTGAGTTCTTGTAGTGACGCTTATTTGGTGTTCTGTTTCTAACTCTACTAAACAAACGATAGTTGTTTGTTGGTTACTGTACATACAAGAGGTGCCACCAATGGGTTTGAAGAAGTTAAAGCTTCATGATCATTATTTCCTACTGGAATACACTTATTTGAGTCATTGGGGTCCAAATTATTGTTGTCAGCACATGTAGGAAGAGGATCACTAAAGATCCTAATTGGCATATTTTGAGGGGATATTAGCCCCATGTAAGTCTTCTAAGTTGGTACTACAGGGAATTACCAAAAACATATCAACAAAGAGCTTCCTTTGGTCCTCTGGTAGGCATTGTAGGAATTTATTACAATTGTGAGATGTTATTGCATCATGCCCTAAGACCCTAAGGAAACCACAAATATAGCTTAGGATTTTAATCCCAAGGTCTTTAGTTTGTGTTTTGTTCATGTCCAAATTTTTGATTGTTACTATTCAACTATTGGTTATTGTAATTTAATTTCAGAGCATGTTGCCCTTGATTTTGATATTGGTTTTGGTATTAGTTAGGGCCTTGAGCCTAAACTTGTTGTTGTTATTAGGGGGAGCACAATTGAAATCCACCATGTTGATTGTAGGAAAAAATTTGTTACTCCTCTAATTGTTACTATTCATCTTATTATTAGCATTATTTGTGCTTGGGGTGTTAACAACATTTGGTTTCTTTTCTTGGTCTATAACACAATTGGTTATAACACCACAATTTTTTTTTAGGACCTTAGGATTTTTTTATTGTTTGCGTTGTTCGAGTAACTTGAATAACCTTGATTGGGAGTGATCAATCTCCCATTTGAGCCGTAGGTCTTTCAACCACTATCTATTGTTGCATGATCTATATGGAGATTACCCTCCATCACCTCTTCGTAGCTCCTCAATGAAATTTTTGGACTTATTCCTTTGTTTCTCGTTAAGAGAGTGAAGGAATAGATCACAAAGCTCCATACGATCCATGGTGGGAGCATTTAATGAAGATTATAAGACCTTCTTCCATCTTTGGATGAAATGTGCAACATATTCATTATGCTCTTGTTTTATATGTAGGAATTCCTGAATTCATATTCTCAAAGAACTTGTTCATGTAAAATGCTTTAATGAATTTAGACACGATTTGTCTAAAAGAATGGATTGAGGCTTTAGTTATCCAATAATACCATTCTAGAATGATTCCTTCGATATTCTTAGGGAAGATATTTTCTACGACTACATCCCATGGGAAAAGATCTTGAATGATAGTTACATATGCCTTGATATGTGTATTTGGATCGCTTCCCCCTTTAAAATTTGGTAATTCGGGAGAGGTTTTAGAAGCATTACACTTCGTATGGTAAATTCAAAGGAATTATTAAGATATTCAACATAAGTTCTCTAAGCATAAGACTCTATCATGGACGAACCTTGATGGGGAGGTGGAGTAGGCATGAGAGGAAACTAATACGGCACAATGTAAATGTTTGTAGGGAATAAGGCATCCCTTTTGGTTGACCATATGAGCTGGGAAAATGGAACATGTCTCCTATTATGATTTGGAATACATGTGTAGATACAAAGGAGAATTGTTCTAGTACCAAGTTCGATGCACAAAGTTAGTGAACGTTGTATTTCCAGTTGGAATGGCATATAAGAATATGCTTCTAGATGGTGCCTATTACGGATATCCATATGAAGTGTGGGGAGGACTACCCAAGGTTCCTAACCCTATGAGAATATCTACGAGGCTTGGAACACCCATGTATATGGTAGAAGGGTTTAACGCAATGGGTATTGGGAAAAATTATGTGAATGATGGAGAATATTTCTTTGTGAAGCTGAAGTTGAAGTATGAGTATCCCGGGAAAGTTCCAATTATCTAACCCTATCCACAAATGTCGAGCTGACCTTTCATGATTAGGGTAAGGTATTCGATTTTAACATGCGTTGTTGAACCTTGTTAGGCTACAAAGGAGTGTGATATCCTGTTATAAATTGTTCGTGATTTGGACACCCCTCGTTAGGAATGTTTTTGTTATAGGAGGGGTAGAGGTGTTATCTTGAAGTAAGACATAAACATATATTTGCATCCTATCCAAATAGTAGTCGATATTTTTGAAGCGTTGTTCACTTAGGGAAAAATGTGTTAGGTACTCCTCATCGAGAAATGGGAGTATATCAAGTTGCATAGTAATTTGTGGTCCGAAAAAAATGAGGAGATGAGACTAAATCTCTGGTAAATTTCATATTATTAGAGCTAGAGAGTTAAGGAAGTTTTGTTTGTGTAAGTTGATCAATTTCCTCAATCCTAACCGAGGAGTCCTTATTGGTCCTTGAGGAGGAGGGTTTTGAGGCATAGGAAAACTTGCTAAGTAGTTGTCCACCCACCAAGATAGTGATGGTGACTCCTACCTACCCTATTTATAGTAATACGCTTCTATACCCAAGATGGGATTATTGTGTTCCTATCTTGATATATTTGGGGGTTATATAAATACCCACATAATAATGGGAGAAGGAGAAGATGGATGAAAGAAATGGAAATGCAAAGAGACTAGTTCTTCATGTCGGGTTCACTAATTTATACCAATGAAAATTGATATGTGACCTTCAATTGTACTTGAAATCTCGAGGTCATGCCGGATGACCAATGTGGAAAGTGTGGATGGTTAAATGTAGTGGATATGGAAAATATGGGATGTATAAGATGTCAAGGCGAGCAATGTCCACAACTCGCAATATCAGGATCTTCTCGTCAAGGGAAGTGAAGGCTATTTTAACTGAATTAGTTGAATTGATGGATCATAAAGGATGGCTACATGGAGACTCCAGTCAATATCAAGCTCTGTGGAAATCCTTTCCGATGGTTGTGGTATGCATGGAAAACCAAAATGCACCTCGTGAATTTTTCCGCACAAGGTCATGGAATAAGTGAGAGAGGCATGGTTTTGTGAGATCTAAATTTGATTGGTTGGGGCAGTCCAAAACTTGTAAGATTTGTTGGATTCAACATTCAGGGTGTTTAATTGTGAGATGATGTTGAGTGTTAGTGGCGATGTGCGAGAAAACTAGTGCACACAAACCCATTTCAATGTCTGTGAGTATTTTGAGAGCATTCGGTTGTGGTACCCATGACTCACTTCTATATGTTCTTGCATATTATGGTCCATTGATGGTCATGTGTTCATTTAATCTAATTTAAGAAAACAATTAATTTTATTGAATTAAAACTATTCTATATTTTGGGTATTTTCAAGATATAAATGAAATAAATAATACGAAACAACTACTCTAATAAAATAAATGTTTTTGTGATTTTCTCGGTACTCTTTGTGAATAGGAACAAATAAATAAATGAAATCTTGTAATTCTAATTAACAATCCTAAATAGGAAAATTAACCGGATGTAGTTAATTTCCTATGCAATAGTGTATTTAATCTAATTTAACTAAACAAATCCTTTTTCCAATAAGTAATTATGGATTTGTTAAATCCTCTCCTATCTCAGATACACAAGAAGATTGAAAGCTTTAGAATATTTTCTTCTTGCGTAACCTCCCAAATAGAATATGTGAAAATTTAAGGAAAAAACAATATATGACAGTTTTTATCTCTATGCTAGCATAGAAAGCTTCCTCTAGATATACTTCCCTCCAAATCCACAGGGATAGGGAAGGAAGAATCTATTAGTTGAAACTTCTATGGAAGATGTAAAGCTTCTTTGAAATTGATTTAACTATTTGCAATGAAGGAATTAAATTTTTCTACTCTATTTGATATGTATGTATGCGTATGATTCAAAAACAATAATATAAAGAAATGAAGAAAACTAACATTAACCCCAACCTAGAAATACAAAGCAATAGAAAATACTTTTCTATTGTGATTTTTCCTCGACTTGTCTTTTCAATCTCTTATGTTCATGTGATTCTAAGGGATTGGGAATGCAGTAGAAACAAAAGTGAGAAGATGTTGGAGCAATGGTAGCTTGATCACAATCTGGTAGTAATGCGAGGTTGAAGAGTGATAACACAAGTGAACAGAGCTTGGCTATTCAATTTCTAACAAAAAGTGGCATCTTAGCAATACAAGAATACACAAAATGATCTCCGGCCATTTTTTTGAGAATAAGAAATGGTTTTATAGAAGTTTGGTTGGTTGTGCACTATCACACTTGGCAGCCATGGGGTGCCACATCAACAATGAAGGGGAAATTTGAAAAGTCAATCACAATCAATTACAAATTACAACTCAAGAAGATATTTTCACAAGGAATTCAGGCTCAAAATCAACTAAATAGGTTCACAAATGTGCACTAAAAGTGAACTGGAGTAGAGAAACAAATTTCTTGAATAATGTTTGAAGATTATGGATATTTCACACAAAACCTCCACCCTACGCAACACCCTAGGCAAGGGGACGGTTACAAAATTGTTTCCTTGTCTGGGTGGTGGTTACAAGAACACTGCCCCAACAGGGCAACAATTTTGAGACTAAAGGAAAAAACTAAGGAGAAACATAGCGGGAAGCTACAGAAAAGTAATAAATGATTAAAGGGAAACTAGGCTACAAATATAAGCTATAAAGTGGTTTAGGAGATCGAACACCTTTGGAAAATACATGAATAATCATTAGGGACCTTTTATACCATTTTTAGAGAATGTAACACGTGTAATTTTGGGTGTCTACCCCCCTAGAAGCTTGAAAGAGATGTTGGATTTGTCTTCAACATCAATAAGATGCCCACTGATGCCCAGTTGGCATGAAGATGTGACCCAATGTTATATATGAAAGGAACGATAACTAGATCGTGCCAAGCCAAGAACACAGATGCTAATCAAACACCACGATTAATAAGATGAAAGCAATTCACTAGAATAACTTTACATAAAAACTTTACAAATAAATGAGAAACAATATCATATATTATTATGGAGCTCAATGCAATACATTGAGAATAGGCCTTGCTTAAATAGGCAAGGAATAACAATCTAGGAACCATCAATGTCGTAGATCAAGCCATAAATCAAGGAAATAACTAGTCATCAATGTACTAGTCAAGACCATAGATTTAGGAGAGAACTAGACATCAAGGATCTAGTCAATACCATAGATCAAGGAAAGAACTATACCTAACAACTAGATAATATCTCCTAATATCTAAAAAGATAAAATAAATATCCACACAGATAAGTGGGTGAGGATAAATACAATAAAGGTAAATAAATTACGTAGGTGAACATGAGCTAAGGTAAATACCTACTCTAATAATATATATAGTATTAGATCTACAATAACTACGTTAAACATGTGATGATTAAAGATGGGGTAGTTTTCAATATTTTACCCTTCTCATTCCTCCAAAATTTGGGCTATGGTGAAACAAATTTTTCCTCAACCCGAAACACATTAAGAGGCTTCGATAGTCTCAAAGTAGCGTCCATTAGGACTATAGTGCTTCAAGTTACCCTCGGGCCAAGGAGGGTGTTAATCGAGTTTTATATTATAGATTAAGAAACCAACTATAATATTATTCTTAGATGACATTATATCCATTGAATGAAAGTAATTCCTACCCCACTTTTCTAGGAAGTCATAGTCCTACATTTAGGGAAGGTCTTAATTTCTCAGGGTGCTCAAAGCCTTTTTACATCCATCTAGCCAACTTTAAGAAGAAACCCGGTGTTCATACTGAGTTTGTACTCCTAGTCAATCAATTGAATAAACCTAAGGATTCAACACCGGTGTCCAAACTGTTTCCTATAATAGAATTATAATCCACCAAGGAAATTGAAAGGGTTTCTATGAGTGAAGATGAAGCCACTGTGATAAAAAAATTGTCGACAAAGACCATGGCTAAAATTGTTGAGTTCTTGAAAAGTGACCTAACTATCTTCCTTCTATTTGAATCTATAAGTATGAGACATGCTCTTGACTCGTCTCTCTCTCGATTAGTGGTTACAAAGAGATTTGTATGTTCAAGGTATCAAAGGTAAAGAAAGAACATACCAAAGATGATAAAACCTCTATCTTCCCTAGAAAATTCTAGATGCTCAATTATGACAATGCGAAGTATCTTTTTGTGATGGGGTAGGTGTGATTCTCACTTCCCTAAAAGTGAAGGTCATACCCTTCTCCTTTATCATAATTTCAAGTTCACAAATAATGGCACCAAATATGAGGCTCTTCTTTATGGTCTCATTATAGCTAAGAGGATAGGTGTTTTCAACATTAGGGTTCTAGGTGATTACTAAATCGTTTCTAATCAAGTCTCAGAAGTTTATGAGACTAGAGAAGAACACCTACAACTTTATAAGACCGTCGTATTTGATCTTAGCAAAGGTTCTGATTTCATCTATATCGAAGCTATCCCTTGAGAGAAAAATATATTATCCGACTCTATAGCTACTTCCTCTTCTTGCTTTTGTCCAAGCGAAGATTTGAAAGAAACCAAGTTTATTGTTTTGGTCTAACCGCACCTCTGGTTCTACGAATGCCAAGTAATCCAATTTTAGCATATGTTGAGGCTAAGAATGAGCCCTCTACTTTAGAATACATAGATAATGATGAGGCAATCCTAGGATACCTCAATACACACATTGATCTTCATCCCACACATCATAAGAGAGGATTCGATCTTATACTTCACTCTTACTCCTATTTTCAAGATGATACGATGGAACCTTCCACATCGAGATGCCTTGAGATCTGTGAAGTAGAAGAGGAATAACTAGACTTACCTACATCCCTTCATGAGTTTTAAGAGGGTAACACTTGTTTAATCGAAGGGACCATAGATATAAATATCGGGATGGCGGAAGATCCTAAAACATTGAAACTCGGTTCTTCCTTGAATCTAGAAGAGGTGGAAGTCCATACGAAGGTACTCAAAGAACACTCATAGGACTTTGATTTCAGTTATAAATTGATGATGTGAATTTATCCTGATGTTGTGGTTCATAACTTGGTAAACAAGCTCGATGCTAAACCCATAAATAAAATATCGAGACATATGAATCCGAAAGTGGATTTTCTTGTCAAAGAGGAGGTTATGAATATCCTACAAGTAGGATTCATTAAACCAATGGAGTACTTAATGTGAGTCTCAAACATAGTCCTCATTATAAAAAAAATGGGAAAGTTCACATATGCATTGATTTTAGGGACATAAACAAGGTGTGTCCTAAAGACAATTTTCATTTCCTTCCATCGACGTCATTATGATGTAACAACTGGATATGATTTGTTGTCACTTATGGATGGATTTGCGAGCTATAACCAAATTAGGATATCTAAGGAGGATCAAGTAAAGAATACTTTTACCACTCCTCGAGGGACCTTTTATTATGTGGTCATTCTATTTGGCTTGAAAAATGCCGAGTTACCTACCAACGAGTAATGACCTACATATTCCATGATATTATTCATAATATTGTGGAATATTACGTTGATGATATTCTAGCTAAGGCCATGAATTGTTATAATTACTCTGAGGTCATTGGTGTTATCCTCTCTCATTTCATCGGGTACCATGGAATGTTAAATCTAGAAAAGTGTGTATTTGGAGTAACAGGAGGGAAGTTGCTAGTATACATTATATCTTCACAAGTGATTGATGTAGATCCAAGATTCAAGTGGTCCTAGAAATGAACCCACTCTTAGACAAGTCAGGAATCAATTCCTTTCTTGGTAAACTCAGAGAAATCTGTAAGTTCATTTCGGATCTAACGTGTGTCGTTCATCCAATTAACAATCTATTAAAGAAGTATTTTTATAAGTTCTAGAAAGCTAAGTGTCATGATCTGTTTGACTCCATGAAATATTTATTCAAGTCACAAATCACACTCATGCTTCCAAAAGAGGAACATCCTCTAATTTTGTACTCTCAAAACTACGATGTCTCATTAGCATGCATGGTGGCACATTAAGATTATGATAAATGTGAAAATTTTATTTATTTCATTAGTTGTACCCATGTAGGTTATGAGACACATTATACACAAGTATAAAATTAATTCTTAGCTATATTATTTGTGATGAAAAGGTTAAGGCATTATATATCTAACTAGGAAACACCGGTGATTGTTAAGTTAGCCTAGCTACGAACATTTCTAACTCACAGTTCCTTGTCTAAGAAGGCTTTGGTGACTTTAAGAATTTAATTGGTGAATTTTAACTAACCTTCATCAACCAAAATTTCATCAAGAGAAAAATAATTGTCGATTGGTTGGAAGATAACTTGATAGAGTGTGGAGATATAGTAGAATTAGATTTCCCTGATGAGTGCATGTTTTATATAGAAGTCAATCCTCCCATTGCCTTGTGTCCATGATACTTAGATATTATTAATCTAATTTTGGATAATGCATACCTTGAGGAGAAACCTCATAACAAATAAAATGGCTATGTGTCATTACCACCAAATATGTGATTATATAAGAAGTTATGTATTGCAGAGCCATCAACCAATTGTTGTTGAGGTGTGTTGATGAATAATAATCGGAGGATATCCTCTTTGAATCCCACAACAAATTCTATGAGGGTCACTTCAGAGGACATGCCAGTACATGGAAAATACATTGAATGAGTTCTTTCTGGCCCACCTTAGAGAACAACACTATAGAGTATGTGTGCAGATGCCAAAAATTTCAATATTTCTCTTGTGAGATACACATCCCTACTTAGGATCTACATCCAATAGTGACACATTGGCCCTTTTCTAGTTGGGGTTTAGATTTTATAGAGATGTTTTATCCCTCATCAACTGATTGGAAAAAATTCATCATTATGGGCATGGACTATTTCAAAAAGTATGTTGAGGCCATGTATCTCACTACTATACCTAGGTCTGTGATCACTAAGTTTATCTTGAATCAAATCATTTGTAGGTACGGGGTCCCACAGGTCAGTATCTTGGATAATAGCTTGTCATTCAAAAACTAAGAGGTGCATGAGTTATGCTCACAATTCAAAATCTCACATCACATAGCCTCTTTATATTACCCTTAGGCAAATGGATAGGATGAGGATAAAAACAAAATGTTAAAGTCTATTCTCCTAAAAAAGTCAATAAGAATAAACATGACTCGACACTTAAAGATTTTTTCCAGCCTTGTAGGCCCATAAAAATTTAGTGAGAATGCCTATGGGGTAACCCCATATTCCTTAGTATTCCTCTCTCGAGGTGGTTTTACCACTCAAAATCGAGATACTTGGCCTACACATATCTTTGCAAGGCATATTAGATGAAGGAGGATATCAAGAGGCATGCATGGTTCAATTGTAAACCATTGTGAAGCTTGGCTAGGAGATGATTAGTGACACAATGTTTATGTTGATAGGATGGTCCTTCAATATAAAAAGAAGTATTATGAGCATGTGATACATGTAGGAAATTTTTGACAATACTCGTTATCCTGGATCAAAACGAATGCCGAGGAGGGAATACAATTCTTACCCAAGTGGTTGGACCCATATCAAGTCATAAAGGAGTAAAAGAATGACACATATCACCTATGTACTTTAGAGGGTGATGAATTTGTTCAATCTGTACATTCGTTTCACTTGAAACACTACAATGCACAATTAATTTACATTTTTCTTGTATATTATTGCATCCATATTACATTTCATCTGCTCAATCATATTGTAAAATTATAATAAAGAAACTTACTTTTCAAGAAATTATCAAAAACTTATATATGTTGGCAAAACCACTCAATCATACTTCTTCAAGTATCCACCATATTATCATCAACAATTCTAACCACTTCATCAATTCAACAGTTAGACATAATTTTGACATTGATCCTACCAAGGCCTACATACTTAGTGTTGCTTATAGTTTTTTTCTAGCTTAGGTGTCTTTGCCCATGGTTTGTTCTAGAATCTTCTTGATGTCATAACTTTCCCATAAAACATCTTTAGTAATAAAAGCATTCTAAATTTTTACCCAGATCACTTATCTCAGCCTTCAGTGTTGAGCCCTCACATCATATTGGTTGCATGGGGTTTAGGCTAAGGGAAATATATTCTTCCCAAAACAACAAGTAAAAAAACTCATATAAGTCAAATCAATAAATACAAAAATATTTCATTCGCAAATAAAGCTACACTTCCTTGCCCCACCAATCTTTGGTGATGAGTCCATGAATCTTACTAGGAGCATAAGGTTGGGAATGGAGGGAAGTCCCCTTACTCACCTTTATATTTTCCTCGGTTATGAGCCCATGATTCTTACTAGTAGCATGGGGCTAGGTGTAAGGGGTTTCTTTAAATAAATTTAATCAAATTAGCAAATAAAAACTTATTTGAAACTTTAAATAGAAAGAAATTGAATTATATGTGTATGTTCTAAGAGAGTCAAAACCTTAAAACCAAATTTTGTCAATTAAGAGGCCATCTACAGATCTAAGTCTAGATAAACTTGTAAGCAAATTACATTATGGACTAGGCAACAAACTATGTGTAGGGTTAAGTTGTAGGTTCCAAATTATATTTTTATCAAAGTCATGTCTTTCTCTCACCATTTTAATTCATTAAAACCATATAACTCGAATCCATTTTGTCTCTTAGTATTGAGCCCTAACATCTTACTGGTTTTAGGAGTTATAAGTGAAGAGAGTTCATTTTATTATTATATCACATTCATCACATTTTGCAAAAAAAAATAGAAGTACTAAATATTGTTTAAAAATCAAAGTTTCTAGTTGAAATGTGTTTACATAAGAATCATATAAAACAAAAAAAAAAAAAAAATCATTTTTTTATCACATCATCATCCATAGCATGCATCCAAAAAGCATATAAAGAAAAAGATATTATAAGAATCTAAGAGCACACAAGTGGAGAAAACCATGATCGAGATAACTCTTACACAAGGATAACATAACCAAAAATATTTATATGTATATATATCCATAACAATCGAGTTTGTGTATAATTCCATCACAATCCTAAGTGTGTTCAAAATGTTTGCAATGAGTTCAAAATCAAAAAAATTGATATGTGTCCAAAAGTATAACAAAGAAATAAGGCATAAAACTAATCCTCCCTATGGGATCTCGATGAAGGAGCATAATGAGGACTACTGCTGCTAATCCTATGGTGTGTTTAGGAACCTCCATGTGCTAAGTGATGAGAGTGGCCATGGGATGTGGTAGGTGATTTGTAAGATATGGTATTTCTACAGGATTGGTCTTGCCTTTGCCTCCTCTTGGCCAGCTGGTATGGAACAAGATCATCCCTTGTCTCGGTTAGAACTTCTATAGCTCTCGAGACATGTGCAAATACATTAGTGTGGTTCCCACCATTTGAGAGTGGCCCACATATGTAAGAATATCCTACCATGTCTTCCCTTGGGAAGGAGTAATGTGTCAACAAGGATCTAATGAATAAAATATCGCCATCCATCGTAGTTCTATAAAACACAAAACACAAAAGAAAAAAAAGGAAAGTTAGAATTTTTTTGAAAACCCTAAAAAAATAAAGTAGTGCCTAATCCACTAAAATTTATAGTATAGATAGTAGAGTTGAGGAAAGAGTGTTCACTTACTCATATATCCTAGCTATCGGGATAGGTATACTAGTCTTTGGTGGTGGAGGTAGAACTGCTGCTACATGATCTCTTCTCCCCCTCTCCTCCAATCTCATTTGAATAAATTTTTGACCCATGACGATTTTATCATATCTTCCTTGCTCACATGGGAGAGGATCAAAATGAGGAGTCTCCTCCTCTTCCTCCTCCTCAATCCCTCACTAAATTAGAGGCCTCCTCGGTGTCTCTCAACTCACTTTAACTATCATCATATCACTCCTTATGAAGCTCCCCCTTGGTTTCCATCCCTACCCCGGCCTCCTCCTCCTACTCCTCCCCACTATACACAGGTACGGCTTCAATCTATAATATCACCCCTAACCAATCTAGCTCTTGGTCAACCAGTGGGGTGCCAATTGAAATCTCAAGCATGACAATGATCCACTTGATCTTTCCTTTAGGGAAATATCTAGCCTCTCAGATCCCATGGTAAACAATGAGAACTACCTAGAGGGCATCAATGTAAGGTAACCCAAACTCTCAAGGGCACCCTATGAACTAGATGGATGTCCACCTTACTAGACTTATCCACTAACTATGTAGTAGTGTTGTATATGGCCATGATAACTGCATCCTCCCCCCATAAGTTGGCCATGTCCTGATATAGCTGTATAATCAAATCATCTATAGTAAGTGTGCTAAATAGATGATTTTGCCCTTTTTTTGGGGCCATAACTATCCATCTCGAGGATTTGATAGCCCTAGGGTCTGCAATCCCAACACCCCTTTGGTAGGGGTCATAATATCATATAACCATTCAATAGTAAGTGTAGTATGATTGAGGGACCTTCCCCCAAAGATAAAAACCTGTAAAGATTGTGATATGTAGAACCCAATATTTCTACACCCCACACATAAACCCAACCATGCTTCTCTATGTTCGGATAATCGGATCCCGAGAAATAAAGTAGCTTATCCCCACCCTTGTCCCTAACCAATCACGAAGCTAAAATTCCAATGATGTCCTTATGTAAGGAAGGAATAGGGGAAGAGGTAACTGAAAGTAATCTCATCCCATGTTTGACACTAGTTTCACGTGACAATGAATCTCCCATGTACCTGGCGCACTAGCATGACTGAATTGTAAAATCAAAAATGGATAATATCAATATCCTACGTATGAAAGGAAATCCAAAAATTTGTAGAAATCCTCAAGAGTGATGCTCCAATTTCCTCTCACTCTATGAAGCTAGAAAGTGTTCTGGTATGTGTCACAAAGATCAGCTAACAAATAACTGACTGGTGTAAGTATCTATGTCTGGTATATTCTCAATATCCCGACCATGTGTAATATATCCCTCTCGGCTGGGTAAGACCTTCCAAAATAGAAGAAATCCAATCACACTCTCATGCTCTGCTTTATCTAATATACGGGCCCTACATTCACCTAAACATCAAAAAGAGTAAATTAAAAACATATCATGAATAATAATCTCATAACAAAAAATCCTAAAATAACACAAAAATAAAAAAACATCTTCACACTTAGTTAATTTCGTTATACTGCCTCAAAAATTACGCAACATCCACTTTGTGCAAAGTGGAGGTTGCATAAGTTTTGAAGCGGTTGCGCAAATGCTGCTCTGTGCAAAGGGTTGTTGTGTAACCTCCACCTACATAGAGTGGAGGTTCTATTCGAAGAGGACATGACATACCCTATGGCTGAGAAAGATAAAAAAGCAACCATTTTTGATGAAATAAAAGAAAAATACACCTAGGTGCCCCCTTGTCAACATTTTAATCATGGAATTATTGAAAATGCCCCAAGGATGAATTTTCCATATTTTTTACATTATAGGTTAAAATAAATAAATGTAAATAATTCACCTATCTTTGAGCCACTTTGCTCTTCTTGCTAGTTATGTCATCATCACATCATTGTACTCTTGATTTGGTTGTACTCACGCTTGAAACCCTCACAGGTGATCCATAGCTCAAAAATCGCTAAGTGGGTGGATGAAAGTGATTTATAAAAATAGTAATTTTGATTATATATAGTGTGTTTCTAACTCTATTTATTGAGTATGTTTACTTTGTGAGGTTGGAGCACTAGCACGGGTATATTTCTATCCCCACGGATATGGTAAGTGTTAGGGTTATATAATTTACATTGTAATTATGCATTGTTCCTTAGGTGAATGTGTTGTTTTATTTTATTGTTATATGGTTATGGCCTAAAAACCATTTTATTCTCATATTTGTTTTTTTGTTATATAGTTACAACAACACATTTATCTCATTATTTCTCGGATGCATATTTTGTTACACATGCAACATATTGTTTGTATACATGTACTTGGTAGTGTAATATCTATAAATATTGCAACCCATTATTTGTAACTTGATTTTTTTCATATTAATAAATTAAAGAGGCTTTTTCCCTCTTCTAAAATTACATTTGGTACCATAGCTGGTTGATTTAGACTTGAGAGAAAAGAAGGTTGGAGAGAGGCTATAGAGGAAGAAAAGTATTGGAGAAGAAATCTACATCACAGGAGAGTTGGTGCTACCTCTGATAGCTTCCCAGAACTCCCTGCATTCCCACAACCTCCTTCCATACTCTAGGTAAAAGCAAAGCAATTTTTTTTTCCTTGGTGCCCCCTACAACAGGAAAAATTTCTTCCTAGAAATTAATTAGATTCACAAAATTAAAACAAAATCCTTCCTAATCAGGGGTTTTACCTTTAAATCTAGAGGAAAATAGATAATATTATATGTATTATCAAATTTGGAGGAAGGAATCCACAAAGCCAAGAATGGAGTTGTTAGAAACCTCACTGAGGTGAGTCCTGCAAACTAACTGAGATTCTCTACATGTTGGTGAGTTTAAGGGAAAGTTCCTTTAACCGTTCATTGAGGCCAAGTTGCATTTGGGTTACATTGTTTGTAGACTAATCCTTACACCAAAGGGCGAGCTGTTTATAGGATGTGAAATTATTTATTTACTGAGCCCCTTCCCCAAACTACACCTAGTTGATAGGTACATTGGGAGGCATTGGAGACAAAGTGTTTAATTTGCAGTGGATCAAACTATCCTCCAGGTAATCAATCCTTTTCTCCACCTTCTCAAACATTGAATTACACTGAAATTCAAAAAAATATTGCATGTGAAAAGAGAGAACCACATTGTGCAAACATACCTATAAATGGTGAGTTGGGTGTTTAAGGACTCACCAAGACCTTTGCATACAAAGCTTTGAATTCAAGATGGCCGAGCCATTCATCTCTAACCAAGTCATCTCCTAACACAACCCTTAAAACAAATACAAAACTGAACTCTGCACAAAAGCGTGAAGGATCACAAATAAAATCCGAGCTCGAACCACCGTAATTTATAGAAAACATAAGTGGTGGTGAGAAAAACAACAAATAATTTCACAAATCAAAGAAATCCACCCAACCATGTGGAGGTCAATCTAATACCACACAAACCTTCCTCAAGCTATGTTGCCATTCCGCAAGGTTATCATCTTGAGCATATTTTTAAATGAAATTTTGTTCAATTCATGACATAAGCACTTAGAGCGCCTTGCTAGTTTAGTAGAAAGACTTGGGATTTCAAGAGGTGTTAACATTAATAGGAAATCTAGTAGTTTTATTGTTGATTGACAAGTATTTGTAGTTGTAACAAGATAATTATGAACATGATTACACTTTTAAAATGGGATAAGTGTAGGAATAGTCAAAACAAAATAAATATACACCTTAAAAATAAAATGAAGGCTTAGGTTGCCTCAAAATAGATTTGCATAGTATATGTAGGAATAGTATGTGTTAAAACAATAGATGTTATAATAATAATAGGAAAGGAGATATCTACAATAAAAACACAAATTTTAAAAAAATACATGAAATAATTCACTAGTATCATAGACCATGTGTGGGATCAAGATATGAATCACCAGTTGTAATTTTAATACAAAACTAAAGTGAATCATTTACCCTATAAGAATGATTAGGATACTCCATTTTTACTTGTTCAATTTCATTAAGAGAAAATAACTAATTACTAATAGTGTCTACAGGTGTAATTTTTAATATAAGTAGAAACATTATATGCATCATATATAATTATCTTAGGAAAGGAAGAGATAAAACACTTGTTTGTAACATTTTCCTTATTAAAACTAGCATACGTATATTATATACATGTAACATATTCTAAGAGGTATAATTCAAAAGGCATTTATACCTCTCGACATATTTTACATAGATTATTTATATAAAAATAAATCAAAACATGTGTAAAATATACCAAGAGGTATAAATGCCTTTCGAATTATACCTCTCGCATATGTTACATATATGTATATAATATCAAAATGCTAGTAACAACCATTGGAGTTGCATTATACATAAAATGATACCAAAAATAAAGTCAAGAAAATAAGGTGGGAATTTAGTTCGTGCATGAATGACCTTGATGAGAACCTATCAAGTTGGTGACTTAAGACTCATATTATTAATAATAAGAATCCCCACCCACGTAGTTCATTGGTGTTCATCATAGGATTCCTACCCACATTGTTCATGGGTGTTCATCATCATGATCATCATCGTCACCATCATTATCTTCATCATAATAGTGATCCAAAAATCTTTTTCATCATTTATCATCTTCATCCTCATCATCATTATCACCACCATCACCAAAACAATCATCATCATAGTCATCATTGGCATCATCACCAATACTAATCTTACTACTAATATCAATATTATTATGACAATTTATAAGAAATAAATATATTGTGATTATAATCCATTTTTACATTGTTATTATTGTAAATAAAGTGCATCATTTACACTGTAAGAAAGGTTAGAATAATCTATTGTTACTTTTTCAATTGGATTAAGAGAAAATAACTAATTACTAATAGTGTCTACATTGTAATTTTTAAGATAGGTAGCAACATTATATGCATCATATATAATTATGTTAGGAAAGGAAGAGAGAACATTCATTTGTAAAATTTTCCATATTAAAATAAGAAAAGGAACAAGGGCATTGAATTTCATCATTTGTCATTGAAAAACTTGAATATTATTTTCAATTTAAAGAGGAGAGAAAGACTCATCACCAATTTTTTAATAATATCATATGTAACCTGAAAAGAAATAAAATCATGACCAATATGATTAGACTTGTTACTATGATAGTAATTATTATTAAAACAATCATTAGAGTATGTATCATGTGCATTCTCAAGATATGTACAATTTTTAGATCAAAAGTAGCGGAATCGTTGAGGATGGGAGAGGATATATCTATTTTGGAGATGATTTAAAGTACACGATATTTCACATATCTAGGGTCGACATCAATAATGATATTTATTTATTCCAATAGCTTATTGTAGTGCCCACTTCCCTTCAACACCTTTTGTTATTGACTTCATTATCACCTATACTTATGGATATTATTGTAGCTTTTGATTTAGTATCTTTGTTAAATGTTAGAGATGCTCGATTGTAGTTGATTTTGATTCATACATGATGCGTGTTGATTATTAGAGATATTTTATATTGATATTGATATGATGTTGACATGGTTATAATTATATATTTTAGACACGCGATATTTAATTATATTGAGTAGGCCTAGACAATTGAACTAATCTTATGATCATATGAATATTGATGAAATGCAAAATCGAGATGTTCTTAGAAATTGTAAATGATATTGTTACTTACCTAGATGATGTTTTGATTCATATATAGATGATTTTGGAGTTATATTGTATATTTAATTTTGATGTTTTGATGCGGCCACGAGGCCAAAGGAGGTGTTATGTGTTTTGCGGTAAACATGTCACAAAAATATTGAGGGGATTGGAGACCAACCACATTTTAATTCTAGATGAATTCAACTAGGGTCACCGTGGAAACATGTGTTTGTGTGTGTGTGTGTGTGTGTGTGTGTGTGTGTGTGTGTGTGTGTGTGTGTGTGTGTGTGTGTGTGTGTGTGTGTGTGTGTGTGTGTGTGAATTATTGTTAGGGGTAAATTGTGATCAAGGGGTTATGTGTTGAAATTTTTTTAGTTTCCTTTACTTAATGTAGTATGTGATTTTTAGTGATGTAATTTCCTTGTTTTAGTTATTTAGAAAATGATGTATTCTTCCCTTTTATCTTAATGTGTTTCAATGTCCAATTTAAGTTAATTAATCTTGTTATTAACTAATTGTGGATGTGACCAAAATTTTCATTTATTAGAATAGATGGCTCTTGGGTTTTGTGTTGTAAGATTGAGAGCTTGTGATCTTGTGTGTAGTACACTCTACCCCCTCATGGAAATTCGAATTTGGCCTTAAGGGCCAATTTTGAAGGCTTGTGGGACAAGTTAAACTTGTCCCACACCTCAAAATTGTCATACCAACCCTACCTATGGGTTGGGGGGTCAAAATTAGACCCCATTATTTGTTTTGGCAAGACAAATCATAAGTTTTTATTCCACCTTCTTACATGTAATTACTTTTAGTCCTTAAAGGGTGTGGGCTTGGATTGTGTGTGTAAGTAAAATGAAATTTTTCACCCACTTATTAATTTTCTTTTTAAAATATGGGGTTGACTTGGGTGAGTTGGAGTGGAGAGGAAATGAGGTGGCATCCTACTTGGAGCCACATCATCCTCCTCTCTCCCTTTTCTATTTATTCAATTTCTTTTACTTGTTTGGGGGTTACTTCATTCTTTTGTGCTCTTTCATTTCTTGGAGTTAGAGGATTTTGGAGAGCTTGTGGTCTTTGTGGGAGCTTGTTGGTGATTTCTTGGGTTTGAAGGATCTTGGAGTTTGAATCTTGGAACAAAATCTACTATGGAAAGGTAGGAGCTTTACTTTTTCTTATGTTATTCCTTTATTTTGTATTTGTGTAATTGTTTTTGTTGAGTGTTTGGAATTCTTGTTGGGTACTTGGGTAGATTTCCTAAGTGTGCTGTAGGAGGGGACTATGGGGTGAATACATGTAGGGACGCATAAGATTTATTTCATGTTTTGGAGGGATTTTGGGTTGGGTTCCCCACCTTGGACAAGGAATGCTTGCATTCTTACTTGTTCTTGTATGAGGGAGACATAAGATGTACTTGAGGGAGACATAAGAGTATGTCGGGGATTTGAGATATGTATTCAAGGTTTTTAAGGTGGGCACCCATTTCCCATTGGGAGGCATAAGTGGCCTCCGCATAGGTTATTGCTCCTTTGGGTCTTCGTTTAGAAGCCTTGTATATTTTGTTGTTCTCCTTCTTGTGTTTGTAGTTTGATTTGAGTGTGCATTTGGAATGGTTGTGAAATACTTGGTTTGTGATGTGGAAGCTTGTTTTGTTGCCATGAGTTGAATCCATTTTCCATTGTAATGTGGTTGGGGCTCGGGGGCCAATGAGGAGGATGTCTTCTCCTCCTCATTGGAATTCTTGGTTGGGTTGGGAGTGTTGCCTATCTGCTCTTTTTGTTTTGATCAAATGAAGCATGGTGGATCTCTCTTGTTGGTGACCTTGCAGCTATACATGAAGAACAAATTTGAAGTTATTGTAGTTTTTCCGTATTGTAAAACTTCCCACTTTAAGTGGATGACATTGTATTAATAACTGTAAAAAAAAGTTTGATTATTGGGTTTCAAAGTTTTGTTATAAATCTAGATGTGGAGACAAAAAGAATTTTTAAAAAGGAAAAATATCATTCCATTGTAGTTGATTTATTTCCACGAAAAATAGGTTGTTATTATTCTAAATATACTCTTGGAAATCTTGTTGTAAACTCTCCTTTGAGAATGCTGGAAAAATTTATCAAGAAATATTACATTTCATTTTGTTATTTGAAAGACATGTATTGTAAGGTTAGACTATGTATACTTGTTCTTGTATTGTTGATGGAAAGAGATCTTCTTAAAATTGTTTCCCATTTGAATCAATGAAATAGTCTATTGCTAATTCTAGTGGGTAATCAATAATTAAAAGTCATTACAAATCATATATTAGTTGTTAAAAGAAGTGGAATATATGTCATTTTACACTCTTTACCGTATTTGTGTAGATTCTTTGCAAGAAAATTTTGTGTAAACTTTAACTTACTAATTCTTTTTTTATCAATGGATTTATTACCACTTTTTGATAAGTGTATTAATATCTTAGATGTTAATTATATTAACTCATACTAATATTAATAAATCTATTAATAGTAATACATTTTAATGTTAATATGTTATTAGTGGTATTATATTATTAGTATTAAATTTATATTCTTATTGTTTTAAATTACAATACTACAATATATATATATATATATATATATATATATATATATATATATATATATATATATATACGTATGTCTCTGTGTGTTATGTACTTTAATAAAAGACGTGAATTGAAATAAGTTGTAATAGCCTAAAAGTTTGCGGCCCTTATTGTGTAAAATTAATGGATTTGGGGTGGGGAGGGGTTGGCAAACCCAACCGCCACCCCATATTATATTAAATGGGGTAGGGGTTGGGGTCACCAACCCCTCCCCACCCCCAAAACTTAATACCCCACATAATAAATGTGGCCTACACTTTCATCAAACCCTACACATTTTATATATTTCGGATTACATTTTTGTATGGTTTCAATCGAACTTAATGAAATATGTGTGTGTGTGTGTGTGTGTGTGTGTGTGTGTGTGTGTGTGTGTGTGTGTGTGTGTGTGTGTGTGTGTGTGTTTATATATATATATATATATATATATATATATATATATCATAGTGAAAATATAAATCAACCTAGCTAAAAATACAAAATGGGAAAATACCCACAACCCATTTGGGCAAACCCAACAAAATTGGCTAAATAAAATATATGAATCCATTGAAACCCTAGAAGAGGGTATAAGAAAAATGAGAAAATTAATACAACTTGTGAGCCTTTCCAAAAGCTTGGAGTGACATTCAATGGCTTCTTTTCCTCCTCCAACAACCTGCAAAACAAAAGAGAAACAATGAGCCAAATGAAATGAGAAAGAAAATTTCATAAGGATGTCTTAGGGTTAGTTGCCCTTTTCCTAATCAAGGGTCCAAATTGAATCCATCCAAGAGATGAGATTCACTCCTACAAAAAGTAGGTGGAGAGTGGGTTAGTGGAATTTACCTTTTTAATTTAAATGCTTTAATTCAAAAACATGGGTTTACTTTTAAAGGGTAACTTTATGGGTTAAGGGAATGTTTTTTTCTCACCCCATATAAATGGGAACCTTGTTATTTGTTTAAAATTTGTGGGATTAAATACCTTGGGTAATTAATTATTTTTTCCCCTTTAACCCTCTAAATTTAAATATGGAATGCTTAACTTTAGTAGGAATTTAATTTTTTATTAAATTAATACTTAGAGATAATTTAATCTTGCTTGGACTATTTATACTCATTAGTTTTAATGCGGGTTTAATATTTGTTATAACAAGAAAATTTTATTGATTAAATATAATTGTCTTGAAATATTAATGTGAAAGTTGTAGTTTCAAAGCTTGTACACAAGTACGCTTTTCAAAAAATATTATTCCATAATTTTTCAAGCTAACCCTAGGATTTTCTTGGGATTCGTGTGGAACTTTTTAGCCAAATTACACTTGGTATCAGATCCATGGGTTCAAATCTTGGACCCTTGGGCACACAAGAAAACATGAAACATGAACATTAAACCTAGCACAATACTAAACCTAGAAAACAACTTGTCTGAAAAATTGTATATTTTAGTAAACATAGAAAACTAGAATAAAACCTAGAATGATAAACTAACTCTCGCCTTGGTCTATGTAGGAGGTATGGATTAGACGAGGGGTCCTTTCACATAGACCTAGATATACCACCTCCGAGCAGGCCATATCAGCCATTCTACCCCAAATTCTAAAGACACTTCAGGAATTCAATGTCGCTATATGAAGAGGATCCTTAGGACGATAATAAGCCAAAGATGATAGGGAGCCATCCGTTGAGGATTGTGCATCTCCTTAACACTACAAGGAGCATAGGGTAGAGAAATACCATGTGGAGTCAGCCAGAGCAGAGTCACCGCAGAGGGGACATGAAGATAGGATTTCAGGACACAAGGATAGGTCTCGGATCCCTAGACCTAGAGATGAACATGAAAAGAGGCCCAGGGGTCGCCAAAATAGTCAGTATACCATATCGGGGAGATATTGAATCTCGACCATCTCACTATAATGGTGATACAAGTGGATTTCTAGTAGAGGTTTGGTTGGTGGGATTGATTAGGTGCTTGAAGCTCTGCCTTGTACTAGCAACACAAAAGCTCGTGTTGCGATCCATATCTTGAGGGATGGAGCAGGTGTCTAGTGGAGGACCGAGGAGAAGAAGCTCCACGTTGATTTAGATATGGTTACATGAGAACTCTTTGAGTGGTTTACAAGAAGGTACTTATCCTAGAGGTTTATTCAATAGCGAGATAGATGAGTTTCATGACCTCTGTCAGGAATCTATGACTATAGTTGAGTATGAGAGTTGATTTCTGGACCTACTCTAGTATGTTGACTATATGCGGGATAAGTTGGTACAAAATCATAGACTCATCGGGGGCTTGAATTTGGATTTGGGTAGTGTGGTTTTCATTTACTACACATGGACCTTAGCATAGGCCATGGATAAGGCCTATATTATAGAGGAGACATGAGGAAAGACACAACATGCTAGGGAAAGAGTTCAGAGCCGCATCCAATAGATGTAGGATAACAGATTAAGGGGGTCAGTTCCTCCTCCTCGTGGTGGAAAAGGTTTAGTACAATATTCTTTCAGACCGCCATAGTAGCCACCTCACTAGCACCATGGAGACCTGCCCACCTTACAGACCTCCACATAGATTTGATGCACAAAGATGATGGAGTATGGGGCCTCCTCCTAAGGAACCCATTTGGACACTAGGTGTACCAAGAGCTCGATCGGTAGGAGCTTGTCGAAAGAGACCTCAGCAATCCATAGCCGAATCATCATGATCCACAACACAAACCTCAAGAGTCTTGGTGGATCTGCATCTCATTAGAGAGGATCGGGTAGTTTTATGGTTTTGTGTTATTATAGATCATTTGAGGAGTGCCAACAGAACCCTAGTAATAAGGGTAAGATGCAGATTTTTGAGACTACTATTGGTGACTTAGGGCTCAACCATCGATTTATGTAGCGTTTGAGGATCGCCAGGGTTGAGCACCAAAGTAACATCATAGAGATGACAAGTAGCAAGCTTGGTGGTATTCCTACCTCCATTTTTTTGATTCTGTTCATAAGATTATTTTATTGCACCATCATTAGAAGAGCATTGCGGGATGGTGGCCGTTACGCAGGGCCTTAGTTGGGACATTGAAATCGCTTCCGGAGCCAAAATTTATGTTGACTCCCTAATTAAGGAGTGTGTAGTGGATTTGGGACCCTTCACCACTACCTCAAATCTTCGCATCCTTCCTTTAGGTTCTTATGGAGTCATCTTGGGCATGGACTAGTTATCTGCACATAGAGCTAGAGTGGACTATTAGCATAAGAATATTACTTGTACAGATGATTTAGGAGTTGAGTTAGTGATAGTAGGATTTAGGAGGATTGTTTCTATTTTCACCATCACTGCTATGCGGCTTAAGTGGTGTATGCGGCGAGGTTGTCGGATGTATACCATCATAGTTAGTGACCGATCGAAGGATGATTATACTGGGCCATCCCTTGATGACCATCCCATCTTGAGATATTTTTCTAATGTCTTTCCAGGGGAGCTACTAGGGTTACCTCCCCCACGTGAGAGATATTTTCACATAGATTTGGTTCTAGGCATAGAGCCTATCTCACGAGAGCCTTATCGACTTAGTAACCCCAGGCTCTATGAGCTCAAGTTGCAAACTAGAGGGCCCTCTAGAGAAAATCCTAATCGTTCCTAGTGTATCCCCTTGGGGTGCACCAATGATTTTTGTAAATAATAAGGACAAATGTTTGTGGTTGTGTATTGATTACAACAAGCTAAAAAATGTAACGATAAAGAATTATTACCCCCTTCCATGCATTGATGATTTATTTGATCAGATGAACGGGGTAACAATTTTCTCCAAGATATATCCTAAGTTAGGTTATCATCAACTGAGGATCATGGATGCAAATATTCATAAGACGCCTTCCGTATGAGATATGGTCACTACGAGTTCACCGTAGTACCTTTTGGTTTGACGAATGCCGCCGCAGTGTTCATGAGCCTGATGAATGGGGTATTCAGGACACTCTTGGATCACTTCATGATCATTTTTCTTGATGACATTTTGATATGATCATGTATGCATGAGGATCATGAGGAGCACCTTCATGAGGTTATTCAATGTCTTCATGAGCAACATCTTTACGTGAACTTGGAGATGTGTGTTCTCTCAATTAAGGTGCAGTATTTGGGTGACATCATTTATGGGGAAGGTATCACAGTCAATCCTTCAAATATTCAAGCTATTATGGATTGGATAACACCCACTAGTGTGATAGTGGTGTGTAGCTTCATGGGTTTAGCAGGGTATTATAGGAAATTTGTTTAGGACTTCTCTCGGGTTGCATACCCCATCACTTCCCTTCACCGATAGGGAAATGTTTGTATGGTCAAACAAATATGAGAAGGCCCTTAGGAAACTAAAAGAATGCCTCATGATAGCACTCATTCTTGCAGTGCCAGATCCTCAGGGTGCTTTTTTCGTATGCACTGATGTTTCTTTGGCAGGGCTTGGAGGTGTGTTGATGCAGAAGGGGAGAGTGGTTGCTTTTGAGTCTCGAAAACTCAAATATTATGAGCTCAATTATTCAACTCATGATCTTGAGCTTGTGGCAATTTTACACGCCATGGTTTGATGGATACACTTCCTTCTTGGATGGATATTTACACTCAGGACTAATCACTTGGGTCGTCTCCACCTTATCACTCATCAACGATGTTGGATGGAGTTGCTTTATGAGTATGATATAGAGATAGAGCATGTGAAGGGGAAGGAGAATGTGGTTGTAGATGCTCTTAGTAGATGGAGACATGTGGTTATGGCCACTTTAGTGGGCACAAATTTATGGAGCAGGATTTGATATTAACTTCCCGACGACAACTTCTACATTGCAGCTAGAGTAGAGTTTCAGAGTGTCGAGAGACCCTTGATGGGAAGTTTCATGGTTTTTCATTAGAGGTAGATGGCATTCTCAGGCACGAGAGGATGAACTTATGTTCCTAGAGAGGGAGGCTTGAGACAAGACATTTTAATAGAGGTGCATCATGCACCCTATTCATCCCATCCCGGAGTAAAGAAGATGCACGCCGGTATCGAGATAGTTGTATCATTGGAGAGGACTTTGGAGAGACGTGGAACAATTTTTATCACAATGTTTAGAGTGTCGATGATCTTTGAAGGCCAAACATCAACACCCGGTAGCCATCTCTTTCTTCATGTTATAATAGAGTGGAAATGTCACACCATTTCCATAGACATCATTGTTGGGTTACTTGACATTGAGATATCACCACAATGCCATCATGGTCACGGTGGATAAATTGATGAAAGTGTCTCATTTTTCTCTCAGTGAAGATCACCTACACATATATTTTAGTGGCACAGTATATCTAGATGAGATTGTCGGCTTGTATGGGATTCCATGGAAGATCATTTGTGATAGTGTCCCTTTGTATACTTCGCACTTCGGACAACCATGCAACATGCCCTTAGAATTAAGATCAATTTCATCACATCGTATCACCCCGAGATAGATGGAAAGATTGAGAAGGTGAATCGGATCTTGGAGGACATGTTGAGGATGTACATTATAAATCATCAGTCAAGATGGTAGGAGTACTTATACTTAGTAGAGTTGTACTACAATAATAGTTTTTATAGTTCGATAGGGATGGCTCATGTTAAAGAAAAATCAGAGCACCCCAAAATGAGTACTTAGTTTTGCTTTTATAATGCAAAGTCATTTGGTGTGATTCACATAACATGGATTTTTCCTAAAATGTGGGACTTTACAATTGGAAAAACTCTCTTGAGAAGGCTGGTTCCTCTCTCTAAACTACCTACCACAAGTTATTCTAGTGGAGGCAAGCTAATCTAATCCTACTCTATCCAGGAGACAGGAGAGAAAGAAAACAAGAAAAAATAGAGCCTACACAAAAATAGTGATAACCCGAGAGAGGAAAAATGTTGATCATCTAACTAAACTATCATGAAACAAAGGGAGGTGAGTAATGAAGAGGATGAATAAATGCATCACATGTCAATGATCGATTCACACAAAAATGTTTCAAACCAAGAAAACACATCCCACGGACCTGTAAACGAACATCCAAAACATGCACAAGTACCTTGCAATGAAGAGAGGAAAGAAGAAACCACCAAAAAGAGCAAAGGATGGAAAAATGCATCACAACACACATTTTTTATTACTTCAGAAGTTTACACAGAACATCATTCATGAGCAAGAGGCAAAACATCATTTATAGAGTAGGGGAGGAGGTTCGAAATCCATTTTTGACCCCGAGGAAGAAAAATAAGGGAGGAAGAGAGAAAAAATGAACAACCTTCCAAAGAGCCCCACCCTTCTTTTATAGATTCAACACGAGCGGGGAAAGAGAGAGTGGGAAAAAAATAGGTCAAATATCAACTAATTCTATTAATGCCTCCTACAAAATCTACCCCCAAAATCTGCCTTGATTTTGTTGATCACTGTTCGACACCTCGAAGGAGGATGAAATGGCGGATTAGATCAAATCTAATCTGGTTGTTGAGGAAGATAGATCCTGCATTAATGGCTCTAAAGAAATTTTATTAATTTTTATCCTACCTAACCTCCCCAAACTTAATGTCTCATATCTCCATGGCATGGGTGACCACGAGATCTTTCCAATGGTGTCATATTTACGTATTTCGAGCCCTAATTCAAAAGTTATGCCCGTTCAAAGTTTGTATCAGGTCCATACAAAAGCGGAAAACTAGTTTGAAAAATGGGCCACTTTTTAATATGGGACATGTGGAAGGTTAGCGCTTGACTTAAAGTGGCCTCTATGTTTTTCTCTTGGAATGGCATAGGGCTGACACGTGGATTCCTCCACCGGCCTGCTCAATTTATTTGTTTCTTGGATAAATCCTTTACTCGGAAGGATCGTGTTTATTGAGTAGGGACACGCGGTGGTCTGGCACTTATCTTGAAACCCTCTCTCTATCTGGCTCTTGAGTTAGTGATGTTTGGACACTTAGCACTTTTTGTCACCTGCCTTATGTATTGACTATTTAACCCAACTCTATTCCCTTTTGAGATTGGACGCGTGGAGGCCTTTTGCTTGCTGAAATTCTTGATCAAAATTTTCCCTTGAAGGAGCCTCAAGTTGACACTTGGAAGCCTCTATAAGTATTTGGAATTTTCAACAACCTCTCCTTTACCTTTTTAGACCTTGGGCTATGTGGAAAATTGGTGCTTGTTTGAGTCTCCACTTTTGAATCTACCCTTGGAGATGTGCCACTTGGCCACGTGGAAGTCTCCACCGGCCTTATATACTTAGCCCTTTTTTTAGGCCCTCCCTATCTACCTTTTGACCTCTGATGACCATTTTCTACGTGGAGCGCTGGCATGAGTTTGAGTCTCCACCTTGGGCTCCCATTTTTTATTTGTGCGGAGCTGACACCTGACACCTTCCTATCTTGTCAAAGAATTTTCAACGGCCGTGCAAATTTTGGGGCTCTAGACACGTGAAAGCATGGTGCTCATTTGAGCTTCCTTCTTTGGATCCAACTTTGGGAAGCACCATTCCGACACATGGCTCTCTCCGCTACCTCCTCCATACTTAGATGATTTTTGGACTCATTTTGAACTATTTTGAGCCCGAAGTCTTTGGATCTTCATCATTTGTTCCTTTCCTTGCTCTTGGCTTCTCTGAGACACTATCCCTTCTCCTCAGACCTTGTCATTCTATGTCCGAGTCTCTCTGTAACCCATAGAATGGATTTAAGACCCAAATTCACTCGATAGATCCATTTCTTTTCCTTCTTCTTGCATAGGGTTGTTTAGTCTTTGCAGGCCCTACCATTTCCATCATAGAGCCCCCCTACAATCTGTTTGTAGGAATCGAATGTTATTTCTCAGGTTCTTTCAGTGTGGGGTCATTATGATCCAATCTTTTCCTCGGAGAAAAATATGGAAAAAAAATTGGTGACTCACAGGGGTATGTTTTTGCTACATGAAAAGAAAAATTACCTTGTCATATCCATTGGGTATGCAGTCAAGAATGACATTATTGATTGATTCAACCTCTGATTCATGAGCACAATTATTTACACTCTAAATTTCATAAGAAATCTTGAAACGATGGTTTTTTAGAGTAGAAAATTGCTTTGACCTGGGGATTTCATCTTTCTCTGAATGGACTATGCAAGAGCTAAAAATATCACCACACAACTATGTACAAAATTTTAAATCATACATGCTCCAAGTAGAACATGAAAAGTGTGCACAAGAACTTCTTCTATTGAAAAAAATCTACTCATAAACTAACTAGAGAGAGAGAATGCTAAACAATGCCTGCAACTGACAAGGAGAAGTAGCTTCCTTTTCTTGAGAGAGGCAGCCATGTAAATGGTTTGACACTAAATATAGCTGCCTGTATGAATGAAAAACTGACTTTAAGCCTATCTTCCACCCAAATCATCAAGGTATCAACATTAATGGAAAATACCTCCTCAAACTAACTTACATTAGAATCATGGAGGTATTGATGGTGACCCTTGGTAATTTGATGCTCATCCTCATGATTAGAAGAAAGCATGACTAGTTTTGGATTCTCCTTGGCTCCAATGAATCCAAGTATTTGATTGGGAAAGGTATGGTCCTTTGAATCTTCCCATGGTTCTGAACTCTAATTCCAAAATTGGATTCCTTTTTCTGACCCTAATGGATGGATGGTGTGAGAGGGATGGTGACATCCTCCTACCTTTTATCTTCCTTCTCCTGTGAAGAACATGGAAGACTCATATCTTCCAATCTTGGTTTCAGAGGATTGTTATGAAGTATAGGCTATTATTCTTGAATGTTCTCCTCCATGGAAACATGTTCATGTGCTTCAAATGTGGGATATGGAGGAGAAAATTATCTGATCTCCTTGAGCTCTTCTCCATCAAAGCAATCCTCTAAGTCGGATAGATAATCTACCTCCTTTTTGTCATCATTGTAGGTGCTTAACCTCCTACATGATGTCTTCCACATTTGAAAATTTTCCGCCCCCTCATATTCAAACATGAGTTTTGAAAGATCAAACTCTCCTTCAACATCATATCTCAAAGGGGAGGAAGTGGGAGGAAGAACTGAAAGATTTTTTGTGGCTTGCTTCACACTTGGAGCCTCTGAAACTGTATGGTCCTCCTATGCTGCAAACTCAACCTTAGCCACCACTAGCTCTTCAACCTTGACCTCCTCTATTGGCTTGACCATCAAGGGGATCTTTGTAAACCCAAATTTTGGAGGCCAAATATTTAGGTTTTCTATCATTTCTTCTTTATTAGGCTCCTCCTCTTGTTGTTCTCCCCGACTAGTTTCTTGGGTTTCTTCTAAACATAGACTTGGGAAAGGAAGAGGAGTGACATGGTGGGTTTTAATCATTTTTGTAATTATTTTTAGAGGTGGGGAAGGTGAAACTTCTTGTTTCTTTGGAGGGTAAGGTATTTCATTTGGTTCTTAAGGAGTGGATTTGGATTTAGAAGAGAAGAGGGTGGGAAAAATGAGATGGGATTGAATACTGGTGGATAGAGGGATGGATTTCACACTTGGGGCAGCATATGTTGGGCTTAAAACTTGGCACTGCTGCAACAATAAATCTTGAGAGGGAGAAAAAGAAAGACAAGGAGTTGTTGAATGACTTACCCATTGAAAAGGTTGATTTAGACTTTTCTCATATGCTTCTATCCCCTTAGTCCATTGTGTGAGCTGGGACAGCATTCCAATCATGAATTTCAGCTTCTCCTAATGGTTGTAGTGTCTTGGAAAGGGGCCTTCCCATGGAAAAGGTACCTGGCAAAAAATTTTGAACGCCTTCATTTGAGCTATAGCTCTTGACTGAACCATACCAATCTCCATTTTTTGGATCTTCTCTAGAGGTCCAACATCTTACATGTGATTTTCTTCATTGTTTACATACCCCTGCTCTTGGAAATCTCCATAGCCAAACTGATTTTAGCTCTGCTTCTCATAGGGGTAGACTTGCTGATTTTGAATTTGATCAAAATCCTGATTTGAAGGAGTTGTGAAACATATTGGAGGTGGATTGTTCTGTAGTTGCAAGTGTGAATTCCATGATGAAATAAATTCATGATTTCACAACTTCATGGAATGGAAAATATATAAAGATATAGAAATAAGATTGGATGAAAGTGAATGAGAGAAAGGTTGTAAACTAGATGGAGTCACCGGATGTGTTTGAAAATTCCTGCAAAGGCTTAAATCTTCACAAGAACACACCAACCTACAAAAATGAAGTGTAAGACCTCTCAAGTACAAGATTGGGCATGCAAAAATGTTAGTGCAAAATCACAACACCCAAAAATGAGTAGTCATATATGCTTTTATAAGGCAGATTCATTTGGTGTTATTCGCATAACATGGAGTTTTCCCCAAACTGTGGGACTTTGAAAATGGAAATAACTCTCCGAGAGAAGGTTGGTTCCACTCACTAAACTACCCCTGCCACAAGCTATTCTAGTGTAGGAAAGCTAATCTAATCCTACTCTAACTATCCAAGGAGACAGGGAGAGAAAGAAAACAACAAAAATAGAGCCTACACTAAACTTGTGATACACCAGAGATGGAAAAATATTGATCATCTAACCAAACTACCATGAAATGAAGGGTGGTGAGAAATGGAGAGGATGACCAAATGCATCACAAGACAAATATCAGATTCACATAGAAAATGTTTCAAACCCAACAAACACAGCTCCCATATCTGTAAACAAACATCCAAAATATGCACAGGTACCCTACAATGAAGAGAGGCAAGAAGAAAAAACCAAAACGAGAAAAGGATGGACAAATGCATCACAAAACATGTTTTTTATTTCTTCAGAAGTTTTCATAGAACATCAGATCATGAGCACGAAGAAAAATGTCATTTACGGAGAAGCGGGAGAGAGAGGTTAAAACTCCATTTTGACCCCGAGGAAGAAAAATAAGGGGAGGCAAAGAGGGAAAAATTAACAACAACCTTACAATGAGCCCCGACCCTTCTTTTATAGATTCAACATAGAGGGGGGAAAGAGAGAATAGAGGAAACACATAGGTCGAAGCTCAACTACTGCTATTAATTCCTCCTATAAAATCTACCCCCTAGATCTACCTTGATTGTGTTGATCACTAGTTTGGTGCCTCGAAGGAGGAGGAAATAGCAGATTAAATCAAATATGATCTGGTTGTTAAGGCAGATAGATCCCACATTAAGGGCCTTGAAGACATTTTATCCATTATTATCCTACATAACCTCCCCAAACTCAATGTCTTAGATCTCCATGGCTTGGGTGAGGCCGCGATCTTTCCAACGATGTCGATTTGTAATATTTTGAGCCACGAGTTGAAATATATGCTCCTTTAATGTTTGTATTAGGTCCATACAAAAGGGTGGGAAAACAAGTTTGAAAAATGGGCCCCTTTTTAATATGGGACATGTGGAAGGATAGAACTTGGCTGAAAGTGGCCTCTATGTTTCTTTGTTGGAATGGCGTGGGGCGGACATGTGGCTTCCTCCGCAATCCTACTTAATTTCTTTGTTTCTAAGCTAAGTCCTTTGCTCAGTGGGATCATGTTTCTTTACTAGGGACATGCGGAAGTCTAAAAGTTATTTGGAAATCCTCTCTTTATCTGGCTCCTTAGTTAGCGCCATTTGGACACTTGGCAATTTCCCGGCCTACCTTTTGCATTGACTATTTAACCCAAATCCATTCCCTTTTGTGGCTGGACGTGTGGAGGCCTTGTGCTTGCTGAAATTCTTGATCAAAATGTTCCCTTGAAGGAGCATTGAGTTTACAATTATAAGCCTTCATAGGTATTTTTACTTTTCAATGACCTCTCCTTTACCTTTTCGGACCTTGGGCTATGTGAAAAACTTGGGCTAGTTTGAGTCTAAACTTTTGAATCTACCCTTGGAGATGTGCCACTTGGACACGTGGCAGTCTCCGCCACCTTCTATACTTAACCCTTTTTCTAGGCCCTCCCTATCCTCCCTTTGACCTCTATTGACCATTTTCTATGTGGAGGGCTAGCGCTCGTTTGAGTCTCTGCCTTGGGCTCTCATTTTTATTTGTGCGAGCAAAACCTAGAACCTTCTGTCTTGTCAAAGAATTTTCAACAGCCGTGCAAATTTTTGGGCTCTAGACGCTTGGAAGCTTGGCACTCATTTTAGCTTCCTTATTTAGATTCAACTTTGGGGAAGCACTTTGTTCGACACATGGCTCTCTCCATTGCGTCCTCCACAATTAGTTGATTTTTCGACTGTTCAACTATTTTGAGCCTAAAGTCTTCACTATTTATTTTGTTTCTTGCTTGTGGCTTCTCCGAGACACTTCCCCTTCTCCTCCGACCTTTCTATTCTATTTATGAGTCTCCCTATAACCCGTAGAATGGATTTAAGACCTGGATTCACTCGACAAAGCCATTTCTTCTCTTTCTTCATACACATGGTTGTTTAGTCTTCGCAGCGCCACCATTTCCATTATAGAGTCCCCCTACAATCTGTTTATAGGAATCAAAGGTGATTTCTTAGGTTCTTTTAGTGTGGGGTCATTCTGATCCAATATTTTTCCCGGGGGAAAAATATGGATAAAAGCTCCTTTTTAGGCCTTTGTATGGCGGAGAGTGTAGGACACCTCTTGGTTGGGAAAGGTTAGAGGGTAGGCTTTCTCTTGGGCCAACTTTATTACGGGACATGAAGCATCAAGTGGTTATGATCAGAAAGAGACTGCAAGAAGCACAAGACATGGAGAAGAAGTATGCAAATCAGTATAGGAAAAATCATAGTTTTTATGTGGGCATGAAGGTATTCCTTCATGTTTGGACACATAAGAGTTGTATCCATTATGGAAAAGGTTTTAAGATATCTCCTAGGTTTTGGGTCTCTTTGAGATCTTATAACGCATTGGCCCCTTGCCTACCATCTAAGATTGTCACCTATCTTGTCTCATGTCCATGATGTGTTTCACATGTTTATACTTAGGAGATATATTTATGATCCTTCTCACATATTAGATTGGACCGCATTACAGTGCGGGATCGGGCGCAAGTGATGGTGGAGCCTATCCACATTTATCGAGCACGTAACCACAGGCCTTCGAGGTAGATAAATTGACCGAGTTCGGGTTCGGTGGGATAGGTACAATGAGACTACTTTGCTACATTGGAGGATGCTACATTGCTAAGAGTTTAGTTTCCACATGTGTTCCCATGATTTCCAGGAGAAATTCGAGTCTAAGGGCGGGGGGATGTAGTGCCCACTTCCCTTTGACACCTTTTGTTATTTATTTATTTCATCATGTCGACTATACTTATGGATATTATTGTAGCTTTTTATTTACTATGATGTTAGATGTTAGGGATGTTGGAATTTTGTTGATCTCGATTCATACATGATGCGTGTGGATTATTAGAGACATTTTATATTAATGTTGATATTTTGTTGACATGGTTATAATTATATATTTTAGACATGCGATATTTTTCATTTTGAGTAGACCTAGAAAATTAAACTAATCTTATGATCATATGAATATTAACGAAATGTAAAATAGAGATGTTGTTAGAAATTGTAAATGATATCGTTACTTGCCTAGATGATGTTTTTATTCATATATAGATGATTTTTGAGTTATATTGTATATTTAATTTGGATGTTTTGATGCGGCCACGAGGCCGAAAGAGGTGTTATGTGTTTTGCAAGTAAACATGTCTCAAAAAACATCGGGGGATTAGAGTCCAACCATATTGAAATTCTAGATGAATTCAACAAGGGTCACCATGGCAACATGTGTTTGTGTGTGTGTGTTTAAATTATTGTTTTGGGGAAATTGTGACTAAGGGGTTATGTGTTTTATTTTGTTTAGTTTCCTTTACTTAATGTAGTACGTTATTTTTAGTGATGTTATTTCCTTTTTTTAATTAATTAGAAAAATATATAATCTTCCCCTCTCTTAATGGGTTTTAGTGTCCTATTTAAGTTAATTAATCTTGTTATTAACTAATTGTGGATGTGACCAAAAGTTTTCATTTATTAGACTAGATGGCTCTTGGGTTTTGTGTTGTAAGATTGAGTGCTTGTGATCTTGAGTGTTGTACACTCTACCCCCTCATGGAAATTTGAATTTGGCATTAAGGAAACATTTCAAAGGCTTGTGGGACACGTTAAAATTGTCCCACACCTCTTAAATTCCTATGCCAACCCTACCTATGGGTTGGGGGGTCAAAACTAGACCCCATTATGTGTTTTTGGAAGACAAATTGTAAGTTTTTATTGCACCTTCTTACACATAATTACTTTTAGTCCTTAAGGGGTGTGGGATTGCATTGTGTGTGTAAGTAAAATTACATTTATTCACCCACTTATTAATTGTGCTTTGGAGTATGGGTTTGAATAGGGTGATGTGGAGTGGAGAGGAAATGAGGTGGCATCCTACTTGGAGGCACATCATCCTCCTCTCTCACTTTTCTATTTATTCAAGTTCTTTTGCTTGTTTAGGGGTGACTTCATTCTTTTGTGCTCTTTCATTTCTTGGAGTAAGAAGATTTTGGAGAGCTTGTGGTCTTTGTGGGAGCTTGGAGATTGACTCTTGGAATAATCTCTATTATGGAAAGGTATGAGCTTTAATCTTGCTTATGTTATTCGTTATTTTTGGTTGTGTGCTTGTTTTTTTGAGTGTTTGGAATACTTGTTGTGTACTTGGGTAGATTGCCTAAGTGTGGTGTAGGAGGGGACTGTGGGGAGAATTAATGTATGGAGGCATAAGAGTTATTTCATGTTTTGGAGGGAGTTTGGGTTGGGTGCTCCACCTTGGACAAGGAATTATTGTATTCTTAGTTGTTACTTATGTGATGGAGGCATAAGAGAATGAGGGAGGCATAAGAGTATTTGGGAGGCATAAGAGGTACTTGAGGGAGGAATAAGAGTATGTATGGGATTTGAGATATGTATTGGGGATTTTTAAGGTGCCAACCAATTTCCCATTGGGAGGCATAAGTGGCCTCCCAATAGGTTCTTTCTCCTTTGGCTCTTCATTTAGAAGCCTTGTATATTTGGTTGTTCTCCTTCTTGTGTTTGTAGTGAAATACTTGGTTTGTGATGTGGAAGCTTGTTTTGTTGCCATGAGTTGAATCCATTTTCCATTGTAATGTGGTTGGGTCTGGGGGGCCAATGGGAGGATGGTTTCTCCTCCTCATTGGAATTCTTGGTTGGGTGGAGAGTGTTTCCTCTCCCCCTTTTTTGTTGTGTTCAAATGAAGCAAGATAGATCTTTATTGTTGGTGACCTTGCAGCTATGCATGAATACCAATTTTGAAGTCATTTTAGTTTTTCCTTATTGTAAAACTTCTCACTTTAAGTGGATGACATTGGATTAGTAATTGTAAAAGAAAATGGTTTTCTTATTGGGTTTTAAATTTGTTTTGTAAAACTATATGTGGATATGGAAAAGAAGCTTTTAAAAGGAAAAATATATTTCCATTGTAGATGATTTCTTTTCACCAAAAATAGGATGTTCTTATTCTAAATATACTCTTGGAAATCTTGTTATAAACTCTCCTTTGAGAATGTTGGAAACATGTATTAAGAAATATTACATATCATTTTTATTTGAAATACATGTATTGTAAGGTTAGAATATGTATACTTGTTCTTGTATTGTTGATGGAAATAGCTCTTATTAAAAAAATTCCCATTTGAATCAATGAAATAGTCTATTGCTAATTCTAGTGGGTAATCCTCAATTAAAAATCCTTTCAAATCTTCTATTAGTTGTTAAAATAAGTGGAATCTATCTCATTTTACACTCTTTACCATATTTGTTTAAATTCTTTGGGAGAAATTTTTATGTAAACTTTAACTTACTAATTCTTTTTCATCAATGGATGTATCACCACATTTTGATAATTGTATTAATATCTTAGATGTTAATTATATTAAGTCATAGTAATATTAATAAATCTATTAATAGCAATACATTTTAATCTTAATATGTTATTAGTGGTATTATATTATTAATATTAAATTAATATTCTTATTGTTTTAAATTACAATACTATAATAAATATATATATATATAAGTGTTATGTACTTTAATTATAAACAATTGAATTGAAATAAGTTGTAATAGCCTAAAAGGTCGCGGCCCTTATTGTGTAAAGTTAATGGATTTGGGGTGGGGAGGGTTCGGTGACCCCAACCCCCACCCCATCTTATATTAAAATGGGGTGGGGGTTGGGGTCGCCGACCCCTCCCCACCCCCCAAACTTAATACCCTGCATATTATATGTGTCTACACTTTCATCAAACACTGCGCATTTTCTATATTTTGGACTGTGTTTTAAGTCCATCCCCATGGCCGAACTTCATGAAATAAATGTATATATATATGTGTATTTAATAAATAAAAATCTAAAAATATATATTTACATATTTATATATATATACACACAGACATTCTCATATACCCAAGTGAAAATATAAATCATCCTAGCTAAAACAACAAAATGGGGAAAATACCCACAACGCATTTGGGCAAACCCAACAAAATGGGCTAAATAACATATATGATTCCATTGAAACCCTAGGAGAGGGTGTAAGCAAAATGAGAAAATTAATACAACTTGTGAGCCTTTCCAAAAGCTTAGAGTGACCTACAAAACAAAAGAGAAATAATGAGCAAAATGAAATGAGAAAGAAACTTTCATAAGGATGCCTTAGGGTTGGTTGCCCTTTTCCTCATCAAGGGTCTAAATTGAATCCATCCAAGGAATGAGATTCACCCCTACAAAAAGTATGTGGAGAGTGGGTGAGTGGAATTTACCTTTTTAATTTAAATGCTTTATTTAAAAAACATGGGTTGACTTTTAAGCAGTCACTTTATGTGTTAAGGGAATGTTTTTTTTATAACCCCATGTAAATGGGAACCTTGTTAATTGTTTAAACCTTGTGGGATTAAATACCTTGGGTATTTAATTATTTTCGCCCCTTTAACCCTCTAAATTTAAATATGGAATGCTTAAGTTTAGTAGGAATTTAATTGTTTATTAAATTAATACTTATAGAGAATTTAACCATGCTTGGACTAATTATACTCATTATTTTTAATTAGGGTTTAATATTTGTTATAACGTGAAAATTTTATTGATTTAATATAATTGTCTTTAAACATTAATGTGACAGTTGTAGTTTTGAAGTCTGTATGTGGGAACGCTTTTCAAAAAAAAGTTATTCCATAATTTTTCTAGCTAACCCTAGGATGTTCTTGGGATTTGTGTGGGATTTGTTAACAGGCGTTACACTTATACACTTGATCTTCAAGTATATGGTATCTTTTAAAATCCTCAAGAAAAAATATATTTTGAAATAGAGGTTTGAAGAAGAAATTAAATAAGAGGATATGCTTGAGGATTAGTATGATTACATATAGGATTACACAATGGAAAGAATTTCTTAATCCATATGTGAACATTGACCTAGTGACATGGATAGTAACCCATAATATCATGGGGGAGTGGAAACATAGGCTTTAAGTTATAACTAGAGAATATTTCAAGTGAGACATGAAAACATAAATGAGTAGGAAGATAATATGTCACAACAAAATAATTAACCTAAGTAGAAGTAAAATTGTGGGATACTATTGTTTCATTATAGAATGGTTTCACCAAATGCTTCCACACTAATATGAGTAAATTAATTAGTTCGGGAATAAGAATAGGAGGTTATCATCTATTTAACAGTAGGTTTAGGGTTAGAAATATGAAATATAGTAAAATTAATTAATATTATTAAATTATGATCATAATATACAAGTCATATCAATTTTCAAAAAGTAGTAACATATTCAATTACTTTAATCGATGAAGTGGGATACAAATAGTTGAATAGAATTTTATATTATATGTGAAAATTAAATATGAACTTAGATAAATTATTCTCTAGATCTTGGATTTCAAAATGAGCAAGTATGGAACTATTTATCCTAGAAAAAAATGTCATATGGTTTGGTCCTTGGTAGAAAGTATCAAATGGGTGTGCATTATAACTCTATAATTTTTGTGTCATTTTTTACAATAGAATTTAGTTTCTTTTGAATCATAGATGATCCATAGGTGGGAAACCCTCACTATGACCCAAATCAAGCTAGAAACCATGAACCGCCTTAAAAAAGGTTAGTGATTGGGTTAAAGCATTCCCATGCCACCTTAATTGGAAAGACTTAAAAGATGATTTAAACCAATTGTATTTCTCCACCTAGAATTTGATATCGATATCAATGCAACTATATTTATAAATTAAATTGTTTGAAAATGGGAAAAAAGAGGGACCATTTAAAATAAATTATACATATTATCAGTCCAATTCGAAAATAGAAATCATGTTCATGGTATTGCTCTCTCTAGCCTAAATTGAGGGGTGTAATTTTAAATCATTTTAAATGTTCCATAATAATTATGGATGTGTGTGTGTGTGTGTGTATTTGTGTGCACATGTGCATGCATGTGTTTGCCTTCAATTATATTTTGAAGTTATCTATATTGAGAGGTTTAATTCTTGTTCCTTTTTTAAGTGCATTAGACCTCTATTAGAGATGATTATATAATGTTTTTTCTTTGAAATTATATACGATATTTTACAACAATTTTGAATTGTATTTTATAATTATTCTCATAAAATTTATAAGTGCGATAAATATGTGGGTTTGAATAAGTGTTACAAGTTTTCATGATTAATTTTGTACATTAATTCAAACCTAGGGGATACAATAGTATCCATAGAAATATATTAAATTCAATAAGTAAACATTTGATGGTAGGATAAAATACCATTTCTCCTAAGACAATATGTGGGATGATTTACAAATATCTCAGACATATTCCTAAGGGAAATATATTATTTTTGATAAATGAATTTATTTTAAAAAAACTATACATTGTGTGTAGTGATGAAATTTAGGCAAGAGAAATGTGGATGTGTCACCGAGGCTTAAGATGCATGTAAATACCATGATATAGGATTGAGGAAAAGTAGTAATTTTCAAATGATAAATTACCTAATTTAGGTGTATACAAAGGATGATTAGAATATTGGTGATAAGCATTAGGGTCTTGTGTTATTACTAATTATACCTAATGTGTAATACTAAATTCAAGTTAAGATATTATTCTTATTGATCTCTAGGATCTCATTTCAAGGTAGTATCCTTTATCACACAAACACATTTTAGCTATGGTTTTTACATTTATGATGGGTGTATTTTGAGTTTATTCTATAATTAAAAGTGGAGGAACTGGTTTGTCACCCAGAGGTCAAAGAATCGAACATTAATAAATCATTGGATGAAAGTTTTCAATATTTTTATGTTCATCACTATAAATTTCAAAATACATTTATGACTAAAAAAATAAATGGATTAGGTGTATTTGATGGTATTTAAGATTCATAATCTTCAAAAAATTGATATATCTAATTGGTAAATAATTTTAGTCTGTTCTTAAAACTAGAATATGACAAACCTTAACATATTTTTAGTGATTAAAATAGACAAGTTATTCCCTCTCTTTCTATTGAATTTTACTTTTCATTTGGAATATGTTCAAAATTATGGCATCTAAAAATCATAAAGTAATCAATGTCAATCTTAACAACATATAGTTCTTATTTAGATGTCATACTAAACAATATTTAGTGGTAAGTGTCACTATAAAAATATCATACTTGCAAAATATCTTCTATAAAAATGTAAGGAGGCACATCTTTTGTATGTACACTATGATTAACCTTTTAGTGGAATGTGTGTTTTTTACACTCAAGTATAACATTGTGTTGATGTGTGTAAGGAATATAATGTTAAACTATAATTTCTTGTTGTTCTTATAAGGTAATAATCTAATTATAGACAAAATATTCTTCATTATATTTTTTGACTTACAATTTTTTGTTTGATATATTTTTATTATGGGCCTAAAATTTTTTTATGTTCTCAAATAGTTTCCTTTTTTCTTTAGTAGACCCATGTTATGTGAGACAAATAATCATTTAAGATGAGATAATATTTCTATTTCTAAAATAAAACATGGGGAATCGACATGAGGTTACTGTGAAACAATTATTACTTGTAAATTTCCTTCAATGATTTGTAAATTACCATCCACGATTTTCTAAATTTAGGCAAGAGAAATGTGGATGTGACACCGAGGCTTAAGATGCATGTAAATATCATGATATAAGGATTGAGAAAAATTATTCATTTTCAAATGATAAATTACCTAATTTAGGTGTATAAAAAGGATGATTAGAAGATTGGTGATAAACATTAGGGTCTTGTGTTATTACTAATTATACCCGATATGTAATACTAAATTCAAGTTGAGATATCATCCTCATTGATCTCTAGGATCTCATTTCAAGGTAGTATCCTCTATCACACAAACACATTTTAGTTGTGGTTGTTTACATTTATGATGGGTGTATTTTGAGTTTATTCTATAATTAAAAGTGGAGGAACCGGTTTACCCATCGGTCAAAGAATCGAACATTAATAAATCATTGGATGAAAGTTTTCAATATTTTTATGTTCATCACTATAAATTTCAAAATACATTTATGACTAAAAAAATAAATGGATTAGGTGTATTTGATGGTATTTAAGATTCATAATCTTCAAAAATTGATATATCTAATTGGTAAATAATTTTAGTTGTTCTTAAAACTAGAATATGACAAACCTTAACATATTTTTAGTGATTAAAATAGACAAAATTTATGCCTTCTCTTTCTATTGAATTTTACTTTTGATTTGGAATATGTTCGAAATTATGGCATCTAAAAATCATAAAGTAATCAATGTCAATCTTAACAACATATAGTTCTTATTTATATTTCATACTAAACAATTGAGTGGTAAGTGTCACTATAAAAATATCATACCTGCAAAATATCTTCTATAAAATGTAAGGAGGCATATCTTTTGTGTGTACACTATGATTAGCCTTTTAATTGAATGTGTGTTTTTACACTCAAGTATAACATTGTGTTGATGGATGTATGGAATATAATGTTAAACTATAATTTCATGTTGTTCTTAGAAGGTAATAATCTAATTATAGAAAAAACATTCTTCGTTATCTTTTTGACTTACAATTTTGTTTTTGATATATTTTTATTATGGGCCTAAATTTTTTTATTTTCTCAAATACTTTCCTTTTTCGTAAGTAGACCCACATTATGTGCAACAAATAATCATTAAAGATGAGATAATATTTCTAATTCTAAAACAAAACATGGGGAATCGACATGAGGTTACTATGAACCAATTATTACTTGTAAATTTCCTTCCATGATTTGTAAATTACAATCCCGGATTTTCTAACCTTAAACTACCTTTTATCCTTTTTGTACTTAATAATATGTTTTAATCAATTATATTTCAAATGAAAAAATTCTCACATCAAAATTGCATGTGTAATTACGAGATTAATAGGGTTATTAAGAAATATCTATCAAACATGTACAATTTGGCTTCATGATCCTCCTTACTACTAGCTAAAATAACAAACTCATCTTTTCCATGATTGATAGAAACATGATATGATGTAGATTAAATTACTTTTCCTTTACCTTAATGATTCATCCAATATATGGATAATATTTTTTTATAAAATGGTGAAACAATGAATACTCTATGGAAATTTCAATTCTTAATCTTTATGCATCCTTCTCCTTAACCAATATGAAAACTATTGTTTCCCATTAAAATTTGAGTTGTAGGATTTTATTTGAGAGTTTTAAATAACATAACTTTATTTTTCATATCGATGAAGGATCTTAAATCTAAAATCCATTTATAAACTAGTGAACCAATTATTAAAAAAAAAACTCTTATTTTATGAGGAAGCCATTTTTTTCATCCCTTCTTCAAAGTGTCCAATTTGATTTTAAAATGGAATTAAATATAATATGGTTTACCACAAATTGTACAACCATATTTTCCAAAAGTTACATTCACTTTCATGTTTCTTTTTCCTAATAATTCAAGAAGATTCATGTAGATCAAATGATTTAATTCCATTAAGATTAGGATTTTTTTACCGTGTTTCTTAGTTAGGCCCTTACCTTTTTAAGTCCCAAAAAAAGACATTCAATTCTATTCTGATGCATGATCATAGGGTCAAAACCAAACAAATGATTTCAGGAAAAGAAAACGAAGGCATTTTCAAGTTTTCAAGTAATGTTGGCAAACCAAGAATTCAAATTTAGGTGTTTTGATAGGCTTTTATCATTTTCCCACTAAAATGGATTACTTTAAAATTTGAAATGTATGAAGGATATTGAAGGCCTAGAAAACCATCATGAGAGGACTTAAGAATTTTTAATGGCCTTGAAGGTCTTGTGAAACAATCTATGTTATTTCAAGTTGTAACGTCATGTTGACATGTTTTCATAGGTGAATATGTGCTTGTAGATGAGTTGTAATAGTATATGTGGAAATAGTAAATAAAGACCATAGAATAAAGAGGATATTCAAAGCCATTTTAGCATGTATAGGTGTTAACAGGAGATAATAGGTAGAATGAAGTGATCTTTATCATTTTTTTATGTTTAGATAGTTGTTGAGACTTTCTAGGGTATAGTTGTGCAAGAATAAGGATAAGAGGTAAAGCACCAAAAGTAAAATGTTAATCTATATATGTAATATCTTTGAGGACGATGGATGTATCATGTGAAACTAAGTGTGAAAAATAAGTATTGAAGGTTTGGAAAGTATATAAATCATTTTTTTGGGAAAGGTTATAAAATTCAACAATTATTTCCTTCATAAAAGATTTGGCACAAAATTCCAATGTTTTAAAAGTATCTATATCATCTGTAAAAATATCATTAATTGTTTCATAAAAATATATTTCCAACAAATTATGCTATGGAAAATAAGTTAATTGACCATTAAATCGTTGTATCTATTTTGGAGTGGGTATGATGTATGTCAAGATTTGTTGTCATGTTAAGTCCATATGTGTTGTAATTGATGTAAATGCTCATTAATGACAAAGAGGATGATGGATTAGTTCTAGAAGTTGTATTATATGATGAAAATATCTAGTTTTATATGGTTTCATGGATTCATGAGTGGACATTATGAAATTTTATTGGTCTTCAAAGTCCAATTAGGTGACCTAGCTAGTTTAGGTGATGGTACATGGTTTTTTTAGTTGCATGATGACTTGAGGATAATGGTAACAACATGGATATAATGTTTGGAGAGTTTTTTTGGTACTCAAATGAGTTTAAGAGTCTAGGTACATTTTGAAGACCTAGTTTCAGCACCTCATCTAGACCTAATCTAGGTGCTTAGAGACCAAATATTGAGGCATAGAGCCATGATAGCATATGGAGGCATGCAAAGGTGTGAGAAATATTTTCTCATGTGTTTTGTTTCCTTTCAGAGAGCTAACATTTAGAGATATGAGGTTAGACTACTTGGTCATGGTTCACACTATGCCTAATCCTAGTGTTTGGAGGCCTAATTATGTATGATAGGAACTTTCATGTATGAGTGATACTTTTATATCACTCGTAGAGGAATTTGATATATTATTCATCATGTAGAGGTAATTTTTAGAGGTTTAATGATGAGTTATAGTGCTAGTTTAGTTAGTCTTAGCCTAAACCATGTAAAACTCTAATGGCTAGTCATGTAAATGATATGGGTTATGAGGATTCATACCTATTTGATCCATGATGATGATTTGAGATGTTATTAGAGTGTTTAATGATGATATGTGACAAAGTTTAGGTTTTTATGAGAATTTTTTTGCAAGTTATATTTTTTTGTCAAACAAGGTTGAGAAGAAGGTGTTTTCCAACTCGAATTAAAAATTCTAATGATCACCATGAATTGTTTGATTTGAATGGGAAATTTTGGATTTGATGTATTTTTTCTATTGATTTAGGAGAATTAAAAAAATATTTCATTTTATCTTCAATTTTTATCAACGAATGTTAATAACGTAAACTATTTTATTGTGAGTTTGAAACCCTAGGTCTAGAGTGATGGAGAAGATCTTGATGATTGGTGGTCATAATTGATTTTTATTTCTAGGAAGATGATTGAAGGTTATAGATGAATTATTCATATTTAGATAACTGTATATTACATAATGTTACTATTTATGGACCTCACTCAAACAAGTAAGTATACGAAGATGTTAAGTTTCGAAAATGATGTCTCGAAGGGGGTAGGAAATAAATTGACATTTGTTTTAGCCTCATAGATTTTATATATTTCCAAATTATGTTTTCATATCATGTTTTAGGTTATATATGGAAAAGTGTGTGTTATTTGTGAAGATTGGTGCTTGAGTCTAAAAAGGAAATATTGGAGCAGCTTTCAGAGATAGACCTATTTGAAGGATTTCTACTTGGGTTTCCTTGTATAATTTGCATTATGATAGTGGGATAGATCTACATTGGTCCAAGTATGCGATATGTGTGATATAATAAAATGAAAATTTTCTCCTATGTTTTGTATGTAGAGTGACGCAACCCTTGTCCATTTGTATGAGTGTGCTATATGAATGCCTTTTAAATGTTTTTGCACCTTAATGAAATCTTAGGTTGTAATAGATATTAATTTTAGTTCTTGACCCCTTATTTGAGAGAAATAACTAATTATATATATATATATATGATCCCATTGTTTAAATTTTGTAATTAACAAGTGAAAGGACAAAACCAAAATTTTAAAATACGACAAAAAGGAAAAATGCACCCAAAAGAGTTAGAAGAAGATAAATGAGGGAAGGGGCATCCAGGGAGGGACAAGATTGTCTAAGTGCTTCCATCCTAACAGAGAATTAGTGTCTGAGGCCATACAAAGCATAAATCAATCAAGTTCTATAAGATCTCGTAAGGTGTGTAATTCCAATAAAAATAAGAGATAAATAAAAATCTATAAAAGGAGTTTCAAAACACTACTTTTCTTGTTTAGGAATCATGTATACATTAAAATTATTTAGGACCTATAAATATACCCAAGTTCATATAATTTATGTATACATTTTCCCCACTTTATGTTGTTGAGTGAATAAAATAATACCATAATGTAGATAGAATATGTGTACCTTATAATCATATAGACAAGAGTGTTTCGATAGCATTCTCGAATGGAGAAGTGAAGCTCAAGTGACCGCAAAGTGAAGCATGTGAATATGGATGAGGTAGATCCTAGGGGTGAAGAGTATGTTTAGTAGGGTGTTTTTTTGTATGTGAGATGCTTCTTGTTGCGTATAAGGAAGAAAATGCAAAATAAGAACAAGAGAGTAGTCAATGTCCCATATATTTAAAATATAAGTAATGTATGTATGATTAACTAATAAGTGTGTGAAGTAAAGAGTGGACCTGATGTATAATTGAGTAAGCGATAAAAATTGTGTCCATCTCGTGCTTTGGAGATGATAAGAATTTAAGCATCCTATCACCAATATTGAGGTTTTTCAGTGATCTCATGCTAGGAGTGACTTATTTTGGTGATCTCAAGCCAAGAGCTAGTTTTTCGAATATCTCATGCAAAGAGCGAGTTCTTGTGGTGATATCATGCCAAGAGAGATTTTTACATTGATCTCACACTAAGAGAATATTTTTTTGGAGAGAAATACATTTTTCCCTCCTTCCATGATGCTTCTCCAAGTTCCACTCCTAATAGAATGTCCCTGATTTGTAACTGATTGTAACCTTTTGTAACTGATTGACTAAATTATTTAACAAGAGGCAAGTGCATGATAATGGATAACTATATTATAAATGGTTGAAGAGTATTTTGAACTAAGAAACTAGCTATTTTTTCCCCAAGGTCACAAGCCCTTAAGGGGACACAAGTACCCGCTACTATTGTTCATTATTAGGTGCTTGTGTGTGGTTTTTTTTTTGGTCCAAATATTATTATCGACCAATCTATAACTGGTTACTTGTGTCAATTATGTGATGTTTTGTTATGATCTATAGCTCTAAGCTATTAGAAGGGTGATTTATTCACCCAATAGATGCCCCCTCATTTGGGGTACATGTGACGAATGTAGGAGGATGCGGCCCAAAGGAGAGGAACTAGTCATGATATGTATATATGAGAGTCAAAATGTATAGGGGTATGGGATATGCATGGTAGAAACCAAAACCCAGGAACATGAAATTACAATATGCTACTAATAAGTGTTAGTATCAAATATATATCACGAAATAAAAGAGAAGGTAACAAGAAACTAGGAAGACAATATGGACCATAAAAAGTGGGTTTCATACATGGGAAATTGCTCACATTGTGACAAGAAAATAAATGATGAAACGATAATAAGAAAATAATAGTCAAATAAGACATAGGGAATAGCACAAAAATAATAGAAAATAGTAGCAAGTAAAAAAACCGACAAAAACTATGGTTGTATTGATCTCGTAAGGAAAATGATAGACATGAAACAAGCACTAGAATGTTATAAAGATATGTAGTATGTAAAATCATGTATATATCATAAAAAGGAAGGTGATAGTAATGATAAGTAGCAAATAATGTAACAATATGACTTATGATGTAAAGAGTATGATAATAACAAAGGTAGATGCCCCTAGGATCCTCACCGACATTGGTAAAGAGGAATATCAAGCATCATGAATTATGTCAAAATATGTAAAGGTCTTGCATTCAACTCAAGATAAATGGTAAATGTGCATGTATGTATATCAAGAGATAATGACATACTAAGTATCCAATTAGGAAAGGAAATAAAGTGTGACATGTAGATAATGTAAGCTAAAAGCGATAATACAACAAAGATGTTTAAATATTATATGAGTGTGATGGTGTGTTGTGATATGAAGGATATGAACATGAGAGGAGTAGTGTTTCCCAAGTGGATTTTTGTTTGAGATGAGGTTCATTAGTGATTTTTTCCCTTAATAGTAAAATATGAAACATAAAATAAGATTTTGTCAATGGGTAATGATGGTAAATTGTATGTACCGAGATGTGAGAATCCTTCAAAACATTAATTACAAAGCAAAAAGTGCCTATGAAAGGAGATAAGAGTAAAATATGTGAGATACATTTAATAATTGGATCCTCAATAGTTAAGTACAAATCATCTAACTAGAGTATGTCATTGTGTAATGAAGATAAAGTATGTGTACGGAGTTGTGGTATTTCTTGAAAGATATGCATTAATCATGGAGCATGAGAGGTAGAGAAAAAGTGTCTAGAATGTGAAAAGTGAGGCTCATTTATGAATGACGAACTCAATAGTAAAGTATGAATCATAAAACACGAGTGCATGATGAGTAATGAAGATAAATTATGTGTACCAAATATGTGGTATTATATTTAAAGATATCTGTGAAGCGCGAAGCCTAAGTGATAAATATTGAGTATCAAAAATGTGATAAGTGAGGTTAATTTACAAATTTTTCCCTCAACAATCAAGTACGAACCGTAGAACAAGAATGTGTCAATGGGTAATGACAGATAGTGTATGGTAGATTCTAGGAAATATTTATTGTAAATCATAGAGCATGAAGTGTAGTAGATAAACTATGAGTAGATGATAAAGACAACTAATAGTGATGTGGGGAGAAGGTGTAGTGCCCCCAAGTGTATGAGTGATGGAGATATATATAATGATGTGAGAGAGACAATGGTATGGTGGAAAAGTCTTAAATGTGTCCCTATCAATGACATAAGCACAATCATGATCAAAATGTGGAATTATACGTTTAATTAGAGGAGGTTGGTGAGGGAGGTGGTGCTTAGGTATTTGGGATTAGTAACACAATAGATGACCTAATAGGAGAAATTTATGGGGTATAACCTTCTAAATGTGGTATGAAACCGGTTAGATAGGAGAGTCTTGATTATTAGATAAGAAACATTAGTAATTATGGCATGATGATCACTAGACATAGAGGGATCATATTTTGTAACCCATTGGGGTATAGTAATTGGATATGAGGATGTAACAAATTGTTTTGTAGTAAATTAATTAAATCCTTCATGATCAAGTTTCCCGATTTTTTATTCTAAAGCATATAAATCATTGTCCCAATGTCCATTAATTCTATGATAATTGAAAAATGTGTAACCTTTGTTTTTTGTAAGTAGATAAGGAGGATAGTAATGAGTAAGCATAAGGGTGATTAAATGATGAGTGACGAGATTATATATGATATCTTGTTTCTTATAATTTTGATCAAACATGAGACGTTATTTTTGTGTGGATATATGTACCTTGTATGATCACATGTAGTAGACATGGGGTAAGGATGAGGTGTAGAAGGAAAACTATCATGGACCTTAGAAGTAATGGAGGAAGGAAGGTTGAATACCTGGAGGGAGTCTATGTACATCAAATATTTTAACTCAACTAAGATGAAGTAGCTTCAATATAGAAATGAACATTAAATTGTGAGAGAAATGTGCATACATTAAGGGAAACAAGACTCGAATGCAATGACAATAAATAGAGAGGATAGATGTGCATATATAGCAGAGTGCTAAGTAAATTGGATACAGATATAATGATTCCTCCATGATAAAGAACATTAATTACTTTTCGAAAGGGAATATAACTCTTATGAAACACACTTACACATATAAAAGATTACATGATAGAATATGTCATAACTAATATGAAACTTATATCCATGCTTACATCTAAGTTAGATGACTCACATAGTGAGGTGGAAATAAACTTATAAAATAAATAAAACATGAAAATTACCATTGTTTAATGTGAAATCACAACACCCTTGAATGCCCGGAAATCGATGGGTTGAGAATCTCAATGTGATTGCATAACATGGAGCATCTATAAAAGTGTGGGACTTTGTGAATCGAGAGAGATCTCTAGATGAAGGTTGGTTCCTATTCCTTTGTTTAGGTGCATGTGTTCATATTATAGAGGATCTAATCTAAAACCTACTCTAACTTGCTAATGAGACAAGGTTGAGAAAGATGCTAGGAAATAAACCTAAACTAATAGAGGTGATGCACCAAAAGAATGCTACACACCTTTAAAAACAAACACAAACCATAAAAGTGCATAAAATCACCATAACACATTTGACCAAGATTGTAATGAGAGATAAAAGATGTGCAATGAACATAGAGAGGGTCAGAAATCATCCACAGACATTTATTATTGCTCCGAGTTGATACAAGATTACACTATAATGGAGAAGAGGAAAGAATTGTATTACAATCTGAATGGGAGGCTTGAAACTCCACAAATTTAGCTGCAAACAGAGAAGAAAGGAGGATGAAAAGTGGAAATGTTTTTTTAGGAAATTGCCCCTATACAATATATAGAAGGATGAGAGAAGGAGATGGGAAGAAATCTGAAATCCATCCTCAACCACCAAAAAAATGCATTGAATTCACCTGCTCCAACCACCCTAAAATACATTGAATTCACCTTCTCTCACCACCCTAAAATGCATTGAACCCACCCACAAAATTGATGAGTTCTATGACATAACTCATGCCTCTATTACTGTTTCTCATTGGGCAAGAAAGAAATCCCATACTTCATTATGGTGGTGGGTGAGAAGTGTGGCAACCTCAAAAATGGTGGCCTGAAACATCATGGTGGTGGATCAAAAGCATGACAGCTAATAAAATGGCAGCCTAAATTTATCATTTTCCACTAAGGGTGGCAGGTGAGTGGCAGATGTTTGGAGCTTTCCAAAAAGTCATCTCTTCAGTGAATCTGAGCTCCCAGTTGAAAGATATGAATATCTGAAGGTCACGGTTGAGTGTTTAACACAGACTCTAAATCTTTAAAAGAGTCTATCTGTGTAAGATTGATGTGGTAGCAACACGCGCCTTAAGATTTCACCCCCTCTTTCATTCTTGAAGTTGCATCAATTAGACACTTGGCATCGTCGTGGTGGTCTTTCCCTACTTTCTTCATATTCGCCAAGTCCCTTATATTTGGTGCAACACTATTTTTGACCCTAAACACGTGGAGGGCTAGCGCACATTTTGAAACCTTCCTTTAGATTTACCTTTGGAGTTGTATCGAGTGACACGTGGCTCCTTTTAATGGCCTTCCCTCATTTAGACTTTTCAATGTACCAGTTCTACCTTCCTTGGACTTTGACCATGTGGAGATCCTACACTCATTTGGGGATTACCTCTGTATTTTATTTTTGAATTTGTGCCACGTGGAGGGAATGCGCTTGTTTGGGGACTGCCTCTAGATTTTCCTTTTGAAGTTGCACTAAGGAAACACATGGTTTCTTTCGTTGGTCCTTTAAATTTTTCTATGGCCGGTGCAAATTTCTCGGACTCTAAACACGTGGGGGCCTACGATTGTTTGGGGAATTGATTTTGGATTTACCTTTGGAGCTATTTAGATGGGGCATGTGGAACCTTCCATGGCTCTGTTGCTCTACAAATTTGGACCTCGAACAAACACTTTCTTTCTCCATTTTTCTTCCTCGAGCTCCAATAGTTCATCATTCTCGTAGCCACCCTTTTTGCCATTTTATCTCCATCACCGAGTGGACTACAACTTAAGTTTATTGAAATGGTTGTGATCTCACTTGGCTAGTTGAATTCCTCCATTGTCCATGTGCGAGATTGTGTTTGAATAATTTTTCCCAAGGGACAAAATTGGATATCAATTTAGCGACTCACGGGATCACCCGTCTGTTAGGTGGAAGATTAGTTGCCTTGAAGTATCCATTCGAACGGATTCATGAATTATAGCCCGATATTGATCTTGTGCTTGAAACCTAAACTTGAGGCTTGCAATCTCGCATCCGAAATGTTCACTCTCCCTAAAATGGGATGCTACAACATTCACCTTTGGGGGCACATTGATATGCACAATGATTTGAACTAGGAGTAATAGAACCTATTTCAAGAAATTTGGGAAACTGAAACCTAAACTATAACTAGAAAAAATTGCATATGCACTTAGAGGAATTAAAATCCTTGGCTAATATTTACAAGGGTGAAAATTTCCTTTCAAAGCAACACTATTTCGAGATAGATTCCGTTAATCGGAATCGAAAGGTCCTCTCCATCTAATGTAGACAATTGGAAGGCATTGTTACTTTTACATTCTGTGACCATGTAGGGTCCACTCCAAATAGCATCAAATTTAGAATGCCTTCCTGGATTTTCCCGATATGAATCCCACTTCAGAACTAGGTCCCCTTCCTGAAAGGTCCTTGCTCTTGATTTCATATCAAACAACCTCTTAACTAAGGATTGATCCTTTTCCATTGTTTGAAATGCATGTTCGCTAATTTCCTCTAATTCCATTAGCTCTGTATATCTATCCTCCATTGGTTTGAACCAAGACAACTCCAACTACTTCATGAGCTCCAATGCAGGTAGTTCTAATGATATAGGCAACATTGCCTCTTTCCCGTAGACCACTTGGGGGAGAATTACTTGTCGACCTCTTTGGTGTGATCCTCGCTGTCAGACCACAAGGCTGATTTTATCCTAGTATGCCATTTCCTTTGATTTTCATCTAGATTCCTTCCATGATTCTTATCAAATTCTTGTTTGTGGACTCTACTACTTGCCCATTACCACGCGGGTAATAGTTTAAAGAGATGCTCAAGTAGGTTCCATTCTTGATAGCCCATTCTGTGATCTTGGAACCTAGGAATTATAGGGCATTGTCGATATGATAGTGACTGTACTCCAAACCTATTCACTATCCCTTCATATAAATATAAGATGTTGGATTCATTTACCTCCTTAAGTGTGACTACTTCAGTCTAATTGGTGAAATAGTCTATGGCCATAAGTATCCATTTGTGGCCTTGACTGAATATGGATTGATAACTCCAATGAGGTCTAATCCCTAGTGCATGAATGGTTGATCCAATGAAATTGGATGAAGAGACATGGTTGTTAACCTTTCCTTCCCTGTGAAGAATGCACATTTCTTGCATTTCTTGATCCATGAGTAGCAATCATTAAATAGCCTAGGCTAATAGTAACCAACCTTCATGATTTTAAGATCTTTTACTCATGGAGCAAAGTGGCCTCTAATTCCCCATCGTGGAACTCATGTAATATCTTCACAAATTTACTTTTCCCAATGCATCTCAAAATAATGACATTGGCGTCCCTTTTGAATAAAACACAATCAATAATCACATATGGAACGACCTATAATCTAAAGTATCTTCTATTAGCTTCGCTCCATTCTAGAGGGCATGAACCTTTTTGGAGATAATGCACCAAGTATTGAGTCTAACATGGAATGTGAGCATTATCAGTTGATTTCCCTTGCTCATTCTATAATAGCAGGGAAATCTCTTCTTCATCTGTTCACTCAACTTGTTATTTGGAAGTGAGTTACTCACATAAACCTTTTCAGAAAACTAGATTGGTCACTTTGATTTCAATATCATATTCCATTATGCGAGTGATCCAACCTACTCTCTTTTCATTCAAATATTTTTTTAGGAGAAAATACTTGAAACCAACATGAGACACTAGAAGTTGAATTCTATTGTTCGAGACCAAGTTTCGAACTTCTTCAAACTCTAATAACAGCAGGACATGTTTTTCAATGAGATAGAACTTTACTTCATAATCTTCCAAGCTCTAACTAAATAATGCTATGGGTTTTTATGATCCTTCTCTATTTAGTTGTACCAAGATAGCCGAGATTGTATCCGATCCTCCGAAAGCATACAACATGAAGTCCTTTGAAAATTTTGGGTTGATAAGAGTTGGGGCTTGTGTTATTGCGCACTTGACGGCATCAAAAATATCCTTTCCCTATGCTATCCATTTGAATACAAGAACCTTCTTCAACATCATGGTTAGGGGCTTCACAAGAGTGGCAAAATTGGACACAAATCTACAAACAAAATTTATCCTTCACAAGAATCTTTGGAGAGATTTCTTATGGTGTGGCAATGGAAGTGTTTGGATGGCTTCCACTCTTTCCAACAATTTTCAACCCTTCTCTTGAGACAATGTGGCCCAAAATTTTTCCCTTGTGTGCAAGAATACACACTTTTCGATACAATGACACTCTGAAACTTCTACACCTTTGAAATACTTGCTTGAGGTGAAAGAGGTGATCTACTACATTCTTTGAGAAGAAAGTGATATCATCTAGATATATCGGACTATCTTCTTAATCAAGCCTCTGAACGACATATCCATAGGTCACTAAAATGTTTCTCCGACATTTAAAAGTATGAATGACATCTTCTTATAAGCATGTGTGCCGCATTTCGTGGTGAAGGATGTCTTGAACTAATTTTCTTCTTTCACCATTATCTGATTATAACTTTGAGTAGTCATCTAACAATGAAAACCTTTCAGAACCAGATACAACTTGCAAGATTTTCTCCATTGACGGAAGTGGATAATGATCTTTGAGTGAAGCTCTGTTCAGATCATGGAAGTCTACACATAATCTTATTTCTCAACACCAAGTTTGCAAACCAAATTGAATGTTTGATAGGGAAGATGATGCTAGCTTCAATTACCTTATTTAGCTCTTTTCTCATGACAAGTTCAATATGGGGATTCACCTCCCTTTTCTTCCTCTCGATGGGCTGGATTCCGGATTCAACTGTTAGGATAATTAATTAGGCATTATATAATTAATTATTTAAGTATTTTTATTATTTAATTATTATTTTTATATGGTTTTATTAAACCATATTTTTCTTATTATATTTACGGATATAATTTTTATGTTGTTACAATAATTATAGCATTATTCATTTATGCTTCCCGTATGATATTTTGGAAGCTTGTGTATTCAGGAATATTGTTGCACCTGTGCAACATATTTATTTATTTTTGTATTGCTGTCTAATATATATAAATATTTCAGCACTCCATTGTAATGGTTGATTAATTTCACGTTAATAAAATATACAGGTTTCCATCCCTATTTGTTAAATTACATTTGGTTTCATAGTAGGTTGAAGGATATTGGAGGATTACAACAGAGTTTGAGGAGCATTGAAGAAGCTTGTGTAAGAAAAAGAGAGCCAGAGTTGCCTCTGCAACTTCCCAGCTCCATCCCCTGGAATACCAACATCAAATTCCTCAAAACCACCTTTATTCATTGCAATTAAGGTTAAGGAGGATAGAATTCACCAAGGAAGAGATTACAAGCTCAAAGGAAGGAAGAAAAATGATCTAAGGTGCCATAAACACTCAAAACCACCTTCATTCTCACCAAAACCGACTGTCATTTTTTCTATTTGCTAGAATTTTTAATTTCCAAAACCGTGGTTTCTTAAAGATGTATGGTTTTACAGTTTGGAAGTGTTTAATTACATTTTACTATTTACATATAATTGTTTAGCATAGCCACCCAAGTGGCTAGCGTAACTTTTGTAAGACACTACTCATCAAGAGAGGTTAAGGAGTCAAATCCCCCTCCTTGACCCAATACCAAATTTGGCATACAATTTAGTGGAATTGCTAACTTTAGAGGAAAATTCAAATTTAGTTATAACTAACTAAATTTAGCAAGAAAAACCCTATTTTAGGAAAAATGTTTTTTTCCTCCACTCTACATATTTTTGCATTACAGCACATTTTTCCAAAGGAGGGATACCTAGAAACTTATTTTGAGCTAGTGTTTTATGATTTTTTTCTCAAAGAAACTATATTGGGCTCCACAGCCACTAGTGCCCGCAAAACAAAAACATTTTCCTGCCATTCAATTTTTTATAAATTTTTTAAATGTAATTACATGCTTGAGTATATTGTACTAATTTGCAAGTTGCCATAGTCAACTAAAAAATTTGTAACTAGCTTAGAAACTGGTAGAATATTGTACTCAAAATCAATAAAAATTGGTTCTGTAACACTCACGAGATCCTAGATCTCATTCGTAGTGTTCGGTATATAAGGTTCCTTTGGGAAGTGCTTATGGGTAAAGCCATCGGGACTACTACTACGTTTAACACCTAATATAGCTGCAACAATGTCATCTGGGCATCGACCCTTTAAATTGATGGGGAGTAATAAGGTCACAGTGCACACACTATGAGCCATCCCATCCGTCTATGAATGATTGCACAACATAAATATGGACTGAGAAATTATCCAAGTATATAGCAAAGTTACGCACACATATGAGGATATTTCTTTGAGCCGGTGTCAATAATCATACAGACCCATTTCAGTAATGTCTTGGTACCACGTATTGAATTATTTCATGTATGTTAACACTTCTTTCGCATACCACTGGTATATAGAAAGGGCAAGCTTCTTCCACATACTATGCTGGGTATATTGGAAGGGTGTGTATATAGAAAGGTTTGGTATATCGGATTGACGGTATATAGATTGGGAGACCTTATACCTAGAGTGATAAGAGCCAAACCCTGTCAGTGTTTTCTAAAAATGGGCACCAATGCCACCAAAGTTTTTCTTCCAGATTCACAACTACTTAGAGGAAAAAAATATGTTGCATGGAAGACAAAAATTAAGACACAACTTGAATTTGAAGAGATCTTTCCTGTTGTGAATGGTATTCTGACAAGATCAACTACTAATACAACACAACATCGGCGGTTTGATAAAGCACATCGAAGGCCAAACTCATCATCTTGTTTGTAGTTTCTAATAATGTGAAACCCCACATTCGATATGAAAAAATAGCCAAAGAAGCATGGGATAAATTGCGCAAAGTGTATGAAGCCAAAAACAAGAATGTTATACTAAATTTGCAAAGTCAGTTACATACACTAAAGTTCAAACAGAATGAGAAAATCAAAGCTTTCTTAAGAAGAGTTACAGAGTTGAGGGCTTCACTTCTAGCCCTGGGAGAAGTAGGCACAGATGATTCTCTCGTTCCCATTGTTTTGAGAGCACTCGCCTCTTCTTACCTATTTTTGTCACAACACTAAACATGTCAAATACGACAGTTAGTTTTGACAAGCTAGTAAACCTACTGCAACAAGAGGAATCTATGCACAATAAGGATGGTGAAGAGGATTAGGCACTTTTTTCACATCAAAAATGGAAAGGAAAATGTAAAGGAAAACCTAATTCCTATAAAAAATCCCAAAATCAAAATCAGTATCAAGGCGACAGATAACAAAAGAAGTAATGTCCAATCTGTAGAAGAGGACATGACCTACAAGATTATTGGTATATTACTTATAAGAAAGGTTCATCAAGAAACTCTAGAACTCCACAACAATCTCACAAGGGACACTCTAACTACAATCAAGGGAAAAAAGGGGAACTAGAAAAGAAGACCCCATCGGAAGGAAATATTGTTAAGCAACAAGAACAATCGACAATGAAGACTACTTATTCACCGCTTGATTAAGTGAACCATCCTTGTCATATAGTGATGTTTGGTATGTTGATTCGGGGCCACTTGACACATGACTGACCATAGAGACTGGTTTATTTCAATGATGGAAACACCATCAAAAAATCATGTTTGGTTGGCGAGATGATTCTTCATATACATTCCTGTGGATTGGGAACATTTCTCTACCCCTTGGTTCACATAACTATAGACTACCAAATTTCTTATATGTCCCTTGGTTGACAAATAATGTTCTTTCATTCAGTCAAATCCTTGATTAAAACCTAAAAATGACTTTGATAGTCATTCCGGAAAGAAAATGTGTTTGATTCGAGACAAATCAAGAGGCTCAAAAATAGTTACAAAAGCCTGTAATGTGGGATGCATGTTCCAGCTTGATTTTTTCCATAGAGATGATCAAGCACTTGTAGCTAAGAACTCTACCTCAACATAGTTGTGGCATCGATAATTGGTCATGTTAGTTTCAAGTATCTTGAGACACTTCGCCGACACAATATGGTACATGGGATACCATCTCTTTAGAAGGATATAGACAAGTGTCCTCACTGTCTAGCAGGAAAACAACACAGAGCTTCATTCCAGAAGAGTACATATCGAGCTCATGGTCAGCTTGATATGGTTCATACCGATATTTACGGTCTGATGCAACCAAGTCATTCTAGATTTCAGTACTTTATGATATGTGTCAACGACTAGTCAAGGAAAATGTTGATTTTTTGTCTTCGTAAGAAAAGTGAAGCTTTTGAAACTTTCAAGAAGTTCAATAGAAGTTTAGAATGAAACTTTTCATCACATAAAACTCTCTCGCTAAGATTGAGGGGGAATTCACTAGTAAAAGTTCAAAGAATACTTACAAACTCACGGGATTCGTCGATAAATTCCTCCTCCACACACAAGGTAGTGGAATGGTGTTGTTGAGAGAAGAAATCATACTATCATGGAAATGGTGCGATGCATGATCGATGAATCTAGACTTGGAAAGACATTCTAGGAAGAAGCAATAAAGAAAGTAGTGCATTTATTGAACAGAGTGCCCATAGTTGCTCTTGATGGAGTAACACCATAAGAAGCATGGTCAAAGTGGAAACCATCTATTGCACACCTTAGAGTATTCAAGTGTAAAGCAAGCATGCACATACCCAAGCAGAACAAAAATAAATTATACATGAAGTCAAAGAAACTTGTCTTCATTGGGTACAATGAAGAGACTCTTGGGTACAAATTAATGGATCCTAAGACCAGAAAATTCTACACTAGCAAAGATGTTGAGTTTTTCAAGAACAAGGAAGCAGAGACTCCTCCTCCAGACTCACCAAATTTAGATTTTTCATTAGTTGTAAAAATTGAAGCTGATATTACCTCGAAGAAGATGAAATTGATGATGAGGATGATGGTGTTGATTAGATAAAACCACGACCCATGGGAATAGTTCAAGTGTATGCTCAAGTGGTGTACTAGCACATTATGAGATGAAAGAATGGATGCTCCACCGATACATCCACCCTTAGACCACGAACTCGTAGTAAAGTAAGAGAATAATTTTAATTTGCTTTGATAAGTAGAGTTATTGAATCGATGAGCCCTCTATAGTCCAGAATCCCTATAGTCAAAAACTTGGAAAGATGCAATGGATTCTAAATATCAATCGGTGATGAAGAATAATACTTAGCGAGCTTGTCGATCTTCCACCAGAAAGAAACCCATTGGATATTGATGGATATTTAAAACAAAGTACAAAGTATATGGGACAATGGAAAAGTATAAAGTGATACTATTAGAAAATGGGTATGCACAAAAGAAGGCATAGACTACAAGGAGACATTTTCTCCCATAGCTAAAATCAAAACAATTAGAATGATCTTTTCTCTAGTTGCATAGTTTGGTTGGAAAGTCTACCAGATGGACTTAACAAGTGCCTTCCTAAATGAAGATTTACAAGAAGAAGTCTACGTGACTCAACCCGAGGGATATGTAGTACTGGTCAAGAAGAAACATTATGCACACTCAAGAAATCTCTTTACGGCATTAAACAGCACCCAGGGCATGGTACATCAAGATTGATGAGTATATCATACAACATGTACTTTTAGAAATCCATATGATCCCAATATTTATCTCTAAAATCAAGGGGGGGAGATTGTGATACTGCCGTTGTCTATGTCTCACGATTTATTCATCACTAGTAGTTTAGTGAAGATTATCAATGCAATGAAGAAAGATATTAATCAATCGTTTGACATGACAAATCTCGGCTAATGCATTATTGTCTTGGATTGGAAGTATGGCAGAAAGATAATCACATCTTCGTTTCTCAGATGAAATATACCAAGAAAATGCTTGATAAATTTAGGATGATGGATTGCACAACAATTTCTACACCTATGGAGAACAGATTTCAGTTATCTCATTCAGATCCATCTCTTGACGTAAATGCCACTCTCTATCAGAAGTTTATTGAGAGTCTCATTTACCTGACCTACACTAGACCAGATATTAGCTTTAAAGTTAGCTATCTATCTAGGTTCATGTAGGAACCCAAAATTTGTTATTAGAAAGTAGCAAGGTGTATTTTGAGATATATCAAAGGATCAGTGGATCTCGGTCTAGAATACAAGAAGAATGAAAACTTCTTCTTGACTAGATATTTGGATTCATATCATGCAGGTAACATTGATGATAGAAAATCCACTTCAGATTTGTATTCTTTATGGGATATGGACCAATATCATGGGGAAGCAAGAAACAACACTTTGTTTCTCGCTCTTCCATAGAAGCCGAGTATCATTCTGTAGGAGAAGCTATCTATGAAGTGATATGGCTACATCGCATACTAGAAGGACTTGGAATACCACAGGACAAACTGACCACCATGTATGTTAACAATGAAGGTGTTCTCAAACTTGTTCGCAATCCAATGTTTCATGAAAGAACAAAGCACATTGAGGTACAAGTTCATTTCATATGCGAGCATGTGTTGAAGCACAACATCTAGCTTCAATTTTGTCCAACAGCTTGAACAAAGAGCAAATATCTTCACGAAGTCACTTGCACATGACAAGTTCAAGTTTTTAGAGAGTTCCTCTCCTCATCCCTTGAGACAATGCAAAATTAAGGGGGGAATGTTAGGATAATTAATTATGCATTGTATAATTAATTATTTAACTATTGTTATTATTTAATTATTGTTGTTATATGGTTTTATTAAACCATATTTGTCTTATTATATTCACGGATATAATTGTTATGTTGTTATAACAATTATATCATTATTCATTTGTGCTTCCCATATGATATTTTGGAAGCTTATGTATTCAGGCATATTGTTGCACCTGTGCAACATATTTATTTGTTTGTATATTTCTATCCAATATGTATAAATATTGCAGCACTCCATTGTAATGGTTGATTAATTTCACATTAATAAAATATACAAGCTTCCATCCCTATTTGTGAAATTACATCGATTAATAGTATGTTGTGCCAAATTTGGGTTGAAACCTCTTAATTCCTTGTAAGTCCAAGCGAAGACATCCAAGAATTCTTGACATAGTTGAACAAATTCATATTTCTCTTGTGGGGTGCTTACTTTGCCAACTTGTAATGTATTTCCTTCACCTACTAAAATAGGCTCTGAATCATCACCCTTTACCTGAATGTTTTCCTTCTCCTTCTGGAATTGATAATTTTTATTGAAGATCAATTCCAAAGTTATAAGACTCTTCGGTAATTTCTTAGTTTTCAAATGCACCACTTGGTCACCATACTTCTGTTCCAACTTGTTTTTTGTTTCTAGTAGAGAACTCGACTTCTTCTTGTAGAAAATTAACAATTTTTGATCACTCTCAAATACTTTCCAACTTGTGTTGTTGTCTGGAACAGCTGGTCTCATAATTAATTTAATATGGGACTGAGATTTCTCACTTTTGAGACTTTTTACGACATCAAATGTATCCCCAATTGCTGCCAATCTATCATTTGCTTCACTCCTCTTTCGTTGGGATGGAATTCATGCTAAAAGCTTCAAAATATTCAATGAGATCCCATACCCAATTCTTGTAGTTCTTCAATAGATAATTCTTGGTAGCATTTTGTGCTCTGACTTGGTTCACAATCAGCTCACTATCACCAAAGACTTGTAATTTTTTAAAACCTCTCTTTCTCATCCAATGTAATCTATGGATTAAGGATTCATACTCACCGTTGTGTTGTTTGAGTAGGAAAACTTGACATGTAAAGTTGAGTAGTATTTCATACCTTGTGGCGAAATGAGCATAACTCCTCCTCCTATGCCTTGTCTACTTCTTAAGCCATCAAATAATAGCCTCCATACCTCATTATCAGCTTTATGGTGTGACTGGTGATGCTTGGGAGGAGTTGAATCTCTTCATGCAAATAATGGAATCCTAATTAAAATTCTTCCATTTATTTGTAAGGGTAAAATTCATGCCTCTTGTTTGCCCAATCATCAAGATTCAAGTTTGGAATGCATCCGACCTTAGTGTCTTCTTCATGAGTGCTTGGGTAATCCTCTTGATCAAATGTTGAACAATTTACATTAATTAGACTCAGTACATGAGGCTCTATGTGAAATTTTAGAATAGGCTTGGATCTGATTGTGCCTTAGCTCTATACCTCATTCTAAATAACATGTGTGACCAATCAGCCGATAAATAGCCCTCAATTTTGGCAGTGAAGTCCCTTGACAAACACAACGCAAAGAGCGGTGGAAATTCTATGACTGATACATCTTGTAGCACCATTACATTGGGACAAAAATGCAATGTGAGGCTCAAATATTTGATTAATCCAACTTTTTTACTTCCTTTCCATTCAATTGCACCACACCTTTAGAGATGACTTCATATTGAAGACCCAACTAGTCAGCTATTTGTTTTGGCATGACTGAGCTACTTTCTCCTGAGTCAATCATGCAATTATGCACTAACTTCTCTCCAGTGATCAATGAGACATATATTGGTGGGGACTTCAAAATTTTACCTTGGTGACCTCCCTAACCTGATGCTCCTTGCTAAGCTACATTGGTAAGTACCTTGTCTTGTTGATTGGGTGGATGATTTGATGCTAACCAATTTTCCATAGCAACTTGCAATAGGTATCTTTGTCTTGGGATAGCTAATGACTCCAACATTGAGATGTTTACATTCATTTTCTTCATCTTCTCAATGATGTTGAATGGAGATGATTTATCTCTCTGCTTCCCCTTTCCTTGCACAGCCTCTCTCTCTTGCACAAGGGATGTTACGACCGCACTGGGCTGGTCCGGAAGGTAGCTTGGGATGACTTTTCTCATTGGGAACTAAAATTTGATTGCTAACACGTTGTGGAATAATAGAGTGTTGTGGATCATTTGAATTTGGTGACAAACATTCTCCAATATTCCTTATCTTGGACTATGTATTTCCCACTACACTTTGAGAAGGGGCTGGTGCATACCATAAAAATCTTCACCCTTCAATTTACAAGTGTGGTCTCATTCAGAGGTGCCTCTAGTTGAGTTGATTCCTGCTGCTTATTTTCTTCTTGGCTTGTCTCTTGTTCTACACCCATCGCTGTCACCATAAGAGCTTGACTCAAAGCACCATTGAAACACATTGATCGGTTATGAGGCTAGTTGCATGGAAAACACCGGTCATATTCTAGAGCCATGTTATTTTGCACCGGTACCAAGGCTCTAGATGTAGATGAAACATTGGAATTGTAAGAGGAATGGTCTATTGGCCATAGGTTTTACTTGGTTCTGATTTGTAGCTTGAATAGGTGGCCTATTAGGCTGATATGGAGGCCTATTGGGTTGAGTTTGAGGCTGATATGATCTGAAATTTTGGGCTTGTTGCCTCTTAAGTGTCACTAACTCATTACCCAAGTTTTGTAGTTGCTTCATGACTTCTTGGAGCTCATTTGAAGTGTTAGGAGATGAAGTAGAAGCTTCAGTTGAATTTTGATTTCTTGGAGTAGGAATGGGGGCTAACGTAGGTGCTTGAATAATGCTTAGACTTCCTAATTCTTGTTATAGAGGCATAAGTGGCCTAGGTACTAGCTTACCATCTTGAATCAATTAGTTTTCAACTCTAATAGCAATATTATAGGTTACGGGTATAGTTATACCTCCCATTGATTGAATCATCGGGAAATATTAGAATTTAAAGCTTTAAGTATAGAAAAGCACTTTCACTCTTGGTCTCACGACCATAGGAATTCTACCCCGCATCCTCGATATCCGAAGTTGAAGTTCATCGGTTGTACATTACGAGTTCTCTTGATGGATTTTAGTTGTTCATACAAGGATGGATTGTCTCCTTTTTTCCAAATTTATTATGAAGGGATGTGCACAAATGATCCCAATTCTTGATAGACCCTACTATTAGACTCCTAAACCATTGCAAAAGATTTAACTTTAAAGGAGGATGCCAATAACTCAACAACAATGTATAATTCAACTAAATCATGAATTGAATGGACATGTGTAATGTCTTGGATGTGGTTAATAGGAGTTGTCTGGTTGTCTCAAGTAAAATATGGAACGTTCTTCAATGCTGCAACTAGAACTAGATTTTGTGCATTGAGAGCCAATAGGCTGCTAAAGTACAGCTTGATGTAGGGGTTGGGCATGTGCCATCCTAATTGGTTGAAGGAATCTAGTTGATTAAAAGAAAGGTCTACCAGGTGGAGGTTTCAATAAGGTTCTATTTTGCAATGATGGAGACCTTTGAGCTCTTCTTCTCCTTCTTACTCCTTCAGGAGATAAGTGCAGATATACAAATAATATTTCTTCTCTTGTTATTGATAACATTTGGATCCTTCTCATGAATCGCTAAGCTTGGACTCGTGGTGAAACCACTAGATTTGAGTGATGAAGTTACCGTATGTGTTTCTCCAAAGCCTCCAAAGGCTATAATTTTACCAAGATACACACCCAATCTTGATAAAAATGAAATATTGACCTCTTGTCCCACCAGGAATTCCAGAATCAAGCTGTTGAATGTGAATTCTTAACACCCCTAAATGTCTGCAGAATTTGATTGGTTGAGACTCTCGGTGTGATTGCATAACATGGAGCATCTCTAAAAGTGTGGGACTTTGCAAATTGAGAGAGCTCTCGTGATGAAGGACGGTTCCTATTCCTCAATTTTGTAGTAGTAAATAACTTTAACATATTTTGATGTATGAAACCCTAATAGTTCCACTTTGTCGAATTAAAGATAATCAAGTGAAAATTTTGAATTTTCTCCCAAATATTTTTTAAATATTGGTTAATTGGATTTTTAGATCTTGTTTGTACATTTTTTGTACATACATTTGTATTTCTGTGACCCTGGTTCTTTGTACTTTCTTTCTCGCATTCATCTACAACTATTTTTCATATTTCGCACTTATTTTATATATCCGTTTGGTGTGTGGGTCTTATTTAAAATAATTTTTATATTTGTGGAATGCTTTCCATTTTTTATGGCTTATCTAGCAGACCCAAGAGCTTTCTTTAAATTTGGTTCGTGTGATACTTGTAAGTCCACTCCAAAATTAAAAAGCTTTATTTTTGTGAATATTTATATAATATTATTTTTCCAAGTAACGTCACTATGTCGATGCTTTATTATATCTTTTCATATTTTTGGATCTCAAGCCAATCATTTATTTTAATATTGGCAAATAGTTTTTGAAAGGGACTATACCCTTGAATACAAAAGAAGGCCGAGAGCCGTAATAGGAGTGAGAAATGAGTTAATGGATCAAAATCCAAGTGTTACAATGAAGCTCAACGTAGCTCGAAACAGCTACACAAATGAGACATAACAGCAAAACAACAAGTAAACCGACCGCCAAGAGACAGCAAAAGCGTTACCCAGCAGAAGCGTTACCCTTCAGAGTGGTAGATTTTTTCTTTTTGTTGACCGTTACCCACCCTGATGGAGTCTTCGCAGTTGGAGAAGAAGACAAAGGAGGAGTATTTTCCTTAGTCGCATATGTCCCATTTGGAACAGCCATGTTGTTCTCCTGAGAGATATATTTTTCATTTTCCATGCTGCCCTCAGCAGCTTGTGTATTTTTCATATTTCTAACAATCTGAGTTTCGGATAAAGGGGTTTTTGTTGACTCTGGTTCAACTACTGCTTTAGAATCAAGATCCTTTCTATCCACAAAGATCAAGTGCTCCGGGAGTGTGTCTTTCCACCAGCTGCGCTTCTCATGTTGACGTTTTTCCATCCCACAAGCAAGAGGGTGTGTCCTAATCCAAAACATCTTCTACATCAAAAAGGCGACCTTCATAATCAAGATTTTGTGACCGGTTCTATTTTGCACTCTAAGGTCAATGGTAGCAGGAAGATTTTTATCGTGTCAAGTTCCACCAGGATCCTGGACACGCCTGCAGTAGTATGGGTGTAATTAGTTGTTTGAGAATCTATGTGGAGTGTAGTACCCAAGGTATTGCCAATGGTTGTCAGACATTCATGACTCTAGAATTGGAGAGGTAAATGGGGCAGCCTGATCCAAACAGGTTTCCATGAGAATGACTCTGTGTGCGGGTTAAAGGATGGGAACCAAGGTTTCATGATCAAATATTTTGACTCGCAGGTCCAGAGCTTGGAAGCAATGATGTCTTTATCAGCTATTGAAGAGAAAACCATAATGAAAATGCCTTTAGCACATGGATATAAGTCTATCTTACCAGTTAAAGATGGAGTCCAATGTTTGGAGATCCACACGTGAAGAGCAGGAAGGCTGGGCCATAAACCCCCAAATCTACAAATCAGAGCATGCTCTTTGTAGTAAACCTCAGATGAAATAACCTCTTCCCCAAATATGATACATGGCGTGACGTCCTCTGCAGTTTCATGGAGGATTCCTTGCATATAGTTCCTTAAGTTCCTTATAGCTTCACGTTTTCATCTTTTTATAGATTTTTTTGCCATTGTAAAATGCAAGGAAATTAGGAATTTCATGCTCTTTATATTGTTATATGTTTGTTTTCTTGCCTCTTGCATATGAAATCTGATCCAATATAAAATATATAGGTATTTTTCTATTTGACGTTGTAATATTTTTGTATATCTTTTTTTCCTTTTTAAAACACGAGCCAATAAGGGAAATACATGCTCTTTGTGTTGTCAAAATTGTTTTTGTTTTCCTTTTTGTAAGCGAAATCTGATCTAATAGAAAAGCCCCAATTTTTTTCTTATTTTTGTTGTCGGTGTTTAATTTTTTTTGTGACCCATGCAAAATCTAATCCAATATAAAATTTCCATGTCTTTTCTTATTTCATGTTGTCGGTGTTTTATTTTATTTCTAACCTATGTGAAATTCAAGCTAAAATAATTTTTCCAAGTTTATTCATATTTCAAATTGTTATGCTTCTATTAGCATCTTATGTGCAAAATTTGATCCAACAAAATTTCTCCAAGTCATTTCACATTTAGCATTGATAGTCTATCTTTAATTGTGACATTGGATATCCAATAGGGATAAGTCACAATATTAGCATTTTCTAGAGTTTTTTAGGATTGTGAAAAATGATCCATTAAGAAGGCTCCACATTTGTTCGGTATTTTCTTTGATCACTTAGCTTGCACTACAAAGTGTGAACCAATATCAAAATGGCATGTACATTATTTTTCATAGTGTCAATATTTTCTTAGTTTTCATGAGTGTTAGACTCGCCTAGCCTTCATGGTGTCGACCTTTTTTTTATTTAGCCAAAGTGATATTGTAGCATTTTTCTTTTGATTTCACTAGTTGTTTGGACCCAAAATATATTTTAATTTTGGATCTTTCCAGAGGACTTCAATTACACCCAAATCTATCTCTTAAAATTTTGGCAGAAAGCTGCCAAGTTTCTTCTTTTAGTCATTATATTTTCGCTAAGTGGCATCATTTGATTAGTTTTTTTCATTGTCTTTACTTTCATGTTATTACTTATACCTAAAGGAAATATATTTTGGTTAATTCCGTGGACTTCATGTGCCCCTATTTTTTTAATTAGCTTTGTATGTTGTTGCCTAATGTTTCAACCACATGTTCCTTCTATTTTCTAGTGCATAATTCTTTGTTTGTTGTCACATTTTTAAAATCTATCACAGACATGAGAAGTTATTTGTTTTAATTGAATTTTGGGGACTCCATGTCCTTCTAGGGGATATGATTTATAATTTTTTTTAAATATGACATGTCTCCTATTGATTTTTTTAATCTTTGGCACGTGTCATATCCTGCTTCTTTTGAGTGTTTAAATTTTTTTACCAATGTTTTTTAAATTTCCTTTATACCATGTTTTTTTGAGGTTCTTTGCTTCGTGGGTAATCTAATTTCCTTTGTCTCATGGATTTCAAAATTTGTAAAGTTTGATGTCTTCTTTGTAGCTTGCCACAAATTGTTCTTTAATTTATTTTCTAAGTTGTTTGTGTGGATATACTACTAAAAAAATAGTAGCTTATTTTGTGTCTCTATTTGGCTCTTCTCTATAGATTTGATCCATTTTTTCTATATTTATCTTCATAATTATCTATGTATTTAAAATGCACATAAATTTTGGAAATCCTAATCATAAGGCTAATAGCAGTGAAGATTTAAATCCAATCCTAAGTCTAATTCTGTTAAAAACAGTGAGAACTTTAAAGTCAAATTTAATGGAACATGTAACAAGTGTGGAAGATTTGGTCATAAAAATTATTATTTCCCTATGAAAGATAAAAAAATGTTAAGAATACTATAAAAGTAGATATAATAGTTGGAAGAGAGATTAGATGAAAAATCATGCTAATAATGCTAAGAATTCTATTTCCCTATATACTGCTCTCTCTCAGCCTCAAATAACAATGTATTGATACTAGATACTGATGTCTCTAGGCATATGAACTGTATTCTTGGTATCCTCTTAGATATTGTAAAATGTGAGGAAAACATATATCTTTAAATTGTGGAGATATTAAATTGGTAAATGGGATAATTAGGAATGTCTTGTATGTTCCTTACTTGAAAAATAATCTTTTTTCTTACTCTCATCTATCTAAAAAAAAGCTGTAAAAAACAATTTATACTAGATAAATGGTATGTAAAAGATGAACTTGGTAATTTTATTGCTTATTGTCTTCAGAAAAATGGCTTATGTATTTTGTATTTGTGTCTAAATCTTTCTTTTCTTCCTCTTATAGGAATTATATTAAGCTTTAGCATGAAATATTAGTCCATTAAAATTCCATAAGTTTGTATAATCTCCCTCCATACGCTCTTTTGAGTGTCCTAAATATGAAACTATTTTGTAAGAATTTATTTTTAGTACCCTTCTATTATAATGGATGTAGAAATTAAGGGGGAGATCTCTCAATCCTTAACTCAGACTAGGATTTTTGAATGGGCTAGAAATATGAAAGATTTCAAGAACACAGGTTTTTGTGTGTAAAATTAAGAAATATTTGTATGGTCTTAAGCAATCTCATAGAACTTTTTATGTTTCGATAAATAGTTTCTTTCATGAGCTTGGTTTCTTTAATCATTTTTGATAATAATAATTTATTTGTCAAATATGAAAAAATCATGATATCTTTATTGAATCAAAGAGAAGTTAAGACAATGTTTTGAAATGAATGATTTAGGAATGATAAATTATTTGATAAGAATGGTTACATGTAAAAATCACAAATCGTTTGTTTCATCACAAGCTCAAGTATATAACTAACATTATCAAAAGGTTTAATATGATTGTAAGCATGTCTATATAGATGAAAATATTATTAGATTCATGTGGGATCCTTATGTGTACAATCAATTATATTTTGTGTTATTCTTGTGATAATGCACAATTATTTGGTTATTTTGATTCTAACCATGTTGATATTGTGTTCGATATACATTAGGCTTTTGTCCAAGTGTTTTTGGTGTAGGTGCCTTCACTTGTAGTATCAAGACACAACCAATAGTTTCTCTCGTCCTACTCAACTAAAATTTATGAGTGTTTTGGAAGAAAAAAGGAATCCACTTGGATGAAAAGACTATTAGATGAACTACATATGGGTGTCAAAGGAAATGCTACTCTTCTTTCGACAACCAAATTTCATTTATCTTCCAAGTAATCCAATATAACATTAAAGAACTTAGAATATTGAGATTAATGTACACTACATCTGAGAAAGATTTATCAATGGTGATGTTGATCTCAAGTTTTGAAAGCAGTTACTGAGACCATTTTTAGCCATTGGGTGCTACAAAATATTACAAGTTTTGTGATATTTTGGGAATTTCAAATATTATCTCTTATGATCATGTGGAAGACTTTGATCTCCACCTCTAAATAATAAGAGCATATGTTGTTTTCCTTTTAGATCTGCCCTTGAGGGGGAAAATACGAAATGAGCATGTTGCATTTTTTTTCTTATGCAATGCCATACCGAACGACCTGAATGTGTCAAATTGGATACTCCCAAGACTATTTCTATGTTGTTGAAGTAAATTTTCATGTATCTAAAGTTTGATTTTAATTCATAGCAAATCATTAGTTATGGGAATGCCTTATTTTATAAAAGGATCTATAGTATGATGTAATTATTCATCCTTAATCACTTTATCTTGAGAATTTCTTGATGTTCCTTTTTATTGCAGTCTTTATGGAATCCTTGGAACACTAATTTGAATTGTGGCAAAATAATGTCTCATAGAATTTTCTAAAACCCGCAATATGTTTATAGTTGTTCACAGCTTGTATAAGTTTGTTGGACACTCCGATAGTGTAGTACGGAGTTGAAAAACCCATAGGATTCTACTTTATTGCACTACGAACTACAAACCCACATAATTTTTTGTTTGATATTATCGTAAATCAAGAGTTGATTTATTCATTGTAATTACTTTTGTACCAAAAGCTAACTTGGAATTGTTAGGAAATAAGAGATAAAATATGTGGAATAATCCCTTACATAATCGCAAATAAAGAGAAACTAATATTCAGAAAATATTACAGATCTCAAATAAAAGTGCATAATAAATAAAACAACACAGAGAGACAAGATTTAACGTGGTTCACCCAATTTGGGCTACGTCCACCAAGAATCACTTGCTCAGATTTTATTACAAGCCTCCACTCTCTCAATACAATACCCAGATCCATTTGGAGCTATGCTTAACAAACTCTACAAAATTCACACCCGAATTCAAAACACATCTATAATACATTTTAATGTACTTCTATCATATGCATAAGACCATATAAATAGACAACTACTTAAGTAGTTTGATACAAAACCATGGGTATCAAAACCAAGGGCAAAACCCGTGGGTATCAAAACTATGGGCAAAAGATCTGAAAAAAAAAACCATGGGCCCAAACACACCCATATAACGGTTACCCATTACCCATGGGTTAATAAACCACCCATGAAAATTTGCTTCGGGGCTTCACCTCGAACCCCCGACCCACTCACCGGCGAGCAGGACCACTAAAAAAATACCCGAGCTTAACACGTAGAAGGTGTACCACATTCTAACATGCCAATAGGCTCCACAAACATAACAGAATAAGGAACAAAACTTAATATGTGTTTTCATGTTTCCCCACTTAACATTAAGGGGGAGTGTTGGGGTTTAAAATATTAAGAGAGAAACTGATTTTTATAAAACTATCAAATGACTAGGGTCATATTTTAAAAGTGTGGATCCTGACCACCTTCCTTGTGTATAAAAATGTGATCCTGTAGGGATTAATTACACATGGTTGTAACATTGTATGTGAGCTATATGTGGGAGAATATTTGTAAGTTTGATGAGTAAATTTGTAAATAAGTTCATAATTACATATTGAAGGCATAACTACATGTGAAATAGTGGGATTGTTGAGTAAAAGTATATTCTCAATAAAGATAAGTGATTTTCAATGGGGTTTTTTATATCTTCCACAGTTTTCACACTTATATCTTGTGTCACTATGTTCATTTACTTTTTGTTCATGTTATTTACACTTTGTATTTTAAAAATAATAAACATCTTAATATTTTTTCAATCACTACACATTATAATATATAATCTTCGACAATTTATTCTTTAGATCTATAATTTGTTTAATATACCTTCTCGTCTTTTTCCTAACAAAGATTCTATAGTGGACCATAAGTAGGTTGATAAAGAGACAACTCCTCAAGATGAGGAAAGTGAAAAGTGGATGGTGGAGGTGGGTCCCCATCATCATGATAATCAACTATGCTAGAAGAGATGTCAAAAACATCATAAGTGGGCTCAAAAGTATCATCAAGTCTAGGTGAGTCAAATGAAAAATTTAAAGGAGGAAAAAAGTGACATAAGTAGTATAGCCAAGTGTGATGATTATTTATACCAACGACAACAATGACATCACTGTTAATGTATATGACTTAAAATCAATTTCAAAAAATCTCAACCCGCATGCCCTGTCCAAGGTGAGTGATCAAATACACTTAAAGAAGATTAGTTGAAAGTGAAGGGATACTAAGAATTTTTTCTAAAGTAGCACCGATCACATGAAAAAATCCTCTCCTAAAAATTTGTACAATAGTAGTGTGACCATGCTGAGTAAAAGACATGTCACAGGACCCTAATTAAGATAATTAAATTTCTTATGAGGCTATGTGATGAGTTTCACTGTAATCAATGACCCATGTAGGACTAAGTGGAAAAACTATTACAAGAGATCTTTCCTTAGGTTTCTTCTTATTTGATTATTTTACTTTTATTTTTCTTTCACTTTCCCCTTTTCACTATCTTTCTCCTTAGAAAATTCACTATTTGATGGAAATAATTTGAGCGAATATAGAACTCTGTTTTTTTCTTCTAGAAAACTAGTAAGGAGATCAATCTTTTTCATCAAACATTTTTCTTCAACATGCCTGGTAGTGCACTACCCATATTTGATCTTTTCTATAGGAGGTTTAGAAATGAAAGAGGAAGTGGAAGAGTTGTATTTCGATTGGTCCTTTTTCTCATGATTCTTTTTTTGTTTCTTCTCCTTTGAAGCCTTATGGTTTTCCTATCCAAAGAATGAGAGCATGTTATTTTGTAGATTTGAGAGTGCCCATCTGAATAAAATTATTTTTATCCCTAATCAAATAAGAAATACAATAATAAAGTGAAGGGATAGTCTAACTTTTACCAAGTTTTCTTGTTGTTGTATGGAAGTTAGAGACAAAAACATAATATTCTAAACCATGATTTGTAAGGACTGAAATTAGAGCCATTGTTACTTTTTGTATATTCATTGCAACCACAATCTAAGTGATTTTAATTTAGTGAAGAAGTATTGAAGGGTGTTAAAACTTTTTGGACTGAGGATAATCAATTTATTTTCAAGTTCATGCCCTCTCATTTGATATTTTTCCCAAAAAGTTTGTAAATAGCATAGAAAACTTCCTTGGGTGTTTTTACAAAGGAAATATGGAAGTAGAGTTATGGATACACAAGAAGATATAAAAACCCAATGGCTTCCTCACATTTATCAAGCCACTTTTCCTTTTCTTCTACATCTATGGGTTTGTCTTATAGTCATGTGGTTATCTGGAACCGTTCTTTCCTTTTCAAGAAAAAGTACACAGCATCCAAACATTAATGATAATTAATAGGGATGAGAAAGCGAACTCTATAGGGATCCATGGCAAAAAAGGTATGTAATGAAGATGTGAAAGGAAAAGGAATAAAAAATAATACCCCCTTGAATGCAGAGATGCAAATGGATTCAAAAGAGGGTAGGGTCCAAAAAGGCTATAACACCCAAAAAAAAGATAAATGTTTCCCTCAACTTTTATTATTTCTTTATTAATGATGACACCAATTAGAGTAATTAATCTACACTAAATAAAGACCAAGTGCGAAGAGAGAGAAAAACATTTCCTTGGGGTCTTCAAGATCCAAATCGGTTGACGAGTTATACTTGGATGGTATGACTTAGATCTAGGTTGTGTTGACCAAGGTGGAACTGTTGGATCATCATGTTAATAGTCGAGTTATGAAATGATTTCAGCAAAAATTGTATGGTAATTCCTTTGATTTGACTCTCCAAGGAGAGTTGATCCTCAATCTCTTGAGCGAGGAGTTAACAACACATGTGAGATTCGAATCCACATGTTATTAGGTGATTTGTTTCCAATATAGGCTCTAGGTCGTGTGTGTGTGTGTGATGAGTCAAATTTGAAGCATCGGGTATGATTCGATACGTCCAATTTTTAAATTTAGAGATATGTGTCAAACACTGAGTGAAATGGTAGAACATGTTAAGGAAGCCCTCAAGTATCCACGTGGAAATGAAACCATCAATGCAGGAAGGATTCCTATGGATAAAATTTCTAAACAATGATGAGATATTCCAAACATACGTTCTTACGTAATGATGGAAAAAGGGTGATTTCATTCTGTGAAAATTTAGCACCGTACAATAAAATAGAGGCATTCTTAGACCTATATTCCACATCCATGAGCTCGAGAAATCATCTACTAAGTTAATGAGGTAAAAATAGGGAGCCAAACTTGGAATCTAACCACTTCGGTCTAGACAGGAAATGAAACCAAAGTGAAATGGGAAGATCTTTAGTAGTGTGGAGTGTCCAAGAAATGAAGGACTAGGAACACAAAAATATTGAATGTACAAAAGAATACTAACATTGGAGTTCATTCAATGAAAGATCTCAAAACAGAGTTCAATGCAAAAATAATACCACCCAAGCACAAACCCAAACTAGAGATCAATGCATGAGGTGTAAAAAAATAAGGCAAATTGACTAAAAATCGATGCATGATCAATAAGATCAAACATGTTCAAACGAGCCAAAAATGAGTCATCAAGCCAATGCGAGACCAATTCAATTCCAATAAAAATCAACATCCCACATAATTAATGCACAATCACATTAGTTTGATTTCATGCAATAATGTGAAAATCATGAGTTGGTAAGAAAAGAGGAGACCTTTTTGGACAGCTCAGTTCCCAACTTGTCAAGCTAGCACCGAATGGGTCCCAAAAGTCAAATTTTTACATATTATAAAAAAACCAAACACACATCTTTTGAACTTGTAATTTTTTAACATGAACATGAACACAACAATACCAGAAAAGATCACAACCCAACATATAAGCCAACAACTACAACCCTTGGAAAAATGTAAGTATAGCACAAAGTGAAAATGAAATATTTCACATAAAACTATAAGGTGTATTAAGAAACAAATTCGGAGAAATATAATTTCAATACCCAAGATTTGATGCATTGAAAGAAGGATGAAACAATAATACCAAAGGGAATCCATGTACATCAAAGAGTTAAACTTTACCAATATGAAGTAGTTTAGAGATTCAAGCAGGCATTCAACTATGAGAGCAATGTGCATACATTAAGGGAAACAAGACTCCAATGAAATTCTCATAGATTAGGAGGAGAGAGCTATACATATATTAGAGTGATAAATAAATCCCATATAGAGATAATGATGCCTCCATGATGGATAAGAGTAGTTACTTTCTGAAAGGGGAATGTAACTCCTATGACACACATTTACACATATCATAGATTCCATGAACAAATTTTCATAACTAATATGCCACCTATATCGGTGCTCACACCTAAATGAGATGACTCACCTAGTGAGGTGAAATAGACCTAGAAAATTTTAAAAAAATGAAAATTAAACCTACACTAATAAGAAAATAATTTGATATGTTTTATTTTATCTATGAGGTATTTTGTAACGCCCACTAAATTTTCCCACATGAAACCCAAGAACAACCTAGGGAAAGCTAGAAAAATTATGGAATAATTTGTTTTTGAAAAACATGCTCACAAAAAGGTTTTGAATTAACAATTTTCACATTCTTGTTTCTAAGTTACTTTAAATTAATAATATAAATTTCCTTTTTAATCCCCATTATAATAAAATAATAAAACTCTCAATACCTTTTAATAAACTTAGATTAGACTAAGGCATGGTTTAGGTTTCCCTTAAATGTTATTTGATAAACATTTAAATTTCCCTATAGTCAAACTTGCACAAATTAATCCCAAGGAGTAAAGGGGTCTATTTAATTTAATACTAAATTTATATTAATCCCACAAGGTGACAAGGTTTAAAACAAATAACAAGGTCCTTAATTCAGCAAAAGGGTTAGAAAAATAATCCCACCCACTACACAACTAAAGCGCCCCCTAAAAAGTCAACCCATGCATTTAAAATTTGAAATTTTACTCACCCACTCCCCACCTACTTTTTGTAGGGATGAATCCCATCCATTGGATAGATTCATTTGGGGCCACAAGATCAAGGGATTCCACTAACCCTAAGTTTGCTTATGAAAGACTTCTTTCTCTTTGTTGGGAGGATGAGGAAGCCATGAAAGGCCATCCCAATTTTTTGGAAGGATACACCCGATCCATATATTTTCTTGTTTTTTTTACACCCTCATTGAGGGTTTTAATGTATTTATTTATTTTATTTAACTGATATTTGTTTAAGATTTGCCCAAATGGGCTTATGGGTTTTACCCCATTTTAGTGATATAGTTAAATTTGGTATATGCTATTATTTTTCAATATATATATATATATACACACACACATATACATATATATATATATATACATATATATATATATATATATATATCTATATATATAGATATATAAATGTATGTATGTACATATGTATGTATATATATATATATATATATATATATATATATATACACACACACACATTTGTATACATACATACATACATACATACATATACATATACATATATATATATATACACACACACACATTTGTATACATACATACATACATACATAAATATACATATACATATATATATATATATATATATATATATATATATATATATATATATATACGAATTAAAATGAAGACATGGCTTGGTTGCGGATTAGATTCGCACGATCCTATAGAGAAGGTAATGCGCGAGGATTCATATAACTGTGGGGGTTTTATTATGTTTATTGAAAATTAATTGGGGTTGGAGAGAGGGTTGCGACCCCACCCCCATCCCATTTGATAATGGGGTGGGGGTGGGGTCAGCGACCCTCCCCAACTCTATTCCCTATAGTACAATGTACAAGCCACAACCATGGAAAACTTAGCAAACCTGAATTTTTATTTAAAACTTTTCCTTTGTTTACTAATTCGAATTTAATACTTTTTTTGTACTTACAACTTATTTAATATGTGTGTGTGTGTGTATTATGTATATATTATATCATAGTTATTATATATTTTAATAATAATAATATTTAATAATAATAATACTATAAAAAAATAATAATAGTTATCTTTTTAATAACATTAACTATTATTAATGGTACACTTAAAATTACCTTTATTGATTGATAGGATTTGATAAGAGATTTAAAGAAAAATCAAGCCAAATTTCACTTGTGATTATATTAGTTTGCATTGAGTTTAAATGTAAATTCATAATGACTTAATAATAAATTTCCATACTCTAGTGAGGCTAAGGTCTAAGTTGTAAATAAAAAATTTCTTTACTCCACTAGATTTAGGAATTAATCTATTTTATTAACCAAGAAAATGACAAGGAAAATCTAAGTTCTTTCCATCTAAGCATACAAAGTTTGACTTTATTTCAACAATACAAGGAAATGAACAAATATAACTTATATATCCATCATATGCCTTCCAAATAATACAATATAAATTGATGTTTCTTTCCTTACAACATACAAATTTGAAACATTCCCATAAAAGGTTTACAACAATATTTTCCAATAATTTTTAAAACAAGAATAACGCACCTAATGAAGGCTACAATTCCACTAACATGAGAACAAACTATTTTATCTTTGCAATCACATTTCTATTACATCAACCTGCTTTGCTAAAATACCTTTTGTTGGTGCTCATATTTGTCTCGCCCCATTTACCATTATTTTTCCTCTTTCTGCATGTCTTAAACATTTTGTCTCTTGATGTGGGTGATCTGAAGGTTTCTACTTCCATTTTAAAGCCTTGAATTGTGTGTAGAATCCATTATCACATCCCTCCTTGAAGGAGTCTCCGAGTTTGCCCCGTTTTTGCCATAATTTCTTCAAAATCCATGGGCTTTGCCATTTTCCCTATCTTTCCCTAACCATGGAAGCTTGAGAATGATCATTTTACATTTTTATGCCATTGAAAATCCAAACCTATGGTTGAAAGATGATCGAAATCATGATTTGCTTGGTTTTGTTTCAAAAAAATTCATCCTTAGCAAAAATCAGGTTCTAGGCATAAATGGTGAATTTTTGTGTTTTTGATGGTCTGGTTGGTGTGCTTTTCCTGTCAAAATTATTCCTTAGCATTTGGTGGTCATGTGGATTCTTTTGGTTTGTCAGGGGATGGAGGGAAAATGCTTTAACTTATCACTTTTTGCTTTTTTGACAAAAAGACAAATTTGGTTATGTGGCTCCACTCAATTTTGATTGGTTCTTTTGGTGCTTACGTGACTTATTCTAATTGGATGGGGCACAATGGGTTTGTTTTTTAATTTGTTCATTTTGGATACTTCGGAAAAAAGTTTTAACTTTCCTTGCGGCCACACCAAACTCTCATTAAAGAAAACTTAAGTGGCGGGGAAAATTTCTTATTTTCACCTCAAGGGTGTCCACATGTTCATTTTTGATTTGATGCATCTCAACAGGGCACTCCTAAACTTTGTGGAATTTTTAACCCAAAATTTTTCCACATGGAGGAGCAGCGCTCATTTGAAGACTCATCTTTTTGTTTGGTCTTGGAATTATGCCAAGAAGACATGTGGAGGTTTCCCGCTTTGGCTGGACATAGACAAATTTTTATGCGAGATGGTATGGCTTTGCGAAACGAGGGACATGTGGTGAGCCCGCACTGCGTTCGGGATTTCCGCTTTGGGTCTCTATGTTTAAATTGCGCCATGAGGGCATGTGGAGGCTTCAACCTAGGCTTCCCATAGTGTTTTTCAAAAAAATTTGAGAGGCCAGGACACGTGGTGAGGCCTAGGACACGTGGGGCATTTTTGTGTTTTTGTACTTTTGTGCAAATAGTGCAAAGAGAATTTTGGGTGCACAGACCCATTTTGCTAAATTAGTTTTCACCATTTTTGTATGGATCTAACTCAAACATTCAAATGAACATGTCTTTCGATCCAGTCTCAAAATTCAACAAATTTAGCACCATTGGAAAGGTTTCGACCTCATTTATGTCATGGAAACCTGAAATTTTAATTTCGATGAGGTTAGGTGGGTGAGAATTGGGAAAATGTCTTCATGCCATTAATATATGATCCAATTACTTCAACAACTATATCAGATTTGATTTTATTTGTCCTTCTTCCTTCTTTGACATGCCAAAGGATATAGAGTGGCAGACTCAATAGATTGTGGGCGAGTTCACGGGGGCATTAATGGCTAGTAGCTGAGCTCTAAATTTGGTTTCCCACCTCTTTTCTTCTCCTCTCTTCACCGAATCTATAAAGGTAAGAGCTTGGCTCATTGTAAACAGTTGGACATTTTTGTTTTGCACCCTCCCTTCTTCCCTTGTCTACAAGTGAATTTTTGGAGTTTTCCAAACTTCCCATTCAAGTTGTAATATAAATTTTTGCCTCTTGGCTACTGTAATGTACTGTATCAAATTAGGAGTAATAATATATGTCTTTGGATGATTCTTAACCCCGTCATGTGTTCATTTTTTTCTTCTCATCTCTCATTGTAGTTTGGTTATTTGTGCATGGTGGTTGTATTGTGTTAGTGCTCAAAATGGTCTCACCCCATCTGTGCCTTTGAAAAATTATTCTTTCATGGCCTCTATCATTTTTTTCCTTCCCCGTATTTTGTTTGGCCATCCTTCATATCATTTTAATTTGATCCTGGGTTGAGGATCATGTGTGGGTCCGTATTTGTCTCATGGTTCCTTTGTTCTATGAAAAAGATTTATGTTTTAGGTCTCCTATGCTCTACTTCTTCAAAACTCACATTTTCCCATTTCCTCCATTTTCCACAGTCCATATTTGTTGTCCCTACCATTTTTTCCCTAAATACTCAAAGAAAAATGAGTTGATGTGTCCCTAAGGTTGTGTTTGATCCTTGCAACCGTCTAAATTGTCTGTCCTTGAAGAAAACCTCATTTCTTGTCTTGAATGGACATTTATCTATGTTTTATGGTTTAACGGGTGTTTCTCCCAGTCAAATTTACATCATTCAGTTGATAGGAAAATGTGGCACCTCTTGGTTGGATGTGGATCAACTTAATACTTTGAAAATTCTATAAAAAGCCTCAACTTTAAAATGTGTCCACGTGGAGGAACGACCCTCGTTTCAGAATAAACTTTTTGGTTTGGCTTTAAAGTAGCACCAAGAGGACACATGGAGGGTTGGCATGAAACAAACACATGGAGGCTTCCACTGGGTTTCCTATACTTAGAAAAAAATTTCAAAAGGTTTTTGCAAAGTCCAGGACACATGGAGGAACAACGCTCATTTGAAGATCTAGTTTTAGTCTTTTCCTTGGAGTAATGCCGAGAGGACACGTGGAGGCTTCCGCTACTTTCTTGTACTTAGAAATTTTTTATGCAATTGAATTAGTTTGGTGGAACAGGGGCACGTGGTGAGCTTGCACTCATTTAGGGTCTCCACCTTGGGTACCATTTTGAAATTACACCATCGAGACATGTGGAGACCTCCGCTCACTTTGCATTTTACTTAGACTTTTTCAACGGCCAAAAGTAGATTGCCTCAGAGCATGACATGTGGCACCTTTCACCGAACATCAAGAATTCAGACAGACCTCACTGGAGTAGGACACATGGCGAGCCCATGCTCATTCAAAAGCATAAAAGTTTTTGGACCATCTCAAGGAGCGCCATAGTGACACATGGCAATTTGAAAAGTCATAGGGGTAGGGAGGTGGACCATCGGATGCAATTCAAAAATTTCACCTCTTTGCTTCATAAAGGTTAAAATAGTAAAAATGGCCCACGAGCCCGATGGGAAATAGTCAATGTTTTGCCCCAATCAACGATGGAGGTGCAGACACATGTGGAGGAAAATTGGAAAATTTTCCTTTTGAGAAAAAAGAGTTAAAAGTAAAAGGGAAAGCATAGTTCCACTAGGACCCACATTGGGACACGTGTCAAAAGTATTTCTCAAGGGCGGAGCTGCTGGGAAAAATTGGAAAATTTTCCTTTTTCTAAAAGAGTGTCAAATGGCAGAATTTCTCCGCGTTTCTTTTGGGGCCCACCTCAGGACATGTGTCAAGACCATTTTTAGAAGCGGAGGTACAGAGAAAAATGGGAAATTTTTCCATTTTTCTAAAAAGGTCAGAAAATGTCAAAGGAAGCTCCGGAGCCTATTTTTGCATCTTCCACGTGAACGGCCCGCATTCAAAATCAAAGATCAATGGTTGTTGAGAGTCTAAATCTGATTTTCCCTCCATTTTTTCTGTAAAAATCCTGGGAGTATGAGTCTTGATGATTTTTGTTTTTTTTTACACACCAAATAGAGGAGAAAGTTAATTTTGATATCTAGAGTTTGGTGGGAGAGATCCGAGACGTATTTCTCCATTAAAACGGTTTGACTCTCAAGCCCAACATGGTTTTCCATTTTTCTTCTCCTAAGCATGCAAGGGACCAGATTTGATTAATATGAGGTGGAAGTTGTTGGCGAATGGATGTAGGAATATTTTTCCGAGAAAGGATTTGAATGTGGGGAGAAATCAAATTTATTTTCCCTCAAGCACTGGAGATTTTTGCATATCTGATTTTATGAATCACGAAAGAATCATGCTAAGCACTGGTGCATTTAAAGTTTTTATCTTTTAGGAGGAAGGGGCTCTATTGGAAATGCTATAAATGGAAAGAATTCATCATGTAAATGGTTGGGAGTTCTTGGGAAAGATTACGATTGACTTTCTCTAGTTGAAAATCTTGACAGAGTCCATCCATTTTGAGTAGTCGTCTAGAGAATCATGTATATCTCTCTTTGTGTCAAATTTGATCGTATCAATGTGGTTGCAAGTGTACAACCATTGAAAAGATTTGAGATTGTTCTGGAAACTTTCCCTTGCTGATAAATTTGATCAAACTTGAGTTATTCTAGTGTTAATCTTGAGTAAAGTGTATTTATTTCATCTTTGAATGCATGCAAATAGTTTTTCTTGTTTTTGTTGCAATCTTGTACCAAAATCTAGTCCAATCACACAAGTCTCGGTCCTTGTGATAGTTTAGTGGCATCAAAAATTTCATTTCTCATAAGATCCTTCATCTAGGAATGGGATAAATGGTTTAAAATCACTTTTCTTTCATTTTTTTGATAGAGATTCTCTGTCGACCTCTCGGGTGTACCTCGGTTTGTTTTGGTCTAAATCTTGGTGCTTTATTGGGTCCTCTCGACTCAAGCCTTCATGATAGAATCCCATATGTTGTGTGAAAGAGTGCTAATCTAGGCCTCCATTGAAGCACACATTCTAGTTGAGGAAATAGTTTAATATTTTGTGGCATTTTGTTTATTGAATCTTTCCATTTTACATAAGCTATCATGGATATGGTGAGTCAAGTTCATCCTATCTCCCCGCCCACAAAAAAATATATTTAAAATAACTAATCCTACCCATACTACCCTTTTTTTTTCTCGTATACCCACCCAAGACCAAAATCATTTTACTAAAGTATGCGTAACAAATCGGGGTCTCAAATGTCTTTAGTAACCTTTATCTTGTAGTGAATATATCTCCACGATCTTGAAGTGACAACTCATGAGTATCATATCTCGGTGAGTTGATCATATCTTCCCCAAGGTCTTCTTTATAAAATTTATGTAAAGGAAAGGTGCCTATATATCCTTTCAAATGACAGAGGTTACACAATAGGTCCTCTTACCTTGGTTGAAAGGAAAAACCTAAAATAGTTAGGATAAGATCATATCCTTTTGAGGTGCTATCCATCTCTCTGCAAATCCAAGTAATAAAGGGATAACTAGATTTCTCCCCAGCTACAAAATGACATAAATTTGTGATCTATATGCCTCTAACCTCCCTGTTGAATCTATGTTGTTGCTTGGCTTGAAAAGGAGAAAAAAATTGGGTACCAAAACTAATGGTGACGTTGCGGCGACATTTTGAAAATTGTTGAGAATTGATTTGTTCGGTGTGATACAGATTCATATTCGGACCACAGTAAACATTTCTTGTATGCTCTAAAGTGCTAGAAATCCATTTTAAAAATCATCTTGTGTTTAGGTTTGTAAGAGGTTTCAAAGTCACAAGTGTTGTATGTAACTTCTCCATTTTCCACAAGTTTTGCAATGGTATTTATTGATAAATTTTTGTAAAGAAAGGTTAGATTTTTTCATTTCTAGTTTCTAGTGCTGACAGACACTTGATAGAACATTTTAGTGCATTTGCACAACTAAGGTGAAAATCCTTAGTGGTGAATCCCTATTGATTTGATCCTAATAAGGACCAGTGTCTTAAACCTCTGTCAAGTAAGATTTTTACTAATATTTGCAAAGTCGGGAAGGAAGAAGATATTTCTTTGCTAGGGATCCTGCTAGGACATTGTTTCCTGAGTTAGGAAAAGCAAATTTAGAAGGAAGAAAAGCCTGGAGAGTTGTGGGAGAACAGCAGACAAGAAGGGGGATCTCCATTGATGAAAGTAAATGGACTATCACCGAAGACCGCCATTCAAGTGACTCTGAATTAGGTAGTCTCTTTTTGGAACTGAATTCTCCAAATTGCGGAAGGGCCTTTATTTGATTTTGAAAGATTTGTTTTACATTATGCACCTATCTTTTCTGAAGTAGATAGGTATTTCCAAGAAGTAAGGCCTTTGGGGGTCTCCATTTTGAAAATTATACTCTTGTGTTCCAAGAACCTTCTTCCCCCATCAGTTTGTCACCCCTCTAGGATCACCTCCTCAAATCAATATGGCTCTACCCAAGCCTCCATTTGTTGTAAACACCTTTGGACCTATAAATTTTGTGGGAATGGCTGGTTATCCAAATGCAGTGCCTCAAGATGTGAGGAACAAACTTATTAAGTTCTAGGGAAACAATGTTATTACTGGTGACCAGCATATAAAGCTATTCTCAATATGATGGAATATTTTGAGATTGAGCACGAAGAAGTATATATCAAGCTATTTGTTCACACTCTAGAAGAGGATGCTAGGGACAGGTATAAAGCATTGCTAGATAACTCTATTGACTCTTGTGCTAATATGAGCAATGCATTCAGATTACAATATGGTGATAGGACTGACCCTAGGTTTCTTCTATCGAATTTGAAAACATCAAGAAGAATCCCAATGAGTCAAGATACATGACTTCAATACAAGGTTCCATAAGACCTTAGGGAGATTTCTGTTAGGATAAGGCCATTTGATGAGTCATGTTTGATCAAATATATTGATGCATTTGATAAAAATGATGCTTACTACTTGAGGGACAAGAACCCTACCAACTTGATTCAAGCATTCACCATGTCCCTACAAATAGAGACTAAAATCAAGTCAATTGGAAAACCTCCAAAGAGCTAAGGTGTAAATTTGGTTAACCCGAGAAAAGCCCCAAAAAGTAAGGATACCGATTTGGAGGAAGTTGTGAAGACTTTGGCAGGGGCTATCAAGGATATATCTTACAAGCTAGCCCCACCAAGAAAGGAGTTGGGTAGAGTTCACAAGGACAACACAAGTAACAAGGCCAAAACAGATTTACAAATCATCAAATAATTGATGACAGAGGAAAAGGTCCTATTGGATTTGGGAATAGGAAGCCTCAATGTAGAGAAAATAGAATGGTAATTGATCCTTTAGCTACTAGAGTTGGGGTTGAGGAAGAAATAGAGGTCATTGATTGGTGTGACATATGTTTCATGCCCCATGCTCCTTGTGAAGAATATCAACAGGAAGAAGCATTTGATGATGATAAGAGTGATGATGATATCTCCATGATTGGATGCTCCACTAGCTCACAACAAAGGGCAACCTAAACTAAGGTGATAAGTGCCATGACTACATTCATAGAGTACATATTATCCCTCCCTCTCATACTTTAGAAGTAGATAATGTACAAGCTTTTCAATTGCCCAATAATTCCTTTGAATATTTAAGGGCTTCAATGATAAAAATGTATGATGGAGGAATCCCATATGAGGAGGACATGAAATTATTAATGAATTTTTTTGTGGCTCAAGAGAAGGAATATAACACAAGTAAGTAAGGTTTTCAAAGGGGTAGGGCCTCACCAAGACAAAAGCTCCTTACTTTCTAAAATTCCTAAAGAGGCTCCTAGGAAAGATCCATCTGTCAAAACCCTACATTTCCAAGCAAAAATCATACACCTCCTTCTTCTCAAGCTATCAAGAATCCTATGCCACCCAATGAATGTATCAGCCTTTCTTCCAATTTTTCTTTGCCCAATAATGTCCCATATTACATTGCCCAAGTTTTAAGAAAAGGAAAAGTCTATGTCCCAATTGTTGAGTTGCTTAGGATCCTTGAGCACAACAAAAGAGCATTTGAATACTTGGGATTGAATGAAGAGAAAACAACCCTAGGAAGAAATGTGAACATTGTGGAGAATCCTCTAGTCATTGAAGAGTATGAGACATCATCAGCATCGGAAGAGCTAGCTAAACCACCTGAGGTTTATTTGGGGAAATATTTGGTAGACTCTGAGCTGAATGTGTATCCATTCTTCACTACTTTGATCATCAAGGATAGGCTGCTCCATAACTGCATGTTTGACTCAGGGGCATCATGCAATGTCATGCCTTTGGAGGTCATGAATGAGCTGAATATTAAGGTAACCTCAGCATATGAGAAGTGCATTACCATGGACTCTAGAGAAGTGCTAATAGTGGGATGAGTGAAGGGTTTTGTGGTGCAGCTTGCAGCGTACCCAGGTAAAAATGTAAAGCTTGATGTTGTCATAGTTGATTTCCCAGCCAAGTGGGGTATGTTATTGTCAAGAAAATGGGCTGCAAGTGTTGGTGGTAGTGTCCAAATGGACATGTCTTATGCCACCATCCCAATTAAGGAAACCTTGTCGGTTATATGGGGAGAGGAAAATGTTGCACCTTATTGAGGATCCCAACAATACGTCCTATGAAGTATTTTATACAAATGTTGATGATGACAAATTTGTGGGATTTTCTCTGAGGGAAAAGAGCACAAGATTGAGGAGTGTAAGTGTCTTGTGCAAGCAGGCTCTACTTGGACTATATTGTCGATGAATCTTTATCCAAATTTGGAAATGGTGCCGTGTTGTCCTAACTTCTCCAAGCCAAGAAAGGTTTTTTTCCCTTTAAGCTTAACTTTGAGTGTACTAACAACATTGATGAGTATGAGGAATTGTTGTTATGTTTAAGAATTGCTTGGAAGTATGGTTTCAGGGACATCATTTTCAAAGGAGACTTAGATTTAGTTGTCAAGCAAGTTAAAAAACTGTATACCAATAAAAATTAGTGACTAAAATAGTAAAATCATGCAGTTTGGGACTTCATTGAGATGTTTGACTCCTTCAATATTGTGCGTCATGATAAGAGGTTCAATGACTTGGTAGAAAATATTGCGATATCGGGGTCTTGGTTTGATAGTTCCGCAACATCCCCTTATTGTGAATATGAGGTGGAGGTAGAGACAAAACCCTATCCCTGACAATATAAAAAAGCGACAAGTTTTCGATGATGATGCTCAGATTAGAAGGTTCCTGCAAAATGATAGAGAGTTTGTTGATAAAAACATTGATTGGGAGCCAATGTTCTGCAGGCAATGAGGGGAAGGAAACCTTGTTTGGCAAAGGCATCATCCAATGAAGACCAATACCATTCCTAGAGGACTTGTTTCTCTTGAATCAAATTTTGATAATGTTGACTGCATTATTAATAGGCATATGGAATCCTCGAGGGATGGTGAGGATCATGACCTTAGCACGAAGGAGAAACTAAAGAATATTTGGTTGGGCAGCAGTCTCGAGTAAAAATGAAAAGTAATCATGCATCTACTTAAAGAAATACATATATTGCATGGCTTGGACCTATTCTCGAGCTTAAATCATACAAAGAAGACTTGTTCTAGCACAAGATTCCCTTAGAGCTTAGTGCAAAACCCTTCGTAGTAAAGAAAATACCAATTAATCCTCTCGTTATCTCTTAAAATGTAAGAGGAGTGAAGAAGTTAAGGGATGGAGCAATTATGTAGCCCACAAGGTATTATTCTTGGGTTGTCAACCTAGTGCCGTAAGAAAGAAGAATGGTGACATCAAGTTGTGTGCAGACTTTCAGAATCTAAACAAGGCCTCAATGAAGGACAACTATCATTTACCTAACATGGAGCACATGCTGCAGTTGGTGACTTGTTACGAGTTGCTTTCTAGTTTAGATGGCTTCTCTGGTTATAATCAAGTCATGGTGAAATAATAAGAAAGGATCGAGACAACCTTCACTACTCCATGGGGAATGTATGTATATGTTAGTATACCCTTTGTCCGATGAATGCTGGAGAAAATTTTCAGAGAGCAATGGATGTTGCTTTTTCTGGTTACATCAATGAATTTATCGTTGTTTACCAAGATGATGTAACAATGTTTTCAAGAAGGAGAAGTGACCATTTTCTGCACTTAGAGAAGATGCTTTGATTAGATGTAGGGAATATGGCATCTCACTCAATCCAAGGAAATTCCATTTTAGAGTATAGATGGAAAAATTGCTCGGTCACATTGTGTCATAGGAAGGAGTGATGATTGATCATGAAAGATTCAAGGCCGTCAACAAAGTCCCAATTCTAAGAACCAAAAAGGGAATTCAGTCCTTCTTTGGGTAGATAAAATTCATTAGAAGGTTTATATCAAACTTTCTTGCTGAGTTGACTATGCCAATCAGTTCCATGTTAAAGAAGGATTAGATCATCAAATAGGAAGAGGCTGCCATCCAAGCTTTTAATGGAATCAAAGGGGCATTGAATCATGCCCCTATTTTAGCAATCTCAATTTATAAGAAACCTTTCCAGCCTATTTTCTTTTTCACTTCAAAAACACTATTGCTTCTATCTTGCTACACGAGAAGGATGATGAAGGGGCTAAGAGGCCCATTGCCTTTTTAGTAAGGCTTTGTAAGAGCATAACTAAAATACACCATCATGGAAAAGTAGGGATTTTCCTTAGTTAAAGCAACAAAGGTTTTCAGGCCTTATATTTTAAGTTCAAATGTTGTTGCTTATGTTCCCCATACCATGGTAAGAGACATCCTATAAGAGATGGAAGTCTCAAGTAAAAGATGTAGATGGGTGAAAAAATTGCATGAGTATGACATGGAAATTCAAACCACGAAGTTGGTGAGAGGTTTGGGGTTAGCTAATCTCATGGATGAGAGAAACTTGTAGACCATTGAGGTAAATGAGATTGAGGAAGAAAGGGCAGTTGTTTTTGAAATATTGATGAGTTTTGAGTGGCACAAGGATGTGATGTTCTATCTCAGACACTTAAAATGCCCTAAGCATTTGAATAAGAACCAGAAAAGAGCTCTTAAGTTGGATTCCTAGAAATATGTCATTACTTATTTTGGGTTGGCATGGAAGAACCCAGAGGGGGTCCTGTTAAGATGCATCATCAAGATGAAGCCCCAAAATAATTGTTGATCTCCATGGAGGAGTTTTGGGGGAATTTTGATGCAAGAGTCACAACACATAAGATCTTAAGGGCTGATTATTACTGGAAAACTCTTTTAAAGGATGCAACCATGTTGGTCGAAGATGTGAGAGTTGTCGGTATTTCTCTGAAGGTCAAGAAGGCTTCAAGCTCCATACCTTTGCACTCTATATCAATTGAAGCCCCATTTAAGAAATGGGGAATGGAATTCATTAGTGAGGTTTCAGACCCTTCAAGTGCGGCCATAAGTGGATTCTTGTAGCCATTGAATACTTTACCAAGTGGGTGGAATAAATCCCCACCAAGAAGGATACACACCAAGTTGTCATGGATTTTATGTTAAACAATATTATTTGCAGGTTTGGCTTATCAGTAAAAATCATAGCTGATAATGCCACGCATTTTAGGGATAGACCTCTCGTGGAAATGTGTAAAGGATATGGGATAAATTTTACATATGCCTCTAATTATAATCCATAAGGAAATGGACAAGCTAAGTCCAACAATAAGAATTTTCTAAAGATTATTAGAATAACCTTGGAGTTGAACAAGTGAAAATGGGGTGAATAGATGAAGTTTGTTGTGCAGGGCTGATAGGATCATCACAAAAGAGCCACCGGAAAGAGTACATTTGAGTTTGTATATGGGACTCGAGCCCCGCTACCCCTACATATGTAATTATCTTCATATCGTTCATTCAAAACTAGAAGATCAAGAAGTGAGTCCTCATGATGCCCGCATCAACCAGATTGTTGAGCTTGATGAAGAGAGAAGGGGATCTCACCGAAAGCATATAAATTTCAAAGAAAATCTAAAGAGATTTTTTTGACAAGAAGGTCACTCCTAGAGCCTTCTATTTTCGAGATCTAGTGCTACTATGGGATAGCAGACATGAAGATAAGTGCAAGATTTGCAAGTTTGATTCATTGTGGATGGGACCTTATTCCATTGACATCAGAATTGGTGAACACACCTTCTTCTTGAAGGATTTAGATGGTGAGTGTCTCGAGATTCCTATTAATGGTAGGCATCTCAAGCATTTCATGGATTGATTCCTCTGAATCAAAGTAAACACCTTATGTACAGTGTATAGTCGGTTGTTTGTTTCCTATTTTGTGTTTTGATTTGTTCTGGTCCTCGGTGACCTATTTTTGCAGCTTTGTTTTTTTTTTTTTTTGAGATGGCTTTGTTTCTCTGCCCTCCAAAGATGACTCCACTGCCCAATGGATATTTTTGCACTTGGTCTACTATTGTTCTTGTGGCACTTGCAAGGTGTACCCATCCCTGAGTAGGAGCTAATGTTGGTGCTCAAAATGGTCTCGCCCCATTTGTGCATTTGAAAAATTATTATTTCATAGCCTGTCATTTTATCCTTCCCTGTATTGTGTTTGGCTGATTTTTTTTATCATTTTAATCTACTCCTGGGTCGAGGATCATGTGTGGATCCATATTTGTCTCATGGTTCCTTTATTCCTCTGAAGAAGCTATGTATTTTGGGTCTCCTATGCTCTGCTTCTTCAAAACTCATATTTTCTCATTTCCTCCATTTTCCACAATCAATATCTACTTTCCCTACCATTTTATCCCTAAATACTCAAAGAAAAATGAGTTGATGTGTCCCTAAGGGTCATGTTTGAGCCTTGCAATAGTCTAACTTCTATGTCCTTGAAGAAAACCTCATTTCCTAGCTCGAATGGATGTTTCTATGTGTTTTACGGTTTGTGAGGCATTTCCCTGGTCAAATTTGCATCATTTAGTCGACAGGGAAATGTGGCACCTCCCGGTTGGATGGAGATCAACTTAATAGTTCAGAAATTCTATAAAACACCTCAACTTTAAAATGTGTCCATGTGGAGGAACGACACTCATTTGAGAATCAAATTTTTAGTTTGGATTTAAAGTAGTACGAGAGAGGACACGTGGAGGGTTGGCAGGAAAGAGACATATGGAGGCTTCCACTGGGTTTCCCATACTTATAAAAATTTCAAAAAATTTTTCGGGAAGTCCAGACATGTGGAGGAACGACGCTCATTTGAAGATATGCTTTTAGGCTTTGTCGTGGAGTAGCATTGGGAGGACACGTGGAGGCTTCCAATACTTTCTCATACTTAGATAAATTTAATGCGGTTGAAGTAGTTTGGCGGAACAGGGACACGTGGTGAGCTTGCACTCATTTAGGGTCTCCTCCTTGGCACCGCCTTGAAATTATGCCATGGAGACACGTGGAGGCCTCCACTCACATTTCATTTTACTTAGAATTTTTCAACGGCCAAAAGGAGATTGCCTCGGAGCATGACACGTGGCACCTTCTGCTGAACATCAAACATTCAGATAGACCTCGCTGGAGTAGGACATGTGGCGAGCCTATGCTCGTTCAAAGTATAAAAATTTTTGGGCCATCTCAAGGAGTGCCATGATGACACGTGGCAATTTGAAAAGTCATAAGGGGCAGGGAGGCAGACCATCGGAGGAAATTAAAACTTTTCTCCTATTTTCTTCATAAAGGTTAAAATAGCAAAAATGGCCCACGAGCCCGATGGGAAATAGTCAATGTTTGGTCCTAGTCAACGGCGGAGGTGTGGACCCGTGGAGGAAAATTGGAAAAAATTCCTTTCGAAAAAAAAGATTTGAAAGTAAAAGGGGAAGCATAGTTCCACTAGGACCCACATTGGGACACATGTCAAAAGTATTTCTCAAGGATAGAGCTGTGGGGAAAACTTGGAAAATTTTCCTTTTTCCAAAAGAGAGTCAAATGGGAGAATTTCTTCACGTTTCTTTTGGGCCCCAGCTTAGGACATGTGTCAAGCCCATTTTAAGAAGCGGAGGTGGAGAGTAAAATGGGAAATTTTTCCATATTTCTAATAAATTTAGAAAAGGTCAAAGGAAGCCCCTGACCCTATTTTTGCATCTTCCACGTGGATGGCCCACATTAAAAATCAAACATCAACGACTTCTGAGTGTCTAAATCTGATTTTCCCTCCAATTTTTATTTAAAACTCCTAGGAGTGTGAGTATTCATGATTTCTTGCTATTTTTTACACGCCAAATAGAGGACCAAGTTAATTTTGATATCTAGAGTTTGGTGGGAGAGATATGGAGATGTCTTTCGCCATTAAAATGGTTTGACTCTCAAGCCCGACCTAGTTTTCCATTTTTCTTCTCCTGAGCACGTTACGGACCAGATTTGATTGATATGGGGTAGAAGTGGTTAGCAAATGGATGGAGGCATGTTTTTCCCAAGAAAGGAGTTGAATGTCGGGAGAAATCAAATACATTTTCCCTCGAGCACTGGAGACTTTTACGTTCTTATTCTACGAATCACGAAATAATCATGGCAAGCACTAGTGAATTTAGATTTTTATCTTTTAGGAGGAACAAGATCTATTGGAAATGATATAAATGGCACAAATTCATCTTGCAAACAGTTGGGAGTTCTTGGGAAAGATCAGGAATGATTTTCTCCAGAGAAAAAAATATTGACATAGCCCATCCATTTTGAGTAGCCATCTAGAGAAGCCTCTATATCTCTCTTTGTGTCAAATTTGATCATTTTAAGGTGGTTGCAAGTGTACATCCATTGAAAAACTTTGAGATTGTTTTGGAAACTTTCCCTTGTTGATAAATTTGATCAAACTTTGAGTTATTCTGTGTCAATCTTGAGTAAAGTGTATTTATTTCATCTCTGAATAAATGCAAGTAGTTTTTCTTGTTTATGTTGCAATATTTTACCAAAATCTAGTCCAATCACACAGGTCTCAATCTTTTTGATAGGTTAGTGGCATCAACAATTTCATTTCTCGAATATCCTTCATCCGGGAATGGGATAAATGGTTTAAAATCACTTTTCTTTCATTTTGTTGATAGAGATTCTCTACAAGCCTCTAGGTGTACCTTAGGCATGTTTTTCTCTAAATCTTGGTGCTTTATTGGGTCCTCTCGACTTGAGCCTTCATGACAGGATCCCACAAGTTGTGTGAAAGAGTGTTGATATAGGCCTCCATTAAAGCACACATTCTAGTTAAGGAAACAATTTAACTTTTTGTAACTTTTTGTTGATTGAATATTTCAATTTTACATAAGCTCTCAAGGATCTCATGAGTCAATTTCATTCTATCACCCATCCCACCATAAAATATATTTAAAACAACTAATCCTACCAATACTACCCATATTTTTGCTCTATATACCCACCCAAGACCAAATCCTTTTACCAAAGTACGTAGAAACAGAGATGAGGGTCTCAAATGTCTTTAGTAACCTTTGCCTTTTAGTGAAGATATCTCCATGATCTGGAAGTGACAACTCATGAGAGTCAAATATAGTGTGTTGATCATATCTTGCCCAAGGTCTTCTTTAAAAAATTTATGCAAAAGAAAGGTGCATGTATCTCCTTTCAAATGATAGAGGTTACATAATAGGTCCTCTTACCTTGGTTGGAAGGTAAAACCTAAAATAGTTAAGATAAGATCATATCCTTTTGAGGTGCTATCCATCTCTCAAAAAATCCAAGTAACAAAGGGACAACTAGATTTCTCCTTGGCTACAAAATGACACACATTTATGATCTATCTACCTCTAAGCTCCCTGTTGAATCTGTGTTTCTGCTTGGCTTGAAAAGGAGAACAAATTTGGGTACCAACATATTACATTTTTATGGTCTGTGTGAAATTGTAAAACAAGTGTTTAAAATTCCTTTGGTATATCACCTTATTAGCTTATGTTTATTTTCTCACATCTTCTCAACCTTATATCCTTGGTAAACTAGAGTAGGTTTTCGAGTAGGTCCTCTGTAATTTATTTGTGTACACCTAAACGAGAGGAATAGGAATCAACCTTCATCCGAAGAGCTATCTCGATTTCAAAGTCCCACACTTTGAGAAATGCTCCATGTTATGCAATCACACTGAGAGTCTCAACCCATCAAGTTTCAGAAATTCGGGGGTGCTTTGTGATTTTGTACTAACAATTTTGCACAACCGGTGGGACAAGATTTATTATTTTTTCTACGAAAGATTAATGTGCACTTGTTGTAAGTTTTCATCTTGTAAGGAGCTTTGAAATAGCACATCTGGAAACTTCAAAAGATGCAGAGTCCACTAGTTTTAATAGCCCAAGCTCAATAGATTCATGAGAAGGATTCGACCGGATAAAGAACTAGAGAAGAAGGATTGTTTGTCTATCTGCACTTGTCCCCAGATAGAGGGATAAGGGGAGAAGAGATCAAAGTTCTCCATATCCACCAAATAGAACCTTGTTGACACCTCCCCTGGTAGGCCTTTCATCCAATAAAAAAGGGTTCTTAGTCTAATCATAATGGCACAACCAACCACCCAACCCCTATGTCAATTTCACTGGCAGTAGTCCACTCACTCTTAATGCACAAAATTTAGTCCCAGTTGCAACATTGAAGATTATTCTATATTTCACTAGAGAGAAGCAGACTACTCCTAGTGACCACATTCAAGACATTGCAAATGTATATGCAATTCATGAAATCATGGAGATAGACATTGCATACCAAATCCTCTTCCCTCAAGGGTAAAGCTTCACAAGGGTTCAAGAGTCTAACAACCGGTTCTATTCAGAATGGGACCATCTATGCAGAGCTGTTGACAATCAATTTGGAGAGAAGGGAGATAATCTATCCTTATTGGAACAACTGATAATGATCAAGAGGGATCCTAATGAGTAGTGCTTGAATTCAAATTCAGATTCCAGCAAATGTGGGATAGGATTTCGGTGGCCGTAAGACAAACATACAAAGGTGCTTTTCTATACTTCCTTAGAGCTTTAAATTCTGATATTTCCTTAATGATTCAATCCATGGGAGGTGTAACCTTACCTACAGCCTATAGCATTTCCATTAGAGCTGAAAATTGTTTAATTCAGGTTGGTAAACTTGCACCTAGGCCACCTATGCCTCTATATCCAAAACTAGGAGCTCCAAGCACTAGTCAAACACCCACATTAGCTCTCATACCTGCCCCAAGGACTCGAGTTCAACTAGAGCTTCCACCTCATCTTCTAGCACTTCAAAAGAGCTATAAGAGGTTATGAAACAACTGCAGAACCTAGGAAATGAGCTAGTGACTATCAAGAGGCAACAAGCTCAAAGTTCTAGGCCATATCAACCTCAAACTCGATCAAGCTAGGCCCCCATACCAGCAAAATAGACCACTAGCTCAGGCTACAAATCAAAATCAAAACCAAGGACAACCTCAAGTTGTTAGGCCTTTCTGACCATATGATCCAAACACAACTTCAACATCAAGGGCCTTGGTTCCAACACAAAACAACATGGCACAAGAATATGATTGGTGTTTCCCATGCAATCAGCCCCATAATCAATTGAACCAAGAGACCAATCAAGAGGAAAATCAGCAGCAAGAAACCCATAAAGAGGCACCTCCAAGTGAGATAATGCTTGTCAATTGGCATGTTGAAGACTTCTGTGGAGTTAACAAAGCCCCTCCTCAAAGTATAGCTGCCAATACATGATCCAAGAAAAGGAATATTGGAGAGGGACAATCATCAAACTCAAGTAATCCAAAAACCTCTATTACTCCACAAGGTATTGGCAATCAAAGTTTAATTCCCAATGTGCAAAGCCAGCCCAAGCCACTTCCCAAACCTGCTTAGGCACTGGTTGTAATTACCCATGTGTAAGAAAAGAATGCACCAGAAAGGGGCGAAAAAGATAGCTCATCCCCATTTAACATCATTGAACATATGAAGAAAACAAATGTAAACATCTCAATGTGGAGGCGTTAGCTATCCCGAGATAGAGACACATGTTCAAAGTTGTTATGGCCAATTGGTCACCTCAAATCATCCCCCCAATCAACAAGAGAAGGTCCTTACCAATGTGTCTCAGCCTAAATGAAACAATGGAGGACAATAAGGTAATAATCTAAAGCCCCTCCATTCTATGTTTCATTGATAATTAGGGACAAATTGGTACATAATTGCATGATTGATTCAGAGCAAGTAGCTCTTTAATGTGAAAGCAAATAGAAAATCAATCGGGTCTTCAATATGAAGTTATCTTCAAGGGTGTAGTGTAATTAGATGGGACAACGGTAAAAATGGTTGGATTCGTGAACGATTTTACCCTCACATTACATGCATGCCCCAATATGACTGTATTGTAGAATGCATCGGTCATAGACTTGCCACCACATTTTGCATTATGTTTTTCAAGGAGTTTACAACTAAAATCGGAGGCTATTTGTCGATGACCGGTAACACATGCTTTTTAGAACAAGGTATAGAGATAAGGCTATGATCGGATCCAATCCCATTGGAGATTTCCATATTAAGCCTCATGTACCCAGCCCAATCAATACTAATTATTCAACCTTTGATGATGAATACCTCCCAAGAACTTATGAGGCAGATACCAAGGTTGGGTGTATTCTAGACTTGACTCTTGATGAATGGGAGAACAAAATTCATACTTTTGACCCTTACACGAAATGGATATTTATTCAAGCTAGAAGTTTAGTATTTGCATGAGGAGAATCATCCTCTCCCTGACATCACTAAGCCAAACCAAAAGGATGATAATGAGGTATGGGAGTTATTATTTGATGGCTCAAGAAGTAGACAAGGAGCTGGAGGAGGAGCTATGCTCGTTTCACCTCAAGGTATGAGATATTACTCATCTTTCCATTTCCAATTTGCTTGATTGAACAACACAACAGAGTATGAAGCCTTGATCCATGGACTGTATTGGGTGAGAAGAAGAGGGATTAAAAACTTGCAAGTGTTTGGTGATAGTGAGCTAGTTGTGAATCAAGTCTCGAGGAAAAAATGCTCCCAAGAATGATCTGTTAAAAACTACAAGAATCGGGTATGGGATCTCATTAAATATTTTGAAGCATTCAAAGATCAATTCCATGCCAAGGAAGAAGAATGAAGCAACACACATATTGGTAGTAATCGGGGCATCATTTGATGTGGTAGAGAGTATCAAGAGTGAGAAATCTCATCCCCATATTAAAGTAGTTATGGGACCAGCTGTTCTAGATAACAAAAAAAGTTGGTAGGTCTTTGAGAATGATCAAAAAAAAATTAATTTTATACAAGAAGAAGTTGAGTTCTCCTCTAGAAAGAAAGAAAAATTAGAACAATGTTATGGTGACCAAGTGGTGTAGCTAAGAACTAAAAAATTACCAAAGGGCCTTGTAACGTTGTTGTCAATCTTCAACCGAAATGATCAATTCCAAGGAGAACGAAAATATTCAAGTAAAGGGTGAAGATTTAGAGCTCATTTCCATAGATGAAGGAAAAATGTTGTGAACTTGCAAGGTAAGTACCTAACAAGAAAAATCTGAGTTCATTTAACTTTTTCAAGAATTCTTAGACGTCTTTTCTTGGACTTACAAGTATTCAACCCAAGGTTGGCATAACACACTATCGAGATGGATCCAGGATCTAAGCCTTTTAGACAGAAGTAAAGGATAGTAAACCCTCACATTAAAACTCTCATGAGAAAGGATTTGAACAAGCTAATTGAGGCCAAAATCATCTTCCCTATCAAGTATTCAAGTTGGGTTGTAAAATTCATGCCTGTGACGAAAAGAAATGGATAAATAAGACTATGTGTGGAATTTTATGATATGAACATAGCATCACTCAAGGATCATTATCCAATTCCATCAATGGAACAAATCTTGCGAGGTTGTAAATGGATCTAAGAGGTATTCATTGATAGATGGATACTCAAGCTATAATCGATAATGGTGTAAGAAGAAGATCGATTAAAGACATCCTTCACCACCAAATGGGATACATATGCTTATAATAAGATGCCATTTGGACTATCAAATGTCAGAGCAACATTTCAGCGAGCTATGGATATGGAATTCAAAGGATTGATCAAGAAGATGGTGCTAGTATATCTAGAAGATATCATTGTATTCTCAAAGAATGTAGAAGACCATCTCTTCCACCTCGTAATGGTATTTTAGAGGTGTAGAAGGTTTGAATTGTCACCAAATCCAAAGAAGTGTGTGGTTTTGGCACACGAGGGTAAGTCTTGAGTCACATTGTATCAAGAGAAGGGTTATTAATTGATCTTGAAAGGGTTAAAGCCATCCGAACACTTCCATTTCCATAATATAAGAAGTCTCTCAAAAGTCTTTGGGGAAAATAAACTTTGTTCACAGATTTGTGCACACGATTTTGCCACTCTTGTGAAGCCTTTAACAATGATGTTAAATAAGATGCTTGCATTCAAATGGAAAACAGAAGGAAAAGGGAGTGTTGAGTCCATCAAACTTGTAATATCACAGGCCCCAAATCTCATTAACCCAAACTTTTCAAAGTACTTCATGTTGTATGCTTTTGGAGGGTCAGACACAATCTCAACTATCTTGGTTTAACCTAACAAGGAAGGTTCAGAACAGCCCATAGCCTTCTTTAGTCAGAGCTTGGAAGATTACAAAGTAAATTGTTCTTTCATTGAAAAGCATGTCCTTTCTTTCATTAGGAGTTTGAAGAAGTTCAGACACTTGGTCTCAAACAACAATATTCAAATACTAGTGTCTCATGCTGGTGTCAAGGACTTTCTCCTAAACAAAGACTTGAATGAGAAGAGAGAAGGTTAGATCACTCGCGTAATGGAGTATAATATTAAAATAAAATTGACCAAATTGGTTTGTGGAAAGGGTCTCAGTGAGAAGATCACTTCCAAGAAACAAGGCTGAGTTAGTAGATGAAGATGAGGATGGCTATATATACATTTGGGTGAATTCTAGATCCATAAGAGCCGATGGTTTGGCCAGAAATACATTTTTTTAAATAATCCATGCACATGTGGTATATGACAGTCTCTTGAATGACATGTGGTAACCATTGTTCTATCAACATCAGTTCCACTACCAACACCGCCATCGTCTTAAAGATAAGTTTTTAGAATATTATTTTAAATGCAAGGGTAAGAGATTAATTCCATGAGTAACTTCTTATTCAATTTTAAGAAAGTATAACAGTCTCAGAAGCATATGATATAAACAAGGGCACAAGAAATGATTGTCAAGTTTATAGAAATGAAAATTTTTAGTATCTAGTTACTAATATCAGTCATAGGAATATCGAGGACGGTTTAGTTTCGATGCGATTCTTCGAGATGAGTCCATTTTATAATTTTTAACATATCTACAACATTGTGTGCTTCACAATGATCTAACTGAATTTTCCATAATTATTCATTGAATTTAAAGTTCTTTTGCAAGTCATGACATCAATTAAGTTGATAACTAAGCTTGAAGTTAACATTTTAAATACTTCAATCAAACAGTTGATCGATGCTGTCTTGAGTACACTCGACGCTTGCGATTAATACTTGACCGGTGTCGATCCACCGTGTAGGCTTAAAAATGAATGTATAAAATAACATAGATATCAAAGAATAAATTTAACTTTAAATATATCAAAACCAAAGAGTGTCTAATATTTTCAACCCCGAATAATGCTATAACACCCCCTCAATTCACATTTAGATCAAAACATTAAGTTTTTCACTTTGTTTTCTTTCAACACAAGGTAAAATTTAAACATGATATTCATTTAAGTCATTCCTTTACATACAACTAATTTGAAGAGAAAGGAAAGACACATTCCTTAATGATATTTCTTCAAATATGATATTACAACTTAATAAAAAAATATACAATACAACTTTTCTTTCAAATACAATCTACTAGTCTTCCACCTTAAGTGGGAATTACAAGAAAATTTCTAAAATGAAGGATTTATTTTTATTTCAAAAAATTCTCCAAGTCCCAAGTCTTCCACAAGAGCTCCACCATTTCATTACTTTAATCACAACAAAAAAATGGGGTAGAAGCAACACTCTCCATCCAACCAATAATCCAATGAAGAGAAGAAGCTATCCTCCTCATTGGCCCCCGATCCCTAATCAAAATGCAATAAAAGATGAATCCAACTCATTGAAACTATCACAAGCTTCCACATCACTATACAAAATTTCACAACTACTTCAAACACATTCGACACAAGATACAATCACAAACATGAACTATCAAAATACGTAAGGCTAAAAATGCAAAGCCAATGGATTAAGGATCTATGGAGAGATCACTTGTGCCTTTTAATGGGATTAGGTTCCCACCTTAAAACCCTTCAAAATACATCACAACCTACTACAAAAATATTATGCCTCAAACAAGATCTTCTTATGCCTCCCACATTCTCTTATGTCTCCCACAAAGGAACTGTTATCTCTCGAAAGTGCACCCTATAGAGAGATGATTGCAGGTGTTCTAAGCTTACAAAACTGATCTCTCTCTTTCGTAGATATAAAGGAAACACCTTAGGTCTATGGGAATACCTATTTTGAGGTGAGTCTCTGGTAGCAACACCAGTTCCTTATTGATGTATCCTAAACTGATTTATCGGGTTTAAGGGTAAAAGATGAATCTAAAATAATTAAAACTAAGGTGATACACCAAATTTAAATGAGGGATTTGAATGAGTATATGCACAATTGATATGCAAAAGGATTCTTGATGCACAAACTAGTAGTTTTCTGTAGAATGTTTAAGGGAAAAACAATTCGATGTATTGAGGGAAAGTATCACAATAATACTACTAAGTTAAACATGCACATTAATATCATGCGAAAATTACAAAATTTGCAATAGGGAAAGATAATTAACTAGGGAATATATGTTCACAAGATTAATGGAAAACATATACAAGACAACAAATGATTGGAGAGGTAGAAAATACTTCACATTGAAAGGGAAAAACTAGAAAAAATTACTTAAGCACTATTGTATCTAAAATTGCTCCTTGTTTCTTTTCCAAGGCACACAATATATAGAAAATTTTATCAACCCACCCTTCCTAAAAATATACTAAGGCTTGAACTCGCCCATGCATCCTATTTCAATCCTTCATCTATTAATAAATAAAGGAATAAAATGGAACATGTAATCACAAATAGGCATTAATAGCCTTTGATTACATATCAGTCAAATTGCATTTAATGTTTCTATTTTTAAGAAAATAATGGTGAATAATTTTCTAATAATAAGCTTGCTTACTAGGCAAGTCTCTTTCCTTGTGCATGTGAATTTGTCTTCTTGTCTATTCTATCCCCTAGTGAAGCATGCAAAATTTAACTCCCTGTTTGTGAGAAAAATAATTACAACACTTGCAAAATTTGCAAAATAATCCATCCACTCATTCACTTGATGGGGACCACCTCCAAGCTTAGGCTCTGATGTTGACATTCCTTTGGCTTCTAGTGGTCACATGGGTGACATACTATAAATCATCTCCAACTCTTTCAATAGTGGGGACCACCTTGGTTGTGAGCTCTTGTCTTCATTGGGTTTGGCCACTCTTGTGGACTTAGCAAATTATAAGGTCTTCCACCTTTGATTAATATACATGCCATACTATAGTCTCTGCCACCCTTTGATTATCATATGCCTTGTATATTGGTTGGCTTTTGCAAATTTGAATAACACATGATTATGGTTTTATAACCCTTACCTTTTGGGTGATCATTGGTGAACATGATTCAGTCGACAATTTATATTATTTTAGGTTGGATTATAGGTGATTCTTTTGAAAGTCAAAATGAAATGATTTTGTTTAAAACGTGAGGCTGGCCCCCTTTGTACAATGACTCACCCCTTGGCAATTTTTCGGTGGCATTATTAATCCTATGTTGAGTTTGCTTTTATATTGATGATGATCTCGTGCCATTGATTTTGAACTATCGATTATAGACCATCGAATTCTAACCTCTCATCACATTTACGTTTTTGACACAGAATTAAGGTGGTTGGTGGAAATTGATCATGATGGTTTGCTTTGAAAAATGGTATCGATCTCAAAGCGTTGATCTTGTGTCCTTTTGATTCATGGCCGTTGATCTTTGACTGTGATTGAGTTCAAAATCAACCCAACTCTCAAACTCGAGATGTGAAGGTCATTCAACCTCAATGATCACTCCATTATGGTTTTTTTGGGTATTCGGTGAATCCTGGCAAAAAATTTGTTCCACCTTTTGGATGTGTTAAAGATCAGCTCTGTTCCCCTTTTTAGCCTTCTAATCCTTCGAGCATCTGTATTTTCTAGTCTTTTACTCTATTGTATATTTCGAGCAGATGATTGTGGATATTTTCTACCATTGTCATGAACTTCGAGCTCTATTCCATATTATCCTTTAGTCTCTCAAGTTTTCTTCAAATCACCGCCACTTCTGTCTCTTTTCACTCGGTTTTGAGGTTTATTTGGCTATACATTTGATTATTTATGAGCTCTATGAGTTGTCTCTTGGCCTCCATTGTTGTTTTCTTTTGAGCTCGGGACCATGTAGCTATCACACTATTTGATGAGGGAAGGTAAGTCTTGACCTCCTTGGATATTACTGTTACTTCTTCATCACCATTTTGTCTTTCAAGAAATACTGATAATCCACTTTCTTTGCATTTTATGTGGTTTCGTGGCTTGACCTTGGTCATTTCGAGTTGAAATTCATTTTGAGCTTCCATTACTTCCTCTGCAACTCAAGGGTTTGAAGAAAACAATTTGAAATAGTAAGTTCTTGACCATTTTTACAAGTTTTTCGTAAAACTTTTGAAAAGGAAGCAATGTCGTAGTTTGTGAAGTATTTTTGATATCTATCTCCAAATCTTCGAACCTCCCTTGTTGGGTATTGCAATATTTCGAATAGTTTCTATTCTGAATGATGAATATGAAGCTTCGTTGTTGAAGGGTTTTCTCTATTCATGCATTCTTTCCCTTACATTCTAGATTTTGACATTTTCTCGATTTAGGTATTCACGGATCTATGTTCTTTTCCGATAATTATCATGATTTCATGTAGGAGTCTTGATTGAAATCATGATTTCAAAACATAGTCATTATGGAATTATCTCTTAATTTCATGATTTCAAAACATATTCATTATGGAATTATCTCTTACATGTTATCTCTAAAATGTAGATCTGTAAATTTACACTGCTCTTCATCTCGAAATAATACACTCTACCATGAATTTTTGCTCTTGGGTTTTGATCTCTAAAAATCAATAAGAATTTATTTAATTTCTCAAAACTCTGGTTTTATTGTGAGAATGTTTGTGTATTTCATGAACCGGGTGCTACTTCTAGTCCGTTCTACAAACATTTATTTGTATAGTTGATCGAATCTTGTCTTGTGAAATTTTAGTTAGAAACTCTATAAATAAAGTTCCTTTTATCTTTCTTTTCCTTTTACTTGATTTGCGTTTCTCTATTTTATCTTTATGCTCAAAAGGGTTTTGAAGCATTTCATGGTTTGTGTTTATGAATGCTTGTATTCCATAGAATTTGGTTCTCATTTCAATATCAAAGATAACTTTTCCCTTTACTTCCAGCACCTTGTTTACATAAGTTTTATCATTCTTTTGTTTTCAAGGATATAACTTGACTCCTACATGAAGGGAGCTGGGAACTGAAACTTATTTTAATCGAACTCTTCCTGGAAGACGATATAAATTGTAGATCAAAAATAAATCCCTTTAGCACTCATTTCTTGCAAATGCTCCTCCTTCGTAGAACCTTTAATGGATCTTGTGATTTTGTGTAGCTCACTGTTCCAATTCATCAAAAGTCAGCATTTTGTATTCATTTATGTATCTCTGTACTATTTCATGATCTTTGTATTTTAAGACTGTACTTTGAGATGTAAGTCTTTAATATTCTTGAACTTGTATCAATGTTCTGAGTTTGATAAAGTCTGTAAAATGAAATGTCTGAAACTTTACATTATTTTTGTATCTCTTCAGTTCACCATCTGAAATGATCCCTTGTAGTTGCATACTTTGATTCTGAAGATGATTCTGTCACTTTGTTGGAATATTGTAATCTTGTTTCTTTTACTTAGATGCTTTATTTCCTTGATAGTAGTATTTCTAGCATGCTGGAAAATTTAAAATGTTGATTTTTCATGGTGAAGCCCTAGTAAAAGTTTTCTATAATTCCCTCTTCCTTCCTTCTCTATTAAGTTGTAAACCTTTCTTCTAGTTAACTTCATCTTCTTTAAATATGACTCTTCATCTTTAGTTACAATCTAAACATATACTTCCATTTTCCAGTTTCTCTTCTATATTGTAACTTCTTTCATTTTTAGGACAATTACTGAACCTTAAGTTGCATTCTTCCTTTATTCTAGCATGTACTTATTACTTAACTATTTTATGCCATAGGATATAATTCATTAAATTCCACAATCTTTGTAATACATGATTTATTCCTTCTTGGATGCAACCTCTACCTACACACTTAAGAAAACAATTAGAAAAACATAGGCTTTTTGGCCTCTCTTATGTCCATAGTTTTTCTTTTCTTCTCTCTTTTGATCATCAAGTAATCTATATCTCCTATTTTTAAGAGATTCGTATGCAAAAATTAGGACAGTATAGGAATATGGATTGATCCCCGAGCTTGTAACTGATATTTTTCCTCTTTTCTTCTTTTCATGTATAGTGACTTCTACAGCGAATATGAAGAATGAAAAAATATGGAAATGGAGATGTATCAACCAAAGAAGAAAACCCTGAAGGCAATGATGGGTTCACTCATGCTCCTTATTTTATTTTTCATGCATGTGAACCTCTTAGTTCAATAGTTATACTTTGCTTTTAAGTTACATCCCACGACTTGTGTAGGAGACACTTGAAAATTCCTTATGAATAAAACATTGAATTCTAAAATGTGTTGTGTATTTGTTTCTACATTTCAGCTTTTTGTATGGATTGTATGATGAACTAAACAACACAGTAATATAACTGAATGTATTAATCATGAAGGAAAGAACATTAAAGGAAACTTGTAACATCCAAGAATGAACTCTTATTTATGTAATCTTCACTTATGTTTGTTTTCCCCAAAATTAGCATTTCATCTATTATGCAATTGGGTGCCTTCATCAAGGCAACATAGCTGTCCTTCAGGGCCTTGTGTTCTTTTTACTTAAGATAGTCATGAAATTGTAGACTATGTGATCTCTTACATTTTGTAACAGCACACATAGTTGCAGATTTCATGTAATCATTAACTAATTCAACAATAACAATATTATCTGAAAAAATCTCCCCTAGCTTAGGTATACTTCACCAATGCTATCCATCGTAACAATTTTTGAGTTTCCCATTTTTGCACAAGTGTAAAAATTGTCAACATTTATGGCGATCTTGTGGGGAAAGCTTCTGCTAGCTTATATACCAGTGCCTTGCTCTTGTCCATTAGGCATGGAGTCCAAATATGTAACCAAAATCTACCTTTCAAAGGTCCAAACCTTCCAAAACAAACTAAAACTAGGAAAGGATCTGGTAAACCAGATCACATGCATGAATGCACTTATTGAATTGAAAAACATTGCAATGTGCAGGAATTGCACTTATTAAAGGGAAATCCTACTCTAAACAATCACTGTAATATTTTCAATAATAGTGTTTGAGAAACATACCATTCACAGGAATGGGAAGTTCCTCTCCATTCAGCCTCAAAATCTAAAAATCATTATGTTCTTTACAAGTTGAAATCATGTAAGGACCACTCCAGATTGTATCAAACTTCATGTGTCTTCGTGGATTTTCATGATCGTCATCCCACTTTAACACAATATATCCTTCATTGAAGATTTTAGATTTTGCTTTCTTATCAAAAGTCTTCTTCATCTATTTCTAATTCTTCTCCATGTTTAAATGAGCCTAATCTTATAGCTCTTATATCTCCATTAATTCTACATAACGAACCTACAATGGTTCATTCTCAAGTAGCTCCATTAGATGCAGCAAATATAATGTGGGTAACTCAACTGAAATAGGCATTATGTCTTCTCTTTCATAAACAAGCTTGTATGGTGAATTACCAACTGATCTTTCAGAGTGACTCTATCAAAGACAAAGTCTTGAATTGAACATCGATGTCAAGCTCTTTGATTATCTTTGAGTGTTCTTTTGATGATCCTTAAAATATTCTTATTAGTACTTTTAGCTAACCCACTACCTTGTGGGTAATAGTTAGATGAAGAACTTAGATAAATTCCATGATTAACAACCCCATCTGTTACCTTTGCACTGTGAAATGCTATAGCATTATTTGATATGATAGTTGTTGGAACATCAAATCTATAAACTATACCTTCATAAAAGGATGGTATCGAAGTTTCATTACCATCTTTAAAGGCTATTGCTTTAGTCTAGTGTGTAAAGTAATCTATAGTAGTCAAAATCCACTTGTGTCCTTCTGACAAAGGTGGTTTATCATGCCAATAAAATCAAGGCCCCACTTCATGAAAGGCTGATCAATTGAAATAGGTCAGTAAAGGCACGAAGCTAAACATTATTTTCCAACAAAAGGAACATTTCTTACACTTTCTGATCCATTCAAAATAGTCCTTGAATATTCTAGGCCAATAATAACAAGCTTTCATAATTTTTAAGGTTGTGGTACGTGCTAAGAAATGACCTCCTATAGGTCCTTCATGGAATTCTGATAGTAATTTCTGAATTTTATCATAGTCAACACATCGCAACAAGATTCCATTTATATCTCTTTTGAACAACACACTATCAATAAAGATATAGGGGATAACTTGTAATCTGAAATATCTTTGTTTATTCTTGTCCATACCTTCCGGATAGGTGCCATGTTGTAAGTAAACTAAATTAGTCATCCATCTTGATTCCTAAATCTCTTGAGTGAGTTTTGGTTGTTGATTTTCTGGTTGAACCATGATGTCTGATTGCTGATACGTAATTTCAGCATGTTGTTTTGAATCTTCTGGTTTTGTAGTTTGTTGTTTTTCCATATCAGCAATTAGGTGTTCACACAAACCTTTACCTCAAACTGTCTTAGCAACCCAGATATCAACATCATATTCCATAACTTTCGTTATCCATCCTGCTCTTTTCTCATTCAATTCTTTATTTAACAAGAAAGCTTTCACACTTGGATGAGAAACAAGAACATGAATTTTGTTGTTTGAAAGCATATACTTAAAATTCTTTATTCCTCTCGAATATTGAAAGTGATTTGTTTTTGAGAAATGTGTACCTTGTTTCATAATCATGCAAGATATGTTCAAAGAAATAAATAGGCTACTCAATATTTTCATCATTAACCTAAGTTAATATGGCTGAGATTGTTTCAGCTCTTGCAAGTGCATACATTGTAAAATCTTTATCTAAATTTGGATTTGCAAGAGTAAGAACCTAAGAGATGGCTGTTTTGATTGCTTCAAACACTTCTCTCCCTTTCAATGGTCCAAGAGAAAGTTTTACCAATCTTTAACATAGTTGTTAATGGTTTAACCAATGCTTGCAAAATTTGGAACAAATCTTTGGACAAAGTTGATTTTTCTCAGAAAACTTTGTAATGCCTTCTTATGATGAGGCAATGATAGCTGGGATATGGCTCCGATTATGAAAGGATCAATTGCTAATCCTTTCTTAGAAATAGTATGACCAAGTGGTTTACCTTGATGTACTGAAAAGATAGACTTTTTTGGATTCAAAGATATTCCAAATAGTCTCGATAACTAAAATGTCTACCCTTAGATGCATTCAATGTTCATCAATTTTTTTTGAAAATACATTAACATCATCTAAATAAAAATGATGTATTTATTTAAAAAGCTATGAAAATCCATGTTCATTGCACGTTGAAATGTTGCACCAACATTTGAAAGGCCAAAAGACATTATTTTGTAAGCATAAGTACCGCACTTGGTGGTAAAATCTGTTTTGTACCTATCTTCTTCTCGAAGTAGAATTTGATTGTATCCACTATAACCATCTAGAAGAGATAGTCTATCTGAACCAAAACAGTTCTCAAAATCTGATCCATATTTGGGAGTGTCTAATGATCTTTTAATAAGGCTTTAGTAAGATCTCTAAAATCCACACATAATCTAATTTCTCCATTCTTCTTCCTAACACGAACAAAATTTTCTACCAACTTGAATGACTAACTAGAAAGATAATACCTAATTCAATAAAATTAGATAATTATTTCCTCATTAAAGGCTCTATTTTAGGATTCACAGGCCTCTGTTTTTAACTAACTAGTTTAGAATTTGGTTGTAATTTGATAGTATGTTGTGCTAAATTGGGATCAAATCCTTTCAAGTCTTGGTATCTCCAAGTGAAAACATCTTTAAATTATTTGCAAAGATCAATAAATGAATGCATTTTAGCTAAGGAACATACCTTTCCAAGAAACAATTTTTTCCTTCATCAACTGAGATCTCCTCATAGTTATCAGCATGTGTTGATATCTTAGTTTTGTCTTTTCTTAACTGATCATCAATGTTGAAGATGTCTTCTAATGTGACGAGACCTCAAGGTAGTTTATTTGTCTTTAACTGAACAATTTGGTCACCATATAAATGTTTAAATTTACCTTGATTCACTACAGGAAAACTCAACTGCTTCTTGCAAAAAACTTGCAGATTTTATCATCACTTTCAAAAACTTGCCAATTCAAATCATTATCATGTATTGAAGGCCTAACAATTATCTTTCTATGAGGCTGATTTTTTTTGTTCTCTATCTGTTCCTAGCACTTCAAAATTGACACTAATTGCTGCAAGTCTATTTGCATGCTTATTTTCTGTTCTAGGAATGGATTAGATATTAATAGCTTCAAAATCTTAAATTTAGTTTGAAACTCTATGTCTATAAGACTTCATTAACGAGTTCTTATAAAATTGAAATTTCTTACTTGATTGATAACCCACTCGAGTCACCAAAAATCTGTAACATGTTAGTACCTCTCTTTCTAGCCCAAAGTAAACCTTGAATCAATGCTTCGTATTTAGCTACATTGCAAGTGCATGAAAATTGAAGACTCAAAGCTGAGAAATAACTTTCGTTTGTTGGGGAAGTGAGCATAAAACCTTCTCCCTGTCCTTTCTTGTTCTTAGCTCCATCAAAATGAAGCTTCCAAATCCCTTCTACTGAATTTTCTATTTTGGATAGCAAGGGAAGTGGTGTGTTTTCTTCATGCAAACAATACACACCAAACAAATGTTCTTCAACCATGTTAAAAGGATCTAAATCATGTTCTTCAATTGTATTTTCATCCATAAACATATTAGAAACACCATCTAATGCTGAAACATGAGCTACATCATCAAAATTAGACTGGTCTAAGGCTACATAATTAGCTACTGCATTAGAAGCATGAGGCTCAATGTGAAATTTGGCCAATGGTTCTGAATTAATAGTAACCTTGGTCCCATAATGTGTAGTGAAAAATAAGAAGGACCAATCTGAAGAGAGATAACCTCTTATCTTTGCTGTGAAATCTCTAGATAAGCATAATGCAAAGTAAGGAGGTAAATCTACAATAGTGACTATTATCCAAAATTCACCCTCAAGGTAATTTTGATAACATGCATCAAATTATTCAGTCCTGAGCAAGTAGATTGATTCAAGGCCTGAAATCATGTTTTTGGGGGCCCCTCGGCTTCTCTCTAACTCTCCCATCCAAGAAGAAATCCCAACGAGTTAGAAAAAAGGTGAAAAATGCAAAAATAAGGTTGCAGGACTGTTTTGAAGCATTTCGGTCTGGAGGGTGCAGATCGTACCAATGCGGGTCGTACCAAGGTTCGTCATACCAAGCTTGGGGCCGAAATACAAAGAAAATTGGCTAATTTGGATATTTTTGTCCCAGTGCACCATGGGATACAGGTTGGGACGTCGGGACGTGAGGGACGCGAAAAGCCGAATCGAACGAAAGCAGGGAAAATAGTCAAGTTTTTGTTTCGTGCGGTTTTTGGAGAGCCGAGACAAAAGTACACACGGGACGTGAACCAGCCAATTCATCGAAAGACAGTCCATTTCGGGTGGTTCGGAGATATTTGTCCCAGGCAGTCCGCGAGACAGTTGGGACAAAAGTACGTGAGGGACGCGTGGGACGCGAAAAGGTGAAAAAGCTGCAAACAGGAACAAGGAAGCCCGAATCAGCCGAAGCAGGAGATTTTCATCTGGGACAGTTGGGACAAAGGTATGTGTAGGACGCGAGGGACGCGAAAAGTCAAACAAATGTACCAAGGCAAAGAAGAAAAGTCAACGTTTGACCCGTGAAACTTCAAACAGCCATAACTTTTGACTCCGAGCTCTGATTTTCACAAAATTGGACTTTCTGGAACGAGCACGACGTCCTCTACACAAAATAAAATAAAAATATTCATATCCAGTCATTTAATGCTCATTCCCGTCAAATGACAAAACGCCTGCAGCGACCCAAAATAGTATCCGCACTCGAAGGCCATAACTTTTGCATTTCTAGCGAAATCACACAAAATTCATATCGTTGGAATTGTGGATCTGAGACCGACACAAAAAATCAATAAATTCCATATTTTATGAGATATTGATCAATATTTTTAAGAAAACGTGGCTGGGTTCATAACAGTGTTTTATTTGGTGGTGGGGAGTGCAATTAAGAGGCATGGTCATCATTCTTTTTCTACTACAGCACCTAGGATAGTATGGGGAGGATTTTGCAAGTAATATATAATTATTTTACTCCATTTAATGTCTCTTACAAGTGGTTGAAGGAAAGATTTCGGGATTTCCATTTTCCCTTCTCTCTCTCTTCTCATTTTTCTATAAATTGGAGTGTTGGGCTCATTATAAAGGAGGGAGTTTTCGGTAGAAAAGCTCACAAAATTTCTTTGTGAAGCTAATGTGTTACAGAGGCCCTTGTTGTGGACTCCTTGCATAGTGATCCAAGCCCTTATCTTGTAATAGATTGAACTGTGCATATCAGGAAGCAATAAAATATAAGTTTGTGGATGTATCTTCCCCTGCTGTGTTTTCTTGCATTCTTCTTGCCCCTTCAACCTCTTCTTTACAAAAATATTGTGCCTATTATTATGTTCATACAGGGGATCCATTATCATTGTGTATGTTTGAAATATTGTTGTGAATGTGTTTTGCTAGATTATGGAGAACTGTCATCACCTCTTCTAGTGTGCACTTTGCTTCTGTATTTCACACATTTGGAGACTACTCTCACACCCTCCTTTTCTAGTGTAGCACCGCTTTAGTGTAGGCTTTCATTTTATGCCTTCTCTCTCCCTGGTCCCTTGGAAATTTAGATTAGAATAGTTAATTTCCCTGTATTAGAGTAGATTGTAGTGGGTAGTTTAGGAGCAAGAACCAACTTTCTTTGGAGGCCTATCTCAAGTAGCAAGTCCCACAACTTGGAGATAGTACCCATGTTATCCAATCACACCGTGAGTTCAAGTATATGCACTTGTGGAAATATAAGGGTGCTATGATTCAGTGATAACAATGACATCTTGCGAAAAAGAAATATTTGGGCAAGCATGTAATGTTACCTCTAAATTCATGCTTACACCAACTCTATTAGTTGCAATTCCATCAAGTTGTAAGAAACTCTTTTTGTAGGCTCATAATGTAGACCAAATTTTTCTGCAATTACTTTTGGCATAATCATGCTACTTACACCCTTGTCCACGATACGATTATGAACAAGATGTTATCCAAAAATAAATTATAGATAAAATAGTGGTGGATTCTTGATGTCATGGGCATTTTAGACTTTCTCGAACCATCCATTTAACTTCTTTGATGCGGTCTTGTTCCATTATTCCAAGGACCATAGTTGCCTTCCTGGACTTCCTTTTCTATTATTTTAGAAGAAATTTGTAGCTTAGCTAGTTCATGAGAAATCAAATGTTGTCATCCTAGAATACTTAGAGCATCCCACATTGATATGTTAACATTATACTTTTTCATTACATAAAAAATGTTAAAAGAAGAAAAGTTTTAGACATAGATTCAACTATTTTAGCATAGGCCTTAGACAAAAATGATTCTACTTGATTTTCTTTGATATTTTAGGTATTAAAAATCTTTTTGGGTCAAGTCGTAGCTATTTTTGTTGTCTCTTATCAGCTGAAAAAATGATATTTTTTTAGGAACATCATGATTGTTAGCTGGTTTTGGGGCTGTAGATGTTGTCTTATCAATGATAGTGGGCAAAATAGGCCTATTTTGTTTATTTTGACTTTCAACAAGTTTTCCTTCAGCCCTAGTATTTAATGTAATGAAATCATCCTCATTGAAATTGACTAAATTTTGTTCAGGTGCTTTCTAACCTGAGTATCTTGCTACCCACTCTCCATTTGAGGCATGAATAATGTCTGAAATTGAGGTTGTACAATAAGACTTATGTTCAAAAAAGTATTTGGGAAACTTGTAGCTGAATGAGGTTGATTACAAGGTTGACACCACTCTTCTGTAGCCATATTAACTGGAACTAAAGCATTAGATGAACTAGGAGCCTTTGGGTCAAATTGTCTTTGCTGATAAGGCTGCCTATAATTTTGATTCTATTGGTAAGGCTATTTTTATTTTGCTGATTTTGTTGATTTTACCGAAAAGGATCCCGATAAGGTCTGCTGGTAATACGAGTCTATTCTCAATTGAAGTCATCTTATTCCCCATAGTCTGCAAATATTTAAATGTGTCATCTCGATGGGGCAAAAAAATGGTTCTATAATTGTGATATCTTTGAGAAATAGGTGTTAAATCTACCAAAAAGGCATTGAAGGCCTTAGTGCTTTGATTCTCCGGCTTGAATAAGACCATTTTCAGCTCGGATGGCGATATCGTAGGATTTTGGAGTCTCTCTCCTCCCATAGACTAAATCATAGTTGAAATATCATTTTTAATGCCCTAAAATAATAAAGAAAAGCGTGATCAGCTTAAGGCTTGACACTTGCTGGAATTCTTTTCCAAGTTCTTGAAAAATGGATGTTGAAATTTGACATAAATTCATTGGGATATATTTTAATGGTAGAAAGTTGTTCTATAAGAGATAAATGACCTGAATTATCTTGAAATTGTTATAGAAATTTATCACATAATTCATCCCAAGTTCTTATGCATCCAATCTCTAGATTTCTATACCATTGCAAGGCTTGTCCTTTAAGAGATGAAGTTGAATGTCTCAAAGTTACATCCTTACGAGTAATATTATGAACTGCACATAAGGCTATGATATATTTATTGTGTTCTGTAGGTGTAACCTAATTTTCACAAATGAATGATGAAAAATATTTCATGGAAACATTACGGATGTCATTGTAAACTAGGATTACTAATGCACTACCATTAGTAAAGGTCACAAAATTCCTTGGTGGTTGAATAGCCATTTGAAAAAATGATATTTGAACAAAAATATTGAGACGTGGTGAAGGAATATTAGGAGGAGGGTTATCAAAACTAGGCTTATTATAAGGTAAAGTATTACCAACTCTTCTCCTTGCAGAAATTCAAAGGTAAACAACCAAAACTAAGAGGAATTCCTCTTACCCATGATTTTGTAGTCACTTTAGGCATGGAACATGCTACAATAGTGGTATGAAATTAGTGCCCTACAGAGTCACCAAATAGATTTTAATTCTTTAAAATAGATTACTACAACTTTGTGTGAAAGTAACTTTTATTTGATGTAATATTTGTTGTAAATCTACTATAAATATCTATAACTTGCATGCAGATCTGATTCTATCCCACCATGCATACCAAAAATGTTATCTCTTGAAAGTACACCATGTAGAGAGATGGTTGCAGGTGTTCTAATCTTGCTAAATTGATCTCTCTCTTTTGTAGATATAATGGAAACACCTTAGGTCTGTGGGTATACCTATTTTGAGGTGAGTCTCCAGTATCAAGGTTGGTTCCTTATTGATGTATCCTAAATTGATTTCGGGGTTTAAGGGTAAAAGATGACTGTAAAATAATTAAAACTAAGGTGATACACCAAATTTATATGAGGCCTTTGACTAAGTATATGCACAATTAATATGTGAAAGGATTCTTGATGCATGAACCTGCAGTTTTCTACAGAATATTTAAGGAAAAACACTTCGAGGTATTGAGGGAAAGTATCACAACAATACTACTAAGCTAAACATGCACATTAATATCATGCGGAAATTATTAAATTTGCAATGGAGTAAGATAATTAACCAAGGAATTTGCGTTCAAAAAATTTATGGAAAACATACACAAGGCTGCAAATGATTGGAAAGGTAGAATATACTTCACATTCAAAGGGAAAAAATGGCAAAAATTGCTTCAACACTACTGTATCAAAAATTCCTCCCTTGTTTCTTTGCACAGGCACACAATATATATCAAATTTGATCTACCCACCCTTCCTAAAAAATATACTAACGCTTGTACTCACCCATGCATCCTATTTTTCTCCTTCATCTATTAATAAATAAAGGAATAAAAATGGAACATGTAATTATAAATAGACATTAATAGTATTTCACTACATCTCGGTCAAAGTGAAGTTGGTTGTTCTATTTTTAAGAAAATAATGGTGAATAGTTTCCTAATAATAAGCTTTCTTGCTGGAAAAGTCTCTTTTCTTATGCATGTGAATTCATCTACTTATCTATTATTTCCCCTAGTGAAGCAAGCAAAATTGAACTCCCTCTTTGTGAGCAAAATAATTATGACAATTGCAAAATTTGCAAAATAATCCATCCACTCATTCACTTGATGGGGACCACCTCCAAGCTTAGGCTCTGATGTTGACATTCCTTTGGCTTCTAGTGGTCACATGGGTGACATACTGTAAATCATCTCCAACTCTTTCTATAGTGGGGACCACCTTGGTTGTGAGCTCTTGTCTTCGTTGGGTTTGGCCACTCTTGTGGACTTAGAAAATTATAAGGTCTACCACCTTTGATCAATATACATGCCATACTATAGTCTCTGCCACCCTTTGATTATCATATGCCTTGTATATTGGTCGGATTTTGCAAATTTGAATAACACATGATTATGGTTTTATAACCCTTACCTTTTGGGTGATCATTGGTGAACATGATTCAGTCGGCACTTTATATTATTTGAAGTTGGACTATAGTTGATCCTTTTGAAAGTCAAAATGAAATGATTTTGTTTAAAATGTGAGGATGGCCCTTTGCATGATGACTCACCCCTTGGGAATTTACTTTGATATTGATGATGATCTCGTGCCGTTTAATTTAAACTGTATAATTATAGAGCATCGATTTCTAAACTACAGTTAGGGTTTCTAACCTAGCAATTAAGGTGATTAGTGGCAATTGATCATGATGGTTTACTTTGAAAAATGGTATTGATCTTAGAGCATTGATCTTGTGTCCTTTCGATTTGTGGTCGTTGATCTTTGACTGCGATTGAGTTCAAAATTAATCCAACTCTCGATCTCGAGAGGTAAAGGTCATTTGACCTCAATGATCATTCCATTCTAGTTTTTTTGGGTTTGCGGAAAAGCCCTAGAATTTTTTTGTTGTTCCGCCATTGTGGTTGTGTTAAAGCACTTTTTTGTTCCCATTTTTGGCCTTCTGATACTTCAAGCATCTATATTTTCTAGTATTTTTCTCTGTTGGAGCTTTCTAAGCGGGATGATTATGGATATTTACCACCATTTTCATTAAATTTGAGCTCCATTCTATATCATCCTTTAGTCTCTGTGAGATTTCTTCAAATTGACCAAAACTTTTGTTTGTTCGAGTTCAATTTTGAGGTTTATCTCATTTAAACATTTGATTATTTTGGAGCTCTGTGAGTTGTCTCTTAGCCTCCATTTTTGTTTTCTTTTGAGCTCTAGACCATGTAGCTATCACACTATTTGATGAGGGAAGGTAAGTCTTGACCTCCTTGGATATTATTATTACTTCGTCGTCATCATTTTGTCTTTCAAGAAATACTGATAATCTACTCTTTCTTTGCATTTTCTGTGGTTTTGAGGATTGGTCTTAGTAATTTCGATTTGAAATTCATTATGAGCTTTTATTACTACCTTTACAACTCAAGGGTTTGAAGAAAATACTTGAAAACAGTAATTTCTTGACCATTTTTATCGGTGTTTCACAAATTTTTTGAAAAGGAAGCAATTTCGTAGTTAGTGAAGTATTTTTGATATCTATCTCCAAATATTTGAACCTCCCTTGTTGGGAATTGCACTATTTCGAATATTTTCTTTTCTGAATGATGAATATGAAGCTTCATTGTTGAATGGTTTTCTCTATTCGTGCATTCTTTCCCTTACATTCCATTCGGACATTTTCGATTTGGGTATTTATGGATCTGTGTTCTCTTTAGATAGATTATTGCAAATGTGGTCTTAATTTCGTGAGTTCGAAACACATTTGTTATGGAATTATCCCTTGCATTTTCTCTAAAATATAGATCTATCAATTTACTTTGCTCTTCATCTTGAAATAATGCACTCTACCTCAAATTTCTTCTCTTGGGTTTTGAACTCAAAATCGAGAAAAATTCTTGAATTTCTCGAACTGTGGTTATGTCGTGAGAATGGTTGCGTATTGCATAAACCAGGTGTTACTTCAAGTTTGTTCTGAAAACTTTGAGTTGTATAGTTGATTGACTCTTGTATTGTGAACTTGTCAGAAACTGTACAAATAAAGTTAATTTTATCTTTCTTTTCCTTTTACTTAATCTATGATTCTCTATTGTATCGTTATGCTCAAAAGGGTTTTAAATCATTTCATTGTTTGTGTTTATGAATTCTTGTATTCCATAGAATTTGGTTCTCATTTCAATATCAAAGATAACTTTTTCCTTTACTTCCATCACCTTGTTTACAAAATTTTTATCATTCTTTTGTTTTCAACTATATAATTAGACTCCTACATGAAGGGAGCTGGGAACTGAAACTTGTTTTAGTGGAACTCTTCCTTGAAGACCATATAAATTGTAGATAAAAAATAATCCCTTTAGCACCCATTTCTTGCAAATGCTCCTCCTTCGTAGAACCTTTAATTGATCTTGTGATTTTCTGTAGCTCAGTGTTCCAATTCACCAAAAGTTAGCATTTTTTATTCATTTATGTATCTCTGTACTATTTCATGATCTTTTATTTTAAGAATGTACTTTGAGATGTAAGTCTTTAATATTCTTGAACCTGTATCAATGTTCTTAGTTTGATAAAGTCTGTAAAATGAAATGTCTGAAACTTTACATTCTTTTGTATCTCTTCAGTTCACCATCTGAAATGATCCTTGTAGTTGCATACTTTGATTTTGAAGATGATTTTGTCACTTTGTTGGAATACTATAATCTTATTTCTTTTACTTAGATGCTTTATTTCCTTGATAGTAGTATTTCTGGCATGCTGGAAAATTTAAAATGTTGATTTTTCATGGCGAAAGCCACAGCAAAAACTTTCTATAATTCACTCTTCCTTCCTCCTCTTTTCAGCTGTAAACCTTTCTTTCCAGTTAACTTCAACTTCTTGAAATATGAATCTTCCTCTTTAGTTGCAATCTGAAACATATATTTCCATTTGCCAATTTCTCTTCTATTGTAACTTCTTCCATTTGTAGGACAATTACTGAACCTTGAGTTGCATTCTTCCTTTATTCCAGCATGTACTTATGACTTATCTGTTTTATGCCATAGGATAGAATTCATTGAATTCCACAATCTTTATAATACATGATTTATTCCTTCTTGGCTGCAACCTCTACCTACACACTTAAGAAAACAATTAGAAAAACATAGACTTTTTGGCCTCTCTTATGTCCATATTTTTCTTTTCTTCTCTCTATTTATAGTCAAGTAATCTATATATCCTATTTTTAAGAGATTCATATGCAAAAATTAGGATAGTATAGGAATATGGATTGATCCTGAGCTCATAATAACTATATTTTTCTCTTTTCTTCTTTTCATGTATAGTAAATTCTATAGTGAATATGAAGAATGAAAAAATCTAGAAATGGAGATGTCTCAACCAAAGAATAAAACCCCGAAGGCAATGATGGGTTCACTCATACTCCTTATTTTATTTTTCATGCATGTGAACCTCTTAATTCAATAGTTGTACTTTACTTTTAAGTTACATCCCATGGCTTATCTGGGAGACACATGAAAATTCCTTATGAATAAAACATTGAATTATGAAAATGAGTTGTGTATTTCTTTCTGCATTTCATATTTCTGTATGGACTGTATGATGAACTAAAAAATTCAGTAATATAATTGAATTTCTTAATCATGAAGGAAAGAACATTAAAGAAAATTTTTAACATCCAGTAATGAACTCTGATTTCTGCAATCTAAACTTATGTTTGTTGTCCCAAAACTTATCATTTCATCTATTATGCAATAGGTGTCTTCATCAAGTCAACACAACTGTCCTTCTAGGGCCTTGTGTTCTTTTCTTGTGAAGATAGTCATAAAATTGTAGACTATGTGATCTGTTATGTTTTGTAACAACATGCAAAGCTGCAGATTTGATGTAATCATTAACTAATTCAATAATAACAGTATAATCTAAAAATATCCCTATCTTAGGTATTCTTCACCAATTCTATCCATCATAATTGAAGTTTTGAGTTTCCCAGCTTTTTCACACGTGTAAAAATTGTCAACAAGAACAAGTAAGAAATGCAAGCATTTTCTTATCAAAGGTTGGGCACTCAACCCAACTCGCTCCCAAAACATGAAATAAACTCTTATACCTATCTACATATAAAATCCCCATAGCCTTATCCTAGACCATACTTAGGCATTTTATCCAATAACCTAACAAGAATACCCAAACATTCAATAACATACAAATATACACATATAAGAGAAAACAAATAAAACAAGGGTTTCACTCGTACCTTTACATGGAATAATTTGATCAATGGATTACCCTCCAAGATCCTTCAATCTCAATCCAACTCCAACAAGCACTCCACAAAGTCTCTAACTCCAAAAATACAAGAGCACAAAACGAAATGACGTAACCCCAAACAAACAATTAAATTTAAATATATAGAAAAAGAAAAGGAGGGTGAGGTGGGTCCATGTAGAATGCCACATCACACATTCTAAACTTCCACATCACAATTCAAACCTCAACCCTAGTGCACAATAAATTGGTGGTTGAGGGGAATGACAATCCTCTTACTCACACAATCCAAACCCACACCCTCTAATGACAAAATTTAAAACCCATGTAAGAAAAGTGTAGTTAATTTCACTTTTTGTCTTACAAAACACATAATGGGGCCTATTTTTGACCCCCTAATCCATAGGTAGGGTTGGTATATGAAATTAAGAGGTGTGGGACAAGCTTAGCTTGTCCAAGAAGCCTCCAAAAATGGCTCTCAAGCCCAAATCCGAAATTACAAGATAAGGTATAGTGTACACCATTCCAAGTCACTTACAGATCAATCAAAATCACAAAATCCAAATGACCAAATACTTTAATAAATGACCGCTTTTGTCACATCCCCAAATAACTTAATAAACATGATTAATTGACTTAATTAAGGCATATTAATAAAAAATGATAAAAAAATTACACCACAAAATAAATCACATGCTCTACAATAAATAAAAGAAAAAGGGAAGAATTGAACACAATCCCATGGTCAAAAGTGGAGGTCATCCCCCATGGGGATCCCCTACAAAAATAAAACAAAATAACAAAACTACACAAGTTGCCATGGTGACCTTCATTGTATCAATCTAGTATTCTGTTGTGGTTAGTCTCCAATCCCCCTTTTGATTGTTGTGATATAATTAACTATAAAATCATACAATACCTCCTTCGGCCTCATGGCCGCATCAAAAACATCAAAGATAAAATATACGCACACAAATAAATAATCATCCTCATATAGCTAAATCATCATCTCAAGTACATTTGTCTAAAATTTCAACAACATCTTAGTTCTATCTTTTTATCAATATCAACAAGATCACAATATTAGTTCAAATGTTAAATCCTACTCAACATGACAAGAATTTTGAATGTCAGTAATATATATGCCAACAACACATCATCATCATCAATATAAAATGTCTCTCTATGTATCTAAGAATCCACACAATCATACTATGAATCACAATCCATCAATAATGAGAATATCTCTATCATCTAACATCTATGTTTATAATCAACAATGATCGAAATCAAAATATAATAAGTGTTGAAGAGGATTGGGTACTACAATTTGAACCCCCATTGATTGTTTGATGAATTTTAATTCCTCATTAGGAAATTGCATTAACTAAATATAAATAGTTTATCAATTAACTTGAGACAAATGTATTCGGATTCAACTTAGAATGTACTTTTTTATACTACTATAAGTTTTTAAAATCACACATCTTCATCTTACAAATAAAATATATTTCAAGTAAGTTAAGGCCTAAATGGTATATTAGACACAAAAAAAGGGTTCTAGTATTATTCCATACAAAAATACCATACAAAATGGTGCAAGGTAGGTTTAATCAAGGTTAAAGAAGTGTTAGTTTAATCATATCAAAGTATTGACAGTTTTATAAATGGAGACTTAGAAATTTTTCTGTTTGTATTCTTAGTATATGTGTGTTGTGGAAACTTAGGGAGATGAGACTCCAAGACTTGTAAAGGATGGTTAAATTTTTAAACGGGTATAGATAACTCAGTACATTTTCAAGATGTTTTCCCAAAACACATACATACTTGTATAATGTTAATGTAAACTTAGAGTAATTTATAAATATTCTAAATTAATAAAAAGATCACTAAGATTATTTTTTAGAATCTCAAGATTCCTTTTTTTTGGTCATGTCACGTCAACTTGTTATGATATGAACTAGTTCATTTTGTCTATAAAAATCAATAAATTCTTAGTGGAACTTGATATATTTTAATTGTTCATATACTTTTACTAAGTCATATTTCAAATTAGTTGGTTGTGTTGCATGTAATATATCTCACTTGAGGTTTTTTTATTATGACTTAAACAATGACTTTGAATCAATGACTTGGCATTATCCTCATTCATTCTAATTCAATGCTTTGTGTACATGAGTTTACATCCATTGAAATTCTTTTATTTTATATGTAAATGAGTTTTTAATTAGGTATATTTATATGGACATATATTAATAAGGATTCCATGACTAAATAAATTGATAAGTGACAATATCAAAAATAGACTTATCATAGTCTTTATATGATAATGTACCTAAACACTTATATTTGATAATCTTCCCAATTTATCTACTGTTGTCTATTTGAAACACTTGAAAAGTGCAAGATGAGTGTGGTCACAAAATTAAATTATAATCCCTTATTGAATAAGGAAAACTCAATTAGATGATTCTTAACTAAGAAATATTGAGATGCAAAGGGAACATCTGATTTTGTTAGTAACTAAGATTGAGTATGATTTTTATCTTAAATAATATTGTTTCGCCATCTTAATTATTGGAAAAAGATAAATTATTAAAGCATAACATTAAAGTAACTAGTAATAGATCTTGAATGTATTCAAACCCACTTTCTAGAGAGAATTTGTATTAAGAAAATAATTTTTGTGAGAAATGTGATATATATTCTATTTGACATATATGGGTAGAAATAAAAAGGGTAAATAATAATGGAAAAATGGGTAACTGAGGTATATGGGAAAAATAGGGGCTATTTTCATTTTAATAATATAACGGGAGGGTGTATTATTAATTAAATAAGTAGAGATAAAAATTAAAAATCAAAGGTATTATTTAATACCCTCTAAATGCACATGTTATACCATAGTTTTACTATGTCACCCCCGTGGTCCAGTTTTAGGGTACAATAAAAATATGATTGATTTAATTGGGAAGACTAGAACTATTAAAACATCACCAATTCCATGAGGTACAACTAGGGTTGACACAAGACTATTTTTTCAAATTTCACCATGAAGAGTTGGAATTATCTTTCCTATAAGGAAATACACTCGATGGATGTGCGATGAAAATTTCACTCCTAAGATATACCTTAGAAAATTATGTCACAAATGAATTTAATAATATGGTAAATAGAGCTCACATCGGAGTAGAATACTTCCAATGGTGGTTGTAGTTTATCATTATCACTTGTGAATGAGATTGGAGGTCCGAGGAAGGAAATTTTCATTCTAATATGAACAATGGGGAATTCAATTGGCACAAATCGATTTAGCATGTATAGATGCAAAATATTAGTGAAGATAATAAATCAATCAAAAATGACTTACACATCATACAAGTGGGTGTCAAACACATTTGCAGATGATAGGTACGTAATATGGTGTTTTGGAGTTTAAGGTGATGGTACATTATGAAGTTTTAAGGCATATCAAGGAGGGTTGACAACTTAGGAGTTGGATAAAATTGGTGTAGATTTTGACATAGTACTATTTATACTTCAGATTTGGAATATTGACTACTCTGTTGGTGCTCGTTTGAATCCTTTATAATGATCTCCAAGGGATATTCTATTTGCTTGATGATTGTCAGTCCTTATTTAGATACTTAACTAAATTTACCGCCTAATGTTGACCAAACAATACATACACATTGAGAAATTATACATTAAAAGAACAAAGAACACATTCATGGATGATACTTTCGTGGAATTTTATTATTTATAAACATGATGAAAATTCTCTAAGACCATGTTGTGGAGAAGGATTGAATTTTGTCACTTAAAAACAAAACTTATAATCATGTTATGATTTATGAATAATGTGTAAATGTATAATGGCTGAAAATATGAATATATAATGTGTTACTATTATTATTTTATATAGGATTTCAAAGCCAAATCTTTACTCAATTTAGAAAACTTACGATTACTTCCCTCTCTTTAATATAACTATTACTCTATTTTAAACAAGGAAACAAAGTGAATAGTGAATATAATGAATCTGATTACTGGATGGTATGAGAAGAGTTGATCCACATTTGGCATAACTGCTCCCTTACTCTATCTATCTCTTTAATATAATCACTACTCAGTTTAAACAAGGAAACAAAAAGAATAGGGAATAGAATGAAGCTAATTACTGGATGGGATGAGAAGAGAGGAAATTCATCCACATTTGCAGGCTAACCTGCTTCCTTCGACAAAGACTCGATGCATTTATTTCCTTTAAAAATTTGGCACACCATTGAGCAGAAAGATTTGGACATGTTTTCAAATTTTTATCTTTCCAATCCACATAATAAAGGCCATAACGAATCTTATAACAAAAAAACTCGAAATTTTCCACGAGAGTCCAGAAAAAGTATCCACAAGTGTTGGATCCAGTCTTACACCCACACAACCATGTTCATTATAGTTCAAAGAATTTAAAATGATAATTTGGATAATTTTGAGGCATAGATTATGGAACATACTTGATGGCTGCAAGAAGATTCTCAATATAGTCATGGAGATACTCCATCCTCGGCGTATCATTTAATGCCTCTGAGAGTGAAAGAGATTGCTTTTTCCTCGTGCTATATCTTGCTCGGTAATTTAGAAAAAAAATCCCTCAAAAAACTATATATGATATATGTAACACTTATGCGTAACGTGATATTATTCATTAGAAAGTGGCTAACATAATGATTCTATGTGAAATAGTGTAACATATAAATTGATTGTTCAAAGAAACTAAATATGGCAGTACCATTTTCATAGATTCTTTGAACATAATATTGTCATCTTATGGCTTACATCTTTTGGAAAATATTATATTTTCATCGTAATTCTTGCATATGTATGAGAATATTGTTTTAGACCTCTTACTTACGAACAGTCGAAGAAGACTATGGCGAAAACAACGTTAAACCTTGAAGCGTAAAGGAAGGTACATGATAGGATAGAAGTTGTGGTGGGAAAGAGAAAAAGAATGAGGAATTAATATATATCAAAGATTCCTTTATCTTTGTATTCGAAATTTAATCCATATATTTTTGTGTTTTGTTGCCAATATTTTAGTGTTGCATTCGATATTATTAAATTTCCTTTGTAACACTACTATTTGTGTATGAACGATGAGAAATATACCAACTTAGAATATTTTTTTATAGACAGTAAAACCTTTGATTCAGTCAAAATATATAAAAAAAAGTTTGGGGCTACCAATTATTGGGATGTGTTGTTTCAGATTACTAAAACATGGGTAATATAAGGCTAATTTTCTAAGGAATATCTCATGAATGACAAAAACTCTCTCAATATTTTATGAATTTTTTCAATGATTAGTTTTTGTGTTTCTTATGGGAAGCAAGGTTTATACGCAATTTTAAAAAAATCTACAATTTAAGAAAAAAGTATTCATCTTAAACTTTTGAGTCCCTTATTAACAATAAATATTTTATGTTGGAAAATATTTCTAGGATTTGTTTTGTGAAATATGTTGGGATTTAAATACAAAGACAAATGGTTTTTCCATGTCATTTTTTTAAGTTACTACTTCTTTAAATCTATTTCTCTTGAAATAAGTATTTTAATTTACTAGTATTATTTTTGTTGGATAATAGTAAATTTCGATTAAATTTACAACTTTATTGTCAAATTTTGAAATTTTATCATGCATACAATGAGAGAATTTTCAAGAATCTAATTACTTAAGTATATAATCAAGAAAATATTATAGCTACAAAGTTTTCCTTTGATGTTAGTTTTAGTCTTATGTTAGTTTACATTTTCTTTTTAACATTTAATTCTTTTATTTTTAATTCTTGGGATTGTTAGGGCACGTATATGATTGGAATTAATAAAATATTTCCTAACGTTATCCTCTATACAAAATCAATTACAAACAATTCGTGTTTTGAATTAATGTTAGAAAAGTATTGTGTTACTAAGAAAGCAATACACCTTGTCATATATCAAATTTGGTGACACATCATATTATTTACAATCACTAAAGAATGGAATGTAATATCTAAGATTGGAGGTAAATTTTATATAAAAATTTCTTCTTTTGATGGGATGATTTAATCACCAATCAAATATAACTGTATAGGTGGGGAGATGTATAAAAGTATTCAAAAGGAAAAAATATTTACACATTTTTTACCTCTCTAAGAACTTACATAAATATTGTATTTTAGACATGTATACTATATATTTAACAAACATAATATTCTTTCTAACCAAGTTGAGGCCATTTTGGTGCTTAAAATCCTAATACGTATGCTTCCTAATTTTTCGAGACATAAAATAAAAATCTACAAAAAAACATTATCTAAACGTATATGAAACATTAGAAATGTACAAATTGTGTTGTTATTTAATTTTTAAAATGTTTTATATACATCCCAACATATTAAAACATGCTACTTAAAAATAATAAGTATATATCTCCAACATGAATGATCCATATGCAATTTCACTCCCTTTTTTTAATTATAGTAGCTTATCCACTCATCCCTAACACATAGCTTATGAAATATATATATCAATCATAAAAAGTTCCAATAAACATGATTGAAATTATAGTTTGTACTTTTAGAAGTTATGGGTAACTCCTAACATTATTCACACCAGTCTTGGTATAAATATTCATGCCACATGCATTCAAAGTCTAATTTTCATATGGTTGTGATTGGCACATACGACATAAGTTTGAAAGGCTTAGTAGGTGTATGGTTGATAACCAACACCACTTTCACATGGAATCACTATATGCCAAATTTCTGAAATAGATTAGTGAATTCATTCAACATACCTCCACTTTTTCTCAATAATGCTTTAGTATGTTCCACACAACCCACACTTCACTATGAAATGTTATTGCATGCACAAAATGCATGTGCATCCTCAAAAACATGAAAATCACCTTTATACATACCACACATAGCTGTTCAATATAAATAAGGGTTCACAAAAAAAAAACCTTGTTTTATGTGCATGATTTGAGTTGAACAAACCAAAAACCACAAGGCATGTATTTTTTATATTATAAGCTCTTGCTCATGATAAAATGAAACCATTGGATGGTGTTTTAATATAGCCATAATGCACCAAAAATTAGGTATTGAAATTGGTTTTTATATTAAAAAATGTATTAGGCATTATCCAATGGTGAAAAGCCAAAAGAAATGATGGGACAAAGACAAGGATTATAAGAAAGTAGAATAAGTAGGTGTTACATAAATTAAGTACTATGTACCATATTATTCAATTTGTAAGGTTTGGGATAGAATTGATATCAAACAAGGGATAATAGATTACTTGATTTTTTTTTATGAAGAGAACACTCTACTTTATTGCATTCACATATATAACACATAACATAGAATATATCATAAACTAACTCCTCTTTATCCATAAGCCTCAACATTAATATAGTATCCAATATTATATCCCTCTCTTACACTTCAATTAAAAATATGCAAGACATAGGCATATGAGACATAACTAAGTAAAATTGGACCATTTCCTATAGGAAGTATTGTATTTTAGTTTGTTTGAAGAGTTTAGTGAAGGATACTATTTCCATTTTGTCAACAAGAGTAGTTAGATAGATGAATGCAAGTTTTATAATGTTTGTTTTTATTTATCCCAGATTTTGTAATATATCTTTCACAAATGTTCTAAATCTAATGTTTGAATTGAATTGAATTTCTATATCATGTTGCAATACATTTATTTTTGTAAATATCAATTCTAACCATTCAACATCATGCTCGTAACACACAAACAACAAAATTTGAAATATGCCCCTGTGATTTTCTTTGCACTAGCCTAAGCAGAATATTATAAACTATACTTTTCAAACTTGTAATTTTACATAAGTGTCAAAGTATACTTTTGAAGGGATGTAAATGTTAAATTCACTAGTTTTATTTGGACTAATGTTGTGACCATTTTGACATGGATTAGATGTAGAATAAAAGTTTTGCTAGAAATTGTAAACGATATCATATTTTCCTAGATGATATTTGGTTCGTATATAGATGATTCTAGATTTATATTGTATATTTTATTCTAGATGTTTTTGATGCGGCTATGAGGCCGAAGGAGGTGTTATGTGTTTTACAGTAAAACATGTCACAAAAACATTAGGGGGATTAGAGACCAACCACATTGAAATTCTAGGTGAATTCAATAAGGGTCACCATGGCAACATGCATTTGTGTGTGTGTGTTTGAATTGTTGTTAGGGGAAATTGTTACCAAGGGGCTATGTGTTGTATTTTGTTTATTTTTCCTTACTTAATGTAGTATGTGATTTTTATTGATGTAATCTCCTTGTTCTAATTATTTAGAAAATGATTTATTCTTTCCCTTTATCTTAATAGGATTAAGTGTCCTATTTAAGTTAATTAATCTTATTATTGACTAATTGTGGATATGACCAAAAGTCTTCATTTATTAGACTAGATGCATCTTGGGTTTTGTGTTGTAAGATTGAGTTCTTGTGACCTTGACTGTTGTACACTCTACCCTGTCATGGAAATTCGAATTTGGCCTTAAGGTCCAATTTTGAAGTCTTGTGGGACAATTTAAACTTGTCCCACGCCTCTTAAATTGCCATGCCAACCCTATCTATGGGTTGGGGGGTCAAAATTAGACCCCATTATATGTTTTGGGAAGACAAATTGTAAGTATTGATTGCACCTTCTTACATGTAATTACTTTTAGTCCTTAAGGGGTGTGGGCTTAGAGTGTGTGCGTAAGTAAAATGTTATTTCTTTAACCACTTATTAATTGTGCTTTGGAGTTTGAAGTTTGACTTGTGATGTGGAATTGAGGATGAGTGATGTGGCATCCTACATGGACCCACATCACCCTCCTCTCTCCCTTTTCTATTTATTCAAGTTCTTTTACTTGTTTACGGGTTACTTCATTCTTTTTTATCTTTCATTTCTTGTAGTTAGAGGATTTTGGAGAGATTTTGGTCTTGTCGGAGCTTGTTGGTGATTTCTTGGGTTTGAAAGATCTTGGAGTTTGACTCTCAGAACAAGATCTACTATGGAAAGGTAGGGACTTTACTTTTATTATGTTATTCCTTTATTTTGTGTTGTGTGCTTGCTTTGTTGAGTGTTTGGAATACTTGTTGGGCGCATGGGTAATTTCCTAAGTGTCCTGTAGGAGGGGACTATGGGGAGAATTCATGTATGGAGCAATAAGAGTTATTTCATTTTTTTGAGGGAGTTTGGGTTGGGTGCCCCACCTTCGAAAAGGAATGCTTGCATTTTTACTTATTCTTTTATGGGAGGAGACATAAGAGAATGAGGGAGGAATAAGAGTATGTGGGAGGTATAAGAGGTTCTTGAGGGAGGCATAAGAGTATGTAGGGTATTTGAGATTAGTTTTTGAGGTTTTAAGGTGGGCACCATTTCCTATTGGGAGGCATAAGTGGCCTCCCCATGGGTCTTCTTTGCTTTGGCTCTTCATTTAGAAGCCTTGTTTATTTTGTTGTTTCTAAGTCTTGTGTTTATAGTTTGAGTTGAATGTGTATTTGGAATGGTTTTGAAATACTTGGTTTGTGATGTGGAAGCTTGTTATTTCCTTTTGTTGAAATCACCTCTCATTTTAATGTGGTTGGGGCTTGGGGGCCAATGAGGAGGATGGCTTCTCCTCCTCATTGGATATTTTGGTTGGGTGGATAGTGTTTCCTCTCCCCCAATTTTTTTGGAATCAAGAAAATAATGAAGGAGCTCTCTTGTTGGTGTTGTGAAGCTTGGAGATTTTGTTGGAATCCTTAAGAAGTTCATTCTTGTGAAAATATTTTTGTTGTTCACACTTAGGGTGGAGGAACTTGTAACCTTGTATTATTTTAGCTTACATTCTTGTATTATTTTCCCACTTTAAGTGGAGGAAATTTTATTAATCTTGTGAAGAATATTTGCATTCAATTATTGGATATGAAAGTTGTATTTTATATTGAAAAAAAAGAAAGACATGTTTTACAAACTAGTCTTCTGAAATAGAAACGAAAGTTTATTATCTTTGTTTAAAAGTTGTATTGTAGGAAAGGAAAAATATTTCATTTCATTGAAGTTGAGTTATTTTCCACAAATTGTGTTGTTATTGTTTATAATATATTGTTGGAAACATGTATTTAGAAATACTACATTTCATTGTGTATTTTAAAGGCATGTATTGTAAAAGTTAGACTATGTATACTTGTCTTTTTTTGTATTATTGATGGAAAGATCTCTTATTAAAAGTTTATTTAAAATAGACCTATGAAGTATTCTATTTGATATTTCTAGTATGCAACTCTCTTTTTAAAACTATTGCTAAACTATCACAAATTTTACTAATGGAAAAGAAATTCCCTTACTTTCATTTTTGTATTAAATTTATTAAATAGTTAGAGAGAAAAATATTAGAGAAAACATTAACTCACCAATGCTATTATTTAGTGTTTTATCCTCACTTTGATAGTAATTTTATTTCTCTTGAATATTATTAATAATAAGATATTTTAAAATTTAGTAAGGATGGTATCTTTTTTTATGTTACTAATATTAAATGTTAAAATAGGGAAAAATTAATACACTTGTAATTTTAATATATGAAAATTTATGTATGTGTGTGTGTGTGTGTGTGTGTGTGTGTGTGTGTGTCTCCTTATGCTTATATAAAATATATAATATAATATAATATATATTATTTTATATCATATCTATATTATTTTAAATTTTAAATATTATATATATATATATATAATAAAACAAATTTTATTAATGTTGAAAACCCTTTAGATGAAATCGGATCAATCTTGGGGCCGTGGCCTATACATTGTAGTTTTAGTGGTTTAATTGTAGATTGGGGTGGGGAGGGGTCGGCGACCCCAACCCCCACCCCATTTAATATAAATGGGGTGTGGGTTAGGTCGCCAACCCCTCCCCACCCCAAAAATTTGAACACCCCGCATAGATTAGAAACCCACCCCCTCTCCTTACAGCATCAATTAACTTGGAAACTCGCACACATTTTTAAATGATGTGGCCTTCGCAAGAACTTAAAATTGCGACCTAAGAATGAACACACACACACACATTTATATTTATTTATATATATATATTTTGACACACTTTGAATTTTGGTTTTCTTTAACTGTAATGCCCGTCCATTGTTCACTCCAGTGCAAAGCGGCGGCTGTCCCCACAAAGACGGGGCTCCAAAAATGATAAAATAAAATTTTTTTGGCCTTGGTTACCTGGCAGTTAGGTGGCGAATCATGTTTTCTGTTTGGCGTGTTCAGTTTTTCTTCCTAGTTGGTGGCCGCACCTACCCCAGTATTTAATTCTTTTGACTTACCTTCTCCTGTCACGTGGTCTGCCCCTTCTGCCCAAAACCACGAATGCTTGTTTTGCACTCCATCAGATGTTGCAACAAATGAATTGCTACAGCGCGTTCTGGACAGTGGATTCTCAAAAATGGTGCTGTACAGGCAGTTCAGTGGAGTCGCAGGCCTTTAGAAGCTCTTCCTTGGTTGTTTCTCTCCTTGCCATGGCCGCACAGGCTGTTTTTGAAATAATTTTCTGTTGTTGCAGTTTGCAGACGCGACTAGTCGTGAACAGATTGTGTCGCAAAATCTTGCTGCACTGTAGTAGAAGGACGAGATAAAGTTTTAGTTGAAGCCATTTTGAGTGCTTCCAATGAGAAGGTTGTCCACTATGTTGTTATCTGTTCAGTGCGAATGCTTCCTCAAATTCGAGATCCTGTAGAAGTTTTGATGGCGGGTTCTGCCTTTTTAGCAAAAAACGTGTAAGAAATGTTGTTTTTCTTTCTGAGCGGCAATCTTTTTAAAGCGTGTTGTGTTGTCTTGCCTTTTCATCTTGGAAAGTCGCTTCTGTCTAGGTGGTGAATTTAACATGGAAGGAGCTCGATCAAATCGGAGGCACACCGCCTGCCTCTGTTTAGGCCGCAGGAGGCTCGATTGTTTTTTTAACTCCTGTGCATTCATTTGCTTCTTCACTCATCTGCTCTTTGTTTGGATTTCTTGCTAACCAAATCACGCTTTTCTTCTTGGAGATTTCAGATCTGCGATTTCCTTCTCAAATTCGCGCAGGCGAAAGTAGGATACCCATTTTGTGAGGATGGGTAAGGGATCAGTAAAGGGCGAGTCAGTCAGTGACAATGTTCTGAAGAAGGTTTTACTGAGCTACACCTATGTGGCCATCTGGATCTTCCTGAGCTTCACTGTGATTGTGTTCAACAAGTATATTTTGGATAAAAAGATGTACAACTGGCCCTTTCCTATTACTCTAACTATGATCCACATGGCATTCTTGCCTCGCCCGGCTGTTACGCTGGTCGTGGTCTTGAAACTTGTGGAGCCAATTGGGATGACTAAGGAGGTCTATTTGTCCTCCATTGTGCCCATTGGAGCCCTGTATTCAATGAGCCTCTAGTTCTCAAATTCTGCCTACATTTATCTGTCTGTGTCATTTATCCAGATGCTTAAAGCCCTCATGCCCGTGGCTGTGTATTCCATTGGAGTTGGGTTGAAAAAGGAGAACTTTAAGTCTAATACTATGGCAAACATGATTGGGATTTCAGTTGGGGTGGCCATTGCAGCATATGGAGAGGCCAAGTTTAATACATGGGGTGTGATGCTTCAATTGGGTGCAGTCGGTTTTGAGGCCACAAGGTTGGTTTTGATCCAGATCCTGCTTACTTCAAAGGGAATCACCTTGAATCCCATCACCTCATTGTACTATGTTGCACCCTATTGTCTTGTGTTCTTGACTGTACCCTGGTTGTTTGTTGAATTCCCTTTGCTCAAGGATAACTCTACATTCCACTTGGACTACTTCGTGTTTGGCACAAATTCTGTCTGTGCCTTTGCCCTTAACCTTGCAGTTTTTCTCCTGATCGGAAAGACTTCAGCTTTGACAATGAATGTTGATAATAGTGCTTTGAAGCAAAGAATTGCTGCTCTTGCACAAGACAAGATTTTTTTAAGGATGCACACTGTGAAGCATTGAAAAAGGAGGTGTCAAGGCTAAGACAACTATATCACGAGCAGCAGCAACATTTGCAAAAAGAAATGCATGCATCCTCAACAGGGGCATATGACTTACAACAGCAGCAGTTTGGTAAGCTAGAGCAGGGTTCATCTTCACGAGATGATGGATCAAAAACCCGAGATCTCTGATCCTTCTCCAAGTCATCCGAAGACTACATCAGGGATTCCAGACCATAGAGAAAACAATGCTTCCCACAGCCATACAGCCCCTGGTTTTCAGATGTTGAAAAGCATGATGCCTTCAAGCTGCCTTATGGGAGAGAGCAACAAGAGCTTGGAAGAAAGAATTATAATCAGGCATGTTAAATCTACTCCTTGTAATAGTTTTCTACCTTCTTTCAGTATCTTGAAATGAATTTTCTTTCCTCTTGAATGGCGCCTAGACTAGATGTTTTCATGGTTGTTTATATCACTGCCTGATTGTGTGGTTGTTCCTTTAAATCTTATTCCAATTTCACTGATTTTGCTTGGAATGTTCCTTCCTCTCTTATAGCTTACTCTATTTCATATTTGTCTAAATGGGTTACTGCAATATTGAGTGATGTAGTCTAGTTCGTAGGGAAGGAAACATTATTGAGTTTTGTTTGCTTATATGACTTTCTCTTAAAAAGAATTATGTGATGGTAATTATAATTGAAGGTTAAGCCTACATACCTCTTTTGGTTGAATAAATACGCATTTCCTATTTATGTGCTCTCTTGTTTTGCTAAAGGTACATTAATAGTGACGTTGTGTTCTCAAACTTGTTTAAGCCTTGTGGGCATTCCTTCCTTTATGTTTGATTAAAAAAATGGCATTTGGGGTTTGTTTTAGAACTGTATTTGGTTGATCTGTTGTACCTAGTCTAGATGAGGGATAACTTTGGCATCTATTTTGACCGCCACGTGTTGAGAGAATTACTATACCTAATTCTTGATGTAAACTCTTGTTTGATTAAAGCAAGGGGAAACATTGTAAGTTTAATCGAATGAAATCTCTACTTTTATTTTATTAAGGGTCGCAAGCAAGCTATCTCTAATTGACAGAAAAACAAAAGTTGTAGGTGAATCAATGGTACCGGACTCGTGAACTCGTTTCTGTTTGATGACAGCTTGATTTCCGTGATAATATCATAGGTGGCTGTTATATTTATTTATGTTTGATATTTGCTAAGACTTTTCCTCGATAAGCCCACATGGATCGGGTAAAACTTTCCATCTTCTTTACCCTTGGCAAGGAGTTCATAGAACTTCTAGGCCTGACTGCACTGCGTAACCTTCCTGATAGCTATGTGCGTTGGTTCTTGGGTTGTGCTTGTACTCGTGGTAAGGTCTTTTGAGCCTCGGGGCATCGTTGGTGTTTTTCCCTCTGCGTGATCGAATCCCTTTGTTTTCGAACTCGAATACCTTATACTTCAAACTTGGGTTACTAAAAGGTCCCATTTTGTGGCCTTGTTAGGGAAATCAATTTTTATTTTAATGTTTATTGACATTGTCTCAATTATATAAAAATTAGTAACTAATTTTGGGTTTAGTCTTCCCTTATATTATGTAGAGAAGTTGACGATTAGGATAGGGTTTGTTGGTAGAATAATGGCCCTTTCTGTCTCTTTTTCGTACGCTTTTGGAAAAGTGGATTTGTTTTGGTTGCTAGTACTACGTTTTAAGAAATCCGATAAGGAGGTAGTGGTAAACTCCTTGGTTAAAACCAAAACTATAGTTGTGTTCTTTTAAGGGCATCGAACCCATATTACTTTGAAGCCCCCCGGAAGAATTGGATAATGTCATTTTTGCTTCGCGCCTACGATCATAATTAGTACGCTTTGTCTTCTCTTGGACCCCTTAGTTGGATGAAGTAAATTTTGGATTCCAATCACGTAACCTATAGGATTACATGAAGGAGATATCAACACTCTTGACTTCCTTGTTCCCAACCCATAAGGTCTTGCCTTGATTTATGTAATTTTGTTCTTACTAGTATTTGGACTTTCTCCTTGTTGGATAATTTTAGTTTTCTCTCTCATGAGATTAATATTGGAGTTGTGAGTTGTGTTTTTAATCCATTTTTGAATTAGAACCTTCCTTTCTTGATATTGTTAAATGTTAGCTTACTATTGCTATGTGTAGCCTTAACATGCTCAGGTTCTTACGAACTGACTTTAGTTAATATTTGTGCGAGATGGATTATGCGAGTAGACTAGAGGAAAAGAGTGTTAAAGGTTCATCATGCACAATTTACGAAGTACCTTGTAAAAATGTCGAATGTATTGTAGAGTATTGTTGTTATAATCATTGAAACTTTGGCTTGTTTGGATAACATGCGAAAGATGAAATTTGATTACCGCTTGGTTATGGGATATTCTAGTGTATTTTTAAATCCTTAGAATAGTAGTGTGGTATGTTCCATGTTATTACTCTCTTGCTCCCTAGTCATGGTTCAATAGAGATGGTATGTCCCTTTTGTTTGTGCATCGTGTTGGAATGAATTGATATAGCCTTGCTTTGTTTCCGCAAACGAGTACTGTTAAACTTTGCTCTTGAGTTAAAATGTTGAGTTGTAAATCCTCCTAAGGCTTAGTAGCAATGAGTTTGTAAGCACTATAAAGTGAGCTGGATAATCCTGATAAAAGTTAAACTAAAAATTTATATATATGAATGTATTATGTAGATGTGATCTACTTGATAACCTTTGAGACCTGGAACAATCAAGAGGAAACTATCTTTTGTAACGGAATATGATAACTTATTATTTTATTTTATTTTATTTGAGCCAAGCTAATAAACACTATCCTTTTACGGTGAAACCTTAAATGATCTCATGGTGAAATCAATGGTTAGATTATAGAAAATGATAGGGTTTAATAAGTAGGAGTGAAAGTGATTAATAAAACCTTAAAACTCTTTCTATCGTTTGGAATGTTTTCCTTTGTCAAACTTAATTAAGTAAAGTCTAGATGGAACATTTAACCAATCTTGATAAACCCTTAACCTCAATAAAAGACGGATAGTAAACCATGTGACCCTGAAGCTAAATTCTGTTGTCCTGTTCATTAACCCATGCCTTAATTCATGGTGATATTCTTAAGCAAGGTCAAAATTCAATCTTTAAACAAGAAGGCTATTGTTATGAACCCTAAGCGTTACTTTCCACTCAATCGAGCTTATGCCTTCACCTGTGCAATAGAGGTGTGGAACATGTGTTAGTAAATTGAATAAGATTAATTAACCTTGTAAGAAATGGAAAATGTTCTAAAATCAAATGAATAAGAAAGATTTGGACATCAAATTGATGATTCCAGTTTAGAAAGCTTGACCTTAAGCTATTTAGTCAATCAAGAAAATAAATAAGTTCTCCCTTGTGAAAAGAGTTGTGTGAATCATTACATGAAATTTTATAAGAACGTAAGTGAAGAATTAAGAGACACTTTAGTAAACAAGAAAATTTAACAAGAAATTCCTCATGGGATGCCCTAGCTGTGAGTGTGTCATGTGGTTTGGACTTCCATGTTGTCTTGTCAAAAGAGTACATTGCCCTTGATAGGTGTGAACGTTTCCGTGCTTGACCTTGTGGTCTCCCCCGTAACAAGTGGTTCCTAGTGTTGGTTGTAACCTTGTGACGACATGTTGTGTCGTGTTGAGTCAAAGCAAGTAAAAAAAAAAAAGTTATCCTGTATTTCACTGTGTTGTTCTTGTGTTGGTATTTTTGGTGTGTTACATTTTGGTATCAGAGCGTAGGTTCATGCTCTCGAACCTATGGGCCGGATTGGTGTTGTATGGTGATGTTGCATGGTGGTGGTGGTGTTACATGATGATACTGATGATGATGATGATGTTGCATGATGATGATTTATATTGGAAGAGTAATGTGCTTTAAGCGTGATGTGATTATTGTCGTAATTGTGATATTGTGAACGCACGTGATGTGTATGTCACTCAGTGCGTATTTGTCATCATGTTGATGTGTTGGGGATGAGAGTATTCTCTCTCCTTCTTGTGGATTCTAGGAAGAATTCACGTGTAAATTATTGTTTGTGATGTGTGAAAAGAATTCTAATGTGGATGACGTAGTGTTGGAGCATTGTGGCGTATTGTGATATGTGGGTGTATCAATGTGTTGTATGACTAGTTGATGTTAAAAGAAACAAGATGTATCATGATGTTTTTACCATGTTCTGAAGAAATGTGTGTACTACCTTGTTATGAAGCAATTATTGTTATGTTGTGATGTTATTATGTTCATCGTATATATGAGTTGTGTAATATGTAATGCTTCATGTCGTGAATTAGGGTCATACGGTGAGTGTATGAACCCTATCGTATTGTGTTTGCACTTTGGGTGCAGAATGTAGTAAAGTGATGTATTGTGCCCTGTGAATGTATAATTGTGATCTACCCCGTATACCTACCATACGTGAGACGTTATGGTAGCTATGTGTGTACCACCATGGTGTTAGTGATGTAGTTACATGTTATGTTGTGAGCCTTACACTAACCGACCCTGAGGGAGATCGGTAGAAGTGTATGTTGAGAGTGAGGAATGGTGTACCATGGGTCAATAACTCGAGTCAAAACTCGGTTTAGTAGATTACATGTGACTCTTTCCTCTCTCCCTATGTGGTTGTATGTATGCAACCTTAGTGTATCTATGACTATGTTTAGCCTTGTCGAAGGGTGGCGGGATTGATATATATATTTTACGAGCTGAGGCTCGATGTTCCGAGTGCCAGCAACTCGTTGAGTACCCCTTTGGTGGCTAGATAAGGCCACACAGTTATCGTAATGTGACATTATTATAAGTTGATTTTATTCGTAAATTGAGCTTTTACTTTATTTTTGCAAGGACCAGCATCTTTTCTTGATTGCAATGCTTTACAATTTTGGGCATTTCCTTGGTTTGTGGCACTAACATGGGGATTTCGATACTAACTTTGGCTATTTGGCCATTTATTTTAGCTTGATTTGGGGTCTTCTTTTAAATTTGGAATTTTTACCGCCTTGCCCAAGGCTTGTACTTTGCCACTTGGCACTTTGACTGGATTGTTGTGCTGGTTCTAATGTCGTGATGTGTGGAATAGGGTCATGGGATGCACCATGGATTGGTTGGACCTATGGACCCGCTTCGTTGTATGGGGGTACGCCCCAAGGGGTACATATGACTAGCGGGTTATGGAGAACTACGCGTCATTATGTCACTTGGGTTAGGAGTGTCCAAACTCTGTGTGTCTTTGACCATGGGGACAACCGGCCTCCTTGAGGGAGGCAAAAGAGTTTGAGGGAGGCATAAGAGACTTGAGGGAGGCATAAGAGTTTGAGGGAGGCATAAGAGACTTGAGGGAGGCATAAGAGTTTGAGGGAGGCTTATGATATTTGTCTGTATGGTTGATGTTTTAGGATATATGTTGAGTTATTGTGATGTTTGGTAGTGGTCTTTTGATGTATGTGTTACTCATGTCAGATGGTTATGTGTTGTGATGTTGTGGACATGTCATTGATTCCCTTGTGGACACTATGTACCTGTAGCATGGTTTGTTGTTATGTGAGTCTTTCATTGATGCAAATTGAGGAAATGTCTGGTGGATTGTAGTACTCTTTTGTTTGAGTATTTGGTATGTCAGTCATTGATGTGTGTTGAGTACTACGTTATGTGGACTGTGCCTATTCTATTCCGTATTTGAGTAACCTTTAGTGGTATGATACAATCATGAAGTATATACTTGTGTGCTTGTGAATCTGTAGTGTCTTGTGAACCTGATAGGGTGTTGTGGTAGCAGTTCATGTTGGGCACCCACAATAAAGAATAAACCAAAACTCTTCAATGATGAGATTTTAAAAGGAATTAAACTAAGAATAATGTTAATAGAAAGAGACTAATGAAAATAACAAACAAGAAAGAACTGCCAATCTTCACAGAACATTTAAAGTTAAAATTTCTACCAAATGTTCCTAAGGCTACCTTGTGGCCGTGCTTTAATCAGCTAAATTTCAAACCTTAGGGTGTAATGTCTCCTCTACCGTCCTTGGTTGCGAACCACTTCCTTTCCTCTCGTAATGTCGCATCGAGGACGATGCTTTCTTAAGGGGAGGAGAATGTAATGCCCGTCCATTGTTCACTCTGTGCAAAGGGCGGCTCGTCCCACAAAGACGGGGCTCCAAAAATGATAAAATAAAATTTTTTGGCCTTGGTTGAGACCGGGTACATTAGGTGGCGAATCATGTTTTCTCGTTTGGCGTGTTAAGTTTTTCTTCCTAGTTGGTGGCCGCACCTACCCCAAAAAGATTTAATTCTTTTGACTTACCTTCTCCCTCACGTGGTATTACGCCCAAAACCACGAATGCTTGTTTTGCACTCCATCGATGTTGCAAACAAATGAATTGCTACTACAGCGCGTCCGGACAAAGTGGATTCTCAAAAATGGTGTCTTTGTCACAGAGCGGTTCGGTGGAGTCGCGAGCCTTTAAAGCTCTTCCTTGGTTGTTTCTCTCCTTGCCATGGCCGCATGTGTGTGCTTTTGAAATAATTTTCTGTTGTTTCGTTGCGCGCGCGACTAGTCGTGAGCAGATTGTCGCAAAATCTTGCACGTAGTAGAAGGACGAGATAAAGTTTTAGTTGAAGCCATTTTGAGTGCTTCCAATGAGAAGGTTGTCCACTATGTTGTTATACATTCATGTCACAGCGAATTCTTCCTCAAATTCGAGATCTTTGTAGAAGTTTTGATGGCGGGTTCTGCCTTTTTAGCAAAAAAACGTGTAAGAAATGTTGTTTTTCTTTATGAGCGGCAATCTTTTTAAAGCGTGTTGTGTTGTCTTGCCTTTTCATTTTGGAAGTCGCTTCTGTCCAGGTGGTGAATCTAACATGGAAGAAGCTCGATCAAATCTGGAGGCGCAATTCTGCCTCCTGTTTAGGCCGCAGGAGGCTCAGATCGTTTTTTTAACTCCTGTGCATGCGTTTGCTTCTTCACTCATCTGCTACTGTTTGGATTTCTTGCTAACCAAATCTGTCAGTTTTCTTACTGGAGATTTCAGATCTGCCAGATTTCCTTCACAAATTCGCGCAGGGCAGAAAGTAGGATACCCATTTTGTGAGGATGGGTAAGGGATCAGTAAAGGGCGAGTCTGTCAGTGACAATGTTCTGAAGAAGGTTTTACTGAGCTACACCTATGTGGCCGTCTGGATCTTCCTGAGCTTCACTGTGATTGTGTTCAACAAGTATATTTTGGATAAAAAGATGTACAACTGGCCCTTTCCTATTACTCTAACTATGATCCACATGGCATTCTGTTCTGCCCTGGCTGTTCTGTTGGTCAGGGTCTTGAAACTTGTGGAGCCAATTGGGATGACTAAGGAGGTCTATTTGTCCTCCATTGTGCCCATTGGAGCCTTGTATTCAATGAGCCTCTGGTTCTCAAATTCTACCTACATTTATCTGTCTGTGTCATTTATCCAGATGCTTAAAGCCCTCATGCCCGTGGCTGTGTATTCCATTGGAGTTGGGTTGAAAAAGGAGAACTTTAAGTCTAATACTATGGCAAACATGATTGGGATTTTAGTTGGGGTGGCCATTGCAGCATATGGAGAGGCCAAGTTTAATACATGGGGTGTGATGCTTCAGTTGGGTGCAGTCGGTTTTGAGGCCACAAGGTTGGTTTTGATCCAGATCCTGCTTACTTCAAAGGGAATCACCTTGAATCCCATCACCTCATTGTACTATGTTGCACCCTGTTGTCTTGTGTTCTTGACTGTACCCTGGTTGTTTGTTGAATTCCCTTTGCTCAAGGATAACTCTACATTCCACTTGGACTATGTCGTGTTTGGCACAAATTCTGTCTGTGCCTTTGCCCTTAACCTTGCAGTTTTTCTCCTGATCGGAAAGACTTCAGCTTTGACAATGAATGTTGATAACAGTGCTTTGAAGCAAAGAATTGCTGCTCTTGCACAAGACAAGATTTTTTTAAGAATGCACACTGTGAAGCATTGAAAAAGGAGGTGTCAAGGCTAAGACAACTATATCACGAGCAGCAGCAACATTTGCAAAAAGAAATGCATGCATCCTCAACAGGGGCATATGACTTACAACAGCAGCGTTTGGTAAGCTAGAGCAGGGTTCATCTTCACAGATGATGGATCAAAAACCCGAGATCTCTGATCCTTCTCCAAGTCATCCGAAGACTTCATCAGGGATTCCACTTACCATAGAGAAACAATGCTTCCCACACCATACAACCCCCCCCTAGTTTTCGGATGTTGAAAAGCATGATGCCTTCAAGCTGCCCTATGGGAAAGAGCAACAAGAGCTTGGAAGAAAGAACTATAATCAGGCATGTTAAATCTACCCCTTGTAATAGTTTTCTACCTTCTTTCAGTATCTTGAAATGAATTTTCTTTCCTCTTGAATGGCGCCTAGACTAGATGTTTTCGTGGTTGTTTATATCACTGCCTGATTGTGTGGTTGTTCCTTTAAATCTTATTCCAATTTCGCTGATTTTGCTTGGAATGTTCCTTCCTCTCTTATAGCTTACTCTATTTCATATTTGTCTAAATGGGTTACTGCAATATTGAGTGATGTAGTCTAGTTCGTAGGGAAGGAAACAGTATTGAGTTTTGTTTGCTTATATGACTTTCTCTTAAAAAGAATTATGTGATGGTAATTATAATTGAAGGTTAAGCCTACATACCTCTTTTGGTTGAATAAATACGCATTTCCTATTTAGGGCTCTCTTGTTTTGCTAGAAGGTACATTAATAGTGACGTTGTGTTCTGAAACTTGTTTAAGCCTGTGGGCATTCCTTCCTTTATGTTTGATTAAAAAAATGGCATTTGGGGTTTGTTTTAGAACTGTATTTGGTTGACTGTTGTACCTAGTCTAGATGAGGGATAACCTGGCATCTATTTTGACCTCCACGTGTTGAGAGAATTACTATACCTATTTCTTGATGTAAACTCTTGTTTGATTAAAGCAAGGGGAAACATTGTAAGTTTAACTGAATGAAATCTCTACTTTTATTTTATTAAGGGTCGCAAGCAAGCTATCTCTAGCTGGACAGAAACAAAAGTTGTAGGTGAATCCATGGTACTGGACTCGTGAACTCGTTTCCTGTTTGATGACAGTTGATTTCCGTGATAATATCATAGGTGGCTGTTATATTTATCTGTTTGATATTTGCTAAGACTTTTCCTCGATAAGCCCACATGGATCGGGTAAAACTTTCCATCTTCTTTACCCTTGGCAAGGAGTTCATAGAACTTCTAGGCCTGACTGCACTGCGTAACCTTCCTGATAGCTATGTGCGTTGGTTCTTGGTTTGTGCTTGTACTCGTGGTAAGGTCTTTTGAGCCTGGGGCATCGTTGGTGTTTTGCCCTCTGCATATCGAATCCCTTTGTTTTCGAACTCGAATACCTTATACTTCAAACTTGGTTACTAAAAGGTCCCATTTTGTGGCCTTGTTAGGGAAATCAATTTTTATTTTAATGTTTATTGACATTGTCTGAATTATATAAAAATTAGTAACGAATTTTGGGTTTAGTCTTCCCTTATATTATGTAGAGAAGTTGACGATTAGGATAGGGTTTGTTGGTAGAATAATGGCCCTTTCTGTGTCTCTTTCGTACGCTTTTGGAAAAGTGGATTTGTTTTGGTTAACTAGTACTACGTTTTAAGAAATCCGATAAGGAGGTAGTGGTAAACTCCTTAGTTAAAACAAAAACTATAGTTGTGTTCTTTTAAGGGCATCGAACCCATATTACTCTGAAGCCCCCCCTGGAAGAATTGGATAACGTCATTTTTGCTTCGCGCCTACGATCATAATTAGTACGCTTTGTCTTCTCTTGGACCCCTTAGTTGGATGAAGTAAATTTTGGATTCCAATCACGTAACCTATAGGATTACATGAAGGAGATATCAACACTCTTGACTTCCTTGTTCCCAACCCATAAGGTCTTGCCTTGATTTATGTAATTTTGTTCTTACTAGTATTTGGACTTTCTCCTTGTTGGATAATTTTAGTTTTCTCTCTCATGTGATTAATCTTGGAGTTGTGAGTTGTGCTTTAATCCATTTTTGAATTAGAACCTTCCTTTCTTGATATTGTTAAATGTTAGCTTACTATTGCTATGTGTAGCCTTAACATGCTCAGTTCTTGCGAACTGACTTTAGTTAATATTTGTGCAGATGGATTATGCGAGTAGACTAGAGGAAAAGAGTGTTAAAGGTTCATCTGTACAATTTATGAAGTACCTTGTAAAAATGTCGAATGTATTGTAGAGTATTGTTGTTATAACTGTTGAAACTTTGGCTTGTTTGGATAACATGCGAAAGATGAAATTTGATTACCGCTTGGTTATGGGATATTCTAGTGTATTTTTAAATCCTTAGAATAGTAGTGTGGTATGTTCCATGTTATTACTCTCTTGCTCCCTAGTCATGGTTCAATAGAGATGGTATGTCCCTTTTGTTTGTGCATCGTGTTGGAATGAATTGATATAGCCTTGCTTTGTTTCATAAACGAGTCTTTGTTAAACTTTGCTCTTGAGTTAAAATGTTGAGTTGTAAATCCTCCTAAGGCTTAGTAGCAATGAGTTTGTAAGCACTATAAAGTGAGCTGGATAATCCTGATAAAAGTTAAACTAAAAATTTATATATATGAATATATTATGTAGATGTGATCTACTTGATAACCTTTGAGACCTGGAACAATCAAGAGGAAACTATCTTTTGTAACGGAATATGATAACTTATTAATTTATTTTATTTTATTTGAGCCAAGCTAATAAACACTATCCTTTTACAGTGAAACCTTAAATGATCTCATGGTGAAATCAATGGTTAGATTATAGAAAATGATAGGGTTTAATAAGTAGGAGTGAAAGTGATTAATAAAACCTTAAATCTCTCTCTATCGTTTGGAATGTTTTCCTTTGTCAAACTTAATTAAGTAAAGTCTAGATGGAACATTTAACCAATCTTGATAAACCCTTAACCTCAATAAAAGACGGATAGTAAACCATGTGACCCTGAAGCTAAATTCTGTTGTCCTGTTCTGTTAACCCATGCCTTAATTCATGGTGATATTCTTAAGCAAGGTCAAAATTCAATCTTTAAACAAGAAGGCTATTGTTATGAACCCTAAGCGGTACTTTCCACTCAATCGGAGCTTATGCCTTCACCTGTGCAATAGAGGTGTGGAACATGTGTTAGTAAATTGAATAAGATTAATTAACCTTGTAAGAAAGGGAAAATGTTCTAAAATCAAATGAATAAGAAAGATTTGGACATCAAATTGATGATCCCAGTTTAGAAAGCTTGACCTTAAGCTATTTAGTCAACTGTTGAAAATAAAGAAGTTCTCCCTTGTGAAAAGAGTTGTGTGAATCATTACATGAAATTTTATAAGAACGTAAGTGAAGAATTAAGAGACACTTTAGTAAACAAGAAAATTTAACAAGAAATTCCTCATGGGATGCCCTAGGCTGTGTGAGTGTGTCATGTGGTTTGGACTTCCATGTTGTCTTGTCCTGTCAACGAAGAGTACATTGCCTTTGATAGGTGTGAATGTTTCCGTGCTGACCTTGTGGTCTCCCCCGTAACAAGTGGTTCCTAGTGTTGGTTGTAACCTTGTGACGACATGTTGTGTCGTGTTGAGTCAAAGCAAGTAAAAAAAAAAAGTTATCATGTATTTCACCGTGTTGTTCTTGTGTTGGTATTCTTGGTGTGTTACATAACCCATGTTTAAAAAAAAAAAAAAAAAAAACCAATAAATGATTTCATAAAATAAATACTTATGTAAACAAGCATTTAAAAGTATATATACGAGATATATGTATAACTCAAAATGAAAGTATGGATCAAAGGTACCTTTCTAAATAATACGGAAAATACACACAAGCCCATTTGGACAAATACAAGAAAATGAACTGAATATATTGCATAAATACATTTTCCAACCTTAATGAGAGTATCAACAAAATAGACAAATAATGGAGCTTGGAAGCCTCTTCCAAGAGCTTGAGATGGTCTGTAATGCATTCTCGTCCTCCTTCTTCAACCTACAAAACCAAAGAAAAAAATGAATCAAATGAAATTTGAAAGAATACTTTATAAGGATGTTTTAGGTTTGGTTACACTTTTTCCACATCAAGGGACCAAATTGAATCCATCCAAGGTATGAGATTCATCCCTACAAAAAGTAGGTAGAGAGTGGGTGAGTGGAAATGAATTTTTTAATTTAAATGGTTTAATTTCAAAATTATGGGTTGAATTTTTTAGGGGTTACTTTATGGGGTAGGGAAGTGTTCATTATTCTAACCCCATGTAAAATAAGAACCTTGTTAATTGTTGAAACCTCATGGAATTAAATACCTTGGATATTTTTTTAATTTGACCCCTTTAACCCTCTAAGTTTAAATATGGAATATTTGACTATAGTAGGAATTTAATTATTTATTAAATTATCACTTAGAATGAACTAAACCTTGCTTGGACTAAATCTACTCATTAGTTTTAATGCGGGTTTAATATTTGGTTATAATGGGAATTTTTTATTTATTAAATATAATTGACTTTGAAACCTTATTGTGAATGATTGCGTTTTGAATCATGTATGCGGGCACGCTTTTAAAAAAATGCATAATTTTTCAAACTAAACCTAGGTTGTTCTTAGGTCTCGTGTGGGCGTTTTTAGCGGGAATTACAACGAAAAATCTCTTATGTATATGTATTCATGTGATGGATATGTATTTTCATATAGGAATGCACCTCCTACATTGTGATCGATGACGAGGATTTCAACTTGGGAATGAGAAGAAAAATGCATACAAGAGGATTTCATCTTGGGAACGAGAAGACATAAATAAATTAAAAAATAAGAGATTAATAGCATGTTATGTGCACATCTTATTAAATTTCAATTTTTCTTACAATGTTAAAAATACGAGATCCTTGGAACATGCACGAATATCCATCATTATGCATGAAGCAAAGTAGATTTTTGTTGCATATGTTCCCTGATATATATGTATGTTAAATGTGTAAGAAAACACAATGCATTGGAACTATTTGAAAAATTCTTAGGTCAACATGCGTAAGGGGTATATTAGATTATAAGGAATTGAGAAATGATTGATTCATTTGGATTTTGTCTTCATTATTGTTCCTCTTTGATACATATGTTTGCTAATTATACAAGGACGCACAATGTATGTGAAACAGTTTGACCAAATTCCTCCCACACCCTACATTTTCCTTCCCCGTCTTTTTAGTAGATATAGTAAACAAATTCATCTTTTTCCATTTCCTATATTAAATATTCTCTTTCATCTTGTTATATAGAATATTAGAATTGGTTGAATCTACCGATGTTCAAGATTTTAAGGTTCTCAAATTTAGTTAGAAAAACATTGAATTGTTATAAACACTTAATATTATCGAAAGATTCATGTAATGCCCACCCATTTTGAATCTAATTATACCATGATCTTAATTTTGGTAGATTAGAGAAATGGATCTTAGTATTATATTTTGTTAGCATGTTGTTAAGATACTGAGGACACCATGATTACTATTGTGTTTTGATTGTTACTTTGGATTGTGTGGATGTATTATCGACCTTGATGGACATTTGAGGATATGACGATGATCTAGAATGGTTACCTTGTTATTCTTGATGTATTTACTATATTCGAGTATTGGAATAACCATTTGGTCTCATTCATTTTTGAAATTTCTAACAATATGATCGTATTATGAATCGGTAATATGTTGTTAAGAATTTATAGTATTTAGGAGTTACAATGGAAATAGGGAATTTCATGGTTATTGTAGAATGTGAATTGGATTATTGATGATTGTAAATTATTTACTAGAGTAGAATTGAAATGTTAAGTGATTTAAAATAATTGATAAAAATTTGTAAATTTAATGATAATGATCTATCTACATTATCTCGATGATGTTAATTGATAAATAGATGTGTGTGTAACGTATTTATTTGATGTATGCTAAGGATTTTATGATGGATGTCTTATGTGCATTGATTTCAATGTCATATTAATATGGACTTGAGGCTAAAAAGGTATTTTTGTTTGTGATTAGAGGAAAATTATATCATTATACACCGAAAGGGGATAAGGGACCATCCACAGAAGAATGTTGGGGGTTTTTCAACATGGCCAAATTTGACAACTTGTGTCTCATATATATGTGATGTGATTGAATAATTAGTTAAGAGGTTTCCCATGGGGGTGACCTCACATGTGTGGCCATGGGCGTAATGTTTCCTTTATTTTAATGTTGTGTATTTTATTTTGCGGTGTATGTATTCAATTATTGGGAAACTTTAATTACTTTTTGAACACTTGTTAATGTGTCTTAAATAGTTAATCTAACTTAAAATTTAAACAAAAAGAAGAGGTGACATTTGGGTAATAACTCTACAACAAATAAGTCTTTTTACCACAACTATTCAACAAATTTTCTACAAATTAGAAGGATTGTAGAATAATTGTGGCATCTCTATGATAATTTTGTTTTTGATTTTTATATTTTGTAGATATTGTACAATTCTCTGTACTTAATAATAATTTTGCGAGATAAGTCGCAAATCCAATCCTTCTTCATAGAATTTCTAATATTAATAAAAATAGAACTAATAATTATTATTAATTTTATTTTATGTTTTTACATTTATCAAATATTTAAAAAGACTATAATTTATATTAATATTAAAATTTGAAATTAAATAATTCTCAAATACCATATACCAATATTTTATTATTTTATAGTTTTGAAATTTTACTAAACAAACAAAAATTTAAATTAAAATATTGTAGAAATATGATTATATAAAAATACATTTATTTCTATGTAAGAACTTCAAATATTTTTATGTTTATATTAACATATATAACGTTATTTATATATAGTTGTACAACATATTAAATTTGTTTCTAAATAATGAGTATATAATTAAAATACTAACCATCTATTTCCATTATTTTTATTATACTTATTATTATAATTTTATAATTTATATATAATATATATATATATATATATATATATATATATATATGCCACTCTCAACCACTTATTTCTTTTACCTCATTAATTTCACAACCGATGAAGATGGGTCAAAGTGCATCTTAATACTTATTATTTAATATAATTTTGCCACATGACATTCAAACTCTAGCATGTTATACACTTGGCACATTAACTACTTGACTTGGCCATAATATCAATCGTATGACCCGTTCTTTTTGTTAATTGTGCGCATCTAAAAATACTTTTCGTCTCTTACCACTTGCATGCGCCATTCCATGTTCACTGTTATCCTACTCTTTTTTCTACAGGGTGCGTTCTAACTTGAATGTTTTCCCTGACATGTCAAAGAAGGCTGCTTTCTGGTTGATCATTTTCCAATCATCCTCAAATGTCTCTCCATTTTTACAAATTCTCCCATTCGAATCATCTTTGGCTCACATCTCATGTTAGGAAATTTGGTTTTGCATTGTACGTTTTAGACATTAATGTTTTTAAACATTTTCAGGTCTCCATTTATGATATTTGATTTTGATTTTGATTTCAGGACTTAATTTTGATTTCTCGACAAGATTAAATCTTCTATCTTAAAATTATAAAAGCACAGGCACCCTGGAGGTGGTCTTCATTAGCGGTGGTAAGTATAATCATGCCCACATCTCAAATTATTCCTCAAGTACAACAAATTTGTAAAACACATCTAAATATTTTTAAAATGATTCTTTCCATAGAACTAATCCATCACTGCAGGATTTCAAAAATGCAGGAATATCCTCCACTACCAGAGGCTCACGCTCAAAATTATTCAACATTTCTATTCATCTTTCCAAATCTAGATACGATGAGAATTATATCATCAAGTAAAGAGTAGGTAAAGTTGAGTTAGATGGGCACATGAATATGGTTTTTAAACAATGTGTTAAGTAGAGACCACATATCAAAAACATTATCTTCAATTACAATTGACTTTCACATACGGCTACATTTATCACCATTTATCCTTTTTGCTGAGCAATAATTGCGCCACATATCCATTACTGCTGACTTTGACAGGCCACGTTGAAAATTCCTCATTAAACACATTATTTGCCACACAAATGGCTGAATTGAATTTTTTTGACATTGATAAAGGGCCACAATCCCAATAAATTACCATTTGCGCTTTCCTGCTTCGCTAGGAAAATTTTGGGTAACACTAGGGATAAGATGGTAATTGTAAACATATGGCTTGTGTGAACACAAATCACAACATAGCTCCCATACAAAATATATCAATAATATGGTGTGCATGAAAATGAGGTTGGATTAGACAACATTTTTGGATATCTTGTTTTATCTCTTGATCTATGCTAGAGTTGTTTCCATGCGAGGTTATTGTTATGGCCTTATGAGCGATGTTAAGTAGTTAATATGTATATTGAAAATGTTACAAGATTAATATCAAAGTTTTATATTAGATTTTTAGTCTATCATTAAAAGGAAATGTAGTTTCATTGGTTGGGATATTACCACTTTAACTCTTTGAAAGTATATTTAATTGGTTTGTTTCTTTTACACTTACAAAAGTCTAAAATGTGCATGTAGCATGTAATTGCATTTAAAGATCCTCTCCCTCTGCTCATTGCTTTCAAATTGGGAACACTATGATTTTTTAAAAGATGTGAGACATTGAATGAAAATTAAACTTGTGAGAAACAAAATAATGGAATGTGCAAATAAGTTCAATTATTTTGGGAACACGATATGATTTTTTAAAAGGTGGGAGATATTGAAAGAAAATTAAACTTGTGAGAAATTAAATAATAGAATGTACAAATACGTTACAATGTTGAAGTTCAAAATTACTTTAAAAATTATTTAGATGGATGTGAAATCGGATATTAATAGTACCATTTCTATGTTTTTAAAAAGACAATTCCACAATTTATTATTGTGGAAATTGAATTCTAGCTTCCACCTACATGTTTATTGTGGTAATGATGATTGTAGAAAATATTGTTGAAATTAACCAAATATAATAAACGCAAAATGACAAATCGTAGAAATCTTACAAAAATAAATATATAGATAAACTACACTTTTACAACATTGTGGAATATTCATAAAAATAAAATTGTGGGAATATTATAAATTTGAAAAAGTTGTGGACAATATACGATAAAAAAATGTAGATGATCTCTTAATTATATAAATTGTGAACTAGCTATAGTAAAATCAATTGTAGAAATACTTCAATAACAAGTCAAAATGTGGATTAGCTACAATTTGATTTCCACATTTTAATTTTTGTAAATAATTTACAACCACAAAAATATTGTTGAAAATTTGTGGCAAAAAGCTTAATCATTATAGTCTAAATAGAGTAGATAGTCCTCGATTTGTGATTAATGTGGAATTAATTAATTACATTTATGTGGTGTGTACTCTTCTTCCCTTTCCAAACACGTATTTTTTCTTGTAGCCCACTTTTTGAGACTTCTGGGACAAGTTAAACTTGTCCCTTACATCTCAAAGTCACCCACCTACCATACTTATGAAGTATGGAGCTTATTTTAACCTTTTTAATGCATTATTGAGTGTAAAAGAGAAAATAAAATCACCTTTCGAGTTACCACGTTTATTTTTTTCTTGAAAGGTATGGGGAGCATGTTGGAGTGAAATGTGTGCATGTCATAAGCCTTACATGTTCATTTAATTGCTTTGGTTTTTCTGTGTTGACTTATGAGTTGTAATGGAGGGATGATGAAGTGGTATCCTACATGGAGCCACCTTATCATCCTCACCTACCATTTCTATGTATTGGATGAATTTTATGGATTCGGGGTTACTTTCTTAATTTCTTCTCTTGCAATTTTGGAAATTTGGTCTTGAGTTGCATGCTTGAGATTTTTGGAGTAGCATTTGGATTGTGCTTAAAGGTGTTGATGGTTTTTTTGACTGAATTTTTGGGAAGCTTAATGGAGAGGTAGGATATCCACTATTATTATTTTTTGTTTATTATAATAGATGTGAAAATTGTGTTTGTATGAGTATTTGCATGAGTGTTGTGAATGTGATGTATTCGGGTTGGGTAGTTTTCCTTAAGAAGGGTGTGGGAGAATGAAGTATGGAACCATTGGGGAGGGTAAAGGGCGATATAAGGTATACATTTTGGAGGGAGTGTGAGTAGAAGTTCCACCCATGGAGAGTGAAACGGAAACATGGACATATTTTTTCATATTTTCAAAGGGAGAGACAAGGATGTATTCGATTATTTTTTTGTGCACGCGGAGACTTTTGGGTGGAACTCCAATCTAACTTTCGAGGAAAAATGAGGTGGTTCCCATTTTCCTTGATCCATTTGGCTTCATGTCAATCCTATGTGTTGTTGGAAATTTGTGAAATTTATTTGAGTGTGTTTATTTGATGTGTTGTATATTGCATGTTTTGTGGAAGCCTTTTTGTGAAGTTTTAAAATTTGTATGGCACACCTCATTGTTCTATGGTTAGGTTTGGGGAAATAAGGAGGGTTGATTATCCTCTTATCGGATTATAGGTTGGGTGGAGAGCGCGCATCGTTATTTCTTTTTATTGAGATGTAGATTAGAGAAGATGGAAGAGTGCTTAGATGAAGCTATGGAGTTCAAAGATGGAATTTATATGGATATATTGTATTTGAGTCCATGAAAGAATCATATTTCATGAATTTTTCCATGTTAATTCCACTTAAATTTACAGTTTATAATTCGTGTATTTTACAAGATTGTTTTTGTAAATTCCATTTATAGAATTTATAATGTTATAGTTGAAATGAGAAACTTTCAAGTTACATTTGTTGGAAAGGAAACCCTTCTAAATATGAATATAATTCAATGTTGTATTATGTGTTCAATTGACGATAATGTCGTTCGTGGTGTGAATTAGTGAATGTTTATTCTCTTTGTATTGCTTTGGAAATTTCAAATTTAAAAGAAAAAAATTAGATAAAAAAGTTATTTAAGTATGTTATTCTTTTTTATTCTCCATAAACGAAATTGTGAAAAGGAATGGTTTGAGTTGCTTTTATAATAAAATTTAATATTTTTTTGCAAATGACATTAGACCACCTATATCTCTTAGTTTAATATTTATAAATTATTCTAGCCGTATATGCCTTCGTAGCTTATTCGTAAGAAACTTAAAAAAAAAAAAAAAGGACCGTGTTTATATATATATATATATATATATGACAAATGCTTATATGATATTTTATAATAGTATAATCAAACATATATGTATATATATATACTATAAAATTACATATATAAATATATATACAATTATAAAATTTCATATTTTAGCATTTTATATATATATATATATATATATATATATATATAAATATATAAATGACATATAAATTAAGGACATATAAGTCATAGTTATATATACACATAAATTCATGTTTATTTAACAAAATCTTTAAAAAAAAAAAAAGACTACAACAGCCTTAATGTGGAGTTTGGTTTATATGAAACAAACTTTATAAAAAGAACAAAAAGAAAACTGAATAATCAAAGTATGTATGAAATAACAAAGAAATAAGTTTGTTTAAGTTTTGTAGTGGCTGTATAGGTTAAGCGGATAAGCCTTAACCAATGCAATGTTGGGTAGGGTGGGGCGGTGCCCTTCCCCTCCACCCCATACAATGTAAACAAAGGAAAAATTAAATATTAACCCTAACACCATACAAAAATGCAGCCCCAACACCATTGACCGTACCGCTACTCCCTTAAACAATGCCTCTTTTATTTATTTAAATGGGTTGAGTCGCGTTTATTCTCTCTCTCTCTCTCTATATATATATATATATCTTACATTCTAATGGTGGCAAAAATATTCTTGGTTGCGGATCTTAATGTATATAATGCTGCAATACAAATAAAAAACAAAAATAATAAATAAAATATATCCATAACATGCAAATGCTACATCTAGAATGAGATAATAAAACAAGGGAAAATAAATATAGACAACTAGGTCTTGGTGGGATCCTCATTAAAAAAAAGGAAAAAAAAGAGGAACCACATTCTACAACCCTATCAAAAAAATAAAGAATTGAAGAAGATTTCCTTTCATTTGCAAAACCGAACGAATTTTCTCCATAGTTTTTTTCCCTTGGATTCATAACCTCCTTCCTTAACCTCGCAAAATGAAACAAAGGAATGAGTTTAGGATAAAAATGGAAATAAAAGAAACTCATAAGGAAATTTAGGGCAATCTAGATCCAATGGCCCAAATAGATCAAATCTAATGGTTGAAAATAAACCCTACATCACTTAAAGGGATGGCATTTTCATTGGAATGAAATTTAAATTAAAGGTATGGGTAATGGGTTGAATGGGGCCACTTAGTTGTAAGGTCAAGTTGTTAGCTTTTGTGGTAGGAATTAATTAAGAAATTGTGCCTAGTATTTGTTAATGAATAATAAGGGTATTTGTATATAATTAATAATAAGGTTTAATTAAATAAATTAAATGGTTAATAGTTATTAAACATTTAGGGAATAATCTATTAAAATAAGTGAATTTAATGAAAGATTTTTAAACCATAAAATGTTTTACGAAATAAATTAATAAAAATTAACTGTTATTTTAAAGTTGATTGTGTTACAAAGTTGTGGAAAACATTCACGGGTACTTAATCGACATTAAGTAATGGTTATAACCCTTTTTAATCAAAAAAATAATATTTACCATAAATTTCTTAAGTTGTTACTGTGGTTTTGGAGCATCATTTTGTGGGCATTACACTTGGTATTAGACTCATGGGTTCAATTCTTTGACCACCGGGAAAATGTGGGAACACGACAACTAGTTAGCGAAACTTAAACCTAGGATGTTGGAACCTCTAAGATTAAAATAATTACAATAATAATTAAATTTATTTGGATTGTCGTATTCGCCTAAGTGGGTGTCTTGTCAAACCCATTTAATGAGAAATACTTGTTCAGTTTGATATTCTTATGAAGTACTTGAGTGATAGGAAATGAGATTTCTATTCAAATATGTTTGTTAATGGGTTCCTAGCTCTTGGTTATAGACATTTTATGTGTCAGCCCATAGAGACCCTCCCTTATCTAGAGTGGTATTTTGTGTGGTGTAACTCTTGGGAATTAGTGCCAAATGTAGCATTTAGGGGTCGATTTGGGGGAAGACTAGAGGTTGATTAGCCATTCAAAGCTTTCATTTTTCGTCGGTGGATAGATAAGTTGGTTTTGGTTGTTTCTTGGGACTCAATCCTCACATCGAAGAGTAGATATCAGGACATGGTGTCACATTTAATCTAATTTTGTATGTGTGTTCCTAGATTTGAGCTCGATGTATAGTACCCCTACCGACGTCCCATGAAGGGATGCGAAGTGAATTTGATGTGGAAATTTCATGTGTGTTATATTAATAAACTAAATTTCTTTTATCTAGGACCAATTTTTTTAATGATTTGATTGAGAAGATCTAAGGCTCTTCTTGTTATTTTTATTTTATTGCAAGATTTTCAAGGATTGCAATGCGAACTACTTAGCCATTTTCTTTGATTGCCAAGATTTCTTGGATTTTACCTTTGATTGGTAACTCGAGCTCATTTATATCATTGGACCCTTGGCTAAATTTTGTTAAGAATGCTACGTGGCCCTTTTCTTTTATGTTGATGATTTGCTTCAACACCATTTGTATTGTGATTTCCTATCGTATTGGGGTACACCCTAGGTGCCTTGATTGTCTTCTTAGGTGCTTCAAGTCATTCATTTGATTTTGAAATGATGGAACCTTATGCTTTTAGGATCTTGGAGTTACCCTTTTGATACTAAACATTTCTACGGAGAGTGTTCTATGTGTCATGTCTTTGTATAGTTGGTAGTTGAAATGTGGTTGTGTATATTTTGCACCCTGGTAGGAGCTTTGATCATCATAAGAGTAGGTGATATTTTCTCTATGGACTTATGGATTTTTTTGGGATGTGATGATCCACCAACGGAAATACTAAGTTATCGCATGGTTTCGTGTTTTACTTTAGTAAGGATCGATAGTTGGAGTGTATGTACCTTGGGAAAATATGGTTATACTTAAGCCCTTCAGAATTTTGCTTAAATAAGTGTGTTTTTTTCCTCTCGATGACCCATAGATAGACCTACCCTTGTCTTAATCTCTTAATTGTTTAAGTATACCACACTCTAATATTTTAGTATTGAGTTATGTTGAGGCGGAGATGGATTCCTTGGGCTTCTTTTGGACATTGTTGTTAGAGGTTTTTGTTTTATAGGTCTTAAGTCTCTAACCTTAGCTGGGTTTATGTCACACTCTTTCTTCTAATGCTATAAATATTTGCCACAGAGGCCATGTTTTAATAGGTCAATGACTATCCTCTTTGTATTATATGTTTCCTTCATGAGTAAGTTTTCTCTCCATGGGGTTATATCCCCTTGTCGTCTCGATTTCTTGGTTGATGGTATCTTATGGATTTACAAGTTTATTTTTGAAACTCTCGCTTTATTATATAAGCGAACCTAATTTGATTTTAAACCATAATAATTTTTTTTCCCCTCATGCTGATCTAAAAGTCCTTGAATTCGTAAAAGAAAATTTATAACTTCTTAATGTGTGGCTTCATCATATATCTTATCAATACTTTTGGAGAAGTACCTGTAATGCATTGATGATGCAAATAACTTTTGGTAAAACTCTTGTAAATTTGGTGTGTTCCACTTTGGTTAATGACTTATTGTTCCTATGAATTGAATAATGTGATAATCTTGGCTCTTCCTACTCATTAAAATCCATTTTTTAATGTAATGAACTTGAGAATATTAGCACTCAAATTGAAGGTCTTGGACTTTTAAAACTTAATAAGTAAGGTGGACATTACGTAAAATGGATCCTTACTTCAACCTCGCGATTAAAAGAAGAAATAAAACTATGTGAAAAATAACAAGATGTTTTTTTACTTCCTTATAAGTAGAATAAATAAATATGTCGCATATACAACATGGCAAGATCTCACGTCGATAGTGGAGATGACCTAAATGACATGAGATAGGGGATATCATAATAAAAGGAATGCGGTAATTAAGAAAACTTATAAGAAATGTGCTTAATGAATGTAACTACAATTGGTTGTTTTATAATTTATGTTATAGCACAAGTAATTTGATGACATCCAACACAAGTAAAATGTGTAAATAAGCAACCTTGGTTTTATAAATTGATTTTGGATTCCCTAAAATTTATGAAGGACAAAATCTTAAAGTTGAACTAATTGAAAGGTTCCTTGAAACTACCGGGAGACTATTTAATCTCTCTTTGGCATAAGATTTTGGGGTGTGATGTGGTTGATTACTTTCCATACATACCCTTTTTATATCAAACAATAAACATAATTAAAAATTTATAAAACAAGTATATGCTAGGTCATTTTTGGACCTCTCTTTCAGCTGGTGCAAAGTTTTAGAAGTACATAAAGGTTTTATCCTTTTGTTAGCATTATATAATAGATATGATAATATTTATGGACCTTACATCCCATCATGCCAAAGGTTGAAACTATTTGAACCATTAGGTTTGTCTTCCTATCCCGATCGATGAAACACCTTGTTGACAGTGATGTGTTCTAGTTGCGTTATACTCCCTTGAGTATACATGTGTGTGATTTTCCCATTGTAGGAGTATTTTAGGACGACGTACCCTTGTTACATCTTAGCGAGACAAGTGTATGAATTGTGGTCTTTTAGGAGTGAATCTATATCTCTATTCTTAAGAATGGCACCCTCCTTTTGTTTGGAATATATCATTGATGAACTAGACTTATTGACAAGATTAGGAAACATATGTTAAGGATATTAAGGAATTTTTGAAATTCTCCTTTCTTTTTGGGAAACCATGATGTTTTCCTCCTTTTCCTCTGGGCAGAGAAAGTCTAGGTTTAATTCGTAAGTTCTTATTGGAATTTTGGTGTGATGCTCTAGTAATTTTTTAATTGGATCACTCTTGTTGCCTATTTTCTCCAAGCTCCCTTTAGTGTTCTATTGTTTCATGATGTTTACCATGTGATAGTTGTATGACTCTATTGAGATTGTGCGGGATTTAAATTAAAAAATGTGTTGTGTTATATAGAGTTATTGGTGTCTTTTGTGTTGATATGTTCATATGGGCAAAAATTTCTTATCATTCAAGTGGAAATATTATCTAAGTGTTTGAAGTTTCTAAATCGGGATTAGGGTTTGTATAATTCATATTTGAGTACAATTTCAAGTTATAGAAACCTTATGGTCAAGATTATATTAGAATTACAATGAAGACTAAATTAAATCGTTTTTGAATTATATGAATTTCTTATGAGAAATAATCTACATCTACACAAACGATTTTGTTAAATTTTTGTGTTTCCTTGATTGTTGAACCTCGTCTTTTGTGGGTCCGCATTTACTAAACCTATGATTAGGTGTGTTTTCTCGTACACAATTGAAGCTTGTGATTGGTATTTGGTAACTTTGTCTAGAATAATGAACATTGAATTATAACCCAACCTAAATGGAGGTTTTATCCTTCCCTTTTATCATGTGTTACACCCATGTGTGACTATATGGACACCTTATGTGCATAACACTTCATGTTCTTCATTGACCTTGTTTTTTATTTATTAGGTTTCCATCGAAAATTTCCTATTTAGATGTCTATGTTATAACTTGGTTAACCTCGTAGAGATTATTTGGAAAGTTTATATGTTTGTTTCCTTACTTCTTTTCTGTGACTTCCAAGAGGAAGTCAAATCTAAGGGGAGGGGATGTAATGCCTTCCCCTCTTTGACACTGATTATACCATGATCTTGATTTTGGTTGATTAGAGACATGGACCTTAGTATTATATTTTAGTTAGCATGTTGTTAAGATACGAGGGACATCATGATTACTATTGTGTTCTGATTTTTACTTTGGACTGTATGGATGTATTGTGGACCTTGATGGACATTTAAGGATATGATGATGATCTAGAATGGTTACTTTGTTATATATTGACATTTGGATTCTTGATGTATTGAGTATATTTGAAGTATTGGACTAACCATGTGGTCTCATTGATTTTTTGAATTGCTAACAATATGATGGTATTAGGAATTGATAATATGTTGTTAAGAATATATACTAGTTAGGAGTTATAGTAGATATATGAAATTTCATGGTTATTGTAGAATGTGAATTGGATTAGTAAATTATTTACTAGAGTAGAATTGAAATGTTAAGTGATTTCAAATAATTGATAAAAAATCTTAAATTTTATGATAATCATTTTGCTACGTTATCCGAAGATGTTAATTGATAAATATATGTGTGTATTGTATTACTTGATGTATATTGAGGATTGTATTATGGATGTCTTATGTGCATTGATTTCCATGACATATTGATATGGACTTGAGGTTAGAAAGGTATTATTATTTGTGATTGCAAGAAAATTATATCATTATACTCTGAAATGGGATAAGGGACCAGCCACAAAATAATGTCGATGTTTTGCAACATGGAAAAATTTGGGAACTTGTGTATAATGTATATATGGTGTGATTGCAAGCTTACTTAGGAGGTTTCCCATGGGGGTGACCTCACATGTGTGGCCATAAGGTGTAATTTTTCCTTTATTTTAATGTTTTATATTTTATTTTTGGATTATGTATTTAATTATTGGGAAAATTTAGTTACTTTATTAACACTTGTTAATGTGTCTTTATTATCTAATCTAACCTAAAATTTAAACAACACAGAAGAGGTGACATTTGGGTAATATATAGAGTAGATATTCATTGACTTGTGCTTGATGTGGAATTAATTAATTACATTTACGTGGTGTTCACTCTTCTTCCCTTCCCAAAATCGTATTTTTCCTTGTAGGCCACTATTTGAGACTTGCATGAGACAAGTAAACCTTGTCCTTTACATCTCAAATTAACCCACCTACCATACTTATGAAGCATGGAGCTTATTTTGACCTTTTCTATACATTAATGAGTGTAAAGAGAAAATAAAATCACCTTTCTAATTACCACATTTAATTTTTCCGTGAAAGGTATGGAGAGCATGTTGGAGTGTAATGTGTGCATGTCATAAGTCTTACATGTTCATTTAATTACTTTGGGTTTTGTGTGTTGACTTGTGAGTTAGAATGGAGGGATGATGAAGTGGCATCATACATGGAGCCACCTCATCATCTTCACCTCCTTTTTCTATTTATTGAATGAATTTAATGGATTTTGCGTTACTTGTCTCCATTTTTTCTCTTGCAATTTTAAAAATTTGATCTTGAGTTACATACTTGAACTTTTTGGAGTGGAATTTGTATTGTGCTTTGTTTGAACATGTTTAATTCTTGTTAGAGTCAAGTGTTTTGGGAATATTAATGGAGAGATAGGATATCAACTTTGGTTATTTCCTTTTATGAAAATAGATGTGAAATTTGTGATTGTATGAGTATTTACATGAGTGTGTTGAATGTGATGTATTGTGGTTGGGTATTTTTCCTTAAGAAGGGTGTGGGAGATGGATTTATGGAACCATTGGGGAGGGAAAAGGGAGTTATAAGGTATGAATTTTGGAGGGAGTGTGAGTATGAGTTTCATCTATGGGGAATGAAAAGGAAACATGGACATATTTTTACATATTTACAATGGGAAAGATAAGGATGTATTCGAGTGTTTTGTTATGCACATGGAGGATTTTCGGTGAAAATCCTATATCAATTTGGAGGAAAAAGGAGGTGGTTCCCATATTCCTTTCTCCTTTTGGCTTGTTTTCAGGCCTATGCGTTGTTCAAAAATTGTGAAATTTGTTTGAGTGTGTTTATTTGATGTGTTGTATATTGCATGTTTTGTGGAAGCGTTTTTGTAAAGTTTTCAAAGTTGTATGACACACATCATTGTTATATGCGTGGGTCTCATGGGCCAATAAGGATGATGGATTCTCCCGTGAATTGATTATAGGTTGGGAAGAGAGCGTCGCCTACTCCCCTTTCTTTGTATTGAGATATAGATTGGAGAAGATGGAAGAGTGCTAAGTGGAAGCTATGATGCTGGAAGATGGAATTGATATGGACAAATTGTATTTGATCCCATGAAAGAATCCTATTTTGTGAATTTATCCATGTTTCTTGCACTTAAATTGGAAGGCTTGTAGTTTTTGTATTTTAAATGTATGTATTTGTGAGGAGATTATAGAGGAGAATAAATAGACATTGAATATCTCTTAATCACCTTATTTAATCAAGCACATAAAATAATTATAGGGATGTGTATAAATAATACTCCCGAATGGATGGAGTTACTCCCTAGAATGAATGGAGTTATTACTAACAATAAGAAATAATAATGGAATAAACACAACAAATGGCCTAATAATAAAATACTACGTAGAATATGCTAACATTCCCCCATTATAACATTATTCTTACAATTTATGTGACCCCCGAGAAGTTCAAATTTCACTTTTCCAAGATATTTGATGAGACAACATACCTTTTTATGATGTTTTCATTAACAAATATTTCAGGTTGGTGTTATCTCTCGAAAGTGCACCCTATAGAGAGATGGCTCCAGGTTTTCTAAGCTTGCACAAATGATCTCTCTCTTTCATAGATACAATGGAAACACCTCAGTGTCAGTGGGTATACCTAATTCGAGGTGAGTCTCTAAAGTATCAAGGCCGCCGTTCCTTATTGGTGTATCCTAAACTACTTTCGGGAGTTTGAGAGTAAAAGATGACCGTAGAATGATTAAAACTAAGGTGATACACAAAATTTGTGTGAGGGATTTGACCGAGTATATGCACACCCGATTTGTGAAGGATTCTTGATGCACGAGCCAATATTTTTTTCGAGAATATATTAGGGAAAAACACTTGATTGTATCGAGGAGGATCATAATAGTACTAATAAGTTAACATGCAAATTAAAAATTAAACAAAGGATTGAAATTTGCAGCAGGGTAAGGTGGTTGATTAGGGATTTTGCATTCACAAGATTGATCTAACATACAGAAGACTGCAAAATAACTTGGAAAGGTAGAAAACACTTCACACTCGAGGGAAAAAATGGTAAAATTTGCTTTAGTACTCGTATATAAAAATTCCTCTAAGAAGAATCCATGTGCTTTGCAAAGGCACACAATATATAGCAAAATAAATTTCAACCCATCATAAAAATAGCCTAAGGCTTGTACTCACCCATGCATCATAATTTTATCCTTTATTTAATAAAAAATAAAGGGATAAAATAATACAAACTAGAGCATGCAGTTAAATATAGGCATTAATGGCATTAAATACAATACAAGAAACTCAAAGCTGTCGTTATTTTTTAAAGAAAAGAATGGGTGAATAATTTGCTAGTAATAAAATTACTTTCTGGGCAAGTCTCCCTCCATGAGCATGCAAATTTGTCTTCTTCTCTAATCTTTCTTCTTGTGAAGCATGCAAAAATACAACTCTCTGTTTGTGAGTAAATAATTACAATACTTGCAAAATTTGCAAAAATAATTCATCCACTGTGGAGACCATTAGGAGCACATGTGTAATCATAATCAACTCTTATTTTCTGGAAAAATAAGGTAATAATTCTTCAAAAGGTTTCTTGCATCTGATGTTGACCTCTGCTCTATTCTTGTGATCACATGAAAAATGCACTCCAATTCATGTACAATCTATCACCATCCATGGGGGCCACTTGTGGTTGTGAACTCTTGTCTTCATTGGGTTGGCCACCTTTGTGGACTTAGCATATTAACATGGTTCTTGATATGAGATGAGGGGACCACCTTTGATAACATACATGGCTCTTATAATATTTGTCCACTTTTCACTATTGTTTCTTTGTTGGCTTTTGTATTTGAAAGGACCCAATGATTATACCTAAAAGACTCACCTTTTCGGTGATCATGCCAGCATGTATGGTCGATTTGCATTTTATTCAAGTTGGACTATGATTTTAGACTTATAAAATTCATGGAAATGATTATTTGTTTGGTGACGTGGGCTGGCCCCTTCCCCACGGTGACTCACCCCTCCATGCATTTTGTCGGTGGCAATTTGACCTGTGTTGAGTTTGCTTTGATATTGATGATGGAAACCGGGACATTGATCTCTGTACCTATGAATTCAATGTCATCGATCTCTTACCCGTGATTAGGGTTTAGGCTTTGCATTTAAAATGGTTGGTGGGGACTAACTATGGTTGGTTGCTTTGAATTCGGTGAATGATCACCGGCCGTTGATCTTCATACCTAGTTGTGTCTTGATCGTTGATGATTGATCATTGGTTAGGGTTTGTTGACTCCACTCTCGAGTTAGCTATAGTTAAGTTGATTTGAGCCATTTGCGACCATTACATTTGATCTTTTAGCTCTCGGGTGAAGCCCTAGAAAATTGTTTGTGGCCGCCATGGTTGATCACTTCGAGCTCGGCTCTGTTTATCTTTGGCCATTGCATGGTTGTGAGGGTTTTTATCCTGACTACTGTGAAGTTCTTTTTCACAATGGCCACCCTTTTCCTTCATGAAGCTTGACCTTTTCTCAGCTCTGTTGCATTTTATTTCTTCTTCTTACTATTCAAGCTCTCCAAGAGAGGTGATTTTCGATGCTACCGCCATTATTGAAATGTCTTTGGAGCTCAGATTTTGTCAGTATTAGGTTGCCTCTCCTGTTACGGTTCGTACCACCATTCACGTAAGATAAGAACTCAGTATATTTGTTTGTCTTTGGTCACCAAATCTTTGCATTTGATTCTCGGTGATTTTCTAAGTTCCTTGATGATTTCAAGTTGAAACCCGTGTTACGTTACTCTTTTTTGCTGAAACTTGATGATTTCTTAGGGTTGTTTGTATGGTCTCTAGAGAATATATTTCCTAGTCGTTTCTCTTTATTTCCACTTCGAATACCCATATCAATTTTCTGAGTTGAACATACAAAACTCAATAATATTTCAAAGAAAATAAGGCTTTCATAGCCATTAGCTTGGATTCTGTGTGATTTTGTGGCTCGGTCTTAGTTGACTTTGTTCTGAACTTTGATGCATTCTATGAACGGACTATGATTTACTTTTGATCTCTTTTATAACAACCTGAAATGGGTATTAATCATTCGATTGAAAAGTATCAGATTTTCAAGGAATTTTAACTTAGGTAGTTGTATTTTCTGATTTGTGCATATTCTTCCTTTCATTCCAGATCTGAATGTTTTTTCAATTTGGGTATTCTTATCTCATTGTAGAGGGTTGTATATTTTCCTCATTTTATTGTATCGGCCATTAAGTAATTTTCTTCTACATCTTTTGGCCTTCTGAGTCTTTGAGAATCTATAGCTCCTTTACGAGTTTTCTGAGTGGGAGGATTTTGGATGTTTTCCGTCATTTTATAGACTTCAAGCTTGGAACTATATTATCCTTTGACCTCATGCGACTCTCTACGAATGTGAACACTTTGTTTTTGAGGTTCTTTTCTTTTCCTTGAGTTCCTATAACCCTAATTTAAGGTAAATATCTGATTCCATCAATATCATGATAGCTTAGAGTTAAATATATTGTGTTTGACTTTACTTCTGAAAGATCTCTGGGTAGATGTAGAATTTAGTTTCATCCCTCTTCTGATAGTTTTGTTTCATTATCAACACCATTGTTGAAATATGAAACTCATCCACTATGTGTATCAGTTTGCTTCTTTGAAAAATAGATTTTGTATATTATTTCAGGTCTATTATGAAATTCTTGGCTTGATTTTTATATTCTAGAAAATCAATTCTGTTGTAATTCATTGTTCAATATCAACTTGATCCTTTGATAATTGTGTAGCACTCCTTTGAGTGCATACTAATTTAATCCTTCTCCAATCTGAGGTCACTTGAAAACTGAAATTCCTTTCGAGATGAGTGTTATAATGAAATTGGTTTCTCGTTATTTTTGGAATTTTCATTTCAAAATAATAGTTGTAACCATTAATCATTTTGAGATCGTAATGAAATTTTGTATTGGCTAATAGCCCCATTTTAACACCAATAATAACCTATTGAAAAGTTGTATGTTTATAGTGATGTACTCTTTCTTTTGTGAATGAAATCCACTTGTATTTAGAAATTTAGAAAATTTCATTTCATTATGATATTTAGAGTATCTCTGAAATTGATCTCTTTCATACTATTGAAGTTGTAGTTCCATTTCTTTTTTGTGATTCTTTTCCTTGTATAAATAGTTGTACTTCTTTGATATGACAACATATCTGTAATTCATATTTCCTTTATTTGAAAACTGGAATTCATACAAAGGATGTACTCTGTAAAATTACTTCAAATTTCATATTATCAAGCTATTAAGTTATAGTGAATGCTCTAAGTACTTCAAAATGATGACCGAGAGTGCATTTCATTTTATTTTCTGCATTGTATACTATATTTCCTTTCATTACAACTCTGATATGTATGCTAAAAAATCTGAAATGTTGATTTTATAAGGCGAAGTCTTGGCAAAATTTTTTCAGAATCTTTTCCTTAATGCATTTTCAGAAATAGTAGTTATATATTCTGATCCAATATAATGAAAGTAACACTTTTCATGCTAAACTGATATAGCAATTGAGAACTAAAAACATGATAGTTGTTTCTTTTGATCATGTAAAGCTTTTCTCGCTTTCGTATCACTTATTTGATTTGCATAGTTCTTTTAAAGAATGTAGTAATTGAAACAACATGATGAAAAGTTGTAAATGTCCATTGTACATGGTGAAGCTCTATCAAAATTTCCCTAGAATCTTCTCTCTCATCCTTTTTCAGCTGTAATCCCTTTTACTTTTAGCTTTAGCTTCTTGAAATTTGATTCTCCCTCTTCTTTGCAAACTGAAAATTGTACTTGTATCTTCCATTATCTATTCTGAGATCTAACCTCTTCCATTTGCAGAATGTTTGCTGAACTTTGAGTTGCACTCTTCCTTCTTCTTAGCATGTACTTATGACTTATTTATTTCTCTCTTTGGCTGCAACCTGTACCTAAACACTTAGGAAAATAGTTAGGAAATATTTAGGATTTTTGGCCTCTCTTATGTCCATGTTTTCTTCTTTCTTTTACTTTCTTCTTTCTGAGCGAAAAACATACATGCAGTTTGTCGTTCAAGTAGAATACATCTCTTTCTTAAGGGAAGATTCATATGCACGAAGTAGGATAGTGTAGGAATATGGATTAACCCTAAGCTCTTTATTGATGATTTCATTATTTTGCCTTTTAGGTACCATGCCTTGAGGATGAAAGGAGATGGCAAGGATAACCTTTACACGATGAATAATATACAAGGAAATGATGGGTTAACCCTCATACTCCTTTGCTTTCTCTTTCATGCATATGTATCTTTCTTTTCAGTAGTTGTACTTTACTTTTCAGTTACATCCCACGGCTTGTGTGGGAAACATTTGACTCTCCTTGTGAATAAAGCATTGAATTCTGTAAATGAGTTGTATATCTCTTTCTGTATTTCTTCTTTCTGTATGGATTGTATAATGAAATAAACAACTCAGTAACATAATTGAATGTCTTAATCATGAAGGAAAGAACATTGAATAGAAATTGTAACATTAAGTAATGAACTCTATTTTCTTGTGATCTATACTTATGTTTGTTGTTCCAAAACTTTACATTTCACCTACTCTGCAATTGGATGTTCTCATCGAGAAAAAAACAATTTCCTTCGGGCTTGTGTTCTTTTGCTGAGGATGGTCATGAAATTGTAGACTATGTGATCTATTATGTTTTGTAACAACACACATAGTTACAAATTTCATGTAATCTTTTAAAACAAATCAGCAGTAATGACATAATCTTATGTGATCTCCCCTAGCTTAGGTATACTTCACCAATGCTATCCATCGTAACAAAGTTTTGAGTTGCCAATTTTTGCACAAGTGCAAAAATTGTCAACATTTAGGATGATCCTATGGGGAAAGCTTCCTCGTAACTTATATACCAAAGGCCTTTTCTTGTCCATTAGGCATGTAGTTCAAAGCATATAACCAAAATCTACCTTTTCGAAAGGTCCAACCCTTCCAAAACAAACTAAAGCTGGGAAAGGATCTGGTAAACTAGATCACGTGTATGAATGCACTTATTGAATTGAAAAATGATGCAATGTGTAGAAATTGTACTTATTGAAGGCAAATCCTACTCTAACAATCACTGTAATATTTTCAATAACAGTGTAACTTGAGAAACATACCATTCATAGGAATGGGAAGTTCCTCTCCATTCAGCTTCGAAAGTAGAAAAGTGTTGTGTTCCTTGCAAGATGAAATCATGTAAGGACCACTCTAGAGTGTATCAAACTTTGAGTGTCTTCCTAGCTTTACACATCATCATCCCACTTTAACACAATATCTCCTTCATGAAGACTTTGAATTTGGCTTTCTTGTCAAAAGTCTTCTTATTTGTTTCTGATTCTTTTCCATATTTAAATAAGCTTGATCTCTCAACTCTTGTAATTCCATTAACTCTTAATAACAAACCAACAATGGTTCATTCTCAAGTAACTCCATTTGATGCAACAAATATAATGTGGGTAACTCTACTAAATAGGCATTCTTGCTTCTTTTCTATACACAAGCTTGTATGGTGAATTGCCAACTAATATTTTAGGAGTCACTCTATTATCCCAAAGTGCGGAATTCAACATCAGATGTCAAGCTCTTTGATTATCTTTGAGTGTTATTCTAATGATTCTTAACAGATTTTTGTTAGTACTTTAAGCTAAACCATTACCTTGTGGGTAAAAATTAGATGAAGAACTTAGATATATTCCATGTCCGATAGCCTAATCATACCTTTGCACAAAGGAATGCTAAAGCATTATCTCGATATGATATTTGCTAGAACACCAAATCAGCAAACTATTCCTTCATAAAAGGATAGTATCAAAGCTTCATTACCATATTTAAAGGCTATTGCTTCAGTCCATCATGTCAAATAATCTATAGCAGTTAAGATCCAATTATGTCCTTGTGATGAAGGTAGGTTTATCATGCTAATAAAATCAAGACCCCACTACATAAAAGGATGATCAGCTGAAATAGGCTGCAAAGGCAAAGAAGCAAGACATTTTTTTCTAACAAAGAAAGCACATTTCTTAAAATTTCTAATCCATTCAAAACACTCTTTGAATATGGTAGGCCAATAGTAACCTGCTTTCATAATTTTTAAAGTTGTAGTACGTGCTGAGAAGTGACCTCCTGTGGGTTCTTCATGGAATTATGATAATATTTTTAGAATTTTATTGTAATCAACACATCGCAGCAAGATCCCATTTATATCCCTTTTGAACAATACACCATCAATGAAAAGATAAGGAATATCTTGTAATCTGAAATATCTTCATTTATTCTTATCCATACCTTCCGGATAGGTGCCATGCTATAAGTAGTTAACCAAATCAGTCATCCACCTTGATTCTTGGATCTCTTGAGCAAGTTCAGGTTGCTGATTTTCTGGTTGGACCATGATATTTGATTGTTGATATGTAATTTCAGCATGTTGTTCTGAATCTTTAGGTTCTACAACTTACTTGTTTTTCCATATCAGCAATTAGATGCTCACATAAACCTTTACCTCGAACTATCTTAGTAACCCGGATATCAACATCATATTCCATAACCTTCATTATCCAGTCTTCTCTTTTCTCATTCAATTCTTTATTTAACAGGAAAGTTTTCACACTTGAATGAGAAACAAGAATGTGAATTTTATTGTTTGAAAGCATGTACTTAAAATTCTTTAGTCCTCTGACTACTGAAAGTACTTATTTTTTAAGAAATGTGTACCTTGTTTCCTAATCATGCAAACTCTGTCCAAAGAAAGCAATTCACTGCTTAATATTCTCATCATTAACTGGAGTCAAAATAGCTAAGATTGTTTCAGCTCTTGTAAGTGCATACATTGTAAAATATTTATCAAAATTTGATTTGCAAGAGTAGGATCCTAAGAGATAGCTGATTTTATTGCTTCAAAACCTTCCCTTCCTTCGCTGGTCCAAGAGAAATTTTTCTCTTTCTTTAACATAGTTGTTAATGGTTTAACCAATGCTACAAAATCTTGAAAAACTCTTCTAACAAAGTTGATTTTTCTAAGAAAACTTTGCAATTCCTTCTTATGATGAGGCAATGATAGTTGTGATATAGCTTCGATTCTGAAAGGATCAATTGCTAAACCTTGATTAGAAATAATATGGAAAATTAAATTTACCTTGATGTACTAAAAATATTGACTTCTTGGGACTCAAAGATATTCCAAACTATGTGCATATTTGAAAAGTATGCCTTAAATGCATTAGATGTTCTTCATAATCTTTTGAAAATATAGTCACATCATCTAAATAAACAAGGATGCATTTATTTAATAATCTACAAAAATCCATGTCCATTGCATGTTGAAATATTGCACCAGCATTTGAAAGACCAAAAGACATTCTTTTGTAAGTATAGGTACCCCACTTGGTGGTAAAAGATGTTTTGTGTCAATCTTTTTCTTACACTAAAATCCGATAATAGCCGATGTAACCATTTAGAAGAGATAGTCTATCTGAACCTGAGACTGTTCTCAAAATCTGATCCATATTTGGAAGTGGGTAATGATTTTTTAATGAAGCTTTATTAAGATCTTTGAAATCTACACATAGTCTGATTTCACCATTCTTCTTCATAACAGGAACAAGATTGAATACCTAAATTGAATGCTTATCTAGAAAGATAATACTTGATTCAATCAACTTGGATAACTCTTTCCTCATCAGAGGTTCTATTTTTGGATTTATAGGCCTCTGTTTCTATCTTACAGGCTTAACATTTGTATGTAACTCGATAGTATGTTATGCTAAACTAGGATCAAACCCTTTCAGTTCTTGGTATTTCCAAGAAAAACATCCTTAAACTCTTTGCAAAGATTAATAAATGACTACTTTTTGGTTAAGGAACATACCTTTCCAAGAAGTAAATTTTTCCTTCATCAATTGAAATCTCTTCATAATTATCAGCATGTGTTGACAGCTTAGTTTTATCTTTTCTTAACTGATCATCAAGATGAATATGTCTTCCAAAGTGACAAGACCTTGAGGTAATTTATTTGTCTTTAGTTGGATAATCTGATCACCATATAAATGTTGTAACTTATCATGATTTACTGCAGAAAATTCAGCTTCTTGCTGCAAAAACCTATAGATTTGATCATCACTTTCAAAAAATTTCTAATTTGATTCGTTATCAGGTATAGAATTCCTAACAATTAGCTTAATGTGAGGCTAAATTTTATTGTTTTCATCTGTTTCAAAGACTTTGAAACTAGCACCAACTACTTTGCAAGTCTATCTGCATGCTTATTTTCAGCTTTAGGAATAGACTAACTATTAATATCTTCAAAATCTCCCATTAAGTCTGAAACTCTATGTCTATAAGACTTCATTAGTGGATTCTTAAAAACATTGGAGTTTTTAGTTGATTAATAACCAACTCAGAATCACCAAATATTTTTAATGTTTTGATACCTCTTTTTCTGGCCCAAAGTAAGCCATAAATTAATGCTTCATATTTAGCTACATTACAAATGCATGTAAATTAGAGACTCAAAGCTGAGAAATACCTTTCATTTGTTGAGGAAGTGAGCATTAAACCTACTCCCTATCCTTTCTTGTTTTTAGCTCCATCAAAATGAAGCTTCCAAATCCCTTCTGCTGAAATTTTTGTTTTAGACATCAAGGAAAGTGGTGTATTTTCTTCATGCATATAATACACACCAAAAAGATGTTCTTAATCTTCCTTAAACAGGATCATGAGCATGTTCTTCAACTCTCTTTTGAAAACATCATCATAAATAGGTTAGAATTACACCATCTAATTTTCTGGAATCTAGCCAATGGTCCTGACTATCTTTTCCATCAGGACCAATCGAGAGATAACCTCCTATTTTCACCATGAAATCTCTAGATAAGCACAAGCAATCGCTTCTTGGAAAGCATGTAACGTTACCTCTAAATTTTTTATTATACCAACTGTATTAGTTGCTACCCATCAAGTGCACTCATTGTCCACTACAAGCCTAATTTTTCTGCATGATTATCCACCATGCAATTATGAATTAAATGTTCTCTAATAATTAGTGATAAATGAAATGGTGGTGGTTTCTTAATGTCATGAGAATTTAGAACTTTATAAACCATCCACTTAACTTATTTAATATAGTATTTCTCAAACATTCCAAGGACAATGTCCATTTCGAACTTCCTTTTTGTTGTATTTCAAGAAATCAGAGCTTAACTAGTTCATGAGAAAGTAAATCTTGTTTTCTAGGAATATTTAGAGTGTCCCACATTGAGATGTTAACATTATGCTTTTTCATTACATCAATAATGTTAAAAGAAGTAACTGTCTTGGAGATAGAATCAACTGTTTTAGAGTAGGCCTTAGCAAAAATGAATTCTAGTTCAACTACCTTGGATATATGAGGTATAAACAGTCTTCTTGGATTAGGTTGTAGTTTTCTTTGATGAATTTTATCAACTAGGATACTTGCTGATATTTGAGGAACAACATGGTTATTAGTTGACTTTGGAGGTGTAGATGTTGTCTTGTCAGTGACAGTAGGCAAGATAGGCCTATTTTGTTGCTTTTGATTTTCAGCAGCCCTCTCTTGAGCCATAGTAGTCACTACAATGAAATCCTCCTTATTAAAACTGACTAAATTCTATTCAGGTGATTTTTTTCGAACGTGAGTTTTCTTGCTTCCCACCCTCCATTTGAGGCATAAACAATGTTTCATATGAGGTTATGCAAAACAAGATTCGAGATTCGAGAAAAGCATTTGGGCAAGTTACAGTTGAATGAGGTTGATTGCAAGGTTGACACCACTCTTTTGTAGCCATATTAATTGGAACTAAAGCATTAGAAGAACTAGGAGGGTTTGGGTCAAACTTTCTTTCTTTGCCGTAAGGCTGCCTATAATTCTAATTCTCTTGATAGGGTTGTCTATTTTTTTAATCATTTGTAGGGCCGATAAGGAACCTGGTAGGGTCTTCTAGGTAATGTAATTTTGTTCTCAATCGAATTCAATTTATTTCCCATAGTCTGCAAATATTTGAATACATCATCTAATGGAGCTACAATAGTGGGCTCTATGATTGTAATAGGCTGAGGAATAGGTGCTAAATCTACCAAAAAGGAATTTATGGTCTTGGCACCAATTTTCCAGCTTTAATAACACTATTTTCAGCTTGGATAGCTATATCATAAGCCACTGGGAGTGTCTCTCTACCCATTGAATGAATCATAGTTGAGATATCACTATTTAATGCTCTAAGATAATAAAGGAAAGCATGATTAACTTGAGGCTTGACACTTGCTAGAATTCTCTCCCAAGTTTTGGAAAAATGGATATTGAAACTCGAAATAAATTCATTTGGATCTATTTTAATAGTAGATAATTTTTTCGATGAGAGACAAATGATCTAAATTATCCTGGAACTGTGTCAGCAATTTTTCACCTAAATCATCCCAAGTTCTTATGCTACCAATTTCTATGTTTCTATACCATTGCAAGGATTTCCCTTTAAAATATGCAACTAAAAGTCTTAGAGCTATGTCTTCATGAGTGATATTATGGACTAGCACATAGGCCTTCAACATCTTTGATATGTTCAGCTAGTGTAACCTGATTTTCACCCGTGAATGATGGTAAACTTTTCATGGTAGCATTGGGAATATCATGATAAAGTTGAATTACTAAGAGGTTACTATTAGTAAGGGTCACAAAATTCTTAGGTGGTTGAAGGGCCATTGGAAAAAGCTGGGATATTGATAGAAAAATTGACACGTGGTAAAGGAATATTAGGAGGCTTACCAAAACCAGTTCTATTATAAGTCAAAGTATTACCAACTCTTCTCCTTCTTTCAGAATTCAAAAGTAAAGAAACAAAATCTGAAGGAATTCCTCTTATCGATGATCTTATAGTCACTTTAGGCATGGAACATGCTACAATACTAGTCTGAAATTAGCTTTATGGAGTCACCAAAAGATCATAAAATATTTAGAATAAATTAGCTGCAGTTTGCTCCCAAAAGTGAGTTTTAATTTGTTATAAATTTGTTATAGATATATTGTTGTAGATTTGAAACTCGTATTCAGATCTAATTCATTGTCCCACCAAGCATGCCAAAAATTGTTATCTCTTGAAATTTCCCACTATAGAGAGATGGATGCAAGTTTTCTAAGGTTGCACAAATGATCTCTCTCTTTTTGTAGATACAATGGAAACACCTCAGGTCTAAGGGTATACCTAATTCGAGGCGAGTCTCCGGTATCAAGGTCGGTTCCTTATTGGTGTATCCTAAACTACTTTCTAGGAGTTTAAGAGTAAAATATGACTATAAAATGATTAAAACTAAGGTGATACACCAAATTTGTGTGAGGGCTTTGACTGAGTATATGCACAACTGATTTGTGAAGGATTCTTGATGAACAAAGCCAATAGTTTTTTCTAGAATATCTAAGGACAAAACACTTGATTGTCTGCGAGGAGGATCACAACAATACTAATAATTTATTATACACATTAAAAATTAAACAGAAAGGATTGAAATTTGCAGCAGGGTAAGGTGGTTGATCAGGGAATTTTCATTCACAAGATTAATATAACATATAAAAGACTGCAAAATAACTTGGAAAGGCTGAAAACACTTCACACTCAGAGGAAAAACTAGAAAAAATTTCCTTCAGTACTCATATATCCAAAAGTCCTCCAAGAATAATCCATGTGCTTTACAAAGGCACACAATATATAGTAAAATAAATTTCACTCACTTCCTAAAAATAGCCTAAAGCTTGTACTCGCCCATGCATCCTAATTTTATCTTTGATTTATAAATAAATAAAGAGATAAAATAATACAAACTAGAGCATGTAGTTAAAAATAGGCATTAATGGCCTTAAATACAATACAGTCAAATTGTAGTTGACTATTCTATTTTTAAGAAAATAATGGGTGAATAATTTTATAATAATAAAATTTCTTGCTAGGAAAGTCTCCCACCATGAGCATGTAAATTTGTCTTCTTCTCTATTCTGACTTCTTGTGAAGCATACAAAAATACAACACTCTGCTTTTGAGTAAATAATTACAATACTTGCAATATTTGCAAAAATAATTCATCCATTGTGGGGACCATTAGGATCACATGTGTAATCATAATCAACTCTTATTTTCTTGAAAAATAAGGTAATAAATTTTAAAAAGGTTTCAAGCATCTGATGTTGACCTCTACTCTATTCTTGTGATCACCTCAAAAATGCACTCCAATTCATGTACAATCTATCACCATCCGTTTAGGCTACTTGTGGTTGTGAACTCTTGTCTTCATTGGGTTGGCCACCTTTGTGGACTTAGCATATTAACATGGTTCTTGATATGAATTGAGGGGACCACCTTTGATAACATACATGGCTCTTATAATATTCGGCCACTTTTGACTATTGTTTCTTTGTCGGCTTTTTTATTTTAAAGGACCCAATGATTATACCTAAAAGAATCACCTTTTCATTGGTCATGTAGCGAATGTATCAATGGATTTGAATTTTATTCAAGTTGGAATATGATTTTAGACTTATAAAAGTCATGGCAATGATTATTTTTTTGGTGACATGGACTGGCCCCTTCCCCACAGTCACTCACCCCTCTATGCATTCTATCAGTGGTAATTTGACCTTTGTTGAGTTTTCTTTGATATTGATGATGGAAACCAGGCCATTGAGATCTCTACTTATGAATTTGATGTCATCGATCTCTTACCCGTGATTAGGTTTAGGATTTGCATTTAAAATGGTTGGTGGGGACTAATTGTGGTTGGTTTCTTTGAATTCGGTGAACGATCACTTACCGTTGATCTTTGTACTGGATGTGTCTTGACCATCTATGATTGATCACTAGTTAGGGTTTGTTGACTCCACTCTTGAGCTGGATTTAGTTAAGTTGATTGGAGCCATTTGTGACCATTACATTTGATCTTTTAGCTCTCGAACGAAGCCCTAGAAAATTTTTATGGCCACCATGGTTGATCACTTTGAGATCGGCTTTGTTTATCTTTGTCCATTGCATGGTAGTGAGGGTTTTAATCCTGACCACTATGGAGTTATTTTTTCACCATGGCCACCCTTTTCCTTCATGAATCTTAGCCTTTTCTTAGCTCTGTTGCATTTTCTTTCTTGTTCTTACTGTTTGAGCTCTCCAAGAGAGGTGATTTTGATGCTACCGCCATTATTGAAATGTCTTTGGAGCTCAGATTTTTTCATTCTTTGGTCACCTCTCCTGTTATGGTTCATAGCACCATTCACGTAAGGTAAGGACTCGATATCTCTGTTTGTCTTTGGCCACCAAATCTTTGCATTTGATTCTCGGTGCTTTTCTGAGTTCCTTGATGATTTTGAGTTGAAACCCATGTTGTTTTCTCTTTTCTGCTGAAACTTGATGATTTCTTAGGGTTGTTTGTATGGTCTCTAGAGAATATATTTCCTAGTCATTTCTTTGTATTTCCACTTCGAATACCCGTATCAATTTTCTGAGTTGAACAAAAAAATCAATAATATTTCAAAGAAACTAAGGCTTTCACAGCCATTAGCTTGGATTCCTGTGTGATTTCGTGGCTCGATCTTGGTTGAATTTGTTATGAACCTGAATGCATTATATAAATGGCCTATGATTTGATTTTGATCTCTTTTATAACAACCCAAAATGGGTATTAATCATTTGATTGAAAAGTATCAGATTTTCAAGGAATTTTAAACCTGGTAGTTGTATTTTCTATTTGTGCATATTCTTCCTTTCATTCCAGATCTAATTTTTTTCTATTTAGGTATTATTATCTCCTATAGAGGATTGTATATTTTCTTCATTTTACTATATCGACCATTAAGTAATTTTCTTCTGCATCTTTCGGCCTTCTGAGTCTTTGAGAATCTGTAGCTCCTTTATGAGTTTTCTGAGTGGGAGGATTGTGGATGTTTTCCATCATTTTATAGACTTCAAGCTTGGAACTATATTATCCTTTGACCCATGTGAGTCTCTGAAATGTGAACACTTTGTTTTTGAGGTTCTTTTCTCTACCTTGAGTTCTTGTAACCCTACTTTTAAGGTAAATCTCTGATTCCATCAATTTCATGATAGCTTAGAGTTAAATATTATGTGTTTGACTTTACTTCCGAAAGATCTCTTAGTAGATGTAGAATTTAGTTTCATCCCTCTTCTGATAGTTTTGTTTCATTATGAACGCCATTGTTAAAATCTGAAACTCGGCCACTGTGTGTATTGGTTTACTTCTCTACAAAATATGTTTTGTATATTATTTCAGGTCTGTTTTGAAATTCTTGGCTTGATTTTTATATTCTAGAAAATCAATTTTGTTGTAATTCATTATTCAGGATCAACTTCATCCTTTGAGAATTATGTAGCACTCCTTTGAGCATACCTATTTTATCCTTCTCCAATCTGAGATCACTGGAAAACTAAAATTCCTTTTGAGATGAGTGTTTGAATGAAATTGGTTTTCATTATTATTGGAATATTTCATTTAAAATAATAGCTATAACCCATTAATCATTTTGAGAGAATAAATGAACTTTTATAGTTAGCTAATAGCCCCATTTTAACACCATTGATAACCCGTTGAAAATTTGTATGTTTATAGTGATGTACTCTTTCCTTTTTGAATTAAATCCACTATATTTAGAAATTCAGAACAATCTCATTTCATTATGAGATTTAGAGTTTCTCTTAAATTGATCTCTTTCATACTTTTGAAGTTATAGTTCCATTTCTTTTTGTGATTCTTTTCCTTACATAAATAGCTATACTTCTTTGATATGACAACATATATATAATTCATACTTATTTTATTTTAAAATTTGAATTCATATAATGGATGTACTATGTAAAATTACTTTAAATTTCATGTTATTCAACTAGTTAAGTTATAGTGAATGCTCTAAGTACTTCAAAATGATGACTGAGAGTGCAATCCATTTTATTTTCTGCATTTTATACTATATTTCCTTTCATTACAGCTCTGATATGTATGCTGAAAAATCTAAAATGTTGATTTTATAAGGAGAATCCCTGCAAAAAAATTCATAATCTTTTCCTTAATGCATTTTCAGAAATAGTAGTTATATATTCTGATCCAGGATATAGAAAGTAACACTTTTCATGCTGAATTGATATAGAAATTGAGAACTGAAAACATGATAGTTGTTTCTTTTGATCATGTAATGCTTTTCTTCTTTATGTATCACTTATTTGATTTGCATAGTTTTGTTAAAGCATGTAGTAGTTGAAACAACATGATGAAAAGTTGTAAATGTCCATTTTACATGGCAAAGCCCTGAAATATTTTCCCACAATCTTCTCTCTCATCCTATTTTAGCTGTAATCCCTTTTACTTTTAACTTTAGCTTCTTGAAATCTAATTCTCCCTCTTCTTTGCAAACTAAAAATGTACTTCGATCTTCCATTCTCTCTTCTGAGCTCTAACCTCTTCCATTTGCAGAATGTTTGCTCAACTTTGAGTTGCACTCTTCCTTCTTCTTAGCATGTACTTATGACTTATTTATTTCTCTCTTTGGCTACAACCTCTACGTGTGCACTTAGGAAAATAGTTAGGAAATATTTAGGATTTTTGGCCTCTCTTATGTCCATTTTTTCTTCTTTCTTTTACTTTCTTCTTTCTCAGTGAAAAAAATACATGAATTTTGTCCTTTAAGTAGAATACATCTCTTTCTTATTAGGGGAAGATTCATATGCACAAAGTAAGATAGTGTAGGAATATGGATTAACCTTAAGATCTTTATTGATGATTTCCTTATTTTTCTTTTCAGGTACCATGCCTTGAGGATGAAAGGAGTTGGCAAGAAGAACCTCTCATGATGAAAAAGAATATACAAGGAAATGATGGGTTAACCATCATACTCCTTTTCTTTCTCTTTCATGCATGTGTATATTTATTTTAGTAGATGTACTTTACTTTTCATTTACATCCCACGACTTGTGTGGGAAACATTTGATTCTCCTTGTGAATAAAAATTGAATTTTGTGAATGAGTTATATATCTCTTTTGCATTTCTTCTTTCTTTATGGATTGTATAATGAAATAAACAACTCAGTAACATAATTGAATGTCTTAATCATGAAGGAAAGAACATTGAATAGAAATTGTAACATTCAATAATGAACTTTGATTTTTTGTGATCTACACTTATGTTTATTGTTCCAAAACTTTACACTTCACCTACTATGCAATTTGATGTTTTCATCAAAACAACACAAATATCCTTTAGGGCTTGTGTTCTTTTGCTGAGGATGGTCATGAAATTGTAGACTATGTGATCTGTTATGTTTTGTAACAGCACACATAGTTATAGATTTCATGTAATCCTTTAAAACAAATCAGTAGTAATGACATAATCTGATGTGATCTCCCCTAGCTTAGGTATACTTCACCAATGCTATCCATCGTAACAAAGTTTCGAGTTGTCCATTTTTGCACAAGTGTAAAAATTGTCAACAGTTGGGTCATGTATACTTCTTCTTTCAGATCACCATTTAGGAAAGCACTCTTGACATCCATTTTCTGAAGTCGTCATCCAATTTGTGTTGCTAGTGTGAAAACAACTCTAATGGTCTTGATCTTCATAGTGGGTGTGAAGGTTTGTTTATACTTAATGCCCTTTTTCTTAGAATACCTTTTTGCTACAAGTTATGCTTTATGTTTTTCGATGGATCCATTTTCCTTATATTTTTCTTGAAAACTCATTTACAGCCTATGGGTTTCTTTCTTGTAGGAATATCGACAAGTTCCCATGTCCAATTTTTCTTGAGTGAGTCAATTTCTATATCCATGGCTTTCTTCAACTGAGGTTGAATGAGTGCTTCATGAACATTATCAAGATCGGATCTATTAATCGGTGAACTCATAAGTGTAAATTTTACCTCATTTCTTGTTTGACTCGTATGATGTATTTGGGAGTTTTTGCAATGTGAGTCTTTGATGGTGCTTTATAATCACTTCAGATGAGAACTTGACTACTTTTGAGAAGACATGTGTCATTTCGTGTGGATTGATGTGGAGTCACATTCTCTGAGTTCTATAAGGTGAACAAATAACTCTCCTTACAACATTTCTTTTCTTTGAGTAGTCTCTTCTAGCTAATCATCTCGATTCAAGAATATTTTAAGACCCTCACTTTTATTCTTAGGAAAAACAGCCACATCTTATGAAATTGGTCATCCATGAACAATTGGAAGTACTTATATCTTGAAAATGAATCAGGTAGTAGAAATTTAGATTGGTATGAACTACCTATAGATGCTTCTTGGCATGGAAGGTGCTTGCTTAAAATGGATCCCTATATTGTTCTCCTCCAAGACAACTAGGAAAGATTGGTAAGGAACTAGACAATTTGGGTAGTCCATGGACCATTACTTTTGAACTCATCTCGATGAAATGAACTAACCAACACGTTTGTATATCTAAAATTTCAGAGTGTTGTAGATTCAACTATTGATGCAAATAAAGCTATTACAGAAGATGAAATTATATCTAAAGAAATAACTTATCTTTTAGAAAATATCCAACAATAATCTAACCTTGTCATAAGATCAAGAAGGATTTAAATTTTAATTCCATTTTAGAAATATAAATTCTACCATTAGGTGACGATTCAAGAGCCGAGTCACTAAAAAAAGGTTTCTAGTCAAGTAAGGAACATATAGTACCTTTTTAAGTGTACATTTTTGTGGTCCCGGAGGAATGGTGACTTTTCATATCCCTTTTACAATGTACTCTTTATCATTTGCTATCCAAACCCGATCTCCATTTGGTTTTTCATTCAATAAATCATATAGTTTCTTATCACCTGATATATGATTACTTGCACCAGAGTCTATCAATCATCCTTTCCTCATGGTTTGTGAAGTTTGAGAGACTAGTACAAAGTTCTTACCACAATTGGTTCCTTCTAATATCTCCTCATCAGATTCATCATCTTGTTGAGTGGCATGGTGTCTCTTATGATTTATTAGGTGGGGAAGGTGTTTGGATATTTTAAAAGCATCACTCCTGTATGTGCTTTTTTGGCTCGAAGACCCTTGTTTCAAACCATTGAACTAGTAGTGATCAGTTACATGAGTGTTGGTTTTGTAAATGTGACACACCACCTCTTTTAATTTTGATCTTTCTATTATTGATTTAGTTTTTGTTGAGTTGGCTTCTCTAGGGGACCCTTCCGATTCTTTTGGCCATGGTATGGCTTTGAGAACAAGGCTTTATTTTGAGTCTCCTCTTGGGCTGAATTGATGGACTCTTCTTGCTATAGCAAGTTCAAAAGTTCTTTGCATGCCATTATTTGTTTAGATACATTCAGTGTCGTAACAAACAATTGGAATTGATAAGGGAGTGATCTTAAGGTGATCGAAATGAGAATTTTTTTGTCCACCATATCACCGAGCGCTAATAAATTCGATCGCAGCTCAACCACGCGACGTAAGAAATCTTCAAATTTCTCATCTAACCCCATAGAGAGGTTATGTAGATTTGACTAAAGATGGAGGATCTTAGTCTAATTTTTGACTTCATAAATGGTTGCCAACTTGTCTCGGGCCTCCTTTGGCTTCTCTTCCTTCCGAACATGTGGTTTCACATTTTCACTGATACTAAGCATTATAAACATCAAGGATTTGGCACTAGCCTCATTCTTCATTAATTCATCAGGGGCTATGGGATTGGTCACAGATCTAGTGATGATGCCCAATAATCCTTCAAATTGAAGGATCATCCGCATCTTCATTTTCCAGGCCACAAAATTTGGCCCTTTAACTAATTGAGCATCCGAGAGAAGAATTTTTGGTACAGACATTGTAAAAATAAATATTATTTATTGATTCCAAGAGATATTACAACTTTACTCACTGATGAGAAGTACCATCTCTTAGATTCTCACAATAATCGTGTGCTGATAAATGGTGACGCTTTGTGGGGATTTCATCTTCATCTTTCTAATTAGTGTCATACCCAGATTCTAGTTCTTCTCAAACTCTCTTTCCTTGATAGCTGACGTTGAAAAGAAAATACTCCAAGAGTCCTTTGTGAACTAGTTCATCAAAGACAAGGTTTCCATTATTAAGTAGATCATTACGGAGTGAAAATTACAACATGGAGCTTTCATAAGCTTTTGGATGATGTTTTGTGGCTTGGGAGTTAATGTTACGGCTTTTAGTAGTCTAGATCATGTCATTCACGCTTGTCATTCGGTGTGGCTTTAAGAGACTCCACGTTGGTTCTTCAAAAAAAAATCACACATTTCCTTGCACTTCCATCACCACGTAGTAGGTGTGAGTGACTCTCCACACGGCACATAGATGTTTACTTTTTATTTTAGCGTAGAAATTGGTAGATGTTTAGTTGTTCAGTATTAATTCCTCATGCAGGGAATTGATCTTCATCTGATTGGAGATTATAATACATCTCACATGGGTATACGCTGCATAAATTAGAAGAAAATAAGAACAATTTTGAATTTAGCCACCAATTGCCACGCAGTTCTTTGTTCTACCACACGTACAACCAAATTTCACACAGAGAATTGATATTACATTAGATTATAAATTGCAAATGTTCTGCACTAAAGACAGCTACACGTGTCCAAGAGACAGACTTCTTCATTTTTTTATTTCCTCCTAAAGTATTCATGTACGTAACTCTTTTTTCTTCTTCCACGTATAAGAAAATAATAGGATTAATTTTCCACGCAGGTCTTGGAGTCTCACCCCATGCAAGTTCAAATACTTTGTAGTCAAAACTATTATCCACACAATGCTTTGGAGAGAATGCAGGAATAAGTCTTCACACAGGGAATTGATGCATCCACGGATCGCTACTTTGACTCATTCACCAAAAGAAATTTGCTTCACCAAACTCCACATAGAGTGATGTAATTGATCTCTCGTTTTCACTCTGATACCAGATTGTGAGGAGCTTATAGAGGAGAATAAATAGAGATTGAATATATCTTACTTAGTCTTATTTAATCAGAATCATGTACAATATTTATAGGGACGTGTATAAACAAACAATGGATGGAGTTACTCGGAATGGATGGAGTTGTTACTAATAATAAGAGTGAATAATGGAATAAACAACAACTAGCCTAATAATAAAATACTACGTAGACTATGCCAACAATTTTTTAAATTCCATCTATCAAATTTATAATGTTATAGTTTATTATTTTTTCTAAGCTTTACACAAACTAAACAATAAAACTGGTAAATTATATTCAATCGAGATAGTTTATTCATTGATAGAGAGTTACATATATAGATCAATTAACCCCTACTATGGTGGAGTCAAACATGATATTCAATCCCTAAAATCTCTCAAACTTATCCCTAAGATATCTCTAGCTAATCTCTAGGATATCTCTCACACTCAAATAGCTACGTGAGTTGTTCTCACAACTCACCAATAATAAAACTATTACAACTATATTATTAATAAGAGTTCTATAAACTCATTATTAATAATATTACAATTTATTTAATAATGTTATATAATATTTTGGTAACACTCACTCCCCTATTGTTAACATTATTTAATCCCAATATACACTCCCTAATGTTGACATGGTGAAATAAAATTCACAAATTTATCTCTGCAGTATTCTCACCCATGTGGCATGCCCAACTTGGTTCGTGATCTTGATCAAAAGAAAATATCTCCCTTCCATGGTTTTAAACAAGTTTACCACAAACCTTGATGTGATATGAACCATCAACTATCCACCTCATGTGGTTTGCCGGATCTTCCACAAACCTTTTTAAGATCCACGAATTGACTTACATTGGTGCTTCGATCTTTTCAATGTTCGACATCAAGAGAAAATATAGGAAATATCACTCATGTATGAGATTAATTATTAAAATAGTTTAATAGGTATTATTCATCTATTCTTATTTTCAAAACATAAACACACAACTGAAAATGAAATCCCACAACACCATTGTGCGGCCTCGTTGCTTAGGGTCATCAAGAGGTTTTTGATTGACCTCCTTCCTCCATTGCCTCCATCCTCCATCATATCTTGTTTCTTTACTTATAAAATGTATCAATGAAGCTCATTAGTTTCCAAGACGTCGAGTTACATAAAAAATGCATCCATAAGGCAATTTTTTTAATACAAATTTTCATTTAATAGTCTGAATATGGATTGATCTTGAAAACACATCAATTAAGTCATGTCATTTTGAAGATGGATCGATACCCATGCCTCTCAAAAATTAATGTACCATCCGAATAACACCGAACACCTTTTCTGTGCACATTGGAATGGCTCAAACTAGTCACTTTCCTCCTTCCATTAACACATGAAAATGTTTGAGCATATGAATGGGTATATTAGAGAACTCTATTATAGGTAAAGAATCAATATGGATCGATACCAAATATTATTTTGGTTTGAGCTTTACACAAACTAAGCAAGAAAACTGGTAAACTGTATTCAATCGGGACACTTTATTAATTGACAGAGAGATACATATATAGATCAATTAACCCCTATAATGGTGAGTCAAACATGATATTCAATCCCTACAATCTCTCAAACTTATCCCTAAGATATCTCTAGTTAATCTCTAGGATATCTCTCACACTAAAATAACTACGTGAGTTGTTCTCACAACTCACCAATAATAAAACTATTACAACTATATTATTAATATGAGTTCTATAAACTCATTCTTAATAATATTACAATTTATTTAATAATGTTACACAATATTTTAGTAACATAGTTGAAAGGATAAACTTTCAAATTGCATTTTTGGAAAGGAAACCCTTCTAAATCTGAATTTTATTCAGGTTTTATTATGTGTTCAATTGAAAATAATGGTGTTCATGTGTGAATTAGTGAATAATGATTCTTTTTGTATTGTTGGAAAATTTGAAATTTAAAAGAAAAATTAGATAAAAGAGTTATTTAAGTGTGTTATTCTTTTTATTCTCCTAAAATAAATTGTGAAAAGGAATGAAGTTGGTTTTATAATAAAATTTCATAATTTTTTTGCAAATGATATTAGACCACCTATATCTCTTAATTCAATATTTATAAATTATTTTAATCGTATATGCCTTCGTAGCTTATTTTGTAATTAAATTGAATTAAAAAAATGTTCCTAGTATAATAAAACTATATATATATAACAATCTATAAATTAATGATATACATATCATATATTATACATAAACATATAATATATATATATATATATAATAAGAAATAAATTAATGATATACACGTCATGTTTATTTAACATAAATTCATTTTATTTAAAAAATCTTAAAAAAAAGAGACTACGACAGCCTTAAGGTGGAGTTTGGTTTATATGAAAAAACTTTATAAAAATAAAAGTGAATAAGCAAAGTATGTATGAAATAACAAAGAAATAAGAAGTTTTGTATATAGATTGGGCGGCTATGCCTTAACCAATGCAATTTTGGGTAGGGTGGTAGGGTGGGCAGTGCCTTCTCCTTCCACCCCATACAATGTAAACCAAAAGAAAATTAAATATTAACCCTAACACCATAAAAAATGTGGCCCCAACACCATTGACACTTAGGCTACTCCCTTAAACATGTGAATGCCAGATCTAGAATGAGGAAAAAAACAAGGGCAAATAAATGCTCACAAGTGGATCTTTGTGGGACCCATATTAGTTAAAAAAGAGAAACCACATTCTACAATCCTATGAGAAAACTAAAGAATGGAAGAAGAGTTCCTTCCATTTACAAAACCAAAACAAATTTTCTCCATAGTTTCTTCCCTTCGATCCATAGCCTCCTTCCTTAACTTGCAAAATGAAGCAAATAAATGAGTTTAGCATAAAAGATGGAAATAAAAGAAATTCGTAATGAAATTTAGGAAAATATAGATCCAATGGCCCAAATAGATAAATTATAATGGTTGAAAATAAACCCTACATCACTTAAAGGGGTGGCATTTTAGTGGGAAGGAAATTTAAATTAAGGGTATGGGTAATGGGTTGAATGGGGCCACTTAGTGGTTAGGTCAAGTTGTGACCTTTTGTGGTAGGGATTAATTAAGTAATTGTGCATAGTATTTATTAATGAATAAAAAGGGATTTGTAAATAATTAATAGTAAGTTTTAATTAAATATATTATATGGTTCATAGTTATTAAACCTTTGGGAAATACTCTATTAAAATAAGAAAATTTAATGAAAGGTTTTTAAACTATAAAGTATTTTGGGAAATAAATTAATAAAATTTAATTGTTATTTTAAATCCGATTATATTACGAAGATGTGGAAAACAATCATGAGTACTTAATCGACCTTAATAAATGGTTATAACCCTTTTTAATTAAAAAAAGAAGACCATAAATTCCCTAAGTATTTAATAAGGTTTTGGAGTGTCATTTTATGGGCATTACAATTCCTAAAGAGTGGGGAATCTCTTAAGACCTCTTTCTGTTGAAAATATAACTCTGTTAGGCCCCTATATTTATATATCTCCACATCTAATGGTCGAACCTATGTGGATGTGATCAACAACCCCCCTCACCCTCTACATAAGATATAGAAACAAGTGAGTGCAGATATAGTTGATTGGGCCTACTATCTTCCTATTAATCAAGTTCCATGTATTGAGCCAAATAAAAGGATCGATCCCTATCTATATATGGGAGGATCATATATCATATAAGTTATTTATGTAGTTGAAAAACACAATAATGTGGCATGTGAGGTAATTGGAGCTCAAGTCCACTTGTGCAACATATTTAAATTTTCCATAAGTTCTTTTATGAATACCATAACATTAATTCTTATGATAATCTCTAATAATTTACATATATTGATTTATATTTTTCCAAAAACAATCTTATAACAAAATTTTTATATATGATACAAAATACAAATTCTATGCAAAATACAAGATCTTAATCAATACATAAGGATGATTATACTTTTAATAAAGAAAATTGAGAATATTTTTGACTCGAAGGTTGCATTATAGATGGGATGTAGACATTTCAACTAGAAGAGGAGAGCATGGCCTTTTATAAGCAACATGAAAGCAATTCCACCACTTAACCATTGTTTTAGTGGTGATTTCAAAATTAATATTGCACATGAAATTTTCATTTAAATATTCAAATGTGGTGTGGTACCTTGGGGTGTCAATCACATCCCTTGAGGACTAGTGCATTGGACTCACCTTCGGGTTGTGCCAAGTCACTGGATCCTTTCAAATCAAAATTTTAAAGAGTTGAGATAAATGTGATACCTTAGTCATCCAAAATAAAAATCATTTACATTATGTACTATTTTTTATCTCATGAAATTATAGGGCTACTCCGATATCTTACGTATGTTAGCGGGGAGAGGATCAAAATAAAACTCATGACCTCGTCCTCAAAAAGTACCCACAACCATTACACCGCATTGATTTTTATCCCTTTTTTAACCATCGTTGGATAAATTTTGGGATACGAAATTGCGTGACATTTAGGTACAATGAAATTATGGTGCATATGCATTCATATAGTTTATTAAATGATCAATATGCTACTTTGTATTTGGTTTTAAAAAAATTGTAATACTTCAAATCCTATATTTCAATTCTTATTGATAAGGTTCTACTTTTCTTGTAATCCTTCCTTCTCATTAGAGTTATGGGCACTTTGGAAAACGAAATATGAATTTCAAGTAAATGAAGTAGGATTATTCATATTCTTGTCTAATAGTATGTGTTTATTTTTGTTCTTTTTATTTTATGATCCATTGAGTTTGATAGATATGATATATCTAGTACCATCCTACTTATAAGAGACAATAAAATAACGCATGTTTTGAAACATCACAATGATATATAGATGCAATCTTGTACTCTAACATTGAGTTATGTAATGATCAACCCATAACATGTATTCATTTCCTGAAATATGCACCATTACGTTGTAAGAACATAAACATGTCAATTTTAACTTTGAATTCATTCATACACTATGACTTGTGCACATGTATCAAAATCCTAGATGTCATATTATTGTTCCCATTACATGGCTTGTTATATTACACACTATGTTTATTCATCAATATGCCCACTTAAATTAACCCAAAGCAAAGAAATACTCTAAGGTATCTCACCTAGAACTCTAGATTAATTTCATGAATAACCTATATAGAATCGTATGCGGTCTCGAATCTTGCCATGCTATGGCATGGGATGACCGATATGACCTTATCAAGATTTTTTTGAGTTTATCTTCAATAATGGTGTCTATTTGGTACATATGTTTTCCAAATATACATATGAACAGTTTGATGATATTGCTCACACACCCTACATTTTTCTTCCCCATCTTTTCAAAGCATATACAATAGAAAATTTAGCATTTTTAGTTTACTAGATCAAAGTTTATTTGTCATATTATTATAAAGAATATTAGAATTAGCTAAATCTACAGTGTTCAAGATTTTTAAGGTACTCAAATTCAGTTAGAAAAACATTGAATTGTTATACATACTTAAATATTCCCAAAGAGTGGGTAATATGTAAAATCCTATTGTTGTTGAAACCTATACTCCAATCGGCCCCTATATCTATATATCTCTTGACAAGTAAGGGTAGAGCATGGATGCGATCAATGGGGCCCCTCATCCTATAGATAGAGATGTAGGAGAGAGTAAGTTTTGATATAGTTGATTATGTCCACTATCATCCCTATTAGTCAAGAACTATGTACATAGTAACAAATATCATGAGTCCACCCCTATCTATATATGGGAAGAGAGACATCAAATATTTATTTATGTTTTGAAAAAATACAATAATGTGGTGTGTGAGGGAATTGCATCTCAATTCCAGGGTTTGAAACATACTTAACCTCTCCATCAAGGTCTTCATGAATACCATAACATTAACATTTATGATAATATCGAATAAATTACATAGATTGATTTTTGTTCCTCATACCGGATATAGAAAATCTTAAGAGCCAATGGTTTGGCTAGAAATAAAATTTTTAAACTTGGAGGGTGGGATGGGAGAGCTAGGGTTTTGGATTGAGCAGGCGGTGAGAGCAAGCGATGTCAATGGAGCTGAGCAGTGGGAGCTGGTGAAGGAGCGTAATGAGGTGGTCCAACTAGATTTCCTCAGCCTTTGTCTAGCGAAACAGTGTATGGAGAGTTTGTTGCTTCGTTCTGGACCACTTGAGGACAGCTTGGTAAAAGGGATTTTTGAGGAAGCCAAGTGGTTCGTTGGGTTCCTCCTCAGCCAAGATGTGAAGGCCTTCTTGGCTTTCAAGAGGATTCTTGGTCCTGTTTCACTCAAACCTTTTCCGGTGGAGGAACTAGAGTCAACCTTTGTTTGAGGTTCTATTCTTGTTTCCATCATTCTCAAGTTGAGCCGACTCTAGAGCCCCTACCTAAAGAGACAACCCTGATTTCTCCGGTTCTTCCTTACGTGGAAGATCCCAAGATGGCGACAGAGGAGCATCAGTTTCCTGATCCATCGTTGGATCACTCTTATTCAGACCTTGCGCATATGGAGGGACATCTTGAGCCGCCTGGTTGTGTTTTGCCATGTGTTTCATCCAAGGCTAGTGGCTTTTTTAAGAAATAGTGAGATTGTTTTGGGGTTTGCCTTCTTCACTCTTTATGTCTTTTGGTTTTCGTTTTCTCTCAAGGACAAGACTGGAGAATGACAAGGTGCCTGGCAATGGTCGTGCTCTAGATCCATGGACTATTTTGGGGTTTGTTGGTTTTGTTTTCTTCCTTTTCAGGACGTGTCAGACATGGTTTCCCAAGCACCATATAAGAAAGCGTCCCATGTTTCTGCCCCCTTTTAGTACGATCTGATTATTGCCAACGACTGGGTATGCAAGTTTGACCCATTTCGTATTCTTGTGGTTCGTGGTTTTCACATGCTATGGTATTTTCTTGGATTTTATTTTGGTTCCTTGCTGTTGCGGGTGGTTGTGTGGTTATTAGGTTATTCAATATTGTTGGAGTAGTTCTGTGGCCTTTCATCATGGTGGGGTTAGGGTTTGTCCTTGGCTTCTATGGGTTTGCATCTATAGCCGTGTTTGGTTAGTACCGAGTTGTTTTCCCAGTCTCGTTTCGTTGTTTTTTGGTTCGTGTGTGGTTTCCTTCTTGGTTGGGCGGTGCTTTCTCTCGCCCTTTGGTTCTTGTGTGTTTATGGTAATGCATGAGGGGTGTGGTGGCTTTCGTCGTAGCATTTCCCGTTCAGGAAGCATTTCAGGTGTGTGTTTCATCCTTTGTCGTTGGTGTTTCGTTTATCCTCGGGTCTGCAATGTTAAAGGTCTTTAAACGTCTTTATCTATTGTAATGGGTGGGGTCCCACCAACCCCCCGGTTCATAGCTCCGGTCAAAATAGTTTAATAATAAAAATAAATTTAAAAAATAACATACAAGGCTTTGGGAAGCCTGATATTATGCATGTATTAACTATAGGCATGAGTTTGGCTTCAACTTATACAATTTTGTTAGAGTTATCAAGGTTGCTTTAATGTCGTCAGTCATATTTGGGTTTTCTTGTTTTGGTACGGTGCAAGGTTGTATATCTATGGGAATATGAGTTAGGCATAAAGTTTGGGTTTGTGCATGGAACCCTTTAAGAGGAGGTCGGATAAGCAACTTTCGTAAAGGGTTGAAATAACTACTGATAGGTATCAATCCTTCCGAATAGGATTTTTATTTCAGGCTCTCGACCATGAAGTACGCTCTTGAATAGAGTTCTGCTTCAACGGGTTTTTTGTTTTGTTATTTTGTAATTGGATAAGGCGTACGTAAACTACGAAATGAAAGCGTACTCTAGGGAACTTCTATAGAGGTGCCTAAATTTGGATCAACAAAGGTTTGGATATGGTGCCCAAATTTGTGGTGTGTAGGCGAGGATGGGTTCCCTTAGCATTTTAAGGCGTACAGTACCGTTCTTTGAGAGTGAAGCACGAGTTGGTTTTCGCTCACACTATTATCTCAAAATTTTTGTATACATACATGTATGAATATATATGCGTATATATGTATATGTGCATGTGTTTACATATGTATCTTTGTGTTTGATATATGCATGGTAATTTATAATGTAAACGGCACCAAAGTCGCGCATTCTAGCCTAAGTCAACGCATTCGAATTCGTGTTTGAATTCACGAAGATAAAATTAAGTAAAAAATCATCCCTAAAAAATCAACAATTAAATTAGTGATTAAATTTGACTACAAAAACTTTATATTTTTACAAATATAAAATAAAGATATTACTAAATACAAATATAATAAAAACTAATATATATATATATATATATATATATATATCAAATATAAATATATAATAATAATAAAAATTTAAAAGTATTATATATATAAAATACAAATATAAGAAAAACATTAAAATAAACTAAACTAAAATATAAATAAACTAAAATTGAAATATATTAAAAGCTATAATAAAACCTAATGTTAAATACATTCACAAATCTAAAGTTATATATTCTCACGAATCGTGAATGTTAAAACCTAATGTTAAATATATGGAAGGTTAAATATATTCACGAGCCTGGAAACGCTCTTTCGTTGGTCAATGCTCGATACAAAAAAACAGACTCAATAGGAACGGGAAAACACAGGTTAAATATATTGGCGACTTGGAAGGAAGCTTGAAATGGAACAAAAATGGAAGGAAAACACAGGCTCAGAAGGAAAACATAGATTTGCGACTGCAAACTACAATAAGAAGATTCGTGCCTGCAAACAAACCCTAGATGATGGCACGATTTCATGATAAACGATTTTTTTATAGACAGCAAATAAAACAAAATTTTCATATATGATACAAAATACAAAATCTATGCAAAATACAAGATATTAATCAATACGTGAGGATGCTTATAATTTTAAGAAAGAAAATTTAGAATATTTTCAATTCAAAAGCCTGCATTATAGATGGGATCTAGACATTGCAACTAAACAAGGAGCTCATAGCTTTTTATAAGCAACACGAGGGAATTCCACTACCTACCCATTTTCTAGTGATGATTTCAAAATTAATGGTGCACATGAAAATTTTTATTTACATATTCAAATGTGTTGCGGCACATTGGGATGTCATCCACATCCCCCAAGGACTAGTACGTTGGAATTTCCTTCAGGTTGTTCCAAGTCACTAGTTCCTTCCAAGATGAATCGTTAAAGAGTGGAGATATAATGTAATACCTCAATCATCAAAAAAATTCATTCATATTACGAATTATGTTTTCATTTCATGAAATTATAGTGCATATATTCAATCATATAGTTTTTCATAAGCTCAATCTACTATTTTGGTTTTAGAAAAGGTTCTTAATACTTCAAATACTACATTTGGATTCTTATTGTAATGCCCCATCCCTTTTTCTTCTTCGACGACCGTGTTGCCAAGAGTTTAACGTTGTTGTGCTCCTGATGATCCTTACTTGCTTCACCTTTTCGATTACCCTCAAGGAAAACTTCTCTTTCACGAATTCGATATTTGGTTGAAGGATGACTTGATGTTGTTGGGGCATGACCAACTAGAGGGAACACCTACATAATAATGATTATTCTTTCGAATTGTCGATTCTTTCTATTATTGTTTTGGTAAAGCTTATATGTTAGTCCTTGTTAATACGATTAATAAAGTATTATTAAGTTCTAATAATAATAGTAATAAAAATAATAGTAATATTATTATTTTGATTAGTGATTTTATTGTTTGGATTGGTTGCCTCGGTCCGTGCAAGAAGACGGTCTCTTGTTGTGTTGTTGTGGTCGGTCCTTGTCCTGCGTCCGGTTTCAAACTCCTACCACTAGTTCTACCTTGGCCGACCGAGTCTCCTCTCGTATTGTTTTTTTTAGGTATACCTATTTTGATGAGAAGAATGGATTTAAAATAAAATAAAAATAAGAAATAGAAGCATAATTAATTTTAAAAAAGGGGGGAGATGAGTCGTTTTAGGGCTCTTTATCTTTTTTTTGAGTTTTTTAAAAATAAAGGGATTAATTTTTTTAAAAGCCTGTGATTTATTTGGGTGATTTAGGGAAAAAAGGGGGCTCCTTATGGATTTTCTTTCTTTTGTCTGTTTGCTGAATGAAAACAATAGCCGCCGCCATGGGAAGAAGCTCCACACCTATTCTCGCGCATCCACCGTAGGGCATGAGGGAGGCCGTGTTTTTAATAATGGATGCGAGGATTTCTGGTTTTACACAAAAAGTGAAAAATGGTTGCCTAGGTGATTATTACGGTGTACATAAGGTGAGGGTTTCCTCAAGAGATAGTCAAATTGTTTCATGCATGTAACAAACAGTCTCCAACTCCATTGAGTTTTCTTTACTAAAGAAACATTGGCTCATGTACAAAGATTCACCCAAACTGTATTAAAAATGGGGAAACCCTTGAATCGCGAGGATATCCATCGAGCATACTTTGAGAGAGAGGGATTTTGTCAGATGTTGCAGTTATAAGTGCTTGGTAAGGGCGTCCATCTTGGCATGATAGAAATCTGTATATACTTCAAGTTTTCTCCCTCCCAATCTGTGTGAAAATGGGGATTTTCTTACCAGTTTTTGTAGTTGTCATGATAGGAATGTTGGAACAGGGTATGAATAATAGAATCTAGTTTTTTTGTAATATTTTGTACTTACAAGTTTCATAGTGGATATGCATGAAAAATGTGGAAGTGTGTCATAGTTGGTATGTAGGTGAATGTGGAAGCCTGTAAGTTGTTTGACAAAATGCTAGAAGAAATGCACCTCACACCCTGTTATGATTGCAGTGTATGAGAAAAATGGATTTGTGGAAAAGGCGTGTGAATTATTTGTTAGAATGCCTCAAAGAAATGTGGTCTCATGGAGTGCCATGATTGCAGGATATGCACATAATGGATTCATAGTACACATGGCATTTGTTTTCTATCCCAAACACACTGATAAGCCTCTTTACCGTGGGCTTGTTACTTAGTTGGAGGCACTTGTTGTTCCTTTCTTGCCACCAGAGGATTTTCCAATAGAAATGGCCACTGATTTTGACATTATTGTGGATGTTATTTTTGGGTTTTCCTTTCATGGCTGCAAGCAAGTGAAATCAATCGGTGTGATGTCAACTCCTTGACTTCTACCTCGTCAGTTCATTTCCAGGCATGGTTCACCTCCCCTCATCTTTCATAACTCTCGTATTTTAGTTTTTTGTTTACAACTTAAAATAATTTTAAAATATTAGGATTTTAATAAAGTTAAATGTTTATATCAACTCATTGCAAAAACAATGAAATTTCATGTCGAAACTCACTAAGTCAAAATAACTTGTTTGCACTAAAACATGAACTTCCACCCTCATTCTGAGGTGATTTAGAAAACTTCTTACCCAATTAGATCGCTTCAATATTGGTTTATCGACAAGATGAGATTGACTTCCCAGTAATGATGTTGACCTTCTCCCTATTTTAAATAGTTAATTTTTGCATTTTTCAGAGACTCATTAAGTACCCTTTGTAACTCTGAAAACGAGATGTTAAGCTTCATTCGTGTACCTTGGTATGTAAGGAGTCACCTTGACCTTTGGATTGACCCCGAACGAACATATGGCATCATTTTGACGCTGTTATAGGAGCCTGTTACAAATCGGTTTATAGTAGTAGAAAGTTGTTAAATCTAGAAAGTTGGCTTTCATTTTGAACCGCCATTTGAAACTGGATAGAGAAATTATTTCTCGTCTTCGCAAACCTCTAGTGTCTATACTAGAAAATTGCATGGAACCTTCAACTTAGGGAAAAACACTTTTCTGGATATTTTGACAATGACATTTTGTAGGCCTCTAGTCGTACTGATGAGGTCAAATTGGACCATTTTGACTTGTCGCTCCGGAAAACTTGTCGCCATTTGAAAATGGTTTTCTAGTTCTCACCCTATCGACTTTGATGAATTCTCCTTATATATGGGAACTTGTAGGAAGTGTCTTGTTGCATTCTCATCCATCGAATGTCAGTTTTGGACGTGGTTTTCTGGGCCCTCAAGCTAAATTTTGTTCATTATACACTCGGGCCAACTATGACCAAGTAGCCCCAAAAAAACTAGCCGCCTAACGCAAACCATTAACTTTTTCCCAATTCACATGAGTTCTATGAATTCTTTGTATATTTGGGGACACGTAGAGAGTTAATTGTGGTGTGCATTCTCATCAGAAGATAACTTTTGGATGTGGTTTCTTAGCCTCCAAGCCCATTTTGAACGTTTTTGTAGCTAGTAAGAAAATATAAAAATAGAAAGCTGTGGGACCCCACTACAACATATTAGATCTTTTACCACAATTTTTCAACAATATTTTTGTGGTTATATAGTATTCAAAAATTAAAATTGTGGCATTGGAAATGTAGTTAATCCACATTTTGATATATTATTGTATTTTTCTACAATTTATTATACCGTGGATGGTCCACAATTCATAAAATTTATAGCTAACCTCCATTTTTTAAATTGTACATTGTCCACATTTCTTAATGTTTGTAACATTTCTACAATTTTTATTTTTGTTAGTAGACCACAATTTTCACCAAAATGTAGTTTTCCTATAGATTCAATCTTTGTAGAATTTCCACAATTTAGAATTATGTATCTTTCTACAATGTTATATTTGTGGAAATTTCAACAATTTTTTTCTACAATTATCCTTACCACATAAAACTTGTAGGTGGAAGCTACAATTTGATTGCCACAATAAATAATTGTTAAATTATCTATTAAAAAAATGTAGAAAAGCTACTATTAACTAAATTTATAAAATAATAAATTCAATGGGTTGTTAATAGTAACTTTTCTATATTTCAAATTTTAAATTATTACATAATAAATTGTATATAATGACCAATCAATAAAATATATATAATGAACAATAAAAGGAAAATTTTAGATTACAATTCTAATTTTCTAATTTTAAATCATTATATAATAATTTGTATATAATGGCCAATTACTAAAATATATATAATGAACAATAAAAATAAAATTTTAAATTACAATTCTAATTTTAAATTAATAAAAATATATAATGAACAATAGTCGAAATTTTTAGATTACAATTTTTTTTTAAATTTATGCTACAAAATTGGAACAAACACTGATCTCATGCCCACATTTCCGTGAGTGCCATGTGATCTATTCAAATGCATTGATATCCATTGCTCTACGAAACAAAAAATTCTACAAGAGAGACACCTCAACACGCACACAAGTTCATGTAGATTTCACTACCACACGGATTTTCTTGCAGCATGCATGGACTGGTCTTTGACCTCTTCTAAATTACATCTATGTTAATCCAAACCACTCACGCTTTTAATATGAAAAAGACCTCAGATTTCCCTCAATTAAAGGAACAAGTGGCTATGCTAACAACTGCACTTAGGAATCGCATCATTAGTGTCATGTTAATTCATGGGACGTGTCCTGCGGCTGAATATTCGTCCATTTATAAACTCCAAAACACTTCGCCAACTTGCCAATTGGAAGGGCGTATGTCAAACTGCCATTTAATTCAATCCTTCGAACTGTAACAACAAAATCATCAGAGAAATATCAATAGAGAACACCTACCCATTATTATCAATAAATCACCAGGATAGATCATGCAGTATGATTGAAATGCCAATAAAGGATGATTATTTTCAAAAATTTCAAACTTTATTAATAGATTCATAGCGTAATATAATTAAAGGAGACATTAAAATTTTATACAAACATTAAAGTATATAGAGATCATAAATATAAACAACCAAATTCACCAACACGAGAGGTGAGCGCACACAGCCAGGAGGAGCACAGGATTCTGCAGAGTCACGTCCTCCGAATACAAGCATAGATTGGATTGGGGATGAGCCCATTCACCTACTGGGAAATGTTGAAATGGAGGCCCTCCCTTGGGCAGGGTGACTGTGACTTCCTTGTAGGTACACATTGGATTGGTAGAGGCCGTCCACAGAATTTTATTTTGGTTTTTATTTACTTCACTACAAAACCCCCAATGGCAGTCCTGAGACAGAATACCAAATAATGACTCTCAATGGACTATTTCTTAAAATTACTTTTCCACACAATGAAACAATTAGAATCTTATAAAAAGAAGAGCACAAATTTGGGCAATGGGCGACAAGAATTACATGTCTATTATCAGTAGCAATCATGAAAACACATTGGAAATAAACAAGGAACAAAATATCTTCTGTTTGTTTGTAATTTGATCTAACCTTTTAGATTATGCTCCAAATGTTGCGCTCATCCAGAATATGTTTAAGACATTTGACATAAATGAAACGAGCTTCACCTTATCTAAGACGAAACAAAACAGGAAACAACATATATACTGAGAAACCATCACCAGCTGGATCTGGTGAAGAGATTTAGGAAGTGGGTCGATCCACAGTTGGTCTCTCTAGGGCGCTTCAATGCTTTTTCTAGGTGAGCATGTAAATGGTGCGTATCATCAAATATTATAACAGTCGTAATCCATTTGCAGACAATGCACGAGAGGCCGGGATTAGATATTCGTTCTGCACTCCTATCCGATGGATTTCTTCTCAAATTCGACATGCCTCTCAGTGAACACAAATTCATCAAATCCATCCTGTATAATATGGAATCCCATGTCAAAGAATTCCCTAGTGATCTGCAATGAAAGGAGTCATGCATCATCATCGAAAATTTCTTTGTTTGGCCACGCTGCATAGACAATTTTTTTAGATCCCCTACGTTTCGTTCTAGACAGAGTCAGCCATGGTGTTTTTATAAATTATAACTTGGACCTCCTCATCAAGAACTTACCTCATCGCTTTACAGGCAAAGGTGAATGTAATACTCCATGGTTATTTCCCATTATTAATTTGTTTTTAAAAAACATTTGATGAACTTTTTGCTACTGAGGGCGAGCTAATAAACTATATTCTGGGGCTCTCGCTTTGAAGCTAACAGACCTTCCCTCGTATCTCCAAGAGTCCAAGTCTCAACGTCACTACACACGCTTATATCTGAACATGAAGCCATGAAATTCCGCAGCCAAGTGATAAGAAATGGAAAAGTATTGAGTTTGATTTGTCCACTAATAACAAAAACAACGAATTATATGGTTGATATTAAATATTTCACTCGCCAAGTGTCTCACATGCTAATTTTGAATGTGATGTGGCAAAAGAATATTAATTAATAACATGCACATTGACCATTGACCAACTTCATGGGCGGTGAGCAATTATGAATGTAAATGAAATAATAGTTGGGAGTAAAATTTATATGTTTAGTATTTATAAAATAATTAATATTTTCTAAGAAAATTATTATAAATAATAGGTATAACAAAAAAACAACAGTATATATGCTTTGTTTTTTAATTATATACTTATTATTGAAAAAGTAATTAGTTTCGTTTAGAAAATGATGTAAAATTTTAAATCTAAGTAATGAGAAATATGTTATAAATATATAAAAAAAAAAATTCTTAATAAATGTAAAAGTGAATATATTTATTATATAATTAGATTTCTATAATATATTAATTTTAATTCTAATTTTTAAATATTTTGAAAAATGATATATGATTTTTAAAGAGTATTTAGTTTCAAATTTTAATATGAATATAAATTTTTATTTTTATAAAATATTACATAAATATAATGTGGTAAACGAAATTTTATGATAAATTTTAGTTTTATTTTTTAATAATTGTGACATTTTTATGAGTAAGGATTAGATATGTGATTTATCTACATATTATTATTAGTATATGTCAATTGTAGAATATCTACAAAATATAAAAATGAATAAAGAAAACTATCATAGAGATGCCACAATTATTACAATCCTTCCAAATTGTTGAATTTTTGTAGAATAATTGTGGTCAAAAAAGTTATTTATTCCTCCCTTCCACTACCTAAACCTTCAATTCATTATCTTGAAATTAATCTTACTTTTTAGTAAATATAATTCTCTACAAAGTAATTAACTTTTTGACTATAGTTAAAATATTGTAAAAATATAAATTTTGATGTGTTATATTTCAAATATTTTTTAGAGTAAATAAGTTCCATCTTTTTTTTTTTAATTTAGATAAAATTGTGAATTTTCATTGAGAAAGTGTTGTAGATGTGAATTAGCTACAAATTATTAACACTTACATAAAATTGTGGAACATCCACAATATTTAAAAATAGAAAAATTGAATAAGATTGTGGATTTTCAATGAGAAAGTGTTGTATATGTGAATTAACTACAAATTATTAACACTTACATAAAATTGTGGAACATCCACAATATTTAAAAATGGAAAATTTGAATTATCATAGAAGTGCCACATATATTCTACATTTATTATTTATAAATCAATTAATAATTCTCTTAAGAAAATTATTTATATTAATAAGAATAATAAAAAAACAAGAATTTCAATTCCACATTTATTATTTATTAAAAATTGGGTTGTGTTTAAAACTTTATTTATAATTACAAAATAAATAAAACAATATTATAAAAATAAAAAGACATTATTTTTCTTAACATATAGTAGAATAAACATATTTTAATATAGTTACATTTTCATAATATTTTAATTTTAATTTTCTATAAATTTTTGTAATATATACATGTTATTTAAAAATTATTTAATATTGAATTTTACTATTAATATAATTTTATGATCAATTTTAGTTCTATTTTCTAAAAATTGTGGAATTTCTATGAAGAATGGTTGGATATGTGACTTTTCTACGAATTATTATCACTATATGTAAATTGTAGAATATCCACAATACTTAGAAATGACCAAACAAAATTTTCATAGAGATGCTACAAGTATTCTACAATTCTTCTAAATTGTGGCAATATTGTGGAATAATTGTGGTAAAAAGGCTTGTTTGTTGTAAATAAATACTTTTGACACATGTAAATAACTATTTAAAAACTCTATAGTGTAATTTGTGGTGTGAAATAGAACTTTTGACAACATAGTGTTTTCTCTCTCTTCCCTCCTTTTCTCTCTCCTCGGTTACAAAATGAAATGTAATGAATACATGTCTCTAAACCTATTTATTTCGATTGCAAATTGAAATTATTATCATATGTAAATGGGAAATTGAAAAATTATAATTATGTTAGATCAAGGTGGATGCCATGCCAGGGAATTATCGCTGATATCATGCTCGTGCATGGTTTTGCAGTATGAAAGAATGAAAATGAAAAGGTGATGTGTAATTCCCTTATTTATCTTTGTAATTTATATAGTTCATTGTTAAATGAATAAATGTATAATGTAGTCTCATGTTACAGAAGGTTATTTTTGATAATTTGTTGTTATGTATGAGATGCTAGTTCCAAGGACATCTAGGAAATGTGCATTTAATCATAGGTTCATTTTGATTCATAGTACACATGGTACAAAGGTTTGATATTTATATAAGGTAAATGAAATTGCAGTAATATCTTGTAGTGCATATTCAGTGTTCAATAAATGATTAATGAGTCATCTTGTGCATTCATACTTTGTAAATGTAATAAAAAGAATTAAATCGAAACACTCTACCCTTGTTCAACATCGGGACATAACTTGTTTTTCATGTGTGATACTCCTTACCGTAGAAGACATTGAAAAGCATATAATGAACTTAAACTTTGCACTCGATGGAAATCTCCTAGTTTGAGTAAACAAGTACCCAAGAAATGGTCTTATCACCTTATTCAAAAGTAGGTTTAGTGACATTGTATTTAACCTATCTCATTAGGAGCGACACAATCAAACTTCGCTTGGAGTATGTAGAGCTAACTCCTCTTTCGTATCCTAGCGGTCTACCTTGTCTCTCAAGATAGATTTAAAATTAAAAAATTTCATGGAATGAAATCCTGTTGGATCCAGATGACATAGATGGATGAGGTGACTTAGTTGTCTAGGTCTTAAAATCCTTCTAATGAACCCCTTAACTCCACTCAGCTAAATGTGTTACCTTGGTATTCTCTCAACGTAACACCTTGGTCCCTTCTAGAAGACGGTTTAGCATAAATTGGTCCTCTCGCTTAAAACTCATATTTAGTTGAGGGGTAGACCCTTAGGTGAAGTTGGAATTAATCTAAACCTTGATTGATTTGGATGTTAACTTAGGGTTCATGTGTAGCTTCAAGTCTCCTTATCATATATGTCTTCAAGAGGTTAGACAAACATTTCATAACTCTTTTACAAGACAATGCTAAAAATAATAAGACCATAATGTGACGTAGAAAATAAAGCATATAAGAGTAAAAAAAAAAAAAAGAGATTTGAGGTTCAAAATGATGCCACTTTTGGGAGACCTTATAATTCAATTAAATATATTCGTTTGTATCAAAGAATATGAATTGCCTTGGTGTGATAAACCTTAGAGGAAACAAAATACATATATAAACCAAAATGGAGTTCCTCAAGATATTGAATTAAAATAATCATGGAAGGGAAATCACTATTCGTGATCAAGGAATGTTTTGGTAATAAGCTATCTTGTATCTAAAACTCAGTAAATCCTAATGTCGCTATATGGACACCAAGTCACATTCACTTGAGATGTAAGAGTAAAAAGGTAGACATTGAATATATGTTCGAGAAGAATATTCTTAACATAAGGAAAAGATAATTAATTACTTTATCTGAATTTGAATTATGCCAAATAAGTGTGTAAGTTATGGGAAATTTTGTAAAGAATAAGAAGCTAACTTAAAATGGTCAAACTGTAAATTATATGTGGGATGAACTTAAAGTTTCTGTAGTTGGAAAAAGGAGGAAGCTATCCTTGCACAATAATGTTCTTGGAGTGTTAATCGTAACTAAAATACAATTAAAGAAATGATGTGTTGTGGGTTGGCCATTCCTGAAGTCATTTTTTCTTGTGCTTGGGTCAGTACTAGTAACCATTCATTGGGAAAAGTGTGGCATTGACATGCCTATTTCATTTTCATGTGTTTATGTGAGTCGATGACTTATGTGATTGTCATTTGTGAGTCGAGTTTATGTACTTGAAGCCCATGTTGTGTTGTGTGTAGTGAGCAATCTAAGTCAAAACAAATAATTATTGGTATTTTACTGTTGTAATTGTGTGTGTAAAATGTGGGCACTACACTTATCAATAAGCTTCTATTTTTTGCATGTAATCCCTCCTTCTCATTAGACTTATTGCCACTAAGATGACAATCTGAATTAGAAATAAATTATGAAGGATTTTTCATACTCTTTTCTAATAGTATTTTTTATTTGGTCTTTGATTTTTTAATCCATTGTGTATTATAGGTGTGATATATGTCATCTTCTACCTATAGGTGTCCCAAATTTAGGGTTTACGGCCATCAACTGCTCTTGCATATTCAACTTGCATATAGCCACCAAAAATTAACACCCAAATACAAAAAGTAATTCCAAAGAAAATACCAAGGGAAATTAATCATACTTGGTAAGAAGAAGTGCCTACCTAAAATATAAATATGGGAAGAAAATCATCTCTGGTGAAGTTTTCCTCCTTCCATCCTTATATCTTTAATTGTAAAGAGGCGATAATTTATGTGAACAACCAAAACACAAATGCTTCTCTCTTCAAAATCTTCATTTTCTCAAGTTATCTTCTCTATAAGGAAATCCAACCTCTTATGGGAAAAAATTAATGCTTGCGAGGAGGGATCCTCTTAGGTATCAAGAACCTTATCTTGCAGTAGTAACACAATATAATATGCATTTTATTACTCCATAGTGTGAGGATTGAGGATCTTCACAAAAAGGAGCATGACCCCATGTTGGCATAATCAGGTCTACGTTTTAATTTTTTTCACGTCATGTTCTACAACATGTAATAGGTGTCCATTTACCAATCTTAAGGTGTATGCACAACATAATATGTATGGCTCCCAAAGAATAACTTCATACTTACCGAATGAATAGAAGTGTATTTTTAGTCTATGTTGGATTCCACTTCCTAGGTCGTAATGATCTCAAGTCAAATGGTCAACGGTCCACTTTTCTCTCTCCATACATACACTTTTACTAATTGCTTCCCTTACGGTTACTTAGTGTAGGGTAATCAACATACACATAAATAAAGTACTATAGAAATAAAACATTTACACAAAGAACTATAGAGTCTTACGTATGGTAAAGTTTACAAGGTAAAACATAACAATATTCCACATCTTACAACACTTACATTTCCATATAGTGCACTAATAGTACGAGTAAAATACATTAAGGTTCATGGAATCACCATATGTCCCTAATTCACAATTAAAATTTATCACATAACAATATAAGTACCTATATATCATGAACTTAGTGATCTAGCACCATGAAATACATTCAAATACAACGCAACATGGTGGCATAATGCCATAATACAACACAACACAATAGAAATTATCATGATGTAATATATTTCACTATGAAACTCTTTGTCATGCAAAACACTATCCCACATCGACAATATCACTAGAACATGAAACATCACAATGCTTTAGTATCTCAAAAGAAAAACTTTTCCTTCACACACAAGGTGGTAATACACATGAATTTTAGTTTGAATTCAAAAGGTAAATTACTCACACCAAGAAGTACACCAATATCATAGCAAGACCACACCAATTGGTAAGCACAACAGGTGTATTCACATACTCACCAATACCATGTTTGTCACATCACAACATTATAACACATTACTCATCCACCATAATGCATGATCCAACACAACACCAAAATGTTTTAGAGCTTTGAGAGTATGAACCTCGGCTCTGATACCAACTGTAGTGCCCATCTATGTGGGACCCAAACACAAGACCAAAATATACTTGGATATTTTTTTTTACTCTCATTAGTTGTTACAAGACAAAATATGGTTTACAAACCAAAATCCACACCACATGTGATGCCGACACAAACATGCACACACCCATACAACATGTAATCCTTACAATTAACAAGACAACACGAGACACAAGATAAAGTGACACGTTTACAACGAATGGGTACAAAACCATGACCTAGCTGATACTTTCATATCACCCATAGATACCTTCCACATTACCAAATTTTGTAACATATATCTTTATTATATTCATATTTTTTAATTTAACCTCAAATATTTAGGAAGTACTTCACATGAAAGCATGAATTTTCCATTATGGAGACCACATTCCTTTTGGTTCGTTTATCACTTAGCTTATATTGGTTTTATCCAATTTAGTTTTCGTTTCTTATTGTGAAACTATATTACTTGATGTGATTGATTAATAGAAGTTTTTTAACATTTATATATTATGTTTTGATTCCCAAAAATTAGAAACTATGCTTTCTCAAATATTTATTTTCGAGAGGGTCAAATCACATCACCTTCACAACATAAGAAATGTTTATTAAGCTACAAAATTAATCTTTGGGGTTCTTATAATTCAACTCCCAACATCACAAGGATACATTCTAAAAAAAAACAAGTTACAAACTCACTTTATGAAAATAGTTTTTCATGAATATCTTTATATAAGTGTATATTAATTGATCCACATTTCAAATGTCATTAATTTACAAAACACAATGTTACTTTTAACAATTTTGAAGATGTATACATCACCCAAGACTTGATCTTAGACTATGGGTTTGTTTCTTAAAGAGCATGACTACTCATCATTTCACTAAGTTTTCAATGCAAGGTAAAATATCTCGTGATGATGAGAGGAGAAGCTTAAGCTAAACTTACGTTTGCATGACCTATACCTTGAAAATAGGAATCATTGGGATCATTTATAAGATACAAAAGGGTCACTTATGGTTAGTGTTCAAGTAAAATTTATTGTTCTATAATATCATGTTCTCAAAGGAGATATCTCATATTATCTTTAATGTTAGAAAAAGGAGACTTAGCAAGGGGTAAGGAACAAGTCATAATTTTCAGCTTTATAATAGGCCAACATCTTATTGTTAACAATCCCACCTGCTAAGGTTTAGATACAAAAATTATGTCCCTACATTAACCTCAATAAAATTCCTTGGATTTGTTTTAAATTTATCCCCATATACCCCAATGGATCTATGACGGTCTACAAACCAAAGCTAGCGTTGAATAGCCAATTCCCCCAAGACCTCCAAAACCTCAAAGGTGTTCCTACAATCAAAGGAAAGGAAAATAAATTACACTTCTAAGGTGTAGATAAGTCCAAAGATATATTCGGTTATGCTATAAAAACAAGGAATGAGGTTAAGCTCAAGGGGACCATTCCATACCACAAGGGTTGATATTTAAAACTTTAAGTTTGGTTAACACTTTCCACCCAAACGAAAATGGAAACATGCACAAGTAAGTTGTTATATTTTTCTTTGAAGGATAAGAGATTTCCTAGGTCAAAACATCACTACTAGATAGGTGAATTACACCATCACCAAATTACTACCATCGATTTTACTTGTACAATCACATCCAAAATTATGATATTATAAACAATTTTAAATAGCATGATTTCAATTTCATTCACTTATGATGATTTAGATATAATAAAAGGGATTCTCTTACATCATTTTCCAATGTAATAAGATACAATCAACCTCATTTACGTAACCAAATATAGTAAAATACAACTAAGTGTGGAATTAGTCAAACATGTAAAAGTACAACTACGTAAGAAATAGTACATTTCATCAATCGGAAACAATATGGTATACATCATGGAAGAAATGCAATAATGAATTCCATTCATAAGAATATCACTAATATATTCTATAAAATAACATTGCTTTCATATAACACGCTAATAAAAAACACAAGTGCCATACTTATCCCGTTGTCTAGGTCCCCGCAACCACCGAAGGGTGAGTCCTAAAACTTGTATGGAAATCCCCTACACTCAAGCATACATCCACACATTCATAATTTTGAAAAAAAATTAATTAAATAGTGGAGAGAGGCATAGATAGGGAGAGATAATAAGACAGCTTCATTTTTCATGCATTCACACTCCCACATTCACTCATATCCGTAATAAAAGGCACTTGAAAAATTTTCTTGATTGTTTTCTCTCGAATCAAAGTGCATCATCAGTATAGTGTATAGTCTTTTGTTTTGATTATTCTTTCAATTTTTTTGTTTTGGTTTGTCCTAGTCCCTGGTGACTATTTTTGTTGGTTTTTCCATTCTTCTTGGGGATTTGGTTATTATCTTTTCAGCTTTGCAAGCTTGTTCTTTTCTCCGTTTCCCAATGGATTTTTGGCACATGGTCTATTCTTTTTCTTGTGGAACTCGCAAGGGGTGCCCATCCCTGAGTCGAAGCCAATGTTGGTGCTCAATTTAATCTCACCCTATTCATTCAAAAACATCTCAATCCACATGGTTTTAATTTTTATCTGTCTCCCTGTATTGATGTGTGAAAGCTTCTTCCTTCATTTGGTTTCCATGATCATTCCTTTCCTTTGGTCAAGGATCACATATAGTCCAATTCGTGTTTTCCATTTCTCTTTCCACGACGAAGAATTTCTAATTTTGGCGTGAAATCGTGGCTTCCCCTTCTAATTTTTCCACATTCATGTTTTCCCTGTCAATTGTTATCCTAACATCCATGGAAACATGGTCCTTTCTTATTGGATGTGGCCTGATGGGTCTTTTTGGTGAAATTTTCCACTTTTGTCACATTCTGTAAAAATTACCAAATTGGCCCCACAAACCACAATAGCATCTAATTCGTTAATCAAAAACATGAAGTGGTAGGGAAAAATTATTACTTTGAACCTAAAGAAGGACACGTGGCAGTGTTTCAAGTTACAAGCAAGGAAGCGAGGAAACAAAACATTTTGAAGTTTTTTGCCTTTTTGTACAAGGGAGAAAAGTTGAGAAATAATCCGCAACTCCACTGGGGCTCACATAAAAAGTTTAAAGTAGAGATTCGGGTCACTAAGGCATTTTGAAAATCTAAGGCCTCGCTTCAATTCAAAGCTTGTCCATATGGAGGGCCTGCATTCATTTGAAATTTGCCTCTTTGTTTGACCTTCAAAGTTGTACCAAGGAGACACGTGGAGGCTTTCACTGGCTCCTCTCTATACTTAAAATTTTTAAGAAACTTTCTAAGGACTGGGACACGTGGAGGGCCCGAGAATGTTTGGGACTTTCCCGTGTACTTTAATTTTGAAAGAGCGCCAAAGGGAATTATGGAGGTTTTCACTAGGTCTTCCCATACTTAGACTTTTCAATGGCCAAAGAAAATTTCTCGACTCCCTAGGCATGTGGAACCTTCCACTTTGGTTCTTAAACTCTTTCAACATTTTTTCCAAGATGAAACACGTGGTTAGCCCGCGCTTCTTTAAGTTCTATGGTTTTAGGCACCATATCAAAATTGTGCTAAAGAGACGTGTGGAGGCTTCCACTGCTCCTCTCTATACTAAATTTTTTTCAAAGGCCAAGGAAATTCTCTATGGTCCCGAACACGTGGAAGGCCCACACTCATTTGGGAACCTACCTTTCTACTTCACCTTTGCAGTTGCAGCAAAGGAAACACATGGAGGTTTTCACTAACTCCTCTTTACACTTGGTTGAATCAGACTCACAGCGTAGGTATATGGAACAACCCTTGCACGGACACTCATTTCGAGAGGCATGAATGCAGGAATCCATACGAGGGCACTCATTTCTCAAGGTGTATTCTCGAGGGTGGAAAGGATTGCTTGTCAGATCCATCTAAATAGAGCCACCCGAAAATGATTTAAAAAGGGGGATTTCTCACACAAAGAATAAAAGAATGATTAGAATTTATGGAATAGAATCCCAGTCATGGTTAAGGGTCCGAGAAACATGATAAGTTCATGAATTTTCTCCTAGAAACTTCGAGTGTAAATTTTTTAAACATCACTTTTTGAGACAAATTGGTAACAAGCAAAGGATTCCAAGAATATTCTTATTTTTGGGGGGGAAATTTAGGATGAGTGAGAAAGTGAAATGTATAAATGCAATGAGGATACTCTTGCAAATGGTTGGGGGTTTAATTCTTACAAGAAAATTTGAGAAATCCCATCTTCCTAAGAGACCATCTGAGAAACTTGTTAATCTCTTATGTTTTAGATTTGATCACGTCAAGATGGTTGTGAGTGTACAACCATTGACAAGCTCTGAGACTGTTCAAGAAACTTTCCCCTACTGATAAATCTAATAGATCTCGAATTAATCTATGTTGATCTTGGGAAAATTTGTGTCTTCTTTTATTTTCATAATGTATTCAAATAGTTTTGATGTTTCTATTGCAATCTTATGTTAAAATCCCTCCAAATCACATAGGATCTCATCCTTGTGATAGTATAGTGGCATTTGCAATTTCATTATGAGAAGAGCCTTCCTCCTATAATGAAATAAATAATTTAAAATCACTTTACTAGTCATTTTGTTGATAAAGATTATCTGTAAGCCTTTGAGTGTATCTTAGGTGTGAGGAACCGGGGGTTGTTAATGTTTAATAAAGTCTTTATCTCGAGGCTTCATGTTGAATTGTTTGATATTGGTTGAAACCATGCAGATCTGGGGCTCCATTGATGCACACATTATCGTTGAAGGAATATTTTGGATATTCTCAAGCATTATGTATAATAGTCTTCCAATTGTTGTAAAGGTTCTCAAAGATATGGTGAAATCAACTTCATATTGCTTAATCCCCCACCAAAAATTTCAAATAACCATCAATCCTACCCGAAGTACCCCTATTTGTGTTGTGTATCCATAGATGAAAAATTATACTTAAAAAATATACAGAAGCAAACAAGTTTTAAGTGTCTTTAGTAACTCCGAACCCCGCTCGAAAATATATCCACTCTTTAAGTGAGAGTTAAATTGTGGCGTATTGATCATATTTTCTCAAGGTTTCCCTAAAAATTGTGCAAAGAAGGATCTCTTCATGTCCTTCACCAATAGAGGTTACAAAACAAGTCCTCTCACCCTGGGTGAAAGGAAAACCTAAAGTAGTGAGGATAGATCAAATCCTCTTATATGGTGTTATCCATTTCTCCAGCACCCGAGTGACAAAGAGCTAGTTGAATCCCTTCCCTAGCTACAAAACGAATTATTATTCTTTTGTCTCTAACTATATTGTTAAATATATGGTGCTTCTCGGCTTCCAAGGGAGAATCAATTTCGATACCAACAAGTGGAAAGTCTATAACTAATACATCTTGCAAGATGGTCACATTGGGGCATGCATGCAATGTGAGGCTCAAATATTTGATTACTCCAACTATTGTTAATGTTGTCCCATCCAATTACACTGGTACACTTTTGGAGATGACTTCATATTGAAGACCCATCTCGATAAACTATTTGATATGGCATGAGTGAGCTACTTTCTCTTGAATCAATCATGCAATTGTTTACTAAATTATTTCCTATGATCAATGAGATGTAGAATGGTGGGGGCTTCAAATTTTTACCTTGGTGGCTTCTTTGATCTTCTCTTTGCTGAGTCCACATTGGTAAGAACCTTTTCTTGTTGATTAGGTGGCTGATTTGATGCTGACCAATTTTCCATAGTGGCTTGCAATAGGTCTCTTTTCCCTGGGATAGCCAATGATTCCCACATTGATATGCTTACATTAATTTTCTTTGTCTACTCAATGATGTTCAATGGAGATGAACTATCTCTCTTCTTCCCATTTCTCTACACATTCTTCTCTTGTACATGGGCTATTATAGCTGGCACTTGAGCTACTCTAGAAGGAGACTTTGGTTGGCCTCCCACATTGGGAGCTACACCTTGACATCCCATAACTCATTGAGTGAAAAACGGTTGTGGGTCACTTGAACTAGCTGATTTTACTTCTCCAACATTCCTATTCTTGGACCGTTTATTAGCTACTACACTTTGAGAAGGTGCTTGGTTTATACCACATAAATCTTCAGCCTGCGAATTCACAAGTGTAGTCTCATTTAGAGGTGCCTCTTGCTGAGATGCTCCCTGCTGTTGATTTCCTTCCTGTCCTGTCTCTTGTTCTACATTAGTTATTGTCACCATCAGAGATTGATTTAAAGAAACATTAAAACACATTGACTGGTTATGAGGTTGATTGCATGGGAAAAACCAGTCATATTCCTGAGCCATGTTATTTTTCACTAGTACCAAAGCTCTACATGTGGATGAAACATTAGGATAGTAAGGTTAGAATGGTATATTAGGAGGAGGCTTGACCTAGTTCGATATGTGTTTTGAATCGGTGACCTATTAGGATTATATGGGGGTTTATTAGGTTGGATTTAGGATGATACGATATAAAATTTTGAGCTTCCTTCCTTTTAAGTTTTGCCATCTCATTACCCAAATTTTGTAGTTGCTTGATGACTTCTTGGAGCTCATTTGAGGTATTGGAAGATGAAGTAGAAGCTTCAGTGGATTTCTGATTTCTTGGAGCATGAATGAGAGCTAATGTGGGTGCTTGACTAATTATTGGAGCTCTTAGTTCTGGATATAGAGGCATAGGTGGCCTAGGTGCAAGTTTACCAGCTTGGATCAAGCAATTTTCAGATCTAATAGAAATGTTATAGGATGCGGGTAAATTTATACCTCCCATGGATTGAATCATCATAGAAATATCATAATTTAAAGATTTAAGAAATTCTAGAAAGCACCTTCAGCTATTGGTCTCATGGCTAATGGAATCATATCCCACGTCCTCTGAAATATGAAGTTGAAGTCGGTCAACTTCTCGTTAGGAGCCCTATTGATCATTGCCAATTGTTCCAATAAAAACAAATTATCCCATTTTTCTCCAAATTTATTATGAAGAGATGTGCACAAATCGTCCCAATTCTGGATAGACCCTACTGTTAGACTTAGGAACAATTGCAGAGCTTTAACTTTAAATGAAGATGCCAACAACTTAAAAACAATGTCCATTTCTAGTAATTCCATGAATTGCACAGGCATTTGCAATATCCTGGATGTGGTCAATTGGAGTTGTCTGGTTCTCTCCAGTGAAATATGGGATGTTCTACAAAGCTACAATTGAATTGGATTTTGTGCATTGAGAGCAAGCGGGCTACTACTAATGAAATTGACATAAGGATTGGGTTACACCATCTTGATTGGTCTGAGAACTCTAGTTGATTGAATGAAATGTCTTCTAGGTGGAGGTGTTGATAAGGTTCTAATCGATGGAAAATAGACATGGATACCTTTGAGCTATTCTTCCTCTCCTTTATCTTTTTGGATATAAATACAGATAGACGAACAATCCTTTTTCTTTCGTTCTTGACATTTTTTGGATTATTCTCATGAATCTGCCAAGCTTGGACCACTAGAACGAGTGGATTCTACCTCTTTTGGAGTCGCCAGATGTGTAATTCAAATCTTCTCACAAGTTGAAGACTTACAACAAGTGCACATCAATCTTATCTACAATTAAAATTAAGACCTCTTACTCCCATCGGGCATGCCAGAACTATTGTTGCGGAATCACAACACCCATAAATATATGTAACTCGATTGGTTGAGAATCTCAGTTATTGCATAACATGGAGCTTCTCTCAAGGTGTGGGACCTTGAAATCGAGAGAGCTCTCCAGATGAAGGCTGGTTCCTGTTCCTATGTTCAGGTGCATACATTCAAATTGTAGAGGGTTAAGAAGATGCATAAAAATAAATCCTAAAACTAACCAAGGTGATGGACTAAAGGAATGTTGAACACTTGCATTTATCTTAAACACAAACCATTAAAATATGATACAATATCCATGCAAAGATGACCACAAATTGCAATGAGTGATCGGGAAGAAGAAAATAAACATAATAGAGGGTTAAAATCATCCACATACTTATTCTATTACTCCAAGAATTGATACAGTGGATTATAGTAGAAAAGAGGTAGAAATTGTATTACAATTAGGATGAAGGGGTTCGAGGCTCCACGAACTCATCTGCAGAGAAGAGAAAAAGGGAGGGCCCAAAGCAAGAATGTCCAACCCTTTAAAATGAGCCAAGCTCTTACATTTATAGATGAAGTGAAGAGAGGAGAAGAAGAGAAGGGGGGAAAATTGACTTGAATGCTCAACCACCAACCATCAATGTCTGCAAATCCACCTACAATCTGTCAAGTGTGATTCTCCATGTCTTTTTGGTGTGTTGGAGAAGCAAGGATGGCATATCAAAATCAAATCTAGGTAGTTGAAGCAATCGGATCACATATTAATGGCTTGAAAGAAACATTCTACATCCTCTCCCAAATCAAGATATCCAATTGTAGTTGTGTAGAAGATGATGAGATATTTCCAACAAGATAAAATTTGTTGATTTTCGAGCACTGGATCGAAAGTTATGCCCATTTGAAATTTTGCATCGAATCCATAAAAATTAGTGAAAATAGTATCTTCTGCGCAAAAAATCTATGGGCCAAAAATTACAAACCACGCCACTTGCAAAAATTCACAAAAATCACAAAACCTCCCACAGCCCCACATGCCCAAATATTCACTTTTTCCAAAAACTTCGGGCTCAAAATTTTAGTTTGCGCTATGAAACCCCGTGGACCTAAGATCGCAAACCGTGTCGCTTCTAAAAATCACAAAATTATAAAAACCTGTTGCATCCCATCAACTTTGCACATTTATTTTTGTTCAAAACTCTTCCTTAGGCCAACGAGTCCTAAATTTCACTTTTGGCGGAAAAAAAAATGTTCACGGGCTTGCGGGCCCACAATTGTAAACTATACCATTTGCAAAAAATGTAAAACACCAAGATATACTCCTAGGCATGCCAATCGGTAATCTTCTCCTTTGGCAAAAATCTTCCCAGTACGCAACTTGCAAAATATATGAAGAGTTAGAAGGAATTCTTTATATTTTCGAAAGTGGAAGAAATTTTCTATCCGATGGAGATTCTTTCGGGAATCCTTAAGTAATCAAAATATGTAAAAATCAGATTGAGGAACTAAAAGTGGGGGAAATGGTGTTAGTTGACCAAAGTTAAGCATGAGCTTATTTTGGACAACACTAGCAAGTTGGAAAAATTAACCAAAACAACAAAATTGCTTTAAAATGGATCCCAAAAACACACATCTTGATTTCAAGAACAATTTTGGATTAATCCCACTTATTCCCCTATATATAGATACTTTATTGTATTTGACATAAGTCAAATACAACATGAACAATGCTCAAGTTACAAGGGTATCTTCAGGGCTGATAATCATAAAAGCAACAAAAATTTGTTGTCACATAACGGCCGGAGGGCCTCAAAACCTACTTGAAAAACTAATCCCTGATAATTTTTTATCAAAAGTGATATTTGGTTCCAATACTCTTATTGACATACTCGAGGTAGGTGGCGGTAGTTTGCATTTTCACTCAAATAAAGAAGCATTTGCAGAACAAAACTGATAAAATTTTCTAAAATTTAACATGTCATCACAAGTGGTGAAGCTATAAAAATGGGCTTCAAGAATTAATTCGGAGAGGAATTAAAATAGTATAAAAATGAAGATAAGTTTCCCCACGTTGTCCTATGTTACTAGGGATAAAATTATAAGTTCTGAAATCATGGTACATTTGGTTGTCATGTTCCATATGCATGATTTCTGAGGCTATTTTTTCTATGTCTTAAAGGTTTTCAGAATGGTAAAAGTTGTACATTCATACAAGATGTACTATTATTTTTTAATCCAAAATTATTGAAAATCAACCACATAGGAATGATAGAGTGCATGATTTAAATTCAAAGAGAAGGGAAAATCCATACCTATTTCTTTCAATTCACTTTCATCACATTTGATGGTTGAAGGTTTTCTCAAATTTCTCTAAAGCTCCTATTTTTCATAGCTCAACACTACAATCTCATACTAGACATTCCTAACTTTTCCATGTTCAAGCCTACTAATCTAGCTACAACCTAATTCTATCAACAAACTCATGTTATTCTTCATCCCCGCTTTTTGTGAATCCTCCCAGTAAAACAAATGAGGCTCTTAATCCTTTTTAAAAATCCATTTTTGTAGTGTCCATCTATCCTTGTTGTCCATGTGGCTATATTTTTGTAAATATTTAAGGAAATTTTCACCCATGCATAGGGAAATTGTTATCATCTCAAGGGCATCCCAACTTTTCCATTAAATAGTCCAAACATCCACCCTTCCTCCTCACATCCAACAAATCAAATATAAAAAAAAAAGTCCACCCCTTTTTGCACACACAATGCATAAAATAGGCATGAGAAGCTGCATTTATTTATGTAAGAAAAACATAAAGGGGAATGCGAATAGGCGTTGTTGAAACTAGCTTCACACCTTACAATTTGTCAAACAACTCGAGACATCTGCAGTTTCTACAACAAACAAAACTCATCTTTTAAATTATTTGACAACATTCCTTGGCATGCTCAAAATTGGCAGATGCTAGAAAGGCTATGGAGTATGTTGTGCCCCATGTCAATTGCATTTTCTTGTAATTTTCCAAGAATTTTCAACAAATTTGTTCAAGTGCAAACAATAATCACATAACATGAACTGACATTTTTTTAGGAATTTTATTGAGTAGTTTATGCCCTATGTATGCCTCTATATCCTACATGTACACATTCAACAAGGCATTCACAACCCAAAAAAAAAAAAAATCACTTTCGGTTATGCTTTGAAGGATGAAAACCTTGTTAAAAAGATGATGGATTGGTACATGTTTAGGAAGGTTAAGGAGTGTGTTTTTCTCTATATCAATTACATTTGCTTATAATTTTCCAAGCCTTTTCAACAAATTCATTGAGTGAAAACAATAATCACATGACATGAAACCACATATTTTTTGGTATTTTACCGAGTAGTCTATGCCCTATGTATTCCTCTATATCCTCTACATGTACACATTCAACAAGGCATTCATCACCTAGAAAAGACAAAAATCCACTTTCACTTATGCTTTGAAGGATGAAACACCTTGTTAAAAAGATGATGGATTAGTACATGTTGAGGAAGATGCTGGAAAATTTGTGGAGTTCAGACCTAAATAAACATATCAAGAAATCCTTCATGGCCAAATGCATTCTTCCACCACAAAGTAAAATATAAACAATGGAAGTATTCCCAACCACCATATGCATGCCCAAATTACATTCTCTCGACGAGAAAACTCTTATGTAGGAAATTTACCAAAACCAAGAATAATTTCTCAAAATTCTTCTCACAGGTGAATCTCACATTACCCAAAATAATTTCCATTAATTCTTTCTTGGTAAGTGCTTTGGCACAAGCCTCAATAATTTGGGGAAAAATTAGCAACATTGAACATATTTAATGGTTTAATTATTTTCATATTTATTTTGTTGTTTAGAAATTAATATAAAAACTAAAGTATTTATTTATTTATTTTAAATTGATTTATCCATAACCACATCATCTCCCCGAAAGATGCTTATTTTAACATGTAAATGAGATGGTTACCTTATTTATTATCCATGATATAATTCGGATAGATCAATGATAAATGATTTATATTATTTATTACTTTTTAAAAATCTCTTTAATCATAGCCAAAACATCTCCCCTACTGGATTTACCTTATCATGAGAAGAATATCTTATTTGATAAATAAAGAATAAATCGAATCATTTCTAGAGTTTCCATTTAATTAGATTAACTTTAATTCTATGCACAAAAATACATATAAACGTTTCTATTTCAAGATTCACAATAGCTCTCAAGTCGATGGAATAGAAATATTTATGACATCACCATATGAGCACGAAGGGGACTCTACATCCTCCTTCCATATAAAATAATCTTCCACGATGTGAGATACTCCAAGCACTAAGAGGAATGAGCAAACATGGAAAGCTAACAATGAAAATTTCTAACCATTGAGAAAGTTTAGGTTTCTCAACACGTAGCCACCAATAGGGTAAATATACTTTTAAATTTTCTCAACTTCTTAATGTTCTGTGAAGATTGACATCTCTCCTTATTTTTATTACTCATTTAATGTTTTCCTTGATATATGTTCTTATTTTCCAGTGCTTAAATGAATTTTTTCTCGGTAGTTCACATCCATTGTGGATTCAAATCCAACTCTTGATTATCATTTTGAAACACATTTGTATGTGCTTTCTCATAAGGGTATTCACCATTCATTATTTGTGTGGAATTTCCATCTTCACTTGTTCAATGTTCTTAATGTTATCACTTCTTATGGATCTTAACTTTCAAATTTCTAGTAGGTTACCAAAAATAGTTCACATCACAAAGTTGAAAAAGGTCCAAAGCACAGTATTAACAACCAAATAACAAAATTTTAACACATTATTTTGATTGAAACTTACAAGACCTCTAACCCCACCATGGAAGGAAACATTTAGTCCAAAAAATATAATTTCAAGAAATTATGTCCTAGGAAGGAATCCATCATGACAAATGTGACTAACAAACAATAAAGCATCAAAGTGAGACCTATGCAATTGGCATCACATCACTCAAAATGGTGATTGTACCCATAAAATTTCAAACCAAGATCTAACATACATGTCAAAAAGGGAATCATCAATCCTCAAGTATCATGATACATAGTAGGACTCACATGAGTAACTCATCAATCAACCTAAACACCACAATAAGGCATGTCGACATCAATACTCCCAAATGGGATCTGTGATCTAAGAAATATCAAGTAATAACATCTCCCAACATACCAAACATGATCCACGACCTTCCAATATCAAGAAAAATAAAATTCACTATCATACACCACAATAATAAAATATCATAAGCCAATAAGTTTTCAATGTTTCCCACTCGTTAAAGGATTAGGGTGATAGTTTATTTGCACATGTGGTGATACATAGAGGAGAAAACATATTCTATGACCAAAATAAAAATTGTATGATCTATGGTTATTTCCATTTTTTTAAACATGAAAAGAATATTTCCATCATAAATATTGGTGAGTAGTTTTCAAGTATAGGAGGTTATTTTTGTTTTGTGAGACAAGGTAAGAATGATTGATACAACAGCTTCCTTATAATATTTTTTACATAAGGTCGGTTTCATACTTTTGCTCATGATAGTATTGATTGATGTGAAGGTCTTAAAATTTTCGTCATGTCTCACAATATAGGAATATAATCACTTGATATTCAAGAATGAAAAATGATAAGGTGTCACCAAGGAAAAATTTATATTTTTACACAATGAAACATAGTCTCAAGATAAGAATAAGACATTTCCACACAACTCCATATGCCTCCCAAAACCACTCCATATGCCTCCAAATAGAAAAAGAATCATAGTGCCAAAACCAAGTTGGGTCACTCACCATAGAGACCTGTCATGTTATTTCTCCATGCTAAGTCACTCACCGTTGAGACCCATCTCATTATCTCTCCATATCGGATCACTCACAATGAGTCCCGTCACCTTATCTCTCCATTTAATGATACCATGTCACCCTATGGACTTGTTATCATTTTTTTCACCCTTGCAAAATGGATCAACCTATAGGTCTGGGAATTGATAGTTAATGGGAGTAGTTTGCATTAATGGTCAAACTAGAAAAATGTACAGATCGTCACCTTATTCAAGTGCATTAACCACTTCCTCATATCGCGCATCAACTACTTCCTCCACATGCTTTAACCATTTCTTGTTGATGCTTGACAACTTACCTTCGTGTCATGCAACAACATCCCCTTCTCGCGTGTCATTCTATTCTCCATTGTCGCCGCTTCCTCTCGTCATGTGTCAATTTTCCTCCCACGCCATGTGTCAACTTCATTTTTATGTCATGCATCAACCTCCCCCTTTGTTGTCATACGACAACATTTCTTCCTTTCACGTGACAAGTATTTTCTTTGTCGGCAACGACTCTTACCTTCTATTCATGTGTCAGCTAGTGGTTTCCATCAGGAGACAACATAGTGTTTCAGATATGGCTAGAAATTAATGATACCATACAAGGTAGCTCAACAACCGGATTAATGAGGTATGGCACCCCTATTCACTTTGCAAGAAAAGTACTATTGAAAATCGAAACCATCATGGATTCCCATACCTATGTATAGGAATTTCATGAAGGATGTTGGTTGGTAGCTCTTTTTCTCTCTATATTCTGTAAGTTTCCCTCATTTGAAAATGAGGGATTTCAAATTGTAAAGGAACTCTACAAAAATTCTTCTAGCTCTTTTGTGAGTTGCAGGCCTCAAATTTATACATTTTGTGAAGGATTCTTACTTTGTGCTTAAACTATAATGGATTTTGCATCATTTTAAGCAATAAAATTAGTTTTTTGTGGATATTCTTTCCCTAGCTTGATTTATATTACATTTATTTCCTTCTATTATATTTTGTAGGTATATTGTACATATTGTGTTCCTTTGTAGGGCTTAAATTTATTGTGCTCCATGAGATTTTAGGTTTGAATGTTTTTTTAGATAGTGGCATTTTATCTTCCCTCTTCTTACCCTTTTCCTCCACTTTTAGTCACTAGGAATATCTCTAGTCTTTTTTGGTGCTATCACCTCCCTTAGTTTAGGATTTACGTTTATGTATTTCTCTTTGTCTAGTCCCTTGGAATTGATATTTTAGGAGTAGATCAACATTGGAATACGTTAGAAACCATCTTCCTCTCGGAGGTTTGTCGTCATTGCAAAGTTACCACACCTTGAGAGAATCCCATGTTAGTTAAAAGTAGGGTTTGTAATGTGCAAATCCTAGGGTGCTACTTTTCTCGACATAATAGGACCTAGGCATATAAAACCATGTCACCTCCACCCAAGTGGTAGAGTACATGTATTTTAATACTCGCACAACTCTATGACCCCCTTGGGGTGTACCTACATACAAAAAAGTGGCTCCATAGATCTAACCACTCCATGGTGAATCCCATGACCCTAATCCAACACTTAATGACATTAGAACAACCATAACAATCAAATTAAAATTCCAAGCGGCATCAAATCCCAAGCCTTGGGCTAGGCAAAACAAATTTAAGCTCCAAAAGTAAGTTTCAAATAATGAAAAATAAGTGGCTAAACAGTTGTAGTAATGCAAAAATATCTTGTTAGCACAAAACCAATTAGATTTATAAATATTTAAAGATACATCACTCATAAAATTGTTGGTTCTTACAAGAAAATAGAGAAGAATGTCAATTACGAATAAAATATGAACATATAAATGTCACATTACGATCACTATGTGGCCCTTTTATGGCCACCAAAGGGGTGCTCATTGAGTTGTTGGCACTCGGATATCGACCCTCAAAGGAAAAAATATAAATAATAACTTATCAAAATCAAGTAATTTCATAGTCTCTGTCAGAATCATCACCTCCAAAATCCCACAAGGCTCAAAATAGTCGTAATCACACAAGGTTTTCTAGAATAGAACTATTCACCGAGAGAGATAAAAAGGTACAAGTTTCCATTTATTGAACTTAATATGTCCACACAACATAATATGCATGGCCCCCGTGGAGTAACACCATATATACTAAATGAATAAAAGTTCATTTTTAGTCTATGTTAGACTCCACTTCTTGTGTCATACTCATCTCAAGCTAAACAATCAACGGTCCACTTTTCTTACTCCATGCATACACTTTTACTGATTACTTCCCTTAGGGTCAATTATTGTAGGCTTCTCAACATACACATAACCACATTAATAGAACACTAAATTTTTTTCACATTAACCATAAAATCTTGCGTATGGTAAAATTTATGAGGTAAAACATAACAATATTCCATGGATTACAACATGTACATTTCCACATAGCACACTAAGAGTGTGAGTATAATACATTAGGGGTCATGGAATCACCATATGTCCCCAATTCACAATTAGAATTTATCACATAACAATATGAGTACATATATATATATATATATATATATATATATATCATGAAAATAGTGAGCTAACACCGTGACATACATTCAAATACCACAAAACATGGTGGCATGATGCCATAATACAACACAACACATCGAAATTATCATGATGTAACATATTTCACTACAAAGCACTTTTTCATGCAACACGTTGTCCCACATATACAATATCACTAGAACATGAAACATCACAACACTTTCATAGTTCAAAATAAAAACATTTTCTTCACACACAAGGTGGTAATACACATGAATTTATCGTTGAATTTATGAGGAAAATTACTCACACCGAGAATTAAATGAATATCATAATAAGACCACACAAATTAGTAATCACAACATGTGTATTCACATACTCACCAAGTACCGCATTTTTCACATCAACACATAATAAAACATTACACCTTCATCATTATGCAATGTCCAACACAACACTAAAATGTCTCGAGAGGTTTGAGATTATGAAGCTCGCCTCGATACCAACCGTAGTTCCCACCCAAGTGGGAATGCACATCTGAAAATAAACATATGACCTTTGGGTGCATGCACCTCCTGAAGTCATTCCAAGACATTCACAATGGAATGGATAGATCGATACGTGGTAGTGAAATGGGTCGAATATGGTCAACGATTTTTCAAGGAAATATAATATCCTCTATGGGAAATAAAGGGATTTATTCATCAATGGTAGTAAAATACTCTATAACTTGGGTGGGTGTGATGGATTAGTTAAAGAGAATGCACACACGTAAAATTCATTCCATATCGGTGTAGGACTCTCTCAACCAGGTTGTGGAATTCGTAGGAATTATCCTTCATTTTCCTCATAGAAGTTTCTAGACAATGTCATGGAAGTAAATGAGTGAGGTTGTGAAACTGCAAGATCTAAGCTCATCTAGGATGGGAAGTCTAGAACTTGTAAGATTTGTCTGATTTTACATTTAGGACGTTTAACTGTGAGATAATATCGGTGGAAGTGGTTATGTGTGGAAAACTAAGGTTCTCAAACCCGTATCAATGTATGTGAACAACTCGGTGCATTTGGTTTAGGGACTCTAGGATCGTAACCATAAGTTCTAGGTTGTTGAGGACCCTAAATGTTCATATGGATTTGTGTTCAATTAATATAATGTGAGAAATAAAATTGATTAAATAAAATAAATCTAATCTATGTTTTTATGCTTTTAATTGAATAATGGAAATACAATAAATGACAATCTAATTACACTAATCTAATAATTTTGGATTTTATGTTTTCTGAAACAAAAATAGAAATTGATAGAAGACATACGAAGAAATCGAAATTACTTCTACAATATTATTAATATAACTTAAACAAACAAATAACCTAGTGTGGCTATTTTCCTATGCAGAGTGGATCTAGACCACTCTAACATAACAAAATCTTTTCTAGTTTGTATTTATGGATCTAAAACTTCCTCTCTGTTACCTCGAGACATAGGAGGAAGTAAAAACTTCTCGTAAGTACTTCTTCCCCTAAAAATTCCCTAGTGGAAATAAAATAGGATTTTATGAAGCTTACATATTGAAATGAAATTACAATTGATTTAAACTAATGCATGAGCTTTCTTCAAGAAAAATTCCCTTATAAACCCATAGGGATAGGTAGGGAAGCAATCTTTAACTAGAATATTTGTACGAGATAAATAAAAGCTACAAAAATGATTTTTCTATTGAAATACATATTTTAATCAAATTATAAATTGAACTCTAAAGAAATTAAAGAAAACTTTAAGAAAACTAAGTGCATCCCCAACCCGGAATTTTTAAAACTATGAAAAAACCAATGATGATATACTCTATTATCCCCTCACCTTCTTTTTCAACTTAGTGCTTAGATGAATCCAAGGAACTATTTTGGGTAGTGCAAAAGGAGCAAGTAAAAAAATGTTGGGGTAGTGTTGGCTTACGGTAGTCTCGTAGTAATGTAGGTAGGATAATAATAATGCAAGAGAATTAGATTGATTATGTATTTCCTAAAAATATTACTGACGGTATAACAAGTACATTTCACAACAAAAATATTTGTCCAATGCTTATGGAAGAAGCTTGGATTTTATAGAATAAAGGTGGGAAATGGTCTAAGCCATTTAGCAACCAAGGAATGCCAAATCACTCAAAGAAGGGGTGCTTATCTCTCAATTAACAATAGAATGGGAAGAGGAAGTTGGTACGCACCTATCAATCCTAATAACAACCAAATTGACAAAGAAATATGTGCTAAAGATGAGTTTTAAGAAGGAAATATGCATTCATAACATGCCAAAAGAGTCTTATTCAAAAAATCATGGAACCACTGGTTCACATGAATGGTGGTTACACAACCAAAAGTGATAGAAAACCATAAGTTACGTAAACGTTGAGGAAGTTTCATGACTTAAAGTCAAAATCTAAGGAAAACTCTAGCAGAAAGGTAAAGAAAGGAATGAAAAGAATATAAATGACTAAGGAAATAATTTTAAACTATAAATATACAATGTAAATGTGAAATAGGACTTGAGCACCATTAGAAAATATAATAATCATCATATCGGACTTTGAATTATTGTATTAATGTAGCACGTGAAAAATCGGGTGCATACATATTGCCCCCTCGAGAAGCATTTTATCCATGAAGAGATGTAAAACATAGAGTCCGAGTATGGATCTCCCAAATGGGAGGGTTATAAATTATACATTACATGTTCATGTGTTGAAGTGACACTAGTCCATGCTTCCTACTACCTACAAGAAGAAAACAAGAATCAAGTGAAAATATAATATAAAATTGACAAAACATGCTAAAACAAAATGACAAGAGGACTTATTGTAATTTCACAAGAGGGATGAAAGACTCATTAATTTATTGATATGCAAAAAAATTCAAGTTATAAAGAATGGGCTGTAATATTTATAGATATTGCACATCCAAGTATAGAAAAACAATATGTTGCACATGTGCAACAAAATATGTATCCAATAAATAATATAGACAATTTTTTTGTTATAACCATATAACAAAAAAACACATACAACAATAAAATGTTTATTTTAAAATAAAAAACCTATTTTCCTAAGTAACAATGCATAATTATAATTATAATTATATTTATCCTAACACTCCCCTTTAATTTTGCATTTTCTAAAGCGATGAGGAAAGGAACTCTCTCGAACAACTCAAATTTGTCACGTGCAAGTGACTTTGTGAATATATTTGTGCGTTGTTAAAATGTTGGACAAAACTAAATATATATATTGTGTTTCAAGACATGCTCATGTATGAAATGTACTTGTACCTCAATGTGCTTTGTTCTTTCATGAAAAACTGGATTACGAACAAGTTTGAGAACACCTTCATTGTCTACATACAAGGTGGTAAGTTTTTCTTGTGGTATTCCAAGTCCTTCAAGTATTGATGTAGCCAGATCACTTCACAGATAACTTCACATGCAAAATGATATTCGGCTTCTATGGAAGAGAGAGAAACAAAGTTTTGTTTCTTACTTCCCCATGATATTGGTCTAGATCCCAAAAAGAACACAAACCTTGAAGTGGATTTTTCTTCATCAATGTTTTCTACATGATCTGAATCTTTATATCATGTCTAGAAGAAGTTTTCATTCTTCTTGTATTCTGTACCAAGATCCAATGTTCCCTTGAGATATCTCAAGATATGCATTTATGCTTTCTAATGAAAAAATCAAGGAACTTGCATGAACCTAGAAATATAACTCACTACAAAGCTAATATTTGGTCTAGTGTATGTGAGGGAAATGAGACTCCCAATCAACTACCGATAGAGAGTGGCATTTACCAGAGGTGAGATAACAATAGTCTCATCTCCATAGGTGTAACAATAGGTGTGCAATCTATCATCCTAAATTTATCGATTGTTGTCTTGTTATATTTCAATTGAGAAGAAATATGTGATTCTACTTTTTCCATACTTCCAATGCAAGATAGTAATGCATCAGCCCAAGATATGTCATATCGAATGATCAGTTAAGATTTTTATTTGTTACATTAATCATCTTCATTGAACTATCATTGATGACTAGATTTTCGACATAGATAACAACAATCACAATCTCCCCCCTTGATTTTTGAGTTAGAGATTGAAATTTTATGGATTTCTAACAAACCCATGGTGTACGAGATGCTCATCAATTTTGATGTACCAAGCCTAGGGTTCCTGTTTAAGGCCATATATATATTCTCCGAGTCTACATACCTTTTCTTCTTGACCAGGTATAACATATCCCTCAAGTTGAATCATGTAGAATTCTTCTTGTAAATCTCCATTCAGAAAGGAACTATTTACATCCATCTGATGGACTTTCCAATCAAACTATGCAGCTAGAGTAAAGATCATCTAGATCATTTTGATCTTAGTTGTGGGAGAAAATGTCTCCTTGTAATCAATGCCTTATTTTTGTGTAACCCTTTGCTAATAGTCTCTCTTTGTACTTGTCTATGGTCGCATTTGCTCTGTACTTTGTTTTGAATATCCATCTGCATCTAATGGGTTTATTTCCTTGTGGAAGATCAAAAATCTTCCAAGAGTTGTTTTTCATCACTAATTTATACTCAGATCCATGGTGTTTTTCCAAGATTTTGACTATAGGGCTTCCTGGACTGTATAGGGCTCATCGATTCAATAACTCTACTCATTAAGTAAACTTTCACTTCTTCACGTGCTTTACTATGAGTCGGTGGTCTAGTGGTGGAAGTATCCGATGGAGCATCCAATCTTGTATCTCGTTGCATGCTAGTATACAAATTGGGCATATGCTAAACCGATCCCATGAGTCGTGGTTCGTATGATCATCACCATCATCCCCATCATCACTTTCATCATTTGTGGGAACATCATCTTCTACTTTTACAATAGGTAAAAATATACATCAGTGAGTCTAGAGGAGGATTCTTGTCTTCCTTCTTATCAAAAACTCAACATATTTACTTGGTGTAGACATTCTTGGTCTTCGATCCATAAATCAGTATCCAAGAGTCTCTTCACTATAGCCAACGAAGATTAGTTTTTAATGATTTCATATCCAATTTCTTTTATTCTATTTGGGTAAGTGCATGTTTTCTTTGCACCCAAATACTTTGATGTGTGCAATAGATGACTTGTTATTTGACCATGCTTCTTGTGGTGTTACTCCATTAAGAGCAATCATGGGCACTCTATTAAAAAAATAAACTATTTTTTTTTCTTCTTCTTCCTAGAATGTCCTCGCTAATCCAAAGTAATTTATCATGCATCGCACCATTTCCATGATAGTATGATTTCTTCTTGCAACAGCAAAATTTTGTTGCGGTGTGTGTGGAGGAGGCATGTATCAATGAATCCCGTGAGCTTGTAGTTAGGATTTGAACTCATCACTAGTGAATTCCCCACTTGATTTGAGCAGAGAGTTTTGATGTGATGAACAATTTTGTTCTCAACAACCACTTTGAACTTCTTGAAGTTTTCAAAAGCTTCATTTTTCTTGTGAAGATAAAAATTCACATTTTTCGTGAGTAATCATCAAGACAAAGCATGAAGTATTGAAATGTAGAATGACTTGGTTACATTTCTCCACATATATTGACATGAACCAAATCAAGCTTCCCATGAGCTCGATAAGTACTCTTATGGAACGAAGCTCGTGTTTTTTACCTACAAGGTTGTGAGCACACTTATTTGTATCCTTCTAAAGGGATGGTAAACCATTTACCATGTTTTATCGAAAGGAATTATTTTGAGATACTTGAAACTAATGTGACCAAGTCTCCAATGCCACAATTTTTAGATTATATTTTTTAGCCACAAGTGTTCAATCATCTCTATGGACAAAATCAATATGGACCATACGTCCCACATTAGAGGATTTTATAAATATTTTTGAGCCTCGCGATTTTTCTCGAATTAAACACATTTTCTTTCTGGAATGAGTATCAAAATAAAATTTCAAGTTATGATCTAGGAGTTGACTGACTGATAGTAGATTCTTTGTCAACCCAGGGACATATAGTACATATGATAATCTAAAATTATGTGAACCAATAGGTAGAGAAATGTTCTCAATCCCCTGTATTGTGTACAAAGAATCATCACCCAATGAAATATGTTTTTTTGAAGGCATGTCCCTCATTATGGCAAACTAGTCTCTGTGGCTTGTCATGTGTTGAGTGGCACCCGAATCAACATACCAAACATCACTAGATGACGTTAAAGGCTCACTTGATTGAGCAATTTACAAGAAGTCTTCATTATTTGATCATATTCATGCTCAACAATATTTCCTTGTTGATGGGGTTTTCTTTTCAATTCCCATTTTTCTACCCTTGATTGTAGTTAGAATGTCCCTTGTAATATTGTTAGCATTGGGGTCTAGAATTACTTGAAGAACCTTTCTTGTATGTATTATACCAAAATATTTCAATTCATGCCCCCTTTTGTAGATAGGACATTTCTTATTCTTTTTTTGTCCCCTTATTCATGTTGCTCCTAATTTTAAGGTTTTTGAGAGGATATAGGTTTGCATTTTCTTTATCCTTTCCATTTCTATGAGTAAAAGTTCTTTCTCCTCTTTTCGTCTTTATTGTAAATGGGTTCCTATTTTTGCAATAGGTTTACCAACTTATCAAAACTTATTGTTTGATCTAACAAGTTGAGTGTTGTCACATAAATGTGGTATGAAGGAGGAAGGGATATCAAAACAATGGGAACAAGAGCTTCATCAATGATCACTTCTCTTAAGGCTAGAATTGAATCCTCTCGGATTTGCAAATCTTCTCAAGAAAGATTTTAGTTTCTCATTTTGTTTAAAATCCAGTGTATGTAATCTACTCAGTAAATTCAGTATGACATTTTAATTTATGGTCTCATACATCAGTGCTCAACTTATCCCACATTTCTTTGTCTATTTTGGCATCTCAAATGTGGGGTTGCATGTTGTCGAAACTAAAAACAAGATTACTATCTTGGCATTTTGATCGGATCTATCAAACTATTTCTGTTGTGTTGTATCATTTGTTGATCTAGTTACAGTACCATTCACAATAGTCCAAATCTCTTCAAACTCAAGTTGTGTCTTGATTTTTTTATCATGCTTTGCATTATTATTTCCTCTTAGAAGTTGAGAATCTAGAAGAAATAACTTGGGGGTGTTGGTGCCCATTTTATAGAATCAAATGACAAAGGGTAAGGCTCTTATCACTCTAGGTATATGGTCTCCCAATCTATATACTTGTCAGGTCCAATATACCGAGCCTTTCTATATATGCACCCTTCGATATACCCGTTAGTATGTAGAAGAAGATTTCCCTTTTATATACTCGAAGTACATAAAAGGGGCAATAACGTACGTGAACGAATCTGATATGTGGTACCAAGACAAGATTGAATGGGTCTTTGTGATTATTAACAATGGTTCAAATAAATATCCTCATACGTGCACATAACTTTTCTATATACTTGGATAATTTATCATCCGGATTTAAGTCAAGTAATCATTGTCAAATGGATGGGAAGGCTCAAAGTTTGTGCATTGTGTCCATATTAATCCACATCGATTTAAATGCTCGATACCCGATGAAGTTGTTACAACTATAATAGGCGTTAATTACGGTAATAGTCACAATGAATTTACCCATAAGCTCTTCTCGAAGGAACTATTTATACCGAATGTTACGAGTGAGATCGAAGATCTCGTAGTGATACAAGACCAAATTTTACTATTTTTGAGTAAAAATATCTACCATTTTAAAATTAATCACAATGGTTTTGGTTGAATATGGCAATCTACAAATTAGTAGAATATGCTGAAATATGCAATTACATCTAAAATTTTGAAAAAATGAATGGTAGGAATTTTTGTTTATTTTTGGGACCCTAGTTGCCTCCGAAGCTCAATACGGATCTCTTAGCCAAAAATGGCTTAAAATGTAGTTTTTAGGTACCCCTCCTTTGGCAAAAATGCCTGTGATAAAAAAAAAATAAGCTAAGTAGGACCAAAAAAATACCCTATTTTAGGTTTTCTCTCTGTTTAGTAGATTGTTAAGTTATGACCGGGGTTTAGAGGGCCTCTAAAGTTTCAAACTTTTTTCAACTATCCCACTAAAATCAAATCTTAGAAAATATTGTGTTTGGGGTGGGGTTTGAACCCTAAACCTCTTGAACTCCCAAATCTTTCTACTTAACCACCAGGCGCTCTAAGTGCTTGTGTAATGAATTGAACAAATATGTATTTAAAAATATGCTCAAGATGATAACCTTGTAGAATGGAAACATAGCTTGAGGAAGGTTTGTGTGGTATTGATTGACCTCCACATGGTTTGGTGGATTACTTTGATTTGTGAAATTATTTATTGTTTTTCTCACCACTTATGTTTTCTATAAATTATAGGGTTCGAGCTCAACTTTTATTTGTGCTCCTCCATAGTTTTATGTAGGTTCAATTTTGTATTTGTTTTAAGGGTTGTGTTAGGAGATGACTTGGTCGAGAGATGAATGGCTCGGCCATCTTGAATTCAAAGCTTTGTATGCAAAGGTCTTGGCGAGTCCTTAAACACCCAACTCACCATTTGTAGGTATGTTTGCACAATGTGGTTCTCTCTTTTCACATGCAACATTTTTTTCAATGTCAGTGTAGTTCGATGTTTGAGAAGGTGAAGAAAAGGCTCGATTACCTAGAGGATAGTTCGATCCACCGCAAATTAAACGCTTTGTCTCCAATGCCTCCCAATGTACCTAACAACTAGGTGTAGTTGGGGAAGGGGCTCAATAAAGAAATAATTTCACACCTATAAACAGCTCACCCTTTGGTGTAAAGATCGGTCTCAAACAATGTAACCCAAATGCAACTTGGCCTCAATGAACGGTTAAAGGAACTTTCCATTAAACTCACCAACATGTAGAGAATATCGATTAGTTTGCAGGACTCAACTCGGTGAGGTTTCTAACAGCTCGATGCTTGGCTCTATGGATTCCTTCCTCCAAATTTGATAATACATATAATATTATCTATTGTCCTCTAGATTTAAAGGTAAAACCCCTGATTGGGGAGAATTTTTTTTTAATTTTGTGAATCTAATTAATTTCTAGGAAGAAATTTTTCCTGGTGCAGGGGGCACCAAGGCCAAAAAAATTACTTTGCTTTTATCTGGAGTATGGAAGGAGGTTGTGGGAATGCAGGGAGTTTTGGGAAGCTACTGGAGGTAGCACCAGCTCTCTATGATGTAGATTTCTTCTCAATACTTTTCTTCCTCTACGCCTCTCTCCAACCTTCTTTGCTCTCAAGTCCAAGTCAACCAGGTTGTGGTACCAAATGTAATTTCAGAAGAGGGACAGAAGCCTCATTAATTTATTGATATGAAAAAATCAAGTTACAAATAATGGGTTGTAATATTTATAGATATTACACCACCAAGTACAGGAAAACAATAAGTTGCACAAGTGTAACAAAATATGCATCAGAGAAATAATACAGAAAAATGTGTTGTTGTAACTATATAACAAAAAAACACATATGAGAATAAAATGGTTATTTATACATAACCATATAATAATAAAATAAAATAACCTATTTTCCTAAGCAATAATGCATAATTACAATGTAAATTATATAACCCTAACACTTACCATATCTGTGGGGATAGAAATATACCTGTGCTAGTGCTCTAACCCCACAAAGTAAACATACTCGATAAATAAAGTTAGAAACACACTATATATAATAAATATTACTATTTCTTATAAATCACTTTCACCCACCCACTTAGCGATTTTTGAGCTCTGGGATCACCTGTGATCGTTTCAAGCATGAGTACAACCAAATTGAAGAGTACAATGATGTGATGATGACATAACTAGCAAGAGGAGCAAAGTGGCTTAGAGATAGGTGAATTATTTACATTTATTTCTTTTAACCTATAATGTGAAAAATATGGAAAATTCATCATTGGGGCATTTTCAATAATTCCATGATTAAAATGTTGACAAGGGGGCGCCTAGGTGTATTTTTATTTTATTTCATAAAAATGGTTGCTTTTTTATCTTTCTCAACCATAGGGTATGCCATGTCTTCTTCAAAAGAATGTCCACTCTATGTAGGTTGAGGTTCTGCAACAACCCCTTTGGACGGAGCGGTGTTTGTGCAATTATTGCAAAACTTAGGCAACCTCCACTCGCACAAAGCTTATGTTGCATAATTTTCGAGGAAGAGGATGAAATTAACTAAGTGTGAAGATGTATTTTTATTTTTGTGTTATTTTACAATTTTGTTTTATGAGATTATTATGCATGATATGTTTGTAAGTTACTCTTTTTGATGTTTAGGTGAATGTAGGGCCCCTATATATTAGATAGAGTAGATCATGAGAGTGTGATTGGATTTCTTCTATTTTGGAAGGTCTTACAGAGCCCGAGAGGGATATATTACATAGGGTCAGGATATTGAGAATATACCAGACATAGATACTTGCACCGGCGAGTTATTTGTTAGATGATATTTTGAGTTATTAGGACACATACCAAAACACTTTCTAGCTTTATAGAGTGAGAGGAAATTGGAGCATCACTCTTGAGGATGTCTACATATTCTGGGATTTCTTGTCATAGGTAGGATATTGATATTATCCATTGTTTCTTTTACAATTTAGTCATGCCAATGTGCCACGTGTACATGGGAGATGCATTATCACGTGAAACTAGTGTCAAACATGGCATGAGATTACTTTCAATTACCTCTACCCCTATTCCTTCCTTACATAAGGACATCATTGGAAATTTATATTCATGATTGGTTAGAGACAAGGGTGGGGATAAGCTACTTTATTTTTGGGATCCGATTATCCAGAGCATGAGAAGCATGGTTGGGTTTATGTGTGGGGTGTAGAAATATTAGGGTCTACATACCACAAGCTTTACAGGTTGTTATCTTTGGGAGAAGGTCCCTCAATCATACTACACTTACTATTGAATGGTTATATGATATTATGACCCCTACCAAAGGGGTGTTGGTATTGCAGACCCTAGGGCTATCAAAGCCTCGAGATGGATAGTTATGGCCCCACAAAATGGGCACAATCATCTAGTTAGCACACTTACTATAGATTATTTGATTGTATAGCTATATTAGGACATGACCAACTTATTGGGGGAGGATGTGGTTATCGTGGCCATATACAACACTACTACATAGTTAGTGGATAAGTCTACCAGGGTGGATGTCCATCTAGTTCATAGGGTGCCCCAGTAGTTTGGGTTACCTTACATTGATGCCCTCTAGGTAGTTCTCATTGTTTACCATGGGATTTGAGAGGCTAGATCTTTCCCTAAAGGAAAGGTCAAGTGGATCATTGTCATGCTTGAGATTTCAATTGCACCCAATGGTTGACCAAGATCTAGATTGGTTAGGGGTGATATTATAAATTGAATTCATACCCGTGTATAGTGGGGAGGAGGAGGAGGAGGAGGAGGAGGAGGCCAGGGTAGGGATGGAAACCAAGGGGGAGCTTCATAAGGAGTAATATGATGATAGTTACAGTGAATTGAGAGACACCGAGGAGGCCTCCGATTCAGCTAGGGCTGAGGAGGAGGAAGAGGAGGAGACTCTTCATTTTTATCCTCTCCCATGTGAGGGAGGATTATATGAGAAAATGGTCATGGGTCAATGGATTTATTCAAATGAGATTGGATGAGAGGAGGGGAGAAGAGACCATGTAGTAGTTCCACCTCCACACCAACACTAGTATACCTATCCTAATAGCCAAGATATCTAAGTAAGTGAACACTCTTTCCTCGACTCTACTATCTATAGTATAAATTTTAGTGGATTAGGAACTACTTTATTTTTTTAGGGTTTTCAAAAGTTTTCTAACTTTTCATTTTTTTTTTTGTGTTTTACAGAACTACTGATGGATGGTCATATTTTATTCATCGATACTTATTGACACATTGCTCCTTCCCAAGGGGAAGACATGGTAGGAGATTATTACATATGTGGGACACTCTCGGATGGTCCGGCACCACACTAATGTATTTACACCTGTCTCGAGAGCTACGAAGTTCTAACCGAGACAAGGGATGATCTTGTTTCATACTACTAGGTTGGCCTAGAGGAGGCAAAGGCAAGACCAATCCTATAGAAATACCATATCTTATAGATCACCTACGACATCCGATGGCCACTCTCATCACTTAGCACAAGGAGGTTCCTAACACACCATAGGATTAGTAGCAGTAGTCCTCATTATGCTCCTTCATCGAGATCCTATAGGGAGGGATTAGTTTTATGCCTTATTGCTTTGTTATACTTTTGGACACATATCAATTTTTTGGATTTTGAACTCATTGCAAACATTTTGAACACACTTAGGAGTGTGATGGAATTATACACAAACTTGATTATTAAGGATATATATACATATACATCTTTTTGGTTCTTGTTATTCTTGTGTAAGAGTTATCTCAATCATGGTTTTCTCCACTTGTGTGCTCTTAGATTCTTATAGTATCTTTTTTTTATATGCTTTTTGGATGCATGTTATGGATGATGATGTGATAAAAAAATGATTTCTTTTTGTTGTTTTGTTTTATATGATGCTTATGTAAACACATTTCAACTAGAAACTTTGATTTTTAAACAATATTTAGTACTTCTGGTTTTTTGCAAAATGTGACGAATGTGATATAATAATAAAATGAAATCTCTTCACTTATAACTCCTAAAACCAGTAAGATGTTAGGGCTCAATACTAAGAGACAAAATGGATGCGAGTTATATGGTTTTAATGAATTAAAACGGTGAGAGAAAGACATGACTTTGATAAAAATATAATTCGGAACCTACAACTTAACCTTACACATAGTCTGTTGCCTAGTCCAGAATGTAATTTACTTACAAGTTTATCTAAACTTAGATCTGTAGATGGCCTCTTAATTGACAAAATCTAGTTTTAAGGTTTTGACTCTCTTGAAAATACACATATAATTCAATTTCTTTATATTTAAAGTTTCAAATAACTTTTTATTTGCTAAGTTGATTAAATTTATTTAAAGAAACCCTTACACCTAGCCCCATGCTATTAGTAAGAATCATGGGCTCATCACCGAGGAAAAATAAAGGTGAGTAAGGGGAATTCCCTCCATTCCCAAACTTGCGCTCCTAGTAAGATGCGTGGACTCATCACCAAAGATTGGTGGGGCAAGGAAGTGTAGATTTATTTGCAAATGAAATATTTTTGTATTTATTGATTTGACTTATATGAGTTTTTAACTTGTTGTTTTGGGAGGAATATATTTCCCTTAGCCTAAACCCCATGCAACCAATATGATGTGAGGGCTCAACGCCGAAGGCTGAGATAAGTGAACAAGTGATTCGGGTAAAAATTTTAGAATGATTTTATTTCTAAAGATGTTTTATGGGAAATTTATGACATCAAGAAGATTCTAGAACAAACCATGGGAAAAGACACCTAAGCTAGAAAAAAACTATAAGCAACACTAAGTATGTAGGCCTTGGTAGGATCAATGTCAAAATTATGTCTAACTATTTGAATTGATGGAGTGGTTAGAATTGTTTATGATAATATGGTGGATACTTGAAGAAGTATTATTGAGTGTTTTTTCCAACATTCATAAGTTTTTGAGAATTTCTTGAAAATTAAGTTTCTTGATTATAATTTTACAATATGATTGGGCAGATGAAATGTAATATGGATGCAATAATATATAGTAAGAAATGTAAATTAATCATGCATAGTAGTGTTTCAAGTGAAACAAATTTACAGATTGAACAAATTCATCACTCTCTAAAGTACATAGGTGATATGCGTCATTCTTGTACTCCTTTATGACTTGATATGGGTCCAACCACTTGGGTAAGAATTTTATTCCCTCCTCGGTATTCTTGTTGATCCGGATAGTGAGTATTGTCAATAAATTTCCTACATGTATCTCATGCTCATAATACTTCTTTTTATATTGAAGGACCATCCTATCAACATAAACATTGTGTCACCTCATCTCCTAACTAAGCTTCACAATGGTTTACAATTGAACCATGCATGCCTCTCTATATCCTCCTTCATCTTATATGCCCTGCAAAGATATGTGTAGGTCAAGTATCTCAATTTTGAGTGGTAAAACCACCTCGAATACGAATACTAAGGAATATGGGGTTACCCCATAGGCATTCTCACTAAATTTCTATGGGCCCACAAGGCTAGAAAAAATCTTTAAGTGTCAGTCACGTTTATTCTTATTGACTTTTTTAAGAGAATAAACTTTAAAATTGTGTTTTTATCCTCATCCTATCCATTGGCCTAAGGGTAATATAAAGAGGCTATATGATGTGAGATTTTGAATTGTGAGCATAACTCATGCACCTCTTAGTTTTTGAATGACAAGCTATTATCCAAGATAATGACCTATGGGACTCCATACCTACAAATGATTTGATTCAAGATAAACTTAGTGATCACAAACCTAGGTATAATAGTGAGATACATGAACTCAACATACTTTTGAAATAGTCCATGCCCATAATGATGAAGTTTTTCCAATCAGTTGATGAGGGATAAAACGTCTCTATCAAATCTAAACCCCAAGTAGAAAAGGGCCAATGTGTCACTATTGGATGTAGATCCTAAGTAGGGATGTGTATCTCATGAGAGAAATATTGAAATTTTTGGCATCTTCACACATACTCTATAGTGTTGTTCTCTAAGGTCGGCCAAAAAGAACTCATTCAATGTATTTTCCATGGCATGTCCTCTGAAGTGACCCTTGTAGAATTTGTTGTGGGCTTCAAATAGGATATCCTCTGATTATTATTCATTAACACACCTCAGAAACATTTGGTTGAAGGCTCTGCAATACATAACTTCTTATATAATCACATATTTGGTGGTAATGACACATAGCCATTTTATTTGTTGTGAGGATTCTTCCTCGGGTATGCACGATCCAAAATTAAATTAATAATATCTCGAGTATCATGGACACAAGGCAATGGGAGGATTGACTTCTATATAAAACATGCACTTATCAGGAAATCTAATTCTACTAGATCTCCACACTCTATCGAGTTATCTTCCAACAAATTAGCAATTATTTTACCCTTGAAGAACTTTTGGTTGATCAAGGTTAGTTAAAATTCACCCATTAAATTCTTAAAGTCACCAAATTTTTCTTAAACAAGGAACTGAGTTAGAAATGTTCGTAGTTGGTTTTACTTAACAATCACTCATGTTTCCTAGTTAGATATATAATGCCTTAACCTTTTCATCACAAATAATATAGCTAAGAATTAATTTTATACTTGTGTATAACGTGTCTCATAACCTACCAAGGTACAACTAATGAAATAAATAGAATGTTCACATTTATCATAATCTTAATGTGCCACCATGCATGCTAATGAGACATCGGTAGCTTGAGAGTACAAAATTATAGGATGTTCCTCTTTCGGAAGCATGAGTGTGAGTGGTGACATGAGGAAATATTTCATGGAGTCAAATAGATCATGACACTTAGCTTTCTAGAACTTATAGAAATACTTCTTTAACAGATTGTTAATTGGATGAACGATGCATGTTAGATCAGAAATGAACTTGTAGATTTCTCTCGAGTTTACCAAGAAAGGACTTGATGCCTGAATTTTCTAAGAGTGGGTTCATTTCTAGGACCACCCGAATCTTGGATCTACATCAATAACTTGTGAAGATATAATGTATACTAGAACTTCCCTCAGTCATTACTCCAAATACCCACTTTTCTAGATTTAACATTCCGTGGTACCCGATGAAATGAGAGAGGATAACACCAATGACCTCAAAGTAATTACAATGATTCATGGCCTTAGCTATAATATCATCAATGTAATATTCCACAATATTATGAATAAGATCATGGAATATGTAGGTCATTACTCGTTGGTAGGTAACTCGGCATTTTTCAAGCCAAACAGAATGACCACATAATAAAAGGTCCCTCAAGGAGTGGTAAAAGTATTCTTTTCTTGATCCTCCTTAGAGATTATAATTTGGTTATAGCTTGAAAATCCATCCATAAGTGAAAACAAATCATATCCATTTGTTACATCTATAATGACGCGATGGAAGGAAACGGAAAATTGTCTTTAGGACACACCTTGTTTATGTCCCAAAATCAATGCATATGTGAACTTTCCCATTATATTTTATAATGAGGACTATGTTTGAGACTCACATTGAGTACTCCACTGGTTTAATGAATCCTACCGTAGTAGGAGATTCATAACCTCCTCTTTGACAAGAAAATCCACTTTCGATTCATATGTCTCGATATTTTCTTTATGGGTTTAGCATCTAGCTTGGTTACCAAGTTATGAACCACAACATCAGGATAAATTCACATCATCTATTTATAACTAAAATCAAAGTCTTATGAGTGTTCTTTTAGTACCTTCGTATGCACTTCCACCTCTTCTAGATTCAAGGAAGAACTGGTTTCAATATTTCGTGATCTTCCTCTATCCCGATATTTATATCTATAGTCCCTTCGATTAAAGAGGTGTTACCCTCTTCAAACTCATGAAGGGATGTAGGTAAGTCTAGTTCTTCCTGTTCTCGCTTCACAGATCTCAAGGCATCTCGATGTGGAAGGTTCCATCATATGATCTTGAAAATAGGAGGAAGAGTGAGGTATAAGATCGATTCCTCTCTTATGATGTGTGGGATGAAGATCAATGTGTGTATTGAGGTATCCTAGGATTTCCTCATCATTATTTGTGTATTCTTAAGCGAGGGATCATTCTCAGCCTCAACATATGCTAAAGTTGGATTACTTGGCTTTCGTAGAACTAGAGGTTCAGCCGATCGAAACACTAAACTCAGTTTCTTTCCAATATTCACTTGGACAAAAGCAAGAAGAGGAAGTAGCTATAGAGTTAGATAATAGATTTTTCTCTCACAAGATAGCTTCATGTAGATGAAATCAAAACCTTTACTAAGATCAAGTACGATGGTCTTATAAAGTTGTAGGTGTTCTGCTCTAATCTCATAAACTTCTGAGACTTGATTAGCAATGAGTTGGGAATCACCTAGAACCCTAATGTTAAAAACACCTATCCTCTTAGCTATAATGAGACCATAAAGAATATGCTCATATTTGGCACCATTGTTTGTGAACTTTAAATTATGATAAAAGAGAAGGGTATGACCTTCACTTTTAGGGAAGTTAGAATCACGCCTTTGCCCCATCACAAAAATGATACTTCGCATTGTCATAATTGATCTTCTAGAATTTGCTAGGGAAGATAGAGGTTTTATCATCTTTGGATGTTATTTCTTTACCTTTGATACCTTGAACATACAAATCTCTTCGCAACCATCAATCTTGAGAGAGACGAGTCCAAGAGCATGTATCATACCTATAGATTCAAACAGAAGGAAGATAGTTAGGTCACTTTCTAAAAACTCAACAATTTTAGCCATGGTCTTTGTCGAATTTTTTTTTACCACAAAGGCTTTATCTTCACTCACAAAAACCCTTTCAATTTCCTTGGTGGATTATAATTCTATTATAGGAAACATTTTGGACACCGGTGTTGAATCCTTAGGTTTATTCAATTGATTGACTAGGAGTACAAACTCGGTATGAACACCGGGTTTCTTCTTAAAGTTGGTTAGATGGATGTAAAAAGGATTTGAGCACCCTGAGAAATTAATACCTTCCCTAGATGTAGGAATAAGACTTCTTGGAAAAGCGGGGAAGGAATTACTTTCACTCAATGGATATAATGTCATCCAAGAATCATATTATAGTTGGTTTTTTAATCTATAATATAAAACTTGGTTAACACCTATCAACACCAATATGGCACTCGATAATATTTCACCGAGAACTCCTCATGCTATGATTATTTACTAATGCACAACTTTTGGTTTGGTGGATGTAATCTGGAAAACATAACAACAACATAACACGAGAATACCATAGACTATGATAACAAGGAATGATGATAAATCTTAAATATCGTGTAAATTACTATATCAACATGAAATTGTTACAATCTCACCCATGAGGTACTTCAAGTGTTACTGACTTCACTTTCCTTCCAACAATAACTATGGGAGAAACTTCACAATTACACCTCTTAATGACTTCTTTAACACACCTTCAAAATGATGGCTTCCTTTACACACTTACTCATACAATATTTCTCACTACTTCCTTCTATGTTAAATGAGTGGGGTGGCCTCTTTATTTATAGAAATTTAGGATTATCCACCCTATCTCTAAGATATGATAGGAAATCTCTTCCGGAAAATCGTATTCCATGCCTAAACTCTTTCCTTTACATGTAGGCTTATCTTCTAAGATAAGATAAACCTTATCATCTCACATGGGTTCCACCTTTTTAGACTTTTCCACAAATAAAATACACAAAATATTTATAACATCACTCTTTGTCCTTATTACAAATATAATATTTCAAATTCCTAATCATGTAGACCTTACTTCTCTACTTACCCAAACTTTGACATTTTAACATTACTGGACCACTTACGACAAATATTTACTTTTTACCAAAACATTCCTATTGTAATTTAACTCATTACCGTACTCTACTTTATTGGTGGCACTTTGTAGTGATAGCAATATTATCTTCTATCAGATGCCACTACTAATCATACTTAACAACATCCTATTCCTAATACATACATAATTAAATAGAAATTATGGAGGAAAATTTTAATGTCGACATTTTCCCCCTTCCTAGCTTCTACTCCATCCTCAGAGTAGACTATTATGGTGCTTGGAAAATCTTTAACTTTTCATGGTTGACCCATTTCATAATGGTGGTGCCATCCAATTCCTCCAATCGATATGTACCATTTTCATGCACAACTACTATTTTTTAGGGCCCCATCCATTTTGGAAGAAATTTTCTCTTCCTTCTTTTTTGTATCTAGAATCATATACTAGAACCAAGTCATTCACATGAAATGGAGACCAACGGATCTTTTGATCAAAGTATTCCTTCTACTTCATTTTATTCTTATAGCTTGTATCCTTCACTATTTCCCTCATTTCCTCTAGCAAATGAAGATGCACCAACCTTTCTTTTACTGAATCACTTTCATCCATCCTTTCATTTTTCATAACTCTCACAATGGGAATATCAAATTCAATAGGAAGAACTGGATCAATGCCATAAGCCAACTGAAATGGGGAGTATCCTGTTGCTAACTTTGATGTTTCCCTATATGCCCACAATGCTGCATGAATCCTTTTATCCCACTTATGTACCTACAAGACTGCATCTTTTGCTAGAATTTGACACAACACAAAAATTTGTTCGCTCCACTTGTCCATTTATGCTTGGCTTGTATGTTGTTTCCTTCCTATGCTTAATAGAAAACTTGTTGACTAGGGTTTCTACCACCTCATTAATGAAGTGGCTTCCTTGATCTGATTACAATTTATAATGGACAACCAAATCTGGTGACAATGCGTTCATATATGAACCTTGCCACTTCATCCATGGAAGCTATTTTCAATGGCCTAGCTTCAACCCACTTGGTTAAATAATCGGTGGCAACTACAATATACTTATTTTGGCATGAGATAGCTGGAAGTGGACCTACAATATCTATTCCCCACTTTTCAAAGGGACCAAGTGGAAGAATAGGGCATAATGGTGCTGATGAAGTCTTATGGTTACCATGTGTTTGAAAAATATCACATGTCTTATAATAATTATAACAATCTCTAAAAAGAGCGGGGCTCGCTGATAACTTGCATCCAAGATCCTTCTTGCTGTAAGTTGTCCAGAGAAGTGTCCTCCACATGTACCATTGTGGAATTCTTCTATCAGCTCCTTTCCTTGATCACGTCCAATTGCCCTCTTGTACTGTCCATCAGGTCCTATTCAAAATAATACTCCATGCAAAGATAGAATATGGATGACTGGCTTGAGTAATTTTCCTCTTAGTATTTGCATTGGCACCATCAGGAAACTTGAATTCATTCAGATAATTCTAAATATCTATGTATTCACTAGGGATTATGTCAAGGGATAATAATGCTGCATCTAGGAAATCATCATCATCACAAGATGAACCTAAACCATCATAGGCTCGAGAGAGTGCATCTGCATTGACATGCTTCTTTCCTGGCCTATCTATAATATCAAATTCAAATTCTTGTAGAAAAATTATCCATCTTGCTATCCTCCCTAATGGGTTAGGCTTATTTACAATATATTTTAGAGCTTGATGATCTGTTACAACTATAAATTTCTACCCTAGCAAGTAATTTCTAAACTTCTTTATAGCAAAAATGATAGCTAGAGCCTCTTTTTCAGTTACAGTATAATTTACCTCAGCACTGCTCATTTGTCTTCTCCCAAAGTAAACTGGATGATCATTCCCATTTTCATCCTTTTGGCTCAGAGTACTTCCTAGTGCTGCATCTGAGGCATCAGTATACACAATGAATGGCTTGCTCCAATCTGGATTCTTTAAAATAGGTGAAGACACCAGGGCTTCCTTCAGTTGTTCAAAAGCTTCATGCACCTTATTTCCTAGTTCATAAATAACATCCTTCTTCAAGAACTGGGTTAGTGGCTGTGTAATCTTTGAGAAATTCTTGATGAACCTTCTATAGTAACCCACATGGCCTAAAAATGATCTCAACTTACTTCTATTCATAGGAAATGGTAACTCTTTGATTTTTGAAACTTTATCAGGATCAGTACCAATACCATCTCTGGATACAACATGCCCTAACAAAATGCCTTTAGAACATCCAAAGACACACTTTGTATGGTTTAGTGAGGCTTGTGGTTCATCTAACCTTTGAAATGCTTGTCTCCATCTAGTGAAGGTTGTCCATCTTTCTCCCATAGATGCAAAAATCATCCGTAAATACTCGATGAAGTTCCCAATGTAGGTTTCAAACACCCTATTCATCAAGCTCGGAACGCGTTGCGAGCATTACACAACCCAAAAGGCATAACTCTATAAGAAAACATTCCCCAAGGAGTGGTGAGTGTTGTCTTCACTGATCTTTCTCCACTATATGAACTTGGTTGTATCTGATATATCCATCAGCAAAACTATAGCACTCCTAGCTAGTTACTTCATCCAAGATCTGATCTGAGAATGGAAGAGGGTAATGATCCTTCTCTATTTCCTTATTGAGCTTCCTTTAATCAACACAAATGCATAGCTTCCCATTATTTTTTATTGATATCACAATGGGAGAAACCCATTCTGAATTCTCCATAGCAAATATGAATCCTGCATCAAGCAACTTATCTATTTCTTCTTTTACGCTTGGAAAAATTAGGATTCATTCTATATGGCATTTGCTTTATGGGCTTAGCACCATCTACTAGTTAAATAGAATGTTCTACCCAACTTACTTGACAAAGTTCCTTGTAATCAAAAGTGAATAGGTGTATGTACCTTCGAAGAGCCGGAGGTAGGATTCCTTCTCACTCCCATCACAACATCACCAATCTTTATTTGTTGGAGATAATCATCAATTTATTCTTCGTATAATTTTATGGGTTTATGAGTCGGTGTGACTAGAAGGATATCCATGACTGAAACATCAACGCTCACTTTCTTCATCTTCTCGTGTCCACTTCACTTTGGTACTTGAGTAATCGAGGATGTCCAATCATCGGTTCATCACTTGAATCCACAGTTTCTTATGATGCCAAGGGATCACATTTATCTTCACCATTTCTCTACCACGTCCAAGTGTCATGAAGCCTTCATTCTAGTAGTTTATTACATGAACTCTCCTTAGACATGGTCTTCCCAACAACATTAGGTATGCAACAATACCATTTTTCATCTCTGAAATTCTACCACACATACAACACCCATAATGTATATTACCACATTTTAAACAACACCTTCTCATTTAGTTTTCCCTTATTTAATGACCTTAACATAAGTGTTGAGGGAGATCAATTTTAAACCAAACATATTCATTACAGACTCGGTTATTACATTAACTACAGCACCTCCATCAACTAATACATCATGAATTGAAATAAAATTACATAATACCTTAGCTTGTGGAGCGTAGGGATTCACCTCTACCTCCAAAATAGGGACCTCAACCTCTTTCCTTCGTCAAACATTGAGTCCACTTTGCAGCTCCCACCTCTTCTTAGAAGACATAGCCAAGAGTTGACCATATATTATATTTTTAGGCCTTTTGGATAGATCTTCTAAGATGGAGTATGGTCCTTGCCCCTGTGAAATCAAAAAATCCTACACACCCAACTTTCTTCTCCTATGTTTCTTACTAGTTTCTCATTTCATCTTCTTAGGATCATTTCCATCTTGGTTATCTTTTTCTTTCTTTCTTTTTGTTACAAACACATCTACTTCATTATTTATGCTCTTATCTACTACATCAAAAGAATTCACAGGTGCTTTTCCTTTATCATTATCTCTTGTACCATATGTAGAATCTCTATCTAGACAATTATACTTATAATGACCCTTTTTATAACAACCATAACATACGACTTTAGAAATATTTCTTTTTAGACCTCTATCTCCTCCCTGAGAACTAAATTATTTTCCTTGAAGAAGATTAATAGTTAATTGCCCATCTTCTTGAGAAGATCTTCATACTCAGTAGATGTACTAGGAGAAATATTTGTGCTCACCGAGAGTGGTTATGGATTCTGACCAAAGGTACTGGTGTAGGCTCTACTTTAGCAACAATTTCTTAGGGATCATCTTCCATGCTTTCTTCTTGCCTTCTTGCAATCTCCTTTACTTTTTCAATGGTAGCTTGGCGGTCATACTTCACTCATTGTTTGATCTCTGGCTTCATCCCAAGAATGAAGTGCTTACATAGGATATTATCCATGTCATTCATCAACCCATCAGCTAATTCTTCCTTCCGAATCTAGGCATCGAGCTTCCTCCTTAGCTCTAGAACATGAGCATGATAATCCCTTATCTTCTCCTTCTCTCCTTGGGATAGCTTTGTGATATCGATCATGAGATCTACATATTTCTGTTGTTCACCAAATTCTTCAAGAAAACTTTTAGTTAATAAATCCCATGAGTTTTTCACATTATCACCTAGTGTTTCAAACCACCTAAGGGCTGAACCATCCAAAAAGGTAGGAAAAAATTCAGTCCATTGTTCCCTTCTTATGAGGCCATTACAAATGCAAGATCGTTTAAACTCTTGAATGAAAGAGGAAGCATCTTCATTAGATTGGGCTGAAAAATAGGAATCTTCCCCATTTTTAAATGTAACCACAATGAAATACCAACTCACAAGTACAATCAGTAAGACTTATGTGCACAAATAATTGGACTCACTACAATAGAAAGTGACTTTACACCTTTCTACAGTAAAATAGGAATGACCACAGTAATCTTGACTTACTATGGTAAAATGACTTTACTGTGGTAAACACTATTTATGGTAAAAATGAAGTTACTGGGGTAAACACTATTCATGGTAGAAAATGAAGTTACTGTGGTAAATACTATTCACGGTAAAAAGTGAATTTACCATGGTAACCACTATGCACGGTAAAAACAAGGTTACCCTCCAAATGTTTTCTGACTAAGTGGGAATATCTCTCCAAAAAATCCACCAACGAGGAATGGTCCCTGCAACACAACCAAAATGTCAACACCAATCCAGAACTTTGATAATATTTCACCGGGAACTCCTTGTGTTATGATTATTTACTAATGCATAGCTTTTAGTTTGGTGGATGTAATCTGAAAACAACAACAAACATAACACAAGAATACCATAGACTATGATAAGAAAGAATGATGATAAATCTGAAATATTAGTGTAAATTACCATATCAACATGAAATTGTTACAATCTCAACCATGAGGTACTTCAAGTGTTATTGACTTGACTTTCCTTCCAACAATAAATATTGGAGAAACTTCACAATTATACCTCTTAATGGCTTCTTTAACACACCTTCAAAATGATGGCTTCCTTTATACACTTACTCATACAATATTTCTCACTACTTCCTTCTATGTTAAATGAGGGGGTGGCCTCTTTATTTATAGGAATTCAGGCTTATCCACCCTATCTCTAAGATACGATAGGAAATCTCTTCCGGCAAATCATATTCCATGCCTAAACTCTTTCCTTTACATGTAGGCTTATCTTCTAAGATAAGATAAACCTTATCATCTCACATGGGTTCCACCTTTTTAGACTTTTCCACAAATAAAATACACAAAATATTTATGACATCACTCTTTGTCCTTATTACAAATATAATATTTCTAATTCCTAATCATGTAGACCCTACTTCTCTATTTACCCAAACTTTGACATTTTAACATTATTGGACCACTTATGACAAATATTTACTTTTACCACAACATTCCTATTGTACATTGATCATTACCATTCTCTACTTTATTAGTGGCACCGTCATCGACAACATCGTTATCTTCTATCGACGCCACTACTAATCATACTTAACAATATTCTATTCCTAATACATACATAATAAAATAGAAATTACGAAGGAAAATTTTAATGTTGACAAACCCTCCTTGGCCTAAGGGTAACTTGAAGCACTATAGTCCCAATGGACGTTACTTTGAGACTATCGAAGCCTCTTATTGTGTTTCGGGTTGAGGAAAATTTTGATTCTCCATAGACCAAATTTTGGAGGAATGAGAAGGGTACAATATTGACAACTACCCCATCTTCAATCATTACATGTTTAATGTAGTTATTGTAGATCTAATCTTGTATATATAACGTTGGGTCACATCTTCATGCCAATAGGGCATCGATGGGCATCTTATTGATGTTGAAGATAAATTCAACATCTCTTTAAAGATTCCATGGGGGTAGACACCCAAAATTACACGTGTTACATTATCTAAAAATGGTATAAAAGGTCCCCAATGACGATTCATGTATTTTCCAAAGGTGTTCAATCTCTTAAACCTCTTTATAGCTTATATTTGTAGCCTAGTTTCCCTTAACCATTTATTACTTTTATGTAGCTTTCTACTATGTTTCTCCTTAGTTTTTTCCTTTAGTCTCAAAATTGTTTCCCTATTAGAGCAAAGTTGTTCTTATAACCACTTCCCAGCATAAGGAAACAATTTTGTAACTATCCCCTTGCCTAGGGTGCTACGCAGGTGGAGGTTCTGTGAAATATCCATAATCTTCAAACATTATTCAAGACGTGTGTTTCTCTACTCTAGTTCACTTTTAGTGCAAATTTATGAACTGATTTAGTTGATTTTGAGCCCGACCTCCTTGTGAAAATATCTTCTTCGATTTAATTTGTAATTGATTGTGATTGATTGTTCAAATTGCCCCTTCATTGTTGATGTGGCACCCCATGGCTGCCAAGTGTGATAGTGCACAACCCAACCAAACTTCTATAAAACCATTTCTTATTCTAAAAAAAAGGCTGAGATCATTTAGTGTATTCTTATATTGCTAAGATGCCAATTTTTGTTAGAAATTGAATAGCCAAGCTCTGTTCACTTGTGTTATCACTCTTACACTGCATTACTACCAGATTGTGATCAAGCTACCATTGCTCCAACACCTTATCACTTTTGTTTCTACTTGCATTACCAATCTCTTAGAATCACATGAACACAAGATATTGAAAAGACAAACTGAGGGGAAAAATCACAACACAACAAAGATTTTTATTGCTTTGTATTTCTAGGTTGGGGTTAATGTTAGTTGTCTTCATTTCTTTATATTATTTTTCTGAATCATACGCATATACATATCAAATAGAGTAGAAAAATTTAATTCCTTCATTGAAAATAGTTAAATCAAATTCAAAAAATCTTTATATCTTCCATAGAGGTTTCAAATGATAGATTCTTCCTTCCTTATCCTCGTGGATTTTGAGGGAAGTATATCTAGAGGAAGCTTTCTATGCTAGCATAGAGATAAAAACATGTCATATATTGTGGTTTCCATTAAATTTTCACATATTTTGTTCAGAGGTTACACAAGAAGAAAATATTCTAAATCTTTCAATCTTCTTGTGTATTTGATATAAGAGAGATTTAACAAATCCATGATTACTTATTGGAAAAGGATTTATTTAGTTAATTTAAATCAACACACTATTAAATAGGAAATTAACTACATTAGGTTAATTTTCCTATTTAGGATTGTTAATTAGAATTAGAATATTTCATTTTCTTTATTTCTTCTTATTCACAAAGAGTACCTAAAATCACAAAAACATTTATTTTAGTAGAGTAGTTGTTTTGTATTATTTATTTCATTTATATCTTGAAAATACCAAAAACATAGAATAGTTTTAATTCAATTAAATTACTTTTTTATTAAATTAGATTAAATGCACACATGACCATCAATGGACCATAATATGCAAGAACATATGGAAGTGACTCACGGTACCACAATTGAACGCTCTCAAAATATTCACATACATTGAAATGGGTTTGTGTGCACTAGTTTTCTGCACATTTCCACTAACACTCAACATCATCTCATAGTTAAACACCTTGAATGTTGAATCCAACAAATCTTACAAGTTTTGGACTACCCCGACCCAATGAAATTTAGATCTCACAAAACCATGCCTCTCTCGCTTATTCCATGACCTTGTCTGGAAATAATCATGAGGCGCCTTTTGGTTTTCCATGCATACCACAACCACCGGAAAGGATTTCCACGGAGCTTGATATCGACCGAGTCTCTGTGTAGCCATCCTTTATGATCCATAAATTCAACCAATTCAGGTTAAAATATCCTTCACTTCCCTTGAGGAGAAGATCATGATATTGCGAGTTGCGGACATTGTTCTACCTTAACATCTTGTACATCACATATTTTACATATCCACTACATTCAACCATCCACACTTTCCACATTGGTCATCTTGGCATGACCTCCGGATTTCAAGTACAATTGAAGGTCACATATCAATTTTCATTGGTATAAATTAGTGAACTCAACATGAAGAACTAGTCTCTTTGTGTTTCCATTTCTTTCATCCATTTTCTCCTTCTACAATTATTATGTGGGTATTTATATAACCCCCAAATATGTCATGATAGGAACACAATAATCCCATCTTGGGTCTAGAATTGTATTACTATAAAATGGGTAAGTAGGAGTCACCATCACTATCTTGGTGGGTGGTCAACTACTCAAAGCAAGTCTTCCTATGTCTCAAAATCCTCCTCCTTAAGGGACCAATAAGGGATCCTCAGTCAGGATTGAGGAGATTGATCAACTTACAAACAAAAACTTCTGAACTCTCTAGCTCTAATAATATGACATTCATGGGATAGTTAGTCTCATCTCCTCATATTTTGTTCAAACCAAAAATTACTATACAACTTGATATGCTCCCATTTCTTGACGAGGAGTACCTAATACATTTTTCCCTAAGTGAACAACACTTCAAAATATCGACTAATATTTGATAGGATGCAAATATATGTTTATGTCTTACTTCAAGATAACACCTCTACCCCTCCTATAACAAAAACATTCCTAACAAGGGGTTTCCAGATCAAGAACAATTTATAGTAGGATATCATAGTCCTTTGTAGCCTAACAAGGTTCAATGATGCATGTTAAAATCGAATACCTTACCCTCATCATGCAAGGTCATCTCGACATTTGTGGATAGGGTTAGATACTATGAACTTTCCTAGGATACTCATACTTCAACTTCATCTTCACAAAGAAATATTCTCCATCATTCACATAACTTTTTCCCAATACCCATTACGCCAAACCCTTCTATGGTTTACATGGGTGTTCCAAGCCCCGTAGATCTTCTCACGGGGTTAGGAACCTTGGGTATTCCACCTTACACTCCGTATGGATATCCACAATAGGCACTAGCCGTAAGAACATTCTCATAGGCCATCCCATCCGGAAATACAATGTTCACTAACTTTGTGCATCAAACTTTGTACTAGAACAATTATCCTTTGTATCTACACATGTATTCCAAATCATAATAGGGGACATTTTCCATTTTCCCAGCTCATATGCTCAACCACAAAGGATTCCTTATTCCCCTACAAACATTTACGTTGTGTCATATTAGTCGCCTCTCATGCCTACTCCACCTCCCCATCAAGGGTCGTCCATGTTAGAGTCTTATGATTTGGGAACTTACATTGAATATCTTAATAATCCCTTTGAATTTACCATATACTTCTAAAACCTCTCCCTGACTTACCAAATTTTAAAGGGGAGGGGGATCCAAATGCACATATCAAGGCATATGTAACTGTCATTCAAGAGCTTCTCCCATGGGATGTAGTCGTAAAAATATCTTCCCTAAGAATATTGAAGTCATTATTCTAGAATGGTATTATTGGATAACCAAAGCCTCAATCCATTCTTTTAAACAACTCATGTCTAAATTCATCAAAGGATTTTACATGAACAAGTTGCTGAGAATATGAATTCAGGAATTCCTACATATAAAACAAGAGCATAATGAATATGTTGCAAATTTCATCCAGAGATGGCGAAGGTCCCATACTCTTCATTAAACTATCCCACCATGGAACATATGGAGCTCTGTGATCTATTCCTTCACTCTCTTAACTGGGAAACAAAGGAATAAGTCCAAAAATTTCCATTGAGGAGCTACGAAGAGGTGATGGAGGGTAATCTCCATATAGATCATGCAACAATAGATAGTGGTTGAAAGAACTACCGCTCAAATGGGAGATTGATCAGTCCCAATAGAGGTTATTCAAGTTACTTGAACAATGCAAACAATAAAAAAAATCCAAAGGTCCTACAAAAATTTGTGGTGCTACAACCGATTGTGTTATTGACCAAGGAAAGAATCCAAATGTTGTTAACATCCCAAGCACAAATAATGCTAATAATAAGATAAATGGTAACAATTAAAGGAGTAAACAATTTGGTCCTACAATCAACACGGTGGATTTCAATTGTGCTTCACCCAAATAAAAACAAGTTTAGGCTCAAGGCCCTAACCAAAGACTAAAACCAATATCAAAATCAAGGGAAAAAGGCTTTGAAATTAAATTAAAATAACCAACAGTTGAATAGTAACAGTCAAAACTTTGGACATGAACAAAAAACAAACCAAAGACCTTGGGATTACAATCCTAACCTATATTGTAGTTTCCTTAGGGTCTTAGGGCATGATGTAATAACATCTCGCAATCGTAATAAATTCCTACGGTGCTTGCAGTACCAATGGAAGCTCTTTGTTGATATGTTTTTTGTAATTATTGGAGTGCCAACTTAGAAAACTTGCATGGGGATAATATCCCCTCAAAACACGCCAATTAGGATCTTTAGTGATCCTCTTCCTACACATGCTCACAACAATAAGTTGTACCCCAATGCCTCAAACAAGTGTATTCCAAAGAGGAAACAATGATCATGAAGCTTCAACTTCTTCAAACCCATTGGTGGCACCTTTGTTGGATGGTAACCAACAAACAACTATCGTGGGTTTAGTAGAGTTAGAAACAAAACCCCAAATAAGCGTCGCTACAAGAACTCAAGATTACTCCTCAACCCATTACTTTTTACCCATATATATCGATGATGTTCGATACTTTCAAAGCCGTTAGGGGCTTACAACTTGATCAATGACTTAACAAAGACATTTTCTCACATATTATTCTTTAATTTTTTGAAGAAATTCCTTGCTCATAGATCTTATTTATTGGAAGAATTAGAATTTGGAAATTTGATCAATGTCACCCCTTCTTTGGAGGCTCAAATAAATCACATATACTTTGATGTCTATCCTAATGGGAATCCAGACAAAGATGTTGCATTTGTATTCGACAATAGTAAGATGCCCACGACATCGAGATAGCACATATAGGTGATCTATATCTATATCTATAGGTTTGGATTTGTAACAAATACGTAAAGTGCACAATGATCGATGACAGACATCGGGTCAACATTGTCCCCTTCTCGTTTCTCTAGAAGTTAGGATACGGAGAAACTAATTTCTCATCAATAAGAAACACAATGAGATGGTATGATATCCTCAAGACAACATCAATTGGGACCATAGTGATACCAATTACCCTAGGTCCTAAGAAATTTCTCACAAATTTTTATATTATAGACCAGGAAACAAACTATAATATGATTCTCGGTTGTCCTTGGATACATCACATGAAGGCGATTCCTTCCACATTTTTTTCAAGAATTTAGATTCCTAGATTTGGGAATATTATTCATTGCATAAGGATACCGAGGCCCTTTGACATTCACCTGGCTAACCTCAAGAAGAAACTTGGGTTACATACTAATTTTGAGCTCCCCACAAATAAATTAAAGAAATTTACGAGTTTAACTCCGAGCTAAAACTAATTCCCATAATGGAGTTAGAAACTATAAATTTGATTAAAGGAGTTCCTACAGCTTAAAGATGAAAATTTCATTGGTGATATGGTGTCAACATAAACCCCGACAAGGATTTTTGAGCTGTTTGAGAATTAATTTCACATTCTCCTCCCGTTTGATTCCATGGGCATAAGACATGCTTTGGGACATGGCTCTCTACCCGCTAATGGAATTTGTATGTTTTAAGTATTAGCAGAAAAGTAGGAAGACAAAAAGAGTGATCAAACATCAATCTTCCCAAGTAATTGTTGGGCTTGAAATTATGACATAGAAACATGCTGATTTTTGTTGGGGTAGGTGTGATCCTTACTTCTCATAAGGGGAAGATTATGCCTTTTCGTTTAAGATAAATTTTAAATGTACAAGCAATGTTGTATAATACGAGGCTCTCCTTCTTGGTCTCATAGAAGCCAAGATGGTGGGTTCTTGTAGCATAAAAGTGTTGGGTGATTCACAGCTAGTCACTAATCAAGTCTCATAATCATATGTCATATGAGACTAGGGACGGAAAATTGCATCTCTATAATATTTTTGTTATCGATTTAAACAAAGGTTTTTATTTCATTTCGATCAAAGCAATCCCATGTGAAAAAAAAATTCTTGATGATTTAATAACTACTTATGCTTCCCTTTTTTGTTAGAGAAAAGAATTAGAAGATACCAACTTCACAATTTTGGTTTGCGTTGAACCCTTAGTTCACAAAATGACAACAAATCCAATCTTGGCATACATTGAGGTTGACAATGAGCCCGTTACCCAAGACTATGTGGAAAATGATGAGGCTATATTAGGATACCTCAATGATTATATGGATTTACATCCCACGCATCATAAGAGATAATTTTCTCTCTTTCCCCACTCTTCCTCCTATTTTTGATGTAACATGATGGACCCTTCATCCTCGAAGGCCTTGAGATTTATGAGTGTTGGCGAGAAAATTTGTTGGGTGAACAAAATTTTATATTTCTTTCCAACACACTTTGGGAATCTTAGTCCTTCTCTTTAACCAAAGATGTAACTACCGTATATGCATGTGCGAGAAAATGTGGATTTATGTGGTGGCCTTTTGACCAAGGATCCAATAGTGGCAGTCCACTAACCCTACAAAAAGCTATCAATATCGAAGTAGGGAAGAATTTTTATGAAAATTGGAAAAGGGGAGTGAGAAAAGAGGTAGAAGAACTAATTTTACAAGTATAAAATCATATTCATGCACATACACTAGTTAGAAACTTCAACACATGCATTTATGGGAATAAAAACTCTACAAATAGCAATAAGACCAAATAGAATTCATTGATCACCAAGTATCAAGAGACCGCTTAGTCAAAGAAATCTCAAAACTCCTTCTTGTATTTATTTCTCAAATCAAAGTTTTACATAATGTGGGAATTGAGGAAATTTGTGAGTAGAGGATATTAGAAGAAAATGGCTATCTCCTTTGCTTTCTCTAGGTACAATGCACTCTTGAGTTTACACGATCAATCACTAACCCATTGAAATGGGAATGGTGTTACAATTTATAGAGTAGAATATGAATTTTCATCTACCCCTCAATGACTTTTCATATGTCCTCGCACAAATTAAAAAAATTCAACTTCCTACGAAACTTTTAAGTCCCTTTTTATAACATAAAGGTGAGTTATTACATTATAATTATTAAGACATGAAAAAGTGCAACCCCAACACAAAATTAGAATATTTGAGAAGAGAGAGAAATTTTGGTGAAAGAGGAGAGAGAAAAGAAGAGGATACATCATTCATGATGAATTACGTTGATCCTCGTCCATGGAAATAACAAAATAGAGTGAAACTATGAATCATTGAACTTCTTGCACACTTTGTGAATCTCCTTCATATCAACTCGTGAATGCTTGCCAAGTTGAGTGGATTGTTTTCTAGTGACCACAACTCCCATCCTACGTATGATATACTATTTCTAGTGAGAGGTTATTTTTGCCTCTTCTCACCCATCATGATGTGATTAACTCCCTCATTTGATACTACACACCCTACCCTTGCCTCAATTTGCTTCTTTGGGGTGACTTACTATTTTAGTGAGCACCCATATAAGGTACTTACTATTTCTAGTAAGTGGTTATTTTCATTGTTTTCTACTCGAACACTCATTCGACTTCCTCATGATTTTCAATTCCCATTTCCTTTGTATTTACTTCTTTTGATGATGACTTTCCAAACATAGCAAGTTTATGTAGGAAAACTTACTATTTTTAGAAAGTGTGTTTCCATTGCTCGATTTGCAATGGAACATACTTTTTTGGACTCATCTTTTCATTATGATCACACCACTCCGTGAATTTTATGTAGTTTTTCCGATTAAATGATTGGAAATAAAATTTGAAACTTTGACCTAGAAGTGGCTTCAGGCATAGAGCTACCATGGCGGCCATTAATGGAGCTTGAAATTTGAAGGTCTGCGGTTTTTTTCTCCGTTTGCAATGAAAAAAACTCCGTTGTGATATTTTTTTATTTGGAACCCATTTGCAATTTATTAGCTCACTCCTTTTACCGAATGATGGGATATCCGATGAATGTGAGCTGGTGCATGAAGTGGGATTTAGAACACCATTTGACCTCCCATTTGTTGCATCATGATCTTCTTGAAAATGTGCAAGTCTACGAGAAGATGGAACCTTGATTTGATGTGTATCTTGTGAGATATGAATATTTCTCAATTGGGTGACTTCATGGTTATCTCACAAAAACCTTCATTTTCTTCCCGTTCTACATTTATTCAACACTTTCGATCATTCCTTCTCCTAAAATATATGTATTTTCATGAACTGGGTGTTTATGTGGACATGGAAAAGCTGGTTTGGAGAAACAATGGTGGACCAGTGTCTGGACAATCATGCACGATCCATGGTAAGGTATGAAATTGTGAAGGAGAAATGAGGGGAAAAAACCGGCTAAGTGTCGGATTTAAATTTTCAAAGAAATGGACATGGAGGGGCTGGGAAAAAATAAAATTCCCTGATTTCCCTGACCTCGGGCACATGAGGGACATCAATTTCCACAGTGGTCAAGGTGATGCCATGTGTCCTCGATCCGACAACATAGATTTTCTTGGAAAATGCACTGGGAGCTGAAAATCAGTCATGCAAGTGTCGAAAAGACTCCCATAAGGTATGGGTGAATTTTTCATAGTATGATGTCCCTCACCTTAGGGACATAAGGGAAATCAATTTCCACAGTGGTCCTGAGCCGACACATTGTGTTTGATCGACTACGAAATGGATGCTCAAAAAAATGCACACAGGGGATGAAAGTCGATCACGTGGGTGTCAAAAGACTCCCCAAAGGGGTTGGGTACATTTTTCAAGGTCTTATTTCCCTCACCTTAGGGACATAAGGGACATAAATTTCCACGCTTTTCTTGGAGCCGACACATGGCGCTTGATCCGACGACATGCATGGATGCTCCAAAAATGCACCTGGGGGCTAAAATGTCAAGTCTAGAGGTCATATGAGGGCCCAAGAGGTCACATGGGGGCTGGGATAATCTTTCAAGGGTTGGTTTATCTAACCTCAAGGACATCGAGGACATGAAATCCCGTCGGGCTTAAAGCTTCCGGCGCTAACACGTGTCCTCCCGAAAAATGACTAAGTCCTAAACTACCTTTGAGAGGGTAACTTGGAAAAATGATAACTTGAGATCCTAGTTGAATTTATTCCTTAAATTTTATATGATCCTAACTGAAAAATGTAATTTTGAATCGAATGGTGGGATTCACATTCCTTTATTCATCCACCGATCCTGAAAAAAATAGATTTGTGATTTGAGACTCCACTTGTGTTTGATAAAAACTGCATGCAAATCCTTTATGCCAAGGTTTTGTGAAAAATATGATTTCACCATCATGTACGTCTTGGAATCCTATTTTCAGAGATGTTTTATTTGTCTTCTAACTCTATTCAAAGCTCCCATAATCATCTTCTCAAGCCCAACAATTCTTTTAAGCTTGTGTATCTTTGTGAGGCCTATGAACCCTACTTTTACTCAGTTGCTCCAAGTATTTCAAAACTTCCCTAAACCTTCCAAAATCATTTCCATGATGATATAGGGTCTCTAATTCACATCCATGTTGAATTTTTCCCTTCTATTCCGATCCAGGGGGTTGATCTAGTCCTAGGAAAGCTAGCGATAGCCCTTCCCAATACTTGCCTTGAAGATAACATCTTTTCGAAATTCTTGAAATCACCTAGGGAGAATGAATGGACTTTCCTAAATCACATAGGGGATGATATAAAAATATTTTGGAGACCATTTTGACTGACATATTTGACACGGGGTTCCTAGGAATGATAAAACATGAAAAATTTGGCACGGGGGTATAGTCGTGGTGCTTGAAACTTCCAATTTCCTGTTGCACATTTTCACAAGAACAATGAGATAAAAGAGGAAGGGGAACTAGAACTACCTTTTTCCCTACCTGAATTTGGATAGGGTAGTTCCCCTTTGATCTAGGGGATGATTGACATCAACATCGTGATGTAGGAAGACCCAAAAATATTGAAATTAGGTTCTTCACTGACTCTTGAGGAAGTATAAATACAGATGAAGGTTCTCAAAGAAAACTCAAAATCCTTCATGTTTAGTTATAAATGAATGATAATAATTTCTCCTCATATTGTATTTCACAACCTTGTGACCGAATTTGATTCAAATCCCATAAAAATCTATACTTATGAAACCAAAGAAGGCGTTAATGGTCAAAAAATAAATTATGAAAATCCTATAGGTGGGATTCATTAAGCTTGTCGACTACTCAATGTGGGTATCTAACATTGTCCCCATTCTTAAAAATAATGAAAAATATTAATTTGTATTGAATTTCAGTAATCAACAACGCATGTCCCAAACATGATTTCCCACTACCATCCATCGATGTTATTGTTGATTCAACATCTAGTTCTGATTTTTTATTGCTTATGGATGGATTTTCTTGGCACAATAAAATTAGGATCTCTAAGGAAGATCAAGAAAAAATGACCTTTATTAATCTTTGGGGACCTTATTGTTACATAGTCATGTCATTCGGTCTCAAGAATGTTGGTGTCACTTACCAGTGGGAAATAAATTACATATTCCATGATTTCATCCATAAGATTGTGGAATCCTACATTGAAAACCTTATAGCTAAGGCCGGAAGCACTTTGTGATATCCTCAAGGTTCTTCACTTATCCTCTTTTGTCTCATTGAGTATGGTGTTACACTTGAATCCAAAATAAGTGTGTTTGGTGTGATGGGAGGGAAGTTACTAGGATACATCATATCTTCACAAGGGATTGATGTAGATCCAGTAAAAATACGAGTGGTTCTAGAAATGATGCCACCATCAGATGAGTCGGGCATTCAGTCCTTTCTTGGAAATCTCGGTGCAATCTGAAGGTTTATTCCTTATTTAACTTATACATCATTAAATAATTTGTGGAAAAGGATTGTTGCAATTTTTAGACAAATGAGTGTGATGAGGCATATAAATATGTTAAACGGTTCCTTTTTTCACCTCCCACACTCATGCCTCCCAAGTTATATCACCCCCATCTTATATTCTTGGGAAACATATGTCTCGTTAACCTACATGTTAGTGTAAGAAGATGATTACAAACATGAACATGATATTTTCTTCATTAATCATATGCTACTTGACTATGAGACACACTTTACGCAGTGAAAAATAATTCCTTGCTATAATGCTTACAATAAAATGGTTAAGGCATTACATTCTTAAGCAAGAAATGAAATTTATCATGAAGACAAAGTATGTACAGAGATATTCATAACTCGGGGTTCTCTGTCCAAGAAAGATAGACATTTCACTCCCTTAATGGGATAATTCGAGCTAACTTATGTTAATCAAAAGTCTATCAAGGGACAATTCATTTTTGATTAGTTAACAGACAACCCTTTATATGGTAGAGAGTTAGTGGACTTGAGCTTCCCTAATGAATGCATTTACTATGTAGATATCAGACCTCCCATTTCTATGTGTCCATGGTATTCAAATATTGTTAATTTTATTATGGACCACACATACCACGAGGAGAAATATTACAGCAAAGAAAATGGCTACACATCATAGCCGCCAAGTATATAATCATAAAACAAGTTATCTATCGTAAATATTTTGACATAATGATACTAAGGTGTGTTAATGAGGAAGAATCTGAAAATATCCTCTATGGATCCCATAGTGGGGTTTGTGGAGGTCATTTTGGAGGACATGCAACCACTAGAAAGATACACTGGATGGGCTATTTCTGGCCCACCCTAGAACATGATGTGGTAGAGTATGAATGCAAATGCCATAAGTTCCAAGAATTCTCTCACAAGATTCAAATTCATTTCCAATCTCTATAACCCATTCCAACATGTTGGCCCTTATAAACATGTGGCTTAGATTTGATAGGGAAATTATCTCCCTCATCTACAGATGACCACAATTTTATAATCATAGCCATAGAGTATTTCATTAAGTGGGTTGAGGTCGTGCCTCTTACCACCATTCTAGGATATTTAATTTCAAAGTCCATCTTGAACCAGATCATCTATAGGTATGGGGTCTCACCATTCATTATTTCAAATAATGGCACATCATTTAAAAATGAAGAGGTGTGAGAATTGTGTGAAACATTCAAGATAAATCATTACACAACGTCTTTGTACTACCCTCGGGCCAATGGATAGATGAGGAAACTAATAAGACACTCTAAATCCATCCTCTTGAAAATTGTTAAGGTGAAAAATCATGATTGACATATACGATTATTTCCGGCCTTATGGACCTATAGAAAGTAAATAATAAGGTGACAGGGTAACCCCATATTCTTTGGTATTTGGTTCAGAAGTGGTGTTACTACTCGAATTTGAGATACCGGTGTTTGGATAGCATTACAAGGGATTTTAGGAGAAGAAGGATATCATGAGGCATGACTTGTTGAGCTGGAAAATCTTGATGAATCCTAGCTTAGAGCCGAGGCACACCATGGATCTTACACTAACAGGATGTCCCAGTAGTACAATAAGAAATTTTATGAGTGTGATATATTTTTGGACATTTGGTATTAAGAATAGACAGCTAGATAGACAAGAAAAAACGTTGAAGGAAGTTCGGGTTCAAGTGGTTGGGCCCATATCGAATCATGGAGGACTATAAAAATGGGGTATATCACCGGTGTACTCTAGAAGGTGAAGAATTTGGTAAATCCATCAATTAGCTTTACCTAAAATGCTACTACACATAATTCATCTACATTTCTATATGTACACTATTGCATCCACATTACATTCTATGTGTTAGATGATTTTGTAAAAATTGTAATTGAGGAACTTACCTTGTAAGAAACTTTCAAAACTTTTTAAAAACATTGGCAAAAATTCTAATCACATTTCTTAAAGTATCTATAAATATTATCATCAACACTTCTTATCATTTCATCAATTCAACAAGATAAGAATTTTTTTGACATTAATCCTACCTTACTCACTCATACTTCCTATTGGTATCATGGGGAAAGGTGTAGGGAGTCTCTGCGAATAAATTAGTAAGTTAAAATCAATTTCATTCAATAAAAAGTGCTTTAAAATCTTAAATCCCAAGAAAGTGAGTTATGTGTGTATGTTCCAAGAGATCTCAAAGCATTAAAACCATATTTTTTCAATCGGAGGCCATCTATGGGTCTAAGTCTAGATAAAAATGCAATAAAATCACATTCTAGACATGTTTAGAGATAGGTTCTAGGTTTTAAATTGGATTCTTGTCAAAATATTTTCTTTCTCTCACCATTTCCATCTATCAATCATACAACGCACGTCTCTTTTGGCTCTCGGTGATGATCCTTCACATCTTACTAGTTGCGTGGGGTTAGAATTGGATTGAGTTCATTTTATTATCAAATCGTTCATCACGTTTTCCAACAAGCAATAAGCGTTAAATATTTCTTGAAAAACCAAACATTACATTGTGTTCCCATCACCATCATTTAAAAGAAAAAACAACAAAAATAAATCCACGGGGATTCATTAGCGGAAATATCCTAACACGTGAGTTCATATTGAGGTAATTAAAATTAATTAAATTAAATTCAATATATCGGTATACATGAGGGGGTTAAAGGATTTAATTTATTAATATTTTGACTTAGGTATTGGGGGTAGGTTAGAGAGGTGGGCCAAAGAAAAGGGAGGTTTAATTTTCATATAAAAATAAAACATTTGAACCCTAGTTTTAACAACTAAATACCTTAAAATTGCAATTTAAGGAGTGTGGTCATAAAGTTAAATTATAATCTTATTTGAATAAAGAAATCTCAATTAAGACATTCTTAACCAAGATATAATAAGATGGTAGAGAACTAGGATTAAACATGTTTTTCAACAAGCGTGATATCATTTCACCATCTTAATCATTTGAAGAACTATTGATAAATAACTAAACCTTAACATTTATAAGGTAATTAGCAATAGGTCTTGAACAGATTCAAACTATCTTTCAAGAGAAAATGCATATTCAAAAATGAGAGAGAAATATGATATATTTTTTATTTAATATATTATGGTAGAAATAAAAATGGTAAATAAAATTGTCATAGAAAAATGGGTCGATAAGGTACATGGAAAAATAGGGGGTATTTTCATTCTAATAATATAATGGGTGGGGGTATTATCAATTGAATAATTACAAGTAAAAACTAGAATTAAGGGTATTATTTAATACCCTTTGAACAAACATGTTATACCATACTTTTATTTAGTGAACCCCTTGTGAAAAAATCATTGAATTAAGTATTTCATCATGCACTTGCATGCATTCAAAAAAGCATATAAATTTTTAAATTCTAAACATCTAAGAGTACACATGAGAAGTAAACCATAAACGAAGTCATCTCTAGTGTAAAGGACATCTGAAATAAAAAGAGATATTTGTATATATCATAGTATATCATAGTTTGTGTATAATTTCATCACACACTAGGTATGGTAAAAATGCTTGCAATGATCACAAAAATACAAAAACATCATATATATGCCTCATAAAATGGCATAAAAGTAATAAAGGATCAATGTCTTATCCTCCTCTCGTGGGATCCCCGAGATGGTACACGGCTATGGTTACGACTCTGTTGTGGCTCTTATCTCATGAATGCACTAAATGGTGAGAGTGGTCATGGGAATGAATGTTATTCTTAGCCTAGCTATGTGAATAGCTCTACCTCATCATCCTCTCTTCCATCTAATATGTTGGAATTTGTTTTATTTGAGTACTCAAGATCTTTGTGGCCTTCCAAAGAGGTGTAAACACATTAGTATGCCATCCAATCTGCAATGGTTGCCCCATGTCTGCCAAGATATCCTCTTGGGTATTCCCCATAGGGATGAATAAGGTATCGACATAGATCCTATGAATAATATCTTGCCAACCATCAGCTATGGATGCATAATAAAGAAAAAAGAAAAATGAGTTACAAAACCATAAAATTTTATAAAAAGAAACACGGTGGGATGTTTGCTAACAATTCTAGCTAACAAGTTTTAGAAAAGAGTATCTACATACTTGGATCTCCAGACATACACATAAGATCAACCAGGTGCGAGTTGATGGTGATGGTGCTACTAGAAGTACCTATTTTACCTCCCCCTCACTTTGGAGGTAACTCTCTGTCTAATCACGAGATGCCTTGTATCCGCCTCCCTCATAAGGAAGTGTCTCCCGAGAAATAAAAGTCACCTCCTCCACCTCCTCCTCCTCTCTCTGTTTCATGGATATCTCATGAGTGACTCACCACTATGTGTAACTATCCCCCCTCCTCTTCATCTTGAATCTCCTCACCACATGGCTCTACTCCAACCTCCTCACCTATCTCCTCACCAAACTCAGCCTTGGTCTTGGTATTTGTGGCTACATCAGCCTCCTCCTCCTCCTCCTCTCTCCAATGTGAGTTGTTACGGCCTCGATATGAAGAACATTTGTATGTTCTCTACGGACTATGAACTTCTCCATAGAGATAGGTACTCCTAGTATCACAATTTTCCATTAATGTTGGCCCTTAGGGCCATATCATGCCTCCCTAACACTTCGGTAGATAGTAGGCACAATAGGAAGACAATCATCATAAGATAATCTAAATTTTTGGGGCCCTTTAGTGGCAAGGTGGACCTCCACCCTAATAGATCTAACCATGAACTATGAGGTATTAAGGCATGGAATCGGAATGGTCTCCTCCCGACCCCACAATCTAGTTATATTCTCACGAGTTCTCTTAATAAAATCAATTGTAGTCAATGTATAAATGGGTTGGTGTGACCCCCTAAGAACTAACAAACCGGTCCATCTCATGGCCCCTGACGGCCCCGAATCCTATACCCTAACTCCTTTCGATAAATGATAATCCATTCATAAACACAACTCATCACTAATGTAGTATGCTTAATGGATTTCTTGTATAGCCTCACCACTCAAGAGAAGTTGTGCTATGTAGACCAAAGAATATATGCACCACATTCAAACATCCTATCGTACTACTTCATTTGCATAATAATCGAGCATAGTAGTATAAGAGATTTTCCTCCCCTTATATCGTATTATATGTTAAGCCGGGATACCAATGATGGCCTTGTGAAGGATAGGGATAGATGAAGGCAACAAATAAAATCCTCATACCTTGTTTGTCACCCTCGCGCCCCATCATCTCCCATGATGGAATCCCACTTTCTAGATCTTTTGGTACTCCCTATAGTATCTAAATTCATCTCTCTCTTAGTCACGGTACACCAAGAATCTTGTAGACATCCTTGAGAGAGATAGTCCACTCTCCTCTAACACATTGAAACTAGAAAGTGTTCCTGCCCACATCCCAATATGATAATAGGTCACACAATATATGACTAGCTAGTGCAATATGTGGCACTCGTGTGATCCTCTATATACCATCTCGGTGTAATAAATCTACCTCACCCTAAGTCAACTGATCAAGAATTCCTTGGATTCAGTCCACACTCTCTCATGGCTCAAACATGTATAAATCCTTCTACATCTACCAAAACAATAAAAAGACTAATTAAGTAACACATTTCTATAGGAAAGGTCATCAAAAACATTAAAAAACAATTCCAAATCCAAAAAAATAGCCTAACTTGGTTAAATTAGCTCTTTGCCATGGAAAAAACAAAACTACCGCCCTGTACATAGTGGTCATTTTATAACCACCACCTTGTTAGGTCAGTGGTCATGTCACCGCCACCCTAGGTGGGGTGGAAGTCCTATAACCACCACCACCGCACATGGCGATGATCGTGTCTAAAATGGACGTGCCTTTAATTTTTACTCAAAAACACAAAAAAAAGACAAAAATATCTCATTTTGAATAAAACAAAACCTAAACCCTCCTAGAATACCCCTTAGGGAACATTTTCACATACAATTTTTTTAAAATAACTTCCCTATGCTTAGATTTTCCAAATTTTTAAATTTTAGGTTTTAAATAAAAATGCGATAAAACTAAACTTTGTCTTCATTGGTTGACTTCTCACTCATAAATTCATGATCACATCATCACACTCATTGTTTTGACTATAATCTCACTCAAAATAGTGATGGGTTGCTAAGAGCTCAAAAATCACAACGATGATATGCACAAATGAATGGTTTGAGTTATATACATATGCTTTGTTTTAACTTCATTTTGAGTGTACATGTTTCATAGGGCTAAAGCAACACCGACGTAGGTATACTTCTATCCCCATAATAATGGTAAGTCCTCTTGACATTTTATTTTATTTTTTATTTTTCGATATTGTATCTATATACACTTGAGTCTTTCTTTCATTTCACAGTAACAGGGCTTGGATGGTGACATTTTGGCACACAGGCATGTCGTATAGCTTCTAACTCCCAATTTTGGGAATGCCATACTCGGACTCTACATTTTATGCCTCTTCATGGCTAAAACTCTTCTGCAATGGGGAAATATGTATGCACCCAAAATTGTATGTGCTACATTATCAGAAAATGGTATAAAAGGTCCTAGATGATGATTCATATCTTTTCCATAGGTGTTCAAGTTCCTAAACCTCTTTACATCTTATATGTGTAGCCTAGTTTTCCTTAGGAATTTCTTATTTTTGTAGCTTCTGATATGTTTCACCTTATTTTTGACCTTTAGTTACAAAACCTCAACCATGCTTGGGTAGAAGTCTTGTAACCACCTTCATACGCAAGGTGGCGATCTTGTGTGAAATTTATAGAATCTTCGAATGTGAACCGTTTTAGTTCATTTCAATCCTGACTACCTAGTTACAATCTCTTCTTCACTCGAAATTTGTAATTGATTGTAATTGACTGTTTAAACTACCCTTTCATTGTTCATTTGGCACCCCATGGCTACCAAGTGTGATAGTGCACAACCTAGCCAACCTTCTATACAACCATTGTTTGTTCTCAAGAAAATGGTTGGAGATCATTTAATGTGTATTCTTGTATTGCTAAGTAAGCTGTTACATTCTTGCTAGAAATTGCATCTCCAAGATGTGTTCACTTGGGTTATCTCTTTCCCACTTACATAGCTACTAGATTTCCATCAAGCTATTATTGCTTGAGCACCTTCTCACTTTATTATTTCTACTACATTCCCAATTCCTTAGGCTCATGTACAAACAGGGATATTGAAAAAAACAAGCTCGGGGACAAAGGACAACACAACTAGATTTTCCACTACTCTATTTTTCCAGGTTGAGGTTGATGTTATTTTTCTTCATTTCTTCATATTAGTGTTTTTGAATCATACACATACATACATATCAAATAGAGTAAAAAATGCTAATTCCTTTTGTAGACACCTATAATTTGATCAAAGTAATATTATTAGTAACGTTACACTAATTATTCTATCCTTTGCAAATTGACTATACTTTTTCAATTAGGATTTTTTCTCCTTAAAATCCCCTTAATCAAAAACTACAAGCTGATTAAGCCTCCTATCTTGTATTCAACCAATAAACCTTCTTATTGGCTAACTCCCACTTCCAATGCTTATAAAATCTAAAACCGCCTCCAGAAACTCTCAAAAAGCTTCCTAATCCTATTTAGTGTCCTTAATTATTCCTAAGAATTATTTAACTCCTAATCTAGTCAAAATTGTACTTTGACTTATAAAAATCTTTTTTCACTTTTCCATTTGTCCCACATGCACTTTGGGATTTCAATCTTACCAAAATCAAAATCTATAAATAGAAAGATAAGGCCTCCCTTTTAAATTTTACACCTTGTAACATATCACATCTTGATATTTATTGAGATATCATTTGCATTCGCCAAGCTAATAAGGCATTTGATCTTGAGTCATCCACCATTGAAATAGTTGTATTTTGTATCTTTCCTCTAAGCTAGATTAGTAAGGGATTATTTAAGAATATTCTTGAAGCCATCTTAGAGAGATCTATTCAGCCTTTTAGAGAAAACAAAAAACCACTTTGATTGTTTAGAATATAAATAGTTTCACACATAGATTACCAATCATAAAGAGTAAAATAAACTTATGATGTTGCTTGTTTCATTCATATTACATGCATTGAATTTAATTTGTTAAGCTCTTATTTTGAGTATTATTCATTGATTTGGCTTAAGATTTAGACTACTAGGTGTTAGTCTAGTTTAAATAGTTTTCCAAGTTATTCACTAATACATTTGGCATGCTCGGTGGGACTTACTCCATAGTCCATAGAAGTTGATTTCAATCTTTGTGATTTACATCATTTTTCTACCATTCCATGCATTTTGAGGATTGAATATATTTTTCTAACCTTATATGTGTTAAAATATTCCTTTTGCATGTAAAATTAATGGGTTTTTGTTAGAAATTGATTTAAATGGTAAATTTCTAACTGTTTACATTTTTAGAAATCAATTTTTAGTATTTTTGTGTAGTTACAGGTACACATGCATGCATCGAAGGGTGAACACACACGTTGTAACTCATGCACACTTGTCAAATTGGGCATGTATATGTCCCTAAGCATGTGCATATGTTACTTGGCACACGCATATGCATCCATATGATTTTTACCCTCTATGTTTTATTAGACTGCACACACGCCAAGAAGCATGTGCATACACTACACTCACACGTATATGTCTCTCGGGATACGCATACAAAAATAATTCTTTGTGTTATCCTTATTTTTAATAGATGCATGCATACATCCGAAATCATGCACATATACTTGCAGGAGCACAAAGGTATCTCTCGGAACAAAGGTATTTAATACTAATTTTTTCTGACAGAGGAACGCATACATCACTAAGCACTCACATGCGTCATAATATGCACGCAGGCATTATAATGCCATGAGAAATATTTTCTTAAAAATTTCAAAGTTTTATTTCTTGATTATTCTAACACTTTGAAAGATCTTTATAAAAGTAATCCATGATTTACAGGGTATTTTAGAGTTCATTTTATATTTGATTAGTCAAACTTAGTGAAAGTCACATTCTTTTTACTTATAGGGTTTGGATCATGTTTGCTCTTCTCTCACACCTTCTAGGTGATCTTGGGAATAAAAAATGGTTAAATACCTTTATCATGTTTTTAAAATAACATTTCATTTAAATATTGCTAAAGGAACGAACTTCAAAGTTGGCTAAAAGCAACAAATTGATTGTTAAATTTTAGGTTTTCCTTCATTCTACTAAATACTTGGGTTCTACGTTGTGTATGATCTTCCTTTGTGTATTAGGATGATCTTAGGAATAAAAAGAAACATCTAATTCTATTTATATAAATTATTTTGAGAACTACTAACCATTACTTAAGTACATTATCACTTGTGAAAGAATCAAGATAAAAACAAGGATAACGTTATTTTGGTAGGTTTCCAAACAGAGTGTGAGTAAAAAACCACATTAAGCTACAAGATAAGAAAACACACCATACTAAAAAAATTGATTTGTAGGTTTGTTTAAGGGTATGCCCTATCCTATTTAAACTAGTAAAATTATCTTTGGCGTAATACTTAAGCTACAACAAAGAGATGTTCGTAGGATCCCAAAAGTAGTCAATGCAAGAGGTAACCTTGTGGATGAAACAGAAGTGCTCCACTTACCCACTTGACTAGTTTTTCCACAAGTGAGTTTAGAATAAAATTTATCTCCATTATGACCCCAGTGAAAACACAATGGAATGCATTCTTATGCTCATTGTGTCAAAGGGGGTAAAGTAAATTCAATCTACTATAAGACTAGTCGAGTGTGACTTTCTTGGAAAATCGAGCTCACAGAGGTACTTTGTGACAACCAGGTTGAAAGAACTAATAGGAATCCATATTTTATTGGATTCCACTTTTCCATGTCAAATCTATTGGGGTTTACACACTGGTGCATGGATAATTTATTATATCTAAGCATACATGCAAATAAAAGTGGATATTCTACCGGAAGAAATACACAAAATAAGAGACATAAATCAACATCAAATTTAATGTGGTTCACCTAATGTGGGCTATGTCCACCAAGAAATAATCCAATCTATTATCCAAATCTTTGAAAAGATATACAATGAATATTTACAATCTTCCACACCTCTCGGATGTACAATACTTTATTTCCTTGATATTTTGCTTCTTCTCCAAGAATTCTCTCTCTCACCAAATTTTCCATGTTCTTCTTAATTCTTACTTCTAAAACCTATCTTTCATGCTTATATATGCATATATAAACTTAGGTCACTTAGAAATGTAATTAAAATCATTAGATATACTTTAATGCTAAAAATAGATCTAATTCCCGAGAGTTAATTAAAACATCCACGCATAGGTTTCCGATGTCGGTTTGCCGTAACCGATTTCGGTTCATCCTTACCTTACCAATGCCAATCCCTCCTAACGATGATGGTTACTGTGCTTTCTAGAAATTTTCACATTACATGCTAATCCAAAGTAATTAAGCTCCACAACTTAATAATATCTCACTTTGAGATTAATTACTACACACATACACCGTACGCCGTCATTCTTGGATCCTTCCTTAGCTTTCTTTCTTCCTCTTCAAGTTTCAAACTCAAAGACCAAAATAAGTGGAGTATAGCTCACACTTCTCCTTTGTGAATGGATTTTTTAGAATATCTGTAGGGTTCTCACTTGTATGAATCTTTTCTAGCTTCAATTGTTCATGGACTTTAATACCTACCATATTAACGATACCTTAACTAAATGTGTTTCGTTCTCGAATGAAATTCTGAGTTCTTTTCTAAATGAATTACACTTTGACTATCACTGAACAATTTGCAATCATCTTTCTCCTTTCCCAACTCTTCCATGAACCTACTCATCCATATCATCTACTTTCTAGCCTCTATAGCTGCAACATACTCTTTCTCTATAGTAGACAAACTCATAACCTTCGTAATCTTGAAATCCAGCTAACTATCATCCCGCCTACTCTTTGTGAAAATATATCTAGTAGTACTCCTCCTACCATCTAGATCTCTAGCCATATCTAAATCAACATAGCCACATAATGAACTATCTCGAACCTCCATAGCATAACCGCATGGTAGATGTCCCTTTAAAATACTTGATTATCCATTTGACTACTTTCTAATTCTCTCTACACCCGAGTTATCCATACATCTACTCACAACTCCCACTTTGCATGTGCAATGTATGGTCTAGCACAAAACATAACATACATAAGACTCCTAACTTCACAGAAGCATATGGTACTCATGTAATGTATTTTACATCTTCTTGTGATGAATGAAACTGATCTTTGCTTAATTTGATGTACTCGGCTAAAGTTGTACTAACGTGTTTTGCATTCTACATCTTGAACCTTTCTAACGCCATGTAGATATAATCCTCCCGAGACAAATATAATTTCTTATTTTTCTGTCTCTATGTATTTGCATGCAAAGGATTCTTTTTGCATATCCTAAATACTTCATAGCAAATGTGTGAGCTAGATTTCCCTTAAGCTCACCAATTTCCTCCATACTAGATCCTATAATGAGTATATCATCCACATATAGTAACAAAGTACTATAGCTCCCATTTTAAAGCTTATTGAAATAAACACAATGGTTATATTCACATCTCAAGTAACCATGCTCATGCAAAAACTATCAAACCTCATGTACCATTGCCTTGGAGCTTGCTTAAGACCATATAGGCTCTTTTTCAACGTACACACTAATTTCTCCTTACCCTTGAATTCATACCCAAGAGGCAATTGCATATAAATATCTTCATCCAAATCACCTTGAAGGAAATTCATTTTCACATCTAGTTGCTTTAAATGCAAATCCTCTACTATGCAACTAAACTCAATACAATATGAATAAAATTCATCTCAACAATAGGAGAAAATATTTCACCAAAGTCAATACCTACTTTATGTGAAAATGTCTTTACTACAAGCCTTTCCTAGTACCCTTTCTATCCATCCTCTTCTTCCTTGATCCTGTAAACACACTTGTTCTGCAATGTCCTCTTACCTGCTAGCAACTTAACCAAATACCAAGTCAGAATCTGTTCTAAGGAGTTCATCTCCTCATCCATGCCATGCTCCCCTTTGGACGTGGGTCTTATCATACATTTCTTCCTTAAAAATTTTTGGTTCACCATAATCATCAATAATAGATAAAATAGAGGTGTAAATATTTCTCGAGGTTTTCTTACCATTTGTGACCTTCTCATAGGAGTTTGGGGTACCGAAGGCTCATTTTGTACCTCCTCGGACATTTACATCCAAATTTGTCGGTGACCGACGCCAATCACCTGTAATCGACATCGCAGTTCTTCTGCTTGACCGTTGTCATTTGGCTCTTACCGTAATGTAGATACCAATTCTTTTGACTGATGTTGGTTAGAGGTAAACCCACACCGGTTCTTGTGTAACCTGTAGGTATTACTTTTAAATCCAAGATTTCATTTTCCTTCACAAACTTCTCAATTGCTTCATCCTTGGTACCAAAATTTGATCCTGTACATTCTCTTTTCATTCCATTCAAAATCATGAATCCTAATAATTATATAATTCTCTAAATCTCAAAAATAGAAACCAAAATCAACAGATCCATAACCAATGAAAGTGCATCTCTTGGATTTTGCATCCAAGTTTTTCGTATTTTCCTTATCAAAATGGATAAAAGATTATGATTTTTTTTTTAAGAAAATAAAGATCTACCTCTTTTCCAGTCCAAGCTTCCTCTAGTAGTCCTCCATATAGTAAACTTGAAGGCCCATGGTTAATCAAATAAACCATTGTATCAACTACTTCTACCAAAAACTGCAAAGAAAATCCGAATGTATCCTCATACTTCTAGCATGTTCCATTATTTTTTTTTCATTCTTTTTTCATGCAACACCTTTCTCCCGTGGTGTTCTTAAAACCATTCTTTCTCAATGTATCCCATTCACTAAAATATAATCATTGAAATATTTTCTACAGTATTCACCAAAGCATGTTCATATCTCGGCACTTTAAATTTGAATTAGATTCATTCTTAACAAGGGATTTCCATCCTTTAAAAGTCTCAAAAACATCATATTTTTGTTTAATACAATAAATTGATACCTTCCTTGTAGCATCATCAAGAAAAGTAACATAATCTGGGATCCTTCATGAGAAGTTACACGAGCTGGTCCCCACATATCTGAGTGTACAAGCTCCAATTTCTACTCCTTATTATTCACCCAACTTTGAGAAATCTCACTCTCTTTTTCTTTCCAAAGATACAATGATCACAAAAATCAATATCTAAATCTTTCAAATATGATAAATTACCTTTAGACTTTAAGATTTGCATTCATTTTTGACTCATATGGCCTAGCCGATTATGCCATATGCATGCATCTGAATCTGAAGTAGATAATGTAGAAAAGGAATCAGTAACATAGGTAGATAAATATAACATTCCTACCTTCTTACCATTTTCCATAAGAGCACCCTTGATAAATTTCAAAGAGTCTCCTGTAAAAGTAACCATACAACCATCTTCACCTAGTTTCCCTATAGAAATAATATTCCTCTTGAGGCTTGGCACATGCCTCACATCTTTCAATACCCATGTATTTCCATTCTACAATTTTAGATGAACTTCCCCTTTACTAGTAATACTACAAGGTTTATCATCACCCAAATAAACATGCCCAAAATTTCCCTGGACATAATTTCTAAAATAACTCTTATTAGGGGTTGCATGGAAAGAAGCTCCTGAATCTAAAACCCATGATTCAATTCTATTATCTAAAGAAATAATAAGAGCATCTTGCATTACCTCTGTTGCAGCAAGATTTTCTTCTTTACCTTTGTCTGGTTGTTGGTTCTCTTTATCCTTTGACCAACAATCTTTCTTTGCATGTCCTTTCTTTCCACATTTCCAACAAGTAATTACCTTACGTCTAGATTTAGATCTTCTATTCCTTGACTTTGATTTCTCGTTACTCTTAGTCGTGGATATCTCCTTCTACCTTCCCTTACTTTCTACATTCAAAGCATTCCCGGATGATGATTCCTCTGTACTCTTCCTACGAGTTTTCTTCATTCAAGATTAGACTAACCACATCATCAAACTTAAAAATATTATTAGAAGATGTTGTATTACTAACAACCATTACCAAGTTGTCCCAACTATCAAGCAAATAACATAATAATAAAATTTATTTCATTTCATTATAAAATGGTATATCAACTGATTTTAACTAATTTACAATAGATCTTAAATCATTCAAATGACTAGATGCATATCCACCTTCATGCATCTTAGAACTAAATAGTTTTTCATCAACTAAAATTTATTTGAAGCACTAGGTTTTTCATATAAATTAGTAATATATTTCATTAATCCTACCGTAGAAGTCACTTCTATAATATTCAAATCCACGGATGCTACTGTGCTCAATCTTATAGATCCCAAAGCAAATCTATCAAGAATATTCCATTCTTCATTTACATCTTTATACATCTAGACTTCTCATCCAATGGTAAATACAAATTTCTTTGATATAGATAATCCTCAATCTTCATTTTCCATAATTGATAATTTTGGTCGTCAAAATTCTCTACCTTGTATTTTTTTACTTCGCCATTGTTCTAGCTCCCACTCAATCAAAAACCCTCTCGTGAGTAAATTTATTAACACACAAAAGCATCGAATAAATATATGATACCACTTGTTGGGTTTAGAACATCGGTTGTCCAGATAATATATCATATCTAAGTATACATGTAAATAAAAGTGGATATTATACCAAAATAAGAGACAAATAAACACCAAATTTTACGTGGTTCACCCAAAGGTGGGCCTACATCCATCAAGAAATAAGCCAATCTATTATCCAAAGCTTTAACAAGATATAAAATGAAGATTTACAATCTTCCACACCTCTCGAGATGTACAATACTTTCTTTCTTTCAATCTTTTGTTTCTTCTCCAAGAATTTTCTCTCTCACCAACTTTTCCAAGTTCTTGTTAATTCTTACTTCTAAACCCTATCTTTCATGCTTATATATGCATATATAAACTTAGGGAACTTACCCGTGTAATTACAATCAATAAATATACTTTAATGCTAAAATAGATCGATTCCCGAGAGTTAATTAAAACATCCATGCATAGGTAACCAACGACGGTTCACCCTAACCAATTTCATTTCTTCCATTCCTGACTGATGTTGGTCCTAGGTGATTGATGCTAGTCCCTCCTAACCGATGATGGTTACTATGTTTTCCAATGTAAGTTTTACATTGCATGCTAATCCGAAGTAATTGAGCTCCACAACTCAATAAAATCAACATGTTTAGTAAATATCTCACAAATTAAAGACTTGTTCGGAGTCGAAACCTTGTTTTTCAAATAAGGGAGAGTCCATTCAAGTTTTCACTATGCTTTATTCATCACAAGATCTATGAAATATTACTTTAGCTTAGTTTTTGACTCGTCCTTAGATGAGGAAAAACTCTACCGAAGTGATGCCAAGTATATTTCACCCCGACTTGGTCTACACCTTTTCCATCTTCAAATAAAGAGAACAACACATAAAGGTACCACTATAAATAATCACGTCCACCACATTTGTAGTCTACTTGCATGACCAGTTACAATCTTGGAATGCAAGTGATGAAAGCATGAATGGTACATCATGACGTTCTAGTAGGCTTCTTGTCTCAAATCCATACTAAGATGCATTATCATTGTAACTAGGCTTGATACATCATATAATTTCCTTTGGAGTGTTATATTTCTTACATCACATCAAATTTTTTAGATACTTATGTCTTATTTCTCATAAAACTCGACTTAAGTGTCTAGGTACTGTAAGATTATGCTATGTGCATCTTAACAATCCACTAGTATACTTTAGCATTGTTTCTTTCTCGAACATTACCTCAACCTTAAGAAGTATTGTTACATTGTTTGTGTCACAACCATACCATTTCGATACTAATACCTTCTTTTCTAAAAGGCTTAGTTAAACGTATCCAAGTGATATTTTCATGTTTCTCACACTTGTAACGTATACCTTTGAATATCTATGACTCATTTTAATTTAAATGGATTATAGTATCCTTTTATTAGAAATAGCGTCATCCCCTTGTTAATACTTACCCTTTTATATATTAAACTTGACTTAAGTATTGATGGAAAATTTGATCATCTTGTGTCGAACTACCTTTGAACAAAATAGTTGTATAAGGTTTAGTTTCTTGTCAACTGTTTGGTTTGTGAAAACTTTTATGATTATTCCTTGTTATAAAAATCATAGATTTATTCTAGGACAATTCAATGATTCTTTGATTCATCATTCCTTGGTCCCTTATCGATTCACTCTTAAATCATAAAGTAAACTATCATATATTACACCTAGGTTTGGTATACACTTGAGTATAGTAGACAACACCTTGTGTAAACAAAACGATAACCCATATCACAACAATAGAGTCCAAAATACAAAAGACAAATCCTCTTCCAGTCACAACTTAGGCCACTTCTTCTCCAAAGTAAAGGAAATAGATAGGTTTATAGATCATAATGGAGATGAGAGTGACTCATTTCAAGATATTGAAAATTATTATGTGACCCCCTAAAATACTTCCTATTCAAAAATAGGGATCATGTTCTTACGTGAATGGTAGAGCTAGGTTCCAAATCACCATAAGAACTAGAGACCCATATCTAAAACATCACTAGACAAGAGGAAGAACCAAAAAGGCCTCTCCTTACTAACACATATGACAACATTGAGGGAAGGCATGATTCTACATGTAGTGCCAACATCGAAGGAGAAACATTAATACAAGAGGGTATTTTTTTATCACCACCCCTTAAAATGCATCATAAGAAGAAACATGTACATGAGGAGTTTCCTCATACCTAAAAAAATGATAAAGAAGACCCTCCAAATGAGGAATCCACCATACATAGTCAAATACAAATGCTTATTCAACAACTAGAGAACTTAGCCTCCTTGGTAATTAAAAACCCAAGTAGGGGTACACGACAAGAGAAACCTAAGACTAGGGTTACTTAACTTTATACCGAACCTTGGAGGGTGAAACCTTCAGGATAATTTAAACTTTAAGTCCATCATCCCCCATGAAGTATTAACTCTTCATGCAAGAGTTACAATCAAATAAAACCCATGCTTACAACCTTTCAAGGGTAATATAGTCCATAGCAAGAAATATCAATACAAAGAACTATGTCCCTATCCCTTCAAGAGAGACAAGTTGTGAATACCATTCCCAAAAAAACTTTGACTATCCTAATTTCTACTCACAATCACATCAAATAATTATAAATATATTTCCATGAAGTGGCTTTTAGTGACAACTATCTAATACATTTGTTACCTTGTAGTTTGGGGAGGAAAAATCTTGGAATGGTTCCTTCACATACCATAAGGGATGATTCTTACATGGCCCATGCTAGAGGATAGTTTTGTATGAGACTTCTCATCCAACATGGAAAATAATGCTACAATTTTAGATGTGTGCATCGTTAAACAACGAAAAAATGAAACCTTTTCCAGTTTCTTACAAAAATGGTGAGGGATATCTTGTCGTTTCCCCTTCACACTTCTAGATAAATAGTTAGTTGGTATCTTTGTGCCCAACTTGAATCTATACATTACATTTCATCTAAAAATTCTTTGCATCGGTAACTTCAAATAATTTATTGAGAAAGGAAGCTAGATAGAGAAGGCTTTAATCAAAAAGGGAAGAATCAAACCCTTTTCAAATGATAGACAAGAGTCAAAACCGGAAGACAAGCCTAAGTTATTTAACAAGAAAAAAATATCATAGGGGATGGCATCACTGATTCAAAAAAATTCAAATGGTTTAGAGCGGTCCTCTTTTAAAAATCACCAAAGGACCTAGTCAATGTACAGTTAAACAATGAGTGTTCACACCCCTCACACACGCATTATCCATGATACTATGAAATTTATAGGTAATAAACACGGTTCAATATCTAACTAAAATTACTTACATAGAGGATGGACCCAAACCAGGATGGTTTAAAGAGCATGATTATTGTGACTTTCATAATGTCAATGGACACAAGATAGATAAATGTTTGCAACTAAGCAAATTCATTCAGGATCTGATCGAAGATGGGAAAATTTAGGTCCACACACCTGAGTCAGAGAAAGGTCCTAATATTAAAATGGGAATATTTAAACATCCCTTCCCTAAACATGATAAACCATGGGAAAACAAAACCAGATCCAGGTTAGTCATCTAATGATTATAGAGCTACAAATTACATATATACTATTACTGCAAAATCACAAAGCACCCCTTAATGTCTAGAACTTGACGGGTTGAGACTCTCGGTGTGATTTCATAACATGGAGAATCTCTCAAAGTGTGGGACTTTGAAATTGAGAGAGATCTTTGTTCATATTCCTCTGTTCGGTGTGCACACAAATAAATTGTAGAGGATCTACTCTAAAACCTACTCTATATTTCCAAGGATTCGGGTTAAGAAGATGCGAGAAAATAAACCAAAGCTAACATGGTGATACACCAAAGGAATGTTAAACACTCATTTTCCAATTTAACACATAAAATAGAAATGCATTACAACCATCATGCACAAATAACCAAACTACAATGAGAGATCGAGAGACAACAATGATCACACGAGAGAGTTGAGAATATCCATAGACATATATTATTTATCCGAGTTTATACAATACATTACAGTATCTAAGAGGCAAAACTTTATATTAAAACTTTAATAGGAAGTTTGGAAAACACCACAAATTCACTTGCAGACAAGGGAAGAAGGGAGGGTGCAAAATAAAAATGTCCAACCCTTTACAATGAGCCAATCTCTTACCTTTATAGATGCAGTGAAGAGAGGAGAAGAAAACATGAAAGAAACCTTATTTGGAGCTCACCTACGGCCATCAATTCCCCCTATAAATATGCCCAAAATATTTCATGTCCGTCACTTTATGTCATTCGGCGTGTTGAAGAAGGAAGAATGATGGATCAAAACAAAATTTGATCTGGTTGTTGAAGAAATCAGATCACATATTAATGGCATGAAGACATTTTCCCAATTCTCACCCACCTAACCTTGTCGAAATTAAAATTTCAGGTTTCCATGGTGTAGACGAGGTCGATACATTTCTAATGGTGCCAAATTTGTTGAATTTTGAGGAATGGATAGAAAGATATGTCAATTTTAATGTTTGAGTCGGATCGAAACAAAAATGACGAAAACTAATTTAGTAGAATAGGTCTCTGACCCAAAATTCACTTTGCACATTTTACAAAAAAATGCTAAAAATTCCCCACAGCCCCGTAATTCACTTTTGGCAAAAAACCATCTTCGGGCCTGCCAAATCCTACATTTTCCATTTGGGAGAAAAGTCCTCCCCAGGCTCACTAGATCACATCCGGGAAAAATTCCTTCCAAAGATAGCCTCCATGCATGTAATGTAGGCTTAAAACATGGCTTCTTTAGGTGTCGGTGGAGAGTGTGGCTCACTTTTATACTTTACGGCTTCTCAGGTCAAAAAGTTAAAACTACCTCCGGCGACCCACCTTCCCATCTTGACTTGAAACATGGCCATGTGTAGAGCTGATGCACGTTTGGGAACTGCTTTTGGATTTTGCTTTTGAAGTTGCACCAAAGAGACACGTGGCTCCTTCCAAGGATTTTCTCTTTTTCTTTGTGTTTTGCATAAGTCCCTTTTATTTGGTATGGCCATACATCTGACCTGGGATGCGTGGAAGCTCAACGCACATTTGGTACCCGCCCCCATATTTTAGCTTTGAAGTTGTGCGGACGAGGTATGTGGAGGGTTCCACTAACCTTTCTATACTTAGTCGATTAAATGGTCACTCTGAATCATTTTTGAAATGGGGAAAGAATTTGAGCCTTTCCCCATTTCTCTCCCGATATCCTCTCATTTCTTTGACGTTGTTTACCTCCTTCATGACCTTGCTCATCCATTTTTGAGTCTTCCTGCAACTTGATTGTTGGATTTGAAGCGTGGGCTCGTTAAACGAAACAACCCTTAGATTTCCTCTTGTGCGGGGTTAGGTTTGATCCTAATTTTCCAGGGGAAATTAGGATAACAATTTGGTGACTCATGGGGACATTTGCCTCTTGGATGAAGAGACCAATAGCACAGGGAAGTATCCATTGGGCATGGAGTCATGGGTTGTGTCTGATACTAGTCTTGTTCCTTGAATCTTGAATCTAATGTTTGCACTTGGTGACCTTGAACCTACCCCATTGTTCTGGAAATGGACCCCTCGAAATTTGATTTTAGCTACTCGTATTTGTTCTATTTTTAAATTAGCAATCACATGGCAACCATGGGTCTCCCTATTGTAAATGCTAAAGGGCTTGGCACATTCACCTAGAGGCGCATTGATCGTATAAAAACATAAACATGGAGCAAAAAAACCTATGCCAGAGAACTTAGGGAAATAAAACCTATGCTATAATAAGACAATGTGCATAATCACTTGGAGTAATTGAAAACCTAGCCTATTATTTATAGGGGTGAGGAATTTTTCCTTTTAGTAGTAGTGTTTGATGTAGATCCCATTGATTGGAATCTACAATTCTTCAACATCCAACTCATTCAGTGGAAGGTATTGCTACTTATACATCTTGTGACCATGTAGGGGCCACTCTAAATGACATCAACTTGGAATGTTTTCCTATTTTTCCCAATCGCATCCCACTTTAGAACTAAGTTCCCCTCTTGAAAGGTCCTTGTTCTTGCTTTCTTATCAAAGCTCTTCTTGATCAATGATTGATATTTCTCCACATTGCATGTTCTCTTGTCTCTCCTACTGCCATTAGCTCTGCATACCTGATTGCCATAGGTTAAAACTCGACTAGTTCCAACTATTTCATGAGCTCCAAAGCGGGAAACTCCAATGATATGGGTAATACTGCCTCTTTTCCGTATACAAGCTTGTAGAGGGAGCTGCATGTGGCCATTTTTATGTGATCATATCAGCCCATAGATTGGATTTGAGATTTGTGTGCCAAGTCCTCTAATTTTCATCAAGATTCCTTCTGATAATTCTTAGTAGGTTCTTGTTTGTGGACTCTTCTTGGCCATTACCTTGAGGGTAATAGTTTGATGAAGTGTTGAGGTATACACCATTCTTTATAGCCCATTCAGTGATCCTTGTACCAAGGAATTCCAATGCATTATCTAATATAATAGTGGCAGGGACTCCAAACTTGGTGGATATTCCTTCATAGAAATCCAATATATCAGATTCATTTGCCTCTTTAGTGCCACTTCTTTAGTCTACTTGGTGAAATAGTTTGTTGCTGTAAGTATCCACTTGTGGCCTTGGCTTGAATTTGGGTTAACCACTCCGATGAATTCTAATCCCCATTGCATGAATGGTTGATCCACTGAAATATGATGAAGGGGTAGGGCTGCTAAATTTTCCTTCCCTATTAAGAATGCACACTTATTGCACTTTGTGATCCATGAGTAGCAATCACTAAACACCATAGGCCAATAATAACTAGATTTCATGATTTTGAGAGATGTTACTCAAGGAGAAAAGTGGCCTCTTGCTTCTCCATTATGAAACTCATGCAACACCCTCTCAATTTGGCCTAAACCCAATGCATCTCAATAGAACATTATTGATATCATTCTTAAACAAGACACCACCAATAAGCATATATGGTATGGCTTGCAATCTGAAGTATCTCCTCTTTTCTTTGTTCCATTCGGAGGGCAAAAACATGTTTGGAGATAATTCACCAAGGCTTGAGTCTATTGTTTGTACCATACTCCTATATGTATATAGGGATTTAAATTCATAATATTCTTGATCTACAAAATGGGGTCTTTCCCATCAATGAAAAAAATAGAAAAAAGGGATGTCCAACAAATTAACAATAGATCTCAAACCATATCTAAGATAGACACTTATATTGTAATCAATAACTAAGAATACATGATTAAATCTAAGATTTAACTATTCTAGAAGAGGATCCAAATGGATGGAATCCCTCTTCTTCTTGCACATTGGATCCAAGAAGACTCCTTCATGATTTTCCCTTGATCCATGGTATCCAATCCTTCAACTTGCAAACCAAAGAGAAATAAATGAATGAGCTTAGGGTAAGAAATTCTTAATAATATTGATCTATTAAGGATGATTAGGGATTCTTTTGGGAAAATCTAATCTTATAGTCCTATTGATTTGATTGAAGGGTTAAGAATCAACCCTACAGGTTTTAGGTGAGAATTGTAATGCCCACTAAAACGACCAATCGAGACCCAAGAACAACCTAGGTTTAGATAGAAAAATTATAGAATATTTTTTTTTTTGAAAAGCGTGTCTACTACCAGGCTTAAAGAAACGGTTGACATAAAAAGGATTCAAGGCCAATTATAATGTACTAAAAGAAAATTTTCCCGATGTAACAACCCTTAGATCCACATTACCAAATTAATAAGTATAATTAATCTAATTATTGTTAAATTTTTCTTAGGAGTTAACTTAATAAGTAATTAAATTAACGTTATAGTTAAATATTCCTTAATTAATTTAGAGGGTGAAAAGGGTAAAAGGAATTAAATACTTTGGGTATTTAATTCCACCAGGTCTAAACAAAAAAAGGTTCCTATTTGCATGGGATAGGAGAACATTCCCTTATCCCCTAACGTGACCCTTAAAAAGGTCAACCCATGCTTTAGAAATAAACATTTAAGTTAGAAAGGGGTAATTTCCCACTTACCCACTCTCAGACTCATCTTGGCACTTCAACCTAATTTTTCACATAATTAACACACTTAAAGTTTCCTATAAACATTTCCATTAGATAGGAAATTTCTTCCCCTTTCCAATGATATAAATAAGTCCTCCTAACTCCTCATATTCCTTAAGTTATAGGCCGATGGGCATGTGGAGGAAATTTTCTCTTAAAGGTGGGCCAACGGGCTAGGGGAAATTTTTTTCTCTAAAGTGCAAGGGACATGTGGCATGTTGATAAGCCCACACAGGAAGGTGGGTCATCGGAGGTAAATTAGATTCTAACTCTTTTTGTTTGAAAGGGAAAAAAGTTCAAAAACCCCCGTACCTCCACCAATGCCCAGGGATGCCACGTGTCCTACCAAAAATTTTAAGTGGGGAAGTAGACCATTGGGGAAAAATTAGAAAAAATTTCTTTTGCGTTAAAACGTGTGAAGGCTAAAAATAACTTATGTCTCCGCATGCGACACGAAGCCACGCGTTAATCCAATAGTGACTGCTGGAAGGCATGCCAGCAGAAAACTTAGGAATTATTGCCAATCTTTCTCCAATGGTGATAGGGTCTAAAACCATCCGCACCTCTGCCAACACCTAAATATGCCACATGTCAGACCCACAGTGATAGGCAGGGAAGTGGACCAATGGGGAGATTTAATATTTTTCACCATTTTTCCAAAGAGGTAAAGTTTGAAGGTCCGGGGCCCGCAAAGGCATTTTCTCCAAAAGTGAATTGATGCGCGCTGGGGGCCATGGAGGAATTTGTGACTTTTACTTTTTTGCAAAAAGTGCCCTAAGTAAATTTTTGGGCCCGCAGAGTCGATTTACAAAAAGTTCCTTTTTTATTTAACCAAGAGAAGTAAAACACTTCAGAAGGCCATAAATTTCGACCAGAAGCTCAGATTTGGGAAAATGAGGACTTTTTTGAAAGGGCTCAATCTCATCTTTGCATTGGAACCATCATAATTAATTTTTTACAACTGAAGTTGGTGAATTTGACAAAAGCGTCTTTCCTACCATTTAAAACATGAATTAAACGTTTTGACTTCCAGAATTGGTCCAATCTGCCATTCCTTCTTCCTCAACATGTCAAACAGACATGGAAGAATTGCACTTGGAAAGATTTAGAATTAATTGCAAGGATTAATTGTTAAAGTTTGAGTTTTCAATATGAATTTCGTTTCTCCTTTTTCTGTAATTGTATTATTTTGTCTCTTTCTGATTAATAAAGTTCTGCATAAATTTCTTAAACACTACAAACTATTTTAAGATTTGTTTTGTTCCTCCTTAGCTTATTTTAATGTTTTACCTTGTCTTTCATCAATGTAGATGGTTCTGTATATTTTTGATATTCATTTTACAGGTTTACAGTAAATCAAAAAAGAATCATACTTAAACTCGAATGGATCTACTTTTCGTTATCATCCTCTAAATCTTTAAATTCATTTAGATCTGATTTACAAAATTTGACTTTACTTCAATCAATGCGTGAAGACCCAAAATGTAGTTCTACTTTAAAATCATGCATTTCGAGTGAAATAGAGAAATGTAATATTTCCTCATACGTATTTCTTCTTTTTCAATTTTCAAGAAGAGATTTCACAATATATTTCAAACATAGATTTCAAATGAAAATCATGCCATTTGTGGTAATTAAAACAAATTCTATTGAACTCCAATAATTCTTTTACAACTTCCTTTTTCATTCATCAAATACAAATTACAGAATATACATCTTTCACATTCGAATGTAGAATCCATTTCCAAAATAGAGAAACCTTCCACCACAAATAATATTACAATGCCATCCACTTAAAGTGGGAAATTTTTACAAGGAAACCCCAAGGGGACTGTGAAGTTTGTCTTCATCCTTAGCTCATTAACTGCAACAAGAAGATACACCATATAGCTCTTGATCACAACAAAAATGGAGGAGAGAAAATGCTCTCCACCCAACCAAGATTTCCAATGTAGAGAAGAAGTCATCCTCCTCATTGGCTCGCGAGGCCTAACCACAAAGCAATAAGAAATGTATTTCAACTCATGGAAACAAAAAGGATTCCAAAACAAAATAACTTTCACAAACAAAACACATTCCAAATACATATTGTAGTTTACAAACATAAGAAACAAAAAAAACAATACTTAGGCTTCATCATGTATAAGCGAATAGAAAAATATCTATGGGGGAAGTTGTTTATACCTCCCAATGGGGAAATGGGTGTCCACCTTAAGATAAACCCACCAATATATACATATATCATTTCAAAACCCCTACATGCCCTACATGCCCTTATGCCTCCCCAAGTACCCCTTATACCTCCCATTCTCTTATGCTTCCCCAAACTCTAATGGGACCCCATAACAAGTAAAGAAATGTAAGCTATTTATTTTACAAGGTGGAACCCAATCCAAAATTCCCTCCACAATAACACTTATACCTCCCCAAAACACTTATGCCTCCCCACAAGAGATCCCCATAGTATTTTCCTACACCGGACCTAGGAAATCTACCCAACCAGCCAACTACATACCAATTTATTAAAGCATTCACATATGCATAAATAAAACAAGAATATTTTAAAGAGCCAAGCTCCTACCTCTCCATAGTAGAGTTTTCTCCAAAATTTCAACAACAAGTTTTTTCCAATCCAAATAGTCCAAAATCTCCAGCAATCCATAGGAATTCAACAAAAATCTGTCACTCTCATCCAAAAGTACAAGAGCTTTAAAACTAAAAGAAGTAACTCCCTGAAGTAACCCCCAAAACAGCTAAATAATTTAAATAAATAGAAAAAGGAGAGAGGGGGATAAAGTGGATCCATGTAGGATGCCACATCACACATCCTCAATTCCACCTCACAAGTCAACTTCAAAATCCAAATCATAATTAAAAAGGGTGGGTGAATAAATGACATTTTACTTACACACACAAACCAAGTCCACACCCCAAGGACCAAAATTAATTTCATGTAAGAAGGTGCAATAAAAACTTACAGCTTGCCTTCCCAAAAATACATAATAATGCCTAATCTTGACTCCCCAACCCATAGGTAGGGTTGGTGTAACAATTTAAGAGGTGTGGGGCAAGTTTAACTTGTCCTACAAGCCTCCAAAATCAGCCCCTAAGGACAGATCCGAATTTCAAAAGGAAGGTGGAGTGTTTCACACTCAAATTTACTTACACATCTCTTACAACACATAATCCAAGGGCCATCAACTCTAATAAATGCATTCTTATGACCCTTTTTAATTAATTAACCACATGATTACTCACTAATCTTGACACAATTTAAATAAATAATAAAGGGAAATACATCACCAAATAATCACATACAAAGATTAAATAAAGGGAACACAATAAAAGAATACACATAACCCCTTGGTCACATTTAAAGGTGATTTCCCTCCCCATGGGAATCCCTAACAACAATACAAACATATAAAAATATCAAATACACGTTTCCATGGTGACCGTTGATGAATTCATCTAGAATTTCAATGTGGTTGGTCTCCAATCCTCCGATGTTTGTTGTGACATGTTTACGTGCAACACACAAATACCTCCTTGACCTTGCGGCCGCATTAAAAATCTAAATAAATATAAAATATAAATTCCAAAATCATGTCCAAAATACATATATACATATAACCATGTCAATAAGCATAGTACCATGAGTATTAAATGTATCGAATACCCCATGCACCATATGTGAATCAAAATCAACAACAGTCCATGATTTTTGACATCTAACATCATATCAAACTAAAAGCTACAATAATGTCCATAAGTTAAATCAACAATATCATAATCCATATCAAAAGGTGTCGAAGGGAAGTGGGCACTAGAAGAATATTCATATTATGATTGTAAATTTTAAATAAGTCAAATGTATGTGAAAATGGGTGAATGAGGCCACTTAGGGATCTAGTGTATTAAGTTAAAAATGTAACCCTTCTCGTACATTTTAGTAATTAATCCAATGGAAATTAAAGAAAATAATTTAAGTGAACTCGGGTAACTAAGGATAGGGGTTGATTAAATATGAGATGAATGTTAGTTTCAAGAGATAAACTAATTACCCTAGTAAGAGAAACTACTAGACACTTATCTAGTATTGATAATTAAATTGACATTAGAACTAGATAAAGAATATTTAATTAATAATCTAGACCTGATCTATCCTTTGTAATGTAGCAATTGCTGGTGGAAATTAATTAAATGTTTATAGGGTTTGGCACCCTACAAATTGTTAAAAATTAAAAACAATTACCGAACTTCTCGAGATAATTATTTAAGGATTAATGTGGTTTTAGAAGATTGAAATTTTGGGCATTACATAAATATCCATTCAATCATTTAAGAAATCCTAGTTTACCATATAAATAAGTAATATATAGACAAAGTGTCTTATTTATAAATTAAAAAATGTGATTCCCTAGTCTCCAAATATTTATGGATATGTCAAAATGGAGCTTGTCAAAAATATCAACAAAAGTTTAAGAAAATGCAATTACAAATGTAAATCCTAACACATCAACGTTTTCTATCATCATAAAAACTTGTACAAAACTTGGAGATTTGGTATAAAATACTAATGTACATTAAAAACAATTGAGTGCATTTTTTTGCAAATGCTATAGTTCTAGCCAAAAAACCTCATAGGTGCATATGCAAACTAGGTAGATTAAACAAGGCACATATTGTTGAAAAAATGAGTTATACATGTGACATCATAGAATGCAATGGTTGCAGGATATAAAATTCATGGCTATTGCAATAATTCCATCAAAATCTCAATGAGTAACATTTTCATTATTATCCAAAGCTTTCACTGCATAGATGCCTAAAAATATAAAATTAATATTAGTGTTACAAATGAATCAATATAAATGATAATGTATAAAGATTTTAAAATAATCTATAACACAAAAATTAAAAGAATGAGAGTTAGAAGATAAAGACATCAAAAACACATGACTTATGTATGTTACAGCTTGTCACAAGTGGGGACATTAGAAAAACAATGACTTGTGTCAAGATATTTAATACAAAGTTGTACTTGGAAAAAAATAAGTTAAAACTAGAAAGCAAGTAATTTGAACAAAAACATAATTTGAGCTATAATAAATATTAATAAATATATACGCAAAGTTGGTTTTATAGCTACTAATACTACAACATTAAAACTTAGAGGCCATGTCACAAGGTTCTCTGAATTTCATCAAAAAAGTACTATGAAAACATTCCCGGAATACTATAATCAACATAATGTTAAAAATGCATTGGACCTCTTTTGCACAAGGTCTAAGTTCATGTTCGGTAGGGAATATTAATTATCTCCACTTGAAGACTTAGAAGAATTAGTAAATAACAAGACTGATTTATCTTTGTAACAAATAATTACTACTATAATTTCCTAGTGATAGATATTTTAGATTTATCCTCATTATTTACGCCATTATCAATATTTTCTTAATAAGATAAGTTTAATGTAGTAAATTTGGGGTTTACAGAGTTAAGACACATTTCAAAAAAAAATTCAAGGGCATTCGATATAAATACTCCTTAGAGTGATAAGATTCTTGTTGAAAATCTATTATATGAATAATATAGCTTCAAAAGTATTGTATCTGCTATTTTTTTATCCATATATTGAAGAACAAAAATAAAATTTGAATGGAAAAAATAGACCCATCTCAAACAAAACTACCAACCCGGTTAAACACTCTTCAAAACCCAAAGTAGAACATGGAGAGAGACACATTCTAAATGACCTTTCAAACTGTCATTTTCTTTTCCGATAATACAAGAACTTTATTTGAGTTTCAAACGAGTTAAACCAAATTAAAACCCAAGTTAACATTATGAATTTTACAGTAATTGGATAGTTATGGTGAGTGCAAAAGTCGAGGTCTACTTTACTAACAATGTTAAAGTAGTTTTGAACTCTCCTAATTAAATAAATAGAAAGTTATAGACAACTATGCTAAACAAAGTTGTCACTAATAGATGCCCTAAAATAAGTACCATTATGGGTTAAATCAGCTATTATATGAATCATATAGCTTCAAAAGTATCGTATCTGTTGTTTTTTTCTCCATGTATTGAATAGAAAAATAAAAGTTGAGTGGGAAAAATAGACCCATGTCAAACAAACCCACCAACCAGGTTAAGCACTCTTCAAAACCCAAAGTAGAACATGGAGAGCGACACATCCTAAATGGCCTTTCAAACCTGCCATTTTCCTTGAATGATAATACAATCACTTTATTTGAAATCCAAAGGAGTTAACCACAATAAAACCCAAGTTAACGTTGTAAATTTAGCAGTAATCGGATAGTTGCAGCGAGTGTAGAAGTTAGAGCTTTGCATTAATAACAATAGTAAAGAATGGATCTTTAATATTAAAAATAAATAAAAAGAAAATAATGGATAACTATGCTAAACAGAGCTCTCGCTAATAGCCATCCTAAAATCAGTACCATTATGGGTTAAATTAGCTATTATATGAATCATTCAAACTTCAAAAGTTTCATATCTTGTTGTTTTTTTATCCATGTATTGAACAATAAAATTAAAGTTGAGTGGGAAAAAGACACCCATGTGAAACAAACCCACCAATCAGATTAAGTGCTCTTTACAAACCAAAGTAGAACATGGAGAGCGAAACATCCTAAATAGCCTTTCGGACGTGTCATTTTTCTCACATGATAATACAAGAACATAATTAGAGATCCAAAGGAGTTAACCATGCTAAAACCCAAGTTAACGATGTAAATTTTGTAGTAATTGGATTGTTGCAGGAAGTGCAGAAGTCGGAGCTCTGCTTTACTAACAATGGTAAAGTAGAGTTATGTACTCTCATAATTCAATAAACAAAATGTTATGGTGAACTATGCTAAACAGATATCTCACTATTAGCCATACCAAAACCAATACCATTATGGGTTAAATATATTATATTAGTCATATAGCTTAAAAAGTATTATATCTAGGGCTGGGATGTAACGGCTATGCAACTTGGCACATGTAGGATGAGATGTAATGGCTACGGAACATGACACATTTATGTATAGCATTGAAACATCTATAATGTTTTATTTACATGAAGAAAAGAGTAACATATGAATTCAACTATAGAAAAGAATTATTTGACCACAAAAATCCTTTTGATATTAATTTTAATCATTGTTAATTCATGGATTAAAATTAAAAAATTTGCATTGAATTTGAAGAAAAAAATGTCAGGGAAGAACAAGAGAGATTGTAAATACAATGAATACTTAGATACCACATAATTTATTTTTAATTTTTCATATAAATTTGAATAGACTATAAGATTATTGAAGAGGTGTGGATAGGTCATCCATATGGTTATTTAAACTTGAAATTTTTGTTTGTAATACTTCTTATCTTACTAATAAAAATAAATGTTCAAAGTTAGACCCAAGATTAATGAAATACATCTTTTTAGGGTATGGCGAAGTAAATGGTTTTAAGGGATACATAGTGTGGGATCCTAGAACCCAAAAAATCATCATTATTATAGATGTAGAGTTTGAAAATTTTCCTATCCTAAAATAAGATGCTGAAATGAGAGAAGAATAAAAACCTAAATATGAACATGTGAAGGTTGAAATTCATCCATCTTCATATACTAAAAAGGAAGTAAAAAAATCATTTGCAAATATTAAAGATGCTGAAGATTCACAATAGCTTGAGGAAACTCCTGACCATTCAATATGGAGGTCATAAAAACATGAGGAAACACCTCCATAGTCGGTTATGAAATCTAAATGTGTTAGGAATCCTCCTAGTAAGTAAAATCCATATGTTTCAATTACTTTGATTTCTAATGATGAGGAACTGGATTTTTATCAGGAAGCATTAGAAGATGTGGATAGTACCAAATGGAAAAGGGAAATATAGGAGGATATGGATGTCTTAGAAAAGAATGGGTCATTGGACTGATAGAAATTCCAAAAGGTAGAAAATATGCTGTTGTAAATGGGTTTAGAAATGGAAGATAGGTGTTGATGAAAAATTTGAAATGTTCAAGGATATACTAGTGGCAAAAGGAATTTTACATAAATAAGGTTTGATTTTAATGATTTTTTTCACCATTTGTTAAACTTGTTTCGATTCGGGTAATATTAACACTAGTTGCTTTACTTGATTTGCAGTTGGAGAAATTAGATGTTAAAATATCATTCTTACATGGAGATTTGGAAGATAATATATATGGAAAAACCTGAAGGATTTGTTTTCAACCTCAAGAAATCATTGTGTCCCCTAAAACACATTTTATGAAATTAAACAAGAAGCTTGACGCTTTCATGATAAGCCATTTTTTTAAGGAGACAGTATGACCATTGTGTTTATTTCATGTTTTTAGATAATGGATTATTCATTATATTAGTATTATATGTTGATGATATGCTTGTTACAAGAAAAATCAAGGTAAAAATAAAAAAATATTTAAAGGCTCATTTTGATAATAAATTTGATATGAAAAATCTAGGAGTTGTAAAAGAAATATTATGCATAGAGATACATAGAGATAAGACAAATGCTAATATTTGATTATTATAGCATCATTATATGGAAAATATACTAGGAAAGTTTGGTATAAAAGATGTGAAACTAATTAGAATCACTTTTTCTTCCCATTTCAAACTTTCTTCGATTTTATGTCCTAGAGAAAGTAAAGAAGATGAGTATTTGTCTCACGTACCATATGCTAGCGAAGTAGGAAGTTTAATTCATGCTATGGTATGCATAAGTCCTAAAATTTCACATGTAGTTGGAATTGTTAGTATATTTATGGAAAATATAGTTAGAGAACATTGATCAGTACTAAAGTGTGTGTTTCGCTACTTATGAGGAACATGTTATTATTGAATGAACTAGAATAATACTTGTGATTCTATTTTTGGATATGTTTATTTATATTTTACAAGTGATTTGGATAAAATAAGATCAAGTTCTAGTTATGTTTTTACACTTTTATGTGGACCTATACATTGTAGGTCAAAGCTTCAAAGGATAACTATTATGTCAACTCCTAATGTAGAATATGTAGTTTTATATCATGACTATAAAGAGGTAATTTGGATTAAAAGGCCTATTAAATGCGGGGTTCATTTTATGGGTGAATATTCATGAAATGGTGAATATTAGGTTTTTTAATTTTGAAATTGGCTAATTGTTTACCACCATATGGTAGCATGTTCACCAATTTTTTTTAGAGTCCCAAATAAATTTGAACATAATTTCATCTTAGTGTTTACACTAAGGGTTGACAAGTGTTAGTATATTCACCTTCATATTATAATATTATATTATATATAGGATTCATTCGCCATAGTATAGTAATAAAATATACAATTATAATCTTATGGAAATATAAATACAAACCAAATGGAAATAGAAGAGCTAAAAATTGTGTACTTCAATTATCTATTGTTACCGAATGATAACCAATATGTGTTTCTAGTGGATAATAAAAGCTATTACTAAATGACAACAAAAGTTTGTTGATGGATGACAACCAATGGTTGTTGTCGATAAAAACCAAAGGTTGTTACGGGTTGAAAACCAAAGGCTCTTAACATACAATACCTAATGTGTGTTACCATATGATAACAATACTAAAAAAATTTCAGATTCACCACCATCCCGAAACCCTCCTTTCCAACATTTTCCAACAATGAAAATATCTATTTCGGCACATTCACCACCCATTCTATAATATTTTTTGTAGGGGTGTATTGAAATGAACCCCGATTTAATGAGTTAGGAAGAGATTAGTACAAGATGAATGTACCGTGTGAAAATTAATGTGCTATTTATTTGTCCAAGAGTATAGCTTATCAAAGCAAAAAAAACATATTGTAGTTAAAATTTAAAAATCTTTTTTTAGACATGTTATTGATGAAGGGACAATAGCACTCTAAAAGGTACAAACATCAGAAAATTCTGCTCGTATGTGCATTAAACAAGTAAAATTAGAGAAGCTAAATCATTTTTGGAATCTTTTAGCTTGTAGAAAAGTTGATGAGTTGGTCGTGTGAGATATCAAGCAGATTTTTGCCAAGGTGGATATTCTTACATATGTGCAAACAAATTTAAATTTTGGATCCCTTTGTGGTGCGGTTTTTACCTCACTTATTAAAGTGGATGTGGGGGCTTCTCCTTTCAATAATGTTATATGGAGTTCTAAGGGGAATTGTCATGTAATGGAGCCCAGTGGTGTGGGTTTGGGGCGAGCCCATACGAAAAAAATTAGGGATTAAATCTCTTGTTTCTCAAAATTAAAATTCAATTGAATTATATTCTTAGGAAGGATAATCATAATGGTGTTTTCCCATGGTTTTTTAGGAGGAGGAATCCTAACTCTAATGTGCTAATTAGGTGTATATATTTTTGTGGAGATCTAAAGTTTCTCATAATGAGTTTGCATGTAATCTGTTCATGTTCAATTAATAAAAGCTTGATATCTTACATTGTATATTTTTCTCTAAGCACTCGCTTGTGATTTCACAAAGTAAATATGGTGTTTATCTCTTGCATGTTTAATATTTTATACATTTCATTTATCTCTATTTTTATAAATGGTTATTTTGTAATTCAAATTTCTATTAATTTATTTCTACAAAGTTTGTGGTTTCCTACCAATAATATAATTACAGATATACCATATGTATATATTCACATTTTTCCAATGCGAGAAAATATGGTGATAACATATTTTTATACAAGATATTATGTTGATATGTGAAACAATAACAATATATAAAGGGTAGTGCCCATTTACCTTTGACAACTTTTTGTTATTGGTTATGATACTATCAACTATACATATGGATATTATTGTAGTTTTTAATTTGGAATGATGTTAGACTTTAGATATCACGGATTGTTGTTGGTTTTGATTCATATATGATGCATGTGGATTATTAGAGACATTTTATATTAATGTTGATATGTTGTTGACATATATATATATATATATATATATATATATATATATATATATATATATATATATATTTATTTATTTATTTTTCGACATGTGATACCGAGTAGACCTTTCATATGATCATTTTGACATGGATGAGATGTAGAATATAAATGTTGCTAGAAATTGTAAATGATATCGTATTTTCCTAGATGATATTTGATTCGTATATAGATGATTGTAGATTTATATTTTATATTTTATCCTAGATGTTTTTGATGTGGCCATGACGCCGAAGGAGGTGTTATGTGTTTTTCAGGTGTACATGTCACAACTAACATCGGGGGATTCGAGACCAACCACATTTGAATTCTAGGTGAATTCAACAAGGGTCACCGTGGAAACATGTGTTTTTGTGTGTTTGTTTGAATTATTGCTAGGGGGAAATTGTGACCTAGGGGTTATGTGTTGTATTTATGTCTAGATTAGTAAATTATTTCTTTTACTAAACTAAAATATAAAACGTCAAAAGAATGCATTTATTAGACTTTATGGCTCTTGGTTTATGTGTTGTAAGTGATGTGTAAGTAACTGCGTATGAAACACTCCACCTTCCCTTATAACTTCGGATTTGTCCTTAGGGGAAAATTTTGAAGGCTTGTGGGACAAGTTAAACTTGACCCACACCTCTCAAATTGTTATACCAACCCTACCTATGGGTTAGGGGGTAAAAATTACGCCCCATTATGCACTTTGGGAAGACAAATTGTAAGTATTTATTGCACCTTCTTACATGTAATTAATTTTTGTCCTTAAGGGGTGTGGGCATGGATTTTGTGTGTAAGTAAACATGTCATTTCTTCAAGCACTTATTAATTTTTCATTGGAGTTTGAAGTTTGACTTGTGAGGTGGAGCCGAGGATGACCGATATGGTCTCCTGCATGGAGCCACCCCATCCTCCTCCATCCATTCTTCTACTTATTCAAGTTCTTTTGCTTTTTCTGGGTTTACTTCATTATTTTTTGCTCGCATTTTGAGAGTTGAGGATTTTAGAGTGCTTGTGGTCTTGGTTGGAGCTTGTTCGTGATTTTTTGGGTTTGAAGGAGCTTAGAAATGGACTCTTGGGACAAGCTATACTATGGAAAGGTAGGAGCTTTACTTTTGCTTATGTTATTCCTTTATTTTTGTTTGTGTGCTCATATTTATTGATTGTTTGAAATTCTTGTTGGTTTCTTGGGTAGATTGCCTAAGTGTGGTGTAGGAGGGGACTATGGGGAGAATTCATGTAGGAAGGCATAAGAATTACTTGAGGGAGGAATAAGAGTATGTAGGGGATTTAAGATTTTATTGGAGGATTTTAGGTGGGCACCCATTTCCCATTGCGAGGCATAAGCGGCCTCCCATAGGTTCTTGCTCCTTTGGCTTCAATTTTTAAGCCTTGTTTATTTTGGTTTTTTTTTTTTCTTGTGTTGTAGTTATGTTGAATGTTCTTGGAATGGTTGTGAAGTATTGGTGTTTTGTTGTGGAAGCTTGTTGTTGCCATTGGCTGGTTTCACCTCTCATTATAATGTGGTTAGGGCTCGGTGGCCAATGAGGAGGATGGATTCTCCTCCTTATTGGATATTTTGGTTGGGTGAAGATTGTTGCCTCTCCCCCATTTTTTTGTGAATCAAGTAAATCATGAAGGAACTCTCTTGTTAGTGTTGTGAGGCTTGGAGCTTTTTGTTGGACACCTTAAGTAACTAATTCTTATGAAAATACCTTTTATTGTTCACACCTAGAGTGGAGGAACTTGTAACCTTGTATTATTTTAGCTACATTCTTGTATAATTTTTCCCACTTAAAGTGGAGGACATTGTATTAGTAATTGTAATGATTTTTTTTTCATTCTTGGACACTAAAGTTGTGTTGATTATTGAATTTGTAAGTTCTCTTGTATATTAAAAGGGAAGGGAAGAATTGTGTTTGAAAATTTAGTTTGTTGAAGTAGAAAGGAAGCTTTTAAAAAGGAAAAAAAGATCCTTCCATTGTAGTTGAATTAACCTCCATTTAATGTGTTGCTCTTGCTGTATAAAAATCATTGGAAATGTTGTTGAATGTTTCTTGTGATAATGTTGTAAACTTGTTCGTGCAAAAAGAAAGATTCATTTTCATTATACACTTGCATTTGATAGTTAGTAAGCCTCTTGCTTATTCCTTGGATAATAAAAGTGTGTTGGAAATTTTGTATTGAGAAATAATACTTCCTTTGTATTCCATGAAATTTATAAAGTTGTGAAAAGTTACATTTGTTTAATCTCTTATAGTAGTTGAAAGAAGGATAAACTTTATTCAAATAAATGGAAAGAAATTAATATTCCAAATAGTCTTTCAATAGACCATGAAATAAACTAAGTTCCATCTCTAGTATGATATTCTCCTTTAATACATTTATTGTAAATCCACTACAAATTGCTAAGGGAAACGAAACTTAATCTCCTCCTATCTTCCACACAAATCTTATCAAATTTTTAAAGAATAAAGTCTTGATTATATATATACCTATACTTAACTTGTAATATTACTAATTAAAATTTCATCATTACTTGATAGAAATAGCATTACCTAAAATACTTTAATAATAAAATATTAATATTATGATTTTAAATAACAAGAAAAAGTTCTAGTAATTATATATATATATATATATATATACACACACACACAAATGTAGTAAAATATATAAAAAGAAAAGTGCTAAATTTAAATCTTATAGGAAAATGAGTTGAATTTTATGTATTGACCAAAACTTATGTTAAAAACAAAGGCTATTAAAGATGGACCACAAGTTTAATTTTTTCGGGCGGTGCATGGAAGTGCGGCCTATAGGATTCTTTCATTGGTTTTTAGTTGTAGATTAGGGTGGGGAGGGGTTGGTGTCCCCAACGCCAACCCATTTAATATTAAATGGGGTAGGGTTTGGGGTCACCGACTCCTCCCATAACCCCATACTTAATAATCCCCATACTAATCAGATCCTCCCCTCTCGATGCAGCCAACACATAGTGTGTCCCTTGCGCATTCTTCTTTACTCGACTTGAATGGAAATTGTCACCACGGCTGTACATTGTTTGACATATCTCTCGTGTGTGTGTGTGTACATATATATATATATATATATATATTTCGATCATATTTTAAATTCAGGTTTCCTTTAACCCATCAAAAATAGAAATAAAAATAGTAAACAATAAATGATTTCTTAAAATAAATACTTAAATACGAAGTATTTAAAATTATATATACATATATATGTATATATACTTCCTCAAAATAAAAATATGGATCCAATGTAGCTTTATAAATAAAATGGGAAAATACCAACAAGCCCATTTGGGAAAATACAAGAAAATGAACCAAATAAAATGAAAAAATACATTTTCAAAACCTAATGAGGGTATCAAAAATAGACAAATAATGGAGCTTCGAAGCCTCTTCCAAGAGCTTGAGATGGTCTCTAATGGCTTCTCTTCCTCCTCCTTCAACTCTGCAAAAGCAAAGAAAAATAATGAATCAAATGTGAAAGAAGACTTCATAAGGATGCTTTAAAGTTGGTTACCCTTTCTCATCATCAAGGAACCAAATTTAATCCATCCAATGGATGATATTCATCCCTTTAAAAGTAGGTGGAGAGTGGGTGAATGGAAATTTCCTATTAATTTAAATGTTTTAATTTCAAAATATGGGTTAACTTTTAAGGGGTTACTTTATGGGGTAGGGAAGTGTTCATTATCCTAACCCAACCTTTAATATCGAACCTTACTAGTTGTTTCAACATTGTTGAAATTAAATAACCTTGGTACTTAATTTCATTGGCCACTCTTACCCTTGACACCCCATGGGGAAATATTCAACTTTAGTAGGAATTAATTTATTAATTAAATAATCCTTCAGAGATTAAACTTGCTTAACCAAAACAATGTACTAAAGCATACTATAGATTTTTAAATATTGTGTTATCATGGAAAATTAATTATTAAAGTCATCACCTTGACACATTAATGTGGCAACTATTTTTTTGAAAACTTTTATGGGCACATTTTTCAAAAAAATCATTCCATAATTTTTCTAACTAAACCTAGGTTATTCTTAGGTCTCGTGGCTTTGGCATTTTAATTATGGGCGTTATACTTGGTATCGAGCCATGGGTTCAAAGCTTGGACCCTTGGGCACACAGGAAAACATGAGACACGAACATTGAACCTAGTACAATAATAAACCTAGCACTTTGTTAAACCTAGAAAATAAATTGTCTAAAAGATTATATATTTTAGTAAACATAGAGAATGGAATGAAACCTAGAATGATGAATTAATTCTTGCCTTCGTCTGTGTAGAAGGTGTGGATCGACAAGGGTCCTTTCACATTGACCTAGATATACCACCTCCCGAGTAAGTTGTAGCATCCATTCTACCCCATATTTTATAGACGATTCAAGATGTTAATGCCGTTATACGTGAAGGATCCTTAAAAAGATGATCAGCCAGACATAACAGGGAGCCATCTATTGAGGCTCATGCATCTCCTCAACACAATAAGGAGCATAGGGAAGATAAATCCCACGTGGAGTCGGCCATAGTAGAGTCACCACGAGAGGACAGGGGAGTTAGGATTTTAGGACATAGGGAAAGGTCTTATAGCCCTAGACCTAGAGATGAGCATGTTGACAGGCCTAGGGGTCGCCAGTCGACAACTGAAGACCATATTAGGGAGATCATGAAGCTACGACCATCTCACTATTCTAGAGATATAGGTGGATTTCAGGTAGAGGCCTGGTTGGTGAGCTTGAGTGGATGCTTCAAGCTCTACCCTTATACTAGCAACACAAAATCTCATGTTGCGATCCATCTTCTAAGGAATGGAGCTTGTGTCTAGTGGAGAACCAAGAGAAGAAGCTCCACTTTTATTCGAGAGACGGTTACCTAAGAGATGTTTGAGGATTGGTTCGAGTAGGTACTTATCCTAGAGGTTTATTCGGTAGTGTATAGATGAGTTCCACAACCTCCGTCGAGCCTCTATGACTGTACACAGTATTAGAGTCAATTTTTGGACCTAGTCTAGTATGTTGACTATATGCAGGATGAGAAGGTATGGATTCATAGGTTCATCAGGGGCCTTAATTTGGATTTGGGTGGTGTGGTACATATTCACTACCCATATACCTTACCAGAGGCCGTGGAGAAGGCCTATATGCAAAGGAGACATGAGGAAAGATAAAACAGGCCAGGGACATAGTTCGGAGCTACATCTAGTTTATGTAGGATAGCATTTGAGGGGGTCAGTTCCTCCTCCTCGTAGTAGACAGGGTTCACCACAGTCGTATTTCAGGCCACCAAAATAACCACCTCACTAGCAGTACCAACAGAACCACCCACCTTATAGACCTCCTCGAGGGTTTGACGCACATAGAGGATGAAGTATGGGGCCTCCTCCTAGGGGTCCCATTAAGAGACAGGGTGTGCCGAGAGTGTAGTCAGTAAGAGCTCATCAAAAGAGACCTCAACATTCCATAGTCGGATCATCAGGATCCACAACACAGACCTCTAGAGTGTCGACCATGAGTTACATCACATTGGAGAGTATTGGGTAGCTGTTATGGTTATGGTGTTTCTTGACATCATTGGAGGGAATGCCCACAAAACCCTAGCAAGAAGGGAAAGATGCAGGTTTCTAAGCCTACTATTAGTGAAATAGGGCGCATCATGTAGTGGTAGAGAACCACCAGTGATCACCGCAGTCTTTTGTAAAGAGACGATAGGTAGCATTAGTGGTATTCCTACCTCCATTTTGTTTGATTTTGGTTCATCAAATTCTTTTATTGCACCATCCTTAGTAGAGCATTGCAGGCTGGTGGCAGTTAGGCAAGGTCTTAGTTGGGACATTTAAATGGCTTCTAGAGCCAAGATTTCTGTAGACTCCTTAGTAAAGGAGCGTGTAGTGGATTTGGGACCCTTCACAACTACCTCATTTCTTCACATCCTTCCTTTGGGTTACGACGAGTCATCTTGGGCATAGGCTGGTTATTTGCAAATAAAGAAAGAGTGGACAATTACCATAAGACTATATCATATACAGATGATCTAGGATTTGATTCAGCGATAGGAGCAGCGATTCTGAGGCCCATTTATATTTGCACCATATCTACTATGCAGCTTAAGTGGTGTGTGTGATGAGGTTATCAGATGTATGTTGCTACGATTAGTGACAAATCGGAGGATGATTCTAGTGCACCATCCCTTGATGATTATCCCATCTTAAGAGAGTTTTTAGATGTCTTTCTAGGGGAGCTAGCGGGATTACCACCCCCACATGAGATAGATTTTAACATAGATTTGGATGCAGGCGCATATCCTATCTCACGAGCACCATATTGGATGACTAAACCCGAGCTCTATGAGCTCAAGTTCCATCTTGAGGGCCTTCTAGAGAAAGGCATGATCCATCCTAGTATATTCCTTGGGGTGCACCAGTAATTTTTTTAAACAAGAAGGATAGATCAATGCAGTTGTGTATTGATTACCACCAGCTGAACAAGGTAACGATCAAGAATCGTTACCCCTTTCCACACATTAATGATTTTTTCAATCAGATGAAGGGGGCCACAAGTTTCTCCAAGAAATATCTTAAGTCAGGCTATCATCAATGAGGCTCACGGAGGAAGATATTCATAAGACCACCTTCCATATGAGATATGGCCACTACAAGTTCACCGTAGTGCCTTTGGGTTTGACGAATTCCCCTGTAGTGTTCATGAGCTTGATGAATGGGGTATTCAAGACATTCTTGGATTGTTTCATGATAATATTCCTTGATGAAATTCAGATTTACTCACGTATGCGTGAGGAGCATGAGGATCCCCTTCATTAGAATCTTTTGTGTTTTCGTGAGCAACATCTTTATGGGAACCTAGAGAAGTGTGCGTTCTTTTAGACAGAGGTGTAGTATTTGGGCCACATCATTTCTGGGAAGGTATCACAATCGATCCTTCTAAGATTCAAGCTATTATGGATTGGACAACACCCACTAGTGTGACAGAGGTGCACAACTTCATGGGTTTAGCAGGATATTATAGGAGATTTGTATAGGACTTCTCTCGGGTTGCACACCCCATCACTTCCCTTCAAAGAAAAATATAAGAAGTTTTTTTGGTTATATATATGTGAGCAAGCATTTAGGAAATGAATAATTCCTCACAACAACACCTATTCTTGCAGTCTAGATCCTTGGGGTGAGTTCTTCGTATGCACAGATGTTTCTTTGGTAGGACTTGGGGGTGTGTTGATGCAAGAGGGAAAAGTAGTGGTATGATGCCTTTAAAACGAGAACTTGAGACCCAAGAACAACCTAGGTTTAAATAGAAAAAATATGGAATAATTTTTTTCTTGAGAAGCGTGACCACTACCAGGCTTCAAGCAATAGTTAACATAACAAGATTCAAAGTCAATTATAATTTACTTAGTGAAATTTTCTCATTGTAACATACATTGGATCCATATTACAAAATTAATAAGTATAATTAATCCAATTATAGTTAAATTTATCTTAGGATTTAACTTAATAAGTAATTAAATTAACATTATAGTTAAATATTCCTTAATCAATTTTAGAGGGTCAAAGGGGCCAAATGAATTAAATACCTTGGGGATTTAATTCCACCAGGTATAAAAATACACAAGGTTATTATTTGCATGGGATAGAAGAACATTCCCTTATCCCCTAATGTGACACCTAAAAAGGTCAACCCATGCTTTAGGATTATATATTTAAGTTAATAAGAGGTAATTTCCCATTTACCCACTCTCAGGCTTATCTTTGCACTTAAACCTAATTTTTCACATATTTAACACACTTAATGTTTCCTAAAAACATATCCATTAGATAAGAAATTTCTTCCCCTTTCCAATGTTATAAAGAATTTCTCCTAACTCATATTTCTAAAGTTACAGTGTGAAGCATGAGGAGGAAACTTTTCCCAAAGGTAGGCTTGTGGGCCCAGGGAAGAAAATTTTCCCAAAGGAAGACCAGCAGGAATGGGGAAGAAAATTTTCCCAAAGGCGGGATGGTGGGCAGGGGAATAATATTTTCCTAAGCCGCAAGGGACACGTGGCATGTTTTTAAGCCAACATGGGAAGGTGGGTCGTCGGAGGTAATTTAGATTTTAACTCTTTTTGTTTGAAAGGAAAAAATGTTTAAAAACCCCCGAGCCTCTGTCGCTGCCTAGGGATGCCATGTGTCATGATGAAAATCCAAGTGGGGGAGCAGACCATCGGGAAAACTTAGAAATATTGGCTTTTTGTTAAAAAGTGCAAAGGTTAAAAACAACCCATGCCTCCGCTAATGCCTAGTGAAGCCACGTGTCAGTCCAATAGTGACCTGCGGGAAGGCGGGCCGGCGGGGAAACTTAGGAATTTTTGCCAAAAAAATTCAAAATTTGTAAGGTTATAAAACAATCCGCACCTCCACCGATGCCTAAATAAGCCACGTGTCAAGCCTATAATGGCGGTGGGAGACTTAAGATTTTTGCCCCTTTTCTAAAAGGTAAAGTTTGAAGGTGCGGGCCCATGAATCTATGGAAGAATTTTCCTAAAAGTGAAATGACGGGACCGCGGGGCCACGAGGAATTTTTAACTTTTTGAACTTTTTGCAAAAGTTCCCTAAGTAATTTTTAGGCCCGTAGGTCCGATTTACAAAAATTCCCTTAAAAAGAAAGAACATAGCAAAGTAAAAATTTAGAAGTCCATAATGTTCGACTCGAAGCTCGGACTTTAGCAAATGAGGAATTTTTAAAAAGGGCTCAAACTCCTCTTTGCATAGGAACCATCAAAATTCATTTTTGATAAACTTAAGTGGGTGAATTTGACAAAAACGTCTTTCCTACCATTAAATGATTGGATTAAACCTTATAACTTAACAAATTAATTCAATCCACCACTCTTACTTCTTCAAAATGCCAAACTAACATGGAGGATTTCACTTGCAAAGATTTTCACGGATTTTGCAGTGTTTAATTGATGGATTGAGTTTCAAAACAAGTTTCCCCCTTTTTACTGCAAAACATTTGAGTTTTGGTCTAAGTCTGTTTAATTGAAGTCTGATAAATTTTCTTGAGCAATTCAACTATTTTTAAAGTGTTTTGATCTTCCTTAGCTTGCATTATTATTTCAATTTGTCTTTCATGTTGTAGAGTACTTTGTAATTTTTTTTGATAAATATTTGCAGTTTTACAGTGAATCAAAATAGAAATCATACTTAAAATCGAATGGATCTAATTTTTGTTATCATCCTCTAAATATTTAAATTCATTCAAATCTAATTTACAAAATTTAACTTTACTTCAATCAATGTGTGAAGACCCAAAATGTAGTTCTACTTTCAAATCATGCATTTCAAATGAAACAGAGAAATGTAATATTTCTTCATACGTATTTCTTTTTCAATTTTTCAAACAGAGATTTCACAATATATTTCAAACACATATTTCAAATGAAAACCATACCATTTGTGGTAATTAAAACAACTTTTATTGAACTCCAATAATTATTTTACAACTTTTTTTTCATTCATCAAATACAACTTATAGAATATACATCTTTCACATTCAAATGTAGATTACATTTCCAAAACAGAGAAACTTTCCACCGTAAATAATATTACAATGCCATCCACTTGAAGTGGGAAATTTTTACAAGGAAAACCCGAGGGGATAAATTTTTTTCCTACTCAACTCTAGAATAGCAACAATAAGATCCACCATATATATTTTGATCACATAAAAAATGGAGGAGAAGAAACTCTCTCCATCCAACCAAGAATTCCAATGAAGAGGAGAAGCCATCCTCCTCATTAGCCCCGAGCTCCAACCACAAAGAAATAAGAAATGTATTTGAACTCATGGCAATAAAAAGGCTTCCACAACACAAAAAATAATAATATTCACATATAGAACATAGTATAAATACATACTATAGTTTACAACCATAGGAAGAACAACAAAAAATACTCAAAAATCATCATACACAAGCCAAAGGAGCAAGACCTATGGGGGAAGCTTCTTATACCTCCCAATGGGGAAATGAGTGTCCACCTTAAAATAAACCCACCAATGTATATATATATATCATTTCAAAACCCCTACATGCCCTTATGCCTCCCCCAAGTACCCCTTATACCTCCAATTCTTTTATTCCTTCCCACTCTCTTATGGCACCGTATAATGAGTAAAGAAATGCAAGCTATTTATTTTACAAGGTGGAAGCCAATCTCAAAATCCCTCCACAATAACAATTATACCTCTGCAAAAATCTTATGCCTCCCCATAAGAGATCCCCGAGTCTTCTCTATACCATACATATGCAATCTACCCATCCAACCAACAACATACCAAAATATTCAAAGCATTCACATATGCATAATTTAAACAAGAACGTTTTAAAGAGCCAATATTGTACCTCTCCACAAAGATGCAGTTTGCTCCAAAAGTTCAAAACCAATATTTTTCCAATTGAAACAGTCCAAAAGCTCCAGCAATCCACAAGCATTCGACAAAAACTTTTACTTTCTTCAAAATTCTAAGAGCTCAAAACCAAAACAAGTAACCAAAATGAACTCACCAAAATGAAGTAACCCCTAAAACAGAAAAATAATTCGAATAAATAGAAAAGAGAGAGGAGGTTGAGGTGGGTTCATGTAGGATGCCACATCACACATCCTCAACTCCACCTGACAAATCAACCTCAAACTTCCAAAGCACAATTAAAAGGTGGGTGAATAAATTAAATTTTACTCACACACACAAACCAAGTCCACACCCCAAGGACAAATATTAATTTTATGTAAGAAGGTGCAATAAAACCTACAACTTGCATTCCCAAAAGTACATAATAATGCCTAATTTTGACTCCCCAACCCATAGGTAGGGTTGGTGTGACAATTTAAGAGGTGTGGGATAAGTTTACCTTGTCCTAAAAGTGTCCAAAATCAGCCCCTAAGGACATATCCGAATTTCAAAAGGAAGGTGAAGTATTTCACACTCCAAGTTACTTACACATATCTTACAAACAATAAAACAAGAGCCATCAACTCTAATAAATACATTCTTTTGACCCATTATAATTTATTTAACAACATGATTACTCACTAATCCAGCCACAACTAAATAAATAAATAATAAAGGGGAAAATACATCACTAAAAATCACATACTAAAATTAAACAAAAGAAACTAAATGAAATCATACACCTAACACCTTGGTCACATTCGAAGGTGATCCCCACCCATGGGAACCCCTAACAATAATTCAAACAAACACACATAATAAATACATGTTGCCATGGTGACCCTTGTTGAATTAATCCAGAATTCCAATGTGGTTTGTCTCCAATCCCCGATGTTTGTTGTGACATGTTTACCTAAAAACACAAATACCTCCTTCATCCTCATGGCTGCATCAAAACATCCAAAATAAATATAAAATATAACTCCAAATCATCTATATATATGAATCAAAACATCATCCAAGCAAGTAACAATATCCTTTACAATTCCATCCATAATCATATGATCACAAGATTAGTTCCATTTTCTAGGTTTACTCGATATGAAAAATATCACATGTAAGGAAAACATATATATATATAACCATGCCAAGCAGTGTATCAACATCAATATAAAATGTCTCTAATAATCCACATGCATCATATATGAATCAAAATCAACCATACTTCATGATCTCTAACATCTAACATCATGCCAAATCAACAACTACAATAATGTTCATAAGTATAGTCGACAGTATCATAATCAACAACAAAAGGTGTCGGAGGGAAGTGGGCACTACATCCCCCTCCCCTTAGACTTGACTTCCTCCTGGAAGTCACTAGAATAGGCATGGAAACCCAACTAGTAACAATGTAGCATCCTCCCATGTAGTTGTAATCTCATCATATCTGTCCCACTTTGCATCCAAACCTGGTCAATCTATCTACCTCAAAGGTCTAGGATCCTGCACCCTAAAGTGCGAAAAAGATCTAGTATCACCTTGCCCATGATCCAGCACCTATAAAGACGTCCAATCGGGCACATGATAAGGGTTTATAATATATCTCCTAAGTATTGAAACATGAAACACATCATCAATGTGAGACAAGATAAGTGGCAATGCTGAGCGGTAGGCCAAAGGACCGATACGCTTCAAGATCTCAAAGGGGCCTACGAATCTAGGAGCTAACTTAGAAAATTTTCCGTAATGGATAAGAATCTTATGTGACCTAACACGAAGGAAAACCTTCATGCCCACATCGAAAGTACATTCGGTCGATGCTTTGATCTCCATACTTCTTTTATTTTTCTGTGCCTCCCGTAGTCTCTGCTCGATTATAACCACCTCTTGATCCATGTCCCGTAGTAAATTTGCTCCAAGAGAAACCCTATCCTCTAATCTGTCCCAACTAAGAGGTGTCTTAAACTTTCTACCATACGGTTTGTGGAAAGAAACCATGTCATTTGAAATCTGAAAAATTATTATTGTAGGAAAACTCCACCAAATAAAAATACTCCTCCCATGTCAACTAGTGATCAATAACATACATTCTAAGCATGTCCTTAAGGATCTGATTCACCCTCTGTGTTTGTCAATCTATTTCAAGATGATACACCATGTTGAAATTGATATTTCTCCAGAGGGCATGTTGCATGGTAGTCCAAAAGTGGGAAGTATATAGAGGATCATGGTCACAAATAATCTTCTATGGAATCCCATGCAATTTGACAATCTCATCAAGATATACCCATGCTACTGCACTAGATGTATAGGTGGTCTTCACCAAATAAAAATGAGCCACTTTTATCAATTTATCCATTGTGACCATGATGGCATCGTGGTGGTATCTCGACATCGGTAGCCAAACAATGAAGTCCATGGAAATGGTGTCACATTTCCTCTTTGGCATTACATGTGGAAAGAGAAGGCCACTTTGGATACCGATGCTCGGCCTTCAATTTTTGACACTCTAAACAACATGACACAAACTAATCCATGTCTCTAGAATTCCCCTTAAATGATACAATTGTCTCAAAGTGGCATGCATATTCTTCACCCCAAGATGGGATGAATAGGTTGCACGATATGCCTCTATCAAGATTTCCTTCCTTAATCCTTGATCCTTAGGAACATAAATCTGGCCTTTTTGCTTGAGAAGGCCATCTACCCGTATAGAAAAACCATTGAACTTCCCCTAAAGGGGTCTCTAAGACTCGATCTTTGCTCTAGCTGTAATGTAGAAACTATTGTGAGGAAGCTGTTGTAGAATCCTACTCTGTAAATCTATGCTCACTAAGGTGGCCATAAACACATGTCTCCTCCTACTCAGATTTTCTAGAACCACATTCTCCTTCCCCTTCACATGCTCTATCTCCATATCATACTCAGAAAGAAAATCCATCCAACAACATTGACGAGCATTAAGATTGGACTTCGTGAAGAGGTGGCGAAGACTCAAGTGATCAGTCCTGAGTGTGAATCTCCAACCAAGAAGGAAGTGTCTCCATCAAATCAAGGCATGCAAAACTACTGTAAGATCAAGATCAAGATTCATATAATTGAGCTCATAATATTTGATTTTGTGAGACTCAAAAGAAATAACTCTTCCCTCCAACATCAACACACCTCTAACTCATGCCAAAGAAGCATCCGTACATATGAAAAAAAACCACCCTACGGATCTGGTATTATAAGAACAGGTGATGTCGTAAGGCATTTCTTTAGTGTCCTGAAGGCCTCCTCATATTTGTTTGACGAAACAAATTTTTCAATTTCCACCGAAGGGAAGTGATCAGTGCTTGTGAACCCGAGAGAAGTCCTAAACAAATATCCTACCAAGCCCATAAAGTTGCGCACCTCTGTCAAATTAGTGGGTGCTGGAAAATCCATAATAGCTCAAATCTTGGAAGGATAGATTGTGATACCTTCCCCATAAATTATGTGGCCTAAATATTACACCTCATGTCGAAAGAACACACACTTCTCTAGGTTCTGTCAAGTTTCTACTCACGAAGACACTAAAGAACCTAGCGACGTGCCCTCATGCTCCTCATGCATACATGAGTAAATTAAAATGTCATTAAGGAAGATGAGCATGAAGCGATCCAAGAATGTCCTAAACACCTCATTCATCAAGCTCATAAACACTATGGGGCATTCGTCAAACTAAAAGGCACCACAATGAACTCGTAGTGGCCATATCTCATACAGAAGGTGGTCTTATGAATGTCTACCTCCATAATCCTGAACTGATGATAACCTGACTTAAGGTCTATCTTGGAGAGAAATCTCGCCCCCTTCATCGATCAAATAAATCATCAATGCCTTTGAAGGGTGTAACGATTCTTGATCGTTACTTTTTCAAGTTGGTGGTAATCGATACACAACCGCAAATATTTGTCCTTCTTCTTTACAAATATCATTCGTGTACCCCAAGGGGATACACTAGGAAGGATTAGGAATTTCTCCAAAACGTCCTCTAGCTGCAACTTGAGCTCGCAGAGCTCAGGGGTAGTCATCCGATAAGGTTCTCATGAGATAGGCTCTCCTCCCAAAACCAAATCTATGTGGAAATCTCTCTTGTGGGGGTGGTAACCCTGATAGCTCCCCTAGAAAGACATCAGAAAACTCTCTCATGATGGGATGGTCATCAAGCGATGGTCCATTTGACTAATCCTCCGATGAGTCACTAACTGTGATAGCATATATTTGAAAACCCCATCGTACACACTACTTAAGTTACATGGTAGAGATGGTGCAAATGCAAACATGTCTCCTAACCCCTACTATCATTGAATCAAATCCTAGATAGTCTTCACATGATATAATCTTATGATAATAATTAACTCTTGCTCTGTGTGTAGACAACCATTCCATGCCCAAGATGACTCCATACAAACCCAATGGAAGGATACAAGATCCAAGGTAGTGTTCAAGGGTCACAAATCCAATACATACTCCTTAACTAAGGAGTCTATAGAGATTTTGGCTCTAAAAGCCATATCAACATCCCAACTAAGACCTACCCTAACTACCACCGACTTGCATTGCTCTATAAAATATGGTGCAATAAACGAATCAAAAGAACCAAAATCAAATAGAATGGAGGTAGGAACACCACGAACTACCTATCGTCTCAATCACGACACTCTAGTGCTCGGCATGGTGGTTCTTAAGCTGCTGCATAGATCCCATGACCGTGTCGCATGTCACCAACAAAAGAGCCTATGAGATGTGTATCTTACCCTTATTACTAGGGTTCAATGGGTAGTATCTCCAAAAATGTCTAGAAACACCACAACCAAAACAACCGACCGATCCTCTCCCATGAGTAGAAGATCCAGCCGGGTACTCTAAAGGTCTATGTTGTGGATCACGATGATCCGCTAATGGACTGTCAAGGTCTTTTCGATGCGCTCTTCTTGGACCGATCTCTTGGTGAACTGTGTGTCTGATGTGACCCCCAGAGAGGTTTCCCCATACTCCACCCTCTCGTGCATCAATTCTCTATGGAGGCCTATATGGTAGGCGGGTCTCACCGATCTTTGCTATGGCCTAAAGATGACCGTGTCTTGAACTGGTCCACCACGAGGAGGAAGAGCTCACCTCCTCGACCTGCTATCCTACATCTATTGGATGCAACCCCAAACTCGATCTCCGGCCTCACCGTGTCTTCCCTCAAGTCTCCTCTACTATATTGGCCTTCTCAACGGCCTCATCTAACATCTACGAGATAATGGATGTGCACCACACCACCCAAATATACATTTAGGTCCTAGATGAACCTATGGATCCGTACCCACTCATCCTGCATGTAGTCTACATACTAGTGTAGATCCAAAAATTGAATCTCATACTTAGCTACTTGTCGAGGATGCCTATCGAAGGTCATGAAAATCATATATCCTCTGCTTGAATCAACCTCGAGATAAGTACCTTCTCCCGAACCACATCTCAAAGGGCTCCCAGGGTAATTGTCTCTTAATCAATGTGGATCTTCTCGCTCCTTGGTCCTCCACTAAAAACCTACTCTATACCTCGAAGATGTATTGCTACACGAGCTTTCTGTTCTATAACAAGGGTAGAGCTTGAAGCGCCCACTCAAGCTCACCAACCAAGCCTCTTCCTAAAATCCACGTATATCACCAAAATAATGAGATGGTTGTAGCTTCAAAATATCCCTTATATGGTCTAAAGATGTATTATGGAAACCCCTAGGCCTCTCTACATGCTCATCCCTAAGCATAGGGCTCGAGACCTATCTTGATGTCTAGAAATCTGGTCTTCATGCCCCCTCTACGGTGACTTTTCTCTTGCTTGACTCCACGCGAGATTTCTCTCCTTTATGCTCCTCACCGGTTTCAAGGAGATGCATGATCCTCAATGGATGGCTCCCTATCATGTCCTGGCTGACCTTCTTCCTACGGACCCTCCACATAAAGCAAAGCATTAACATCATGAAGCGTCGCAAAATATGGAGTATGATGGCTGCTACAACATCGTCTGGTGGTGGCAAGTCTAGATCTGTGTTAAAGGACCCCTCGTCTTGTCCGCACCTCCTGCATAGACCAAGGCAAGAGTTAGTTCATTATCCTAGGTTTTATTCAATTTTCCATGTTTACTAGAATATGTAATTTTCAAATAAAGTTGTTTTCTAGATTTAAAAGTGTGCTAGGTTTAATATTGCTCTAGGTTTAGTTTTCATGTCTCAAGTTTTCTATTATGCCCAAGGGTCCAAGCTTTGAACCCATGACTCTAATACCAAGTATGACACCCGCTAAAATTACCACTTGAGAACCCAAGAACAACCTAGGTTTAGATAGAAAAATTATGGAATAATTTTTTTCTTGAAAGTGTGACCACTACTTGGCTTCAAGCAACAATTGACACAACAAGATTCAAAGTCAATTATAATTTACTAAGTTAAATTTTCTTGTTGTAGCATCTGAAAGGATCCATATTATAAAATTAATGAGTATAATTAATCCAATTATAGTTAAATTTCTCTTAGGAGTTAACTTAATAAGTAATCAAATTAACATTATAGTTATATATTCCTTAATCAATTTTAGAGTGTCAAAGGGGCCAAAGGAATTAAATAACTAGGGTATTTAATTCCACTAGGTCTAAACAATACATAAGGTTTTCATTTGCATGGGATAGAAGAACATTCACTTATCCCCTAACGTGACCCCTAAAAAGTTCAACCCATGCTTTAGGATTATATATTTAAATTAATAAGGGGTAATTTAGCATTTACCCACTCTTAGGCTTATCTTTGCATTTTAACCTGATTTTTCACATATTTAATTTGCTTAAGATTTCCTAAAAACATATCCAATAGATAGGAAATTTCTTCCCCTTTCCAATGATATAAATAATCCCTCCTAAATCCTCATATTTCTAAAGTTACTGAGTTGACGAGGCTGGGAGGAAAATTTTCCCAAAGGCAAGCCTATGGGACTAGGAAGAAAATTTTCCCATAGTTGGGCCAATAGGCCTCGGGAAGAAAAATTTCGCAAAGGTGGGCTGGTAGGCCTGGTGAAGAAAATTTTTCCAAGCCGCATAGTGACACGTGGAACACTTTTAAGCCAATGCGGTAAGGTGGGTTTTCGGAGGTAATTTGGATTTTAACTTTGTTTGTTTGAAATGGAAAAATGGTTCAAAACCATCGCACCTCTGCCGACGCCTTTAAGCGACACCACGTGTCATGCCTAAAATCCAAGCGGGAGTGGACCGTCGAGGAAAGCTTAGAAATGTTGGCTTTTGTGTTAAAAAGTGTGAAGGTTAAAAATAACCCGTGCCTCTGTTGACTCTAGTGAGGCCATGTGTCGATCCAACAATGACCTGCGAGAAGGTGGGCCGATGGGGAAACTTAGGAATTTTTACCAATTTTTTTTTCAAAAGCAATAAGGGTCTAAAACCATCTGCACCTCCACCGACACCTAAATAAGAAACGTGTCGGGCCTATAGTGACAGGCGGGGAATCGAACTCGGGGAGACTTAAGATTTTTCTCCCCTTTCTAAAAGGTAAAGTTTTAAGGTGAATGCCCGCAAATCCATCGAAGCATTTTCCTAAAAGCAAAATCGTGGGCCTACAAAGCCGTGGAGAAATTTGTGACTTTTTGCTTTTTTTGTAAAAATTTCCTTAAGTAATTTTTGGGCCCACGGGTTTTATTTACAAAATTTTCCCCCTTTTTTTAAAAAAGAACATAGCAAAGTAAAATATTTAGAAGGCCATAACTTTCGAATGGAAGCTCAGATTTGAGAAAATGGGAACTTTTTGAAAAGGGATCGAACTCCTCTTTCCATAGGAACAATCATAATTAATTTTTGACAAACATAAGAGGGTGAAGTTGACAAAAATGTGTTTCCTTCCATTAAAAATTGAATCAAACCTTTTTACTTAAAAGAATTAATTCAATCCACCATTATTTCTTCTTCAACATGCCAAACCAACATGGAGGATTGCACTTGGAAATATTTGGATGGATTTTGTAGGGTTTAATTGATGGATTGAGTTTCAAAATGAGTTTCCCCCTTTTTACTACAAAACATCTGAGTTTTGGTCTAAGTCTGTTTAATTGAAGTTTGATAAATTTTCTTGAGCAATTCAACTATTTGAAAAGTGTTTTGATCTTCCTTAGCTTACATTATTATTTCAATTTGTATTTCAAGTTGTAGAGTACTCTGTAAATTTTTCGATTAACAATTATAGTTTTACATTGAATCAAAATATAAATCATACTTAAACTCGAATGGATCTACTTTTCATTATCATCCTCTAAATATTTAAATTCATTCAAATATAATTTACAAAATTTAACTTTACTTCAATCAATGCGTGAAGACCCAAAATGTAGTTCTACTTTCAAATCATGCATTTCGAATGAAATAAAGAAATGTAATATTTCTTCATACGTATTTCTTTTTCAATTTTCCAAACAGAGATTTTTCGAATATATTTCAAACACAAGTTTCAACTGAACACCATACCATTTGTCTTCATCCTCATCTCCAGAGCAACAACAAGAAGATCCACCATATATCTTTTGATCACAACAAAAAGAAGGAGAGGCAACGTTCTCCACCCAACCAAGAATTCCATTGAAGAGGAGAAGTAATCCTCTTTATTGGCCCCAGCCCCAACCAAAAATAAATAAGAAATGTATTTTAACTCATGACAACAAACAGGCTTCCACAACACAAAAACAATTTTCACATATAGAACACTGTGTAAATACATACTACGATTTGCAACCATAGGAAAAATAACAAACAATACTCAGGATTCATCATGCACAAGCCAAAGGAGCAAGACCTATGGGGGAAGCTGCTTATACCTCCCAATGGGGAAATGGGTGTCCACTTTAAGATAAACCCGCCAATATATATATATATATATATATATATATATATAGTTTCAAAACCCCTACATGCCCTCATGCCTCCCCAAGTACCCCTTATATCTCTCATTCTCATATGCCTCTCCACACTCTTATGGAACCCCATAACGAGTAAATAAATGCAAGGTATTTACTTTACAAGGTGGAACACAATCCCAAACTCCCTCCACAATAACACTTAAACCTCTCCAAAACTCTTGTGACTCCCCACAAGATATCCCCATAGTATTCTCCTACACCATACCTAAGAAATCTACCCAACCAGCCAATAACATACCAAAATATTCAAAGCATTCACATATGCATAAATAAAAGAAGAACATTTTAAAGAGCCAAGCTCCTACCTCTCCATGGTAGAGTTTTCTCCAAAATTTCAACAACAAGATTTTTCCAATCCAAACAGTCCAAAAGCTCTAGTAATCCACAAGCATTCAACAAAAATCTATAACTATCCACAAAATTACAAGAGCTCAAATCTAAAAAAATTAACCAAAATGAAGTAACAGGTCTAAAGTAACCCCAAAAGCAACAAAAGAATTGGAATAAATAGAAAAAGGAGAGAGGAGGATGAGGTGGGTCCATGTAGGATGCCACATCACACATCGTCAACACCACCTAACAAGTAAATCTCAAACTTCCAAAGCACAATTAAAAAGGTGGGTGAATAAATGACCTTTTACTCACACACACAAACCAAGTCCACACCCCAAGAATAAAAATTAATTTTATGGAAGAAGGTGCATTAAAAACTTATAATTTTCCTTCCTAAAACAACATAATAATGCCTAATTTTGACTCCCCAACCCATAGGTAGGGTTTGTGTGAAAATTTTATAGGTGTGGGACAAGTTTAACTTTTCCTACAAGCCTCCAAAATCAGCCCCTAAGGACATAGCCGAACTTCAAAGGAAGGTGAAGTGTTTCACACTCCAAGTTACTTACACATCTCTTAAGACACATAAACTAAGATCTGTCGACTCTAATAAATACGTTATTTTTACCCATTTTAATCTATTTACCAACATGATTACTCAATAATCTAGCCACGAATAAATAAATAAAGAATAAAGGGAAAATACATCACTAAAAATAACATACTAAAATTAAACAAAAGAAACTAAATAAAATAATACACCTAACCCCTTGGTCACATTCGAAGGTGATCCCCCATGGGAACCCCTAACAACAATTCAAACACACACATATAACAAATACACGTTGCCATGGTTACCCTTGTTGAATTAATCTAGAATTCCAATGGGGTTTGTCTCTAATCCCCGATGTTTGTTGTGACTGTTTACTGCAAAACACTAGTATCTCCTTCGACCTTGTGGCTGCATTGAAAAATCTAAAATAAATATAAAATATAAATCCAAATCATCTATATATATATGAATCAGAACATCATCCAAGCAAGCAATAATATCCTTTCCATTTTCTAGGTTTACTTGATATGACAAAATATCACTTGTAAGGAAGACATATATATACATATATATAACCATGCCAAGTAGCGTATCAACATCAATAAAATATGTCTCTAATAATCCACATGTATCATATATGAATCAAAATCAACCACAATTCATGATCTTTAATATCTAACATCATGCCAAATCAACATGCTACAATAATGTTCATAAGTATAGTCAAAAGTATCATAATCAACAACAAAAAGGTGTCGAGGGAATTTGGCACTACAATTGTCTTTTAAGTCTCGCAAACTCAAGATTATGAGCTCAATTATCCGACTCATGATCTTGAGCTTACGGCATTTTTACACACCTTGATTTGATGGAGACATGTCCTTCTTGGCTAGAGATTTATAGTCACGGTGATCACTTGAGTCTTCGTCACCTCCTCATGCAACCTAATCAAGCAATGTTCATCAATGACATTGGATGGAGTTTCTTTGTGAGTACAACATGGAGATAGAGTATGTGAAGCGGAAGGAGAATGTGGTTCCATACTCTCTTAGTAGATAGAGACATGTGGTTATGGCCACTTCGGTGGGCAAAAATTTACGGAGCCCGATTTTATAGCATCTTCCTCACGACAGCTTCTACCTTGCAACCAGGGTAGATATTGAGTCTCGAGACCCTTTGTGGGGAAGTTTGATGGATTATCCCTAGAGACAAATGGTATTCTCAATAACAGAGGTCGGATATATGTTCCTAGATATGGAGGTTTGAGACAAGACATTTTTATAGAGGCTCATCATGCACCCTATTCATCCCATCCCGGGGTGAAGAAGATGCACACTACTCTGAGACAGGGTGTACCATTAGAGGGGACTTCGAGAGAGATGTGGCTCAAGTTATATCACATTTTTAGAGTGTTAGAAGATGAATGCGGAGCATTAGCATCCAACTGACCTTCTCTTTCCTCATGCTATACCGGAGTGAAAGTGACACACTATTTCCATGGACTTCATTGTTGGGTTACAAACGTCAAGGTACCACCATGACGCCATCATGGTCATGGTGGATAAGTTGACAAAATTGGATCATTTTTCTCCAATGAAGACCACCTATAAATCTAGTCTAGTGGCACGAGTATATCTTGTGACGAGATTTTCAGATTACACGGGATTACGTGGAAGATAATTTACGACCGCGATCCTCTATATAGTTTGTACTTATGGACTACCATACAAAGCATGCCCTTGGGATGAAGATCAATTTCATCACATCATATCACCTTAAGACAAATGGAAAAGCCGAATTCAATCATATTTTGGAGGACATGCTTAGGATGTACGTCATGGATCACCGGTCAAGATGGGAGGAGTACCTTTACTTGGTGGAGTTTTCCTATAATAATATTTTTCATAGTTCGATAGGCAAGGCTCCTTTTCAGGCATTATATGGCAGAGAGTGAAGGACACCTCTTAGTTGAGACAGGTTAGAGGACATGGTTTCTTTTGGGCCAACAAGTTATTATAGGACATGGAGCCACATGTGGTTATGATCGAGACCAAACCGTAGGAGGCACAAGACTCGGGAGAAGAAGTATGCAGATTAACAAAGGATAGATCATAGTTTTGATGTGGTTATGAAGGTGTTCCTTCATGTCAGGCCACATAAGAGCCCTATCTGTTATGAAAAAGGTTCTAAATTACCTCCTAGAGTTTTTGGTCCCTTTTAGATCTTGGATTTTATCGGCCCTTTGGCCTACCATCTAGCGTTTCCACCTATCTTGTCTCACGTCCATGATGTGTTTCATGCTTCAGTACTTAGAAGATATATTGCATCTCCTTCTCACGTGCTACATTGGACCTCATTGTGTGTGCGGGATTAGGTGTAGGTGATGGTGGAGCCCATCCACATTTTAGAGTGCATGACCTTGGGCCTTTGAGGCGAGATATTGACCGAGGTTTGAGTGTAGTGGGATAGGTATGATGAGGTTCCAGCTAGATGGGAGGATGTTAAATTTGTATGAGTTCGGTTTCCACACCTATTCAAGTGACTTCCGGGAGGAAGTCGAGTCTAAGGGAGAGAGATGTAGTGCCCACTTCCCTTCGACACCTTTTTGTTATTTATTATAATACTGTCGACTATACTTATGGATATTATTGTAGTTTTTGATTTGGCATGATGTTAAATGTTAGAGATCAAATAATTTTCTTGATTTCTATTCATATATGATGCATGTGGATTATTAGAGACATTTTATATTAATGTTAATATGTTGTTGACATGGTTATATATATATATATATATATATATATATATATATATGTTTTTCGACATGTGATACTTCATCATATTGAGTAGACCTTTGATAATCGAACTAATGTTGTGATCATTTTTACATGGGTGAGAAGTAAAATATAAATGTTGCTTTAGAAATTGTACATGATATTGTATTTTCCTAGATGATATTTAATTCGTACATAGATGATTGTGGATTTATATTGTATATTTATCCTAGATGTTTTTGATACGTCCATGAGGCCGAAGGAGGTGTTATGTGTTTTACAAGTGTACATGTCACAACAAACATTAGGGGATAGGAGACCAACCACATTGGACTTCTAGGTGAATTTAATAAGGGTCACCATGGCAACATGTGTTTACGTGTGTGTGTTTGAATTATTTTTAGGGGGAAATTGTGACGGGATTATGTGTTGTATTTTTTTAGTTCTTTAGAAATAATTTTAGTAAGTGATTTTAGTGATGTATTCTTCTTTTATTAATTACTTTATTTATTTATAGATTAGTAGATTAATTATTTTACTAAAATAAATTATAAAAGGATCAAAATAATGTATTTATTAGACTTGATGGCTCTTGGTTTATGTGTTGTAGGTGATGTGTAAGTAACTTTGAGTGTGAAACACTCCACCTTCCCTTATAAATTCGTATTTTTCCTTAGGGGAAAATTTTGGAGGCTTGTGAGACAAGTTAAACTCAACCCAAACCTCTTAAATTTCTATTCCAACCTTACCTATGGGTTAGAAGATAAAAATTGGGCCCCATTATGCATTTTTGGAAGACAAATTTTAAGTCTTTATTGCACCTTCTTACATGTAATTACTTTTGGTCCTTAAGTGGCATGGATTATGTGTGTAAGTAAAAATGTCATTTCTTGACCACTTATTAATTGTGATTAGGATTTTTAAGTTTGACTTGTGAGGTGGAGTTGAGGATGAGTGATGTGGCATTCTACATGGATCCACCTCATCCTTCTCTCTCCCTTTTTCTATTTATTCAAGTTCTTTTTCTTGTTTGGGGGTTACTTCATTATTTTGTGCTCTTGCATTTTGAGAGTTGGAGGATTTTTAGAGTGCTTGTGGTCTTTGTTGGAGCTTGTTGGTGATTTCTTGGGTTTGAAGGAGCTTGGAATTTGACTCTTGGAACAATTTCTACTATGGAAAGGTAGGAGCTTTAATTTTTATTATGTTATTCCTTTATTTTTTGTTTGTGTGCTCGTATTTGTTGAGTGTTTAGAATTCTTATTGGTTGCTTAGGTAGATTTCCTAAGTGTGGTGTAGGAGGGGACTATGGGGAGAATTCATGTAGGGAGGCATAAGAGTTATTTCATGTTTTGGAGGGAGTTTGGGTTGGGTGCCCCACCTTGGACAAGGAATGCTTGCATTTCTTACTTGTTCTTGTATGAGGGAGGCATAACAGGTACTTGAGGGAGGCATAAGATTATGTAGGTGATTTGAGATTGTATTGGAGGATTTTATGTGGGCACCCATTTCCCATTGGGAGGCATAAGTTTCCTCCCCATAGGTTCTTGCTCCTTTGACTTTCATTTTTAAGCCTTGTTTTTTTTTGTTATTTTCCTTGCTTTGTGTTGTAGTTATGTTGAATGTGCTTACGAATGGTTGTGAAATTTTTGGCATTGTGTTGTGGAAGCTTGTTTTTGCCATTGGTTTGATTCACCTCTCATTTTTATATGGTTGGGGATCGGGGGCCAATGAGGAGGATGGGTTCTCCTCATTGGATATTTTTGTTGTGTGAAAAGTGTTGCCTCTTTGCCCCCATTTTGTTGTGAATCAAACAAATCATTAAGGATCTCTCTTGTTGGTGTTGTGAGGCTTGTAGCTTTCTCATTGGACTCCTTAAGTAACTCATTCTTTTGAAAATCCCTTTTGTTAGTCATACCTAGGGTGGAGGAACTTGTAACCTTGTATTATGTTAACTACATTCTTGTATAATTTTTCCCACTTAAAGTGGAGGATACTATATTAGTAATTGTAATGAAAAATTGTGTTGATTCTTTGACATTAAATTTGTATTCATTATTTAATTTCAAAGTTCTCTTGTATATTAAAATGGAATGGAAGAATTGTGTTTAAAAGTTAGTTTTTTGAAGTAGAAAGCAAGCTTTTAAAAAGGAAAAAAATATCCTTCGATTTTAGTTGATTTAACCTCCATTTAGGGTGTTTTATCTTGTTGTATAAAAATCATTGGAAATGTTGTTGAATGCTTCTTGTGATAATGTGTAAACTTGTTCATGTAAAAAGAAAGATTCATTTTCATTATACACTTGCATTTGATAGTTAGTAAGCCTATTGCTTACTCCTTGGATAATAAAAGTGTTTTGGAACTTTGGTATTGAGAAATAATACTCCTTTTGTATTCCATGAAATTTATTAAGTTTTGTAAAGTTACATTTGTTTAATCTCTTATAGTAGTTGAAAGAAGGATAAACTTTATTTAAATAAATGGAAAGAAATTAATATTCGAAATAGTCTTTCAATAGACCATGAATTAAAATAAGTTCCATCTCTAGTATTATATTCTGCTTTCATACATTTATTGTAAATCCACTACAAATTGCTAAGGAAATGAAACTTAATCTCCTCCCATCTTCCACACAAATCTTATCAAATTGCTAAAGAAGAAAGTTTTGATTATATATATACCTATGCTTAACTTGTAATATTACTAACTACAATTTCATCATTACTTGATAGCAATAGTAATACCTTAAATACTTTAATAATAAAATATTATTATTATGGTTTTAAATAAAAAGAAAAAGTTCTTGTAATTAATTATATATCTATGTGTGTGTGTGTTAAAATCTATATAAAGAAAAGTGCTAAATTTAAAACTTATAGGAAAATGCGTTGAATTTTATGTATTGACCAAAACTTATGTTAAAAACAAAGGCTATTAAACATGTGACGCAAGATTAATTTTGTGGGGAAGTGCATGGAAGTACGGCCTGTACGAATGGAATTGTTCTTTACTAATGTTCTTACATCGGAGAGGGGGCGGATCAGATTAGTATGGGGATGGGTGGGTGACCCCAATTCCTAAATGCATGGATATGATTCTTCCATGCACTTCCCCACAAAATTAAGCTTGCGTCACATGTTTAATAGCCTTTGTTTTTAACATAAGTTTTGGTCAATACATAAAATTCAACGCATTTTCATATAAGTTTTAAATTTAGTACTTTATTTATATAGATTTTCTCACACACACATATATATATATATATCATAGTTTGAATTTGGGTTTCCTATAACCTATTAAAAATTAAAATAATAATAAACAATAAATGATTTCTTAAAATAAATACTTATATACACAAATATTTAAAAGTATATATAAATATATGTGTATATATACCTACTCAAAATGAAAATATGGATCCAATGTAGGTTTATAAATAAAATGGGCAAATACCCACAAGCCCATTCGAGCAAATACAAGAAAATGAACCAAATAAAATGAATAAATACATTTTCAAACCCTAATGAGGGTATCAAAAAATAGACAAATCTTTGGAGCTTGGAAGCCTCTTCCAAGAGCTTGATATGGTCTCTAATGGCTTCTTTTCCTCCTCCTTCAACCTACAAAACCAAAGAAAAATAATGAATCAAATGTGAAAGAAGACTTAATAAGGATGCTTTAGGTTTGGTTACCCTTTCTCCTCATCAGGATCAAATTGAATCCATCCAAGGGATGAGATTCATCCCTACAAAAAGTAGGTGGAGAGTGGGTGAATAGAAATTACCCTTTTAATTTAAATGTTTTAATTTCAAAATATGAGTTTACTTTTAAGGGGTTACTTTATGGGGTAGGGAAGTGTTCATTATCCTAACCCACCTTTAATATGTGACCTTGCTAGTGGTTTCAACATTGTTGAAATTAAATAACCTTGGTACTTAATTTCATTGGCCACTCTTACCCTTGACACCCCATGGGGGAATATTCAACTTTAGTAGGAATTAATTTACTAGCAATCGCACGTGAAATGTGCGATGTGGACGCCGAAGGGGAAGTTTACAATGAGGATTATTTCGAGGGACCCAAATATAAAATGAGGAATAGGGTTGTAGAAGAGGGGATTGGAGGGAGGAGTAGGGATTGGGAGAGTATAATGTTGGGGAGGCGGGGGTCGTGGCGGGAACAATTAGTGGAAGCTAACATTTTTTTAAGGAGGAAGATATATATCATGTGTAGATTTTGTTAATTGTTTGAAAAAGAAGTGGGTTATGACGTATAAGGTGTCGTGGAAACATAGTGTGGAGATATCTTAACAAGAAAGGTGTTGTAAAAGAATAGTTGAAAGGAAAACTTGCATTTTTTGGATGAATGTGGAAGTCAACAATTTTTAATGAAACTACAATTTTGCATTGAGGGTTCATGATGTTTTTGTATTCATGTTCATCTACGATAATGGTTTCTCTTCATATTTCGAGAATGCGATTAAGGTTCCCACACATAAAATTTCTTATTGAGTCATGGAACAAGTGCGGGACACATGTGATGAAAGAAGTAATGAGTAACACGATACATCAAAATAGAAACGAGTTTTTGCTACAATGCAACAAACCATCACCAGGATATAATATATTTTATCTTTTAACGAAATTTAAGTAACATTCCATGAGGTCCTTGATCCGAATTTTGTTTGAATGCGATTTTAAAACCTCTGTGGACATTTTCAGGTGCATATACTAAACTCAAGGATGATGGTAACATGCTCCCATTACATATTTGTGGAATCTCTCTCCGTATAAGGGTTTTGAATGGCCATGTCATCCCAATGGGTTTATGTGATGGTGTTTGGCACTATAGTGACACACTAAATACAATGGAAAAAGATGGCCATTTTAGTAGTGACGAGGAGAAGCTTGTGTGCTTACTTTTAATTTTTTTAAATGATGTTTTTTCCCATCTCTATTATTTAACAAAAATAATAATCCCCAATCTAGAGTACCTAGCACCTACGCTTATGGGGAATTAAACTGGCGACCACCTGTAATGCAAGTAGGCATATCCTCTATGGAATATTCCATGCAAATAGTTAAAGTGAAGCATTGTTGTAGGAATCTATGTTAGTCGATGGAAAACCTTTCACTGGCGTTCACTTCTCCTGTTCCTGTTCATCCTTTCTGAAATAAAGTTCAAATGTGAACATTGTCGACAAAAAATATTGATGATGTGGAAGAGAGATACTTGGACACTTTCGGGGTTAATACATAGCGAATGCACGAAATGTGTTACATGAAAGTGACGTTAGCGGAGAAGGGGGGGAGTGAAATGGAAGGCTGAGATTAATTATTTCAATGTGCATGTACAAACAACAAAAATAGAACCTATCTTTTCCCTTGGATGTCTGACACCTATTAACTGCTGACCAGGTCTTTCCCTCAGTGAAAACGTCATTGGCAAGACGCCAACATCTACTCAATTTTTGTTTTTTACATAATCTCTTATGTTTCGTCCCACCACCAAAAACACTCTATCTTCATTTTGTCTATGAACTTAAATACCCCCCAATTTTTAGTCGAAGGAAAAACATACACATAATGTGGAAGTGGAGTGGGATTTGGAAATTTGGACACTACTATAAAATTGATGACCTTTCAACATTCGAGATTACCGAAGTAAATTCTATAAACAACATTATCACTCTTGCCACAGAAAGTTTAATTTATTGACCTTAGCATGGGCTGACAAAGGACATCAACATTTAAAGCAGAGTAAATGAAATTAAAAAAATTTACTCTTCTATGCTTATGAAAGGATTGAACGAACATTTCCAATTTCATGAAACCAAAGATACAACACATATAGGTCGACGGTCTCAGGTGGTTCCATGGAGGGTGTCGACGCACTTTGAATTGTGGGCCGCAAAGTTACCTGTCAGACTACCCTAACCCCAACCCACCTCTGACATGCCTTGGGCGTAAATATATATATTTTTAACCTTAATATTTATGATAAAAACAATTATAATTTCATCATTCGTACCAGATGACAAAAATATTTAAACAACGGGTGGGAATTTGAAATAGCGATCATATGTGACCGTCATCCAAAATGACTGTGGCAAGGGTGGATTTACGTCAACTGACTTGAGAATTAAACAACATTAATTCTTGCTATACATATTCACATTCAATAAAACAACATTGGCATATATGAAAGACCTCAATTTGGCATGGAAAAGCACTAATAAAATCTTACATTTGAAGGAAGTGGTGAAGATGCGTGTTCAATAGACAAGAAGAAATATGATAACATTCACTTGGTTTCTTTGATTGGATGAAAGAGACTGTAAACATGGTGTTTAAAATGGAGATATTGGGGTCCAACATAGCAAATTCCTCCCTATGTTTTGTTTCGAAAAGAGGGGAGGCCCATTACAGCAAGCCGTGACATGCATTTGAAGTGAGACACGTAGAGGTGAGTGTTTATTGGCGGCTTGGAACCTCGGTCGACCGAGAGGGTAAAAACTAATAACAAAAAAAAATTATAGAGGGATAAAATAAAAAACATAAAAAAGTGCCACGTTGTATGCTTTGATATCAATATTTTTCTTGATATGACAAGTACAACAATGAAAATTTAGGGTTTGCAAGTTATAGATATTTTAGATTTATCCTCATCCTATACGCAATTATCAATATTTTCTTAATAAGACAAGTTTAATGTAGGAAATTTAGGATTTGCAGAGTTAGGACGCATTTTATATTTTTTTCTAAAGGCATTTGAATTAGATATTACTTAAAGCGATAAGATTCCGGTTGAAAAGATATCATATGAATTGTATAGCTTCAAAAGTATCGTACATGTTTGTTTCTCCATGTATATAACATGGGAAAAATAGGCCCATGTCAAACAAAACCACCAACCGGGTTAAGCACTCTTCAAAACCCAAAGTAGAACATGGAGAGTGACACATCCAAAATGGCCTTTCAGACTTGTCATTTTCCTTTTATTTGAGATTTGGAGGTGTTAGCCACGTTGAAATCCAAGTTAACGTTGTAAATTTAGAAGTTACTGGATAGTTGTAGCAAGAATTAAAATAAATAAATAAACAAAACAATACGGCGAATTGTGCTAACCGGAGATCTCGCTAATAGTTTTCCTAAAATCAACACCATTATGAGTTAAATAAGACCTGCAGGAGATAAATCTGTAACCTTAATATCTCCTCATTTTACTATATACAAACTAATCGATTTGGATCTGTATCTGTATCTGAAGCGGGTTCAATTGGATCTGTATTTGTACCCGTTGTTGTTTTGTTTGTTGTATGCAAAAGAAGAAGAAGATTGAGGATAAGGATGTGTCTCATTTGGGCGTAATGTCTAGTTATATTTATTTTGCTTCTTTTGTTTATGAACACATGTGCGCTACGTGCACTATAACCTTTGTTGCACCATTCCCACGGTAGACGATGCCGCCGTATTGCACATGCGGGTAGGAGTGCGACACTACAACTATCAACGCACTATTTCATATTAAAAATAATATGTCGACAAAAAAATAGAGGAATGCAGAAAAATTAAAATATGAATATGTCGATCATACACAGAAGTCAAATTGCCAATTTGTGCCCCGGAGGACTCAGCGCAACTTGTGCACAACTTCGGCGTAATTAATTTGTTGTACGTGAGTCACGAATCTAGTTCAAGGACTCCATTCAATTTGTAACAAAGATATAGATCGTGCACTTATTCATAAGGTTTCATGTACAGGGTAACTATTTGCAGAGAAAGGAACATCTGCCAACAGTTAACGTGAATTAGAAGCTAACAGATGACACATACATAGGAAAATTCCCCAGATCTATTGTGTAGCTTATGCAGTCAATGGAAAGACACATGGACAACCCATAATTCATATTTTGACGTATTTTCTAGGAAACAACCTTTGACACGTTCTAAGGATTTGAACCTTCGACACAAAAAAAAAAAAAAATAGCACATGCATTTAAAGCGGTTTACACATTCATCTACCCTCATCCTGCATATGAAAAATTATCACTTTTAGAAAGATTATCCTTCCAAGGAAGAACAAAAAACTCCAATGCACAAACCTTGGATGCAAAAGGAATGCCCCGAACAGGCAGAAAATCAAGAATAAAAGTAGATATTGATATTTTAGCTAACACCAGTGGAAGAAATCAACAAACTCGACTGTGCATCGGGGGTTTGCAGAGACGTTGACGTCTTTTCAGAAGAAATTGCATCGGACATTCGATGGAGGTGACACAGAAACGACCCTGCGTGCTTCGTCGACGCGCATATACACGTTTTAATTTCCCTCTGTATCACCAAATCCGTCGACCTCGACCTCTTCATTCTCAGAAACCCTGATGAAATCAGGATAGAGGGGGTGGGGCGTCTGCTCTAGCTCCATCCACGCATTCCTGGAATGCTTAAGACCCCACATCTGTATGCTCTTGGGTACATTGAGCTTGCTCTTCTCAATGGCGGCCACCAAAATGAGCCTTCTGTGCCACTCTACCAGATTGGGGGTCCTAAGAAAATTGCGCATGGGTGCATGTATCTTACTCCTCACCCCTTGCCTAATATCACAAGCCAACACACTAAATGGACTATAATTCATGCAATACAAGAAACCATCGGAATAAGTCATCTTACCTGATTCCAAGCTGCACAGCCGAGGCGACGCTTTCGACATTGTCCACCATCCATAACACGAATCATACACTTCCGTGCTCAGATTTTTGATGGCGAAGGGGGATATCAAATCGTCTCCGGCGAACACGAGCTTGTGTAAAGGGCGAAGCCAACAAAAGGAACAAAACACTCCTTCAATGTGGAGGGGAAGAAGGCGAAATTGTGTGTCAAGGGGTTGCATTAAAGTATGGCTTTCCACCCTGGCTCGTCCGGGACGCAACAGAGAAGTCCCCTGGAAGATGCGGCCACAATGAAGCGGGGCAGCAGAAATGAGAGGGAGATCTTCAACCATAAGCGCGACAAGGGATCGTAGAGGAACCCCTGCATCCATAAAACTGAGTTACATAACCGTCTGGTCCACAATGACCGAGGGAAAAAAGAAAAAAATTGAGGGAGCGACGTAGCGGCAGATGAACCACTGGATGCGGACGTCGACGCTTCAATGCAGGCCGCCGATGTTCTGACAGGCGTCAGAGACCGCAAGGAATTGCTCACTGTAAGAAACATCTTCGGCGTAAAAATCATCAATTCTGAAAATCTGTATTATGGCTCTGCGACAAGGTAGCTGCAAATACGATTTCCCAGAAATCAACGGCTGCAAACATTTCGTATTCAACGTCATCTCTGCACCTTAATCCTTGCCGTCGATGCTTCTGACATGCGTCAGACCCTCCTCAGCTTCAACCCAACTGAAGGAACGCCTTTCGGCGTAATTAATTAAATAATCCTTAGGGATATTAAACTTGCTTAGCCAAAACAAATGTACTAAAGCATATTGTAGATTTTAAATATTGTTTTATCATGGAAAATTAATTATTAAAGTCATCACCTTGAGACATTAATGTACAACTATTTTTTTCGAAAACTTTTGTGGGCACGCTTTTCAAAAAAATTATTCCATAGTTTTTCTAACTAGACCTAGGTTTTTTTATGGGTGTTACATAAAGTTACTAGGTCATTTCAAAAATATATTATATATTACACATACATAAACTTACGAGTTTAAACTAATCAATGTCTTTTTCTATGGTCATTAGGTTCTTAAGACTTTATTGAGCCATGTTGTAGGGCTAAGGATGATGTAAAAGGGGTGCAAAGTAGTGGATAAGGAATGAGCTGCATTGTTTTAGGTCTATGAACAACAAAATAAAAGGTTCTATTGGGATTGTGCACATCCTTCTCACAAAGGATGGTATACAACCATGGCATCATATGCATATGGGAGTCTTATATATAATTTTGGAGGGAATCCTTATTTGAATGAAAAATAGTAGCTTATAATGTTCCCTACAAATTAAATATCTAATAAATAATATGATGAAGCTATGCTATCACACTCTCTATTAAAAGGCTTATAGCTGAAGAATATATTATAAATAACATATATATAATAGAATTGTGAAAATTTAGTTAATTAGTTCATCATAATAACTCAATAATGAGCTTATGTTTATGTGTTGAATAATGTAATTCAGATTCAATTAATGTTAGTTCAATCTAGTTCGATTCGGATGTGATTTGAGAGTTAATAGTTAAATATTCCCATTATATTTTAGGGTGAGTTTTACCACTAGTTGTGGATATGATTTTTGATATATCTCAAGAGCAACTCGTTCTTTAACAAATTTATAAATATTGATGCTTCATTTTTATAATAGAATCATTGTATTTTTTTATTGTGAATTAGAAAAATCAATTTTCACCTGTAAAAATGTGGAATCTTATAAAATGAATATAATATTGTATTTACCTAAATTATAAGTGTTAACTCTCCAATTTAGTTAATATTAATGATTACATTGATAGCTGAAATTGACGTGTCTTAAGATAATTTATAATAAAATTTGTTCTTAAATATTAGAATATGAAACTAAAATTGGGCTTGGCTTCTTGCTTCTTTAGAGGAGGAAAAAGACCAAATTAAGCTTATTAAAATAACATGTAAAGAGATAGTATAGGGAAACATGATCATGTTATTATGGTATGTATGTATGTATGTATGTATTGAACATTAGTTAATTGAGATGTTGAGATATTAATATAATATAATATATTTAATGGACAAATGCAAACCACATTTCTACTCTCTCAACATCTCAATATATTAATGTCCGATATATATATATCGAGACATTAATATATTGAGATGTTGAAGAGTAGAAAGTGGTTTTATTTGTGAGAAAACCTACTTGCATGAATGAGATATCAAATCATGTTGGGATATTAGCTATACACGCACTCTAAATTAGAAAAATTTATATAAATATGAATCGTAGCATTCGAATCTAGTTTCTAAAATACTAATTTTTGTAAAAAATGGACAAGTTTAGCTATATTAAACACTTAAAATTATATGACTTTTTTTTTTTTTTGAAAAAACTTATAAGATTGTAGTCCGTTTGCCCGCATTTTGGATGACCAAATCTTGTTTTTTTTTTTCCTTTGGTGAAACGTTAGATGTAGTTGTCTATCTTGGGATGGATTTTATTTTGTATTTTTTTTAGCAATATTTTTTTTTATGATTTTTTCCGTGAAAGTGGTCTGAAAATATTTAGAAAATGGAGCGCTTTCCGTTTGCCCGCCATAACTATATCAAAAAATATCGAAATCAATTTTTTTTTTTAAGGTGTATAGAATTTGTCCATGCTTGGGATGGTATAAGTTTTATCATATTTTGATAAGCGAAACAAAAGTTACAGTCTTAAACGTAGACATGAACATTCACGGGAAAAAATGTCTTAAAGACCTATTGTTAGTAAGAAATTATAAAATGATATTTATCTTATTCTATTCACTTTAAAAACAATATTTCTACAAAGCTAAGAGTCTACCCTACGTGATGGCACCATTTTTGTGAAATGTTTTCAGTTTTTTAGCATGGTTCAAGTCTTTGGAAGAGCAGATTTGAGGTTTTTTGACCTTTTGCACTTCATAATGACCTTCCATAGCTTTGGTTGGGGAAAAACAAAGATTTTCCGAGGCTTAGGTTCGGCAGATAGATCCACGATCGCGGTTTTTTTAACAATACCGTGAGCGCTTTATAAACCACTCACGCTTTATAAAGCACGCTCGCGGTTTATAAAGCGCGCTCGCGGTTCATAAATCATATTTACACACATCCCAATGTCTGAATTACCATGTGATTTTTACTCTCTGACCTTACCGTATGAATTACTGTGAAATTCTGTCTTTTTCCAGGCACGTTTTCTTATCACCGGAAGCAAAACATCATGGGAGACAAAAAACGAAGTCAAAAAAGGAAGTCATTAAGTAAAAAAACACCAAACGAATTAGAGGCCAACAAAATTGAAAATGCTGAGCGAATGCGGAAACTTCGTGAATCTAGAAGAGGTTCATCTTCAATCCCAACTATTGTAAGCAATGAAGAACTAGGTAATGTTTCTACTGTCAATGTTGAAGTTGAATTAAATACTCGTGATGAAGAAGTTTTTACTGTCAATGTTGAAGAAGAATTAAATACTCATGATGTAGAAAATGTTGAAATTGAAGGAGACAATGAAAATGTGAATAAGGAAATTCATGTTGAAACTATAGACAAGCAAAATTTGACAAAAACACCTCCTAGGATTTTACATAAGAAACCTAATTTTTATTGAAATTGATGAAAACATTTTGAAACCAATGTCTGACAAACTTTATGAATGACAAATCAGAAGAAAAGCCACTGAAATTTGGGATAATCATTTTGAAATTTTAAATGATTCCCAAAGATGTCAGTTGTTGGTTAGTTTGATGAAATTGATTAAAATGAGACCTACATTAAACACCTTAGGATTGACATCTAACATACGTGGTCAAACCTCTACATTGTTGAAAACCTTCATGATGCATATCACCTTTGTTGGTGTCGAGACGCACTAGGGATAGTAATATTGTGCGTCGTGTACTTGCTACTAGTGTTGTAAGTGAATCAATAAAAAAACAACGTTTGATTACGCAAACAAGTCGAATGTTGCAAGTTAATCGAAAAACTCTAATGAAAGCAATTGAAAGACGTAATATCCTTCAATCACTCAATAATGTTGATTTTTGGGCATTTTCTGCTAGAGCACCGTGTAAGGACAAAAATAATTCGATCTTTATAGAGAAGTTGTTATTAAATTTTGGCATGATAACACTAGAGTTTCACCTAATACAAGAGATGTTATAAAACGGAGAGTTGGTTCTACTAATCGTGAACCACATCCAAAGCATTTCTTAGATATGACTCAAACTCAATTTTTTCGTAAGTTTGAACAAGAGAATCTAGAAATTAAAATTAGTCAACGTTTTTTTGAAATGTTGAAACCATTCTATGTGAAAATCAACCATGCTCGCACCACTTGTTGTTGTAGGCAACATGTTGAATTTGCGATGCATTATGCTAAATTTTTACGTATTCGTTCTATTTTCATTATGAAACTATGTTATCTGAATGTGGTGTTCAAGTTCCACCAATATCTTCCAGGGATTTCATTCCTACTATATTTTGTGAAAAAGAAGTTGGACAATTTTTTTATAGTCAGGATTGTTTAGATGGAAGTTGTAGTACATGCGGCGGATTACCTAAATTGGAAAGTTGCATCCATGAGCAAATTGAAGGTACAATAGGACATAATTTAGTTGAATTTGATAAATATAAATCAGTTGCATACCAGTTGAAAGATGGAAAAGAGTCGAAATGGTGTGAGCTAGTTACAGAACAAATGCCCATTTTTCAATTTATGAGAAAATTTAAGGATGAAATTGTTTATGAGTATGCGAGGCATACACATAGAGCTCGATGGTTGGATGAACAATTCAAGCTATGCAAAGACACATTTCCTATTGGTACTATTGTTTCAGTGGTCGATTTTGCAGAGAATTACACATTGCAACCACAAATGGAGGTTTAATCGCAATATTACAACTCGGTACAAGTTGCCATTTTTGTGCATATAGCATTTCTACATTCTCCTGACAGTACAGAGAATGATCAAATTTTTTAAGAGAGTACCACTTTTATATCAGTGATGATCGTACTCATTCTACTGAATTTGTGCAAGGGTGTTTCCAGTTATTTTATGGAAACTTGTCTGATAGGGACATCCACTTCAAACAAAATTATATATGGTCAGATAATTGCACGTCTTAGTTTAAGAATGCATGAATGTTTTATTGGATGAGCGAGAATGCATGTCAAGATGGGTGTGCAACATATTTGGAGTTTCACTAAAAATTTGGACATGGAAAAGGAGAGCATGACGGTGCGGGGCATGTGTGAAAAGAGCTCTTGCAAGAGAAGAGTTGAAGTACAAAGATGGTGCTAAATTAAAAGATGCAAAGAGCATAGTGGAATGGTGTATTGACAACATGGCCCGAGGTTCTCAAGAAAATTCCACAGTTTGCAGATATTTTTGGTTGATAGAGGAAAAACATATTGCTAACTACGAGGATTGTATGACACTCATTGGGTCCAGTGATATGCACTCATTTTGTAGCTCAGACGCTACTTCGTGGGCCGTATGGACAAGAAAGTTGACATGTTTTTGTGCATCTTGTATCGAATTTGTCACTGCTGAGTGTGATTCACAAGAATGGGTGGAAGGATGGATTTGTAGGCCTCTAACTCCGCTTCCTAGTTATCAACCTCCACAAGCATTACAACTTGTTTCTGCAGATGAAGTTGCAACATCCAAGGACTTTGACAAAATTTTGATTTTGGTGCGACAAGGTATTTATGGTTATTTATTTAATTTTTGTATTGAGTTATGTCCATTGAAATTTTAATATGTAATTTAAATTTGAGTTGTTGACCTTGGTTATTTTTTTAGGACATGTGTTTGCGATAATTGCGACGAGAAGAAGACAATGAAGAAGGAACAGACTATTTCTTATGTCGTTGCATCGAGGAAAGAAAGAAGTTGACTTCTCTATTATAGATGGCGAAGAGATTGAGTATCCTACGGGGTCGGTGGTAGTTCTTTGGAACTTGGCTTGATGGTATCCATTAAAAAACTCCTCTGTTTGGGTGTTTGAAGACTTTGAGACACACAAGAAAATACTCTTATATTCACATCTAGTTCTAGCGACAAATATTCAGTTGTATAGATATCGAGGAAGACCTAATAACAAGATTCTTTGGAAGGTTCGAGAGTCAGATCATGAAGCAATCTTGTCTGCTATTCAGAGTAGATCCGATCCTGATGGTTCATTGGAATGAATTTACAATGCTCATGTCTGGTATATATTTAATTTCAAGTTTCAATTTATATATATATATATATATATTTTTAGTTTAAAGATCTAGATTTAAGTTTGAATATATTTTATTTTAAATTTGTGTATTTTGTGTGTCATGTATATAGATAGTATATGGTTTTGATTTGAAACTTAAATTTCTTTGACTAACAATTTTATGTTTAGGTTAGTGGTGCCAGAAAAGCTTCCACCTTCACGTGGTTGGCATTGTTAGTAGAGAATTTTAAATTCTCGAAGCTAAGAGAAGCTTGAACATTGTTTGAAAAAATTGTAAATTTTGAAAAAGTCACTTGTAAATTTTGAAAATATTGTAAATTTTGAAAATGTTGTAAATTTTAAATTTTGAAAATGAAAAAATGACTCCTCTAGGTGCCAAGTCAGAGTAGTCACCGTCGAAGTTGAGCGATATTTTGGTCTCGGGGCTCTTAAGGGACTAAGCCCGAATGAGTAGCCGGAAGCAACGACCCTTTCGCACACCAAACACCACCTCCTCTAGCATTCACTAGCCACCCGGATGTCGTGCAGCGCAGTCGGTTCGGTGCCATGACCCACCGTTTGCAAAATATAGCATTTGACCTCCTTACACTGGCTGGCTCAATTGCACTATTTCACGCATTTGCAAATAGTAGGACAGCGAGACCGAAATGAGAAGGAAAAAAATGAGAGAGGCTATTGTAGAGTGGTCCATACGCGGGTTCGGATCGACGAGGCCTCTCTAGGTGCCACGGAGTCCGAGTAGTCACCCGTCAAAGTTGAACGATATTTTGGTCTCGGGGCTCTTAAGGGACTACGCCCGAGCAGAAGTAGCCCGGAAGCGACCCTTTCGCGCACACAAAAACACCACCTCCTCTAGCATTTCACCTGGCCACCTAGATGTGCTGGCGTGGTTCGGTTTGGTGCCACGACCCACCGTTTGCAAAATATAGCATTTGTGACCCTTACTGTTACTGGGCTCCAATTTGCACTATTTCACGCGTTTGCAAACAGTAGGACAACGAGAGCACCGAAATGAGAAGGAAAAAAATGAGAGAGGCTATTGTAGAGGTCCATATGCCAGGTTTGGATCGAGATGAGGCCTCTCTAGGTGCCACAGGTCAGAGTAGTCACCCATCAAAGTTGAATGATATTTTGGTCTCGGGGCTCTTAAGGGACTACGCCGAGCAAGTAGCCGGAAGCAACGACCCTTTCGCGCACCAAAACACCACCTCCTCTAGCATTCACTAGCCACCGGACATGCGCGGTGATGAGTGGTTTGGTGCCCGACCCACCGTTTGCAAAATATAGCGTTTGACACCTTACACTTTGGCTCATTGCACTATTTCACGCGTTTGCAAACAGTAGGACAGCGAGAGCACACCGAAATGAGAAGGAAAAAAATGAGAGAGGCTATTGTAGAGGGTCCATACATGAGAGTGTTGGATTAGATGAGGCCTCTCTAGGTGCCACGAGTCAGAGTAGTCACCCGTCAAAGTTGAGCGATATTTTGGTCTCGGGGCTCTTAAGGGACTACGCCCGAGCAAGTAGCCGGAAGCAACAGACGACCTTTTGCGCACCAAACACCACCTCCTCTAGTGTTCACCTAGCCACCCGATGTGCCGTAGGTGGTTTGGTGCCACGACCCACCGTTTGCAAAATATAGTTTGACAACCTTACTTAGCTCAAAGCTCCATTGCACTATTTCACGCGTTTGCAAATAGTAGGACAACGAGAGCACCGAAATGAGAAGGAAAAAAATGAGAGAGGCTATTGTAGAGGGTCCGTACACTGAGGTTCTGGATCAGACGAGGCCTCTCTAGGTGCCATGGAGTCAGTAGTCACCCGTCAAAGTTGAATGATATTTTGGTCTCAGGGCTCTTAAGGGACTACGCCGAGCAAGTAGCCGGAAGCAACGACCCTTTCGCGCACCAAAACACCACCTCCTCTAGTGTTCACTGGCCACCCGATGTGCCGGCAGGCGTGGTTTTGGTGCCACGACCCACCGTTTGCAAAATATAGCATTTGTGACAACCTTACTGGCTGGCTCATTGCACTATTTCATTCGCGCGTTTGCAAACAGTAGGACAGCGAGAGCACCGAAATGAGAAGGAAAAAAATGAGAGAGGCTATTGTAGAGGTCCATACACCGAGGTGTTGGATTAGACAGAGAGGCCTCTCTAGGTGCCCGAGTCAGAGTAGTCACCCGTCAAAGTTGAGCGATATTTTGGTCTCGGGGCTCTTAAGGGACTACGCCGAGCAAGTAGCCGGAAGCAACGACCCTTTTTCGCACTAAAACACTACCTCCTCTAGCATTCACCTGGCCACCAACATGTCGGCGTAGGTGGTTTGGTGCCACGACCCACCGTTTGCAAAATATAGCATTTGTGACCTTGACCTTACTGGCTGCTCATTGCACTATTTCACGCGCGTTTGCAAATAGTAGGACAACGAGAGCCCAAATGAGAAGGAAAAAAATGAGAGAGGCTATTGTAGAGAGGTCCATATGCCAGGGTTCGGATCAGATGAGGCCTCTCTAGGTGCCACGGAGTCACGAGTAGTCACCGTCAAAGTTGAGCGATATTTTGGTCTCGGGGCTCTTAAGGGACTACGCCCGAGCAAAGTAGCCGGAAGCAGCGACCCTTTCGCGCACCAAAACTACCTCCTCTCTAGTGTTCACCTAGCCACTGGATGTGCCGGCATAGGTCGGTTCGGTGCCACGACCCACCGTTTGCAAAATATAGCATTTGTGACCTTACTGGCTTTGCTCCATTGCACTATTTTCGCGTTTTTGCAAGCAGTAGGACAGCGAGCACCAAATGAGAAGGAAAAAAATGAGAGAGGCTATTGTAGAGGTCCATACATGCGAGGTTTTGGATTAGAGACGAGGCCTCTCTAGGTGCCACGGAGTCAGAGTAGTCACACCGTCAAAGTTGAGCGATATTTTGGTCTCGGGGCTCTTAAGGGACTACGCCGAGCAAAGTAGCCGGAAAGCAACGACCCTTTCGCGCACAAAAACACCACCTCCTCTAGCATTCACCTAGCCACTCGGATGTGCGCGTGTAGGTGGTTTGGTGCCACGACCCACCGTTTGCAAAATATAGCATTTGTGACCTTACACTGGCTTTGGCTCATTGCACTTTATTTCACGCGTTTGCAAACAGTAGGACAGCGAGCGAACACCGAAATGAGAAGAAGAAAAAAAAAGAGAGAGGCTATTGTAGAGGGTCCATACGCGAGGTTTTGGATTAGACGAGGCCTCTCTAGGTGCCACGAGTCAGAGTAGTCACCGTCAAAGTTGAGCGATATTTTGGTCTCGGGGCTCTTAAGGGACTACGCCTGAACGAAGTAGCCTGGAAGCAACGACCCTTTCACGCACCAAAACACCACCTCCTCTAGCATTCACCTAGCCACCCGGATGTGCCAGCGTAGGCGGTTTGGTGCCACGACCCACCGTTTGCAAAATATAGCATTTGTGACCTTTATGGCTGGCTCCATTGCACTATTTCACGCGTTTGCAAACAGTAGGACAACGAGAGCACCGAAATGAGAAGGAAAAAAATGAGAGAGGCTATTGTAGAGGGTCCATACACAGGTTTTGGATTAGATGAGGCCTCTCTAGGTGCCACGGAGTCCGAGTAGTCACCCGTCAAAGTTGAGCGATATTTTGGTCTGGGGCTCTTAAGGGACTACGCTTTGAGCAAAGTAGCCGGAAGCAGCGACCCTTTCACGCACCAAAACACTACCTCCTCTAGCATTCACCTGGCCACCCGGATGTGCCGGCGTAGGTGGTTCGGTGCCACGACCCACCGTTTGCAAAATATAGCATTTGTGACCTTACTGTTGGCTCAACTTTGCACTATTTCGCGCGTTTGCAAAAAGTAGGACAATGAGAGCACCAAATGAGAAGGAAAAAAATGAGAGAGGCTATTGTAGAGGGTCCATATGCCAGGTTCCGGATCGACGAGGCCTCTCTAGGTGCCATGGAGTCAGTAGTAGTCACCGTCAAAGTTGAATGATATTTTGGTCTCGGGGCTCTTAAGGGACTACGCTGACGAGAGAAGTAGCCGGAAGCAACGACCCTTTCGCGCACCAAAACACCACCTCCTCTAGCATTCACTGGCCACCCGGACATGCGGCTAGTAGTCGGTTTGGTGCCACGACCCACCACCGTTTGCAAAATATAGCATTTGTGACCTTACACTTGGCTCCAGCTTGCACTTTTTTCACGTTTTTGCAAATAGTAGGGACAGCGAGAGCACCACCGAAATGAGAAGGAAAAAAGCGAGAGAGGCTATTGTTGTAGAGGGTCCATACGCCATGGTTTCAGATCAGATGAGGCCTCTCTAGGTGCCATGGAGTCTGAGTAGTCACCCGTCAAAGTTGAACGATATTTTGGTCTCAGGGCTCTTAAGGGACTATGCCCGAACGAAGTAGCCGGAAGCAACGACCCTTTCGCGCACCAAAACACCACCTCCTCTAGCGTTCACCTGGCCACCCAGACATGCCGGCGTAGTCGGTTCGGTGCCACGACCCACCGTTTGCAAAATATAGCGTTTCCTTATTTATTTAAATTAAATTACAATGACTTGGTTGTTATGTTATCTCTTGTTGTCATCTTGTCCTTGGTAGGATGATATACATCCAGGGCTCATGAATCTTATTTTCTGCCTTCTCCTTAACACTTGGTTTTGTTATAATATTATGGGTAGTAAATTGTTCTACGGTTTTCTTTTCCCAACTCTCTTGATTCAACTCTCTGACCTCCTGTGAAACCATAATTATCTTCTCTTCCTCCTTTCTTCTTTCCTTTTCCTCTCTCTCTCTCTCTCTCTCTCTCTCTCTCTCTCTCTCTCTCTCTCTCTTCTTCTTGTACCTCATTAAAGCTCTATCAACCTTTGAATCACATCTCCTGCTAGTTCTTCTTCTTCTTCACCATATATATCAAGTCTGATTCATGAGGCCTAATAACCTTCAAAATTATCTTTCTCTACGTTTCTTCCTTGTTTCCATCATCTTTTCTATTTTTCACATATGTTCTTGTTCTCTTATCCTTTCTTGTAATTGCTTTAGTCTAGCATCTTATCTCTCTGATACTAACTTCTCCATCCAATGTGGCATTTTGTAACCATGGTCACTCTTTACTTCACCCATCATTTTCATCTATCTCTTTGTCTCTCTTCTTGTCACTGTATCAACCTTATCTCAAATCCTTTTAGCAATTGAAAGAATGTAGTTTCATGGTATTAGTTTCATATGGAAGAAGAAGATTGCAACTATAATGGCATGTTTCAGTAATGCACATCTAACAGTACAAGCTTATGATGCAAATAAAAATAATATAAAGATACAGCTCCACATATCATTCAGATTTAACAATATTTCAGGATTATTATGAGTCTGAAAAGAAACGAGTTGATTGAAAATCAATACGATTACTTCAGGATTAACTCATATGTACACACAAAATTCAAACAATGCAGACCCAATTTTGGGTATACCTGTAATATTATCAAGATACAGTCAAATACACCAGAGTTTCAAGCACACTTTTCCAAATACAACAGGATGATATTGATGAATTCCATTAAATCCATAGGTTATGGAATTATTATTTTGGGAGTTGTTAAAAGATGGAGGGATGTGAACCATAACTCAAATAAGCTTTAGTTACTAATACTTAAGTTGGCAATAGAGCTAACAATATTGTTTTAGTTTGAAAAATAAAAATTCAAAATGCCCATGGTGAAATATACCACAAATAATAATCAGAAAGATACTAGAAAATATATAACTAGAAGTAATACACTAAATCCACCGAACAGAGATCAAAACCCACTTTCTCAGAGTTAGCAATAATACCAAAATAACCAAAATAAATATGATTTAACCAACACACACACACATATATATATATATATATATATATATATATATATATATATATATATAAATCAAACAAAGTGTGCTCCAGATGCGCACGTCTCTGAAAATATATATGTACATAAGTTCATAATGTATGTATACATCTCGAACTAAGCACGTGTCATAATGTACATATGGGACCACATGCGGTCATAGGCTATATATATATATGATGGTAGTGTGAATCTACTCATGACCACATATGTGTCATCCGGGTGGACTATAAATCTACTCATGAAACATCTTCCCTCTCTTTGCCTGCTAGAAGTAGCACGTCCACGACACAGGGATGTAGTGGAGGAGATGCCACTACTGATTTCATCCATGTGTGGTCTAGGTGTCTCTAAGCATGCACTGACCTAACACTGCACATTCATAAACAACAAGTTTTTAACACCCAAAATTTTAAAATACATTCAAAATTTAGAAACTTGTACAATTTAGTTAAAATGCATGTGAAATCTTACCGCATGATGTCATGATCCTATCAATTTGTTGTTGACGCGTCGCAGGGACAACAATAGACTCACGAGGGGTAAGCTGTACATACAAATAATTAATTTTCAAATTAAATATTTCACATATATACCTACAAAATTTGATATTGTAGATTTAAGTTTAATAAGAAATAATGAACCTCCAAAATTTAACAAATTTAAAAAATTGTGTACCTCAGTTAGTGGATCTGCTGAATCTTGTGGCGGTATCTCTGACCTCTCCACGATCTGCATATATGGAGGAGTCTCTCTAGCAGTCATAAGCTATACAAAAAACATGTACAAATCAATATTAAAATCTACTTAAGAGCTATACAAAAAACATGTACAAATCAATATTTAGTTAGTCAAGAAAGAATAAAAATGTTATTATTTTATCTTCTATTTAGGCTAAATACATAGGATCTATAAATGTTAGCACGAAGGCCATCTATCTTCATAAGATTTTGACAAAGTTTTGTATTTAATCAAGGTAACCCATAGTCATCTTCTGAGGGAGCATTTTATCCATCCTTTCTTCTTTTCTCTAAATTAAAGGAGTTTTTCCCATTGGTTTTTCTCATGTTCTCTACTTTTGGAGAGTTTCATTGTAATTTGGGTAGCTCATATGGTCTTATTTCAAGGACCCTCATTTTTACCAACCTAAGCTACACTTCAGGGTGTTTTCGTGTAGGTATAGATTTTCCTTGTAATTATTTATTTCTTAGAATATTTCGTGTAGATATATCGTGACTCATCTTGCTTATATGTTCTTTGTTTCATAGGAGTTACTTGACTTTTTAGGAGTTATTTGTGTGGTGGTACTCTGAGACATGTAAAACCAATATATGATTACATACATGGCTAGTTATATCAAATGAATTGGCATTTCCTACTAGAAATAATATATAGGTTGAGTATAAGAAAGTGAAACTCATGTACAGAGGTCCAAGAATTAGAAACAAAGTGTAAAGAGATTTGTAACTAACCTGCGTAAAACTCATGTGAGGCGTGCCAGTAGCCTCAGTTCCCTGAGCAGATGATGACCCGCCAGGCTCCTGTGTATAAAAGAGAAAAATATTAATACATGTACAACATACACGTGAAACAAATTATAATAATAATCTAGTGCAATTAAATGATTTATTAAAAATGTAATTTTGTCTGACTTGAAACTTACGTTTGAAACACTTGACCAACCATGAGCTAGCATGTCGACACGGATGTTTCCTTCACGGCTCTTGCTATTTAAAATAAAATAAAAAATTAGTTTTTACATGTATGTACATGACGTACAATCAAATATATATATATATATATATATATATATATATATGTGAATTAAACTATTGTACATATATATATATATTTAAATTTATTTAAAATTTACTTGAAAGACCAATATCGGTGGCTCCGGTTCAAAAACATTCCCGACATCTCATCTATAGAAAAGAAATCACTGTGAACCAGCAAATGATGTCTCTTTGCGGTGCATACGGCACCACATGATCCACGGTGGTGTGGTGCACTAGAAGCCCAGCCCTCCACCAACATCACCGGATGCGATCTGGGTGCTATCTTTGGGTGAGAGTGTCGATGAGCTCCCTCAATGCATGCGATGTATCAATCTCCACAACCTCCTTCACTTGTGTAGGAGGGATAAGCTGAAAGGCGAGTGGGGTTTTGGGGCATGGGGATCTAGGCGACCTACGCGTGCACCGGTGCACTGCTGTGTGAGCCCACCTCCTCGACCAAAAAAGTCAGAAAAGTCAAAATAATTCGGGACCTCATTGAGCATGAACTCACAATATAATTTCTTCAAAAAATAAAGAGGAACCTCATTGTTGTTGCATGGTGGATAATCAAAAACCATCCACCATCGGTCCCAAAAATTGTTTTTGATTCTATCATCATGGCACCAATGGATTGGGAACCGTTTGCAAGTAACTGCGGGGGGCATTGGTTCTAGGGTCGGTAAATAATGCACAAATGAGGTCTTTTCCAATTTTTGTCTTTGACAATGCGCGCATGGGATAGTTTATCCATACCACCGCCTACGATCACTTAAAGGTGTTCCATCTATGTATTTGGTTGGTTGCGGACTCGACTTCGCCAATCAATGTTTGCAATGTATTGGCTAAAGTCATGCGGGATGGATTTGTAGCATGATTTTGTCTTATAGTTTGAATTAGGTTCTCAATGACAATTTTATTTTCTTGGATTCTTCCAATGATATTATCTTGCGTTCCTGCTGGCTCAGTGGGGACAGAAGGAGCCACAGGAGGCGGATCTATGTTTGGAGGAGGGTTTTGAGGAATGTTCGGAGGGTTTTGAGGAATGTTTTGATGGTTTGCACGATTTCGAGCTTGCCGACCAACTGATAAAACAAGAAAATTGTATACATAAACAAACATTTCAAAAAACCCATGAAAATGCAAAAAAAAAAAAAAAAAAAAACCTAAAATGCAAAAAAATGATTACAATCGGGGACTTACCTCCTCGTCTTGGCGGCATGGTTGAATCTATCGCTATCCAGAAGTCCGATGAGCAATTTTGAGATAGTATTGAAAGCGCGAGTGAAAAACGTTTAGGAAAAGTCACGGTTTGAAATGAAAAATGAGGAAAATAACGAGTCGTGGGACTGTTAAATTTTGTCTCAGAGTTCCGCGATCGCGGTTATAGGTTCGGTAATTACCGAACCTAGAATTCAAGAACCGCGATCGCGGTTTTACGACCGCGATCGCGGTTTTAAAACCGTGATCGCGGTACCTTTATTTCAGGTTTTTATGTCCACGGAATTGTCCACCAACACTAACAATACCTTTCGGTATACAACAAAGTGTTTGGAAGTTCATTCCTACCTAGAAGTTTTGTCTTAACATTCTAATGGTTAGATTATTTTTGTTTACCTTATTTTCTTCTTCCTAACCAAATTTAATATGAAATTATATCATGTGAAATATTATTAAAAAAGAATAAAAACTATTTTACTCACCTTGCATTATCAAGATCACCTCTAAAAATAATTTATCAATCTTTTTGTAAACTATAAAAATAATCCCAAATGTAAGAATAGACTATATTCTAGTCTCAAATAATCTAAACAAAGTTAGGAATAGAATAATGAAGCTTAAGATGATTTCAATCATGATTAAGTAGTTAGTTCTTTTTGTTAACATTTGTGTTTAATGAAATATTTTACAAAGAGCTATGGATATGGGAAAAAACCCCAAAGATTTGTGCAAAGTCCCTCAATGGACCATCAAATAAGAAATGAGTAAGGAATCCTATTTTCATCCATTTAAACTTGAAATAACAATAAATCTAGCAAATATAACTAACCTTTATTCTTTGAAAGCTTGAAATAATTAACCTAAGAGGATCTAAGCAATCAGTTTGTTGTTTTACTCCATGAGGGTGAATGAATCTCACTAAATGGCTACATGGTCAAGTTTAGCTTTTCCACTACCAACCTAACATCGGTGAAAGATGAAGCTATTTTAATGGCGGATGACCCAAGATCAAATGCCTTATTAGCTTGGCTAATGAAAATGAGCTCTTAAGCTTTCTTAGGCTTGTTTTGGATTTAGTTTATGTAAAGTTGTGTGTTTGAATGGGTAGGCTTAGCCTTGTATTTATAGTTTTTGGTTTGGAAGAATTTGGAATTTGGTCGCATGTGGAACTAAATATTACAAAAAAATTTAGATTAGATTAGTATAAACATGTTTTATGCTTAGTTAAGCTTGGTTTAGGCTAGTTAACTAGGGTTTAGGCTAGTTAAACTTGATTAGCAAGTGATTAGAGACTCTTTGATAGCTGGGAGGGTTTGCATAACCAATTGCGACGAAAGATAGCCTAAAAGCCAATAGAAATGGTCTAGAGTGAATTAGGGAGGTTATGAATGGTCAAAAGGAGGAATGTTTAGCTAATAATAAAGATATTAGCCAAATAAGCTGATTATAGGAGGATACGGCCGAAAGAGTGTTGTGAATGGGCATCCGAGAATGAAGTGAAGAAAGGAGGAATTAACGAAGTGTCTTCAATTGGTTGAATGGGAGGAAATGCTAAGTTTAAGCATATTTCAGGTGCCTACATTTACCCCTCTTTGAGGTGGCATAAGCGACGTCACTTCAAAGAAAGTAGAAATGAGAAAAGTCCCTCAATGGAACATTAGATAAGAAATGAGCAAGGAATCCTATTTGCATGCATTTAAAATTGAAATAACAAGAAATATAGAAAATATAACTAACCTCTATTCTTTGAAAGCTTGAAATAATGAACCTAAGAGGATCTAAGCAATCCATTTTTTTGTTTTACTCCATGACGGTGAATGAATCTCATAAATGGTTACATGGCCAAGTTTAACTATTCCATTACTAACCTAACATGGGTGCAAGATAAAGCTATTTTTATGGTGGATGATCCAAGATCAAATGCATTACTAGCTTGGCTAATGCAAATGACCCCTTATGGTTTCTTAGGCTTGTTTTGGCTTTAGCTTATGTAAAGTTTAGTGTTTGAATGGGATGGCTTATCCTTGTATTTATAGGTTTTGGTTTGGAAGAATTTGGAATTTGGGTGTAAGCGGACTAAAGATTAAAAAGAACTTTTAGATTAGATTAGGATAAACATGCTTTAGGCTTAGTCAAGCTTGGTTTAGGGTAGTTAACTAGGGTTTAGGCTAGTTAAACTTGATTAGCAAGTGATTAGAGACTCTTTGAGAGTTGGGAGGGGTCTAGATAACCAATTGCGATTGATAGATAGCCTACGAAGCTAATACAAGTGGTCTGGAGAGAACTATGGAGGTTATGAATGGTCGAAAGGAGGAATGTTTAGCTAATAAGAAATATATTAGCCAAATAAACTAATTATAGGAGGAATACAACCGAAAGAGTGTTGTGAATGGGCATCCGAGAATGGAGCAAAGAAAGGGGAATTAACAAAGTGTCATCAATCAGTTGAATGGGAGGAAATGCTAAGTGTAAGCATATTTCAGTTGTCTACATTTTCCCCTCTTTGAGGTGGCGTAAGTGACGTCACTTCAAAGAAAGTAGACAAGCATAAACAAGTAGAATTTTTGAAGGGATAGAAGAAAAATGAGTAGAATGGAGGATGCCCCATTGATTGTTGATGGGGTGATAGAAGAACTCGATCGAAGATCGAAAAGATGACAGAAAGAGAAGAAAATAAAGAATAGTGTGAAGAAGAAGAAAGGGAATATAGAAGAAAAGGAGTATGAGGAAGGGGAATGAGCTAACATCCATCCAGTTCCTTTTAAACAACTTTATTTTCATCATATTGCTAAGGATATTCATCATCAGTCCTTATTAAAATGAATGAAAAAAGTTTAGTATGACATTAAAATCCATATATGAACAAATTTCCATTGCTAAAAATTCCAACTCCATGCAACATACAAAATGCAATGCAATACGAGAAAGTAAAAGATGCCTAACTCCATGCAACATACATAATGCAATGCAATACGAGAAAGTAAAAGATGCCTAACTCCATGCAACATACATAATGCAATGCAATATGAGAAAGTAAAAGATTCCTAAATCCATCTAACATACATAATACAATGCAATACAAGAGAGTAAACAAACTAACCTAACAGAGAAACAAGATGCAATGTTTTTGTTATCAAGCTTCAATTCCAATGTGTGCGAATTAACGACAAGGGTTAACAATGATTCCCCAAGAAAGGATGCATGTGAGGAGAATAATGGAGGACACTTGGGTCCAATAAAAAAGCAATGTGAACTACGAAACACTACCGGGCAACTCGTTGTACCCCAGTCGTACGATGAAGTAAGCAGCCTAGCTTTTCTTGATGGAGGTAGATCAAGATGATCCACGAGTCGCGCACATGATAAGGTGAGATCCAAAGAGATTTCTTTTGTAGGATAATTTTAAATTGTTTTTGATTTTTTAAAACATATTTGAATGTTTTTATATTTTTGTAACATATTTGAATGTTTTTATATTTTTCTAACATATTTGAATGTTTTGGTTTTTCTAACATATTTGAATGTTTTGATTTTTGTAACATATTTGAATGTTTTGATTTTTCTAACATATTTGAATGTTTTTGTTAAATTTGAAATTTTTTTGAAACTATGTACAAGAAGAAGAGGAAGTGTGGATGCCCCTAGAGATAGATGGGATTTACTAGGGCAAAAGGTTATGCGCGTGTGAAATAGGGAAGATCCAAAAATGCCCCAGTGATTAGGTGGGAGTATTCAAAGGCAAACCTCTTCATGGGTAGAAGTGGGACCCACGACCATTATGGATAGGTTCAACATGATGATGAACGTAAACCAATGAAGTGCTTTGGGAAGAAGCAAGGACTCCTCTAGTGTAAGTTGGCCTAAAAGCACATGATAGAAATGAAGGAGAAGATTACTTTTGTGAAAAGAGACAAAGGTGTCCGAAAACATGGAAATAAAGTAATCCCATACACATGGATTTTCTAAACATAGTAGAAGAACGATGTGAATGATATGAATGTAGCTTATAAGCCTCGCAATGAATAAATGATTATCCAAAGGCACAAATAGTTAGACGAGATAAGAACTAAAGTAAGAGTCTGAACAAGGTTCAAAAAAAGACACTTGGTAACATACTAATCTTGCCTACTCATAGAGATCCAGTGTGTGCACGTGAAATTTAATTACCTCTTGAAGGGAATATTTAATAGACAAAGAGTGAAGTCACCCTAGCCAATGTGTAGGAATTATTTATTTTGATAGGTGATAGGTGATTTTGTCAATGAAGGGTGGAAGGATAACCGTACATTGCTTCGCTACAAGCCGACGTCCATAGCCCCGACAGAGATACATTTGATTCTAATCACAACATTTCTCTACCACCCGAGTCAGTGTCCATAACCCCAATAGAGATTATTGGAAATACCCCAAGAGAGTTATTTATCAATTTTCTTTTGCTCTTAGCTTTTAGCTTTTGATTTTTTGATTGATTTTGATTCTTTTTCTTTTGGAAAATTTATTTCAGCTATCTTGTCGACAAGGGGTTAAGAACCATAGATGGCTTGATGGAAGGAGGTTGAAGTGATTGTGATGATGACATTAGCTAATGTCAACAAATATGTCCAAAAGTTCTTCGCAACAATATTATTAGTTATTGAATGTGATAGGATCTCTAAGAGGTCATTCATTCTTTAATTTACCAAGGTGATAAAATACCGAGGTCAAAACAGATACCATAGAGATAAATGTCACAAAATGTGTGTAGAAAGGCTAACCAAAATATCACCGAAATGATGAAAATGGTAGGAAGAATTGTAGAAGAATGATAAGAAAGTGAAGAAAGGAACATCCATGTGTACGCATACACGATTGCAATGTGTGATATTTTTACCTTTGATTTTTTTCTTATGTTTTCTCATGTTTTTGTATTTTTGAATTATTTTCTAATTTTTATCTTTTTTTTTTAGTTTTAGGAGGTTGGGACCAACAAAGTCACTCTATATGATAGGATCCAACAACGATGTTTGCGACTTCCTTGATAAGGGAGATTAGCTGCATTTGTTTATCAAGAGTAATATTTTCTCCGATCTTGATGATCGTGGTGAGCTTGTACTCAACAAATGATTGTGATTTATCCTGAAACATGGATTTCATATGTGGGATATTTAATTTCCCATCCAGAGGTTTATGCACTTTGTGCCATACTTGATGGTTACATTGATGTGTGTTCTTGAAGCGTGTTTGATTTTGAACCCTAAGATTGTTAGAAGTGTTGGAAAATTTGGAGCTCTTAGAATTTTTGACTTGAGCTTGATTAAGAAACTATTTGGGTTTCTTATAAGCTAACGTGTTTTGATCCCGAGAAGGAGAAGAAAGTGAATGTGGACATTTAGACCTGATGTGAGAAATGACTACAAGCTTTCCATAACCATTGATAGAAGAAATATATGATGGATGAAAACGGTCCGGTCCAAGAATTGAAGAGGATGGGATATGAGGAGGTGATACACTGATAGAAGGAAATGAAGGGTTGTAAGAATATGGCCCTAAGATGGAATAAGTTGGGCTATGAGGACATGTCCCAAGAATAGAAGAATATGATGAAGGGCTACTAGGGTGTGGCCGAAGTATAGATGAGGAGGGACTACTCAGAGGCATCCCATAGATAGAAGAGGATGAAGGGCTACTAGGACTTGCCCTAAGAATAGAAGGTAATGGACTACCAAAATGTGACCCATAAGTAGAAAATGGAGGACTACTTGGGGGTGGCCCAAGTATAGAAGAAAACGATGGGCTACTCACCGGTGGCCTGCAAGGAAAGATTTTGATAGAGGAATGATGATAGATAATGAATTATTTGGCAAAAGAAGATAGGCCATGGATCAATGCCGGACCCCAACATCTCATCATGATCGAAGAAGAATCAAGTTCCATGACTTTAGAATTTTCCTCTATATTCTGATAAAAGGAATCAAATTATTTTCCTAATACATGAGAGTATCAAGTTCAAGAAATAATCCTTGTTTATAATCCTCTAATGGGATATCATCGTGTAGTCTGATTGTTTCTTCATTATGAGAGAAATCAATTAGTAGAGGTTTTTTTCCTATGGCCATAGAAGGTTTAATAGAAGAAACATGTCTAATGAGTGGGAATATTGATTGATAGAAGAGGATGACTCAAGAGAGGAAGTAGGATTGGTGGTAGGCATCCCATGAATGGATGATTTGGATCTAGACCTAGATTACTTTTATAGAAGATGATGAAATGTAGGAGAGAAAATAGGATCACATAGCCATACGTTAAGTTGCGACATAGGATTCAAATTAGATGATTGACTAGAGGTAACTTTGAGTTGTAGAACTCTTCGATGGAGGTCCTACGAAGAAAGGGAGGACCGTGACTCAAGACCTGAATTAGATGTTCAATCGATGGAAATTAGAGTCACACGAGTCTTCAAAGGAGGAAGACATCATTGAGGTGAGTTGGAATAAAGTTCCTACAAAGGAAGGGAGGACCGTGATTCAAGATTTGATCTAGGGGTATCCGAACAATAGTTGGGATCTGATTCTTCAGAAGAAGAGTAGGAATCCAAATGGTAGTTTGGATCTGAATCAAAAGAAGAGTGGGGGAACCTGAATTATAATTTGGATCAGAAGTATCGAAACCATGCCACGACTATGAGCTGAAGGTGGGGAACAGGGTACCCGGATGGGCTCTCTAACACAAAGAACCAAATGAGGCTCGGTCGTAATGGGAATCTTTTCGAACTTGAGCTACTAAACCTAGGTTCCGTATTGTTGTAAATTCGACAAACCACATGATATTCAGTCATGTTCGATGTTTTAAGCATAAATGTCTTCACCTAGATAGTGGGATGGAACTCCTTCAAAGGGGACAAAGTGACATGTCGATTTGAGTCGCCTAATGACATCCAACTAGACATTTTGTAAGTATGAAGATGTGTGCATGATTTTCTTAAGAAGTTCTAAGGAAAATAGACATCGGGAGGATGCAATATCATCGAGATCAAAAAGGATTGTCCTAGAAAATACTTTTACGGGTGAATAATCACAAGAAACAATCATGCAAGTGTGAAACACAAAGCCAATCAACAAGGAAATAAACCCTATGCAAACTAATAGTTCGATGCAAATATGATCAACAGAATGTCAATATTTACTTCAATCTTGAAATGAACATGGCATAAATATTAACAAAGGGTAGATGCGACTCCCAATCAAAGGATACAACAACACGTTCAACAACCAACAAGGCCAAAATGTTAAAGGGTGAGGATTAAAAATGTAAGCCACATAACCACACCAATTGGACATGTCTATCAAGATTCACAGAGAAATGAGATATTAGTGCCAAATTTGTATTGAAATGACGCAAACACATGGCGACACCTTTCACGATTTTGGAAAATGTTTGAAGTAAAACCAAGTCAAAGTATACTAAGGATGCACTAAAATGTGCGCAGTGTAATGCCACAATGTGGATACTTAGATCATGTTTACGAAAAACATTACATAAGTATCTTAATTGTGTCGAGACAATGCAAACAAGGTAACACGTCAAAGGGAGATCAAATGATGAATCAATCCAAACTATGATGATGATATTGAAATCAAGATCAAGTGGCCATCAAAGATATGAGGATGCATCCACACACTTTAGACGTTTACCAACTCAGACGAAAACATGGATGAGCGTAAATGGACAAAAAAGTGGTCAACACCATCTATGAAAACACTCTGAAAGATGCCTTTTGTTGCCCCAAATGGGATATAAGAAAGTAAAGGTGTAGATCAAAAGATGGAAATGAACTAAGCATTACTTGGACAGAGATTCGCCTCATCTGAAGGTGAGAAAGAAGCTAAGCCAAGTGAGAACATCGTCCAATTTCTATGATGAAAGGAACTTAGATCTAACTTTAAGTGGATTCTTCATCTTGTTCGAAAAACAAGGTTCGAATCCAAAAAATTATAACTTCGTGATGGCCAAGACACGACAAAGGACTAGTAAACCGGGCTTCAAGACAAAATGGCTTCTTTAATAAGATCTCTAAACAAGGTGTTACAAAGCCATCTAAGAGTGGGCATGATTTACCCAGAGAATTACACTGAATAATTTGGGAGTATCTCTGCTTTTTCCCCTTCAATTACAAAGTGGGTACTAATTGCATCGATCATGTACTCTTTCCAAGGTCACGATACCAACAACTTTGTAACTCTAACTCACAAGGAAAACTAGTCAAGTTCATAAGCGAGGCACTTGTTGTTTCATCCATGAGGTTACACAGGTGGTGGACTACTTTAGAGTTCTGGAACCACCCCCATTGTTATAGCTTAAGGTGTTTATGCCAAAGGGGTTATGTTAGAGTTGAGCAGAGATAGGGACATACCCTTTTACGAAACCTACAATATGGTGTTTTTAATATGGTGTGTTTTTTTATCTTGCCTACCTTAATGTGGTTTTAAATGGCACATCATTTGGAAACCTATACTGAAAACGCGTATTAGAAGGTTTTTGTCTTGTTTTTGGGTTTTATGTCTTTCTTTGACAAGCAATTTTGGTCCTACATAACAAGGCTAGTAATTTTCCAAAATGTCATACAAAGGAGATGAGATGTTGGTTTTGATTTCCCACATCATCCTAATACGCAAGGAAAGATCATACACAACAAGGTATCTCACTCAAATTTGCAATAAATTGAAAATTCATAAGTAAAATGTGAAAATGAGTTCCTTTTAAGAAAATGTGAAAGCTAAAGAAACCATTTTGCAAATATGAAGAAAAAAGTGAAGCATTTCTGATTTCTAAGATCACCTAGAAAGTGTTAGCACATTAGCTTAGTTAATACATTGTTAGTTTTTTTTTTTGTAGATAGTTATCTAACTGTCCTCTCTCCTTCTCTCCTCCCACAACCTATATATTTGGCTTGTTGTATTTGTTTTAAACATGCATTGAATGAAAAAATTCTCTTCTCTCCATCATTAGTATCAGAGCTCTTATATCCTTGGCACAATCTTCATTGGATTTTGATTTTTCTTTGGTGTGTAGTCCTACCTATGTGTGGAAGTGACCTTGGGCGTGGCGGTTTGGAGATCCCATGCGCTCAGCATTGGAGGATCGACCTGTTTCAATAGGAAACCTGCGTGAAGTGAAACCAACCTCAACTAGCGTATAAAGGAGGAGTCCTATAGACAAAGTTTGGAAACTTATCAAGAGCACCAATTGCTTGGTACATGGGGAAGAAACTTGTTTTGGTGTTTTTAACCCACATTGGAAGTTGTAGCAACTATTTTGCAAATATTTGGACATGTGGGAGAAAGAAAATCATTGCATGGAAATCAGACTGACCACATCTTCCATTAAATAGAAAAGTGGATCATGTTAGAAAATTAAAGAAACCAACGAAAGGTTGTGCAAAGTTTTTGAAGTGAGAATAAATCTCTTTGCCATCATTGCTTTCAGTAAAGCCAACACCAGAAAAACCTGCTAATTGCAAAACCTGCGTCTGCGAATTTTTTTCACCACCATTTCTTTCCTGTGGTTCACACGTGATCTCAAAATGAGGCCAGCCCATGTATGTCACAAATATCGGATGCAAAAAGCACCACGAGAAATGCACCAAATGTTTTGGCATTGAGCAACAATGAAGACACCACTACATTTTTCTTTCCTTTGGTCAACGAGCTCAAGTAACACTTGGGAATATTCTCTTTGACAAGATTGTGCACCGACGACTATTGGAGTATTTTTGGTTCAATGTTTGATGTCAAGCATGGAGGATTCGTGCAGAACTTAAATGTGGCTATGATGCAGATGATGAACACGAAGTAGAACGCCCATAGGAGTGTCCTCATCTCACTGCACGAGCCTATAGAGCCCATATTTAGGATGGGTTCCTTCAGTAAGCATTGTGACCATTTTTGAAAATAAATAAATAAAATATAATTTTGAGTTTTTGAAAATGTCTACACCTCACATTCTGTTGTCAAATGCCCAGTTGCTCAAAGGGCCAAATTTCACCACATGGAAAACCAAGATGTGGACGATTCTTTAGTTTGAAGATCTTTGGGGGATTGTTTCTAGCATGGATGCCCCTCCCACAGATGTTGATCTGTTGGCTAAGTATGAAAAGACCGATACAAAAGCACTAATGCTTATCACTCTGAGCCTTTCTGATGAGGTTCAACCTCACATTCGGGAAGCAACCACTTCCTCTAAGGCATGGGCTGCATTATGTACCATCTATGAAGCCAAGAATCTGACAACGATGTTACATCTTCAAAAAAAGCTTCAAAATTGAGTATGCATGATGGCGAATCAGTAGAAGCCTTCTTGCGGCATGTGGCCAAGTTACGTGTAGAAATTTCTACTCTCAATGAACCATTCGATGACAAGTTGTTTTTTCCGGTCACCTTACGAGCTCTTCCTTCCCGGTTTCGAGACAATGATCACCACATTCACCATCACTCAACAAAAGGTGATTTTTTTCAAAGCTGGTGAATTATCCCCAGTGGGAAGAATCCATTAAGAATTTTCAAGAGCCTTCAAGACAAGGCTCTCATCACTAGGAAAAATCATAAGCCTTGGAAAGGGTAGTCAGCCCCCTAGAATTAGAAGCAGCATCCACAACAACAGCCTTCTCAGTGGCCACCATAGCGCCACCCCGTAAATAGAGAACAACAAGGAATATCAATGGTGACACATTTGCTCCATGGATATGCACATGACTGTGAAATGTTATTACAACAGTCACAAGTATGACAACTCTTGCGAAGAGAGAACTTCTGGCTAAGGATATTCAAAGAAATATCGATAGTGGCGTGCTCATAATCGAGGCGAAGGGTCATATTGCTGCTCAACAAGATACCACCTCCGATGAAGAGGTTCTAGACACAACTCATCCGACATTTTCCTAGTCTCACAAAATTTGTAGCACGAGGAGCTATGTATGAAGCGATTTGGTTACGTCGCATTCTTGTAGATATAGGGATTCTTGAAGAGAAACCTCCCATCATTCACTGCGACAATCAAGGTGTGTTGAAGCTTGAGAAAAATCCTATTTTTCATGAACGGACAAATAATATTGAGGTCGAATGTCACTACATTCATGAACAAGCCTTGAGCCACCAAATTCAGCTCCAGATCGCCCTACTGATTTTTAGGTTGCAGATATTCTCACCAAGCCTCTCGGCAAAGTGAAGTTTGATTTATTTAAGGGGTACATTTGCAAGAGAAATGTATTAAGAGGGGGAATGTTAGCGCATTAGTTTAGTTAATACATTGTTATTTTTGTTTGTAGACGGTTATCTAACTATCCTCTCTCCTTCTCTCCTCCCATAACCTATATATTTGGCTTGTTGTATTTATTATAAAAACGCATTGAATGAAAACATTCTCTTCTTTCCATCAGAAAGGTGTGAGGGAAGAGCATACGCACTCACAAATAAAGATGCAAATTTGTTTGATTAAGTTAGTATAAAAAAACTTAATGCAAAGGAAACCTTTAAACCACTATTAGCACCTGCAATAGTTAGAAAACCAAGAAAATCGAAAAATTCCAGAAATCCAATTTTTGCACTTTTTTAACAGATTTTAGTAATTTCCATTTTTGGAGGTCTCCAAAGAACTTTGGGAGTTTTGTGATAAAATTTAGAATACCAAAGGTATCTAACTTCTTGAAGTTCCCTAAAAAATATGCTTTGTTATCTTTCGGATGCCTAGTCAAACTCGAAAATGGGTTAATGACTCAAAAGATATGATCAAAATAAGGAGATCAAAAATAAAATGGATAAATCCCCGACCACACGAGACACATGCGCACCTAGAATGACACATACACGCCCGGCCAATGGATACGCACCCAAGTAGATAGTTACGTGTGAAGGTAAAAAAAACGCAAAGTCAATAGAGTGGAATAGGACACCTGTGCACCCAGAGTGACGCACACGCCTAGCCAACGGATACGCGCCCTAGAAAAAAATAGAAAATTTCAATTTTTACACAAAAACCTTTACGCATACGCAGCCAGAGAGAGTGGATATGTGGCCTTGATGATAGAAATGTGTGCACGTCCCTATAGAGGTGAAATTTATAGAAGCATACGCGGTTAAAGAGGCGGATACGCATCCCGATGATGGAGACGTGTGGACGTCCTTATAGAGGTAAAATTTTAAAATGATGAGGTCCTCCTTATAGGTGCGCACCTAATGCATTTGGTATGCTAATGTTTCAATGTACGCACCCCCCCTTCTTTTACGCCTACGCGCACCTGTGAAAAAATTGCAAAAACAAATATTTTCAAAATTTAAAGAGTAAACAGGTTAATTGATAGTCAAAGTGTCCTATTTCTATATCAAACTGACAAAATGCATGTAAATGAAGGTCATTTATCTAGGGTTAGAAATAAAAATGAGGAAATAACAAGTGATTTGACCCAAAACCTTGATAATGAACTTTGAAAAACTTAAAAGACCTCCATTAATGGAGGATGGACATAAGTGTTTCACCGGGGCGTGCGAAATGTGTTCAATGAAATATTTTGCAAAGGGCTATGGATATGGGGAAAAACCCCAAATATTTGTGCAAAGTCCCTCAATGGACCATCGATAAGAAATGAGCAAGGAATCCTATTTGCATGTATTTAAACTTTGAATAACAAGAAATCGAGCAAATATAAGTAACCTCTATTCTTTGAAAGCTTGAAATAATGAACCTAAGAGGATCTAAGCAATCATTTTTTTGTTTTACTCCATAAGGGTGAATGAATATCACTAAATTGCTACATGGCCAAGTTTATCTATTCCATTACTAACCTAATATGGGTGCAAGATGAAACTATTTTAATGGTGGATGACCCAAGATCAAATGCATTATTAGCTTGGCTAATGCAAATGAGATCTTAAGATTTCTCGAGCTTGTTTTGCCTTTAGCTTATGTAAAGTTGTGTGTTTGAATGGGTAGGCTTAGCCTTGTATTTATAGTTTTTGGTTTGGAAGAATTTGGAATTTGGGTACATGTGGGACTAAAGATTAAAAAGAACTTTTAGATTAGATTAGGATAAACATGATTTAGGCTTAGTTAAGCTTGGTTTAGGCTAGTTAACTAGGGTTTAGGCTAGTTAAACTTGATTAGCAAGTGATTAGAGACTCTTTGAGACTTGGGAGGGGTCGGGATAACCAATTGCACCGATAGATAGCCTCTGAAAGCCAATAGAAGTGGTCTAGAGAGAACTAGGGAGGTTATGAATGGTAGAAGGTACGAATGTTTAGCTAATAAGAAAGATATTAGCGAAATAAGCTGATTATAGGATGAATACGACCGAAAGAGTGTTGTGAATGGGCATCCGAGAATGGAACAAAGAAAGGGGAATTAAAAAAGTGTCTTCAATCAGTTGAATGGGAGGAAATGCTAAGTGTAAGCATATTTCAGGTGTCTACAATAGTAAGGGAACTTTTCTATGGTGTCTATCTAACTACAAACACTATACTTTGAAAATAAATTATAACACTATATATTCATCACACGTAAAAGGTACATATGAAGTCAACATAGTTAGATAAATATTATTTTTTGAGGAAAAAGAAAAATAAATAGGGGGAGGAATTTTATATTTTCATTCACATGTGTGCACGAAGGAGAACTATATGAAGTTTGATACACTCATTTGGGTTATGTAGTTTGATTGTTGGTCATAATAACCAAGGGGATTATAAATCAAGGGAGATTTAAATATTCCACACACCACTTTATATTTATATCCAATACCTATTTATGAGCTAGCATACAAAATTAGGATTTCCATAATTATAGGTGCATGCATAAAGGTTTAAAAGGAATGGAAAGTGCAAAAAGAATTTAAAGATAGAGAGTAAAATACTACCAAGTATGATAGAAGCACCACATGATGCTCTCCACTTATTATAATAGTGGGTTCTGAGTTTTTAGGGCTTCATTTTAAAGATGAAGTAGTTTTTTCCTTCTCACATCACGTTTTACCCAATTCTTGAACTACAAAATTTGGTAAAACATCTCAAAAGATAAGTCAACTCAGCCCATTATCTTTTACTATATGTTATCATGTTACCTATTTCAATATCATTTGGTAATATTATTTATATGTATTTTATTATTTAAATGTTTGATAATTTATATAAATAATATCATTGTGCATTAGTGTCAAAATTCAATACAATTTAAGTAGGTAACCACATATTATTTCATTTTTGGCCTAAAGCCCCTAATCAAATATTTTGTATATTTATATAATATTGAAATTTTAAAAAAATCCTTAAGAAATTCAAGTATAAATATAATGCTATTATAAATTCTAACCAAGTTCCCACATTTCATTCTACTATTATATTATAAATAAAATATAATTTATCTACATAAAAATGTAAATATAAAAAATAGAATCATACAAATAAATTTCTCCATATAAGCCGGAGGAAGATTAAATACTCAACGATGTAAATATGAGTAGAATGAATTTTATAAAATGTGTTATAAGAGTTGTAGGATGATTATACAAGATTTTTTTTTGATTGATACGTTCACATAAATCATGTGATGGATCCCAAACCATGCTTCATGTATTCACATGAATAGGTTGTTATGTCCCTATTCATGGTATACGTAGTTTCCATAACAAATATATTTTTCAATTCCTACGCAAGCTCCATAGTGGCATGTTAAATCTCTTGAATTTCATTTCATTCCTTATTTATGCACTATGGGGAGATAAGGAAAGTGGGAGTGAGGGATGAGAATGTTATATATTTTAACTAACTACATCCATAAATATATAATAAATACTTTGTCCATATAGTAGTTTTTTTGAGAGATAATTATCAATGTTGATGAGTGTGATTATTATGCGTGATTTTTGATAACAAACCACTAGAAGATGGGTTTGAGAGATTTATTTAAGGGAATGTGCAATTTTTATAACGAGTTAAAAATCCAATATTTTAAGAGTCAATAAGGATTATATAAGTAATGTTTTATTATTGAATAAATTATCCAATTTCTTACTATACAATTTGTACTAAAAATAAAATTAAATCAAATACATATACATATTTGTCAAGGATACCATGAATAAAAAAATATTATTGTGAAAATGGATTGGATAAATTAGGGTGAGAATAATTATCTTCCACAATTAAAAAACCACATAAAATACATTTATTATATGATAAATAAAAATATGGGCTAGGGTAAGGTTTTGAGATTATTTAGCTTCAAAATAAACACTTAGAAAGACTACTAATAACAAAAACAAAGTAAAGAAAAAAATATCTTAATAATATTTCTTACTAGTAAATGTGGATATGTGTACACTAATGGGTGAATTATCCACATGCTATATTAAAAAAATATTACAAGTGTATCTTAATAACATACAATAGATTACCATGTTGATTAAATATACTACCACCCCTTTAAGATTTACTTCAGTGAAGGGAAGGTATAATGAATTATTGAGCTATCCCCCTTAAGCAAACCTTCCTTCAATTTCAAAATTTTATTGAACTAAAACATTATGCCTCAAGTAATTATTTTGTGAAGACCTCACTAACTTAATCATCTAATCCATAAAACATTGTATCAATGAACTTGGCTTGTAGTGGTTACTAAACATAGTGCATATGACTCTCAATAATTTGTGTACATTGGTTATCCACTAAGATGTAAGAGATGTGCATAAAAAAATCTTAATATCAAAACAAAATATTGAGGCTTAGGTCTAGGAAATCTAAATTTATAAAAAAATGCATGAAATGCACATCGAATTGTGTCTTACAACATCTCCACTATAATATACCAATATATAGAATACATAAATGAATATTTGGCTATTATAAGACCTAGTTATGAGACCTACCTCGGGGTGATATATGTATCCTACAATGAATTTAAAATCATTCAAATTCCCTACCCAATAACTAACTCGTATATCCTATAATTATTTTATTCCATATAAAGGAGATTTTTTTTTCTTCTTTCCCCTAGGTTTAACCTGAATTTGAGGTTGTACCACTTAACCTTTACTCAATCATATAATTAGAATGCTTTTTTTAATATATTTTAAAGTAATTTAAAATTAGTATTGAATATAATGTGATATAAGATTCATATCAAAAGAGATATGAAGACACTTATGATTCAAATGAATAATTAGTCTAACCAACATCCAATAGAGTGTCCCATAAAATGAAAGGAGTACAAAATTTGTAAAATAATTTGAAACAACAATGAAAAATATTGAATAGATACTTGTATTCTTCCATGTTGAAATGTGGGGATTTTCTTGAGCTTATTTGGATTTATGGTTAAAAATATTTTTAGAGTTTAAAATCTTAAGTTACATTTTACCAAATACAATCATCACAAAAGTATTATGTACATGTAATTTTAAGTAATGTATATTATTTATGTAATCTCATGTGATGATTAGGTCATTGATATAAAGTACTAGAATATAAAATTTCTCCTCTAATATCTTGGTATAAACTATACCAATCTCGAACATCTTGTTATAGTATATGAAAAGACTATTATCATCTTAAAACATTAATAGATTTTTCACTCTAAATAGAATCTTGAAATTTGGGTCATGCATAATTATTCAAAAAGTATACATGCAAGAAGGAAAACTTACTATCCATCTGGTAGACTTCCCATCCTTGTGTCATAATCAAGGATAATATAATTCAATTAGAATCTCTTATTTCAAGTAGAGAAATAGTTTCCTAGTAGTCAAAACATTCAACCTATGATAAAAAAATTTCTACAAGCCAATATTTTTTCTATTGACCTCCTATGAAGAACCTATATATGTATAATTTCACATATATAATATTTTTAATATTGTCTATTAAATAAAATTACTACGTAAAGAAACATATTATAATGGAAATGGAGGTTGAAGTTGCTACGCCCTTAATCATATATCTCATATTGGATGTATATAGCTGACTTGTGGCTAGCATAACTTCTTATCGTTATGTATCTCTTTCATATATGTTGTATTTTCATTAGTGGGTAAGCCTTGGTGTTGGCCATAGCATAGGAATAGTATATATAGGGGTTAGTAGGTAGTAGTTTATCATCATTAGAGCATTTGAGTATTATTGTATGGTTTGGAGGCTACCTCCTCGAAGTGGCGAAGCTATTCTAATTGCATATTGAGATCATTATTCTAGAATATTATTTTATTTGGTGTTATATTTCTGCTCATGATCTAAATTATACAAGTAAATTCATTACTAGTGGTATCGAGCTTGAACTCAGCCAACACTACGTCAAACCCCAATTTTAGGTTCATCCATATCTCAACATCGGTAGCATTTTTTTGCAAATTTTTCTATAGTGTGGCGAAATCAGTCAAGTAAGCGTTCCTCAAAATTTTAAGAATTTTTGAGTTGTTTTGCAAAAGTTATAGTTGTTTTAAGTTTTTTCATAATTTGGCTACATAGGGTATAATTTGTGGAATTTTTCAAAGTTATTTAAATTTCTAGAATGAAGATTAAAACTTAGTTTGAGTTCATTCTTTGAGTTTTATATAATTTGGTCGAATTCCTATTGAAATTCGAAACCCTAAATTTCAACCTTGATCCTTAAATCTTACCATTTTGGGGCATCATGGTTGGGCCTTCGACAAGGGGAAAAAAGAATCCCATCACTCCAAGTAAAAACCACGATAAGGATGAGATAATAGTTGAGTAGTTAGTGTCGGAAGGGGTATCTACAGAATCCTCGGGTTTAGGGTTTACTTCAACCGACCATAAGGTCACTATCTTGAGTTAGAGTTGCGAAACCTCAAACGTAGAGTGGCTAGCAAAGAAGATGTAGAAAATATTGGACAACGATTGGAGAATTTCATTCAAAAATTTAGTTAGAATATCATGGGTCATCATATCATTCCTAATCAGCCACAACTCAATCATACTCATATTAACCATGGTGGATCTTTAGGTCAAAGTAATAAACAAACTAGTTAGGGTGGATCTGCAAACATGACCAATCCAAATACAAACACTCTGCAAGCCCGTAACATGCTTCCAAAAGTGGAAATGCGTAAGTTTGATGGAAAGGATCCACTCAATTAGATTAACCAGATGGATAATTTCTTTGATCTTCATTAGATTCCATTGGGACAAAAGGTTACCATGGCATCATTGTATCTTGAACTTGACCAATTCATTTGGTATCGATGGTTATGTGCTCAAAGGAGAAATATTGGCCTCAATGTTACCTAGACAATATTCACCGAAGAGTTGCAATTGCACTATAGTTCTAGTGTGTCAGAGAATTATTTCAGCCAATTAGCAAAGCTCAGACAAACAGGAACAGTCAAAGATTACATCCATCAATTCCAAAACATTTCCTTACGGGTGGAAAATATTCCTGAAGATAATTTGAATGAATTATTTCTTAGGGGTCTTAAAGAACAAATTGAGACTGAGGTGCGTATGTTTAATCCTCATAAGGTTTCAGACTCTACGATCATGGCACATAAGGCAGAGGAAAAGTTTCTTTCCAGTCAAGAACAAATTATCGATAATCATATCACCCTCCCACCATCATTCCCTCGGCCAGTGAGATTGACACCTCAACAAATTGAAGAAAAGAGAGCCAAAGGGTTATATTTTAAATGTGACAACAAATTTGGACCAGGACATAAGTGTGTGGAAAAGAAGTTGTTCTACATTGAAGGACCTACTGAAGAATAAGAAAACAAAGAAGATGAAGAGGTAGAGCCAGAGGAGGAATTAGGAGATCCCCAGCCAATAATATCATGCCATGCAATTTCTGGTATTAGCACTCCCCAAACTCTCAAAGTAGTTGGATTCTTAAAAAAACAGAGGGTAACAATGTTGATTGATTCAGGAAGTACTCACAATTTCATCAATCATAAGTTAGTGGTACGCTTGAACTGCTTTGTTTATCTAGCTCCAAAATGTCAAGTCATGATCATTGATGGGAAAACTATTAGTTTTTCAGGAAAATTCCATAACATTAATCTTGCCATGGGAGATTACTTGCTAACTAGCAATATGTATGCCATTGCCATGGGAGGAGTAGACATTATGTTAGGATTTCAGTGGCTTACCACCTTGGGAACCATTGAAATGAATTTCCAAGAGTTGTTCATGCAATTTCAGTCAGAAGGGAGGAATTTTAAACTAAAAGACTAAGATCAAAGTCCCCATAGATGGTAAGTTCTCATCAAATGCAAAAAAATCTTACAAAGGGTGCATAAGGGTTTGCGGCACAACTATTTTTATTAGAAGCACATCATTCAAATACATTTATACCCACGAGATATGCAAGATTTATAGATGAGCATTCGGGGGTGTTTGGAGAAATTCCCAAGGGTCTGCCTCCAATAAGAGACCATGACCATGCCATCCAACTAGTACCAGGAAGTCAACCACCCAACATCAGACCTTATAGGTACCCCTATATGAAAAATAGGTAGATTGAGAAGATAGTTCAAGAGATGTTAGAAGCATGACTTATTCATCATAGTCAAAGTGCTTACTCTTCTCCTGTAGTGATGGTACGGAAAAAGATGACAATTGGCACATGTGTCCAGATTATAGGGAACTCAATAAGTACATAGTTAAAGATAAGTTTCCTATTCCTATAATTGATGATTTGCTAGATGAGTTACATGGTGTTTTTTACTTTACAAAACTTGATCTTCATTCTGGATATCATCAGATTAGTATCAGGGATGAAGATATTCATAAAACAGCCTTGGGACACATGAAGGATGCTATGAGTTCTTGGTAATGCCTTTTGCACTAACGAATGCACCCTCTACATTTCAAATCTTGATGAATTCCATATTTAAGACATTTCTTCGAAAGTTTGTTTTAGTGTTCTTTGATGATATATTAATCTATAGTAAAACATGGGAGGAACACCTGCATCATGTAAATAAGGTGTTGGAAACTCTTGAACAACATCAACTTTATGCAAAGCCTTCTAAGTGTTATTTTGGTGTCAAGGAGGTTGAATATCTAGGTCATATTGTCTCTTATGAAGGTGTTAAAGTGGATCCTAACAAGATAAAAGCCATGCTTGAATGAAAGGTTCCCAAAACCCTAAAAATCTTTGAGGATTTTTGGGGCTTATAGGTTATTATCATAGATTTTTAAGGAATTATGGCAGCATCGCAGCACCACTCACAAATTTATTGAAGAAGGACTCTTTCCATTGGAACGAAAGATATTGTGGCATTTGAGAAGTTGAAGGAGGCCATGTGCACCACTCTAGTTCTAGCCACCCCAAATTTTTCAAAAACATTCATTGTTGAATGTGATGCTTCAGGGTATGGTATGGGGGTAGTACTCATGCAAGAAGGGTGACCCATTTCCTTCAAGAGCCACCAATTCAAAGGTAAGAATATCTCTAAACCAGTTTATGAGAAAGAAATGTTAGCAATACTTCATGCAGTGAAGCAATGGAGACCATATCTAATGGGAAGACATTTCAAAGTAAAGACAGATCATGATAGTTTGAAATACTTCTTAGAGAAACGTTTATCATCAGAAGAACAACAAAAATGGGTCTCAAAAATGTTGGGGTATGATTTTGAGATAATATACAAGAAAGGGAAAGAGAATGTAGTTGTTTAAGGCTTTATCTCGGAAGGATGAATCTGCCGAGGCATTGTTGTGTGCCATATCTGTATTACAGGAGGATTGGATAGAGGATGCAAGGTCTGAATGGAAAAATGACCTAGGTACACAAAATATCATTCAGAATCTCCAACAAGATCCAAACATGTCAGAAAAATTTGTATGGAAATGAGATGTTTTATGGTAGAAGGATAGACTATATCTATGTAAGAATTCAATCCTTAAAATAGGGTTCTATTTGAGCTCCATGCTTCTCAGTAGGGGGTCATTTTGGATTTTGAAAGACTTATCATTGAATCAAGCATGATTTTTCTCGGAAGGCCTAAAAGGAGATGTCCAAAAGTTTGTGGCAGAATGCATGGTTTTTCAGCAAAATAAGGGCGAAACAATTAAGTCCCCTGTCTTTTACAACCTCTATCTATTCCTAGCCAGAGGTGGGAAGAGGTGTCTATGGACTTCATCACAGGATTGCCTAAATCAGAAGGTAAAAATGTAATCATGGTGGTGGTGGATAGACTCACCAAATATGCCCATTTTTTTCTTTATCACATCCATTTGTTACGAGTACAGTAGTAACGGCCTTCAAGGATACAATTTAGAAGTTACATGGGACACCAAAGATTATAGTAAGTGATCGAGACCCTATCTTTACTAGTAATTTTTAGACTGACTTGTTCTCATGCTTGGGCACACAACTAGCTCATAGTTCCTCTTATCATCCCTAGTCTAATGGGAAAATAGAGGTGGTAAACAAGTGCTTGGAGGGATATATTTGTTGTTTTACATCAGATAAGAAAGTGAGATGGGTCCAATGGTTACCGCTGGCAGAATGGTGGTATAACACCTCCTTTCATACTTCATCTAAAATGTCTCCTTTCTTGGCATTATATGGGTACCATCCACCATCTATCACTTCATCTTTGAGAGTCCAGCCAAAGGTTTGAGTAGTTGAAGAACATATTCAACACCAACAAGAGGTGCTTTCTAGTCTCAGGGAGAATTTGGCCATGTTCGAAAACCGCATGAAGCGTGAAGGACCAACATCGTAGTGAAAGACATTTTGAAGTCGGTGATTGGGTTTTTGTGTGTTTACAACCATATAAGCAAATTTCCTTAAAACAACAAAAAAAGGATAACAATCTTTCACCTAAGTATTATGGTCCTTATCAAGTTTTACAGAAGATTGGCAATGTAGCATACAAACTGGAACTTCCTCCAGCTACTTGAATTCATTCAGTCTTCCATGTATCTTACCTAAAGAAGGTAATTGGATAGATAATATTAACCCAGACAATGTTACCCGAGCTTGATGAAGAGGGAAGAATCATCTTGGAACCATAATGCATCCTTCAAACACACACTAAGTGATTGAGGACAAGGGTCATCACTGATTATTTGATCAAGTGGAAAAATATAGACAATGAAGATGCAACTTGGGAGGATGCAAATTTCCTGTAGCAGCATCCAGATCTTCTCAACATTGGGGACAATGTTGCTTTGAAGGGAGGGGCATGCTACGCCCTTAATCATATATCTTATATTGGATGTATATATCTGACTTGTGGCTATCATAACTTCTTATCATTATGTATCTCTTTCATATATGTTATATTTTCATTAGTGGGTCGGCCTTGGTGTTGGCCATAGCATATGAATAGTATATATAGGGGTTAGTAGGTAGTAGTTTATCATCATTGGAGCATTTGAGTCTTATTGTATGGTTTGGACGTTTCCCCTAGAAGTGGTGAAGCTATTATAATTGCATATTGAGATCATTATTCGGAACATTGTGTTATTTGGTGTTATATTTCTGCTCATGATCTGAATTATACAAGTAATTTCATTATAGAAGTGAACAATAATGTCTCGTAAGATGTTAACAATTAATAATTTTAATATTAAATTTGATATTATTAGTAGAACTTACCTTTATATTAAATTAAAATAAAGAGAGTTACATTAGTAAGGGAAACCAAAATACTCACGGTTCTAAAAATGCCATGAGAAAAAAAAAAAAAAATAAAACACCACGTGGGCTACATCAAAACACCAGTGCTAGCATAAAGCAAAAAAAAAATTACAGCAATAGAATCAATCACATTCCACAACACCAGAGAAGGAGGAGTGTCATCCCAAGTGGGGATAAACACTCCACTATTGGGATTCACCGAAAGAGGATCCACCTTCCAACCATCATGGTCTAAAATCTACAATTGTAAAGGAACCATAATTCCCCATCCAGGGGGAGGCGAACATACTATAGTATGCATGGTAGGTGGCGGAGAGCCTCACTACGAGAATTAACAACATCCTTCCCGTTGGAGGTGGGCTCCAGCTAGGTTCGAGATGAGGAAAGAGATGAAGGGAAGTCCGAGGAGAGGCGGAACATGAGATTTGTGAGAGGCTAATTCTATGATGAAGTTCCATAGGTGGTCGCCATCACAAAGTTAAAATATAAGGTAGAAGTGGCATAGGATTAGATGGGACCCAACTCATAGTGCAAGGCACACTAGCCTAGTGATCGGATCAATCCCTAGTGATCCAAAAGCTCCTGTAAATGAATGAACTCTAGGGTAACCTTCACTTCATGAACTAGAATATTTATGTGAGCAGAGATAATATCACCAATATTTCATTACTAGAAAATAGAGAAAGAGGTTTATCATCTTTGAAGATTAAATAATTGCGATCTTTCCAATTATTAAACAAAATACATGCACAATTGTTTTCCCAAAGAGTATCAATATAATGAGGCCAAGGAATAAAATATCCAAATAAAAAAAGACATCAATAAAATAATTCACAATGGTATGAATGAAATAAGGAGTGGATCCAAGTCCATATGGCCTATGCACAAAACATGATTAAAATATGTGTTTTTATGACTTAGGCGGTAAAAAAGGGGAATTTAGGGTTAGGGATTGTGATTTGACCGGGACATTCTCCCATAAGAAGAGCTTGATAGAAAATACACCAAAGCAATTGATTAACTTTGGGCTCAAGGAGAGGATTTCAAGTACGGAAAATCCTATGAATCCAAGTGGAATGCCCAGGCCCCATCAAACCCCATCATGAATTGACCTTGTCAATGGCGGATAGTAGCAGGATCAACCGATGGTAGGATGTTCTAGCATTGTAGGGAAGGAATGAAATTTTCTTGTTCCAATGGCAATCACGCGACCAAGCCTCCGGGGGTTTAAGCCCCAACTTTTGGAGCATAACATTGGGAAGAAGTTCTTGAATTTTACAAATTAAGGGGCGGTTAGAATTGGAAAGTATGAATTTCAATTTAAGCTCAGGAAAAGGCACCCAATCTCTACGTGTAACCAAATCCTGAGTGGTATGAATACCCTTCCAAGAAATCTAGAGAGATTTTATGCCCAAAGATTCTAAAAGTAAAAGATTATCATCAGTGATTACACGAGACCAAAAGAGATATGTAGAATGAAAAGAAATATCTATTCAAAAACCATTACCAATCCATTGCATCCATGGCTTGACCATCTTGAAGGCTTTCTAGAAACAATATGTTAGGAAATAATTATATTAGTGCTCCATTATATTAATGTGTGAGCAATGTTATTTGTATTGTATTAGTTTTAGAGTTGTTACGAGTTGTTAAAACAACTTGTATAATTTAGGTGAGTGGTTTCCTATATTATAGGAAATATAATTCCTATATAATCATTTGTATGATGCGGATGTTTAAGATATAGAAAAGAAGATATAATATTATTATGTTATTTCCTGTGTAAATCTCGGACAACATTTTCATTTGGTATCGGAGCTTTGGTTTGTGTAATGGAACAATAAATTGTTTGCAGGGGTGGTGATATTGATCCTTATCATGTAAGAATGCTTGATCAGATCTAAGGCATGTTTTCATTTGCATGATGTCTACACCTGGCGATCTGTAAATATCTCCATCTGCAATTCGAATGTAGATCTACATGTGTTGCACCTTGGCGTGTTCGTAGTCCAAGCATGAGAGAGGAGATATATTGGCGCAGCTGTTTGAGTAGATTAATAGCTATATTGAATATTTGTGTAGGCGTATTCTAGAGGCATTCATTATTAGCCCCGCGGATGAGGAATACTTATTCTGATTCAGATTAGTTTGTTTTTTAATTAAATCTGTGGTTTGTTGGACCATTTTTCTTTGGCAATTTAATTCGGCTTCAACCTGCACGTGTTTCTTTCTGGTCTATTTTGAAGAGCGTGGAGGAGGATGTGTTGTGAAGGACACAGGCCATACTGCGCAGATCCATAGACCATCGACTCGATCAATCCACATGTGTAAAACCGATGGTGTCCAATACTAATGCGACCTCAGCTGGTATTTCGAACTGCCTCAACTCTGATCCGGTTTTTACTCCATGCGTGAAGATATTAATGTGAACAAGATGGATTGGCTCTGATGGAAGCCTCAGATCTGATTTACACTATCCATTCCACGCCATTTTCCAAAGGAAACTGAGACAGGTCATACAACCGTAATGTGAGTCTAGTCTTTATGTGTCTCATTTGTCTATAAAATTAAAGTTTGGTCAATTTCATAAAGTATCATGTCGAGTCATCAATTTTTTTAAAAATAGTGTTTGTATTATCATTTTGTATGGTGTAGTGTAATTGCTAAATGTCTTCAATGTGTGTTGTCAAAATAAATATGTCAAATATCAAGAAGTTGTTATTACGAGGTTTATTAATATATTTTTCATCATTGTATCGTCAAAATATGTTTAGGTGATTTTAGGATTTTTTTACAACAAAATCAAAGTTGTCATCATTTTTCAAGTTATTATTGTCTTGTCAAATGTCAAAAGTGTCATTAGAATTTTTTTCCCATCTCACAATGGAAGTCCCTCTAGAAAAATTCAATGGGCTCAATTTTCATACTTGGAAAGTCAAGATCCGTGATCTGCATTGATGAATAAAAATCTCTGTGGATAGTCGATGGAAAAGAACCAAAACCTACAGATCTGAAAAATTGGTAGAATGGGAAACGAGAGATGATAAAGCCAAAGCCATTATTGGTCTTGCTCTCTCAGATACTGAGCTACACTATGTTGATCTCGAGAAATCGTCTCATGAAATGTGGGAAAACTTGAACAAAACCACTCACCTAAATTATGAAAATTGAGCCCATTGAAATTCATACATGCAAAATTGTTTTCCCAAAGAGTATCAATATAATGAGGCCAAGGAATAAAATATCCAAATAAAAAAAGACATCAATAAAATAATTCACAATGGTATGAATGAAATAAGGAGTCGATCCAAGTCCATATGGCCTATGCACAAAAACATGATTAAAATATGTGTTTTTATGACTTAGGGTGGTAACAAAAGGGGCATTTAGGGTTAGGGATTGTGATTTGACTAAGACATTCTCCCATAAGAAGAGCTTGATGGAAAATACACCAAAGAAATTGATTAACTTTGGGCTTAAGGAGACGATTCCAAGTGTGGGAAATCCTATGAATCCAAGTGGAATGCCCCAATTGTAAACCCCATCGTGAATTGACCTTGTCAATGGCGGATAATGTAAGGATCAACTAATGGTAGGATGTTCTAGCATTATAGGAAGGAATGAAATTTCCTTGTTCCAATGGCAATCACGCCACCAAGCCTCTAGGGTTTAAGCCCCAACTTTTGGAGCATAACATTGGGAAGAAGTTCTGAATTTTACAAATTAAGGGGAGGTAAGAATTAGAAAGTATGAATTTCAATTTAAGCTCGGGAAAAGGCACCCAATATTTACGTGTAACCAAATCCCGAGTGGTATTAATACCCTTCCAAGAAATCCAGAGAGATTTTATGCCCAAAGATTCTAAAAGTAAAAGATTATCATCAATGATTACACGAGACCAAAAGAGATAATTAGAATGAAAAGAAATAATTATTCAAAAATCATTACCAATCCATTGCATCAATGGCTTGACCATATTGAAGGCTTTCTAGAAACAAAATACATGCACAATTGTTTTCCCAAAGAGTATCAATATAATGAGGTCAAGGAAAAAAATCCAAATAAAAAAGACATCAATAAAATAATTCACAATGGTATGAATGAAATAAGCGGTGGATCCAAGTCCATATGGCCTATGCACAAAAACATGATTAAAATATGTGTTTTTATGACTTAGGGTAGTAATGGGGGGCATTTAGGGTTAGGATTGTGATTTGACCGAGACATTCTCCCATAAGAAGAGCTTGATATAAAATACACCAAAGCAATTGATTAACTTTGGGCTCAAGGAGAGGATTCCAAGTATGGGAAATCCTATGAATCCAAGTGAAATTCCCATATTGTAAACCCCATTGTGAATTGACCTTGTCAATGGCGGACGATAGTGGATCAACCGATGGTAAGATGTTCTAGCATTGTAGGGAAGGAATGAAATTTCCTTGTTCCTATGGCAATCACTCCACTAAGCCTCCAGGGGTTTAAGCCCCAACTTTTGGAGTATAACATTGGGAAGAAGTTCCTGAATTTTACAAATTAAGGGGAGGTAAGAATTGAAAAATATGAATTTCAATTTAAGCTCGGAAAAGGCACCCAATCTCTACGTGTAACCAAATCCTGAGTGGTATTAATACCCTTCCAAGAAATCCAGAGAGATTTTATGCCCAAAGATTCTAAAAGTAAAAGATTATCATCGGTGATTACGTGAGACCAAAGAGATAATTAGAATGAAAAGAAATAATTATTCAAAAACCATTACCAATCCATTGCATCCATGGCTTGACCATCTTGAAGGCTTTCTATATACTTTTGGTAACAAATCTGCTTGTGATTTTGATAGGGAACTTAGTAATAATAAGGTTATGGATCTCCATATTATTCAAAAACATTCCATACAGAAAGCGAAGAAACATAATGTAGTGTCACAAAAGAGTTTCCATGCTTGGTTACCTATCAAACAATGAACCAACCATTTAGAAAAAGAACCACGCTTTTTGAAAGACATCACTAATTCCCACGTTGCCTTTCTCACGAGGGAGACAAATGACCTCCTAGGCCACTCTATGAAATGCGGTTGAACTAGAATTTTTACACCATAAAATCCCCACAATAGCTTGGCAAGTTTGGTGAATAAAGATCAAGAAGGGCACCACAATAAGAGTTTAATACACATGGTTAGTGATAATAATATTAGTTTAAACATGGAATTTTCCAGCTAGGGATCGAGGTCAAGGAAACCACCAAGACACCTTAAGCTCCATTTTGGTAATAACATAGTCCTAGAAAGTGGCGAGTAACTCTCAAAGAAATGCATGAAAATTTGAATTACTCACCATGGCCAATCCATCTCTAAGGGTAAATTTTCAACCATTTTGGATAGGTGAGAAACTTTGATGGTATCGCAAAGTATTATCCATTTGATTGCTTTGATCCATAGGCAAGACAAAACTTATTGAGGCAGTTAAAAACCTTGCTAACATTATGTTTAGACTCCGTAATTGTAAGTAAGAAATCATCAAAAAAGTTACCATTGATTATTTGTGTTTCTTAATCAATAAGAAAAATCCCAAAAATAGCACAAGAGCGTACCTAAGTCATAAAAACCAATAACAAATAAGGATAGCGCAAGAGGGTACCCTGTGCGATAGAATAGAAGAGGTTGAAAGCGTGAGAATGATGACCATTGAGGGTAAGGTGAGTTGGAGCATTAGAAAAAGAGTGTTGGTATCTGATTTGAAGAAGTTGCTAAAGCCAAGGGATTTGAACATGGCCAAAAATGAATGGCCATTCAATACAATGATAAGCCTTCTTGAAATCAATTTTTAGAAATAATGGCCTCTGTAGAGACACACAGCCCATTCCAGGGCCTTTGCACACAACTATAATATTATCAAGAATGTAACAAACTTTAAAAAGTTTAGTTTTCTTGGAACGAACAATTATGGGAAACATATCAACTATGCGAAGAGCCAAGGACTTTCCAAGAATTTTATAGGAAAAATTTATTATGGTGATGGGATGTAAATTCTTCATCATCTCTAGGTCGCCACCTTTAGGGATGAACTTGATGTTTCCTTGATTGATGAAACTCTTAAGAGAATTACATTAAAGATATTCATTATAGACACGTAGCAGATTAGGTCCTATAAAATACCAAGTTGCTTTGTAAAATTTACACGAGAACTCATCAAGATCCGGTAACTTTCCATCACCTAAGAAGAAAAGGCTACACGGATCTCCTCAAAATTTAGTGGAGCATTGTAGTGGGACAACGTTTTGGGTGAAATATTAGTAGCAACCACATCAACAAATTTCGTAAGGAAACAACTTTCTCAATTGAATCCTCTTAATCTTGAAAAACCAAATAGTAGTGATCAAAAAAAAGTATTAATGGTATCTACAATATTTGTGATCTACTGATGTGAATCATAGATAGATTTGATCTTAATGAGAACGCTTGGTATGGAGGAATTTCAAAAATAGTTTAGAGGCTTTGTCTCACACCTTGAGCCAATGCAGCCTCGACTGGATCTGAGCACCACGGGACAAATGAGACTTGATGATCTTGAGCTTGTGTTTGGTTTTAGGTTCCTAAATTTTTAGAGGAATACAAAAAGGAGTGGCCTCCAATAATAACGAGATCCATCTCGAATTCTTTGTGAAGAGCCAAATTTTCTCGCTTAAGGACTCGGTCCACCTAATTTTTAAATCGATGGAAAAAGCTGGGTGGTGTGGTGAATCGTCGCTTCCCAATATGAGATCTAGTTGGTAACAAAGGGTGGACATGGCACCATGTTCCAAACCTTAGCAATGAGAGGAATCAACCTTGGGTGACTCAATAAAGTGGCATTAAGATAGAATTTATTAGAGGGAACTTTGAGAGCTCCTCACGAAACAACCTTAAATGTAATCGGGGGTGATTTGACAAAAGAACGTTACACCATACTTTGTGATAACAGACGAGCCTTGCATGTCAAAATAAAAAAAGGGATGTTCGAAAGAAGATCATGGTCAAGAATTTCAAAACCCAATGATATCCTACTCGAACATTGCTCGAAGTATATCAAGCTTTAGCCTTACACTCTTGTTGTCATTTGAGAAATGGAGAAGAAAGGCACCAATGGGTTTTAATGAAATAGGAGGTTCCATGCTCAATGAAACACTAGGGTATAGGGACGTCGTCACATTTATCAACTAGATGCTTTATCATATTAAAGTCACTACACACCAACAAATAAGATAGAGGTAAGTTATCACCTAGCCTATTGCATAAAGTTGTTCTTCTAGAGATGTCATTAGGAAATTAAAATTCAAAATACCAAAAGTAATAAGATTAATAGCCATAATCACCCACACACCAATTAGCAGGATCTTGACCTGAGGTGGTGATTAAGACAAAATTTTTGGTAGAATGGAAATTCTAACAAAACCTTTAGCATCAATGTGTTGCGTGTGAAAATGTGTGAAATGCAGGGCAATTCAAGTTAGAGAATTTAGAAGGAAAACACTAGAAAAATTCTTTTCCTATAAATAAATAATATCTAAACTATTAATACGTTGGCAACATAAATGGAATTTTTTTTTTTGAGAGAGATCTATCATACCCTATAGATTCCATGAGATGAAATTCATAAAAAATAAGACATATAAAACTCCTCTACATAGCCTCAAACCCATCCTTCGATCGAGAATGGAAAATATATTGGCAGTGGAATCTGGTCTAAATAAACAAGCTTGACTTGAATAGAGAAGTGTTTGGCCCCATTATCCCATCGCATGTTGTGGGAGACCTCCCATGGTGGACTACAAGAGCGTTACAAAGGAAGAATGATTGAAACAAGAATCCCAAAATTCTAAGAACTTGGAAGAAAAAAATGGGTCGTGAGGGTTTGAAAGGAATGGAAACAAATGGGCGAGGTGGCTCGAGCCTAATTCATACTTAGACGAAAGAGGGAAGGAGAAGGGCTAGATGGAACCTCCTAAGTATGTTTCACACCATATCCCTTCTTATTTCCTATCGTAGTACAACCATCAGCCGGAGGGTGCGCTTGGGCTTGTAAACCGTTGGTTGCGGCACTCACCGGCTTGGAACGAGCTAGCAATAGAAAATCATGAATACGGTGATCCGGGCTCGAAAATGAAAACATGTGTTCGGGAGATTAAAATATATCACCTTTTGAGAGATATGTATTGACCCCACTTGAATATCATTGTGGTATTGTAAATATTTTGGAAGGGTCAACTTTGACACGCACACGTTTGTATGGACGAGCGAAAAAAAAATGCTCTTGTTCATCGAAAATCACCACATCGAATGAGTTTCACATTTTCTATCAAAAAGACCAAAGATGAACTGGACAATATAGGAGTTCAATCGAAACAGAATGGTTAACAAAACTTGGCTGATGGGGCTAAAATTTGACGTCCACCGAGCATTTACTAATAGGGTATTCGCCAAACACCAACAAGCTACCTTAAGAAGGAGGAATTGACACTAGGAAGGTTTGCACAAGGAGAACAGATAAAATCCCTTGGTGAGGTTACAGATACCTGAAACTAGGATACCCTCAAACTTTAAATGGTTTTAAAACTAATTTTGAAGGTAGGCTTATGAGGGAATGCAACACAAAAATAAGCAATAAGGTAAATGTTTTGATACCACTTGACCATATGGTCTAAAATTTCAACAGAAATAACAACATTCGAGGACGATTTAGAGTCCATACCTCGTCATAAACTTTTGGAACAAACTTCCATGCACACTCGTGAGCTCTGCTACTTGATTTTTCTTGTGAGTCTCCAAATCTTAGGGATCTCAATACTTTTGAAATGAAGTTTATTTACTGGTTTTGGTTTTGTAGGTAAATGCGGTGCGAGAAAAGCTAAAGCACTTTTTGTTTTTGGGGATTCATACACGAGATACGAGGGGAACCGTGATCCTTACAATGCTAGCATAAATGAGGGTGGAGAAAATCTTGTTCCATTCATTTTAAGTGCAAAATGATATTAGGTTTCTCCTATTGTTGTATTTATGAAAATTTATTTTTAGTTTTATCATTAATATATTTTGTTAAAAAAATATTTTTCGCTTTATTTTAATGGTTATATTAACAATGTATTAAATTTTAATACAAGTGTTACGTAAATTCCCTTTTCATTAAAAAAAGGTTTAAATTTACTTAATGGGTACTATCTATTATGTGTTTTCACACTACTACAAGGAGGGGTGTTTTGAGACAATAATAGAGACAATACTTGACCAAATTGTTTCAAATAGAGACAAAAAAAAAGTTGTGTATTGTATCTATTATTGTCTCAAAGTGGTGTCTCTAATATTGTCTCTAATTATTGTCGCTCTAGAGACAATATAAATTGATACACATTTTGCCTCTTGAGAGACAATATAATTTGTCTCTCTGGAGACAATATCATTTTGTCTCTTTAGAGACAATATCATTATTGTCTCCTTAGAGACAATACCGAATACTAACATTTTGTCTCTCTGGAGATGATACTAATTTCAATTTTTGTTGTCTCTCTAGAGACGATACGAATTTAAAGAATTAAAAATATAATTTTTAAAAAAATAATAACCAAATATCGATAGTCCAATCAACGACTACATATCATCTATGATGTCAGAGTGGTATGGTAATTAATATTATAAATTAAAACAAAAATTGATTTAAATCGTGTGCCCAAGAAATGGGTCCACAAATATTTATTAATATCAAAAAAGATAAAATACAAAAGGTTGTCTGAATTACGTTAACCCTTGAAATACAATGATAAAATACAAAAGGGTGCCTAAATCATGTTGTTAACCCTTGATATACAATATTAACACCTTCTCTCCACCACCAACTTCAAGCGATCAATTTGATTCCCTATTGCTACTTTGAGGTTATTTTTCTTAACTTTAATTTTGAGCAATTGCCTCTCCATCGGTAGCAGTCATCTTCATGTTCTTCGCTTTGATTGTCTCAACTTTGATGCAATTCTCTACTATCGTTAGCAGTGAAGGTGCATTGGATTTTGAGAAATTATGATCACATATTTTACTCCAATTCTGCCAAAAGTATTCACAAATTACATTTAAATTAGGACAATAATTAGTTTTTATTAAATTGACTTGATCTTTACATTTTTGTTCTAAAACATTAGTTATCACTAACTCATTACTGTCAATCCATTTTCATAACTTATATCAAGGAATAAACTCAGACATTATAATCCATGGAATTCCACTCATGCCTAGTGAAAATGTTCTGATATAAGCCTGTACAGAAAAAACAAGAAGCCATTATTCATCTGTTTTTTCTTTAGTGGAAATTCTACACTACATGCATGAAAATTGAGTTAAAACATACAATCATTATATATAAACAATACCCAATGAAACCATTGAGGTACAACACTCACCAAGAGACCAATTAAAGCTACCCTGCTTCAAAGTAATTTCCAAACAGATTGATGAGAATGCCCTTGTATAACAGAAAATGAGTCAAGATAATTCACAATAAACATGAATAATTGTGATCTTTGCTATAATTTCTGTTTTGTAGTTTATACTTTTATGTACTTGGTAATTTTCTTAAGTGATTTATTCTCTCCTTGTGCACGTATGGAAAATCAAAGCTCCATTGTCAATAAAATTATATTATATTCAACTACAATTTTTGTTGTCTTTAAATTAGTTTCTTTGCATGTTAGTTTTTTGTTGGATTTTCCTAAAGTCAGTTGCATGAAGCCTGACATTTTGGATCCCACTTCTAGATCCATCTTCAGATGATAATGGAATCTCCATACCAGTATTATGAATGATTAAAAAGAGAATTACTACTTCATTTGCATCTCCATACCAGTATCCTAATTACAGTGAACAATTTAATTAAATGAAAATAAATCCCAACAATAAATATGGGTGGATATAAAGATGTGATAAGTGTAATTACCAGTATGTAAAAGGACAATCCAACCACAAAGCAACTGATGCTCATTCCTCCAATAGCAATCTAAAGACAATTTTATCTTAATATTCATGTAAGTAAGCAATGAAAATCCTTATAATAGTCTTTTATCAGAGCCTAAGTTCATACCATAATAAGTGGTCATCTACCAGATTTGTCCATCAGCAATGCACCTAATGTTGTCATTGGCACCTGCCAAGCAATATATACATATTGATAAACAAAGAAAATGTGCTTCATCATGGAGACAAGCCAAATGGGGTGTTATTATGTAAGGAATTAGACATATTTGGCACCTGTAGTATAACTATTCCAACTGATGTTGTTTGACCTAAAGAATAGCCTACAACATGCTCTAGAACAATCATATTCTACATGAAAGGAAAAACATACATTAATATTACCATAAGAAAATAACTTTCTTATGTACAAACTATTAACGCGAAATCACAACACCACGAAATGAGTTATGGATTTGCTTTTCTAAGGTAGGGTAATATGGTGTTATTTACATAACATGGCACCATCTCTCATGTTGTGGGACTTGTGGACTTGAGATGGCCCTTCGGCGAAAGTTGGCTTCTTCTTCCCGATGCTAATGCTAAACTAGTCCTAATGCGAAATGACATCTATCTACACCAATCCTAACAATTCAAGGGATACAGGAGAGAGAAAGTGCATAAAGAGGAAATCCTACACTAATGAGGTGATAGCACCAAGAAAAGGTAAGTGTTGATCATCTATCAAAACAGCCATGAAATGAAGTTAGGTGAGGTGAGTAATGGATAGGATGGACAACAAAGCATCATAGACCAAATGTTAGATTCACACATAACTCCATTTTCAATCCTCAGAACACAACTCCTAGATCTGTAAATGAAACGTCCAAAATTTGCAAAGAATACTCTAGAATGATGAGAGGAAATAAGATGCAATGAAAACAAGCAAAGGATACAAAAACACATCACAAAAATGAGTTTTATTGCTTCATAAATTTTCACAGAACATCATACACAAGAAAGAGGTAAAAAATGCCATTATAGAGCCGTGAAAGGAGGTTCAGAATCCATTTTTAACCCTGGGGAAGAAAAGAAGAGGGGGTAGGGAAGAAGAATGAACAAAAACTAATTAACCTCTTGAAATGATGCCTCTGATTACAATATATAGAAGAATGGGAGAGAGAAGAAGAAAAGCATCAAATCCCGCTCCAACCACTCACGAGATAAACATTGAATCCCATTTCCAAAGCACAACCACTAAAAATCAAATGCTTTTGATAAAATCTACCCTCAAATATATCTTTACTACATGGTTCCTTGATTCGATGCATTGAAAGAAGAGGAAACGATGGAAACAGATCGAATTCGATCTGGTTGTTGAGACAAATGGATCCTACATTGAAGGCTTGAAGACATTTCCTCCATGTTTCTTCACCTAACCTCTTTAAAATTAAAGTTTTGGACATCCATCACATGGGTGAGGCCGAGATCTTTCCAACGGCATTAGTTTTGCAATATTTCAAGCCCTGAGTCAAAACATATGCCCCTTCAATATTTTTATCGAATCCATATGAATGGAAAGGAAAATAGTTTGAAAATGGGTCCCCCTTTTGCTTTGGGACACTGCAATTGAATTAGAAAAAAAATCAGGCTTGCAGGGTCAGCAATTTATCTCTTTTCCTTTTGTACAAAACGTAAAAATCAAACACTCCTGTAACCCCGAAGCTCTTCCCGGACGCATAGCACCCTTTTGTTAGGCTGGGAGGTGCGCTCCAATCTTTTCCTTTGTGTCAATTTTTCAAAAGGAAAATTTTCACTTTCTCCTCTTCCTCCCCACTTTGGCTTTGACTTAGGTACAAAATTTTATTTTTCCTTTACCTCATTTTGGAATGCGAGCTCATAGGTCAGAAACGTTTTCCCTTCAAATTTTCTCTGTGTGTGGGGTTTTCTTAACCAATTTTTTTCAGGGGCTGAATTTGGGATAACAATTTGGTGACTCACGGGGACATGTACCGCTAGATGAAGAGAAGAGACCAGCTTGCCTTGAACAATCCATTGGGCATGGAGTCAAGCCTTATAAAATGATTCTTATCTAAACTCGAAAGTTTGAGCTTTGAGCCTCTTAGAAACCTCTTTGAAACTTGAAGTTGATCTTCACCAAAACCATTACAATGCATTGTGCAATAGAAAAAAAAAAAAGCAACAATAAAATTATATTATATTCAACTACAATTTTTGTTTTGTCTTTAGATTAGTTTCTTTGCATGTTAGTTTTTTGTTGGATTTTCCTAAAGTCAGCTGCATGAAGCCTGACATTTTGGATCCCACTTCTAGATCCATCTTGATGATAATGGCATCTCCATACCAGTATTATGAATGATTAAAAATAGAATTACTACTTCCTTTTCATTTCCATACCAGTATCCTAATTGCAGTGAACAATTTAATTAAATGAAAATAAATCCCAACAATAAAGATGGGTGGATATAAAGATGTGATAAGTGTAATTACCAGTATGTAAAAGGACAATCCAACCATAAAGAAATTGACGCTCATTCCTCTAGTAGCAATCTAAAGACAATTTTCTCTTAATATTCATGTAAGTAAGCAATGAAAATCCTTATAATAGCCTTTTATCAGAGCCTAAGTTCATACCATAAGAAGTGGTCATCTACCATATTTGTCCATCAGCAATGCACCTACTGTTGTCATTGGCACCTACCAAGCAATATATACATATTGATAAACACAGAAAATGTGCTTCATCATGGAGACAAGCCAAATGGGGTGTTATTATGTAAGGAATTAGACATATTTGGCACCTACAGTATAACTATTCCAACTGATGTTGTCTGAGCTAAAGAATAGCCTACAACATGCTCCGAACAATCATATTTTGCATGAAAGGAAAAACATACATTAATATTACTAGAAAAAAATAACTTTCTTGTGTACAAATTGTTAACAAGAAATCAAAGCACCCCAAATGAGTTATGGATTTGATTTTCTAAGGTAGCGTAATTTGGTGGGATTTACATAACATGGGACCATCTCTCAAGCTATGGGACTTTTGGACTTGAGATGGCCCTTCGAGAAAGCTAACTTCTTCTTCCCGATCCTAATGCTAAACTACTCCTAATGTAGAAATGATGTCTAACTACACCTATCCTATCAATTCAAAGGAGATAGTGAGAGAGAAAGTGCATAAATTGGGAAATCCTACACTAACGAGGTGATAGCACGAAGAAAAGGGAAGTGTTGATCATCTATCAAAATGGCCAAGAAATGAAGGGAGGTGAGGTGAGAAAGGGATAGGATGGACAACAAAGATCACGGAAAAAATGTCGATTCACAAAGAACTCCATTTTCAATCCCCACGAACACAACTCCCAGATCTGCAAATGAAACATTCAAAACATGCACATAATACTCCAGAATGATGAGAGGCAATAAGATGCAATGAAAACAAGTGAAGGATGGAAAAGCACATCACAAAAACGAGTTTTATTGCTTCATAAATTTGTACAAAACATAATACACAAGCAAGAGGTAAAAACACCATTATAGAGTCAGTGAAAGGAGGTTCATAATCCATTTTTGACCACAGGGAAGAAAAGAAGAGGGGGCAGAGAAGAAGAATGAACAAAAACTAATTAACCTCTCGAAATTATGCCTCTGTTACAATATATAAAATAATTAGAGAGAGAAGAAGGAAATAATCGAATCCTGCTCCAACCACTCGAGATACGCATTGAATCCCATTTCAAAATCTCAACCACTGAAAATCAAATTATTTCGATAAAATCTACCCTCAAATGCATCTTTACTACATGGTTGCTTGATTTGTTGCATTTAAAGAAGAGAAAATGGCGGAAATGAGACCAAATTCGAAATTTGTTGTTGAGAAATATGGATCCCGCATTGAAGGCCCAAAGATGTTTCCTCCATTTTTCTTCACCTAAGCTCCTCAAAATTAAAGTTTTGGACATCCATGACATGGGTGAGGCCGAGATATTTCAAATGGCATTAATTTTGCAATATTTTGAGCCCTGAGTTGAAAGATATGCCCCTTCAATGTTTGTATCGGATCTGTATGAATGGATGGGGAAAATAGTTTGAAAATGGGTTCCCCTTTTGGTTTGGGACACGTGGCAGCCAAATTGGAACAAAAATCAGGCTTGTAGGTCAGCAATTTATCTCTTTTCCCTTTTACGCAAAATACAAAACTCAAACACTCCTACAGGCCCCGAATCTCCACCGGATGGATGGTATCCTTTTGTCACCGGGAAGGTGCACTCCAATCTTTTCCTTTGTGTTAGTTTTTCAAAAGGAAAATTTTCACCTTTTCCTCCGCCTCCCACTTTGGCTTTGACTTGGGTTCAAACTTTGACTTTTTCCTTTACCTCATTTTGGAATGTGAGCTCATAGGTCTAAAATGTTTTCCCTTCAAATTTTTTCTATGTGTGGGGTTTTCTTGACCAAATTTGCTAGGGGGTGAATTTGGGATAACAATTTGGTGACTCACAGGGACATGTGCCTGCTAGATGAAGAGAAGAGACTAGTGACCTTGAATAATCTATTTGGCATGGAGTCTAGCCTTATAAAATGATTCATATCTCGAACTCAAATTCGACCTCCGAGCCTCTTGGAAACCCGTTGAAACTTGAAGTTGATCTTCACCAAGAACCATTAAAATGCATTGTGAAAGAGAAAAACAAAATCACTAAAAACTATGTACAAACTTAAAATCATACATACCTCGAGTGGGATATGAAGAGTGTGCAAAAACACTTCTTCTCCCGAAAACAAACCTACCTACACTACTCTAACCAAGAGCAAAGGGAGCTCAAACAAAGCCTACAACTGGTAGGGAGAAATATCTTCCCTTCCCAAAAAATGGCATCCATGCAACTGATTTGGCACTCGAATATAGCTGATCAGTATAAGTGAAAAATAGACAATAAGTCGGTCCGCCACCCAAATTATCAAGGTATCAGCATTAAATAGAAATACCTCATCAAGCTAACTTGCATAAGACTTTTTAGGTGTTGATGGTGACCCTTAGTACTTTGATGCTCATCCTCATGCCCTGAAGTAGGCATGACTTGTTTTGGTTTCTCCTTTTTCTCCAATGAAGCCAAGTACCTGATTGGGCATGGTCTGATCCTTTGAATGTGCCCTTTTCTCGAGTTTCAACTCCAAGAATGGAGTTTTCTTGTTGACCTTCTTGGATGAATGGCATGGGAGAAATGGTGACATCCTCCTACCTTTTTCCTTCCTCCTCTTTTGAAGAACATGGAATATTAAGATCTTCTAACCTTGAGTCCAGAGGGCCATTATGGAGTGCAAGCTTTTGTACTTGAATATTCTGCTTCATGGTAGTAGGTTCATGTGCGTGGAATATGGATGGAGGCGTGGATGATGTAATCTCCATGGGATCCTCTTCATCAAAGCAATCTCTCAAGTCTGATAGATAGTCTGTCTCCTTATACTTTCTTTCAAGCCTGCTCTACCTCCTTTACATTGTCCTCTTGATCTCGTAACTTGCTCACCATGGTTTCCTTCACTCTCAAACATGAAGTTTGAAAGTTTAGACTCTTCTTCAACATCAGAGCTTGAAGGGGATGAAGTGGGAGGAAGAACTGAAGGTTCTTCTATGGCCTACTCCACACTTAGGGCCTCTAAAACTATATGGTCCTCCTCCATCATGGGTTCATCAATCAAATCAGGCCCTTGAAATGAAAGAAAAAAATATTCAATGATGCCTTCTTCATTGAGTGGCCTCAACATTGATTTGATCTCTCCCAACTGCTCCTCTTCAATGGGGCTTGGGATTGATTGTTCCTCCTCTTGTTCTTGCTCTTCTTCTGCTACAAACTCAGCCTCAACCACCACTAGTTCTTCAATCTTGACCTCCTCTATTGGCTTGACCATCAAGGGGATCTTTGTAAACCCAAATTTGGCAGCCCAACTCTTGATTGTCGGTAATTTCTTTTCGATTGGACTCCTCTTCTCGCTTTCATTGACTATATTGTTAAGTATCTTCTCAACACGGACTTGGGAAAGCAAGAGGAGTGGCGGAGTTGGGCTTCACCACTTTGCAAATGTTTATAGTGGGGACGGAGGTCGAACTAATTATTTTTGGAGGGATGACTTTTTGGTAGGGAAAATTACGGAAGAACTGGGATGAGGTAGAAGACTTGGGTATGGAGAAATGGATTTCACATTTGGGGAAACATTCAATGGGAATCTTGGAAATTGAAGCCCAAATTGAGATTTTGCTACTTGAGGAGAAGAGATAAAATTACTAGATAATGGTGTAGGATTTACCCATTGACAAGGCTTCCTAGCACCAAGTTCATAGGCCTCTATCTCTTCTACCCATTGTGCAAGTTGGGGCAGCATTCCAATCATGAATTCAAGCTTTTCCTAAGGGATTTAGTGTCTTTGAAAAGGGCCTTCCCATGGACAAGGTGCCTTCTGAACCAATCTTGAATGCCTTCATTTGAGTTGTTGCCCTTGAATGCACCATGCTAGCCTCTATTTTTGGATTTTTCTAGTAGAACAACATCTTCGCATAATTATATCCATCATATGCGTCCCTTGTTCTTGATAAGCTCCATGTCTAAACTAAATTTGACTCTGCTCATATGGGTAAGCATAATGGTCCTGGATCTTATTATAATGCATATCCGGAGGAGTTGAGATATACATTGGAGGTGGATTGTATTATTGTAAGTGTGAGTTCCATGAAGGTAATGAAGTCATGATGGCACAACCTCATGGAATGGGACAAAATGAAAGAGATGGAAGAAGAAAATGGATGAAATGAGTGGAAAAGGATGGAAAAGGTCTACAACTCAAAGAATGGGTTATTGACAAGATGGAGATGCCATATGTGCTTGAAAGTTCCTCCAAAGGATGAATTCTTCACCAAGAGCACATCGAATGTGATGAAGTAAAGTGGTAAGGTGCTTTAGAATAGTCCCATTGGGCATGCCAAAACTGTTAACTTGAAATTATAGCACCCCCAAATGAGTTATGGATCTGATTTTCTAAGGTAGGGTCATTTGGTGTGACTTTCATATCATGGGACCATCTCTCAAGCTGTGGGACTTGCGAACTTGAGATGGACCTCCGGGAAAGATGAATTCTTCTTCCTAATCCTAATGCTAAACTACTCCTAATGCAGAAATGACATCTAACTACACCTATCCAAACAATTCCAAGGAGAATAGGAGATAGAAAGTGCATAAAGAGTGAAATCCTACACTAACAAGGTGATAGAAACAAGAAAAGGGAAGTGTTGATCATCTATCAAAATGGCCATGAAATGAAGGGAGGTGAGGTGAGAAATGGAGAGGATGGACAACAACATCACAAACCAAATGTCATATTCACACAGAACTCCATTTTCAATCCCTAGGAACACAGCTCCTAGATCTGCAAATGAAATGTCCAAAACATGCACATAATACTCTAGAATAATGAGAGGCAAGAAGATGCAATGAAAAACAAGCGAAGGATGCACAAACGCATCACAAAAAAAAAGTTTTATTGGTTTAAAAATTTGCCTGACAGAGAATCATAAACGAGAAAGAGGAAAAAAAATCCATTATAGATGCATGAAAGGAGGTTCAGACTCCATTTTCAGCCATAGGGAAGAAAATAAGAGAGGGGAAAGGAATAAGAATGAACAACAACTAATTAACCTCTCAAAACGATGCCTCTGTCACAATATATAAAAGAATGGGAGAGAGAAGAAGGAAAGAATCCAATCCTTCTCCAACCACTCTAAGATAGGCATTGAATCCCATTTCGAAAGCTTAACCACTTAAAATCAAATTCTTTCAATAAAATCTAGCCCCAAATCTGTCTCTACTACATGGTTCCTTGATTCAACACCTTGAAAGAAGAGGACACAACAGAAACATATCAAATCTGATCTGGTTGTTGAGACGGATGGATCCTCGCATTGAAGGCCCAAAGATGTTTCCTCCATTTTTATTCACCTAACCTCCTTAAAATTAATTTTTGGACATTCATGACATGTGTGAGGCTGATATCTTTCCAATGGAATTAGTTTTGCAATATTTTGAGCCCCGAGTTGAAAGATATGTCCCTTTGAAGTTTTCATATGATGCATCGTACAAATGGACAGGGAAAATAGTTTGAAAATGTGTCCCCCTTTTTGTTTGGGACACAAGGCAGCTGAATTAGAACAAAAATCAAGCTCGTAGGTCAGTAGTTTATCTCTTTACCCTTTTGTGTAAAACGGAAAACTCAAAAACTCCTGCAGCCCCAAAGCTCCTCCTGGACGCGTGGCACCCTTTTGTCGGCTAGGGAGGTGCACTCCAATCTTTTCCTTTGTGTGAGTTTTTCAAAAGGAAAATTTTCACCTTTTCCTCCACCTCACCACTTTGGCTTTGACTTGGGTTCAAAATTTGGATTTTTCCTTTTCCTCATTTTGGAATGCGAGCTCATAGGTCTGAAACATTTACCCTTCATATTTTCTATTTGCGGGGTTGTCTTGACCAAATTTTCTGGGGGGGGTGAATTTGGGATAACACAAATATAGCCTCTCACTGGCAACTTTGAATATTGCACCAACATAAAATATAATACCATTGATTCCACCAAGTTGTTGTAATACCATCAACCCAACTCCAACCTAATATGGAGGAGCTACAACTAGTCAAATTGTAAAGGATGAATGGTTTAATGAAAGGAATTATTGATGAATGGATAAAGGTTGGAGATCAACAAATAAATTTTAATCAAGCATTATTACTCACAACGATAGCAGGAGCATGGCTTCTTTGAAATAAATAATATATTCTGGCCTTGGGAAGACTTTCCAACTCCCCAACGTAAACTTGTGCAACATATTCAACATATTAACAAGCATTTCTAGCATCAATCAAATCTTTTTTTAAATCATTATTATGAAACTAATTACCTCACAAATTATACTTTGAAACTAATTACCTCAGGCTTTATAGTACCAGGTTGTGTGCGACCTCCAAAAAAGACCACTTGAAAAAAGAAATACGAATAAACATTTATGTTTGGATACAAATACCAATATCAGAAACTTACTAATTAATTACCACATAAATCATATAAAATAATGTAATTTGAATGTATCACTAAAATACAGTGACATTTACAACTTTAGCTGAAACAAAATTGGTAACAAGAAGGCAAAACTAGTTTCATAATTTCAGCATCTAAATAATAACTAGTAGACTTCCATAAGGCTTCTCAAGTTGGAAATCTACCACTCTGAAGAAAAAATGTTAAAGAAACTCCCATTCAAAAAGTGTAAACATAACCAAGTTCTATATAATATATTTAACAAATAACAATACTTTTCCAATGATGTTGGTGTCCTTTGACAGAGAGCATGCTACATGAAAAGCTAAGTTAAGAAAACACAAAAATAATGGCAGGAAAAGAATATTGCATAACCATTGGCTTTGAGTTTCCAATTATATTATTTGTTTAACATTGAATTCATACCTTGGTCTAGTTAGCGGGTGTCAAGATGCATTCTACACACAAACACACACCCTCTTCTCTAATTCACTTAGACATATTGACATAGAGACACATGATTCAATTAGACATATTTCTATGGATTATATATATATATATATATATATATATATATATATATATTACTTGTTATAAAGATGAAAATTATTTGTATGGGCATCTGGAGCACCGAAAGCATGCAGCCCACCATTGTTATGATAATAAAGAAACCTTTAAAAACTCCTATAACTATGCCACAACTCAAGAATTACATTACCTATCTAGCAACACCAAGAGATCAAAGTCCATGTTCAACAAATTTATCAATTACTGAATGTACCTTATTTCTCATAGCTTGTGTGCATTTACAGAGGTCAATAATCTATAAGATAATAATCTTGTGTGCATTTTCAAATCCTAATAAATAGAAAAAACTCAAGCATAAGAATCATTCACCAATATAACGAAGGACCTCACATATATGTGTATTATGATAGACATAGATATTAAAAGAAGCCTAAAAATTTAATAATACAAATCGACTAGAAAAAGCATGGGTGAGTTTGCATCATACATCCGTGAAATTAAAATATGGGATGGATTTGCATCAAACATATGTGAAATTAAAATCTCTTATCCACATTTACTGTACATGGCTATCAAAGGAATAGGAATGAACTCGAGATAGGAAGAAAATATTAGGAAACAGATATACTAGCAAGCCTTGAAGTACAATCTACAAGAAGTACATTATGTACTCATGTGCATGTAGGTCTTCAATATAGACAAGTTACTAAGTATTTCAAAGACACATACAATGTATCCTTGGAGGAGTTACTGATTTGATTGGTAAGGTATAATTCAAATTTTTACAAGTTCACTAGTATACTTAAAATTCAAATCATAAAAACAACCAATAAGTTCACTGGTAATGAAATAGCCAATAAGTCCTAAAAAAATACTCAATTTAATTATATTTAGCTGGATAGGAAGAATGTATATTCTTTTTCTTCTCTTTTGATGAGGAACTATAGTAGATGATGATTGTCTCTTGGATTTTGGGTTCGTTTCCGATGAGTTGTAAGAAGGTCAATCGATTCATTTTTTCCAACAAAAAAATCATCACATCCTTATATGATATCTTCTTGTTCACCGATAGTTACACCCTTTAAGGAGCTTAATAGTTGTAAATCCTATTAAACAACATACTTTAGTTAATTAAATTACCACAACATTAATACTTAAATGTTTTATTATGTCATAAAATACTATAATTAAATTACCTTAGATTCATGCTCAATGACCAATTTCTCCCCTCCATATATCATATGTTGTCGAGGCCTTGGGAACCACACATAAAAGCATATTTCCAATCTTCATCTGAAGCTTCCTTTCAAATTGGTGAACCTAAGTGTACAAAGACATTTTAATTTATCAAGTATCATTTTTAATCCAATACATTCAAGTCACAAAAAAATATTAAAAAAATAAATGATATTATTCACTTACCAAGCTCCCACAGATACTATTATACCCACGTAACCCCAATTTATGGAACCCAATACTTGACAACCTAACTTGGGAATCATTTGTTGTATCTCGAACACATCTTTTACATCCTTCTCGTGTAAATAACATGTAGTTTGGATTTTTGAAGGAATTTCCCTTGAATTTGGCATCCTTGATAACCTCATCCCATGTTTTTTGGTTAGTGATCCAAGTCGCTTAGGGGTATCTCGGTCATTTGTTACCTTTGATATATATTTGTCTCTTTTATAATGAATGAATTTCCGTGCATAATCCATTATGAAATCCTTGTTAAAACCTAGATTTCTAATCTCTTTTATGAAATCTTCAAAGAGTTCATCTTTCTTAGAATTGGCTTGCTTTCTCCAATCTAATTATATGGTATTTCCAAATAGGCATTCTGCATGCGATTAAATAGAAATTGGAAAATTTCAACCCCATTTCATCTTTTAAGACATTTCCATCCAAGGTTAACAAGATTGTAACCTCTTTCTTTCCTTTTGTGTTCACTGTGGAGATGTTTGTAGTTGTAGGGGTCACGAGTAGCTTCGCCATAGGTACAAAGCAGGGGGCATGCCATTTTCTTCCCGCATGTATAGAGTATTAATGTTTGTTAGGACTATTGTAAACCATGCAATATGGAAAATTGTTGTTATGACTGTTTTATAGCACATGAATGATAATTAGGACTGTTGTTAGGATTTTTATAAATAATTAATTATCATAAGCATACTTGTTCGGGCCATGCAAAGAAGACATGTACTTTCTAGCAATGTAGACTCCAATGCAAGAATTTGATTAATTACTTCTTGTCTAACTCCATAAATTTAGGAGTATCTGGTAGGAGCGTTAAAATTTTGGCTTGTGATTCTATGATACTTGTCAAGGAAGAATGTTGTGGTGTTGGAGGGTGAATTCGGAGAGAACCCACACATGAAGGGTTACTCCTTAACTTTCTTGCTATACTATGTGTTGGAATGCTTGATGGAATTGGAATACTAAAAGTTTCAATGTTGGATGTAGAAATCATGGTATGGGATTTACTTCTTGGTGACACTCTCATGTTAGGATTTTCTAGTGCATATGTAGAGGGCATGCCACGATCCTTCAAAATATCATAAAACAAAATTATTAATAGTAAAAAAAAAATTCAAAGTTGCATGTAACATTGAATAACTTCACTAATAAATGAATAATAATATATGCAATACTAAATTTCCATTTCATTTCATGTTTCAAAAATATATATATATTCAAAAGGACCAAAAGGTGTGCATCATTGTATATTTGCAATAAGGAAACATGTAATGAAACAAGGAAAAATGTGCAATGTATGCATTGACATAGAGAAAAAAAACATTACTAATCCACTCATAAAATATATCAAATTTTATTATGTCCTTACAATGATTTTAAGGTTTAAATTATTATTAAATAAAATCATCTTCATCGACATTACAATTTCCTCATCCGGAGGCATGAATACACCATAGTTAATGGGCCCCGCATCCACAAATAAATTAATACCATTGTTCTCATGATCTTCATCCCCTTTAGCCATAAGTAAATGATGATCAATAAGCTCAAATCATCTTCATGTATTTGATCACCAAAATGTTGTTATTGTCCTTTTGGAACTTCATCTTGTTCATATTCATCATCAATAGTCATGTTATCATCATCCTCCACTTGGTCATCTATGTCTTCAACCTCTTCAATTACATCAAGGCCTTCTACATATTCGTAAAAGTTCACTCTTCGTCCTCTTAGATCATAATCTATCACAAAGGACCAGCCAAGGTGTTCTAAATTTGGAACAAGAAATATTTGACTACATTGGTTGTGAAACACATAAGGTTTAGAAGTAGATTCAAACCTTGATGTATTTATCATATTAAATCTATTCTCATGAAAAAAATAGTTTTTCAAGGCCCACTTCAATGAGCCTATACCATTCAACACAAAAACAACCTTTTTAAAAGATGTGAAATCAAGCACTATTATATCCTCCAATACTCCATAATACCGAAGTGTACTTATGATTTTATTTGTGTCATATGCATGTCAACAACATTCCACTTCAAATGGTGCTGAAATTCCACTATCATAAGTTTTCGCTTCTCATAGATCTTCCCGATTCGAAAATGATGACTGCTAATCCACATTGCTTTGTAATATGTTACCTAAATGCATATGTACATATTATCCAATTAGGTTCAAGGACACAAAAGGTTAAATAAATAGTTTCAATGATAAAAAAAAATCTTTCGATTAAACAATGTTGATCATAATACTTTATTTATATATTGCCTCCCCATTTATAGATCCTTTAACAGAATCTACTTTTTTTTGTCATTGCTTTCATTCCCTTGGTTGCCTTTTGTTCAAAATTTGTCTTTAGACAACTCCATGAGCATCTATCTAGCCATTTTCTTTTATGGCATGCAAAGAATTCCTCTATTAGAGTTTTGACCATGTATATTATATATATCAGCCCATGCCTTCTCATCTTCTATTTTATTTTTTTCAACATACTTATCCATCCATTCTAACATAAATTTAGAGATTTATGCAACATACAATGAAATGAATTCCACTCCTTAGCATCTACAAAAGAAAGTATAACTAATCATTGATATAACCATTCTTTAAAAATTACTACTAACATTTAAGATTACTTTTTATCCTCTTTGAAGTTCCTTGACCCTCTAGTTTTCTATCTCCAATGGATTGAGGTTGTTGATCACCCCATAATCTTGGAGCCTCCAGATGCAATTGATGCAAGTACTCGAGATAAATGAACCATGGTTTGAAAAACCATGTACCCTTCAACCATGGAACGTTCGAGTCGAGCTCTTTGCCTCACAAAATATTTTAGGACCTTCATATATCTCTCTACAAGCCACATTGTTCTAATATGGATGGGCCCACATTGTTCAATCTCTTCTACCATGTTTATAAGGTAGTGCTCTTGAGAATTGAATAAACTTGGAGGGAAAAACATTTGAATGTCACACATCAAAAGAGCAATATTCCTCTTCCAATAGTTCAGCTCATTTGGATGTATCTCTTTAAATGAGACCCACCTATAAATTTTAGTAACAAGCTTTAACATATCACCAGTTATAATATTTGCAAAATATATGTTAAAAAAATTATAAAGACATTGAAAATGATATTTATAGAAGGAAAAAAATTAATTATTGAATAACAAATGATGGTTTATAATACCTCAAATATTTAGACAATTTGTAAATTTTTTGTTTGATGTCATGGTTGAAGTGCTTTGTATTGCTGTAGGAAGAACATACTACACCAACATTGAAAAATAGAGTTTAAACTATATATTATATTATACGTTACTAATATATTGAAAATTTCAATTATACTACCAAGAAATATAAGATATCATGAATTACCTTTATCCAACTATGCCAATCATGTGTTTTCATTCAAGAAAAATATGAACCATCTCTTGTGAATACGATTTTTAATGTCACACCAAAACTAGTTGGAAATCTTATGACACACATAGTATCAAACATATATTATTTCTCCTCGATGTAAGAACTCATGGCACAGGATCATATGTGTTATTTTCATGTAACAACATGCTTGACATCATATTGACGTTTTTAAGGTCATTCCTTAGTTTTATTTGGTCTTCATTGTTGGTTCCCTTAAGATTTTTCCATAAGCACTCTGGCACATTTTTTCCAATATGTATTGTATCAAATAGATGAGTTGTTGGGAGATGCTCATAATAGTCTAACTTATAAAACTTAGATAGTCTTTTCATTCCCAATGGACAAGATCTCTCTTCATTTTTTTCATAGGTTGATTTCCACCTCAAAGTGTTCATCCTTTTTGGCCGCCTCCTTTCCTCTTCCTTTCCATTGCATTTTTTTTTCATGCATACGAGAACGATGGTTTTGAGGTAATAAGTTCTTGTATTCATCGTACACGCTTTTTTAATATCCTTTGATTGCTTAGATACAATGTTTATCCCACATGATGGACAATCATGTTTCCCTTTAGTATTTAGGCCTGAAAAATTATTATGGAAACCATATTTAATTAATGAGCAGCAACATAAATAGAATGATTAAAAATGAATATGATAAATAGATTACCAAAACACATAGAGAGACCTAGAGCATCGTGAATTTTCCACATAAGTACTACACGAAAAGGAAGATCCTATCATTGCTAGGTCTCGATACATCGACATGTTTACACCCTTCCATAATTCACATAGCTCATCAATGAGATGCTCCATGTATGTGTCCATATCTTTCACCTGGTGTTTTCCTATGAATAAAATGTGAATTGATATTTAAATATATTCATGTAAATGTACATCATCTTCAAGAGAACATAACACTAAGAAGTTCATGTACCTGGTATTATTAGAGTTAGCATTACATGCTCTTTTTTCATTTCCATCCAAGGGGGAAGATTATTGTTAATAAGGAAAACTAGCCAAACAGAGTATGTTGTTCTAAGATCTCTGAAAGGATTGACACCATCCATTGCCAATGAAATTCTTGCATTCCTTGACTCATTTCTTAAATCAGGCCATTTTTCTTCAAGCTCCATCAAATCTTTGCTATCAACCACCATACGCATGACACCATCTTGGCTCCTTCTTAGTACATGATAGTCCATAAATTTTTCCAAATCCTTAAATTTGAACATCCTCTCAAACCTCGGTGTTATTTGAATGTGGCATATAACCTTATAAGGAACTTTCTTTGACACTTGATCTTCATGATATCTATTTGTGAAACATATTGGGCATTGCTTTGTAAATTTTTATTTTCGCCATAGTATAAGATATGGTAATTTGGATATGCATCATATGTTTTTACACCATCCCAATGTCTTTCTTTGCTGAAGATACTTCCTTTTGTGAACAAGGCATATTATTTTCCTTTGGAACTATCTTATCTGCCAAAAGTCTACATAAAACAACAAAAGATCTTTATATTATTCACTATACACAATATTCAAAACTTGAATGATATGGAGAGATATAGTTAAGAGGATTTTAAAATATACCTAAAGATATCATTGAAGCATGTATTCAACATTCGATGCATAACTTTCAAATTCAAAAATAACATAAGTATTGCGAATACAGAGAAATTTGCATTTGGGTAAAGAGGCATCCTAACAAGTTGTGTTAGGGGTGAATCATCAACTTCTTCAAAGATATGTGTAGAAGTCCTCAGTAAAAAAATTTCACCCCATTCTCATTTAATTGAGAAGTTGTATCAACCATATATGTGTCTTCTTCTTCATTGTGAGAGTCACTATCATCAGTGTCATATGCCCTTTCATCAACATTATTATGAACTTGGATTGGCTATACATTACAATATCATTTGAAATAGTTAATAATAATGTAATATAAAAATTTCATATTTGTTAATAACAAGCATTTTTAAATTTCATTATAGTATACCTCTTCTATATAAAGTCCGTACTTAAACCTATGGATACCAATGAGTCGATGCTTCTTTAATTTTCTATTTTTACACTTTTCACAAGTACAATATAGCATTTCATTAAAATATTCATTTTTCCCTGAGTAGGTCTTGGTACATGTTCATTTTAAAATTCAGATGAAGATATACTATTTTCTTGCAAAAGCCATATACTTTAAATAATGGTCATCCACCTCTCAACTTGAGACTTATATTTTTATAGTTTGGAAATGTGTAATTCCTAGTATGATGTTTTTTTAATAATGGCAAATAGTTTTTTGAAAGGGACTATACCCTTGAATACAAAATAAGGCCTTTAAGCCGGAATAAGAGTGAGAAACATAGCAGGACTAACCAAGTCCAGGTAATACAATGAAATTCCACGTAGCCCAGAAACAGCTACACAAGCGAGACTTAACAGCAAAACAACAGCAAAAAAACAGTAACCCGACAGCAAGAAACAATAAGAATAACAAAAGAGAGCAGAGAAGTAGGCGGGACTACTTCTTGGTTGCTGATCAACACTTGATCTTGACTTTTTCCAAGCATGAAACATACCCAAAGCGGTCATGTGGGCAAAGCATCCGTCTTATCGAGCTCCTCGATGGTTCTTTTCTCTCGAGGTATGATGTTTCCATAAACTAAAAAATCATTAGTTTGAACTATGAGGTCATTTGTGCCATTATATATTCCATCTACTCATGAAAATTATGGTCTTTGGCCCTTACTTATCCATTTTTTGTAAGCTAAAAGAGGGTCCCTTATGAGTGTTATTTAAGATCTGAGTATTATTAAAAACTCATGACTATGATAATACTAATCTTCATTGAGATTCAATTCATTAAAGAAATAATACATGTGGTAGAAAATGGAAGTATCTATCTTTCCATTTTTTCCAAGTATAGTGGCTAATTGGGTAATAGTGTCCTACAAAAAAGTAACACTCGTGATAATAATACAGAAAAATATTTAAAATAAATGAATAAAAGTATCTACACGTTCTAACTATTTACCAATATATCTAGGACTAGAATGTCATCTTATCTTACCTTCTTGAACTAAAGCCACTCCACACCAACTCTAGAGTAAGAGAAGATAATGAAACCTGGTAAAAAGGAAAAGACGAATAAATTAGACAAAGAAAAGCTATCTAATCTAATAAAAATGAAAACAAAACAAAATGAGAAGGTCCACATATTCAAAACCATGTTGCAATAAGACCTACGATAAGTTACAAGGTTAACTTGGAAGAAAACTTGAATCTTGAAACTTATCATAGGTCTTTGTTTTCATTAGAGATAAAGTAGATTGCTTTTCATTGTCCAGTATCCATTATCAATCCAATTTAGACTCTACAAGCTCCGTCATTATAATATCTAATGAAAAAATATGTGCCTTGAGAAGAGGGTTCTTGACCCAAATGTACAAGACATGAAATATTTTAATTCCTTTCTCAAACGAAAGGAGGGAAAAGAATCCTCTTATAAAGGCATGTATCTTGTGATTATATATTATAATGACAAGAGATTATTCTACTTTATTATTGTGTTACTCCATTTAATCTTTTCAAATATAGCCTTTATTTCTGATCTTAGAATTTTCCAAACCCAAGAATAAGTTACAATGTGCTCATTGTAATGTATTATAACATTAAAACTATACTAACAAGGAGGAACATTAATCAAGCCTAAAGATAGTTTGGGTTAGAATAGTAATCCAAATAAAGTAGGAAAAATCTTGTAGAAACCAAGAAATATCAGGCTAGAAAGCATCCTGACCACACAAATACTATGGTGGGAGTTCATCCACTCCTGTCCAAGAGGCGTACTTGTGATTATAGTATTGTTTTTTGTTTTCAAAACTACACTTATACGTATTTGCACTTTTGTCCCTCATTGTTTTGCAGTATCTCAATGACATTCTCAAACAATTTGGGATACATGGTAACTATTTGCACTATCATTTGAATGATCAAACAAATAAGAAGCATGCTCTAATTAGTTTAAAGGAGTGATTCTATGTATTGGCAGGTTGAGTAATAGTTTTTAGGGTTTGAGTATTGTAATGGACAAGGAATCCTGTGTATGCATGTAACTGAGAGATTATATTGGTAAGACATTCTATATTGTATGTTTGCATCGATGCTAGTGTAGTTTCATGCATTTGTGCAAGCATTCAAGCATATATATATAGTGTACTAAGTTGTGACAGTCACTATGGGGTTACTTGAGAATGAGAAGCAACCAATGAGTTAAGTGCCTATTTGGAAGGCTAACAGAATTAGGGTATAAACAAAGATCAAGACTCAAAGGTAAACCTAAAAACACTATAAAAATATCGTAATGAAGGTTTTAAGAGATCAAATATTGTAGTTTTTGGTCTATGTTTAATGAAGTTCATCAAGTGAATCATGAAGAAGAGGTGTAAAGGTTGTTGTTAGAAGATGATGTAGCTCTTGCAGAAGTGAAACAAGGTCTCTCTATTTGTGGATGCCAATGATCAATGTGCTTTTATAGATGTGTGCTCAAAAAGGGTCATGATCATTCTCTGTCAGACCATTCTTGCATGGGTGACCATTTATGTACTGAAAGTTGCAGCTATTGTACCTGAGAAGGAACAGATTCAGAAGGATCCGAGAACTTAAGCTTGTACAGGGATTTGACAAGGCACGAAGGCTCTCACATTGCGAGGAAAAAAATAATGCGTGCAGAGAGATTTTTCCTTTGTTTGAAATGTTCTCACATTGTAATAAGTTGTGCTCTCTGAGGCTTGAACACTCTAGCCAACATATGTGCAATTCCCCCCAATATATCTGCAAGATGACATGTTCACATTAGGGTATAAGTGCCTATTTGAAAGGCTAATAAAATTAGGGTATAATAAAAGATCAAGACTCAAAGGTAATCAAGAAAACAATATAACAATTTTGCAATGAATGTTTGAAGAGATAAAAGATTGTAGTTGTTGGTCTATGTTTAATGAAGGTTATCTTGGTGATTGAAACATCACATAGTTGACTAAAATAAGAGGTAAAACAAACTAGAAAGAGGTATATGATGTAAGATAAGAAGTGAAACTTTGAAATTATAGACTTGTGATGATCCTCTTGGATAATTTAGATGTTTCCAAACCCAAACCTACCTATATTTTCCTTAATTCATGTCATTTTAGTTCTCAGTCAAGTCATTGTTAAAGAAGACCTATTTAGTAAGCTAGAAAGGAGGCTTTGGAAGAAACTTTGCAAAGTGACTCTTTCTCAAACTATACTAACCTAAACTAAATCCAAATGGGTTCTCTGATTGAAGCTTAGAATGTCAAGTGAATCATAAAAATGAGAATTAAGTGCAAAAATCCCCTAAGGCGGGTCTGTAGAAAGTGGAACAGTTGCATAGTAGAAGGATATATTATGAAAAGGGATTAAAGACTTGGAAATTGAAATTTACCAGACATCAAAAGGGACCTAAAAGAACATATAATTGTGTCCTTGTGCACAAAAAAAAATGTAGTTTATGGTTTTGAGAAGATTTAACAGGCTTGCGACATCATACTCCACATATGAAACAAACAACCATATGCCCGATTGAAATGTTGAATCGAGAAATAAAGACAACCATTAGTTTATCAATGTCTGATTGACATGCTAAATGGAAATTCACCATATTCAATTCATTGTCTCACTTCAATTGGTGATGGGATCCAAGGATGTGGGTGTTTCGTTTTGTCAAAAAACATGTATCGAGGATCTCTCTTCCTATTTTGAAAGAATTATTATAAGTCCCCATCTAAGGTAGGAGACAGAAGAAAAGAAATCAAAAAGTTCAAGTCCTTTGCTGACAATCTCAAGCAAAATTCATGCAGAATTTCAAGAGTATCTGGAGAAACCAAAGATACAGAACATAAAGAATTTACTATGAGAAACTAATCACATTGATAGAAGAAGAAGGAAAAACATCCATAGAAAAGGACCTTTTGAAGAGGAAGATAATATCCATGAAGAGATCTACTAGAATCCTAAAACCATAATAGATATAAAAAGTGTTTTTAAGGTCACTGTGGCAGTGTGATTCAAGTCCAAATTTTCATGGAAGATATGATTAATATAAACAGTAATTGCTTGTTGAGAGCCGTTTTTGATTATATAATGCATAAATCAGAGTGGAAAAATGATAGAAGTGATATGTTGATCAAAGAGACCGTAACCAAATTGAACCCTTTGACCTTAGCCATGGAGGATAACAAAAGTAAATTGGCTGGTGCATAGTCTAGCTAGTTTCACTATCCTTTTTACATTTTTTTGTATATATATATAAAGATATGTGTGTGTGTGTGTGTTTTGTGTGTGTTTGTATGTGTGGGAGGGTGTGTGTGTATGTGTGTATTTGTATGTATGTTTGTGTGTGTGTATTTCTATGTGTGTCTCTGTGTATGTATGTATATATATATCTCTGTGTGTGTCTATACATATGTATGTATGTCTGTATGCCTGTGTGTGTATATGTATGTGTGTATGTATGTGTGTGTAGGATCTATTAAACTGTGCCCTTAAGCGGACAAAGATATTTGGATGATGTTTTCAAGTCTTTGTGGAAATGAAAAGGTCTTGAGAAACTATGGTTCTGACCAACAACTAATAATATGGCTATCAAAAAAATTAAACTATGAGGAATTAAAATTTTGAAAAAGAGAGTGACTACAGGCCATCTGACACTTGCTAATTTTGACAATGCCTTAAAGTTTTAGACATTTACTGCTTAAATATGTGGCTGATTATATCCATAGGACTTCATTCCAACAAAAGAGAGTTATCATTGCTACTGAAACTTAAACTTTTGATACTTGCTACCATGAAACATTGCTAGGCTTTCCCATACAAGGACACAATACAAATAAATTATTCATTTAAAAGTGACTAACAAAAACTGCAACTATACAAGCAATCCAATTAAATTTAATAGTTCCTTCAAACCCTTAAATCTTCCATTTCTTAAAACCTGGCTTTTTACTATTCCATAAACTGAAGTCCACTAGTTCCGTAATATCTTTAAATATATTTTCCCTGAATGTTATGCAGAAACATATCTCAAAATCCTTTCAAAAGGAACTCAAATCTAACCATAAATCCAACATTTTAAAAATCTTCATTCAATCGTAAAAGAACTTTTTTTTTTAAAACCAACATATTTTCAATTATCCAATACTTAAGCTCACTTGTTAAGGAATAAACCGAGGCCCAGTTTCCTTGGCAATTACTGCTACTTTTTGGAATGGCAATCAAAACTTAAACTGTATTTTAAAAAAAATAGTAGTTTATACTTCTCTTATTTCGCATGCCTGAAAGAGGAGCTAATGAAGTGAAAAATAGTAAATACCTTAACAATAATTCAGATCTATGCTTTGAGATTAATGTGATATCCATTTTCCTTGGCAATTACTGTTTATATTTAGAACAGAAATCAAAATTTTGAGTATATTTCAAACATCTTAACTTTTACAGTTATCTTCTTTAACATTAACATGGAATGGGGTAAGGAAGTGAAAAATACCATGTAACGCTGACCAAATTTAAGGATAAATAGAATGTTTAAAAATAGAATAAACTAGAATCCTTTGAGTCTAAAATATATAGCACCTAAAGCCTCTAGTTCAAAAATAAACTGAGAAACATTTTTTTTAATGATTGATGTTGCTTTTGGAAAAGAAATCAAACTTTAGACTACATTCCAATATTTTGATCATTTTAGATTTCTATTTTTTCATGAACTTTCTTATTCAAGAATAAAGAGTAACCCATTGTCAAAACTATTACAGTTAAATTTTAGAACAACACTCAAAATACCTTGCAAATTCTTAAAAGTTATGAAACTCTTGGAAGTCTTCCTTCTATCACATAAAACTTCCATATTTCAAACCAGAATTCTTCAAAATATAGACTTAAACTCTCTGCTTCAGGATTAAATTGAGATGGGATTTTCCTTATGATTGAGGTGAATTTTTAGGATGACAATTAAGTTTTAGACTGTATTTGAAGTGTTTTGAAAATATTATAGTTCTCACCTTAATATTTCTCAAAAGAGGAGCTAATGAAGTGCAAAGTAACTTGAAATCTATCAAATTAAAGAATAATTTTAATACCTTTTAGTTCACTAGGACATAAACCCTCTGCTTCTGGATTAAATCCAATAGCATTTAAAAAAAAATTATATCACAAATTGAATTTTGGACTATCTTTCTAATATTTTGATTCTTTTACGTTCTCTTGTTTCAAAAATTGTCTAGTTTAGGAATAAACACATAATCATTTTCTCTACACGATGATGTTTACTTTTACAAGGGAAATCAAGACAATTTAATTGCATTTTAAGAATTTGATTACTTCAAAGGAAGTGATGAAATTAAAACACCTCCAAAACCTTTCATGAAGTGTTCTTAAGATCACGATGAATTCTTACACCCTATTTCAAGTGTTTTGACAAATTTAAACTTTAGCAAAATCACTATCAATGGTATTTCAATTTTTTTTAACAAAATTACGTTTTCCAAATAAATTACACTTGAATTCAATTAGTTCAACGGTTTGAAAGTTTGGAAAACAAATTCCACCGCATTACAAGCATTTTGACCATTTTAAAATTTGAAAATAGAATTATGCTGCATTTCAAACATTATGACCATTTTAAACTTGGGAAAACAAATTTCACTCTGTTAAATTTTTTTGATGTATTTAAAGTTTGAAAACAAAATTTACATTTTCTTTTTAGTATTCATTGATTCAGAGCATCTTAAGGTTTTTCTCCTTCATGATCTTGATAAATCTTTGCCTAATATCTAGCTAATTACTGTGATCTTTTTGAGCTGCAATCAAATTTTATGGTATTTTGATATTTTAAATATTGGGATATGAATTTACCACTTATAATCATTTTAGAGATTTTTTCTTGCATACTGCCAATGAGCCAAAAGGGGCCACACTGGAGATGGGTAGAAATGAAGAGTGATAGGTGACCATCTTTAAAAATAGGGAGCGACATGAAAATCCTTTGAAAATATTCCACATATGACAACATTCAAGCTAGCTACCTAGACAGCCTACAGTGGTTGTCTGTCTACCATCTTTGAAGAAGTGAAAATTGCATAAAGTGGAAAACTTCTGATCAGAAATAACAGCACAGGGATGAACCTTCAGAAGCAGAAAAATAGCAGAGACTGCAACTAAGGTCCAAAGGTCCAACTCTTCTCTTGCTACAGTTTTCCACTCCTTTGGCAGCGCTTTTTGATCTTGGGGTCCCATGGACTGTTTAGGTTCCATGTATGTTATTAAAATTTCTTTCTATAAATCATAGATACCTAACAGCTCGGGAATGAACCAATAGAGCATAATAATAGTAGAGACTCAAACTAATGTCCAATGGCCCAAATCTTCTCTTACAATAGGTTTTTACTCCTTTGGCAATGTCTTTTGTTCTTTGGGTCCTATAGACTTTTTTGGTGTCATTGATGTTATTAAAATGTCTCCCTATCTCTCCTAACAGTTAGGGTTCATCTAATGGCGATCAAAATTTACATAATATTTTAAACGTCTTAGATGTTTGAAGGATGCATTTTCATCGTATTTCATGCATTTTGACCAATCTAAAGTTGTGTTTTGCTTTTGTGTTTCTTAAAAAAATGGTACGAAGTGAATATATCTTTAAAATCATTTGTGATTCTCCTATAATAATCACTCAAGTTTTTTGATAAATTTAAAGTTTGGATACAAATATTTAGTACCTGTACACCAAAAACTCAGACCCAGAAAGGGTATTTCAAATTGATAACCAGGCGAGAGAGAATAATGGCGGATGCAGGTAGAACTAGAGCCATAATTTTGGAATACAATCACATTCCCTCCTGAGCAGGTTGTGTTGGTATCCAAATTGATTCTCCCTCAAATTCTGAGAAGCATCACTAGTTTGACAAGAAACTTACAGACATATTAAATCATGATGAGTCATTTTGTAGCCGGAGATGAGATCTAAATTTCCGTTTATCACTCAAATGTGAAGAAATGTATAGCACCCTCAAAAGGATTTGATCTATCCTCACTATTTTAGGTTGTGCCTTTCAACCAAGGTAAGAGAACCTATTTTGTAACCTCTGTTTATTAAAGAACAATGATAAATCCTTATTGTGCATAAAATTTAGAGAAAAGACCTTGGGAAAATATGATCAACACACTAGATTTGAATCTCACGAGTTGTCAGTTCTAGATCATGGAGATATTTTCACAACAAGGAAAAGGTTACTAAAGACATGTGAGACCTTGATTGTTTTTACATGTTTTAGTAACAGATATTATGTATTTGTATGCATACAGGACAAACACAGTAGAACAGGTAGGATTGGTTGTTGTTGAATGATTTCTTGGTTGGGAGGTGGGCGGGGTGAAATTGATTCACCGATCCTTGAGGAATCTTTACAAAATGGAAGTTTAAACCAACGAGAATGCCACAGATAATTGAAATGTTTCTTTAACTAGAATATGTGCTTCAATGGAGGCCCAAATTAGCACTCTTTCACACAATATTTGAGATTCTATGACAAAGGATCGAGCTATAAAATCAAACAAAGCATCAATATCTAAGCCAAATCACGCCTAAGGTACACCAAAATGATTACAAACAATCTCTCACAATGATGAAAGAAAAGAGATTTTAAATTGTTTATTCCAATCTCAAATGAAAGCTCTTCTCCGAGAAATAAAATTACGAGATGCCACTAAACTATCACAAGGATTGAGGCTGTGTGATTGAATCGATTTGATATAAGATTACAGAATGAAAGAAGAAAAATTGGTTGCATACATTCGAAATAAAACCAACACATTTTTCTCAACATAACACAAGAAAACTCAAATTTGATTAAGTCTATTAGCAGGGGAAAATTTTTAGAACAGTCTTAGAGCTTGTCAATGGCTTTACACTTGCAACCACCTTGACACAATAAAACTTAATACAAAAAGAGATAACCAAGTTTCTCGAGAGATTCTCAAAAGATAGGCTTTCTCAAAATTTCCTCTTGGGAATTTTCTTCAACCTCTAAAAATCTAGCCTCCAACCTTTTGCATGAAAAAAATTCATGCCATTTATAACATTTACAACAGACCCCCTTTCCCCCAAAAATCTAGACATTGAGTGCACCAATGCTCGCCATGATCACAATTGTGATTTTCGGGATCAGATCTGTAAAAAGTTCAATAGGTGCTCAAGGGAGCAGATCTCTTCAAATATCTCTTGCATTCAACTTGTTCCACTGATAGATCACTCTTTCTTCAATTCGCCAACCACTTCTACCCCAAATCTATCAAATTTGGTTCCTTGTATGCTTAGGAGAAGAGAAACGGAAAATATGACCAGGCTCAATAGTCAGACCATTTTAATGGTGAAAGACGTCTTCCAGATCTCCCCACCAAACTTAGATATCAACATTAACTCCCTTCTCTACTTGGTGTGTAGAAAAAACAAAGAAATCATGAAGACTCGCACTTCTAGGCATGTTTCAGAAAAATGGGGGAAAATCAAATTCGAATCTCAATTTCTTGCTGATTTTTATCTTTGAATTTGAGTCGCCCACTGGAAGATTCACATTTAAAAACAAACTCGGGGTCTCCTTTGAATTTTTACAACTTTTGGAAAAATGGAAAAAATTTCCATTTTGCTCCACACCTCCACCCTTGGGAAATGATTCGACACGTGTCGTAAGGTGGGCCCTAGTGGAAACATGGCCAAATTCTACCATTTTACTTTCTTTTTGGAAAAGGGAATTTTTCCAAGTTTTCCCCGTAGCTCTGCCCTTGAAAAAAGGGCCCGACATGTGTCACAATGTGAGTCCCAATGGAACCGCGCTTCACTTTTTCATTTTAAACACTTTTCTCCTCAAAGGAATTTTTCCAAATTTCTCCCGATAGTTCGCACCTCCGCCATTGACTAGAGAAAGCTTTTACTTTTCCCTTATCGGGCTTGCGGGCCATTTTGAGATTTTAATCCTTTTGATGTCAAGAGGTAAAAAATCCAATTTGCCTCCGATGGTCCACTTCCCCACCTCTTTGACTTTTCAAACCACCACGTGTCACAATGGCACATCTTGAGATGATCCCCAAAAGTTGAGACCTTGAACGAGCATGGGCTTGCCACGTGTCATTATGACGCTCCTTCAAAAACCTTAAGGCTTTTAAAAATGATTTGGCAGGGGCGCGCTTCCACTTTAGAATTTTACTCCATTTTGCCAAAGGGAAAAATATCCAACTTACCTCCAAAGGTCTGCATCTCTCCCGCGGCTCAAAGTGTGACTTTTTCCCTACCTCTTTAAATTGCTCCAATCGAGCCAAAAATAAAAAGTTCAAAAACAAACCCGTCACACCCCATCCAATCGAAGAAGCCGGTAAGCATGAAAAGAACCAATCAAAATTAAGCGGAGCTATGGGACCAAATTTTCCTTTTCACCAAAAAATCAAAAAGTGATAAGTTAAAGCATTTGCCCACCGTCCCCTAACCAACCAAAAGAAGCCACGTCCCCTGTTGATGCAAGGATGCAAATTTGACTAGGAGAAATGCCCGTCAAACCATAAAATACAAAAAAACAATCATTCGAGCCCAAAAATGAAAGTTTCTCCAAGGAAAGAGAATTTAGAAATGTTACAAGGCTCAAATATGTCTCTTAAAGATACATCCATTCATTTTTCTTCAAGTATTTAGGGAAGAGATGACAAGGAAAACAAATCTCGAATGTGGAGGCCAAAAAATATGTGAGAACCCAAGTTTTTGATGAATAGAGAATGGGAGACCCAAATTACAGACCTTTTCCAGAGCAAATCATGGACACATAAGTGATCTATGACCCAGAAAAAATTAAAAATGGCAACAAAGATTAACCGAGCACAACACGGGAAAAAGAAAGTGACAAAGCTAGCAAATCGAGATATTTTCAAAGGAAAATTGGGGTGGGACTATTTTGAGCACCAAAAAGTTGAACTAACCAATGAGGCGAGATAATGCATGCCACGATACAGATGGACGAGCCTCGAGCCACGAATCTGAGATGGAAGACCCAAAAATGAAGGCACAAAACACAATCATGGGGCAAAGGAAGGGCACAAAAAACCTAGATACGAATCCCCTCAAGAAGGGTATAGACGTAGGGTAGAGGATTCGAACTTACCCATGAAGCAGAATAGTCGTGGAAGCAAGACAAAGCCAATGATGGAAGCAACATAGTCGGGGCACGAAACACAATCGTTGAGTAAGAAACGTGACTGATGGAAGCAACACAGTTGAGGGCATAAAGAACACCCAGTAGAACCATCACACGAGCTGCGACAAGAAGAAATGTGGCCTCGTGCACAGATACGAGCCACGAGTAGCGAAAAGCTAGAGGAATGAGCCCTTACGAACCAGAGCCACGAATCGAGACAAACGTGCCCTCACAAACCAAAGTGAAATCTGATTTTTTATAACAACATTTTTATTGATATCCTTGTATATTTCTTTGAAAAGCAGTGTCGATTCTTGCATAAATGTAACCAATAAAACATTACCAGGATTGAACCATGAGGAACTGCCGGTAAAAAAAAAAAAAAAGGCAAAAGAAATAGATGCGAATACCCTCGTCCTCCTAGCCTAAGATCCGCATGCGAGAATAAAATCCCTTCCCGCCCAATACAATTTTCCATTTTTCTCACGACATTGATTTTTCCCGGCTTCCCGCTTTGTAAGCAAGTTCAGCAAAAAAAAAAAAATTAATTAAAATTTGTTATATTAAAGATGCTAGCTAGAGACATATTATATTAAAGGTATTAGCTAGAGACAAAATTAAGTGGGTGTATTAATTAGAGACAAAAATATATTTTTGTCTCTAATTAATGTCTCTAAATTTTGTTCAGAATCCCAAATCAGGTGTTTAAGGTAATAGGTTATGGTTTCCAAGCTATTATTTTATCAATTGAACATATCGGAATGTGAAGAACTACAATCAAAGCTATAACAAGATAAAGTTAATGATAAACTATATGTAGAGAACTTATTTTTTCAAATATGTTCTTGATGCTACTGATTTGGACTAGATATCCCTTAATTATGACTTGCATGCTTAAAAGAAGTCAAATATATTGTCATACATAATGAAGAAGAGCAGTGCATCTCTCTCCTGGTTCGTCTCATACTGCATGCCTCCTCCTGACATGGCTCTCGTGGCACTGGCTCGTTCATGGGCCTCACGGTTGTTTACAAGTAATACCAGGTAACCTTTGAATATTATCCCCTCTTGGGAGGGGGTGAACGATAGATAGACATTCTAGAGGATTTGGTGGATAGAGCGAGAAACAATTTCAAGACTGCAGTGGTGGAAAATTTTAGAGGTTTGCGATTCGATTTTGTCAGGGAATGGTGTAAGTAGAAATGGTCATGCAGGCTGGAGGTGTGGGTGATGGGAGAGGAGAGCTTTCTTGTCTGCTTATATAGGGATGAAGACTTGCAAAAGGTGCTAATTGAAGGGCCTTGGTTTTTTTGGAAAACGACTCTCAGTAAATGTTGGTGGCGTCCTAGGCTAAAATTCAATTAGTTTCCATTTCTTCCTGTTTGGATTTTCTTTCCTGGTTTGCTTCTAGAATTTTGGGATCCGGATGTCTTCCTTGGCCTTTCCAGATCTATGGGCGTGCTCATCGCAGTGGATCCGGTAATGAGGGCTTGTTCACAATTGGTGTATGCCAAGTTGTCTATCAACGTTCCTATTGGTGCTCGGCTTCCCTGCAGAATATTCCTGAACACTTCAAAATACAAATTTGGAAAGGAAATAAATTTTGAGAAATCTCGGGTCATCTATGAGAAATTTAGATGCACAGGGTATGATTCATCATCTTGCTGTTGCAATGGCTTGTCCTCTCAGACCGTGTTGGAATACACTGTTGACCAGTTGGAGGATGTTTTTCCAGTGGTAGAGGCATCTGAGGCTAACATATATTCAGGGGATGTCAGGGGATTCCAAGAGTCGTGTTTCTCAATCCGGGAAGGATCCTTGTGTTCGCACGTAGGTGTTAGGTAGCCTGAAGTTGAAAAGGAGGATAAGATTGATGATGAAGTGGTTCCTTGTTAGGTGGTAGAGCCATCGCCCTTGGCACTCACCTGGCTTAATCTGATTTGCATATAGAAAGGGGGTGTTGATGTGGAGCTAGGGTTGCAGGCGTTCACGACATCAGACATGGAATTGGAGTTTGGCTTAGCCAGCATGGTGGAATGGTCACCCGTTTCAAATTCAAAAATGCACTAAATGCGCATGGAGATGAATTTGATAAGGTGTTAGTAAACAATTCAGAGATTAATGACAGGAGAATGAATAGCAGGTGAAGTAGTGACAATGATGCTAATGTCACGAGGGACATCTTTATGCAAATTAGGACAAATGAATTCATGGGTAGATTTGATAGTGGAGGTGTGGGTTCGTTTTCCCCTAAACCTTTTGTAGCATTGCGAAAAGAAGGAAAAATTATGGTATACATTGGGCCTTTCTTGACCATTGGGGATGGGTGGACTAAGGTCCTTTCAAAGAATTCTATGGTTGGGTGATTGGAGTGCGTGCTTCATAGCTAGTATGCCTACACATCACACATTCGTAGTCCTTGCTAAATTTAAATTTTTGACTTTACATCCCTAAAAAGTGCCATGGTGTAGTGGCGGGGACCTACATTGGGGGCGATGAGGTCACGGATTCCATTTTGGCTAGAACCATGCAAACTTGCGTGATCTTTAGGATCAACCCTTCATAGCGGCCATGGTTGTTGATTCTCGTGTCGTGCCTTCCTAGGTTTGTCCTTGATTGTATGTGTTTTATATTTCCAGTGCCCCTAGATGGCTTTTCTTAGATCATCTTTGTGTCTTTGGCCACCGGTAGAGGTCTCTTCTTTTGAGATTCTTCGCTATATCTTCTCTCCCTTTGTATTTGGGGTTTTTTTGTCCCCCTAAAACAATTTTTTTTTGCCTATCTAAAAAAAAAAAAAAAACATAATCAAAAGGCTTTAAACTATTTTATGTTCTCTCACTAACCTTCTCGTGCACTCATGTGACTGAATTAAGTAATTATGTATATATATTAAATCTCTCATTTGAATAGTATTTATCTTCTATTTTAATTCCAAATACATTCGATATAAAAAAATGTGTCTTGTAATCTGTTCCTATTAATCATTTTATTCTATAATAGTCCAATGGTTAAGATTTTTGTTGATTATCTTACTACTTCTTCCTAGCCAAATTTAACATGAAATAATATCATGTCAAGTTGTTTTCAAAAAGATTAACAAAAATCTTGTACTCACCTTGCATTCTCAACATCTCCTCTAGAAATCGTTTATGATGTTTTTGTAAACTCACAAAAATATTTCCTAAAGTAAGAGGAGACTATATTCTAGTCTCAAGTAATCCAAACAAGGTTATGAGTAGAATAAGGAAGTTTAATATAATTTAAAAATAAAATAAAAAACGTTCAAAGTATTTACTTCTTGAAAGTGTACATGAAGGGGCATTTTCTATGGTGTTTATCTATCTACAAGCACTATACATTGACACTCAATTATAACACTCTATACTCATCACTCGTAAAGAGTACACATGAAGTAAACCTAGTTATATCACAATTATGTTTTGAGGAAAAATTTAAAACTTATGGAACCATTATATATTTTTATTCACACGTGTGCAAGTTCAAGGAGAGCAACATAAAGTTTGATACACTCACTTGGGTTATGTAGTCCGATTGTTGGTCATAATCAACAAGGGGATTGAACACCAACAAAAATTTAAATCCTCCACAAAATAGTTTATTTTTCTATCCAATACCTACTTATGAACTAGCATATCGAATTAGGATTTTGATAATATGTGCATGCATAAAGGTTTTCAAAAGAAGAGAAAGTGCAAGAAGAATTTATAGATAAAGAGTAAACAAACTAGAAAAAGTAAAAGTGTAAAAGAGATAAATACACTAGCACAAAGTAGGATAGAAGGACTACATGCTAGTTCCATCGATTATTTAGGGCTCCATTTTAAACATGAAGAATATTTTTCCTTCTCACATTTTTTTCCCCAATTCTAAAACTAGAAAATTTTCTAAAACATATCAAAAGATAATTCAATAATGCCCAATATATTTGACTATATTATATCATGTCTCCTATTAGAATATCATTTTTAATAATATTTACATCTACTTTATGATTTTAATGTTTGAGTATGTACATATACTAGAACATCATTGTTTATTAGTGTCAACATTAAATCAAATTTAAGTAGGTAAACAAATATTATTTACTTTTTTGTGTAAAAACCATAATCAAATCTTGTGTATTTATATATTATTGAAGTTATAAATAAATCCTTTAGAAATTCAAGTATAAAAAAACGTTATTATAAAACCTAATAAAGTTCCCACATTGTGTTGTACTATTGCATTCCAAATAAAACATAATTTATCTACATACAAATGTAAATATAGCCAGTAAAACCAAACAAATAAATGTATCCATGACCCATAGGGAGGCTAACATACTCAACATTGTAGCTATGGGTAATATTTGTTATTAATAAGATTTGTAGCGGGTTATCCCACTATTTGGTTTTGGTTATATTGATGCGTTCACATGAATCATATGATGGATCCAAACTCATGGTTCAAGTATTCACATGAATAGGTTAATAGGTTGATATTCATGGAAGATGTAGTTTCAACAATAAATGCGTGCATCAAATCCATGTGCAAGTTCCATAGTAGCATGCTAAAACGCTTGAATTTTGTTTCTTCCCCTATATATAAACTAAGTGGAGATAGGGAAAGAGGGAGTGAGCGATTATAATGTTTGATATATTTTAATTTAGTACATTCATAGATATATGATAAATAATTGATATTAGTTCTTTGTGTGAGAGATGATAAACATTATTAGTGAGTGTAATTGTTGTAGATGAGTTTTTATAAAAACCACCGGAAGATGGATTTGAAAATGTGATTTTAAAGATTGTATTATTTTTATGATCAATTAAAAATACACTATTGTAAAATTTGATAAAGATTATATAAGATTTTTTAATTATTGAATAAATTATCAAATGTCTTATCATACAATCTATAGTAAAAAAATAATTACATCATTTGAATACATAGAAAGATTTATCAATTCTAGCGCTTAACAAAAAAATTATTATCGAGGAGATGGCTTTGATTATTTCTCGATGGTGTCCTAAAAGGTGTTTTCATTAATGAAAAACCACATTAATAAAAATTTATTGTTATAGGATTATGTTATGATGTTTCTCATGGTACTATCATAATGGTTCAAATGTTTATCGCTTGTTATATTGGGATTCCGTGATACATGCTTTCTCTGTAGAAGCCCATACAAGTACCTAGGAGCTGTTTCTGGAAGTGTGAGCTTCTTGGTTACTTTGGAATCATTTTCAAATGCTGAATAGCATGATTTGAAGCTTCTTGAGCAATGACATCAGTGGTATAGTGCAGTAAAAGTGATTCTCCACGTTATAGATACTCATTAGGAGCAGGTATGGTTGCTTGGAAGTGTGATGCAATGGTTTGGAGCCATTTGAGGTGATGGATGCATGATATAAATTTTATCATGTCAAATGAGGTATTTTTGGGGTATTTACAATGGTTTTGTGTTCATTTATTGCATTACTTTAGTTAGCATTAGTTGCGACTATAAGGATCTAACATGCAAGCTTAGGTAAGTCTTAGTGACCTGAGTGATTGAGCCACATAATTGACATTATGATTATTGGAGATGGTATATGGATGAGTTTTGATTCTATTAAAAAAAATTTACATGCCCATGCTATGTATTTTTCTAGATATGACTGATTTTGTGAGACAGGGTCAAGAACAGTGAAAATTAAGCTTGAACTTGAACTTCTCATGCTCATTGTGAAAAGTATGATTTACATGGGAAGTTGTAGCTTTGAGGGATTATGAGGTAATTTTATAGGTTTCACAAAAATAATAAGGTCATTTTTTCATCACATTTTTATGAACGAATTTTAAGAAGGCAAAGAGCTCTTAAACCCTAGTTAAACCTTAGCTAGGAGCAATTTGCAAAAAGTGAAGCGTTGTGACCAATTTTTTTATTGGTTCATAAAAATTGATAATTGGATGTTGTATTAGACTCCATAGGATTCATATAAATGTATTGCTAATATCATGAAGATATGTGGGCCTCATCTAAAAATAGTAGTTTCTAGAGAAGAAGGTTTTATAACAAGATGGTCCAAAGGAGTAGCATGAAAAATTGATGGTGCATTATTTATGGTAGTTTATCTTGATTTTAATAGAGGTTTCAGGAAATTTTTATCCATTTTCATGATTTTTTTATGTCCAAACAACTCCGATCGGTCAAAGGGCTGTTTGAGGTCTCAAATAAACAGATCCAATGTTTTGGCCATAACTTGAGCTACATGTGGAATTTATAGGTGATTAAAGTTGTCTTGGAAATTAGATTAAGAGAAATTTATATTTCTATATTGTTTGCCTCATGATGAGGTGATTTGATAGGGTTTCCATGCAATTGTTTCAGTAAGAATTGTTTTGGCATTTTAGGGAAGGATTTGTTTTGGTTCAAGTTTGACGTTATTTGAAGAATGAGATGGATTGGGTGATGCTTCCTATCATATGGAATGTGAATATGGATTAATTTTTCATAAAATTTATACATCTTTAGGTCTTTAATGCTTATAAAAATGTTTTTATGAGCTAACTTTTGGAAACAAGTTTTTGGTAGATTGATCTCAGTCAATGTAAATGTTGATGTAATTTGAAGTAAAAGATGTTTCGTCACTTATAAATTTGTTAGAATTTATTTATAGGTTCTGAAATTTATTTAGAGGGCTCACATAGAGTTCCTTGGTTTATTAGATGTGATTTTTGATGAGATGAAGTTTCTAGGTTGTTGAAGGGTGAAGGAAACAACTATTTTAAAGTTTGTAAAGGAACTCGGGCCCAAGAAATGTAATAATTTGATTGGTTTATATTAATTGTGACCATGAAAGAATTTTTCATGATATTTTAATCATATGTAAATGGTTTTGGGTCATGAAAAATTATGGTACTAATGTTAGGGATTTTTAAGAATGTGTTTACGGGGTTTTGAGCCATTTTTGTCATATGTAATGGAGTTTACCGACCTATATGGGTCAAATGTAACTGTCACAATTAAAATTTATTAATGTTTTAGAGATGTGTGGGCCAAATTACTCAACAGGACCAACATCTCAAAGTTAGAAAGGTGGAAAAGTATATAAAAAACATGTTTTTGGTGCTTTTATGAACTAGTTGAGTGTGTGCAAGGTGGAGTCACCTAGGTGGATCTTTTTGAAGGTGTTTGAGAATGAATTGAGGATAATTAAGGTGTGTTGAAGGGTCTAGAAAAATAGAGAACATGAGAACAGGGTTTTGATTATTTTAAGAGTGATTGAAGATCTTGTTTTGTGAAGATTGATCACCTAGGGTTTTAGCAAAGAAGTGCAAGATGAATATTTGATATCCATCAGTTGTGAAAAGAAAAATTAGATATATACACACCATAAGGTGTTTAAGTTGGTTTTTGATAATCCTATGGGGTTGTAGGCTCATTATGGATTTGGTGTTTCACTAAACTAGGGGTTGGTGCTCCTTATAAGATTGGTGCTCTACTAAATTAGGGGTTGGTGCTCCTTATAGGGTTGGTGCTCTACTAAATTATGGGTTATTCCACCTTATGGGGTTGGTTCCTCACTAAATTTGGAAAAATATCAATCTAAGATATTGTTGTAGTGGGTTTTATTTAACTTTAGGGTTTCTGTACTATAGAAAATCAACACGTGACCTTATTCGCACCCGACCTCTTGAGGTCATGTCGAGACAACCAGTTCAGAATGGATGTGAATGTGAGTATGGTGATGGGGATCAATATAGTTGGGTAATGTTATGTATTCAACACACAATATCAGCATCTCATGAGTATAAGGTGAAGAATGCTCTCCTAACTTTGAAGTGGTGTGATGGATCAGCTTTGATATAATAGTTTCTGAGACTACAATCCATATCGAGCTCCACCGAGATTCTATTTATTGGTTATTGAACACACAAAAGTGACTTGCAGGTGCCTCGTATGGCTTTCCATAAAATTTCATGGTAGTGAGAACGAGAGACTTAGTGGAGCCACAGGGGACTATGAGAGATTTTCTTTTCTAGTCAAGAAAGTATTAGCCTGATCGTCCTGCTTCTGTTCAGAAGGAAAATTGTGCAATAATGTCCGTGGAAGTGGTGAAGATATGAATATTAATGTATTCAAAATAGTGTCAATGTCTAACTTATTAGCAAGCCTATTAGGTTGTGGGATCTAAGGATAACAACCAAAGACTCATGGAGGTTGTAGCCCTTGTATGGTCATGCGTGTAATGAAACCATGTTGCTAGAAGAAGACCAATAATCGTAGGCTTGACTAATAATGATATTTCACATATTTAGTTGTTCTATTTTCTTAGTGAATGTAGCGTGTCTCGCATAATACCGCACAAACGTAAACTTGTATCAATGTTAGTTATCAATTCTGATCCATTGGGTTGTGGGACCAAGGTATCTCAACTATACGTATTTTCTTTTTATGGACTGTTGATGGTCATACATAATGAAATAAAATGATTTTGATAAGAAAGCAAAATATTGTTGGTCGTTAAAAAGGACTTCAAATAGAACAACAGTCAGGAGATAGAAAGTCCATCATCTTTAATGGGAGAGGTTCCCTTATTTAAAAACCAAGCTTATTTACATATGTACAATGCATAGTTTTAATGTGGAACTTGGATATCATGAAAGTGTTTTAAAATAAAATGGATCATCAATACAAAAGTACAGAGGAATGAAGTAGTGGAAATGAGCAGAAAGGCATTCTCAAGAATTATAGATAACAAAATAATTCCTTATGCATGTTAGAATTAAATTATTTGGAACAATACCATTTACATTTGAATCAATAAGATGTTATTGCAAAGACACAAAGTTCTAGAAATAACATCTACAAGAATACAAAGCTTCTTGAAATAATATAGACAAATGATTCAAAAGTATTCAATGGATAGTAATGAAAGAACAAGACCAGATAGACATGGAAAGAAAGATATTTTGTATTGATTGCTTTGTTACTCCTTACACTTTCAAAAATAAACCAAGTTCCAACCCTTGAAAATGGCGTAGAGAGCCCATTATATAACTTTACAAATTAGTTACAATTGGTAACTACTTCTTTTAACTAAAATGTTTAGTTAAGGGGATGCTTGACACAAAACCCTCAACTGATTACAATAATCCCGAAGAAGGAAAGGATAAGCTAGGAGGGAACATGAATGATTATGATTGGGGAGGGCCCACTGACTTGAGGATCCATTGTCTCAACTTCTTCAATGCTTCTGTTTTGTCTCTGCCTCATGGGACCGATGTGTTACTTGTAGTTTGAGTCCAAGATCCCGAGACATTTCTCCATTTCCTTATCAAATTTGGTGTCTGTATGATATTATTTATTAGCTTCCTCAATGGAAAATTGAGAGAGAAAATTTCCTATATATTCTCTTTGGTCATCGAGTCCTCCTTGAACAAAGTTTTCCTTAACAAATATTCTAAAGTTGTAATTTCTGTAGGGAGAAAGGAACACCTGAAGTTTCATCGTGAAGGTGATAATGGATATCATTGAAAGTGGATATAAGACATGCCTCAAGGCTTCTCACTTCGCCAACTATTCCTCAATTCTACTAGAGCCTCCTCCAAAGACTTTTTTATTTTCCATTCTACGATGAAAACCCATGACCTTGACAAATTATGTTTGGCATCATCAAAAACTTTACTTGCTATCAATATATTTTCATCAGTCTATCCGATCAGGTGTAGGTCTACCATGTAGTAGCTGCTCAAAATGTTTAATTTCTTTATCCATATTTCCAATTGCAGAGGAGAGATTTTGTTACAGATTAGTTACCTTCTCATTGAGTTTGAAGGCTTCTCCAATGAAATTCAAACCTGCAATGACCATATCATCTACCATGGCTTCCATAGCTCTCCCGTAGATGGAATACCTATGTATGTCTTTAATGCTCTGGACTTCATCTTGACTAAGGATCATAGGTGGTGGAAGGGCAGCCAGTGGGGTAGGATCCAGAACCTTGTCCTTAGACAACAATGACTTGATGAAACTAAAAAGCACTTGAGCCTGCTCCTTCACCTTGTATAGTCTTCTTTCATTTTTCTACTCTCCTAATAACTCTAGTTATCAAGTTTCTTGAGATTATGTATTTCACTTTCGTGGAGTAGATTCTCCCACCGAGATCCTTGAAAGTTACTGATCGAGGCCAGTAATTCCTATTCGGCTTGTCAACTTTGGGCTTGGCTACCTCAAGAAACTGCTAGCCCTAGTCATCTATTACTATCCTTCAACTTGTTTTAGCTCTCTTTGCAGAAGTAGAGAAGTAGTGCGCAGAAAAGGCCTCCACAACATCAAAGTTTGGCCCTCACAATTGAGAAGAAGAGTTACTCTTCCTACTTTCAACAAAAGGTTGCACCCATGTAAAAGAGCATGAAGAAGAAGAGGGAGGAGCAAGAGAACCAAGAGTAAGAGAACTCATGGCACTTAAAGTATTTACCAAGTGTTTCCTCTAGTAGAGATGTGAGTGGAGTAGATGAGGCTTCTTGGACAAGAGGAATCCATGGTAGTTGGATTCTCGGTGTTACGAATTTACTACACCTTATCCATTGTGGCTTCAAACTCCCCGCAGAACCGGCACTTCACTATCTTCACTTTCACTAAAAACAATGATGTTCTCTGGCCCGAAGGTAATTCTGAATGTTTTAGCAGGGGAACTTCCTCAATAGGCTCATTTTTCACTTCCTTCACCTTCTTCTGATATACCTGAGTGAATGAGGAAGGGATGAATGATGGAGGTTCTTTACTTGATCAAGGAGGAGGAGTTCGGGAAAGTACCACTGATCTAGGTGTATTTGACTCCTTCCTCGATGTTGAAGTGTCTTTGGAGAATAATCTCCTAAATTATTCCTCGGCTCTCGAACCCTTCTCTCAAACCAGATCTTGGTTCTTACCAGGACAGGGGCTAGGATCGTAGCTAAATCATCTTTCTCCCTTTTGAAGCAATCTAGATCCTCTAAGGGAGTATTCTTGATCATAGTATCATATTCATATGACAATAGGGCTATGTTGAGCTCTTGATTAGCTGATTAGGGAAGGAGAATCTACCATAATGTCTCCATCTTGCCTCAAAATTATATGTGCAATGAGCCCAGTAGTCCTTAGTATCTACTCTATCATGATTGTTGATTCTGAGATTCATCTCAATGAATTTGTTCAAATCAAAATAGGCTCTTGGTCTAATGAAGCGAACAAAGATGATGGCAAGGGCTCTTTCTATGTTCTCGGCATCCAAATTTGTTTTACATGTATAGTTACCCAAAGATATGGGGAAATGCATCCCATAGATTTTCTTATCCTCTCGCAGGTCTTGTGCAACTTGTCTAGTTGTCTCGCATACCTCAATCAAAGCCATGCTATCACTACAAAATGTAGGGAGCTTGAGAGGAGTTCTCTCAGAATCGGCTAACCTTATATATGAAAACCTTCCGAATTGAATGAAGAAATATCCATACTTTGATATCAGCTCATGGATTCATCGTAAAAAATCTTCTAGCAAAGATCACTCTCTACAAGCCTCACAATGTACATGGTGAATAAATCATTCACCCTCCTAAAGTTGTGATTGTTGTTGTCAAGGGTGAACTGAGGGAAGTTACCACAGATGGGATCACCCTTCTGACCCTCAATGTATGTGAAGTCAAACCATTATCGGGATGCTGCTAGCGTATACATAAGGTAAGAACTCATGTAGAAATTCTTGGTTTGTTGTACCTGGGACAACTACTATGTCAAATTCATGTAGATGATCTCTGCCAATTGATGTTTTGGGTACTTTCACAGACTGTGTTGATGAGTGGGCACATCCAAAAGTGAAACTCACTGGTAGAGGGTAAGCCCATGACACGAGCTAACAAGATGATGAAGTCAGATAGTTCTTCATTGAAATCAGCCCTAAACAGAGCTTTGGAGAGTCGAGATGCCCTTTTTTTAGGGTTCTTCAACCACGACCTGGCTACCCTTGCTTTGTATTTCTCACTGTCTTGCTCGAAGAGATCTTGTGCTTGAGTTTGAGAGATAACAACGGAGTTGTCCATTTTAGGGATCGAGTAGGGCGGCGTGGTAATGGCAAAGAGCATCTATTTTAGAGATTAAATCCCCATGCACATCGGTCGATTCACTCGTGCCTGTGTGAAATGAGATCCAAAGGTGAGTACAGATTTGCACTATACCAAGATTGGGAAAGTTGCAGCAAAAACACAAGTCCACCGTCATTGATCATTTGCGCCATGGGGAGGGATTTGGGTCATTCACTGGTCCGTAAATCACTAAAATCCAGTGTCGAGCCTCATTGTCTCCGATATCGGGAAAAAAAGACTCGAGTGGAGAAACTTACTCTTGGCCTTTAAACTTGATCTTCATAATGACAGTGTTTAGAAAAATAACCTTATAGCTTGAATCCGTGATGAAAATGCTTTGGGGAAATGGGTACGCGAGAAGATGGTTTCAATTACAAGAGTATGAGTGAATGGCAAGTGAGAAAGTTATGTGAAAAATTCATAGAGGGGAGTACCATTAAATAGCTATTTTAGAGAGAGAGAGAGGTTATAAATATGTATTAAATTCATATGCATGACTCAAAAGGCAAGCGTCGAGAAGAGCGTAGAAAAAATTAGCCCGGATGGCGTTTGGTACATTTAGGAGATGAGGGACACGAAAGCGTGATTCGGCCGATGTGGGAAAAAATGCTGAAACACTTTTGGGACAAGTCATACCAAAGTACACGAAGGGCCCAATGCGGCCGATGTGGGTGATCGGGGAACAGAGAGCCCTAGTGAACTTAGAACATTTGGAACAAAAAGTTCCGACAGACCTGAAAGTTAAGATTTTAGAGAAAACGGCCGATCGGGGAACAAAGAGCCCGGAAGAACTTGGGACACATGGGACAAAAATGTCCGATAGACCCATAAATCACTCAAATGACTCAAAAAATGTGAAATTTTCTAACTCAACTTTCCTTTTCACTAGAATATCATAGAAAGGTGTTAACTCAAAAGTTTCAATTTGACTTTCAAAAGAGGGGAAATTTTGACAGGGAAACAACTTGCTCTTTCTGGGGATGACTTGACTATATTCAAATAATGAGACAGGCAAGAACTCTCAAAAACTAGGGGAAGAAGACTAGTGCCTTATCCATTGGGCCACAGAGTCAAAAGCAAACCAATACAAAAACAACACCCCAAACAAAGAAAGAAAACACACCAAAAAGAAAGGGAAGGAAAACACACACTATACACAATATACAAAAGACCTCCCATCCACCTAGGAATTAAACAATTTTAGGTACTACCCACTATAAGGAAGTGGGAGAGAAGAACCATCCATGTAATCAAGGTAGAAAGAATTCTCACCAGCAAAGTGCCTGATTTTGAAAGGTCCAAGCCAAAGAGAATCAAACTTGCCATGGCTGCCATGAGGTTCATGTCTTTTATCCCATGAAAAAGAAATTTATTCGACTTTGAAATCCCTAGACCTGGCCTTCTTATCAAACAAAGATTTTACTTTCTGTGGGTGAGTAGATATTCTATCAACAACCTATAATCTATCTTCTCATTCAACTTATGAAGAAACATGGTCCTTTATCTAAAGAATCATTGAAGCCGGTGTCTTCAATAGCTTTCATTAAATACAAGGATAGTAGCTCCACCGTTGCTATTAATTGAGCTTCCATGCCATACACCACCTGAAAAGGGGACATCCCAATATCCCTTTTAGGTGTAATCCTATCGCCCCAAGGAGCATCATAGATTTTCTTGTGCAGCTTCCTTTAAGACTCATTAATCAATTTTCTCACTATAGCCATCGATTTTTGTTTATTGACTATGTCACCCATTCCCTTGTGGACAATAATCCGAGGAGTGAGCCAAGGAAATTCCATATCCATAACAGAAATCCATCATCTTAGTTGAAGAAAAATTTGAAGCATTATCAGTCACAATCTTGTTTGGTACACCAAACCTTACCAAGATGTTCTCTTTGATAAAATTGCATACTACTTCAGAAGTAGTACTCTTTACTGGGATGGCTTCTACCCACTTAGTAAAATAATCTATGGTAGTCAATACATGAGTATGTCTAGAACTTGAAGATGGATTAAGTGTTCCAATAAAATCTAAACCCCATTGTTGAAAGGGTTCTTCAATCACAACTGGTTTAAGAGGTAAGGCAGCCAACTTGGGTCTACCCACAAAGGTCTGACAAGCTTCACATTTCTCAACCCACTTTGATGCATCTTTGAACAAGGTAGGCCAATAGTATCTTGCACAAAGAATCTTGTGAGTAGTGATAGTAGATGAGTAATGGCCTCCACACGCCTTATCATGGAAATCCGAAAGAAGCTTCTTCTGTTGTTCCTTATCCACGCATTTCAGAAATCTTCCATCCATCCCATGCTTGAACAATACATTCTCCCACAATACATATTGGGCTGATCTTAACTTAATAGCTCTTTTCTCCTTGGCAGTCAAATGAGAGGGACACTCTCCATAGGTGAGAAAATGTGTGATATCAGCATACCATTCATCAATTGAGCTGAGAAATAGAATAGTAGGAATATCAACTTCATCCTTAGGTAACTCATGGCCAGCTCCTTCAGCGATGAGTTCACACAAGCCTTTTCCATGGACTAGTTTGGTTGGTCTGATGTCAATATCATATTCTTGAACCTTTGCCACCTAGTTCCCTCTCTTGGATCCAAACTCTTGCTGTGTGAGAATAGACTTGATAGTTGTGTCAGGCACAAGTACTGTGGAGTGAGAGTTAAGAATATAAAAATGAAACTGCTTGATAGATTTAACCACTGCAAAAGCATGTTTCTCCATCATCGTGTATTTCAACTCATGATTTTTAATAATGTATCTCATGAATGCAATCGGAGTTCATGATCATTATAATATTTCGAGTCAAAACAAAGCAGCCAAGGTGTTATCTCGTGGCATAACAATAGATAGTAAAATATTTGCTAAACTCTAGACATGTTAGGATAGGAGTTCTAGCAATAGCCTTTTTAATACCTTCAAAGGATTATTTCCTTTAGAATACCAGCCAAATGTTTGTTTTCCTTTTATCATTTGTGAGATATTCAAGGTTATCTTTGAAAAATTAGGAATGAATCTTCTCAGAAAGTTGATCTTACTGAAGAAAGAATGAACTCCCTTTTGTTGGTTGGAAGAGGAATCTTCTCAATGGATTGAACTCGTTCAAGATCAATTTTGATGCCATCTTTAGAGACAACATGCCCTAACAATTTTCCCTCTGTGACACAAAAGACAGATTTCTTAGGATTCAAAGAGATCCCATGTTCTCTACACTTCAAGAGAACTATTTCCAGATGCTGAAAATGATCTGCTCTAGTTTTGGAAAACACAGTTAGGTCATCTAGATATACAACAATACATTTCCCTTTCAAACTTCCAAAATCCAAATCCATAGCCCTTTGAAAAGTGGCACCAACATTAATGCATCCTCTTGTAGGTAAAAGTACCCCAAGGGGTGGTGAAGGCCATCTTGTGCTGATCTGTGGTATTGACTTCTACTTGATTATACCCTGAGAAGCCATCAAGCATGGACAACATTTCAGACCCCGTAATAGCTTGCAAGACTTGATCCATCATGGGCAGAGGATAGTTGTCCTTCAAAGAAACTTGATTCAGATTTCTGAAGTCAACACAGATATGAATCTTGCCATTTTTCTTCCTAACAGGCACAATGTTGGCAATCCATGTTGAATGGTGAATGGGAAAAATGATTTTGGCTTTCAACAACTTTTTTATTTCCTGAAAAATAGTGTCAGTTATCTTAGGATTGTATTGCCTTTGCTTTTTCTTGAAAGGTTTAATCCCAAGTTTGAGAGGGGTGAAATGTTGCATCTCCTTTGGTTGGAAGGATTTTAGATCCTCATATGAATATTCCAGAACATCCTTATACTTCTTTAAAAGGTTGATTACCCTCTTCTTTTCTTCTGGTGTACAACATTTTCCAACGTTCACAAAATTGGGGTCAACAAAACTCCCAATATTAGTTTTTTCATACTCAACATATTGTTGGGATCTAGTAGAAGCTTTAGACTTAACATACCTATCGTGTTTATCAAAAAATTCTTCTAAGCTCACTAGCCCTTCAGGAATCTTGTTACCTTAAAGTTTGATACACCCATCTTTATCTATTTCTTCTTTGACATCCTCTTCGTTGGAAGACACACTCTCACGAGCCAGATTGTCACTTCCTTCAAAGTAAAATTGTTCAAAGTTGTCCCTGAGCTCTAAGAAGGAAATAAAATGCTGATCATCATTGAAAACTTTCCAGTTACTTGTGTTATCAGGCACATTGGGCCTATGGATCATCTCGATGGTAAACCTATCTTGAGAGAAGTTAGGATGAGGTATTAGCAATGATCCTGAGACAACTAGTGAATCAGCCCTAGTGTTCTTTTCCCTAGGCACTACTTCAATGGAGAAGGTGTCAAGAAATTCAATGGAATCCCAAACCTGATTCCTGTAATGCTTCAACCTTCTATTCTTTACTTGAAAAAGGTTTCTAACTTGCTTGACAACTAGTTCTGCATCTCTGCGAGCTAGAAGATTCTTCACACCTTTTTCTTTTGCCACATTAAGCCCAAGAATGAGAGCTTCATACTCTATTGTATTATTAGTATTTTCAAATTGTAGTTTGAATGAGAAAGGATGAACTTTTCCCTCAAGAGACATCAATACTACGCCAGCTCCAGAACCAGCCGAGGAACAACTTCCATCAATATCTAAATTCCAAACCCCATTAGGATCATGAACTACTCATTTGGGAAGCTGAGTTTCCTTTGGAGACATAATCATATAATTACCAGGCCCAATATCCTCATTAATTATTTTTACTTAGGATCATCCATCTTTTGTACAATATACTCATATTGCTTTTCGGGAAATAGCTTCCTCATTTTTCCATTTACTAGTATGAGGGCATGTGACCAATCCATTTGAATTTCTCCTCCTACATCCTTACAGAAGTTCCTTCTTAACAACATACCATATGAAGGAGGGATATTTGCTACTAGGATAGTAGCCAAGACCTTTTTCTTAGGTAAAGTAGAAAATCTACTTGTGCATCTTTAATTCTTCCAACTAGGGGCACTTCCTTACTCTCCATGGAATAACAAGACCCATAAGTGTGTGTGAGAGTTAGACCCAAAGCATGGGCTACTTTGGTAGGCATCACGTTATCTGATGCTCCTGAATCTATGACACAGTTGCTGAGTTTATGGCCTGCTATAAGAAGGGTCACATAAAATGGTTTGATCTTCTCATTAGGTGAGGTGATGACAGCTACCAGATTGGGTTGGGGTGCGGAGGATGGAGTAGGTAAAAGGCCTTTAGAGGAAGCTTTGGATTGAGAATTGACAAAGTGAACCATTTTGGAAAAAGCTTTAGGATGGGTTTGATAATACTCAGCCTCTGAAATTTGAACCTTTGTCTTTTTTAGGTGATCAATGATATTGAAAGATCCAGAGGTGGATGGGCTATCATCACTAGGAATCTTAGGTTTGTCGATTTAGGAGTTGTAGAAGAATAAATTTTAGTAGTAGAATTAGGAAAATTAGAATTGATAGAACTCACCTTCTCGTGTGGATGTAGTGGGGATAGGAGATCCCCTTTTTACAATAACATGGATAGTCGTGGGATTGCTCCTTAGATCTTTTAGCGGGCTGCATCACTTTCTCCCTTTTATTTGTCTTCTCTCGAGTCATGAAAACATATGATTCACTATTCATATCTCTGCTACCACTTCATCATAATCAACTTCTCCTTCAATTTCTTCACAATCTTCATTAACCTCTTAATCCTTAGGTTCCTCAACCTCATAGGTTGCATTAACAGAACCTTGATGGGTGGCCCTCAAGGGCTAGCCTTGTCCGAGAAGCAGAAAATGATTTCTAGGCACAAAATTCCTCCTTGGAACATCCACATAGGGTGCATGCTGCCAGCCATTTATTTTTTTGTACTAATGGATCAAGATTAGGCCCAGGAGTGGAAGAGGAGGAAGAAGAAGGCCTAGATTTAGAAGGGTCTCTTTTCAACTTCCCGCACATAATCGTATCATCTTCGATGCTAATAAAGAAGAGTTTGATCCTCACCAATGTTGCGAGATTAGCTCTTCTCAATCCATAGCTAACTTCGGTAATTGAGCATTCAGGAAGATTTTTTTTTTAATTTGATCTACAGGTTGAGTGTCTGGTGGGATTTTGCTAATCAACTTGTTGAATCTAGCCATAAATTTCATCATGGGTTCTTGTTATTCCTTCTTTATTTGAGAAATTTGGGCCATCAAAGCATGTACATCCTCTCGCAGTTTGAAATGGTTCTCAAATCTTGTTATCATCGTGGTCCAACCGTAATGGCCGCATTGGAAGGTGATAGAACCAATCTACTGTGTTATCTTGTAAAGTCGATACAAAAATCCTTACCCAGACATCTTCATGTTCAACTCTAAGAACTCCACATGCAACTATGAAGGCTGCGATATGTTCATCAGGATGTACCTTGCCATCACCTCTAGAATTTGGGGAAGTTCTTCCTATTACCTCTGGGTAACTCATGCAAAGGTTAAGGAAGGGCGAGAGGCCAACACAATGGCCTCAAGGTAATGGTGCTGCCATCCTTGGAAAGACAGCTTGAAGGGGAACCAAAACACTAGCAAGAATAAGAACACAGATATTAGGGTTGAGTTTCTCTAGAGGGATAACACCTATAGGGGTTCTATCTTCAACAGGAGGAGTGCTTGTTGAATGAGCTCTTCTATTCCTTCCTGTTGAAGGAAAAGGAAAACCTTGTAGTCCAAAAGTTAAAACTGAGAATCTTCAATACCAAGGGCCCTCCTTCCGTGAGTAAAATGTAGAGTCACCAGATCAAAGGATGATCAAGAAATGTTTATAGAACTGGAATACATTAAGAAAAATGAATTCCCCAATGGAGTCACCAAAAACTGTTGGTCATCAAAAAGGAATTCAAAGAGAACAACAGTCAGGGGACAGAAAATCCCTCCTCTTTAATGGGATAGGTTCCCTTATTTAAAAACCAAGTTTATTTACATATGTATAGCTTCATAGCTTTAATGTGTAACTTAGATATCATGAATGTGTTTTAAAATAGAATGGATCATCTATAAAAAGTATAGAGGAATGAAGTAGTGGAATTGAGTAGAAAGGCATTCTCAAGAATTAAAGATAACAAAATAATTCCTTATGCATGCTAGAATGAAATTATTTGGAAGAATACCATTTACATTTGAATGAATAAGATGCTATTGCAAAGACACAAAGTTCTAGAAATAACATCTACAAGAAAATAAAGTTTCTTGAAATAATATAGACAAATGATTCAAAAACTATTCAATGGATAGTAATGAGAGAATGAGACCAGATAGAGATGGAAAGAAAGATATTTTGTATTTCTTTCTTTGTTACTCCTTACACTTTCAAAAATAAACCAAGTTCCAACCCTTGAAAATGGCATAGAGATCCCATTATATAACTTTACAAATTAATTACAATTGGTAACTACTTCTTTTAACTAAAATGTTTAGTTAAGGGGATGTTTGACTCAAAACCCTCAACTGATTACAATAATCCCAAAGAAGGAAAAGAAAATCTAGGAGGGAACATAGATGCTTATGATTGGGGAGGGCCCATTGACTTGAGGATCCATTGTCCAAATGTCTTCAATGCTTCTGTTATGTCTCTGCCTCATGGGACCGATGTGTTAGCAGTATCTTGAGTCCAAGATCCCAGACATTTCTCCATCTCCTTATCAAATTTGGTGTCTCAGTATGATATTCTTTATTAGCTTCCTCAATGGCAGATTGGAGAGAGAAACTTTCCTATATCTTCTCTTTGGTCATCGAGTCCTCCTTGAACAAGTTTTCCTTAACAAATGTTCTAAAGTTGTAATTTCTTGCAGGGAGAAAGGAACACCTGAAGTTTTATCATGAAGGTGATAATGGATATCATTGAAAGCAGATATAACACATGCCTTGAAGGCTTCTCCCTTCTTCCAACTATTCCTCAATTCTCGTAGAGCCTCCTCCAGCACTTTTATTTTCCATTCCACGCTGAAAACCCATGACCTTGACAAATTATCTTTGGCATCATCAAAAACTTTACTTGCCATCAATATATTTTCATCAGTTTGTCCCATCAAGTGCAGGTCTACTATGCAACTACTCCAAAGTTTAAGTTCTTTATCTATATTTCCAATTACGAGGAGAGCTTTTGTTGCATATTAGTTACCTTCTCATTGAGTTTTAAGGCTTCTCCAATGAAATTCAAACCTACAATGACCGTATCATATACCATGGCTTCCATAGCTCTCCCGTAGATGGAATACCTGTGTATGTCTTTAATTCTCTGGACTTCATCTTGACTAAGGATCACAGGTGGTGGAAGGGTAGCCAGTGGGGTAGGATCCAGAACCTTGTCCTTAGAGAGCAATGACTTGATGAAACTAGAAAGCACTTGAGCCTACTCCTACAGGTACTCTATAGTCTGCTTTCCTTTTTCTACTCTCCCAATAACTCTGGTTACTATTTCCTAGAGATTATGTATTTCACTTTCAGGAGTAGATTCTCCCATTGAGATCCTCAAAATTTCTCGGATCAGAGGCTAGTAAATCCTATTCTGGCTTGTCAACTTTGGGCTTGGCTACCTCAAGAAACTATTGGCCCTAGTCATTTGACACTATCCTTGAAGTTGTATTAGCTCTCTTTGTAAAAGTAGAAGGATAAGTGCCGAACAAGGCCGCCATAACATCAAAGTTTGGCCCTATTAATCGAGAAGAAGACTTCCTCTTCCAACTATCAACAAAAGGTTGCACCCATGCAAAAGAGGAGGAAGAAGGAGGAGGAGTAAGGGAACCAAGAGTAAGAGAACTCATGGCACTTAAAGTATTTACCACTGTTTCCTCTAGTAGAGATGTGAGTGGAGTAGATGAGGCTTCTTGGACAGAGGAATCCATGGTACTTGGAGGCTCAGTGTTATGAATTTCCTGCTCCTTATCCATTGTGGCTTCTGAAACTCCTACAAGAACTAACACTTCACTATCTTCACTTTCACTAAGAACAATGATGTTCTCTAGCCCAAAAGGTAATTCTGAATGTTTTAGCAGAGGGTCTTCCTCAATAGGCTCCTTTTTTACTTCCTTCACCTTCTTCTAATATACCTGAGTGGATGAGGAAGGGGTGGATGATGCAGGTTCTTTACTTGATGAAGGAGGAGGAGTTCGTGCAGGTACCTCCGAGCTAGGTGTATGTGACTCCTTCCTCAGTGTTGAAGTGTCTTTGGAGGAAGACTCTCCTGAATTCTTCCTCAGCTCTCGAACCCTTCTATCAAACAAGATCTTGGTTGTTACTAGGACAAGGGCTAGGATCTCACCAAATCATCTTTCTCCCTTTTGAACCAGTCTAGATCCTCTAAGGGAGTATGCTTGATCACAATATCATATTCATATGACAATAGGTCTGTGTTGTCATCTTGAAGCCCTTCAGGAATCTGATATAGGTTGAGCTCTTGTATTAGCTGAAGGGAGAATCTGCCATAATGTCTTCGTATTGCCCCAAAATCATATGTGCCATGAGCCTAGTAGTCCTCGATCTCTACTCTATCATGATAGTTGATTCTATATTCAACTCGATGAATTTGTTCAAATCAAAATAGGCTCTTCGCCTAAAGAAGCAAATAATGATGGGGCAAAGGGATCTTTCTATGTTCAAGGCATCCAAAGTTGTTTTACATGTATAGTTACCCAAAGATATGGGGAAATGCAGCCCATAGATTTTCTTATCCTTGCAGGTCCTATGCAACTTCTCCAGTTGTCTGCATACCTCAATCAGAGCCATCTTATCACTACAAAATGTAGGGAGCTTGAGAGGAGTGCTCTTATAACCAGCTAACCTTATATATGAAAACCTTCTGAATTGAATGAAGAAATCTTCATACTTTGATATCAAGCTCATGGCTTCATCAGAAAATCTTCTTGCAGTATCACTCTCTAGAAGCCTCACAATGTACATGGTGAAAGCATCATTCACCCTCCTAAAGTTGTGATTGCTGGTGTCAATGGTGAACTAAGGGAAGTTAGCATAGATGGGATCACCCTTCTGACCCTCAATGTATGTGAAGCCAAACCATTGTCGGGATGTTGCTAGCATATACATAAGGTAAGAAGTCATGTAGAACTTCTTGGTTTGTTGCACCTGGGACAACTACTCTGTCAAATTCATGTAGATGATCTCTACCCAATTGATGTTCTGGGTACCTTCATAGACTATGTTGATGAGCAGGCACATCCAAAAGTGAAACTCACTGGTAGAGGGTAAGCCCATGACACGAGCTAACAAGATGATGAAATCAGATAGTTCTTCATTGAAATCATCCCTAAACAGAGCTTTGGAGAGTCGAGATGCCCCTTTTTTAGGGTTCTTCAACCATGACTTGGCTACCCTTGCTTTGTATTTCTCACTATCTTGCTCGAAGAGAGCTTGTGCTTGAGTTTGAGAGATAACAACAGAGTTGTCCATTTTAGGGATCCGTAGGGCAGCGATAATGGCAGCAACATCTATTTTAGCGATTAACTCCCCATGCACATTGGTCAATTCACTCGTGTCGGGGTTGAAATGAGCTCGCATGTGAGCACAGTATTAGCACACTTAACCGAGATTGGGAAAACTATAGCAAACACAAGGCCACTATCGTTGATCATTTGCGCGATGGGGGAGGGATTTGGGTCAGTCAACCTAGTCTAGAAATCACTAAAATCTAGGTGTCGAACCTCACTGTCTTTGATATCAGGAATAGAAGACTCGAGTGGAGAAACATGCTCTTGGCCTTGAAACTTGATCTTCATACTGACAATTGTTTAGAAAAATAACCTTACAGCTTGAATCCGTGATGAAAATGCAGGGAAATGGGGACGCGAGTAGATGGTTTCAATTGCAAGGGTATGAGCGAATGGCAGTGAGAAAGTAGTGTGCAAAATGCATAGAGGGGAGTCCCATTAAATATCTATTTTAGGAGAGAGAAGGTTATAAATGTGCATTAAATTCATATGCACCGACTCAAAAGGCAAGCATTGGGAAGAGCGGAAAAAATTATCCTGGATGGGCTTTGGTACATTTGGGACATGAGGGATGTGAAAGCACAATTCAGCCAATGCGGGAAATGCAGGGACAAAATTCTCAAACAATTTTGGGACAAGTAAGAAAAATTACGTGAGGGACCCAATGTGGCCGATGTGGGCGATTAGGAACAGAGATCCCTAATGAACTTAAAAATTTGGAATGAAAAGTTTCGATAGACCCAAAAGTTAGCATATTTTGGAGAAAACGGACGATCCGAAATAGAGAGCCCTAAATAACTTAGGACACATTGGAAAAAATGTCCTACTGCACCCATAAATCACTCAAATGACTCAAAAAAATGTGAAATTTTCTAACTCCTCAACTTTCCTCTTCACTAGAATATCATAGAAAGGTGTTTACTCAAAAAAATTTCAATTTTGACTTTCAAAGAGGGGAAATTTATAGAGGAAAACAACTATCAAATGAAATATAATCTATGTTTTTGATGTTTTCACAATATATTAGACCAAAACAATAAAAGAAAACTAATCTATCAATTTATTTTTTTGATCTTTTCTAAATTTTAGGAAATGCATTCTAATCTAATAAATAAACTACAAACAAGTTATCAATTAGATGTAGCTGGTTATGTGGGAATATGTGAATCTAATCTAAAATAAATAATTTAATCTAATCAAAACCCTTAAAAACCTACCTTAGAGGTGAAGAACAAATCATGACCCCGAAAGAGCTATTGTTCCCCACAACTTCACCGGTAATTTCAGGAGAAAATTCTAATGATTTGATATACTTCTAATTGTCCAATTAATTAAAACGAACAATTTTTCTATTCTATTTGATATGCAATTGAAACTAGTGATTTAAAATTGACAATTTAACAAATAAATAAAACAAACACATAATTCCAACCTGGATAAGCAAGAGCTTTGGTGAATCTAGTTGTATCTATATCTTGTCCCTCAATTTTTTCCTTTCTTTCTCGAGTGTTCATATGAGTCCAAGGGATTGGGAATGCAAGAACAATGGCAGGAGGCTGGCACTTGAGAAATGACAACTTTGAAGGCAATATGGATGCAATGAAAGTAGAAGAGAGATAACACAAGAGATTTGATCTTTGCTATTCAATTACTAGAAAGACTATGGCAGCAATACAATGCAAGATACACAAAAATTCTCAAGCTTTTTCCTTGAATAAAAGCATGGAATATATAAGAATTAGGTCTGGGATGTGCCTTCATGCACAAGGCAAGAAGAGGAAGTTCTAACTTACTAAAACACATGCAAAAATAGAAGAGGGAAGGATAACCAAAAAAATCAAAACTATTTTTAGACAATTAGGCCCACGATGCATGCCGAAAGTGAAGTTAATCAATTGTCACATGCTAAAAACATGCATGATGAGAATCTAGAAAAATTGGTTAGGACTTCCTCCCTACGCTGGGTGGTGGTTTCGAACCTAGGTACCTAGGCGGGACAGCATCTTAACACTCAAGGCCAAAACATGCACAAAGGAAGCACAAAGCTGGAAAAAGTAGGGGAAGGCTAAGTAAGGATTTCTAGGTTGATAATATACGTTGTAAATGGGTTTTGGAGATCTAACACTTTCTTAAAAGGACTTGAATCATCATTGGTGACTTTTTAAACCATTTTACGACAATGTACAACATGCATTTTTGGGTGTGTACATATTACCCCATGGAGAAGCGTATTTTCCATGAAGAGGCATACAACGTAGAGTCCAAGTATGGTGTTACCGAAATGGGGAGATAGAAGCTATACCGACACGACCGTTTGTTGAAATGTCACCATCCAAACTCCAACTACCTACAAGAGAAAAGAAGACTCAAGTGTAAATAGACAAAATGACAAAAGGATTTACCATTTGTGCGGGGATATAGAGATATACCTATACCAATTCTCTAGCCTTGTAAACACATACATTGAAAAATGAGGTCAAAACATCATATATATATATATATATATCAAAACAACTCATTTTTAATTCATTTGCACATATTTGATTTCATGAATTTGGAGCTCTGGGCCCCACAATGACTATTTTTGACTAGAGTAAAACCAAAATTACCATTACGAGATCGTGATCATGCCTCCAATAACGGAGATCAACTAACGTGGTTGAAAGTTGGTTTTTTTCACTTTTGCGTTTTCATACCTAAAACGTAAAATGTTTAAAAAGTTCAACTAGGGGGGACTATTTTCAAAACAATTAGTCTTAAATGAGTCTCTATGGGGGCGCCCATAGGGTAGTCTTTTATTTATCCAAAATGGTAATTTTTTTGTTTTTGAGAATTTTTAGGGTTAAGGGTGTATTTTGAAAATCGGCTCAGGGACCGGTGCCCTACCAGGGCGTGGAAGTCCTAGAACCACCGCCTACAATACATGGTGGTTCTAAATAGAATGACCAAAACGTGCATAAAATCTAATTTCTTTTTTTATTTTTGATGTTTTGTCATGTTTTTGGTGAGCTTATCTTTTGGTATATGTTACTAACTTTCTCTTTTTCCATGTTTTGGTGAATGTAGAAGGAGGAGTACATCCATTGGAGCCGAGAGAGGGAATGTCATTTTCTCCCTAGGATCTTGGATTAGTTGACTCAAGCTCGAGAGGGACACTCTCTAGAGGGCAGGCATTTAGAGGATTACATGCGTGCCCCATGTTGCCCCTTCCAGTCACATATTGTGTGACTTACTTTCCTATTAGAATCCCGAACAAAACTTTCCAGGTTGTAGGGTGTCGGGGGAGTGGAACATCACCTTGGAGGATGTATACCACATTCTTGGGCTCTCGATTCTTGGGAGGTGTTATCTCTCCAAAGTGCACCCTATAGAGAGATGGTTGCAGTTGTTCTAAGCTTGCAAAAAGGATCTCTCTATTTTGTAGATACAATAGAAACATCGCAGTCTCGTGAGTATACGTATTTTGAGGTGAGTCTCGATTATCAAGGATGGTTCCTTATTGATGTATCCTAAACTATTTTCTCGGGGATTTAAGGGTAAAAGAGGATTGTAAAATGAAATTAAAACTAAGGTTATACACCAAAATTGTATGAGTTATTTGACTGAGTACATGCACAATTGATATGAAATGAATTTATGATGCACAAGCCAATAATTTTCTAAAGATAATTAAGGGTAAACAATTTGATGTATTGAGGATAAAATCACAACAATACTACTAAGTTACACATACACATTAATATCATGCAGAAATTACTGAATTTGCAATAGGGTAAGATGATTAATCAGGGAATTTAAATTCACAAGATTAATGGAAACATACACAAGACTGCAAATAATTGGAAAGGCAAAAAATACTTCACATTCAAAGGGAAAAACTGGTAGAAAATTGCTTCAACACTCCTGTATCTAAAATTCCTCCTCTTGTGCTTTGCCAAAGCACACAATATATAGAAAAATTATTTCCCACCCTTCCTAAAAATAGGCTAGAATTGTACTCACCAATGCATCCTATTTTTATTCTTCATCTATTAATAAATAAAGAAATAAAAACAAAACATACAAATACAAAGAGGCATTAACAGCCATTCATTACAACTCATCCAATCGCACTTGATGTTTCTATTTTTAAGAAAAACATGAGTGATAATTTGCTAAAAATAATTTTTCTTCATGAGAAAGTCTTCTTCATTGTGATGCATATTTTGTTCTTCTTGTTGATATTTCCTTTTGATGAAGGTATGAGAAAATACTCCTTGTGAGTGAGAAAATTAATTACATTATTTACAATACTTTGCAAAAATAATCACCCATATATTCTATCTCCTTTAGGCACAACTTTTATTTTGGTGTTGACATTTGTTTTGTCTTCTGTGGTCACTTAGAATTAATCTCCGTGTAATTAGAAATAATGTATTTTCTTCATCTCCCATATGGGGACCACCTTATGCACATGTAATAATAAAACTCCTCCCTTCGCATGCAAATTTTCCTTCGGTCTAATCAAGCTTTCTAAGTGAGTTTTTCTTTTAAATATTTTTGCCATTGTTGTAGACTTTGAGCTTGATCGAAGGTTTTGTGTAGAAATTTTTTTTCATTATTTTGAAAAGAGTTGTCCACCTAGGAAAGATTTGAACTATAAATGGGCCTATAAAATATTTTCTTTTTGTTTCTGATAGAGATTTTGCATTTTTAGCCTGCCCATCTTCTTTTAATTTGTGTCTCACACATGTCTTTCGTTGGTTCTAGTAGGGTCGCCCTCAACTTTATCCTCTCTTTTTTAAAACAAAGGTTCAAAGTCTCAAAAACCAAAAATGTTTTCAGCAGCCCACCTTTCCGCCTTGGGCTTTTGAATACATGGCCTTGTTTTGTCTTTAGTGGAGTCACAGGGTATTTTTAAACTTTACTCTTTTTTGAAAAATCTAAAAAGTTTCAAAGGCAAAAAACATTATGTCGATCCGCTTTTCTGCTTTGAATATTTTGATGCACGCTCAAAATTTGAATTTTTCCTTTGACATGTGTGGGGCCGCGGGTCATTTTCCAACTTTAATTCCTTTTGGAAATAAATCTCAAAATTTCAAAAGGATTTGATGATCCACCTCCTGCTTTGACTCTTTTGATGCGGGCTCAACATTTGACTTGTTCCTTTGATATGAGCGGGGTCATGGGTTATTTTAAAACTTTAATCCCTTTTGGAAAAATGCCTCAAAACACAAAAAGGGCCCGCCCCTCCGCATCATGCCACTAGACCAATTTGAATATTTTTCAAAAAGGAAAAAGTTCCAAGTTTTGCAAAATGGCCCCACCGTGTCTTGTATCCAATCAGATTTCATCGGTCTGCATGGGTCAATTTGACACTTTTACAAAATGATGAAAATATGCTAAGTTCACCAAAAAGACCTACCATTTTCATGTGTCAAGTTGGGGTTTGCATCAATTTTGGTGATTTTAATCCCATCCTTTGATCATTGTACTTTCTAGCATCTCGCACTATTGTTTTGAAACTTACTCGATGAGTTAAGCTACTTTGGTTTGGTATGATGAATAAAAACACTTGAAACCCTAAGTCTTTCATATTTTCATTCTTGAGCTCTATGTGAGCTAAAGGCACTTTGCAAAAAAAAATCTTAGATGACGGCCATTGAAGATGATCTTGAGCTCTATCTCATTCCATTTTGAAGTGCTTGGAGAGTTCTGTGCAATATTTAAAGAAAAAATAGTGGTTGCTTATCGTGCCCCATTATTTTGATCTTAAGCTCAAATGCAAGATTTCTTTGGTATTTAGAGATAGTTCTGGATTAATACCTCTGGGAAAACCTTTTTGACCACCATTGATGAAATATTAAGTTTTGTGGTTACTTTCCTATTCGGATCTCTCGGTTCAAGTTTTGAAAACCCATTTGTTAGTTCGGAGAGACATTTTGTGATTCCATGGAAATATGTGGATCTATCTAGTAGAAGATTTCTAGGTTTTTGATTTCATTATTTTACCCGAGGATTTACAAAATTTTTACTTAGAACCAATAAGTTTCAATCGGGTACTCATATTTTCCTCCGAAAATGCATGGATTTGGCACTTTGCTTGTTTTAACTTTGTGGTTCTACGTTCATACTCCCTCAAATACTTGTTCTTCATTTTACGAATGTTATTTTTGAGTTATATACGATATCTTAAAATTATATATTTACATATTTTAAGATATGAGTATTCAGATTTTTGCTTTGACTGTTATGAAAACCTTGACTCGTAATAAGAGAAAGGCCGCCATTGTAGTTGATCCTGAAGCTCTGTTTTCTTTGATTTCCCAATTGTGGGTGGTCACTACTCTGGTTATCTTGAAACTCTTATGCCAGAGGATATATGGGTTTCGAATATTGTGCTCAACTATGGAGTTTTACTTGAGATAGTTGTTATTGCTTTTGGGCACATGATTTTTGAGATCTAAATTGTAAAGTCACTTTACTTGAAACCGCCATACTTAGATCTCAAGTTCCATTTTAGTTTGAATAAAAACCCAAGGGGTTTGCTCCCATTTTTTAGTTCTTTTATTAGAACAAATCTGTATATGAACTTTTAACTGCCCTTCCTAAATGAATTATTTTTCCAAAATCTGTATATGCACATGTATTTTTTTAATTTGTGGCTTGAAATATTACAACCCAAATTTGGGTATCACTCCTTTGGCATGGGTATTCAGACTTATTTATTGCTTCTTGATTCTACAATCTACACCTACACACTTGAGAAAATAGTTAGAAAATATTTAGGCTTTTTGGCCTCTCTTATGTCCATGGTTTTATTTTCTTCTTTCTCCTTCTTTCTGAGTGAGTAAATCATGTATGTAGTTTTAATCTTCAAGTAATTTATATATCCTATTGTTAAGAGATCCATATGCATGAATTAGGACAATATAGGAATATGGATTAACCTAAGCTCTTAATTGATAATCTTCCTCTTTTCTTCTTTTCAGGTATAGTACTTCCAGTGATGAAGATGAAGAGGGAATAAGTTGAAGATGAAGATACATCAACCAAAGGAGAAGACCCAAGGAAATGATGGGTTCACTCATACTCCTCTATTTTCTCTTTCATGCATGTGTACCTCTTATTTTAGTAGTTGTACTTTACTTCTCAGTTACATCCCATAGCTTGTGTGGGAACATTTGAAATTCCTTATGAATAGAACATTGAATTCTGAAAATGAGTTGTGTATTTCTTTCTGCATTTCAGCTTTTCTGTATAGATTGTATGATGAACTAAACAACTAAGTAATATAGTTTGGGATAGAAGATAGGTTCATATATCATTTAGTAGCATGGGAGAAATTTTGCAAGCCAAAGAGGATTGGAGGTTTAGGTATTAAAGATATAAGAAATATGAATGTTTCTCTAATTGCAAAGCTTGGTTGGAGGCTCATCAAAGAGCATAAACCATGGAATGAGTTAATAAAAGTAAAATACCTCTCCAATCAAAAATTATATTCCTTTCTATTTGACCAGCTGCTTCCAAATGGGTCAATTGTTTGGAATAATCTACTCCACATCAGAATATTCTTTCCCGTGGATCAGTAGATGGAAACTTTGAAATGGGCATGTTATTGATTTCTGGGATGACATCTAATCTGACACAAGTTGGGATATCAATGTTAGCTCCATAAAAGATAACCTAATTCAAAACTATGGAAATAAAGTCAAAGACTATATTGAGGTGTCTGACTGCAACATAAGGAAATGGAAGTAACTTACAGTTGATGACGAAAATATGCATCCTATTGTTTCCTACATGCAGAATCATCTCTCTCTAATTCATATCAGTCAACATGATAATAAGGATGAGATTATTTGGAAATATTTCTTTGATGGAGAATATTCTGTCAAATCTGGTTATAACTCTTTTTTTTCTTCTATTGATAGTGAAATTGAATGGCACAAGCTTTGGATGCCAGAGCTAACCCCTAAAGTAAATTTCTTCTGGTGGCTCATCATCAAGGGTAAGATTCTCACTAATGACAATCTCATCAGGAAAGATTTCATCATGCCTAATAGATGCTGCATGTGTAGAGAAGAAGCTAAAGATATTAAACATCTTTTTCTGCATTGTAAGTATACTTCAAAAATATGGCATCTTATCCTTGAAAATTTCAATCAGAATTGGGTTTTCCCCCATACTTGTCTGTAGACATAGAAGAAATGGAATTCCCCTTATAAAAATTGTATGGTTAGGAGGCTTTGGCAACTAGTTCTCCCTCATACCATGTGGAAAGTCTGAAAACTAGAAATGTTGTTATTTTCGAAATACCGAAAGGTTTGTACAAAATTCTTTAATGAAATTATCATTGCGAGTGAAAGAAAACATTAAAATATTTAAGCCTCCCAAAAATAAACTTTATCCTAAAGATGAGGAGAACATTCTTGCTACTTGGAATATTGGCACTAGAAGTAATAAATGTAAGGACAAGAATAGCATTTATAGATCTATTGTACGATGGATCCAACCTCCCACTGCATGGCACAAACTAAACTTTGATGGAGCTTCAAAAGGTAATCTTGGGGATTCATGAGAGGTGGAGGGGTGATTAGAGATCACAGAGGTTACTTTGTTGCCACTTTTTCTAGTAAGATGGGTAAACAAACAAATCACTACTCAGAAGCTTTATCAGTGCTTTGGGGAATAAGGTTGGCTAGAGATTGTAATATTTCCAATATTATAATTGAGGGGGATTCATTCAACATTATTAATTTACTAAATCAAAAGCAACCTCAAAGCTAGTCCATCAAGGACTTCATTAGTGAAGCTATTGAAATATGCAATGGTTTTGATAATTATAAGATTATACACACCTATCGTGAGGGTAATAGACTGGCCGATTGTTTAGCAAATATTGGGGTCAATAATACAATGTAAACTTGGTTAAGTGGCGACCCCCTTCCTGCTAAGGTACTTGATGACATCACTAGAGATATGCATGATTTTAAACACAATTATTAATAGATACAATTTTAATGCGAAGGAGGTGCTTATTAATTGCAAAGCTAAGTTTAATGATGCTCTTAAAATTCCACGTTTTAAAGGTCCCTAAAAGCAAAGGCGGTGCTAAGTTTAATGAGTTTCAAAAATTGTATACAGTTGTGTAGTGTAGAAAAAATACAAGCAAAATTGGGGGACCTCCTTGCAAAACTAAGCCCATTCATGATGGAAAACAGATACAATTATTTGGAATTCTATACAAATGGGGGGTATTTCAAATTTCATTGAAAAAATAAAGGGTTTCAATTAGGACATTTCAGTGAAGTTTGCTAATGGGTGGAGAAATCACGTGGTTGAGTATGGATATGTCAAGGTTGAGATCTCTGAGGAGCTCATTGCCCAGGTAACTAGAATGAACATGGAAGGTGCCAAGTTCTTCAACAAACATGTTGACAGAGAGGTGGAGGTGAAAAAATTCCTTGCTAAAGGGGAGAACCTCGAGTTTGTCACGGCTGGCATAAAGGTGGCCTCTATACCTGAACCCTTTGCTGAGATTGCGCATATTATTGATAGGTATGTCTCTTTGGAGGGAAGATATGTCACCATTCCTTGAAGCATTTAATTTTCCTCAATCACTTTCATAGGAATATTACCATAAATTTCCCACATTATTTACTAAACTCCTTGGAGAAGTCTATCCTTGAAGTTCAGAAACATGCCAGGGTTGTTCCCCTTCACCAAGGCTTGATCCTACTCATTCACCACCATTACTTCTCTGGTTCTCACCCTCTTCCCACTCCCCCTGTGATTAACCCTCTCCCTACTGATAGAGATCTGGACATTGCTACCTCGGGTAGAAAGAGGAAAGATAAGAAGGTTAAGGTCACTCTACCTTCTTTGCAGAGATTTTTGCGTAGTCATAAGGATTTGGAGCTTGCGGAGAACTTATTACACATAAGTAATCCTGTGGATAACTCCAGAGAAGCAGACCTTCTTACTAGAGTTAGTAAACTTGAAGAGGAAATCAAAGACCTCAAAAATGCTTTGAGGAATATGGAAAAAACAAAAGGTAAGAGGAAGTTGCATGATCCTGAAGACATGGATATTGTTGCTGAGATTTACAAAAAGCTTCTTTCACTTGATACTAGACTAGGCAATGCCAAGGGGCATCAGGATTGCACCCTCTCTACTCTGAAAGGAATGTATAATTTTATGGAACAACATGTGAAGAGTGTATGCAGCCTTAGTGACATTCCTGAAAATATTTGGGATTCCAACGAGACCCGTGACCTGGCACTTGCTAAGGTAGACATGAGTGATATTTCTCAGGCCACGGCCATTGTGCTCTTCATCTCTCTCAAAAAATTAAGGTCAAGATTGACAAGGTTGTCAAGTGATGTGGTGCCTTGCTACTTTGCTTTGTTGCTGTGTTGGTACTATTTTTGGTGGTTTTGATGTTGTTCTCTTACTGGGATGCCCTATTTTGGATCCCTTTTTGTTGTTTTTTGGCCCTTTTGTTCTTTTTCGATCACTATCTGGTTTGATAATTTTGTTCTCCTTCTACTTGTTATATATAGATTTTGAGTCTCTAGGTTTAAGGCATTTAGCCTTTCTAGATTGAGTTTTCTCCTTCGATTTCTAGCTTTCTTGAGCCTTTTTGTACACTCGGGTATAGTCCCTTCAAAACTATTTATCCTTAATAAAAATATATAGTTGAATGTCTTAATCAAAAAGGAAGAACATTAAAGAATACCTATAACACCTAGTAAAGAAATCTAATTTTTGCAATATGTAATTATGTTTTATGTTCCAAAACTTAGTATTTCATATATTCTACAATTGGATGTCTTCATCAAGAAACACAGCTTGTCCTTCGGGATTTGTGTTTTTTTTTCTGAAGATAACCATAAAATTGTAGACTATTTGATCTATAATATATTTTGTGAGAACACACATAGCTACAGGTTTCATGTAATCATTAATTAATTCAATAATAACAATATTCTCTTAAATAACTTCCACAAGCTTATGTATACTTCACCAAATCTTGAAACATCGTAACAAAGTTTTGAGTTTCCCATTTTTACACAAGTGTAAAAATTGTAAACATTTTTGGTGATCCTACCGGGAAAGCTTCCTGATAGCTTGTAAACCAGTGCTTACTCTTGTCCATTGGGCATGGATTCTAAAGCATGTAACCAAAATATGCCTTCCTAAAGGTGTAACCCTTCCAAAATGAACTAAAACTGTGAGAGAATCTCGTAACGAAATCATGTGAACAAATGTAATTATTGAATTGAAAAACTATGTAATGTGTAGGAACTACACTTATTGAAGAGAAATCCTACTCTAAACAGACACTGTAGGATTTCTAATAACAGTGTTTGAGTAACATACCATTCACAAGAATGGGAAGTTCCTCTCCATTCAACTTCAAGAGCTGAAAAGCATTGTGTTCTTTACAACCTAAAATCATGTAAGGACCACTCCATATTGTATCGAATTTCGTGTGTCTTCCTACCTTTACAATCAGCATCCCACTTTAACACAATATCTCCTTCATTGAAGATTCTAAATTTTTCTTTCTTATCAAAAGTCTTCTTCATTTGTTTCTGATTCTTTTCCATGTTTAAATGAGCTTGATCTCTTAGCTCTTGTAACTCCATTAATTCTACATAACGAACCTGCAATGGTTCATTCTCAAGCAGCTCCATTTGATGCAACAAATCTAATGCGGGTAACTCAACTGAAATAGGCATTCTTACTTCTCTTCCATAAACAAGCTTGTATGGTGAATTGCCAACTGATATTTTAGGAGTCACTCTATCAGCCCAAAGTGTTGAATTCAACATTAGATGTCAAGCTCTCTAGTTATCTTTGAGTGTTCTTCTGATGATCCTTAAAAGATTCTTGTTAGTACTTTCAGCTAACCCATTACCTTGTGGGTAATAGTTAGATGAATAACTTAGATAAATTCCATGATTAACAACCCAATCTATTACCTTTGCACCAAGAAATGCTAAAGCATTATCTAAGATGATAGTTGTTGAACACCAAATATGCAAACTATACTTTATAAAAGGATAGTATCGAAGTTTCATTAGCATCTTTCAAGGATATTGCCTCAGTCCAGCATGTAAATTAATCTATAATATTCAAAATTTACTTGTGTCCTTGTGAATAAGGTGTGTTTATCATGCCAATAAAATCAAGACCCCACTACATAAAAGGTTGATCAACTGCAATAGGTTTTAAGGGTAGTGATGCTTAAATGTTCTTTTCCAATAAAGAAAGCACATTTCTTAGACTTTCTGATCCATTCAAAATAGTCCTTGAATATGTTGGGCCAATAGTAACCAGCTTTCATAATTTTTAAGGCTGTGGTACATGCGAAGAAATGACCTCCTATAGGTCCTTCATGGAATTTTGATAATAATTGCTAAATTTTGTCATATTCAACACATCGCAACAAGATTCCATTTATATCCCTTTTAAATAATACAACATCAATGAAAACATAGGGTACACCTTGTAATCTTAAATACCTTCATTTATTTTTTCCATACCCTTCGGATAAATACCATGTTGTAAATAGTTAACTAAATCAATCATCCATCTTGATTCTTGGACCTCTTGAGCAAGTTCAGGTTGCTAGTTTTCTAGCTGAACTATGACATCTGATTATTGATGCTTAACTTCAACATGTTGTTTTGGATCTTTTGATTCTAGTTCATGTTGTTTTTCCATATCAACAATTAGGTTCTCACATAATCCTTTTCCTCGAACTATTTTTGCAACCCGGATATCAACATCATATTCCATAACTTTTGTTATCCAGCATGCTCTTTTCTCATTCAATTCTTTATTTAACAAGAAAGCTTTCACACTTGGATGAGAAACAAGAACATGAATTTTATTGTTTGAAAGCATGTACTTGAAATTATTTAGCCCTCTGACTACTGAAAGTACTTGTTTTTAAAGAAATGTGTACCTTGTTTCGTAATCATGCAAAATCTGTCTAAAGAAAGCAATTGGTTGTTCAATATTTTCATCATTAACATGAGTTAATATGGTTGAGATTGTTTCAGCTCTTGCAAGTGCATACATTGTAAAATATTTATCAAAATTTGGATTTGCAAGAGTAGGAGCTTGAGAGATGACTACTTTGATTGCTTTAAACCCTTCTCTCCCTTCGTAGGTCCAAGAGAAATTCTTTTCTTTCTTTAACATAGTTGTCAATGGTTTAACCAATACTACAAAATCTAGAACAAATATTCTAACAAAGTTGATTTTTCCAAGAAAACTTTGTAATTCCTTCTTATGATGAGGTAATGATAGTTGTGATATGGCTTCGATTATGAAAGGATCAATTGCTAAACCTTTCTTAGAAACAATATGACCAAGTAATTTGCCTTGATGTACTGAAAAGATAGACTTTAGTGGATTCAAAGATATTCCAAATTGCTTGCATAACTGAAAATTTTGTCTTAGATGTATTATATGCTCATCTGATTTTTTTGAAAATAGAGTAACATCATCTAAATAAACAAGGATGTATTTATTTAACAAGATAAGAAAATCTATGTCCATTGCATGTTGAAATGTTGCACTAGCATTTGAAAGTCTAGAAGACATTCTTTTATAAGTATAAGTACCCCACTTTGTGGTAAAATCTATTTTGTACCTATCTTCTTCTCGAACTAAAATATGATTGTATCCATTATAACCATCTAGAAGAGATAGTCTATTTGAACCAAAAACTATTCTCAAAATCTGATCCATATTTAAAAGTGGGTAGGGATCTTTTAATGAATCTTTATTAAGATCTCTAAAATTCACACATAATCTAATTTCTCCATCTTTCTTCCTAACATGAATAAGATTTTCTACCCAACTTACATGCTTAACTAGAAAGATAATACTTGATTCAATCAACTTAGATAACTCTTTCCTTATTAGAGGTTCTATTTTGGGATTTCCAAGCCTCTGTTTTTCCTAACTGGCTTAGAATTTGGCCGCAATTCAATAGTATGTTGTGCTAAACTGGGATCAATCCCTTTCAGGTCTTGGTATTTCCAAGCAAAACATCTTTGAATTCCTTGCAAAGATTAATAAAAAAATGTTTTTTAGCCAAACAACTTACCTTTCCAAAAACAAATTTTTCCCTTCATCAACTGAGATTTCTTCATAATTATCAACATGTGTTGACATCATAGTCTTGACCTTCCTTAACTAATCATCAATGCTGAAGATGTCTTCTAATGTGAGCACACCTCAAGGAAGTTTGTTTTCTTTAACTAAACAATCTAGTCACCATATAAGTGTTGTAATTTATCTTGATTTACTGCAAAAAAATTAGCTTCTTGTTGTAAAAACCTGCAGATTTGATCATCACTTTCAAAAACCTACCAATTCAAGTCATTATCAAGTATCAAATCCTTGATAATCAGCTTTATATGAGGATAATTTTTGCTATTTTCAATCTGTTCCAGCACTTCAAAACTAGTGCACTACCAATTATGGCAAGTCTATTTGCATGCTTATTTTTTTTCTAGGAATGGATTGAATTTAAATAGCTTTGGAATATTCCATTAAGTTTGAAACTCTATGTCTGTAAGACTTCATTAATGGATTCTTAAAAACTTTAAATTTCTTACGTGATTAATAACCAACTCGGAATCACTAAAAATTTGTAGACATGCTAAAACCTCTCTTCTAGCCCAAAGTAAGCCATGAATTAATGCTTCATATTAAGCTACATTGCAAGTGCGTGAAAATTGAGACTCAAAGTTGAGAAATACCTTTCACTTGTTGGGAAGTGAGAATGAAAACTACACCTTGTCCTTTCTTGTTTTTAGCTCCATCAAAATGAAGCTTCCAAATCCCTTCCGTTGCATTTTCTATTTTGGACAACAAGGAAATTGGTGTATTTTCTTCATGTAAGCAATACACACCAAATAGATGTTCTTCAAATTCTTGAAAGGATCATGAGTGTGTTCTTCATGTGTCTTTTCATCCATAAACAGATTAGAAACACCATCTAGTGCTGAAACATGAGTTATATTATCAAAATCAGACTGGTCTAAGGCTGCATAATTAGCTACTACATCAGAAGCGTGAGGCTCAATATGAAATCTAGCCAACGGTTCTAAATTGATAGTAACCTTGGTCCCATAACAAGTAGTGAAAAATAAGAAAGAGCAATATGAAGAGAGATAACCTCCTATCTTTGCTATGAAATCTCTCGATAAGCATATAACAAAGTAAGGAGGTAAATCTACAACAATAATATATTGTAGAATGGAAAATTTTGGGCAAGCATGTAAGGTTACCTCTAGATTTTTTACGACACCAAATGTATTAGTTGTAGTTCCATTCAACTTTAGGACACTCTTTTATGTAGGTTCATACTACATACCCAATTTTTTTGTAATTGCTTTTATCATAACTGTGCTACTTACACCGCTTTCCACCATATAGTTATGAACAAGATGTTCTCCAATAATCAGTGATAGATAAAATGGTGGCGGCTTCTTGATATCATGAGAATTTAAGACTTTCTAAACCATCCATTTAACTTTTTGATGTGGTCTTGTTACATTATTCCATGGACCATGTCTGCTTTCTAGACATCCTTTTCGTTGTTTTAGAAAAAAATTGTAGCTTAGCTAGTTCATGAGAAAGTAAATCTTGCTGTCTTGGAATACTTAGAGCATCCCACATTGAGATGTTAACATTATGGTTTTTCATTACATCAAAATGTTAAATGAAACAACAATTTTACAAAAAGGCTCTAAATTCTAGCATCAGGCTTTAGAAAAAATTGATTTTGCTTCATTGCTTTTGATATTTGTGGTATAAATCACCTCCTAGATCAGGTTGTAGTTGTTTTTATTCCTTTACTAGTTGTAACATCTATTTTTTTAATGAATAGATGCACTTTGTTAGCTATTTTGGGCTTATAGTTGTTTTTTATCAATGATAGTGGGAAAAACAAGCCTATTTTGTTGTTTTTTTCTCTCTATAGCCATTTCCTGAGCCCTAGTAGTAACTACAATGAAATCATCCTCACTAAAATTGACTAATTTCTATTCAGGAGCTTTTTGTACATGACTTTCTTGCTACCTAGCCTCCATTTTAGGCATGAATAATGTTTTAGATTGAGGTTGTGCAATAAGACTTATGTTCAAAAAAGCATTTAGGTAATTTGCAGTTGAATGATGTTGATTATAGGGTTAACACCACTCTTCAATATCCATATTAACTGGACTAAAGCATTAGATGGAGTAGGAGCCTTTGGATCAAAATGCCTTTATAGATAAGGTTGCCTATAATTTTGATTTTGCTAGTAAGGCTGCCTATTTTGTTGGTTTTGTTGATTTTGTGGATAAGAAGCCTGATAAGGTTTGCTAGGTAATGAAACTTTATTGTAAATTGAATTCATCTTATTTCCAAAAGTCTGACAAAATTTAACACATCATTTGATGGGGCTACAATAGTAGGCTCCACAATGGTGATAGGTTGTGGGATAGGTGCTAAGTCTTCCCAAAAAGGCATTAAAGGCCTTGGTGCTTATTTTTTGGCTTGAATAAGTTTGTTTTCAACATTTATAACAATGTCATAAGCATCCGTAAGAGTATTACCTCCCATAGATTGAATCATAGTTGAAATATCATTATTTAAATATGTTAGATAATAAAGCAAAGCATGGTCAGCTTGAGGCTTAACACTTGTTGTGATTCTTTCCCATGTTCTAGAAAACAAATGTTCAAAGTAGACATAAATTCATGAGGAGCTCTTTTTAATAGTATACATTAGTTCTATGATGGAAAATGATCTGAATTATCTTGTAATTGTTTCAGTAATTTTTCACCTAAATAATCAAAAGTTCTTATGCTTCCAATCTCTACATTTCTATACCATTACAAGGCTTGTCCTTTAAAGGATGCAACTAAAAGCCTCAAATCCACATCTTCATGAGTGATATTATGAATCGCACACAAGGATGTAACATCTTTAATGTGTTTTGTAGGTGTAACCTGATTTTCACTAGTGAATGATGGCAAACTTTTCATGATAGCATTAGGGATGTCATGCTAAACTCGGATTACTAATGGGCTGCCATTAGTAAAGGTCAAAAATTCCTAGGTGCTTGAATAGCCATTAGAAAAGCTGGGTATGAATAGAAAAATTGATACATGGTGAAGGAATATTACGAGGAGGTTTATTAAAACTAGGTCTATTATAAGGTAAAGTATTACCAACTCTTCTCCATCTTGCAAAATTCAAAGGGAAAAAAAACTCAGGAGGAATTCCTCTTACTAATGATCTTGTAGTCACTTTAGGCATAAAACATGTTGCAATCTTGTGGTATGAAATAAGCTTCACAGAGTCATCAAATACATCTTAAAATCTTTAGAATAATTGTTTGTATCTTTCTATCCTAAAAGTAACTTTTGATCTGTTGTAAATCTATTATAAATTTGTTTTAGATTTGTTGTGAATATCTGTAACTTGCATGAGATATGATTCATGCTCCCACCGGTCATGACAAAAACTATTATTTCTCGAAAGTGCACCCTATAGAGAGATGGTTGCATGTGTTCTAAGCTTGCAAAATGGATCTCTCTTTTGTAGATACAATGGAAACACCTCATATCTATGGGTATACCTATGTTCATGTGAGTCTCTGGTATCAAGGATGGTTCCTTATTGATGTATCCTAAACTAATTTTCTTGGGGTTTAAGGGTAAAATATGACTGTAAAATGAAATTAAAACTGAGGTGATACACCAAAATTGTATGATGTATTTGACTAAGTACATGCACAATTTATATGGAATGAATTTATGATGCATAGGCCAATATTTTCTCAAGATAATTAATGAAAACACTTTGAGATATTGAGGATAAAATCAAAATAATACTTGCTAAGTTACACATACGCATTAATATCATGTAGAAATTATTGAATTTACAACAATGTAATATGATTAATCAAGGAATTCAAATTCACAAGATTAATGGAAACATACACAAGACTAAAAATAATGGAAAGATGGAAATACTTCACATTTAAAGGGCAAAACTAGAAGAAAATTGCTTCAAAGACTCTTGTATCTAAAATTCCTCCTCTTTTTTTGCCAAAGCACATAATATATAGCAAAATTGTTTCCCACCCTTCCTAAAAATAGGCTAGAATTGTACTCACCCATGCATCCTATTTTTATCCTTCATCTATTAATAAATAAAGCAATAAAAACAAAACATGCAAATAAAAAGAGGAATTAACAACCATTTGTTATAACTCAGTCAACTGGAGTTGGCTGTTCTATTTTAAGAAAATCATGAGTGATAATTTGCTAAAAATAAGTTTTGCTTGATGAGAAAGTCTTCTTCCTTGTGCATGTAGATTTTGTCTTCTTGTTGATATGTCCTTTTGGTGAATGTATACTGAAATACTCCTTGTGAGTGAGCAAAATTAATTACATTATTTACAATACTTTGCAAAAATAATCTCTCGTATATTCAATCTCCTTTGGGTACCACTTTGATTCTAGTGTTAACATTTGTTTTGTCTTTTGTGGTCACTTGGAATTGACCTTTGCATAATTAGAAATAATGTATTTTCTTTAGCTCCCATATGGGGACCAACTTTTGCACATGTAATAATAAAATTGCTCCCTTCGCATGCAAATTCACCTTCTGGTATGTTCAAGCTTTCTGAGGGAGTATTTCTTTTAAATAAATTCTACCATTATTGCATACTTCAAGCTTGATTGAAGGTTTTGTGAAGAACTATGTCTTTCATTAATTCAAAAAGAGTTGTCCACGTAGGACAAATTTGAACTGCAAACAGGCTTGGAAAATATTTTATTTTTGTTTCTAATAGAGATTTTGCATTTTTAAATATTTGGCTCGCCCATCTGCTTTTAATTTGGGTCTCACATGTGTCTTTCTCTAGTTCCAGCGGGGTCACGCTCAACTTTATCCTCTTTTTATTTAAAACAAAGGTTTAAAGTTTTAAAATAAAAAAGTTATGGCGGCCCGCCTTTCCACCTTAGGCTTTTGAATATGTGGCATTGTTCGGTCTTTAGCGGAGTCACGCGTTATTTTTGAACTTTACTCCTTTTTAAAAAAGGTTAAAAGTTTAAAGGTAAAAAAATTCTTACAATCCGCTTCTCCTTTTGACTCTTTTTATGTAGGCTCAACATTTGACTTTTTCCTTTTACATGAGCGGTGCTATGGGTAATTTTACGACTTTAGTCCCTTTTTGAAATAAAGCTCAAAATTTCAAAAGGCTCCAATGATTTGCCTCTCCGCTTTGACTCTTTTAATGCGGGATCAACATTTGACTTTTCCTTTCACATGAGCGGGGCCATGGGTCATTTTACAACTTTAATCTCTTTTTGAAAATGCCTCAAACACAAAAAGGCCCATCCCTCCGCATCGGTTCACCGGACCGATTTGAATATTTTGCCAAAAAGGAAAAAGTGCCAAGTTTTGCAAAATGGCCCCACCGTTCCGCATCTAATTAGATTTCATCGGGCCTATGTGTTAATTTGACAATTTTACAAAATGATGAAAAGATTCTAAGTTCGTGAAAGAGACCAGCCATTTTCATGTATTAATCTGGGGTTTGCATCAATTTTGGTGATTTTAATACCATTAATGTATCATTGTACGTTCTTGCATCTCGCACTTTATTGATTCGAACTTACCCAATGAGTTAAGCTACTTTGGTTTGTTCTGATGAATAAAAACACTTGAAACCCTAAGTCTTTCATATTTTCATTCTCAAGCTTTATCCGAGCTAAAGGAACTTTGCAAAAAAAATTCTCTAAATGGCGCCCATTGAAGATGATCTAGAGCTCTGTCTCATTCCATTTTGAAGTGCTTGGAGAGTTATGTGCAATATTTTAAGAAAACTCAGTGGTTTCTTATCGTGCCACCATTTGTTTGATCTTAACCTCAAATGGAGGATTTCTTTTGTATTTAGATCTCGTTCTTGAATTAGTACCTCTGGAAAAACCTTTTTGACCACCATTGATGAACTTTGAAGTTCTATGGTTACTTTCTCCTTGTCGATCTTTGGTTTGAGTTTTCAAAATACATTTGTTAGCTCGGTGAGGAAATTTTGTGATTCCATGGAACTATGGATCTATCTGAGTAGAAGCTTTATGGGTTTTTCATTTTGCGATCTTAACCCGAGGATTTACTGAAATTTTACTTAGAACCGATAATTTTAAATTGGGTACTCATATTTTCCTCTGAAAATGCATGGATTTGGCACTTTTCTTGTTGTAACATTATGGTTTTGTTTTCATAATCCTCAAATCCCTATTCTTCATTTTTTGAATGCTATTTTGAGTTGTATACGATATCTTAAAACTATAGATCTACATATTTTAAGATATGAGTATTCTGATATTTTCTTTGACTGTTATCAAAACCTCGTCTCATAATAAGAGAAATTCCGCCATGGTAGTTGATTCTGAAGGTTTATTTTCTTTAATTTCCCAAATTTGGGTGGTCACTACTTTGATTACCTTAAAACTCTTGTTTTGGAGGATATATGGGTGTCGAATCTTGTGCTCAGCTATGGAGTTTTACTTGAGATAGTTGTCATTGATTTTCGGCACGTGATTTTTGATCTCTAAATTGTAAAGTCACTTTACTTAAAACTACCATACTTAGATCTTGAGTTCCATTTTAGTTTGAATACAAACCCCATAGGGGTTTACCCCCTTTTTCAGTTGTTGTATTGCAACAAATTTGTATATGAACTTTTAACTATCCTTTTGAATGAATTATTTTTCCAAAATATTTATATACACATGTATTTTTCAATTTGTAGGCTTGAAATATTACAAACCAGGTATCACTTTTATGAATGGGTATTCAAACTTCTGTATTGCATCTTGATTTTGCAATCTGCACTTGCACACTTGAGAAAATAGTTAGAAAATGTTTAGGCTTTTTGGCCTCTCGTATGTCCATGGTTTTCTTTTCTTCTTTCTCCTTCTTTCTAAGTGAGAAAATCATGTATGCAGTTTTGATCTTCAAGTAATTTATATCTCCTGTTGTTAAGAGATCCATATGCATGAATTAGGACAAGTATAAGAATATGGATTAACCCTAAGCTCTTAACTGATAATATTCCTCTTTTCTTCTTTTCAGATATAGTACTTCTAGTTATGAAGATGAAGAGGGAATAAGATGAAGATGAAGATACATCAACCGATGGAGAAGACCCAAGGAAAAGATGGGTTCACTCATACTCCTCTATTTTCTCTTTCATGAATGTTACCTCTTATTTTAGTAGTTGTACTTTACTTCTCATTTACATCCCACGACTTATGTGGGAAAATTTTAAATTCCTTATGAATAAAACATTGAATTCTTAAAATGAGTTGTGTATTTATTTTTCATTTCATATTTATGTATGGATTGTATGATGAACTAAACAACTCAGTAATATAATTGAATGTCTTAATCATGAAGGAAATAACATTAAAGAATACCCGTAATTATACTAGTAATGAACTTTGATTTATGCAATATGCAATTATGTTTGTTGTTCCAAACTTAGAAGCAAGCATGACTAGTTTTGGCTTCTCTCTTGTCTCCAATGAAGCCAAGTACCTAATTGGGCATGGTATGATCCTTTGGATGTGCCCATTGATCTGAAATTTAACTCTAAAAATGGATTTTTTTGTGTACCTTCTTTGGTGGATGGTGTGAGATATATGTTTACATCCTCTTTCTCTTTCCCTTTCTTCTCTTGTGAAGAACATGGAAGACTCATATCTTCCAACCTTGGTTCTAATGGGCTGATGTGAAATGCAGGTTGTTACACTTGAATGTTATCCTTCATGGAAACATGCTCATGTGATTGGAAGATGAATGATAGAGGAGTAAATGATGTAATTTCCTTAGGTTCCTCTCTATCAAATCAATTCTCCAAGTTAGATAGATAGTTTTCCTCCTTGTTGTCCTACCGCATGTGGTGAAACTCCTCCATGGTGTCCTCGATATTGCAACTATCTCACCATGGTTCCCTTCATCCTAAAACATGAATTTTTAAAGATCAAACTCTTCTTCAACATTAGACATTGAAGGGGATGAAGTGTGAGGAACATTTAAAGGTTGTTTTGTAGCCTGCTCCACACTTGGAGCCTCTAAAACTATATGGTCCTCCTCCATCATGGGTTCATCAATCAAATTAGGACCTTGAAATGAAAGTAAAAAATCTTGAATGATGCTTTCTTCATTAGTGGATTCAACTATGATTTGATCTCTCCTAGTTGCTCCTCTTTAATGGGACTTGGAGCTGATTGTTCCTCCTCCTTAACTTGTTGTGCAAATTGGATCAGATTAGTATCCTCTTCAGATAAAGTGACATTAGGGACACTACATTCAGAGAAAAAATACTGTTGATCTTCTTCTTCTTGATTTTGTTCCATCACTGCTACTGGAAACTCAAGCTCAACCACCACTAGTTCTTCAACCTTAACCTCCTTTTTGGCTTAACCATCAAGGGGATCTTTATAAATCTAAATTTAATAGCCCAACTCTTTAGATTATCTTTCATTGATTCTCTGTCATTTATTCTCTGTTGGGTTCCACTTCTTGTTGTTTTCCTTGACTGGATTCTTGAGTCTCTTCCCAACATGGGCTTGGGAAATTAAGAGGAGTGTCGAGTTGGGGTTTAACTATTTGTAATTATTTTGGTGGGAGGGAGGTGGAACTTCCTATTTTTTTGACGGAATGACTGCTTGGAAAGGAAAAGGGGAGAATAATTGAAATTAGATGGAAGACTAGGAGATAGATAAAAATCAACACTTGGGGTAGAAACGAGGGGCATGACTCTTGATGATACTAAAATTATAAAGTTTTAGAAAGAGAAAATGAATCTCTAGGAGGTGGTGGACTTACCCATTGACAAGGTTGGGTTGTCTCCAAATCATAAGCCTCAATATCCTCATTCCACTATGTAAGTTGAGGTAGAACTTCAACCATGAAGTCAAGCCTCCACATGGACAAGGTGCCCTACAACCAATCTTGAATGCCTTCATCTGTGTTGTACCCATGGATTACACCATGTTTTTTTCCATTATTTGAATCTTCTCCAACAAACCAACATTCTCTGCATAGATATCACCATTATATGCATCCCCTTGTTATTGATAGGATTCATGGCCAAACTGGTTTTGACCCTTCTCATATGGGTAAGCATAATGGTCCTAGATCTGATTATAATGTTGATCTATAGGAGTTGAGACATGCATTGGAGGTGAACTGCAATGCTACTATAAGTGTGGGTTCCATTAAGGGAATGAACTCATGATTACACAAATTCATGGAATGGAAGAAAAAATGGGAGATATGGAAAGAAAAGTTAATTAAGATGGGTGGAAGTGGATGGAAAAGGTCCGTAACCTCAAAGATGGGGTTGTTGACCAGATGGAGTCACCATATGTTCTTTGAGTGTGCCTCTAAAGGTTGAATATCACCAAGAAAACATCAAATTGATGAAATAAAGTGAAGACCTCTTGTCCCACTAGGCATGCCAAAATTGTTAGTGCAGAATCACAACAACCCCAAATGGCCTATGGGTGGAGTGGGGCATCTAGTCTAATTGCACAACATGGGACCATCTCTCAAGATGTGGGACTTGTAAAACTTGAGATGGACCTCCAGAGAAAGCCGGTTCTTGCTTCCTAATCTACCTACCACAAGCTACTCCAGTGCAGGCATAACCTATTCTATCCTAATCTAATCATTCCAAGGGGACAAAGAGAGAGAGAGGGGTGAAAGAGCCTACACTAAGTTGTGATACACAAAAAAGGGAAGTGGATGATCACCAACTTTCCTTCTTGAAGTGGAGAGAGGTGAGTTGAGGAGAGGGTGGAAAAGATGCACCATGGTCCAGAGATAGATTTCACATAGACACCACTTTAAAACCCATTAAACACAACTCCCGTAACCTACAAAAACATCGTAGTATGCATATTATACCTTGAAATGATAAGAGGTGAGGAGAGAGAAAAAAAAGCCAAGGATGGACAATGCATCATGAAACAAATTTTATTACTCCAAATGTTACACAAGACATCATCGGTGGGAAAGAGATAATAAAATGCCATTATAGAGCCATGGGAGGAGACTTATACTTTGTATTCTAACCTAAGGAAGTAAAGAGAGAGGGGGAAGAGGAAAACATGACAAACCATTTGAATATGACCTTCATTACAATATATAGGAAGAATGAGAGAGAAGAGGGAAGAATTTGAATCCTCCTTCAACCACCTTGAGATATGCATTCAATTCTGCTTTGAAAACTCAACCATTATTAATCAATTCCCATCTCAAATCCACATACAATCTATCGATTCTGGCTCCCTGATGGATCAAAATGAAATCTAATATGCTAGTAGTTGAAGAAATCAGATTCTGACATTAATGGCCTAGAATACATGTTTTCCCATTTTTCACCCACTAAATCTTGTTAAGAATGATATTTTATGTTTCCATGGTGTAGAGGGTGTCAAGATGTTTCCAAAAATTCTTCTCACGCCCAAATCTAAGTTTCCAGTCAAAATATATGGCCATTTGAAGATCAGGGTTGTGGGTGCACAATATTTGAAAGAGTCTGTCTATACCGGGTCCACGTGGTAGCCTTGCGCACCTTAGAGATTTGGTCCCTACCTTTCACTTTTGAATTTGTGTGAGGTTACATGTGGAACCTTCCACGATGATCTCCATATGTTTCTTTGTTATTTTACCTAATTCCTTGTCTTGGCGTAGCCAAAATTCTTACCTTGGACACATGGAGGCTTGGCACTTGTTTGAAAACCCACCCCAAATATTTCTCTAGAAATATCACCATGTTGACACTTGGCTCCTACCGCTAGCCTACCTCTACTTTAACTATTTGACCCTCGACTCTTTCCCTTTATTGGACTTGGGACATGTGATGAGCCCACTCATGTTTAGGGACTGCCTCAAGACTTTCCTTTTGAAATCACGCTAATGAGACATATGGAGGCTTATGTTGGTTCTCTATACTTAGTCTATTTCAGGCCCACTCTATTCCACATTTTTTAATTCAGGCTTCGCTATAAGACCACACTCATTTGGGTTTTCAGTCTTTGGATTTATATTTTAAGTAGTGTCATTTGGACACTTAGCACCTTCCATTGAGTCAAAGACTTTTTAATAGTCGATGCAACTTTTGGGGTCTCTAGACACGTGGAATCTTTTCTCTCATTGGATTCTTCCTCTTGAGATTTAATCTTTGGAGGTGTTCCATTTGGACACTTGGTAGCTTCTGTTGTCTCCTCCATACTTATCCAATTTTGGGGCTCATTCTGAATAATTTGTAATGCTCAAGACTTGAGCCTTCTTCATTTCTTTTCTTTTGATCCTATGGTTTCTTTGATATTGTCTTCTCTTCCCAGCCTGCTATTTTATTTTAGAACCCACCGTAACCTGTTTATTGGATTTGAAGCATGGGTTCATTCGATGGAACCATTTCTTTAATTATTTCTTGCATGGGGTATGTTTGATCCAATTTTTATGGGAAAAATTGAGATAGCAAGACTACCTATCACGAATTGTACAAGGTAGTTAGATTATAGGGGTAGTCACTAAGCCACCTCCTCTCTTTTATGAGTTAGTTTTATGAGTGCATCACCCCTATGGAAGGGGAATGAAGGTACTGACCCGGGGCTATCCGGGAAGTGAGGTTGATAGCTTTGTAAGTTCTTAGGACACCAGATCATCCAATGGATTATTTGACCCTAGAAGACATTGTTGTCACTCCCTACTAAGACATGATGGGGTTATGGGGATAGGAGGTTACCATAGTGGTAGAGTTTTCTACTAAATTTCAGTTAGTTGACAGGTCCGAGAGAGTCAAGACTCATGCATTTTATCGGGTTCCTCATCAAATTTTTCCTCTTGTATGTTGACATAATTCCCTAGTGGTACCAGTCTATAGGACCATTTAGGAGGTCTAGAAGGGCCCTAGAGGAGATCCTTCCTAAAAAATGGTTACCCCAAGGTTACCTATCATAGTTATGCATGTGGTCCATGATCATGAGAATCTTGTGCCCATCGAGTTCCTTTGATTTAGGTTGCAGCTTCTCCTACTTATGTGGAGAGGAGGAGGAGCACATTGACATAGATTGTGATTATGAGGAACACACAAGATATGAAACTTAGGAGAAGTCGATTAGGAAGGATACAGAGGATGAGGGTGTTGGTGCTAAGGTTGGTGGGGCAGCCCATATGGACAAGGAGGAGAGTTACCCTTAGTGGAATGAGAGAGATGAGAGAGAAGGAGGCGAGAGCGCGCGCACACACACACACACACAAAGAGATAATTGTATCAGAGGAAACACTTCCTTGAGGTGGGAAGGGTATGATGAGTCCAACATGGGAAAACATTTGTCCTCTAGCTTTGGGGAGGCCCCAAATCCACCAAAAACATCAACAACAACAGCCATTGACCCTACCTAGATTCCTAAAGATCCAAGTATGTTTAATACTCTTCTCTCAACTTTTTTACTTGGAAGCATTAGTTTGGTAATTTATTTTTATTTATGTTTTATGGTTTTCTAACTCATTGTTTCTTCTTCTTTTCTTGTTTACAGTGACTGCATAAGAGTGGTGAGAGATTATCTAATGGGTGTGTGTGGACACCTTGTTGATCCCTTTGGGGAAGACTCAAGCTGAGCTGACTAAGGATTCAGGTCAGCTGCCAGTATCCAAAAGACACACTAACATGTTTTCTCCTATTTGGAGGATAGTAGAGGTGGTGACCTCCCTTCATACCCGGTGGCCGAGATATGAGACTGCTGAGCATTTGATGAGGTGAGTCATTTCCACCATGATACCACAGCAAGTGGCCACCACCATGAGTATTCACACCATTCAGTTAATTTCCATTGTCGTCGCAGCCACACTAGGAGCTCCAAACGGATGTAAAGCACCATCCAAGAGATCCCACAGGGATTGAAAGGACATTGGGCCATTTATTTCTTTATTTCTATTTTTTCAGGAACTATAAGGGTTTTTTTATATATCTTGGGCTCATTATGATTGTTTTGACCACATCTTAGTGCACATGATGGTATTGTATAAAAAATTTACTCACCATGGGATATACATACTTTTAATTTTGGTTCGGTAATTCATTGTATTTGAGTTGAATTTATTTTGGATTATTTCTCATATGTACTCTATAAGTTTATAATTTCCATTTTTTATGCTTTTAGAATGCATGTAGTGGATGTGAAATAATGAAAGAATGATTTCTTTTTTTTTTATTTTTATTATGCTGATATATGATAATGCAAACTCATTTTAAGTTAAAATTTATTTTCTTTAAGAAATCTTCATACTTCATGTTGGCTTGGAAAAACGTTATGGTATAATGATATGATAAGAAAATGTACTTTCCCCATTCCTGACTCCATACAACTAGTAGTATGTGAGGGATCAACACCAAGAGCTAGAAAGGGCACAAGTTATGAAAAATTGTTGAATGGTAATGATGAAGGAAAAAAATGGCTTGACATAACCAAATTGAGACACTACAACCTCACCCTACTCAAGTTACTTCATATTTTAGAATGTGACTTGCTTCCTAGTTTATCTAAACTTAGATATGTAGATGGCCACTTGGTTGAAAAATATGGTTTTGTAGTTTTAAAACCTTTTGGAATTTTGGACATCTAACTCACTTTGTTTTTGACTTATGATTTCACAATATTTGAATGGATTACTTCTAACTTTCAAGTTTACCAAAGAGACCCCCTACACCCTGCCCCATGTTACCGTAGGAATCATGGGCTCATTACCATGGACAAGGAATAGGCGAGTAAGGGAATTTCTCTCATTTTCCAACCCTAAATCACCAGTAAGAGATGTAGGCTCAACACCAAAGTTGGTAGGGAAAAAAAATCTGTAAAATAAAAATTTTATGTGGATTTGTAGTTGACCTAGTTATTTAAGAAAAATGTTTAGTATGTTCTTATTTCCAAAGAGATATTTACTCAATAGATGTGACACCATGAATCTTTAGAACATAATATAGGAAAGACACCTAATCTAGAAAGAGACTATAAGGACAACCAACTATGCGCCTTAGTATGGTCATGGTAAAAACTTTGTCTTATCCTATTTGAATCAATGAAATGATTTGGAAATATTTGATGAAAATATGAAAATTTGAAGAAATATTATTTGAATGTTTTTCCATTGGTTTAGAATTTTTTAAATTTGTTATAAGGATAAGTCCCTTGATCAAAAAATTTACAGAATAAATCGCGATGAAAGTGCTGCAATGTAGATGCAATAATGTATATATGAAAATGCTAATGGATCATGCGTAATTCCTCTTAGTGAAGAGAGTTCACATATTCGTTAAACTCCTCATCCTCTAGTTTAGATAGGAGAAATGACCAATTTTTGTAGTCTTCTACTACTCGATATGGACCCAACTATGTGGGTCTGAATTTTATTCCTTCGCCGAGTTTTTTGTCTATCTCGGCTATTAATTCTTAAACCAAATCTCCATCATATATTTTACACTTGTAGACATTCTTTTTGTATTTCCAGGCCATATGGTCAGCATAAACACTTTGTGTCATTGTTCAACTTGAGTCTAGTTTCATCAAGACTTTCTAACTAATAGATTCACACTTCTCCATAGCCTTCTTCCCCAAGATTCCTTGCGGTGAAATAATGAGACTAGGTATTTTGAATTTGAGTGGTAAAACCACTTCTCACCAAATACCAAAGAAATGGGGGTTTCCCCTTTCGATGTTCTAAATGATGTCTAATAGGCCCACAAGGCTGGAAAAAGCTTTAAATGCCAATCTTGTTTGTTCTCTTTAGCGGTCTTAAGGAGGATGAAATTTAATGTCAAATTCATAGCCTCTACCTTGCCCATTGGCTTGAGGATAATAAAGAGAATCCATGTGATGACTTATATTGAACTTTGCACACAATTCATGTACTTCTTCATTTTGGAAAGATGTACCATTATCTGAGATAATGACCTATGGCACCCCATACCTATAAATGATCTGGTTCAAGATGACCTTAGTGATCACAGACCCAGGTACAATGGTAAGAGGTATGGCTTCTTCCCACCTAGTAAAGTACTTTGTGGTCGTGATTATAAAGTTATGATCATTTGTTGATGAGGGAGAGATTTTCCTTATAAAATCAAGGCCCCACGTGCAAAAGAGCCATGGGGTTGTAATTGGTTGCAGATTTTTTGTGCCGGTATGTGGATCTCATGCAAGAACTCTTGACATTTGTGGCATTTGCGCACAAACTCTACTTCATCTTCTTCTAGAGTGGGCTAGAAATAACCCATCCAATGTATCTTTCTAGTAGTAGTGTGGCCTCCAAGTGGCCTCCACATACTCTCCGATGTGATTCATAAAGAATATTTTGAGATGCTTTTGTGTCAAAACATCTTAACAACATTCCGTCGAAGGCTCTACGATAAAGTACTTGTTCCAAAATAACATACTTAGTGAAATGATGCATAACCAACTTATTTTTTAGTGATGTTTCCCCTTTTGGATACATTATGGTCCACTATAAAATTACTGATGTCAGTATACCATGGACACACAAAAATGGGGGCCTATTCTTGACAAAGTATACACACTCATCGGGGAATTCTAGATCTACCACATTACCTCCATCCAATGGATAATCAGCCAACTAGTCCACAATGATTTTTCCTTTGATGAATTTCTAATTAAAAAATGTTAACTCCAATTCATCCATCAGGGTTATGAAGCACCCAACTTTCTTAGATGAGAATCCTTGTGTGAGGAATGTATACAAGTGATCTAACTTAACAATAACCCTCGGCGTTTTGGAGTTTGGCTCCATTTGATCTCCTCTCTCGTATCCATTTTGATCCTTTCTCTGTTCTTCTCTTTCCTTTCGTTGTTGAGCTTTTTTGTACAAGGGTATAGTCCCTTTCAAAAACTAATTTACCAATAATTAAAAAAACAATAACCTCGTTTCTTGATCCAACATATAATGTTTCAAATGCTTTGTTGTAAAGAGTATGGCAAGGCATTATTTTTTTTCCTATGTGTAACGTATCTCATAATCAAGAAACATTTGACTAATAAAATAGACTGCACATTCTCATTTATCATCATCTTGTTAAGCCAATAAGAAGGCTAGCAAAAATTTGTATCTCACAATACAAGATCAAAGGAGGATTTAACCTAGTCAACATGAGCGTGGGAGGTGAAAATGATAATTTTTCAACCGACTTGAATGCCTCATTGCATTCATCTGTCTAATCAATGCAACAAGAATTTTTCAACAAATTATTGATTGGGTGAATAAAAAAATTTAAGTTAGGGATGAACCTTTGGATTGTACTAAGTTTTCCAAGGAAATATTTGATGCTATACTCATCCGATGGTAGAGTCATTTCTAATACAACAAAGATCTTGGTTGGGTCAACATCAATCCCTCATGAAGATATGATTTATCTTAAAAGCTTGCATCCTATGACTCTGAACACACATTTTTTTGGATTCTATGTGATACTATATTCGACTAAACGATAAAGGATGATATGAAGAACCTATGGATGATTACAGAATTTTATGGCCTTAACTAGAAGTTCATTCACATAGGATTCCACAATCTTATGTATAATATCATGGAGTAAAAAAGTCATCACCTATTGGTATGTAGCACTAGTCTTCTTAATCTTAAACGACATAAAATCATAATAGTAGGTTCCCCAAGGAGTTATAAACGTATTTTTGGCCTGATCTACTTTAGAGATTCTAATTTGATTGTACCCAGAGAATCCATCCATAAGAGACAACAACTCAAAACTAGTTGTTGCATCAACAATAATATTGATGGATGGTAATGAGAAATAATCTTTGGGACAAGCCTTATTTATATCCCAAAAGTCTATGAAAATGTGGATCTTTCCATTTCTCATGAGAATGGGGACTATGTTAGACACCCATTGTGAGTAGTCCACTAGCTTGATGAACCCTACATGGAGGAGTTTCATCACTTCTTCCTTCACCATGAGGGCCACCTTTTGATTCACGGGCCTTGACTTTTACTTAATCAGCTTAGCATCTGGCTTGGTGACAAGATTTTGCATTGTAATGTGTGATGCAATTCCCATCATTTCGTTGTAGCTAAAAAAATTATCTTTGATGCTCATTGAGGATAGAGGTATGTATTTCAATTTACTTAGGAGTTAAAGAGGATCCAAGTTTCAAGATCTTTGTTTTTCCTCAATCCCAATATTTTTATTGATTATAGCCTTGATTAAGGAGGCGTTTCCTTCTCAAACTCAAGAGGGGGGCTAGAGGTAACTCTAAATCTCCCTCTTCTCTTACCTCATAAATTTTGATTTCCTTCTTGGGAAGAAACTATCATGGGATTTCCAAAATATAGAGAAAGGTGTGGAATTAGATAATGATCAACCTTGTGATGAGTAAGATGTAATTTTGCGAGAGCATTTAGATATCCTAGAGTTTCTTTATCAATTTCAATGTGATATGTAATGACATACTTTATATCATTCTCTATGTATGTTAGCATTGGAGTTACTAGTGTCTTACGAACCAAAGGTTTTGCATGAACTGAGACTGTGAAGTTTGTATCTTCCAACTCACCACTTGGAGTAAACCGAGAAGAGGAATTCTCTATAGATTCTGTGAGGAGGTTATGCTCTTGTGGAATTACTTCAATTGATATGAATTGAAACCTCTTTGTTAGATTCAACACTAATTTTTTGTAGAGTTATAAATGCTCACCTCTAGTTTCATATACTTCGGATATCTGATTTGCAACAAGTTGTGAATCACCTAGCACCCTAATATTAAGATCACCCATTATTTTAGATATAATGAGACTAAGTAGAATGTCTTCCTATTCAGCCCCATTATTTGTACACTTGAAGTTTAATTTGAAGGAAATAGGTAGAACCATTCCCTCAGGAGAGGTAAGAATCACACCTACCCCGGTGCCAAAATGACATTTTGCTCCATCAAAATGGAGATCAAACAATTACTTGGAAAAATGGACATTGGATCATCCTTTAAATCTTCCTCCTTTTCTCAGTTACCTCAACCATACAAACATCATTTGTTGGAAGAGAACCAAGTCCCAGGGTATGTCCCATACCCATAGAATCGAAAGGAAGGAGAATGGGTAAATCCTTATCAAATAGCTCAATTTTTTTTTTCATGGTTCCTAAAGACACTGCCTATATATAATGACGATTTCATCTTTGACTTCCGAATGCCCTTGATCAAACTTGTGAATTATAATTATGTTTTAGGAACCAAATTTTCTCTAGTAATGAGCTTGTAGGCTTATTCAACTGATTTTTATGAAACTCAAACTCATATTGGACTACTTGGACTCTTCTTCAAGTTAGTTAGATGTATGGCGAAGGGTTTTGGATCACCTTGCGCCACAAAGACCTTCCCTAAATGTGGTAATCGGCTTCTTGAAACAAAGTGGGGAATCAATTTCATGCAATGAATCAAGGATGACCAAGGATCATATTATAGTTAGTTTCCTAATATATAATATAAAAATCAGTTAGTTCCATGTTTGGGTTGAGCGTGAATAGAAACACTATAGTTCCGATTGACGTTGCCTTGAGGCTTTCATAGCCTCTCACCGTGTTTCGTGTTGAAGAGAAATTGGTCTCTCTCGTAACCTAGGTTTTGAAGGAAAGATAAAGGAACTATTTTAATTGCTGCCCCATTATCAATCATTTCACACTTTACATAGTTATTATAAATCCAAACTTGTAAAAACAATGTCGGATCACCGAGCTATTTTAACGTTTGATTGTATCTTGCTAATGTAGAATACAAATCCAACATTTCTTTTAGGTTTCCCTTGAGGATAGACATCAAATTCAATATGGTTTATTTTTTCTTCTTGGGGAGGGGTGACGTTAATCAAATGAACAAGACCTAGTTCCTCTAGTAGAGCTCTATGAGGAGGGGAATTATTTAACAAATCCAAGAAGGAAATGTGAGAGAAAGTCTTGGTTAATTCACTGATCAAGTTAAAATATCTTGTTGGATTACCTAACGTATCACGAATATAATTTGATATAGTTGGGTAGATCGGATAGGTTGCGAAGAAGAATCCTTGGTTGTAGTGGAAACGTTAATTTGAGGTTCAATTTTAACTCAATCAACCCCAATTAGAATAATCCTTTTTTTTAGTGACCACCATCAAAAGGAGGAGCCACTTGTGGGATTGACAAAGTTGAGGCTTTACCATCATGGGTCCCTATTACAAAACCATTATTTGAACCATTGAGATATATTCTACCATCCTTTGGATGTGTTGGGAGAGGATTGCTAAAGATTCTAAGTGGTGTGTTCATTGGAGATACTTGATCCCAGATACTTTCATGTTTTCCAAAAAAATGTCAACAAATATCTATTTTGATTCTCTTGAAAACATTGTAAAAAATTGTTACAATCATGACATGTTCTTGCATCATGCCCGTGAACCCTATGGAAACCACAATATAAATAAGGATCATAATCTCGAGGCCTTTGGTTTGTGCCTTGTTGTGGTCTAAAATTATAGTTATTTCTCAGTTGTTGATTGTTATAGTTAAAATTTAGGAACCCTTACCCTTGGTTTTGAAATTGGTTTGATACCCACTTGGGTATTCTTTAGGGCCTTGGGACTATGTTTGTCTTGATTAATGAGGTTGTTGTTGTTGTTGATGGCTAAAATATACATCGTTGACTAAGGGTGACAAGTTATTTTTTCTTTGATTATTGCCAATGTTATTGTTTTTATTTTAAGTGATTTTATTGGGAGCATTAACAACATTATTTTTCTTAGGTTGGTCATCTTGTCATACAAATGCACAATAGGGAAATTGGAAGTTTCCAAGCATGATAACTATACACATGTGCCGAGATTTTCATGTTTTATCATTCCTAGGAACCCCAATTCAAATCTATCAATATGGTCACCCCCTATTTGATGTGAAATGGGTCCCCTAGGTGATTTAGGAAATTCTATTCATCCCCCTAGGATGTTTTAGGGAGTTCTGAAAAGATGTTATCACTTACATTCCAAGAACTGACCAACCACTCGAGTAGAACGAAAGGGAAAAATTCAACATGGAGGTGAATTGAATACATTATAACATCATGGAAATGATTTTTGAAGGTTTGGGAATCTTTAAAACACTTGGTGTAGTCTGAATAAAAAATAAGGCTCACAAGCCTAGGTAGTACACAGGCCTAAAATAGTTGTCAGGCTTCAAAATAAGATTCTAGGAGCTCCGGATGGTCTTAGAAGTAAAAAAAAACATCATTGGAAAGAAAATTCCAATTAATACATGATGGTGAAGTAATATATTTCACAACACCTTTGAGCATAGGATTTTCAAGCAGTTTTTATCAGGCACAAGTGGAGTATTAAATCCCAAATCCACATTTTTAGGGATCTGATGGATGAATCAAGACATGATACTCCCACCATTGGATTAAAAATTCCATTTTCATTCAAGTATCATATAAAATTTCAATAATACATTCCACTAGGACCTCAAGTTATCTTCTTTCTAAGTTTCCCTCTCAAAGGCGTTCGGTTCCTAATCATTTTTGGGAAGGACACATGTTAGCACCAGGAGCATGGAGGAATTTCTTGTCCCCTGACATCCCTGAGGTCAGGTACACCAACCATTGAAAAATGATCCCATCTCCCATGTGACCTCAAGACTTGAAAGTTCAACCCCGAGGTGTAATTTTGGAGCATCCATTCCCTATCGTTGGATCAAGTGTCACGTGTCTACTTTGTAGGACCTATGTGAAACTGATGTCCCTTATGTACCTTAGGTGAGGGACATAAAACATGGAAAAATGCATCCAAACCTCTAGGAGAGTGTTTTGGTCACCCATATGACCAGTTTCCATCCCCTCGGTGCTTTAAAGCTTATTTTGGAGCACTCATTCCCTGTCATGTCGGATCGCCGCCACGTGTCGTCCTCTTGACCACGATGGAATTTTATGTCCCTCATGTCCTTGAGGATAGGGAAATAAAACATGAAAAAATGTGCCCAACCCCAACCCAAAAATTTGAATTTTTTTCTAACTTTTAGTTGCTTCTTGTTGCTTCTCCATTACTAGAAGAAAATTACAGAGAACACTAGTCCACCACTCCACAATTGCCAAAGCTTGAACCAGATCAATTACAACATAGTAGACTTTACTCCATGGTGGTACATATGTCAAAAAATAAATATTGATCAAATCATGGAGAAATAAATAAGAACAAAGCAAAAGAAGTCTAAAAACTCCATTGCCATAAAACCAAGAATCGAACATATGTTGCAAATTGTTGCACAGATCAACAAAGTGTTTGTTGCTGAGTTATCTCTATTGAAGGCCATTAAAAAATCTTATTCAAATCTCCAATTTTCAGCAAGGAACATTCACAGTGAAGAAATCTCATTTCTAGCTCAACAAAGGAAAAATTGAATTTCCCATCAAATTGTTTCTCGAATTGAAGAGAAATTTCTCCTTAAGCATAAGAAGCAACAACCTATCACAATGGAATCGATTTCATCATGAATGGAGAAAAAAACTAGAACATTTACAATTTTAAAACTCCATTAATGGCTTCCATGACATAGTAATGAAAAAACCAATGAGCTACCTCTCCGCTTCTCGTGGTTCCAATGGGTGAAATCACCCGAAAATTAGAGGAAACGATCGTCAAAAATTCTAGTTTCGCGAGCACTAGTTTTTGTACAATAAAGTCCCTTATTTTTAGGGATATGGAGGGATGTGTTTTTATCATAATTCTTCCCTCTTCAAAGAAATTTTCAAATTCCGGAAGATCCTATGGGTGAAATCATCTGAAAATTGGAGGGACCGATCATTTAAAAATCTAGTTTCACGTGAACTAGTTTTTGTGCCACCAATTCCCTATTTTTAGAGATATGGAGGACTGAGTTTTTGTCAGTATTATTCTTTCACCAATGAAAACATCATTTTCCCACTTGTTCGAGATGAATTAATTACTAACATTTTGGAGCGTGGAACCACGGAATAAAACCTATAATTTCAAGACCCATTTTGTCACAATTTGACATTTGTGGCACACTTACTAAAAATAGCATGTCTCCTTGCATAGGGGTTTGTTACTTCGGGGAAGACACCATTTGAAGATTACATGAATAAGAAAATGAACATAGAGTAAGCATCATAGTAAAGGTCCTCTCTCACTCGTAATTCACACTTACTAAAAATAGTAAGTTACACTCAAAAAGTAGGTATGCCACAATGGGTCGTACAAGGATAATCATTCATGGGGACATAAATGTTCGGAGTATACTAGTCATTTTTCACATGGCATTCAATATCCATATTAGTTCATTCAACTTGGCGAGCATTCATGAGCTAGTTTGGAGGAGTTTCATAGGTTTGAAGATTCAAAGGAGCTTTCCAAGATTCAAAGTTTCACTACATTCTACCCTCTCCCCAGCTTTCCATCAACAAGGATCAAGGGTTCATCGGGTGACATTTCCTCTTCTCATTCTCTCTATAATAGGAATAAAAATAGTCTAAAGTCAAAAATAAGGCATATGGAGGGTCATGAGGTAGATGAAGAGTCATATTCTACTCTATAAATTTTAACGCCCTTCCCATTTAAAAGGGTTAGTCATTAATCTTGTAAGATCAAGAGTGTATTCTACCTTGAGAGAACAAATGAGATAGCCAAATTCTTCCTTCCCCCTTCTCAATTTCCTCCATTTCTCCACTATGTACAACTTTTTTTGAGAAATTAATATAAGAAGAAGAAGTTTATAGATTTATTTGACTAAGATATTTCTTTATACTTTGTGTTTATCAAATTTTATTTGGTCTTAATTATGCTTACAATGTTGTTTCTTCTCATAAATGCATGTGATGATACTTTTGACTAGTGTTTACAGGAATATGATTTCCTACCTATAGCATTAGTTCTCCTACCTCTTTTCTCACTCCCCTTTCCCGCTCTTCAGACAAATTTCTCTCTTATAGGTATTTTCAAGGTTTTCCATAGGGTTAGTGGAGTGTCCATGTCGATCCTCGATCGAAAGGCCACCACATAAATGCACCTTTTTATGTGCATGCATATACGGTAGTTACACCAATTAATTATAGGGACTTAGATTCCCAGAGCGTTGGTAAGAAATCCACAAGTTTTTCCACCCAAAATTTTTCTCACCAACAGTTTTTGGTGCCCACCATGGGGCATATTTAGTAGCATCTGCACCTAATATACAACTGCAAGGTCTAAAATTAAAAAAACAAATATTAAAAAAAAAAAAAGTTCATGAAATTCTGTTGCCGAAAGATACACTTTGCTGATTTCTACACATGAATTTTCACATTCCATAGTGTCCTTTCATGTTCCCACTACAAAATTTTCCAAAATATGGCTGAAGGAAGATACACCAGGTTGAGCAGGTCGAGAGGTGTTGTTGATTCCAATTTCGAGGCTTTGCAAAATTAGAAAGAATGAATTAGAGATAATCCATACTTCTTCTCTCAAGCCTCCTCTCCATCCAGCTCTTCAAATAGTTCACCTGGAAATCTTGTCAAGACTCCTATTGATACTCCCCCTTTAAATTCTCCCATTTTCAACCACCATTGGTCATTGAGTTCCCGTAGAGAATAAGAATTTGTAGCAAGTAGAGAAGAAACACATGAAAATGGAAGATGAAGAAGAAATACCTCAACCCATTGTTCCATTAGTAAGGAATACAAGCCCACTTGCTCTTGAACCGCCTCTTCACGATCTACCAAAGTGTTCCCACAAGAAATTTCCAAATTTATAAGGGGACAATACACAACATCCTGAAGAACACATTGCTTTGCTTTCACGACATTATGTAGAATTCTTGGTGTCAAACATGAAGACGTTGCTATGAGACTTTTCGTGGAGTACCTTTAAGAAAAAGTAGTAGAATGGTTCTACCTCCTACCTGCCCAATGCATCATTGGTTGGGATGACATCAAAACTTCCTTCAAAGAGAGATTTAAATCAACTAAAGACTATTAGGACCTCTTCATGCAATTGGCTCAAATGAAGAAAGGATAAAATGAAAACATGAGAGAATTCCCAGGCTCGTTTCAATGGTTACTTCACAATATACTTGAAGAGGGTTTTCCATCTCAAAACAATGTGAAGAGATTATTTATTAATGCCCAATCATCAGAATTAGGATGTTTTCTATGAAGATCCCAACCAAGGAACATTGTAGAAGCACAAGGTATGGCCATTTAACTTGATGATGATCTCATCCTCTATGGAAAGATCAAGAATCCATCAAAAGGTAAAGCTGAAAATCATGGAGATGAGAGAACCAATCCATCACTGCAAAAGTTGGCGAATGAGATGGCATCTTTGAAGAGGGAATTATTTGAATGAGTATCTTCTCAAAGAAACAACATAAATCAGATTGGAGGATCACCCCAAAGGCTCACCTTGGAGGCCCCACCCATGAATGTAAATTACATATTTCAAGAAGGTTAAGAACATCTTCAACAAGAAAGTGAAGGTGGTGATTTCCTAGAAAATTATGAGTTTGATAACGATACAAAAATCAGATTTTATGAGTATTTAGGATGTGATGAAGAAGATGGAGAATATGCACCCAGTTTCTCTTGTGTAGTATGCACTTGTTCTTAATCTGAGAAAGGAAAATATCCTTCCACTGATGTAAAGAAAGAGAAGACTGAAGATCCTCTTGTGGTGACTCCGCAAAAAAAAAAATCAGTTGAGGATCTCCAATTCCATTTTCCATGAAGTTTGCATTGTTGGAGCCTGATCCTGTATCAAGTAAGAAGAATCCCATAATCCCAAGTAAGTCTTCCGATGCCTCTTCCAAGTATAAATCTAAGTATGCTCCTATAAAATCTAATACCTTGAAAGATCCTAGTGTAACCTTCAAAATACCCTCTATTCCTCAAACAAAAAATCCTGCTCCTAATCCTATCCAAACTCCAAAATCAGTTCCTTCATTCCCTTTTCAAAATTTGCTCCCTTTGACTTCGTATAATATGCAAACAAAGAAAAAGTGCATATTACTAAAACTCGAATATTTATGGACTCATCATGAACAATTCGAGAGGTTCATCTGCTATATCACGAGTGATAGTCTAACACACAATGATGTAAATTATAATTCCAAAGGCATTCTACAAAACTTAACTACACCTCCCTCACAGAACATGATTTCTCTGAGTGCATCAAAGACCGATAAAGTTGAACCTTTCTATGTCTCTCTTCTTGTAGGATAATATGTACTAAATAATTACATAATAGGTTATGGTGCCTTAGACAACATGATGCCTTTGAATGTCGCAAAGGCTCTCAAACTTACCATGAGTCCACCTAGCAACACTTCCTACTATTTGGAATTAAAAGAGGTCTCACTTGTAGGGAAGGTAAAAGATGCACAGTGGCCCTTGCTATATTTCCATAAAAGAAATTTTCCACGATGATTTTGGTAGTAGATGTCCTAGTCTCGTTCGGAATTTTGTTGAGTAGAAATTTTTACCTACACTTGGGAGGTAAAATTCAGATTAATTGGTCTTATGCAACCATACCAATGAAGGGAGACATGAAGGAATTTCTTCCCAAAAAGAAGATGGGGTACACGGTACAAAAGTTTGGAAACCTAGAAGCTAGCATTTTGTACCAAGGTAGTATGTGAATGAATCACTTTGTGGAAACTCAGGAGGAGGAGGATATCCCCATCTTGATAGGTCTAGACATGCCTTCCCAGAGAGATTTGGACTTTAAAGAAGCATTGAGGAAATTCGAGTTATAAGAGGGCCGTCCTGAATTACCAGATGATGTAGACCATGAGGAAGAGGAAATGGTGCTTGATGATTTTCAAGGAGAAAAATTAGCTTATATGATTTTTCAAGATGAGGATTTATTCTCATTCCCATTTGGGGATTGATATTATCTCATTCGGGCCATCTATGGAGAGACAAAATTATCTTGCGATGAGCCTTTGAAAGGCTTGAAATAAATCTCCGTACATGGATTGCTAAGAGCCGCAAAGAAATAAAATACCCTGAGATAGGTCTCAAAATCTTGATGCAAGCCATGAATATGCATGAAAAATATGAAGATTACTTTGATGCCTTAACTAGTGTGAAGTTTTGCTATGTTGAAAGAAAGAAAGATGTTAAATATGATGTCCTTCTCGAACCAATGGTTGATGGATACAACAATGAAATGGAGATATTTTCTTTCCCATTTGTAGAAGAAGATTATTTCCATGATGAAGAAATGGAAGCAAGAAGTTTCAAGGCCTTTGAAGATGAAGATATTTTTTATGAAGGATTGGTAGAGTGCAGCAATTCCTAAGATGATGAAGTAATCCCTCCAGATAGTTTCCTTGAACTGCAAAATAAATATTCTTCAAAGGTGCAAAAAGAGGAGCTGCATGAAATGAAGAAGCATAACTTTGTGCAAGAGATCTTGGATGTAATAGAAGTTACGGAAGATCTGAAGCTGATCCTTAATCTATTCACTCATGCCATGGACATACAAGACAAGTATGAGTTTTCCTCTGATCCTCCCGTCAATACTCAAATGCCTCATAGTGGAGTACAGATAAAGGATGAATCAAATGTTTCTCATGGAGAAGATGTCAATGAGCATAGACTTAGGAATGAAAGTAACTCAGAATATCGAAGGAATTGGAAAAAATCATTTCTAGGCAGTCATAGCACACTCAATGGAGAATCAACTATATGGATAAACATGGAAGGAAATTGACACTATGAAACTAATTTCAAAGAATATGAAGGAATTGGATTTTCCAAGAAAGGACATAGGCATCAAGAAGCTCATATGGACTCACTCCTACCAAGTACACATATAATTGTGAAAGTTTCGCTTTCATAAAAAACTTAAGAGGGAGTCTACTTTCATGAACTTGTCAACGGCTTCGTATAACATCATCATTCGGTTTTTCCTCTTCAAGGGTAACTTTTGAGAAATGAAAAGTGCTTTAGTGAAAGTGGGTTGTCCCCACCTTGTACCATATGTGATTTTAAGGTTTTTTTACCTTCCTATTGTGTGTCGTGTGTTTCCTTTCTATCCTATTCATGTGCATGTGTGTTTCCTTCTTATCTCTCTCTTATTGTAAGTTGCACATGACTCTGCAAGTCCCAATGGATAAAGCAATCGGTCAATGAATTATATAGTCTCGAGATTGAGATTCTGGATTCCCATGCCATGTCTTCCTTGAAATTATTCCATGTCATGTCTCCAAGCTAGAGCCATTTGTTTTCATGCAAATGTGCAACATGGAAAATGGACGTTTTGAGGCACGACAACTATACTATACACTTGCCAAAATTTTGATGTTTTATGATTCCTAGGAACCCCAAGTCAAATCCGTCAGTCTGGTCACCCCCTATTTGATGTCAAATTGGTCCGCTAGGTGATTTACAAAATTATATTCATTCTCCCTAGGTAATTTTAGGGAGTTCTGAAAAGATGTTATCTTTTGAAAATCTTGGGAAGGGCTATCGGTGGCCTTTTCAGACTGAACCAACCACCCTAGAGTGGAACAAAAGGTCCAAGTTCAAAATGGAGGTGAATTGAAGACATTATAACATCATGGAAATTATTTTGAAAGTTTTTGGGAAGCTTTGAAAAACTTGGATCAGTCTGAATAAAAAATAGGGTTCAAAAGCCTAGAAGTACACATGCCTAAAATAGTTTTCAGGCTTCAGAAGAAGATTCCGATAGATCCAGATGGAGTTAGAAGTAACAAAAAAACATCTTCGGAAATAGGATTCCAAGAACTACATGATGGTGAAATAATATTTTTCACAACACCTTGGCACATAAGAGTTGCAGCAGTTTTTATCAGGCACAAGCGGAGTATCAAATACAAAATATACATTTTTAGTGATCATATGGATAGATCAAGACATGATACCAACACAATTGAATTCAAAATTCCATATCCAGTCATGATAATATAAAATTTCACCAATAAATTCCACCAGGAGCTCAAGTTATCTTCTTTCTAAGTTTCCCTCTCAAAGGCGCTTTAGGACTTCATCATTTTTGGAAGGACACGTGTTAGTACCGGATCCTTGTGGGATTTCATGTCCCTAACATCCCTAAGGCTAGGTACACAAACACTTGAAAATTTTTCCCAACCCCCATGTTACCTCTTGCACCCTTATGTGACCTCCATGTGCATTTTTAAAGCATCCATTCCCTATAATTGGATCAAGTGCCACGTGTCGATCCAGGACCACCATGGAAACCAATGTCCCTCATTTACCTAAGGCGAGGGACATAAAACATGGAAAAATGAACCCAACCCTCTAGGAGAGTGGTTTGGTTACCCATATGACTATTTTGCAGCCCCTTAGTGCTTTAAAGCTTATTTTGGAGCACTCATTCCCTACCATCAGTGTGCCACCATGTGTTTTCCTCTTGACCACTGTGGAATTTGATGTCCCTCACATGCCTGAGGTTAGGTACATAAAACATGAAAAAATGCACCCAACTCCAACCCAAAAATTTGAAAAATTTGTAACTATTAGTTGCTTATTGTTGCTTCTCCATTACCAGAAGAAAACTGCAGAGAACACCAATCCACCACTCCACCATTGCCAAATATTGAACCAGCTCCATTAAAACACATTATCCTTCACTCCATGGTGGCACAATGCCATAAAAGGAAGATTGATTAAATCATGAAGAAATAATGAAGAACAGAGGAAAATAAGTTTGAAAACTCCATTGCCATAAAACCAAGAATCAAACATATCTTACAAACCGTTGCACAGATTGACAAACTGTTTGTTTCTAAGTTCTTATCTATTGAAGGAAATTAAAAAATCTTATTCAAACCTCTAATTTTCAGAAAGGAACATTCATAGTGAGTAAATCTCATTTCTTGCTCAATGAAGGAAAAATTGAATTTCCCGTTAAACTGTTTCTTAGATTGAAGAGAAATTTTTCCTTAAGCATATGAAGCAGAAACCTATCGTAAAGGAATCAATTTCATCACAAACGGATCAAAAACCATACCTGAAATTTTAAAGCTCCATTAATGGCTTCCACAACATAGTAATGAAAAAATCAGCTAGCTACCACTCCATTTCTCATGGTTCTAGTGTGGGTGAAATTGCCCGAAAATTAGAGGAAACGATCATCAAAAAATATATAGTTTGTCAGTGCAAACTAGTTATCATGCCATAAAGTCCCTATTTTTATGGATATGCAGGGATGTGTTCTTTTATTAGATTTCTTTCCTCTTTGAATAAATTTTCAAATTCTTGAAGATCCGACAGGTGAAATCATCCAAAAATTGGAGGGAGTGATCATTGAAAAATATAGTTTCACGTGGACTAGTTTTTACGACATGAAGCCCCCATTTTTTAGGGATATAGAGGACTGAGTTTTTTTTTAGTATTCTTCCCCTATTGATGAAAACATCATTTTCCTACTTGTTCAGATGAAGGAATTACTAAAAATTTGGAGCGTAGAACCTTGAAATAAAACCCATATTTTCAAGACCCGTTTTGTCACAATTTGACATTCGTGGTACACTTACTGAAAATAAAATGTGTCCTTGCGTGAGGGTCTATTAATTTGGGTAAGCCACCATTTGAAGATGCAATGAATAAGGAAATTAACACAAAGGGATTATCATAGGAAACGTCATCAAAAAGGTCATCTCGGATCGCAATTCACACTTAGTAAAAATAGTAAGTTACACACAAAAATATGTTTTGGAACAATGGGTCATACAAGGATAATCATTCACAGGGGACATCATTGTTTGGGAGCATCCTAGTCATTTTTCATAGGGAATTCAGAATCCATCTTATTTCATCCAACTTGGGAGTATTCGTGAGCTAATTTGGAGGATTTTCACATTGTGCAAGGCATTCAAAGATTCGAGTTTCACCGCATTTGAAGCTTTCCATCAATGAGGATCAAGGGGCTTCATCGGGTGACATCTCCTCTTCTCCTCCTCTCTCTATTCCATCTCCCCAAATTTCTCTCTCATCAAATGTTGTAATTCTTTAATGGGGTTTTCACTTTTTGATATGCCTTTAAGTGACTCAAATGTAACTTTAGAAACATAATGTAAATTAAGTCACCTTGATTTTATAAAACAAACTTAAATATTTTGTAGGAATATGAATAGTCTAAAATTAGAAATAAGGTATATGGATGGTCATGAGGTAGATGAAGAGTCATACTTTACTCTATAAATTGTAACGCCATTCCCATTTGAAAGGGTTGGTCATTAATCTTGTAAGCTCAAGAGTGTATTCTAGCTTGAGAGAACAAAGAAGATAACCAAATTCTTTTTCCCCCTTCGCAATTTTGTCCATTTCTCCTCTATGTACAATTTTTTTTTGAGAAATTAATACATGAAGAAGGAGTTTATAGCTTTCTTTGACTAATATATTTCTTGATAGTTTGTGTTCATCAAATTTCATTTGGTCTTAATGATGCTTACAAAGTTGTTTCTTCTCATAAATGCATGTGATGATAATTTTGACTAGGGTGTGCAAGAATCTCATTTCCTACTTGCATCATTAGTTCTCCTACCTCTTTTCTCACTCACATTTCCCTATCTTTATAAAAATTTCTCTCTTACAGGTATCTACAAGATTTTCCACAAGGTGAGTGGGGTGTTTCTGTTGGATCCCTAGTCAAAAGGCCACCATAAAAATATACCTTTTCATGTGCATGCATATACGGAAGCTACAATGGTTAAGTAGAGGGACATAGATTCCTAGAGCATTGGCAAGAAATCCACAAGTTTGTCCACCTAACAAATTATCTCACCAACAGTTCGTCTCCCCATCCATCATGACTCCACATTAATTATTAAGGATTTTTTATCCTTGATTATTATTCATGTTGTTGGATTAAGGATGGTTATTTTGATTAGGGGTGACTAACCTTCCATTAGCTCTATAAGTCATATGACCAATGTCAATGGATGTTTGATAAATTCAAAGAGCACCCTCTAGTACCTCTTCATAGCTCCTTAGTGAGAAATTTTGAAATTCTTCCTTTGTCGCCCTGTTGAGAGAGTGGAGAAACAAATCATAAATCCCCGTATAATCCATATTTGGAGTGCTTCTAGAGGAGTAGAGAAATTGTTGCCACATTTGAATGAAGTGGGTTATGGACTCATTGTGCTCTTGCTTGATATGAAGGAATTCCCTGATTAATGTTCTCAAAAGTTTGTTCATATCAAAAGCCTTGATAAATTCTAATACAAGTTGCTTGAACGAGTGTATTGAAGCCTCTAGTATCCTATAGTACCAATCGAGATAAATATCTTCTAGCGTCTTTGGGAAAATCTTCACAAATACTGTGTCCCATGGTAGAATCTCTCGAATAGACAATGCATAAGATTTGATGTGGGCATTAAGATCACCCTCCCCTTCGAATTTTGAAATATCAGGAAAGGGTCTTGAGAGCATGACTGTCTGGATGGATAATTCTAGAGGATCCTTAAGATATTCAGAATATGTCCCCATTGCATATGTTTCCACCATCGAAGATCATTTTTGGGGAGGTGGAGGTTGCATCGGTTGCTAAAATAGGACAATATAAACATTTTTTGGGGCGTATGGCATCCATGCGGTTGTCCATACGGACTTGGGTAAGTGTACATATTCCCCTGTGGAGATTTATAATACATGTGTATGTAGGGAGTTGATTACCTTGATATGGAATCAAAGCCATGAAGCCTGATGAATGTTGCATTTTCAGCGGGTATGGCATTTGAGAATGCACTTCCGATTGGTTCTGTTGTAGATATTCATATCTCATGTAAGGGGGCATACTAAAGGTGCCCGTATGAGTAAGCAGATCTCATGGGTTTGGAGTACCCATATAAACCTCGAGGATTCTTTACATGAGGTATTTTCTATAATTATACGAAAGAGAGAATTTATTACTTTCCCCGCGTATGAATTCTGAGATTTTTTGAAATCTTTAGGTCCTTGACTTTTTCTACCAATGTCAAGATGACATCACCCATTGATGGGGTAGTTCTTTGCTTAGGTGCCTTTTGTTGAACCGTTATAGGTTGTTGACGAGTGTGGTATCTTGCTATGAATTTTTCATTATGTTGCCACCCCTCATTAGCAATATTTTTAGTTGGTGGAGGGGTAGTGTTATTGATTTGAAGCGAACATCACCTTTTCCTTGCAAACTATCAAAACCTCAGTTCATATTCTGAAATCTTTTTCACTCCTAGCATATCGTGGTAATTATTCCTCATCTAGATGTGGGATTTTTTCTATTTGCATGCTAATGGGCTGTTAAAACAATACCTGAGGAGATGAACTTGCTTCCTAATGAAATTCATGTTGTTTGAACTTGAATTTTCGTGAGGATAAGTCTACATGATTTGGTAAAGTTCCTTAATATGTAAAGATGAACCACCATTGTTTCCTTATAGAAGAGTGTTTTGAGTAGTTTAGCGGTTGTCTACCCACATTGAGAGTGAAGGTGATGGTTGTGATATACATGTTTACTAGTTATACATGTCAAAATAGAGGATGGATCATTTGTACTCATCGTATCTTGACATATGGGGGTATGATAATACCCGTAGAATAAAGGATGGATGAAGAATGGGGAAACATTTAGAGACTAGATCTTTACATCATGTTCACCAATTTATGCGATAGAAATTCAATACGTGAAATTTTTCAAACCAACCTCTCAAGGTCGTGCCCAAACAACAGGTCTAGAATGGATGTGAATTTGAGTGTGGTGATGGCGATCAAGATAGTTGGGAAATATTATGTCTTTAACATGCAATATCGGGATCTGCGAGTCTCGGTGAATATTTCTCTCCTAACCTTTGAAGTGGTGTGATCGCTTGTCTGATATAATAACTGCTCGGAGACTCCAATCAATATCAAGATCCCCGATATTTTGTTTGTTGGTTGTTAAAAATGTGGAAAGTGACCTACAGTTGCCTCATATGGATTTCCAGACAAGGTCATGGGAGTGAGAATGGGAGACGTAGTGGAGCCATAGGGACTATGAGATATTTTTGGGTCTAGTCAAGAAATTCCTAGCCTAACCGGTTGTTATGTTCAGTAAGGAGAGTTGTGCAATAATGTCTAGTGGAAGTGGTGAAGATCTGAATAATAATGTATGCAAACTAGTGTCAATTTTTAACTGGTTAGCAGGCTCTTGAGTTGTTGGAACTAAGGATCATAACCAAAGACTCTTGGAGGTTATGGCCCTTGTACATGGTCATGCACGTAATTAAACCCTATTAGTAGGAGCATTCCAATAATCATAGGCTTGATTAGTAGCGATGTATAGTGTATTTAGTTGTTCTATTTTCTCAACGAATGTAGTAGGTGTGCATAAGACTGTCAAATGTAAACTTATATCAATTTCAGTTATCCATTCCAACCTATTGGGTTGTGGGACCAAGGGATCACAACTATACATATTTTACTATTGTAGACCATTAATGGTCATATAGAATGAAATAAAATGATTTTAATAAGAAAACTAACTATCAAATGAAATCTAACCTATGTTTTTGGTGTTTTCACAATATATCGATGAAAACAATAAAAGCAAACTAATTTATCAAAGTAAATATTTATTTATCTTTTCTAATTTTTAAGCAATGCATTTTACTCTAATGAATAAACTAAAGACAAATAATCAGCCGAATGTAGTTGGTTACTTGTGTGAATATGTGAATCTAATCTAAAAAAATTAAATAATCTAATCAAAACCCTTAAAACCCTACCTCAAAGGTGAAGAACAAATTATGACCTCGAAAGAGCTAGTGTTCCCCAAAAATTCTGGGTAATGTCGGATAGAATTTTTTTAATGATTTAATATAATTGTAATTTCACATTCAATTGAAATGAACAATATTACTACTCTATTTGATATGTAATTAAAACTAGTGATTTAAAATTGACAATTTATCAAATAAAGCAAACAAACACACAATTCCAACCTGGATAAGCAAGAGATTTGGCAAATCTAGTTGTATTTGTATCTATCCCATCATCTTGTTCTTTTCTTTCTTTGAGTTTTCATATGAGTCCAAGGGATTGGGATTGCAAGAAAAATGACAGAGGATGACGCTTGAGCAATGACGACTTTGAAGGAAGTCTAGATGCAATGCAAGTAGAAGAGAGATAACACAAGAGCTCTGAGCTTGGCTATGCAATTCCTAGCAAGATTGTGGCAGCAATACAATGCAAGATCCATAAAAGTTCTCAGGATTTTTTCTTGAATACAAGAATGGAATATATAGGAATTGAGGTTGGGTTGTGCCTTCATGCACAAGGCAAGAAGAGGTAGTTCCAACTAACTAAAGCATATGCAAAAATAGAAGAGGGAAGGAGAACGAAACAATCAAAAATATTTTTAGACAATGTAACCCATTGATGCATGATAAAAGTGAAGTTAATTAATCATTGCATGTTAAAAACACGCATGACAGAATCTAGAAAAATTGGTTAGGACTGCCATCCTACCTAGGCCGCGGTTTGAGAAATGCCACCCAGGTAGGGTGGCAATCCTGGCACTAAAGGCCAAAACATGCGCAGAAAGAAGCAAAAATATGGTAAAAGTGTGGGAAGGCTAAGTAAGGATGTCTAGGCTACAAATATATGCTATAAATGGGTTTTAGAGCTTGAGCACCTTCTTGAAAGGACTTGAATCATCATTGGGGACTTTTGTAACCATTTTCTGACAATGTAGCACATGCAATTTTGGGTGTGTACAGATTTCCCACTTATATCTTGTGTTCTTATGGTGTTATCTTTCTTTCGTGGTTGTATGTCTTGATCATGGTTTATGGTGTGGACACTAGTAAAGTTGATTGAGTGGTTATTTTGATTTAATAATTATTGTATTTTTATTTTCAGGTCTTCAAATTTAAATTTTAAATTTTATAAGGACTTATTCACCCCCTCTCAATCCATTGTGCTTCTAACAATTGGTATCAGAGTAGGCTTTTCTAAAGGAGCTTGACAGCTTGAAGGAGATCTTCTTAAGCACAAGCATGGAATGTTCTAAGAATCAAGGTGATATGTTTCCATTAATGAATATGAGATATTATTTGAATCCTTTAGGTTTTGATATTTTGTATGATATTTATGGTACTTGCTAATTCTCTTTGCAACATAACCAAGTTTGTGATCTTTCTCAAACTACCTTTCATAGTCATATTGAAAAATAGATTTGGTATAGTGACAGTGGTTTTTCAACTCATATGATAGGTGATAAGAGTAAATTTTTATCTCTTCAAAATCATTTTGCATGTTCAGTGAGATTTGGAGACAACTCAGCCATAAACATTCTAGGTAGAGGTACTTTGAGTTTGGATAATGGAAAGAACATCACCAAATATATTCTATATGTATCTATGGTTTGAAACATAATTTATTCAGTGTAATCCTAATTTTCAAGCAATGGTATGTTCTTAATTTTTATGTGAAAAGTTGTAAGATAAGAAAAGGAGAATCTGGTAGACTAGTTGTAAAAGGAAAAAGGACTGATGGTAACATGTTTGTTCACAAGGAAATTAATAATGAAAGATGTCTTATGAGCAATATGTATGAATTTTGGTTATGTAATATGAGGTTAGGCCTTGTGAACTTTGATAATCTTGTTAAAATAAGTTCTAACAATTGTATAAGCAACATGCCTAAACTCAGGAAACCAAAAGATAATTTTTGCAAGGCTTATATGCATGGTAAAAAATTAGAAGGAGATTTAAGACAAATGAATATGAGTATACTACAAGTCCACTTCATCTCATCCATACTAATTTATGTTGGCCAATGAGGACTGAAAGTACTTCAGTGACTATTATTTCATGCTTCTTATTGATTATTTTACTAGATACACTTAGGTGGCTTGCTTGAAGAACAATTTTGATGCTTTAGATGTACTTAAATATTTCAAATCTCTCATTGAAAATGAAAAGAATGGAAAAATAAAGTGTTTAAGATTTGATAATGGAGGATAATTTTGGTCTAATGTATTTGATGACCTTTGTAGTGAGTGTGGTATTAGAATACAATTTTCAGCTTCTCGAACTCCCCAACAAAATGGATTTGTTCAAAAAAATAAAATGATTGTTCATGAGATTGCAAAGACCATACTTAATGATTATAAGTTATATGATGGTTATTGGAAAGAAGAAATATGTATGACTGTTTATATTCTCAACACATGTCAACTACGAGTGAATAATGAAAAGACTCCTTATGAGATATCGAAAGGAATACCAAAAACATGGAGAATTTTCGGGTATTTATATGTAAATGATTCATCAAGAGGACTGAAGAAAACCTTGGTCATTTAGATTCCATATTTAATGAAGGTATATTCTTTGGGTTCTCCTCTATAAGCACAACAAATTTATGTTATAACAAGAGGTTGACGTCTATTGTTGAAAGTGCAAGTGTTATGTTTGATTAATCATCCACTATGAGGTCTTTCTCTGAAGCTAATGAATAAGTTTATGAGGATTTTTGTAAGGAAGAAGATGATGAAGTTTGTCAAGAGAATCAAGAATAGGATGATGATAAATAAAGACAAGAATCATAGGCTCCTTCTAGACAAGTAAGAAGAGATCATCCTAAATATCAAATCTTGGGCATGAAAGACTTTGGAATCAATACAAGAAAGAAATTGGTAAATATTCAAAATTAAGATAACCTAACTCTTATTTCAAATTTTTAACCTAAGAATGTTGTAGAAGTTGATAAAGATGAGGATTGGGTTAAGGATATGAATGAAGAGGTAGATAAGATTGAAAATAAAAAACTTGGGAACTTGTTCCTAGATAAAAAGGTAATAATGTGATTGGATCCAAATGGGAATTTAGAAATAAACTAGATGAGAATGGAGAATTAATAAAGAATAAAGATAGACTAGTTTGCAAGGGATATGCTCAAGTTGAAAGGATATAATTTGGTGAGACTTTTGTAACTGCAGATAGGATAGAAGCAATAATATTATTATTGGCCTATGCTCATTTGAAAGGATTGAAATTTTATCAAATGGATGTTAAATCTGCCTTCTTAAATGGTTTTCTAAATAAAGAAGTCTATATGGATAATCCTGGTGGTTTTTCTTTGACTGATAAATCTTATTATGTGTGTAAGTTAAACAAGGATCTTTATGGTCTAAATCAATCCCCTAGATCTTTGTATGAGAGACTTGATAGTTACTTTATTGAACAAGGCTTCAAGAGAGGAGTGTCTGATAGTAATTTGTATATCAAAAGTGAAGGAGATCATTTGTTTATAGTTGTAGTATATGTAGATGATATAATTTTTAGTGGAGGTAGTGATTATATGGTTGATAAATTTGTAGAAGATATGAAGAAATACTTTGAAATGTCTATGTTAGGAGAAATTTCTTTCTTTCTTGGACTTCAAGTAAATCAACATGACAAAGTTATATTCATTTCTCTATCCAAATACGTCAAATAAATGCTTAAGAAGTTCCAAATGGATGAATATATGCATGTTGGCACACATATGGTTACAAGATGAAAAATATGTAAGGAAGATGACACTCCTAAGGTAAATCAAACTGAATATAGATCCATGATTGGTATCATACTAAATGTTATATCCTCTAGACCTTATATTGTTCAAGCATTTAGTTTGGTTGGAAGGTTTCAATTAGATTATAAATAATCACACCTACAAGAAGTGAAAAGAGACCTTATATATCTTAATGGTACTATTGAGTATGGTTTATATGATCATAAGATTGAATAAAATTAATTGAAGGCTTATTCTGATGTTGATTGGGTAGGGAGTATGGATGATAGATAGAGTACCACTAGTGGAGCATACTTTTTGAAAAATTCCTTGTGTCATTATCATGTAAGAAGAAATATCTTGTAGCCCTCTCAACATGTGAAGCTGAATATGTTGCTACTTCTCACTATTGTTCACAAATTTTATGGATGAGACAAACCTTGGAGGATTATAAGGTAAAGAGTGATAGACTTATATCCATAGTTTGTGATATAACTAGTACAATTAGTGTCTCAAAGAATCTAGTTTTACATTCCAATCAAGTATAATTACTTAAGAGACCTTGTGAGAAAATGTTGTATAAATTTGGAAAATGTATCTACCAAGGAAGAAGTGGCCAACATCCTAACTAAACCACTTCCAAATCCTACATTTTAGTATCTAAGGAGCTTGTTAGGAATAATATTAACTCCAAATAGATCTTAAATGGTCTATGGTAAGTTCTACGGAGAAAGAAATGTTTTATCAGCTCCTTGAAAGGGAAAATATCCTTATAATTTGTAATACATTCATGTGTGTGTGGTACATGGTTGTTGAGTCCTTCACATGCATCTTTGCTCATTCATATAACCTGTTGTTGGTAAGTTATGTTGTTTCTTGTGATGACGTTGTAAGTAGTATTAATATGAGCTCTCTTGGTTTATATGATCTGTCATAAGCTCTAATTTTGTGTAATTAATCTGTGGTGAGCCCTATTTGGTCTAAAGTCATATTGACATGTCCCTTTAAGAGTGTAAAAGGTGTTAATTGTCTTAAGTTTCATGCTCATGTATTTTGAGTGCATATGTTGTTCTTGGTTATATAACCGTATGTGATGTCTTCACTTTCATATATGTGTCTATAAGGTGGAATTTTGGAGTTATCATGGAGTATGATTTGTTCTAATTGTTGTGTCATAGTGTCCTTCATGAGTGTAGAGTCACTATATTTGTCATATCATTGAAAATGTATGTCTTGGATTCATATCACCATGGTGTCTGGCATCATTAGGTGTTTGTGGATGATGATAGGGTTTTTATGATCTCTTGAGATTATGTGATATAGATCCTAAAGAATCTACAGAAAATTGATATGTTCTCAAGATGGTTATGAAGATGATGAAGTGTCAAATTGATCAATGCTTATGAAAGAAAGTTTCACTGTGACTCAAGATTGCAAAATAAGGGTTTCTACAAGGAAAAATGAAGGCTACAGGTATGTATCATGGTGTTTCATGATTTCTATATGTTGGGAATGTGTTCCTAATTCTTGAGGATGGATTTATAAGGATTTTTTGAATTTTGAAGATGAAATGGGTTAAATACATAAAAAATACTACTTCATTGCGTCCATGACACCGTGTTTTCTCGATCCATAAGAGTAGTATGCAATGAAAGTTGTTTTTAAGTGGTCAAATGATTAAATTTTTGACAAACATTTTTAGTAAATCACCTATACACATGGGGCTATAGGAGATATATTTTTGAAGCTCTAGGAATGTTTCCTTTTGCATATATGCATGAAAGTGTTGAGTGATATTTCATAGTACACAAGTGGTTAGGATTTGGTCTTCAAAACCCTAATGGTTGGCTATCCTCAAGATCTTGTAAGGTGAATTATCATTGTAAGTGGAATTCATGATGTATTAAAATTTTATTCAACGTATTTGACATTTCATAGATTGTTTCAAAATAGTTTGGTTGTGGTTCACCATGTTTCATACTTGATCATACATGCCACTGTACTATAGTAGAGTTTACTGTGTTAGTATAATGAATGGTGTGGTCCTTAAGTATATAATTTTTTTCATAAGGTTTTAATGCTTGTAAAATACCTTCATGATGCTTGGAACCTATTCATTTTATGATCTTAGTCAATGTTTCTTTGAGCCTAACATTTCTTAAAAGTTGAAAATGATGACCTACAAGACTAGTGGACAATGTCAAGTAATTGCGGGGGTATGATAGTGATTCTTGAAAACTCTGTTCCAAATTCGAAATTATATGCTTTCATCAATATTTTTCCTTGAATATGGTGGTAGTTGGAAGGACTGATATGAACTTGTGAAGACCTAGTGGTACTCCATAAAGATGAATGATGACCTACAAGTATGAAAGGAAAAAATACACAGTGGAAAAGGTATGATATGTTTGTTTAAATCTCGAGTACTTTCTTGAAAGATAGTTTAAGTTACTTTCTTATGATTAGTAATGTAATGGTACATCAAGATAGTATTTGGATTCGGAAGGAATAAAATTGTCGATGGACATGAAGTCATAATATGGGTTATTGGTCTTTTATATGAACTTTTATTAATGTATAAATGTGAAATTATTTCATTCATGAGTGGATTGATCAATATTAAGCCTTAGAGTTGGTCTAATTCTTCATATGTTGACTATTCTAAAGCTATAGTGGTGTAGAATGTGGGTTTGACTGATAAGAAGTTGTATGAATGCTCAAGTTAGGGGAGCAGTTGGTTATCTCATCTTCAAGTTGAAATGATATTATCAAGATATTTAAAGTAACGGAAATTTTTTTATTCCTTAATCAATCTTGAAATGTTGTGTTACTGCTCATCTCATCTTGAAATGGCTTAAAGTGACAGAAAATGTTTGTTTAGGGACATCAAGAAAGTGTAAGAATGTTTTCAAGGTATGATTTCAACGATATATGACCTTTTGTTTGGTTCATAGAAGCAAGAGAAAATTGAATTAATCCCATGGGGAGTAGTGTTTGGTTAATTATAAGCATGGTGGTCATGTAGAAGGATGTCTAAGTTGGCCTAATTATCACTAAAGTGTCTGTTTTGGTCTCTCTCCATTGACATGGTATCTAGAAGAATGACTATGTTTTGATTTACATGTTTAGGCCCTAGAAATTATGGTTCTCAATGTAGAATGATGGAGTACTGAGGTTATGTTTTTTTCATATCATTTTTAGCATGCAAATAGAAATTTCACCATTGTCCGATGAATGTTATAGTACTCTTAAGAAGGCAAAATGGGGTTGGAGAAGAAATTGTTCCTTTTTGCATGACTAGAGGTTGGAATGACTGTTTTTCCCTGAAAATATGAAATGTTTTGATTTATCATTTTTATTGATGATTTCAGTTGTTGGAGATGCTTTTTCCAAGGCGAGAGTGATGCTTGCATGCTTAAAATGAAGGTAAAAATCAGTTTATGAGAAAAAAACAAGAATTTATTCTTATTTGACACCTTTGGTTGATGTTTATAACCAAAGCATGATGGTATGAATATAAGGTAGGTGAAGAAGGTGAGCTACAGGTATGTATTTTTCATTAATGTAAATATGGGGAGAAGTTCAGTGTGTTTTCCATCAATGACAAAGGGGGAGATTGTTTGCATGGTGTCCTCAAAGATGTTGAAATTGATGAAAAATGACATTAATGAAAAATTGATTGTTGTAGGATTATTTTATGATGTTTTTCATGGTGCTAAGATAATGGTTCATATGTTTATCATCTATTACATTGGGATTTAGTGATGCACCCTTATTCTACCAAGTCCATACAATTGCCTAAGAGGTATTGCTTAGAAGTGTGAGCTTATTGGTTTCATGGGAAGAACTTTGGAATGATTAATAACATGATTTGAGAGTTCTTGAGCATTCAAAAAATGCTTATAGTTCAAGTATAGGTGATTCTCCATGTTTCAACTGCTCATTGGGAGCAAGTATGGTTGCTTAGAGGTGTGATAGAGTGGTTTGGAGCCATTTGAGCTCATGGATTCATGACATAATTTATATAATTTAAAATGAGGTATTATTAGGGAATTTAAAATGGTTTAATGTTCAAATATTTCATTATTTCAGTTTCCATTAGTTGCTACTATAAGGATCTAGCATGGAAGCTTAGTTAAGTCTTAATGAATGGAGATGTTGAGCTATGGAATTGAAATTATGATGATTTTAGATTTTATAGGGATGAATTATGATGTTATTAGATAAATTTCAGGTTCCCATGTTGTTTATGTTTCTAGATATGACTAATTTTGTGAGGCGGGATCAAGAACTGGTTAAATTCAATCTTGAACTTGAACTTCTAATGCTCGTTGTGAATAGTGTGATTTACATGGAACCTTTTGTACTTCAGGGATTATTATAAGGTTAGTTAAGAATGTTTATAAAAATAATGAGGTCATTTACCATCACGTTTTTATGAACGAATATTAAGAAGATTAAGAGGTTTAAAACCCTAGTTAAACGATGACTAGGAGTAGTTTACATAAAGTGAAGTGTTGTGACTAAGTTTTGATTGGTTCATAAAAAATGATTACTTTATGTTGTAGAGGAATTATTAGGATTTACATAAATGTATGGTTGATAAAATGATGGTATGTGGGCCCCATCTTAAAATAGAAGTTTCTAGAGAAGAAGGTTTTAGGACAAGATGGTCCAAAACAAGATATCATGCAAAATTTATGGTGAATTATGTATGGTAGTTTTTAGTCATATTCATATATTTTTTAGGAAATTTTCATGAATTTTCACCATATTTTGAGGTCCAAACAGGTTGACTAGTCAAAGGGCAGTTTTGGGGTCTCAAATAGTAGGGTCTAGTGTTTTGGCCATAACTTGAGCTACAAGTGAAATTTTCAAGTGATTAAAGTTTTGCTGGAAATTAGATTAAGATTAATTTACATTAATATATTTATTGTGTCATGATGAGGTGATTTTATAGGATTTTCAAGGAATTCTTTCAGCAAGAAGGTTTTTGGCATTTTAGGATAGGAAATGGTTTTGTTCAAGATTGATGATGTTTGAAGCATGACATGGATTGGGTGATGATATGTATCACCTGGAATGAAAAAAGGGATTAATTTGGAATCAAATGAATAAATTTGGAGGTCTTGAATATTTTTACACATGGGTTTATGATCTAACCTTTGGAAACAACATGTTTAGCAGTTGATCGATGAAGGATAAATATGTTTTGGTTTGAAGTAAATGATGTTTTTGACTTCTAACTTTCTTATAAGTTTTATATAGGTTCACAAATTTATTTTTAGTGGTCACATGGTATAATTGTTTTTAATTATAAGTGATTTGGTGATCGACGAAGATTTCGAGGTCTTTGAAAAGTGAAGGAAACATTTGTTTTGACATTTGTAAACATAAATGGGCCCAGTAAATGAAATAATTTGATTTGTTGATATTAATTGTGACTATTTATGTAACTTTTATGATATTTTACTCCTATTTAAATGGTTTTGGGTCATGAAATTTTTTTGTACTAATGTTAGGGTATTTTTAAGAATGTGCATATGAGATTTTGAGCTATTTTTGTCACATGTAATGGGGTTTTATCTAGGCCGACCTATATGGGTCAAATGTAAATGTTATAATTAAAATTTATGAATTTTATAGAGGTGTTTGAGTTGAAATAATTGAGTGGGGTTGACCTCTTAAAATTAGAAATGTGGAGAAGCATATAAAAAGCATGTTTTTAGTGCTTTTGTGAACTAGTTGTGTGTGTAAGGTGGAGCGACCTAGGTGGATGTTGATTGTAGGTATTAGAGCATGAATTGAGCCTGATTAAATTTTTTTGAAGGTTGATAAAAATCATAGAACATGAGAGAAATGGTTTGATGATTTTTAGAGTGATTGAAGATATTTTTTTGAGAATATTGATCACCTAGGGTTTGAGTGAAGAAGTGTGAGCTGAATATTAGACATCTATTTGTTATGTAAGTAAAAAATAAGATATATACAGATAATAAGGTTCTTGAGTGGGTGATTGATGATTTTGGGGAGTTGTAGCCTCCTTGTGGAGTTGGTGCATCACTAAACTAATGGTTGGTGCTCCATGTAGGATTGGCACTCTACTAAATTATGGGTTGGTGCCCCTTGTGGGGTTGGTGCATCACTAAATTTGGGAACATATCAATATAAAAAAAAATTCACCGGGTTTTCTTCCCTCAATGGTTTCCCACTTATATCTTGTATTCTTATGGTGTTCTCTTGCTTTGAACATTATATTTGTTGATGATGGTTTATGGTGTGCACACTATTAAATTTGATTATGTGGTTATTGTGATTTAATTCTTATATTATTTTAATTTTCAGATCTAAAACTTTAAATTTGAAATTTTATAAGGACCGATTCACCACCCCTCTCAGTCCATTGTGCTTCTTATAATTAACTAGGGTGAGAATAATTATCATCCATAATGAAAACAAAAATAAATGATATTTATTATCAGATAAAGAAAAAATATAGGGCTAGGGTAAGGTTTTAATGAGTCTCTTACTTGAAAATGAATACTTAGAAAGACTAATAATAACAGAAGTAAATTAAAGAAATAATTCAATTGATACTCTTAATTACTACTAGATGTGGATATGTGTACACCAATTGGTGCATTATCAACATGCTTTAATACAAAAAATACTACAAGTGAATCTCAATAACATACAATATTTTACCATGTTGATTAAATACACTAACACGCCCCTTTAAAATTTACTTTGAAAGTGGGAAGGTAATATTAATTATTTAACAATCTCCATTAAGAACACCTTCTTTCACTTTCCAGCGTTTACTAAATTACAAAATTATTCCTCAATAAATTATTTTCTGAATACCAAAAAAAATTAATCAATTGTTCCATAAAATGTCGATCAATAAAATTATGATGTATCGGTTGTTAGATATAGTGCATAGGAGTCTCAATATTCTATGTACTTTTTTCACCCCCTAAGATGGAATAAATGCACCCAAAAATCTTAATATCAAAACTAAGCATTGATGGTTGGTTCTAAGGGAACCTAAATTTATAAAGAGTGAATAATATGGACATTGACATGTGGTTTACAACAACATCTCCACTATAATAGGCCTCTATATAAGATAAATAAATGGAGGTTTGATTTTTACAAGAACTAGTTATGAGACCTACCTTAGGATGATATATGTGTCCTAAAGTTAATTTTCAATCATTATTATTCCATACCCAATTAATATCTAAAAGTCCTACAATTATTTGTTTTCATACAGAGATATTTTTAAGTCTCCCTATGTTTAACTTGAATTCAAGGCTATAACAAATAATCTTTTCTCAATCCTAGAATTATTCGTACTATAAATATGCCATATAGTGTTATTCATACATTTACAATGCATTACATGAGGGTATTTAATGTAATGTAATACAAGATTGATATGAAGATAATTATGATCAAATAAATAAATAAACTATCCAACTTCATATGGAGAGTCCCATATTACGAAATGAGTAAAAATTTGGAAAAAACTTGAAACCATATTGAAAAGGATTCATTAGATACATATATTCTTCCAAGCTGAAATGGTGGGGATTTTCTTGAGGTTATTTGGATTAATGGATTAAAATACCTATTTTAGAATATAAAATATCAAGTTGCACAAAACAATTAATAACAAAATTCAGTCACCCTAAACATATTTTTAAAATTTACTTGTAAATAATTTTTATGATTTATGTAATATCATGTTATGACTAGGTCATTAATATAGATTACTAGAATAGGAAATATGTCCTCTAATTTCTTGATGTAGACTATAGTTATAAATGGATTTTATGTAAAAATATATTTTTTTATAATCATATCAATTTTTCCTTACCAATCTCAAGACAATTACAATCTATAAAAGGAATATTTTCATCTTCATACATTAATATATTAATAATTATAAATGGAATCTAGAAATTTGGGACATGTAGAATCATTCATGCAATTCTATATGAAAGAAGGAAAATTTACAATCCATATGGTTACTCTTGACCATTGCTATGTCATAACATAGGATATTATTAATCAATTAAAATATGTGTTTTCAGCTAGATAAAATGTTTCATAGTAATCTAAACATTAAACCTATGATAAATGTTTTCTACAACCCAATCTGCATGATTATGTGGACCCATGTCCTAGATATTTAGTTCAAGACAGTCACTTACATTGCAATATTTAGTTCAAGACAGTCACTTAATCTTAATTAAGTTTGAAATTATTGTCGATGAATTTCCCCCTTCGGTAACTATTCAATGTTCTTCCATATTAAAACATGCATGTCACATATGTGTGAAACCCTCACTGTGACCCAAACTGACCTAAAAACCCTAAATTACCTTCAAATAAAGGTTAGTTATTTGTTTGAAGTGTGATAAAAAAATCTATATTGAAAATAGGATGAGTATATTCTTATGGATAGATGCAACAATGTTTTTATATACAAGTAGTGTTTAAAACAAAGAAATTCAAAGAAGAGAGATGGGAATAGGTTACAAACTCTTAGGATATAATCACATGTCATGATATAAGTATCATACCAAATTTTTCATTTGTTAACTATATGTTGAAAAATTCTAGTACATACTTTTGCACCACTTTCAATTATGAGATGAAAATTACATGCTTAAAGGTAAATATACCTTAGACTAAAAACACAATTTTTCTCGTGCTCAATTTTGTTTATTTTGATTGATGGTTTGCATGATCAATGAAGAAAAAAATAACATAGTGTATAACCACTATCCGTAAAAATAATTTTACTTTAACTCAACTTTGAAAATATATTGGTAACTTTAAAGTTCAATTTCTAAATGTAAATTGAAAGAGACAAAAAAATGGAAAGAGTAAACCTATTTTCTATTGAAAGATAAAGTATATGAATTTTTTGCATTGGGATATTTGGATTTAATTGGTGTCACTAAAGGATTGAGGTTATTCAACACCAATTTTTTCCAAGGAAAATACAAAATAAAATAAGGAGTCAATTGTATGTAGACATAATGCTTGGGAGAGCTACTAAAGGATTTTCTAGTTATCTCAAGAACTTCAAAACAAAGATTTTCTGAGAAAATATTTCCAAAATCTTTTTTAGTAAATGTAATAGTATTTAAATCCCATGGAGAACAAAATTATAAACATATGTAGTTCTATGTTTTAAATAAAACAAACTCGAAAAGGAATGACTTGTCCCATGTCCACACAATTTAATTTACAAATAGTATAATATGTCATGTAATATATATAGATAAAGGAAAATAATTCTCATGTTCTTGTAGTGCCCGATTTCCTTCGAAACCTTGTGATATTAATCCACGATCTTGCTAACTATACCATGGACAATTTTATAGTTTAATTTAGCATGATGTTAGATCTTAGATCATGGTTTATTGTGGAATTCGATTCATATATGGTGCATGATTATTATAGAGAAACTTTGGATATTGATGTGGATATATACTTGGACATGGTTGCATTATAGATGTTGTTCAAACTTGTGATATTTGGATATTTTGAGTAGACCTAGAAAATGAGAATTGGATTAAAATTTGTGATGATATAGTTGTGGATGAAATTGTAAGTGGTACTATTGATTTTGTTGATGTTTTTGAGATTCACATATATGTCAATGATCTTAAAATTATATTTATATTCATTTGGATGTTCTAATATGGCCATGAGGCCGAAGGAGGTATTCATATTTTTCAGGTTTAAAATATCACAACAAACATCGAGGATTAGAGACCAACCACATTGGAATTCTAAATGAATTCAATAAGGTCACCATGGCAACTTGTATTTGTTTGTGTGTTTGATTGTGTTAGGGATTCCCATGGAGGGGGATCACCTTTAAACATGACCAAGGGTTATGTGTATTTATTTATTTGGTTCCTTTTTATTGATGTTTGTATGTGTTTATTAAGTGATGTGTTTATCCCTTTTATTCAAATAAATTATGGTATATAATGTAAGTAATCATATTGTTAAAATAAATTAATCAAATTGGGTCATAAGAAAGTAATTATTGGAGTGGTTGAATCTTGTATTAAATTTTGTAAGATATGTGTAAGCAATGTGTAAGTGATGTGTAAGAGATATGTAAGTAAAATTTGGAGTATGAAACACTTCATCTTCTTTGGAATTCGAAATTGTCCTTGGAGACTAATTTTAGAGGCTTGTGGGACAAGTTAAACTTGTCCCATACCTCTTAAATTTACATACCAACCTTACCTATGGTTGGAGAGTTTAAATCTAGCTTTCATTATGCATTTTTGTAAGTCTAGCTAAATGTTTTAATTGCACTTCTTGCTTGAAATTAATTTCAGTCCTTTGGGATATGGGCTTGATTTGAGTGTGTAAGTAAGATTGTCATATTATTCACCTACTTATTTATTGTGTCTTGGAGATTGAAGTTGACTTGTGAGTTGGAGTTGAGGATGTGTGATGTGGCATCCTAAAAATATCCACCTCATCCTCCTCTCTTCCCCCTTCTATATATTCGAATTCATTTTATTGTTAGAGGTTACACTTTTTTGGGTCTTTATTTTTGCATACTTCTTTTGGGGAAGATTCTTTTGCTATTTGGAGCTCTTGCTTTTAGATAAAGTTGTAGACTTTTTACAGACCAATGTTTCTTTGATATTGGGTTATCTTACTTTGGAAAGATTGCTATTGGGAACTTGAAACAAACATCATTATGGAGAGGTAAGATCTTGGCTCTTGAAATTTTCTTCTTTTATTGTGCAAATATTATTGTTGTGAATGTTTTGGCTTGTGTGTGGAATGTTTTGGTAGATGGTGTAGGGATGGTGTAGGAGAAGACTATGGGGTATTTATATGGGAGGCATAAGTGTTTTGGAGAGGTATAAGTGTGGAGGTAGTTGGGGTTTGGGTTCTACCTTACAAAAAAATAGCTTGCATTTCTTTACTCATTATGGGGTGCCATAAGAGGTTGGAGAGGCATAAAGAAATGTGAGGAATAAGGGGTACTTAGGGAGGCATAATGGCATGTCGGGGATTTGAAATCGTGTGTGTGTGTGTGTGTGTGTGTGTGTGTGTGTGTGTGTGTATTTGATGGTTGTTTTTAGGTGGTGGTACTCATTTCCCTTGGGAGGCATAAGCAACATCCCCCATAGTTTCTCACTAATTTTTCTTACATGAGGAATCCTGAGTGTTGTTTGTTGTCTTTTATCTGTGGTTGTAAACTCGTAGTTTCTTTTGGACTTCGTTTTAAATGTGAAAATGTTTCTTGTGTTGTGAAACCTTTGTTGGTATGAGTTGAATCACATCTTCTATTGCATTATGGTTGGGGCTCAGGGGCCAATGAAGAAGGATGGATTCTCCTTTTCATTGGATGTCTTGGTTGGGTGGAGAGCATTTCCTTTCCCTTGCTCTTGTTGTGATTAGAATTGGAAAAATGATAAATCTACATGTTGTTGTTCGAGCAAAGGAAGAATTTTTTTTTGATAGTCCCTTGTTGAAATGAAATCTTATTGTAACCTTTCCCACTTGAAGTGGATGAACTTGTATATGTTTTGTAATGGAAATATGTTGTATTGAATATGAAAGTTGTAATTTTGAAATGTAAAGGAGAGATATACTTTGTTTTCTGTCTTGAAAGAAAGAGATGTATTTTGTATATTGTATTGTGAAAATCAACAAGAAAAGAGAAGTTGTAAAAGAAGGAAATCTTGTATTTTGAATAAAAGTTGCATTCTTTTCCACAATTGGAACTACTGCTGTTTAAAATCTGAGTTTGAAATGTATTTGAAATCTCTTTTTGAAAGAAAGAAATGTGTGTGAAGAAAATACATAACTCTGTCTTTTGAAATGTGTAAAATTTGAAATCAGAATTGCATTTTTTTAGTAGTTTGATTTTAATCAACTAAATTTATTAGGTTAGAATTGGAATACATTCTAATACTTGGAAGATGAAAATGGAAAAGAGATCCTTTAAAATTTGACCTTTGTTTTGTATTTTCAAACTAGCAAATACTTTATCCAAAAATGCATAGTTTGAACTGCAACAATGAAGTAACAAATTAAATGATTAAATTGAAGTAGTATTCCATAAATTAATTTAATTTGAAAAAAACATTTAAGGATTTTCATAGGAAACTTACCAAAATCAGAGCTCAAACCATTTTGCTATCAATTTAATTTGTCAAAAGTAGTTTTTTAAAAAATGGATTAAATCAAACAAAATTACCATCCAAATCCATCCTATATCCATATAAGAACAATTCTCCATGTCTAATTGACATGTTGAGATAGGAAGAAGATAAATTGATTAAAATTTCATAAGTTAAAATTTACCAGCTTGCCTTTTAAAAGCACAGAGACCGTTTTCATGAATTATACCCCTTAAAAATTATACAAAAAAAAATATTAATCAATCACGAGAAAAGAGGGCTTGAGATATTTTTAAAAAGTCCTCGTTTTCCCATAACCGAGTCCCCAGACAAAAGTTATGGCCTTCTAAATTTTACTTCATTTGGCTTCAACAAAAAAATATAATCACAAATTTAAGTGAATAAAATATTCTTGCATGGACTGCGGGCTAAAAATTTTCCTTTTTGATTTTTGCCAAAAAAACAAATTCATGAAGTTTTCCACAACTCCACCGACCCCACAAGCCTTAATTTTTCTAAAATGATCTAAGTCCAAAAAAATTATTCGATAATTTTTCCTCTGTGGCCTCACGCCCCGCATGCCAATCCTTGATCAACACGTGGCTTCGTTGGGCACCGGAGGACACTCGATTGATTTTAACCTTGTGCATTTTAAAAATAAATATGGAAAACATTGTAATATTTCCCGGCAGCCCCCGACCCGGCCAATCGAGTGCTTTATGCCATGTGGCTTCATAAGGCATCGGCGAGAGGAGCGAGATATTTTTAGCCCTAACGCTTTCAAATAAAAATTTTGGCAAAAATTCCTACTTTTCTCCGGGCCTTACATCCCCTCCGTTGCCTTGGAAAAATCACTTCCGTAGGTGCATGGGTATGTGTTCTAAAACTCATCTTTAAAATTTTTCAAGAAAATTTCTAAAAGTTTCTCCGTCAGCCCGCCTCCCCTCGGCCATTGATTGGATGTCACATGGCTTCATGAGACGATGTCAAAGGAGTGGTTGATCTCTCAAACTTAACGTTTTAAAATTATTTTGGAAAAAATTTAAAAGTTTCTTCACCGCCCCATAGCCCATTTCCAATGAGAGCATGACACCACGACATCGTCGGCATCGATGAAGGCACGGGTCAATTCTAGCCTTTGCACTTTTGTATCACAAAGGTATTTAATTCTTAAGTTTTCCCATAAGTCCATTTCTCTACACGAATCTAGGCTTGACATGTGGTGCCTTGGGAAACGATTGAGGTGTAGATCATTTCTATCCCTTAACACTTTCGGCAAAAATTAATCATGTCTTAAGTCCTCCTGGCAACCCGACTTCCCGCCGAGGCTTGGAAATGCTGACACGTGTCCCTATTGGCTCGTAGGTGTGCGAGAGTAGCGCTAAAATTTTCCCTACCCCGCTGGCCCACACATGGGAAAAAAATTGCTTCCTGTCTGTTGCGGGTGCGCGGGTGTGAAATGCGCTTTTCACCCAAGGGCGTTAAGGGAAAAATTTCATCCGTAGGCCCGCCCTTGGGAAAATTTTCTTCCCAAGGCCCACTGGCCCATAACTTGAGAATTATAGGGAGTTAGAAGGACTTATTTATATAAATGGAAAGAGGAAGAAATTTCCTCTCTAATGGGAATGTTTTTGGGAAGTTTTGAGTGTGTTAATTTTGGGAAAAAATCAAGTTGAATCTTTTAAGCCTGTTAGAGAGTGGTATAGTGAGAAATTACCCTCTTAACCTAATTGATTAATCTAACCCTATTTTCAAACCTAGTCATTTATAATTATAGTATTAATAAAACTATAAGCTATTAATATTATTTGGCGTTGAAACATACTTGCGAAAATTGTTGTCTTGTAACCTAGTTGTACACTCTTTTAAACAAAAAAAAATTATCCCATAATATTTTTGACTAATCCTAGGTTGTTCTTGGGTCTCAAGTGGGTTGTTTTAGTGGGAATCACACTTAGTATTAGAGTTTTGGGTTTAAGAGCTTGGACCCTTGGGCACACAAGAAAATTTGAGACATGAAATTTAACTTAGCACACTTTTGAATCCAGAAAACAAATTTTCATGGAAATTACATATTTTAGTAAACATAGAAACTGAATAAAACTTAGAAATATGAACGAACTCTCGCCTTGGTATGTGCAAGAGGCACAAACAGGACGAAGGGTATTTTCACATAGACCTAGACTTACCACCACCAGATCATGTTGTATACAGACTATCCTACCAAATATTTTACAGAAACTTTAGGATGTTAATGCCACTCTACGTAGAGGGACCATAGGATCACATTCAGTCGGACATGATAGGGTGATATCCATTGAGACTCATTCATCTCCCCAACATAGTGAGGAGCATAGAGGAGAGAACTCCCATGAGGAGTTAGTCAGAGAAGAGTCACCGTAGAGGGGATAGGGAGACCAGGTTTTAGGACACAAAGATAGGTCTTGGAGCCCTAGGCTTAGGGATGAGCATGCGAGAGGCCTAGGGGTTGCCAGATGACTATCTGTAGACCATATCAGGGAGATCCTGAAGCTATGGACAACTCATTATTCTGGTGACATAGGTGAATTTCAGGCAGAGGCTTGGTTGGTGAGCTTGAGCGAGATGCTTCAAGCTCTGCCCTTGTTCTAGCAACATGAAATCTCGTGTTACGATCCATCTACTAAGGGATGGAGCAGGTGTATGGTGGAGGATAGAGGAGCAAAAGCTCCATGTTGATTCTGAGATAGTTACCTAGGAGCTCTTTGAGGAGCGGTTCAGAACAAATATTTATCTTGGAGGTTCATATAGTAGAGGATTGATGAGTTTCATGACCTCCGACATGAATCTCTTACTGTGGCTGAGTATGAGAGTAGATTTTTTGATCAACTATAGTATGTTGATTACATGCAGGATGAGCGGGTGCAGATCCATAGGTTCATCTAGGGCCTGAATCTAGACATTGGAGGTGTAGTGTGGATCCATTTTCCATAGACATTGGTTGAGGCCATTGAGAAGGCCTATATAGCATAGGAGACTTGGGAAAGACCCAACAGGCTAGAGACCGAGTCCGAGTTGTATATAGCAGATGCAAGACAACAAATTGAGGGGGTTAGTACGTCCTCCTCATGGTGGACAGAGTTCAACACAGTCATCTTTTAGACCACAACAGTAGTAGCAGCAGTCTCTCCCACCATATATAACTCCATAGAGATTTGATGCATAGAGGGGTCGGAGTATGGGGCCTCCTCCTAGGGGTCCCATTAGGACACAAGGAGCACCTAGATCTCAGTCAGCAAGAGCTCGCTAGCAGAGACCTTAGTAGTCCATAGTAGGGTCATCAGGGTCCACATCACACCCCTCTAGGGTCTTGTTGGAGCTGTTACTTAGGGGAGAGGATCAGATGGTTGTTTTGGGTGTGGCGTTACTAGAAATTTTTTTGAGAGACTTGCCCACAAAACCCTAATAACAAGGTTAAGGCACAAATCTCAGAGCCTACTTTTGGTGACATGGGGTGCAGTCATAGGATGTACATAGCAATCGAGAACCACTAGGAAGAGCATCGAGTACGCTTATTGAGACTACATGTAACATTTGTGGTATCCCTATGTCTGTTTTGTTTGATTTTGGTTCTTCTTATTCTTTTATTTCACCATCTTTATTAGAGCGATGTAGGCCAGTGTAAATTAGGCAGGGTCATAGTTGGGATATTTAGATGACTTCTAGAGCCAAGATATCTCTAGACTGCTTAGTTAAGGAGTGTGTAGTGGATTTGGGACCTTTCACCACTACCTCGGATCTTCGTATCCTTCCTTTGGGATCTTATGGAGTCATCTTGGGCATGGATTGGTTATCTACATGTAGAGCCGAGAGGATTGTTATAATAAGACCATATCTTTTATAGATGATCTAGGAGTTGAGACAGTGATAGCGGGGGTTAGGAGACCCGTTTATATTGGCACCATATCTACTATGCAGCTTAAGTGGTGTGTGCGACGGGGTTGTCGGATGTTTGCTTCATCACCGTAGTGACCGATCGAAGATGGGTCTAGAGGACCATTTCTAGATAACCATCCCATTGTTAGAGAGTTTTTGATGTCATTCGGGGAGCTACTAGGGTTGCCACCCCCACGGGAGATAGATTTTCATATAGAACTGGTTCTAGGAACATATACTATCTCACGAGCACCTTATCGGATGACTACCTCTGAGCTCTGCAAGCTCAAGTTGCATCTTGAGGGTCTTCTAGAGAAGGGCCCTATTCATTCTAGTGTATCCCCTTGGGGTACACTGGTGATCTTTTTAAAGAATAAGGATGGATCCTTGTGATTATGTATTGATTACCGCAAGCTGAACAAAGTATTGATCAAGAATCATTATCCCCTTCCGCACATTGATTATTTATTGATTAGATAAAGGGATCAAAAAATTTCTCTAAGATATAACTTAAGTCACGCTACCATCAGTTGAGGATTTCAGAGGCGGACATTCATAAGACCACCTTCTGTATGATATATGGCCACTATGAGTTCATAGTGGTAACTTTTGGTTTGAGGAATGCCCTTGCAGTGTTTATGAGTTTGATGAATGGGGTATTTAGAAAATTCTTAGATCGCTTCATGTTCATCTTCCTTGATGACATTTTGATTTACTCATTAACGCGTGAGGATCACGAGGGGCACCTTCACCATGTTCTTCAATGCCTTTGTGAGTAGCAACTTTATGGGAACCTGGAGAAGTGTGCATCCTTTCAGATGGAGGTGCAGTATTTGGGTCATATAATTTTTGGGGAAGGTATCATCGTTGATCCTTCCAAGATTAGAGATATTATGGATTGGCTAGCACCCACTACTATGTGACTAAGGTGTGCAACTTCATGGCGTTAGTAGGCTAGTACAGGAGATTTGTCAAGGACATCTCTTGGATTGTGCACCCCATCACTTCCCTTCAAAGCGAAAGGGTAGAAGTATGTTTGGTCGGACATGTGCGATCGGGCCTTAAGGACACTAAAGGAATGTCTCACTACAACACCTATCCTTGCAGTGTCGGATCCATAGGGTGAGTTTTTCATTTGAATGGATGCTTCTTTAGTAGGGATTGAAGGTGTGTTGATGTAGGAGGGCGAGTACTAGGATTTGAGTCTCAAAACTCAAAGATTATGAGATTAATTATCTAACTCATGATCTTGAGCTTGTGGTACTTGTGCACACTTTCTACTTGATCATAGATTCACACTCGGGATAGATCACTGAGTCTTCACCACCTCTTCACATATCCCAATCTCAATGCTCATTAGCGGAGTTGGATGGAGTTACTTTGTGAGTATGATATGGAGATAGAGAATGTGAAGGGGAAGGAAAATGTGGTGGTAGACGAAGACATGTGATTATGGCCACTTACGTGGACACATATTTACTGAGTAGAATTCTATAGAAGTGTCCTCACGAAAGCTTCTACATTACATCCAGAGCAGAGATCGAGTCTCAGATACCCTTGAGGGGAAGTTCGATGGTGTTTCTATAGAGGCAAATGGATTTCTTTGGAATAGAGGTTGAATTTATGTTCCCAGAGATGGAGGCTTGAGGTAGGACATATTAACATGGACACATCATACACCCTATTCAGCCCATCCTGGGGTGAAGAAGATGCACGCTACTTTGAGATAGTTGTATCACTGGAAAGGACTTCAGAGAGATGTGGCTTAGTTTGTGTCACACTATTCGAGTGCTAAAAATAAAGGTCAAGCATCAGCATCCAGTTGGCCTTCGCTATCCGCATGCTATACCGAATGGAAGTGGGATACCATTTCCATGGAATTCATTGTTGGGCTACCGATGTCAAGATACCACCATGATGCCATCATGGTCACGGTGGATAAATTGACAAAAGTGGCTCATTTCTCTCTGGTAAAGACCACTTATACAACTAGTGTAGTGGCACGGGTATATCTTGATGAGATTTTTAGGTTGCACGGGATTCCGTAGAAGATCATTTGTGACCATGATCCTTTGTATACTTCCCATTTTTGGACCACCATGTAGTATGCCCTTGGGACGAGGATCAAATTCAGCATAGCATATCACCCTGAGACTGATGGCTAGATCGAATGGGTGAATCAGATCTTGGAGGACATGCTTAGGATGTACGTTATGGACCAGCAGTCCAAATGGGAGGAGTACCTATACTTGGTGGAGTTTTCCTACAATAATAGTCTTCAGAGTTCTATAGGCATGGCTCCTTTTCAGGATTTGTATGGTAGAGAGTGCAGGACACCCCTTAGTTGGGACAGGTTAGAGGATATGGTTTCTCTAGGACCATATTTATTGCAGGACATGGAGTGGTAGGTGGTTATGATCAAACAGACACTACAAGAGGCAAACGATAGGAAGAAGAAGTACACGGATCAGCATAGGACCGATTGTAGTTTTGATGTGGGCATGAAGGTTTTCCTTCATGTCAGGCCACACAAGAGCCCTATCCATTATGGAAAAGGTTATAAGTTAGCTCCTAGATTCATTGGTCTTTTTGAGATCTTAGAGTGCATCTGCCCTTTGGCCTACCATCTAGCATTTGCACCTAGCTTGTCTTGTGTACATGATGTGTTTCATGTTTCAGTTCTTAGGAGATATGTTATAGATTTTTATTTTTGTTAGATTGGACATCATTATAGCTACGAGAATCGGTGGTAGGTGATGGTGGAGCTCATTCGCATCATAGATCATAGGACCATGGGCCTTCGAGGAAGAGAGGTTGATCAGGTCCAGGTGCAGTGGGATAGATATGATGAGACTGCAGCTACATGGGAGGATGGTACTTTGTTACGAGTTTAACTCCCACATCTGTTCCAGTGACTTCCAAGAGGAATTTGAGCCTAAGGGGAGGGGGATGTAGTGCCCGCTTTCCTTCGACACCTTGTGATATTGATCCTGATATTGCTAACTATATTATGGACATTGTTATAGTTTAATTTAGCATGATGTTAGATGTTAGATCATGGTTTATTGTTGACTTTGATTCATATATGGTGCATGATGATTCTTAGAGACATTTTGGATATTGATGTGGATATATTGTTGGACATGGTTGCGTTATAGATTTTTTCTAAACTTGTGATATTTGGATATTTTCAGAGACCTAGAAAATGAGAATTGGATTAAAATTGGTGATGATATAGTTGTGGATGAAAGTGTAAGTGATATTGCTGATTGTCTTGATGTTTGTTGAGATTCATATATATGTCGATGATCTTGAAATTATATTTATATTCATTTGGATGTTATAATATGGCCATGAGACCGAAGGAGGTATTCATATTTTACTGGGTTTAAAATATCACAATAAACATTAGGTGATTAGAGACCAACCACATTGGAATTCTAGATGAATTCAACAAGGTCACCATAGAAACTTGTATTTTTCTGTGTTTGTTTGTGTTAGGGATTCCCATGGGGAGGATCACCTTTAAACGTGACCAAGGGTTATGTGTATTTATTTATTTGGTTTTTATTGATGTTTGTATGTGTTTATTAAGTGATGTGTTTATCCCTTTTATTTAAATAAATTGTGGTATATAATGTGAGTAATCATATTGTTAAAATAAATTAATCAAATTGGGTCATAAGAAAGTAATTATTGGAGTGGTTGAATCTTGTATTAAATGTTGTAAGATATGTGTAAGTGATGTGTAAGAGATATGTAAGTAAAATTTGGAGTATGAAACACTTCATCTTCTTTGGAATTCGAAATTGTCCTTGAAGACTGATTTTGGAGGCTTGTGGGATAAGTTAAACTTGTCCCATACCTCGTAAATTTGCATACAAAACATACCTATGGTGGGAGAGTTTAAATATATCTTTCATTATGCATTTTTGTAAGTCTAGCTGAATGTTTTAATTGGACTTATTGCTTGAAATTAATTTCAGTCCTTTGGGATATGGGCTTGATTTTAGTGTGTAAGTAAGACTATCATATTATTCACCTACTTAATTTGTAAGTTTTCCCCCGCCCCCCCCGACCCACGCCCAATAAGGTGTTGCCACATGGCTTCACGAGGCATCGGCGGAGAGGAGTGGATCTTTTTAGCCCTAACACTTTCAAATAATTTTTTTGGCAAAAATTCCTACTTTTCTCCGTGGCCCTCATCCTGCCCTTTCCTTGGAAAAATTACTTCCGTGGCGCGTGCGTTTGCATTATAAAACTTATCTTTTAACATTTTTGGGAAAAATTCTAAAAGTTTCTTTGTCGGCCCACCTCTCCACAGCCAATGATTGGCTTACACATGGCTTCAAGAGATGATGACAGAGGAACAGTTGATATCTCAACCTTAACATTTCAAAATTCTTTTGGCAAAAATTAAAAGTATCTCCACCACCCCACCGCCTACTACCAATGAGATCCTATCACGTGGCAGCATCTGGCATCGGTGGAGGCATGGGTTAATTCTAGCCTTTGCGTTTTTGTATCACAAAGGTATTTAATTCTTAAGTTTCCCAGTAAGTCCATTTCTTCCCGCCCCACTAGCCCGCATGTGGGAAAAAATTTGCGTCCCCACCCCGTCATGGGTACACGGGCATGCAAAAGTGAAATGCACTTTTCACCCAAGGGCGCTAAGGGAAAAATTTCTTCCCGTGCCCGGGCCCACCCTTTGGAAAATTTTATTCCATAGGCCCGCCGACCCATAACTTAAGAATTATAGGGAGTTAGGAGGAATTCATTATATAAATGGAAAGGGGAAGAAATTTCCTATCTAATGAGAATTTTTTTGGGAAGTTTTTAGTGCTTTAATTTTGGGAAAAAAATCAAGTTGAATCTTTTAATCCTGTTAGAGAGTGGTATAGTGAGAAATTACCCTCTTAACCTAATTGATTAATCTAACCCTAATTTTGGACCTTGTGATCTTTTATAATTTTCATATTAATAAAACTATAGGCTATTAATAGTATTTGGATTCGAAACTTGCTTGTGACAATTGTTGTCTTATAACCTAGATTGTAGACTCTTTTAAACAAATAATAATAATCCCATAATTTTTCTGACTAATCCTAGGTTGTTCTTGGGTCTCAAGTGGGTTATTTTAGTGGGCATCACAGTTCTCATACCCTTTAGTTAAATTTTGAGTTAAACATTGCTTAAAAGAGTAAATTACTCACCCCTAATATTATATATTGAAATGTAGTAGATCCTAATTTTTACTGTGAAAACTACACATAAAATTCCATTAAAAATGTATAACTATCTGTTTTTCTTTTGAAAAATATATATTTTTGAAATTTTATCCCCATGATGAAAACACACATCATTAACCATAACATCTAATGGTTATATTTATGGTGGAATTTTTACCCATGTATAATGTTCCCCTACTCTAAATCTGATTTTATTCCTAAGTTCTTGTACCCTATTCCATTATGTTTCTGGGATATAAAATTTATATCTATATCTTTGTGAAATACGTCTTCATTTTTTTTTCTCTTTTGAGGTGAGTGAGTTATTCAAACAGAAATTCTCAACTCCAAATGATTTCTTTTGATATATGTTAAATGTATGTGGTAGTCAACATTCGATCACATGGAAGGATTTTTAAGTTTCCATTCTTGAGATAATATTCTTGCTAGAACTTACATAGATGTAACCATGGAAATAATATAGCCAAAAAAATAACAAGTATAAACTAGTAATTGTAATGGAAATAAAACTTGAAAATTTGAACATGATATTCAAAACAAGTATTATATAAATTATTCAAACATAGAGGAAATAAAGAACACAAATAATATATCTTGTAAGTAAAAATCAAGTAGTTATGTAATCAAGCACAAAGGAAATCATGTACACATTTAGTTAATTAAAAAAAAGGTAATTAGGAACATGATAAATCTATAATACAAGTGAAAAATCAAGTACATAAGAAATACAACACATAATAAATATTAAAGAAAACTTTTCAATAATTTTTTATTTAAATATCTTATAAGTATAGAATAAAGAAATAAAATAAAATAAAGGGAGACCAAAGTGTTGCACACGAAACAAGACAAAAGAGAAATGCTAGTCAATCGAAAAATAGGGACATCATAGCTTTAAACATATATCGAAGACCACATGCTACATGAAGGATACTTGAAATTAGGAAATAAAGTAATCACTCAAGTGAACCATAACGTAAAACAATAAAATAAGTGATAAATCGGAGAAAAAGAATATACAAAATTGATCAATAAAAAAGTAAATAAAAGAGAAAATAGTATCCATGAGGCACAAATTTAAAGATTACGATGTACTACATAAGAAAAATTCATTAGCCATATTAGTTTTATAAATATCTTAGTGAATGATATAAGTAACTTAGATAAGGAGGAAGCAATTTAAATTTATTGATATAATATTGAACTTTAAGTGTCTACAATATTCTTGAGAATATAAATGCCATTGGGAAGGGACTAGAATAAAAATTGTCATCATGTACAAATTATGTATATATTGCATCAAGTTAAATATATATCATGAATTCATATAGGTAAAGAGTATATATAAAATATAATATCTATCAAAGAAACATAAATAACAACACATGCGAGTGACACTATGGTAAATAAGGAGATAAATAGGTCCTAATTTAATATTATGAAAATATTCAATTTTTAAAAATTTATTGTATGTATTTTCATCAATAAATCGAGGTTTAGTGGGTACCTTACCCTCATATTTTTTTATTATTGGTAAATAGTTTTTTGAAAGGGACTATACCCTTGTATACAAAAAGGGGCTTAGAAGCCAGAATAGGAATGAAAAACATTATAAGAAGGATCAAGATCTAGATAAGACATAAAAATCCAGTGTAACCAAAGAGCAGTTACCCCAAAACATCAAACCAGTTCGAACACTGCGGAAGAGCAGCCAAAAAATAGCAAAAAATAGCAAAAACACGACAAAAGTCAGCAAGAGTAGCGCAGATCCACAATTACTTCTTGGTGGCTTTGGCAATTCTAGATTTAATAGTTTTCCAGGAGGTGAACATGGCCAATGCATCATGTGAGTAGGGTCAGTAATATCCAACTGTTGAATGGTTTTTTTTCTTTCTTTTTCCGTGCCCCAAAGAGTTGTTGGAATGCCACTGAGATTAGAGACGCCATGGACATGTTGCTCAATAAATTCCTCGATTGCACTAAATATAGCCATATTATGATCATGGTGAGTCTTGGTTTTTCCAAGTTGGTTGTCCAAGGAGTAAAGTTTTTTGTAGATATCTTCAACCTGTTTGTTGTCAATATCAGCCTCCTCCTCCTTCATCCTCTTACCTTTTTGCTTAGTCAAGTTTTTGACTTCTTCTTTCAAAGAACAATATGTCAGTTTCTAAAGCTTCCAGCCTTTTAGTGGAGCTCTTAGTGTGTGTCTCCTGAGAACCCGTGCTACTAATGTGGAGGAGATTATGAGCAACCTCCAAGTCCTAAGGCATGTTCCCCAAAATAGGGGTATCCAAGTTCAACCTTTTAGAAGATCTAGTTATAGGCCTGTTCGAGGTGGAGGCAAAAGGGGTGGGAGAGCGAGGTGATGGGGAGATGATAGGGGAGCCGAGAAGGAAGTTAGAGGGTAGTAGCAGAGAGGTGATGGGGATAGAAGGAGTGGTATCGGCAGTGGTGGTGGGAAAAGAAGGAACAAAGATGGGGGAGGTTGGAATGTCGGGAAGCTTAAGAAGACATAGTTTATGCAACAAGAAAATGAGACCTTGATGTAAAGGGACCACATGAGCATGCTTTTGGAACTCCAAAATGGAGCACTCAAGAGAATTAAGAAAATAATGAGGGAATCATACCGTGTAATTTTTGCGGAAGTGATTGAGGAACACAAGATGTTTTAAGGGCACTGTGATAAATCTCCCCTCTAAAGAGATGTATCTCACCATCATACGGGTGACCTCGTCAAAAGGCGAGGGATAGAGATGACCTACAAACCCACCATGACAAAAACTAGTTTCTCATTGCCCTCCACAAATTTCCTCTCCTCAGTCGGCCTGTCAATCCTTTTATTGAAAAATTGGTACCCATCCATTCCAAGGCCAGTAGCTTCAGAATTAACTCTTCATTGATCAAAATTTTGTCCGCCATATTCAACTTTGTGATCTTTCCAGTACTTCAAAAATTACATAGAAATGATTTGGTCATGACCCTGTATCTTCTCAATGAAATTAGTAATGCCTCTCTAGTTGAGAAGATTCTAAAGTTCTTCATTGTTCTTCCACCCAAGTTCGCGCTGGGCTTGATCTAACAAGGGGCTCCTCCCATTTTCACTGGGCTTAAGTGTTTGAAAGTGTAAACTTCAAAATCCCTATGAGTAATTCGATAATAGCCACAGTTTCCAACCCGTCTTTCTCTATTTTTTCTCACACGATGGGAATGATGAATAGTGTATCCATTGTTGTCATAACACTTCCCACGAATGCCTGCATAACTATTTCTCTGTACCTGTGAGATCCTATATGCGTGACCATCATTCCCCTTAGAAATCCACTCCAGATCATCATCAACCTTACTACAGACTTGAAAATCTATAAAAAACTATTTAATAGTTGTTATAGGCACAATATTTCCAGCATGTGTGGCTTTGATCTTTAGATAAATCCACTTTAAATCATCATCATACTTTATATATCCTTGATTGCCCATCAATATCTGTTTAAGCATTGTTTTAAACTTATCCGTGCATGTGGAAGTCTTATTCATAAAGACCCACTCCAAATGCTCATTAATCTTATTCCAAATTTGCATGCCCATAAGTATCCGCTTGTATGTTGTTTTGAATCTACTCAAGAATGTGATCACTATTATCCCAAATAATGTGATTAACATTTATGCCATAGTTAGCCAATGCATCTTCCACCTTGTTACCCTCCCGATAAGTATGCTTGATCCGAATATTATTGAAGGTTTGGAAAATACTTATGGACTCCAAGATGAAGTCTTTGATGTTCCAACTTGGAGGCGAACACTGATTAAGATGATTAATGATATTAAGCGAGTCTCCTTCCAAAATGAGATTTTGATATTATGAGTCTGAGAAATTCTAAGGCCCCATTAAGCAGATAATGCTTCAGCAAAATGATTAGTTTGTATTCCCATTTTACCGGCATAAGTAGCAACCAAACTACCTTTATGATCCCGGATCACTCCTCCCCCACCTACAATTCCAGGGTTACCCTTAGAGGCCCCATCAAAGTTCAACTTACACCAATTGAGATCAGGAGGATGCCAGTGTATCAAAGATCTATCAATATTATTACCTGAATTATTTTAGATATTGTCAGCTCCAATCTACCATTGGGACAAGATATGCTCTTCATTTTCTGGATAACTCTTGTTCTTGGGGGGTTTAAATCTAGCAATATTCTCTTTAATAGCACTAGAAATTTTCCCAATACTGAGCTTATAATTCTGTTTACTGTTTCTAAAGATGATATCATTTCTATCTTTCCATATCCTCCAAATAATATGAGGCATTACCAAATTCTAGATCCTTCTCACAACACAATGTTTGTAGGGTGGGCTCCATTGGGTCTAGAGCTGATTGAAATCCCTCGGAACCACCCAGGAAGCTTTAAAATTAGAAAGGGAAAACTCCACATTTTGGTAGCATATTCACAATGGATAAGAAAATGACTGATATCCTCAGAGTATTTTTTACACAGATGACACCTATTAGGCATTATAAAACCTTTTCTTATCAGGTTGTCAGTGGTAAGAATTCTACCCCTGAGAGCAAGCCAAAAGAAAAAGTTAATTTTAGGTGTTAGCTCCTTCATCCAAATTCTACTCCATTTAAACTCAGTTTGACTATTGTCGAAGAAAGTATTATAACTAGTTTTAACAGAGTAGTTCCCATCAATAGAACTACTCCAGACCAACTCATCCTTAACTTCCAGCTGACTTAAGGGGATAAGGTCCAACTGATCTTGCAGGGAGGAAATAGTTTGGGTCAGATCATCTCTATCCACAGTAAGTTTTTTCCATTTCTTCTTGTTTCCCTTTCTTACAATATAATCCTTGATTCTAGTGCCATACTTGCTTTCAAGATTGTCTTTGACTACTCCAAATCTGTCCATAAGGCTGCAATTAAACCAGTTATCTTCCCAGAATTTTATATCACAACCATCTCCCACTTTCCACTTACTTCCTTGTTTTATGAAATTTCTACTCTTCACTAAGTTATTCCAAAAATGGAACCATAAGGAAGATGCTCATCTTGAAGAAAAGAAAAAGACAACTTGTTGATTAAGGTATTTAGCCTTAATTAATTCTATCCAGGGTTGCTTCTCAGATAGCATTCTCCAGCCCATTTTCACAATAAGAGCCTCATTCATTTTCTTGATGTCTTTTATGCCCAGGCCTCCTATAGATTTTGGAGTACAAACCTTATCCCAAGCAACTAAGTGATATTTAAACTTCTCCTCCATGCCCTGCCATAAGAATTTTTTTGAATCCTCTCAATTTTTTCTCTGAAGGCAGCAGGGATCTTATAAAGAGACATTATATAGATAGGTAGGTTTTGAAGAGTGCTTTTAATGAGCAGGCATTTACCAGCACTAGAAAGAATGGCTCCTTTCCATCTAGCCATTTTTTTTGAATCTCTCCAACAAGATCATTCCACACCTTGGTAGAAACTTTTTAGTGCCCAGAGGGAGTCCTAAGTAAGTGGCTGGAAGTGCACTTATTTTACATCCTAGAATTTTTACAATTTTAAGCTATCTTTCTTCAGGAGTATTGAAGAAGAAAATGGAGCTTTTATCATAATTGACTCTTGCCCGTAGCATCTTCATAAAGTTGTAGAATATTCTTGGTAGCATTAGCTTCAAGGGATGCCATTAAGAGAAGAATTGTATCATCTGCAAATTGCTGATGAGAAGCTTCAGGGCTGATGGAAGTGGGCTTTGAACCTTTCAGGAGACCATCAATAACTGCTTTACCAATTGATCTACTAAGACTGTCTACCATAAGAATGAAGAGTAGGGGGGATATGGGGTCCCCTTGTCTTAGCCCTCTACTACTTGTGAAAAATCCCATCGGCTCACCATTAACCACTACTGAGAATCGTAGTGATGCAAGCCTTAATAATTTTTCTGAATTTAGCAGGGAAGCCAAATTTAATTAGAACTTTGTCTAAAAAAACCCAAGAGACCTTGTCAAAGGCTTTATTCATATCAAGCTTAAGGACCATATTCACTTTTTTATTATTTTCCATAGAGTGTATGGTCTCATGTACCATAATCACTCCATCTTGGATAATCCTGCCTTTAATGAATCCACTCTGCTTGCCTTGAGATTAAATCATTCATAATAAATTGAAGCCTGGTAGCAATGATTTTGGTAAAAATTCTATAGATAACATTCACAAGGTTGATGGGTCTGAAGTCTTTGAAGTCCTTAGCATCCATTTTTTTTGGAGCAAGCACAATGTGGGTGTTATTCAGCTCTTTCAAAAGGTCTCCAGTTCTATAGAATTCATTCACCGCTCTGAGAAGATCATCCGAGCATATTTCCCAAAATTTCTGAAAAAAGTTAATAGAAAATCCATCTCGGGCCGAGCCTTGTCGCCTTCTAAAGTAAACACAACTTTTTGTAGTTCTTCAAGTGTGACAACTTTAGTGATATCTTTAAATCTCTACTCCTCAATTTTGTCTTGGGGAATAGCCTCCAACATGAAAGAAATTGCCTCATCGCAATGATATTCCTCTCATTAAGAAGTTTTTTATAGAAATTGAGAGCTTCCTCTTTGATGTTGTTGGGATATTTTATAATAGTGCCGTTACTTTTAGCCACTTCCATAATCCTATTACAAGCTCTGTGCTTCAAAGTGGTCATATGAAAAAACTTTGTATTTCTATCTCCTTCTTTTAGCCAGATAGCCCTAGATTTTAGTCTCCATAAGGATTCTTCTCTACTACAAATCGTATGTAGCTCTGCAAGAATGTTCTTTTCCTCAGTTTGGTCTTCAAAAGATCTCCCCATTGTATTCATTTTGATTTCTAGATCTTGGAGCTTTTGTTTTAACTTTTTTTTTTTTTCAAACACATTACCAAAAACTCTTTTATTCCAAATTTTAACTTGTTTTTAACATTTTTGAGCTTTTGAATCAATATATATGGATCAGTGCCTTCACCATTCCAAACCCACCATTATTTAATTTTGTCATGAATGTCATCATGCTCCATCCACATCTTTTCAAATTTGAATGAGCTTCTAATAGGATTAGTCCAATTGAGAAGATTTAAGGTGATCGGATTGTGGTCCGATCCAATTCTGGGAAGTGAAGAGAGGTGGAAGTCCTGACTGAGAATCCAACTAGCAGAAATCATGGCTCTATCTAGTCTAACTTGGATAAGATATTTTCCTAACCTTTTGTTGTTCCAGGTGTATTTATTCCCATGGAGATCCACATCCAAGAGATTAAGATCAACAAAAAAATCTGTAAATTCCTCCACACTCTGAGGAAAAGCTTGAGCTTCCTCCATATTTTTCACCTGGGTTTAGAGGAGAATTAAAGTCACCCATAATAAGCCAGTTGGTTGTAGTATGCTGGGTTCTAAAGATCTTAAGATCACCAAAATTTTACGTCTCCCACTAACCGTATTAGGGGCATAGATATTAGAAAGGATCCATTCACTATTGTTCTCAATAGCATGAAATTTAATAGCAAGATGATTAGTGATAGCATTGAGAATCATTACAGTACAAAGTATCTTTTATCCCAAAGAGTAGCTAGACCTCCAAAGGCTCCCCTGATTCCACCGCAGCCATGTCGAGTTTTCTAAGAATATTTTTACTAATTTCAAGGATCTTAGCTTTCATCTTAGTTTCCAAAAATCAAAATACTAGGACTTCTAGAATCTCGTAACTCTTTAATGATTCTCTATTTGGAGTTTTCGTTTAGACCTCGGATGTTCCAAGAGATAATCTTCATTAAATAGGAATGGGAGCTAGTATTTCCTGATGGCTCAATTGACGTTGAGTTCCATCTGCAATGTCTCTCTCTGTTCTCTTGGATCTAAGAGTCTTCTTTGAGGGCCTTCCTCTTTTAGAGCTACTTCCAAAATCTACTAGTCTTCTAGCAGAAGATCTAGTAGTTCTGGATGTTGAAGTTTCCCAATTGTCAAGTTTCTTTTTCTTTTCACTATATAGTGATTTTGGGATCATTTCAAATCCTTTCATTCTTTTTTTTTTTAAATGACCTCTCTGAATCCAGAAGTTATTTCCTCATCTTCTTTAAATGGCGTTACTTCTCCCTCCTCTTTCTCTCTCTGTTTACTATCAATCAAGTGTGTATCTACTAATTTGCTACTATAGCAAGGAGGTAGATCTACAGATCTGTTATTGAAACAAGAGTTTCCCTTTATGGTTGAGATTTTACTTTCGCCCCTTGGAGTGTGTAATGCTTCTTCTAAACTCATGCTATTCTTCTCCAACATTTCCTCAATGAAGTCCAGAGAATTATCTATCTCAACTTCCTTAGTGTCATTTGGGATCTGAGCTAGATCCTTAGGAATGATATTCACCTTTACAGTTCCTTCTTGTTCGTCCACCTCCATAGTCACCTTTACTGGATTTTGCATTTCTAAGTCTTCTTTGTTTCTGATTGCTACTCCATGCAAAGCTGCCACTGGGGTTTTAGGATGCCAGACTAGGTGTTTCCTTATTGAAGTTCTGAACCCCATTTTTTCCCTTTTTATTGTAGTTCAGCTTAGGCTGGTTAGGGGATTTTTCTTCTCTCCGAATTTCACTGTCTAGAACCCTTCTTTACTTTCTCATTTCTAAAACACCCTCATGTTGTTCTTTCATTTTGTGTTTATCCTCCTCCTCAGAGAGATCTCCTTATTAGGACATTTTTGGTGAAATGTCCTATACGATGACATTTCTTACATCTTAAATGGAAGGTTTCAAATTAAATTTTTTGGGTCCACATTCCATACTTATATTTCAAGATGATGTGCTCTGCAACTCCTACTCCATTTCGAAGAGATGCGAGAATCGAGAAAAAGCAATTTTGAATATTTTTCTTGTGGGTCCGTCCACCCTAATTGGAGCACCTATGGATTTACCAATGTTTAGCAAGATTTCATCATCCCAAAATTGCAACGGTAGCCCAGGGAGTCTACAATAGATTGGAATGGTGTTTATATTTTCAATGTTTGGGTCAAACCCTGGATACCATTTTTTCAAAAAGAGGCCCATATTACCCAGCCACCACGGTCCTCCCAAAAGCACCGATTCCAAATTAGTCTGCTGATTAAATTTTGCTAGAAAAAAATCCCGTGGCATGATGGTAATACTCAGACCCCCTTAGGTTTCCACTTTCTAATAGCCCATTTTCTAATAAAATCAATATTAGGTATGGAGCCTAGAAACTTACCAACAAGAGAGAGATTCGCTTTGTCCAAAGCCCTATTCACGCATCCATCTAGGACCATTAGACAGGTAGCACCTTCATTTTCCTTTTCCCATGTGAACTGTCCTCTTACAGCCAACTATGGACCCACTTTACTGTTAGGGTTTTAAAGAATCTTGTTCCAGGCCAAAGGTGTGGATCCTAGCATGTCCACCTTTTCAATTTATAGCTTTTCATCCATTTTATTCTTGTAAGTAATCAGCTCCCTTCAGCTATTATTGGCCTAGAATGCAGACATTCTGCAGCCAAAACAACGGAAACCGCACTGATTGTACCTCCGTCGCTATCTCCATCACAAGCTATCTCAAGACTAAAACTAGTTGTTCTAGATATTAATAAAAATGAAGTTGTTCTAAATAGTTGTTCTCTCTATGTCAATCACTCGCTATCTCGCTACCTTACCCTCATATTAATAAACATGAAGTTTTTTAAAAATAAATATCGGAGTGTAAAATCACTCAATTCGGGAATGAAAAATAATACTTCCTAAGTATGATACAAAAGTAAATATCTCATCATCTCCAAAATATTTCTACATTTAGCGAAAAAAGAGCATTATTATGAACAAATTTGGGAAAAAATATTTCTTTATGGCATGCGAATATATAAAAGAGAGGTACTTGCACAAAACTATTATTGTACTAAATTTGAAAAACTCCATATATGTTGAAGGAAGAACACAAATCATATAGCTTTAAAAATAGTATAAACATGGGCCAATTATCTAGTAATATTTCTAAATATGCTAGAGAAGGTAGTTTATTCTTAAAAATTCATTCATTAGAGATCACGTTCAATGAAAATAAATTATTAAGAATCTATAAACTACTTCCCATATCACTTTTACTTATTTCCTTTTGAATTATACCTTCCCTTGACTATATTTAACTTTATAGTTAACCATTTCTACAATTGTATTGTTTATAGGGAATCCATAAAGACATATGAAAGACCCTTTTTCCATTTCCAACACCATATTTCATTGTTTTTAGTAGTTGATATCCTATCACCCTAGTAGCTATGCAAAACATTTTTTTATCTACAACTTGCCAAAGCTAGAAAGACTCGTATGAAAGGTTACTCAAGCCAATTTCACCAAGGATTGAGGGATAGTTCATAAACACAAAAATTCCTCTCATTACATCTACATATTTATTATAACCTCCACTTTAAGAAACATTGTTGAATTATTTTAATGTTTTTGTATTTTAGAATATTTTTAGAGAAGAAAGAGATAATGAATATATTAAATATGAGTCACCATATTAGAGGGTATAACCTTGTGGATAAGAAGTGTTGGGTATAAAAATTATCTTATGTGTAATAGGAATAGGATGATCAAGTACATCATTGTCATGGAAAGGAATAGTTGTATAATTAATTGTAACATGTTCAATGGGAGAAACAAATTCGTGACTAGTTAAGGCATCAAGAAGATGATAAGGCATGAAAAATTATTATTGGAGTATGTCATTCTTCTAGTTAACCTAAAATAGTCTAGTTAATCAAATAAGTGACATGAGACTTTCTTGTATCAACCTCGATACGTAAAGGGAAAGGCATAAGGTTTCAGTATAAAAACAATTAAAGGACTTCAAGAATTGAATATATAACATTAATAGGATATCTAGTAGTTTTATTGTTGATTGACAAGTATTTGTAGTTGTAACAAGATAATTATGAACATGATTACACTTTTAAAATGGGATAAGTGTAGGAATAGTCAAAACAAAATAAATATACACCTTAAAAATAAAATGAAGGCTTAGGTTGCCTCAAAATAGATTTGCATAGTATATGTAGGAATAATATGTGTTAAAACAATAGATTTTATAATAATAATAGGAAAGGAGATATCTACAATAAAAACACAAATTTAAAAAAATACATGAAATAATTGACTAGTATGATAGACCATGTGTTGGATTAAGATATGAATCATTAGTTGTAATTTTAATAAAAAATTAAAGTGAATCATTTACCCTATAAGAATGATTAGGATACTCCATTTTTACTTGTTCAATTTCATTAAGAGAAAATAACTAATTACTAATAGTGTCTACATTGTAATTTTTAATATAGGTAGATACATTATATGCATCATATATAATTATCATAGGAAAGGAAGAGATAAAACACTTGTTTGTAACATTTTCCTTATTAAAACTAGCATACCTATATTATATACATATATGTAACATATTAAGAGAGGTATAATTCGAAAGGCATTTATACCTCTCGACATATTTAACATAGATTATTTATATAAAAATAAATCAAAACATGTGTAAAATATACCGAGAGGTATAAACTCCTTTCGAATTATACCTCTTGACATATGTTACATATATGTATATAATATGAAAATGCTAGTAGCAACCATTGGAGTTGCATTATGCATAAAATGTTACCGAGAAATAAAGTCAAGAAAATAAGGTGGGAATTTAGTTCGTGGATGAATGACCTTGAGGAGAACCTATTAAATTAGTGACTTAAGACTCATATTATTAATAATAAGGATCCCTGCCCACGTAGTTCATTGGTGTTCATCATAGGATTCCTACCCAAATTGTTCATGGGTGTTCATCATCATGATCATCATCGTCACCATCGTTATCTTCATCATCATAGTGATCAGACCATATTTTTCATCATTTATCATCATCATCCTCATCATCATTATCACCACCATCACCAAAACCATCATCATCATTGTCATCATCGGCATCATCACCAATACTAATCTTACTACTAATATCGATATTATTATTACAATTTATAAGAAATAAATATATTGTGATTATAATCCATTTTTACATTGTTATTATTGTAAATAAAGTGCATCATTTACACTTTGTAAGAAAGGTTATAATAATCTATTGTTACTTGTTCAATTGGATTAAGAGAAAATAACTAATTACTAATAGTGTCTACATTGTAATTTTTAAGATAGGTAGCAACATTATATGCATCATATATAATTATGTTAGGAAAGGACGAGATAGAACATTAATTTGTAAAAATTTCCATATTAAATTAAGTAAAGGAACAAGGGCATTGAATTTCATCATTTGTTATTGAAAATTTTGAATATTATTTTCAATTTAAAGAGGAGAGAAAGACTCATCACCAATTTTTTAATAATATCATATGTAACTTGAAAAGAAATAACATCATGACCAATATGATTAGAATTGTTACTAGGATAGTCATTATTACTAAAAAAATCATTAGAGTATGTATCATGTGTATTCTCAAGATACGTAAAAATTTTAGATCAAAAGTAGCGAGAATCATTAAGGATGGGAGAGGATATAGTCATCCTGGAGATGATTTAAATTACACGATATTTCACATATTTGGGGTCAACATCAATAATGATATTTATTTATTCCAATAGATTATTGTAGTGCCCACTTCCCTTCGACACCTTTTGTTATTGACTTCATTACTTTGTTGACTATAGTTATGGATATTATTGTAGCTTTTGATTTAGTATGATGTTAAATGTTAGAGATGCTCAATTGTAGTTGATTTCGTTTCATACATGATGCATGTGGATTATTAGAGATATTTTATATTGATGTTGATATGATGTTGACATGGTTATAATTATATATTTTAGATATGTGATATTTCATTATATTGAGTAGACCTAGACAATTGAACTAATCTTATGATCATATGGATATTGATGAAATGTAAAATTGAGATGTTGTTAGAAATTATAAATGATATCGTTACTTGCCTAGATGATGTTTTGATTCATATATAGATGATTTTGGAGTTATATTGTATATTTAATTTTGATGTTTTGATGCGGCCATGAGGCCGAAGGAGGTGTTATGTGTTTTGTAGGTAAACATGTCACAAAAATATCGAGAGGATTGGAGACCAACCACATTTTAATCCTAGATGAATTCAACTAGGGTCACCATGGCAACATGTGTGTGTATGTGTATGTGCGTGTGTGTGTGTGTTTGAACTATTGTTAGGGGAAATTGTGACCAAGGGGTTATGTGTTGTATTTTGTTTAGTTTCCTTTACTTAATGTAGTATGTGATTTTTAGTGATGTAATTTCCTTTTTTAATTATTTATAAAATGATGTATTCTTTCCCTTTATCTTAATGTGTTTTAATGTCCTATTTAAGTTAATTAATCTTGTTATTAACTAATTGTGGATGTGACCAAAATTTTTCATTTATTAGACTAGATGGCTCTTGGGTTTTGTGTTGTAAGATTGAGTGCTTGTGATCTTGAGTGTTGTACACTCTACCCACACATGGAAATTTGAATTTGGCCTTAAGGGCCAATTTTGAAGGATTGTGGGACAAGTTAAAATTGTCCCACACCTCAAAATTCTTATAACAACACTACCACACCTCAAAATTGTTATACCAACCCTACCTATGGGTTGGGGGTCAAAATTAGACCCCATTATGTGTTTTGGGAAGACAAATTATAAGTTTTTATTGCACCTTCTTACATGTAATTACTTTTGGTCCTTAAGGGGTGTGGGCTTGGATTGTGTGTGTAAGTAAAATGAAATTTTTTCACCCACTTATTAATTTTGCTCTGAATTATGGGGTTGAATTGGGTGATGTGGAGTGGAGAGGAAATGAGGTGGCATCCTACTTGGAGCCACATCGTCCTCCTCTCTCTCGTTTTCTATTTATTCAAGTTCTTTTACTTGTTTGGAGGTGACTTCATTATTTTGTTCTCTTTAATTTCTTGGAGTTATAGGATTTTGGAGAGCTTTTGGTCTTTGTGGGAGCTTGTTGGTGATTACTTGGGTTTGAAGGATCTTGGAGATTGACTCTTGGAAAAATATCTACTATGGAAATCTAGGAGCTTTACTCTTTCTTACGTTATTCCTTTATTTTGTGTTTGTGTAATTGTTTTTGTTGAGTGTTTGGAATTCTTGTTGGGTACTTGGGTAGATTTCCTAAGTGTGGTGTAGGAGGGGACTATGGGGTGAATACATGTTGGGAGGCATAATATTTATTTCATGTTTTGGAGGGAGTTTCGGTTGGGTGCCCCACCTTCACAAGGAATGCTTGCATTCTTACTTGTTCTTGTATGAGGGAGGCATAAGAGAATGAGGGAGGCATAAAAGTATTTGGGAGGCATAAGAGATACTTGAGGGATGCATAAGAGTATGTAGGGGATTTGAGATATGTATTCGAGGTTGTTAAGGTGGGCACCCATTTCCCATTTGGAGGCATAAGTGCCCTCCCCATAGGTTCTTACTGCTTTGGCTCTTCATTTAGAATCCTTGTATATTTTGTTGTTCTCCTTCTTGTGTTTGTAGTTTGATTTGAATGTGAATTTGGAATGGTTGTGAAATACTTGGTTTGTGATATGGAAGCTTGTTTTGTTGCCATGAGTTGGATCCATTTTCCATTGTAATGTGGTTGGGGCTCGGTGGCCAATAAGGAGGATGTCTTCTCCTCCTCATTGGAATTCTTGGTTGGGTTGGGAGTGTTGCCTCTCTACTCTTTTTGTTTTGATCAAATGAAGCATGGTGGATCTCTCTTGTTGGTGACCTTGGAGCTATGGATGAAGAATAACTTTGAAGTCATTGTAGTTTTTCCTTATTGTAAAAATTCATTCTTTAAGTGGATGACATTGTATTAGTAATTGTAAAAAAAAAAGGTTTGATTATTGGGTTTCAAAGTTGTGTTATAAATCTAGATGTGGAGACAGAAAATAATCTTTTAAAAGGAAAAATATCATTCCATTGTAGTTGATTTATTTCCACCAAAAATAGGTTGTTTTTATTCTAAATATACTCTTAGAAATCTTGTTGTAAACTCTCCTTTGAGAATGTTGGAAACATTTATTAAGAAATATTACATTTCATTTTGTTATTTGAAAGACATGTATTGTAAGGTTCAACTATGTATACTTGTTCTTGTATTGTTGATGGAAATAGCTCTTATTAAAATTGTTTCCCATTTGAATCAATGAAATAGTCTATTGTTAATTCTAGTGGGTAATCCTCAATTAAAAGTCACTACAAATCATATATTAGTTGTTAAAAGAAGTGGAATATATCTCATTTTACACTCTTTACCATATTTGTTTAGATTCTTTGGGAGAAATTTTTGTGTAAACTTTAACTTACTATTATTCTTTTTTATCAATGGATTTATCACCACTTTTTGATAAGTGTATTAATATCTTAGATGTTAATTATATTAACTCATACTAATATTAATAAATCTATTAATACTAATACATTTTAATCTTAATATGTTATTAGTGGTATTATATTATTAGTATTAAATTTATATTCTTATTGTTTTAAATTACAATACTACAATATCTATATATATATATAAGTGTTATGTACTTTAATAAAAAAGTGAATTGAAATAAGTTGTAATAGCCTAAAAGTTTGTGGCCCTTATTGTGTAAAATTAATGGATTTGGGGTAGGGAGGGTTGGCGAACCCAAATGCCGCCCCATATTATATTAAATGGGGTGGGGGTTGGGGTCACCGACCCCTCCCCACCCCCAAACTTAAGACCTCACATAATATATGCAGCCTACACTTTCATCAAACCCTACACATTTTATATATTTCGGATTACATTTTTTTATGGTTGCAGCCGAACTTCTTCATGAAATACATACATATATATATATATATATATACCCAAGTGAAAATATAAATCAATGTAGCTAAAAATACAAAATGGGGAAAATGACCACAACCCGTTTGGGTAAACCCAACAAAATTGGCTAAATAAAATATATGAATCCAAAGTGAAACCCTAGAAGAGGGTGTAAGAAAAATGAGAAAATTAATACAACTTGTGAGCCTTTCCAAAAGCTTGGAGTAACATTCAATGGTTTCTTTTCCTCCTCCAACAACCTTCAAAAAAAAGAGAAACAATGAGGCAAATGAAATGAGAAAGAAACTTTCATAAGGATGTCATAGGGTTAGTTGCCCATTTCCTAATCAAGGGTCCAAATTGAATCCATCCAAGAGATGAGATTCACCCCTACAAAAATTAGGTGGAGAGTGGGTGAGTGAAATTTACCTTTTTATTTATATGCTTTATTTCAAAAACATGGGTTTACTTTTAAAGGGTAACTTTATGGGTTAATGAAATGTTTTTTTCTAACCCCATATAAATGGGAACCTTGTTATTTGTTCAAAACTTGTGGGATTAAATACCTTGGGTAATTAATTATTTTGGCCCATTTAACCCTTAAAATTTAAATATGGAATGCTAAAATTTAGTAGGAATTTAATTTTTATTAAATTAATACTTATAGATAATTTAACCTTGCTTGGACTATTTATACTCATTAGTTTTAATGCGGGTTTAGTATTTGTTATAACAAAAAAATATTGATTAAATATAATTGTCTTGAAACATTAATGTGATAGTTGTAGTTTCAAAGCTTGTATGCGGGTACGTTTTCAAAAAAACATTATCCCATTATTTTTCAAGCTAACCCTAGGATTTTTTTGGGATTCATGTGGGATATTTTAGCCAACGTTACAATTGGTATCAGAGCCATGGGTTCAAATCTTGGACCCTTGGGCACAAAATAAAACATGAGACATGAACATTAAATGTAGCATAATACTAAACCTAGAAAACAACTTGTCTAAAAATTGTATATTTTTGTAAACATAGAAAACTAGAATAAAACCTAGAATGATAAACTAACTCTTGCCTTGGTCTCATGCAGGAGGTATGGATCAAACGAGTGGTCCTTTCACATAGACCTAGATATACCACCTCCGAGCAGGTCGTATCACCCATTCTACACCAAATTTTAAAGACATTTCAGGAAGTCAATGTTGTTATACGCGGAGGATCATTAGGACAACAATAAGCCGGAGATGATAGGGAACCATCCATTGAGGATTGCGCATCTCCTCATGACACTTTGTAAGGAGTGTAGCGTAGAAACTCCCATGTGGAGTCAGCCAGAGTAGAGTCACCGCAAAGGGGACATGGAGACAGGATTTCAAGACACAAGGATAGGTCTCGGATCCCTAGACCTAGAGATGAACATGAAGAGAGGCCTAGGGGTCACCAGACAACAGTTGGATACCATATCAGGGAGATCTTGAATCTATGACCATCTCACTATAATGGTGATACAAGTGGATTTCTAGTAGAAGTTTGGTTGGTGAGCTTGAGTAGGTGCTTCAATCTCTGCCCTTGTACTAACAACACATAATCTCGTGTTGCAATCCATATTTTGAGGGATGGAGTAGGTGTCTAGTGGAGGACCAAGGAGAAGAAGATCCACATTGATTCAGATATGGTTACCTGGGAGCTCTTTGAGGAGCGGTTTAGGAGCAGGTACTTATCCCAGAGGTTTATTCAGCAGTAGATAGATGAGTTCCATGACCTCCATCAGGCATCTATGACTATAGCTGAGTATGAGAGTTGATTTCCTAACCTACTCTAGTATGTCGACTATATGCGGGATAAACCGGTACAAAATCACGGTCTCATCGGGGGATAAATTTGGATTTGGGTAGTGTGGTGTGCATTTACTAGGCACGGACCTTAGCAGAGGCCATGGAGAAGGCCTATATTGCAGAGGAGACATGAGGAAAGACATAATAGGCTAGGGAAAGAGTTTAGAGCCGCATCCAATAGATGCAATATAACAGATTAAGGCGATCGTTCCTCCTCCTCGTGGTGGAAAAGGTTTAGTACAGTCTTCTTTCAGACCACCACAGTAGCCACCTCACCAGCAGTAGCAGCAGACCCGCCCACCTTACAGACCTCTGCATAGATTCGATGCACAAAGAGGACAGAGTATGGGACCTCCTCCTAGGGAAACCATTTGGACACTAGGTGCACCGAGAGCTCGGTCAACGAAGCTTGTAAGAAGAGACCTCAGCATTCCATAGCCGAATCATCAGGATCCACAACACAAACCTCTAGAGTACCGGATGGAGCTGCATCTCATTGGAGAGGATCATGTAGTTATTATGGTTTTGGTGTTTTTGACATCATTGGAGGGAGTGCCAATAGAACCCTAGTAATAAGGGTAAGATGCAGATTTCTAAGCCTACTATTGGTGACATGGGGCTTAGTCATCATATTTATGCAGCATTTGAGAACCGCTAGGTTGAGCCCCAGAGTAACATCATAGAGATGACAGGTAGCACTGGTGGTATTCCTACCTCCATTTTGTTTGATTCTAGTTCATAAGATTCTTTTATTGCACCATCCTTAGAAGAGCATTGTAGGATGGTGGCCATTACACAGGGCCTTAGTTGGGACATTGAAATGGCTTCTAGAGCCAAAATTTCTATTGACTCCCTAATTAAGGAGTGTGTAGTGAATTTGGGACCCTTCACCACTACCTCAGTTCTTTGCATCCTTCCTCTAGGTTCTTATGTAGTCATCTTGGGCATGGACTAGTTGTTTGCACATAGAGCTAGAGTGGACTATTACCATAAGAATATTACTTGTACAGATGATTTAGGAGTTGAGTTAGTAATAGTAAGAGTTAGGAGGATCATTTCTTTTCGCACCATCACCGCTATGCAGCTTAGGCGATGTATGCGATGAGGTTTTCAGATGTATGCCGTCACGGTTAGTGACCGATCGAAGGCTGATTATAGTGGGCCATCCATTGATCAATATCCCATCTTGAGAGATTTTTCTAATGTCTTTCTAGGGGAGCTACCGGGGTTACCTCCCCACGTGAGATATATTTTCACATAGATTTGGTTCTAGGAATAGAGCCTATCTCACGAAATCCTTATCGTGTTAGTGAGCTCAAGTTGCAGCTAGAGGGCCTTCTCGGATAAATGCCTAATCCTTCCTAGTGTATCCCTTTGGGGTGCAACGGTGATTTTTTAAAGAAGAAGGAAAAATCTTTGCGGTTGCGTATTGATTACAAAAGAAGTTTGAAAAACGTAACGATCAAGAATCGTTACCCCCTTCCATGCATTGATGATTTATTTGATCAAATTAAGGGGTCACAATTTTCTCCAAGATATATCTTAATTTAGGTTATCATCATCTCGAGGATCATGGATGAAAATATTCATAAGATCACCTTCTATACGAGATATGGTCACTACGAGTTCACCGTAGTACCTTTTGGTTTGACAAATGCCCCCGCAATGTTCATGAGCTTCATGAATGGGGTATTCAAGACATTCTTGGATCACTTTGTGATAATTTTTCTTGATGACATTTTGATATACTCACATACGCATGAGGATCATGAGGAGCACCTTCACAAGGTTCTTCAGTGTCTTCGTGAGTAGCATATTTATGAGAACACGAAGATGTGTGTTCTTTCAAACAAAGGTGTAGTATTTGGGTGACATCATTTCTGGGGAAGGTATCACAGTCAATCCTTCAAATATTTGAGCTATTATGGATTAAATAGCACCCACTAGTGTGATAGTGGTGTGTAGCTTCATGGGTTTAGTAGGGTATTATAGGACATTTGTTTAGGACTTCTCTCGGGTTGAGCCCATCACTTCCCTTCAACCGATAGGGAAAATGTTTGTATGGTCACACAAATATGAGTAGGACCTCAGGAAATTGAAGGAATGCCTCATGATAACACTCATTCTTGTAGTGCCAAATCCTCAGTGTGATTTTTGTATGCACTTGATGTTTCTTTTGGCGGGGCTTGGAGGTGTGTTGATGCGGGAGGGGAGAGTGGTTGCTTTTGAGTCTTGAAAATTCAAATATTATGAGCTCAATTATTCAACTCATGATCTTGAGCTTGCAGAAATTTTACACGCCTTGGTTTGATGGAGACACTTCCTTCTTGGCTAGAGATTTACACTTAGGACTAATCACTTGAGTCTTCTCCACCTTTTCATGTAACCCAATCTCATCACTCATCAATGGTGTTGGATGGAGTTGTTTTCTAAGTAAGATATAGAGATAGATCATGTGAAGGGGAAGGAGAATGTGGTTGTAGATGCTCTTAGTAGACGGAGACATGTGATTATGACCACTTTAGTGGGCACAGATTTACGGATTAGGATTTTATAGTAGCTTCCTCATGACAACTTCTACATTACAGCTAGAGTAGAGTTTGAGTCTCAGAGACCCCTTGAGGGGAATTTTCATGGTTTTTCATTAGAGGTAGATGGACTTCTTAAGCACACGAGGCCAAACTTATGTTCCTAGAGAGGGAGGCTTGAGACATGGCATTTTGACAGAGGCTCATCATGCACTCTATTCATCCCATCCTAGAGTGAAGAAGATGCACGCCGATTTCGACAGCTTATATCATTGAAGAGGACTTCAGAGAGATGCGGCACAATTGTTTTCATGATGTTTAGAATGTCAGGTGGTGAAGGCCGAGCATCAGCACCCAGCTGGCCATCTCTTTCCTCATGTTATACTAGAGTGGAAATATGACACCATTTCCATAGACATCATTGTTGGGTTACTGACATTGAGATATCACCACAATGCCATCATGGTCATGGTGGATAAATTGATGAAAGTGGCTCTTTTTTCTCTAGTTAAGACCACCTACACATCTAGTTTAGTGGAACAGGTATATCTAGATGAGATTTTCAGATTGCATGGGATTCCATAGAAGATCATTTATGATAGAGACCCTTTGTATACTTCCCACTTTTGGACAACCATGCAACATGCCCTCAGGATGAAGATCAATTTCAGTACATCATATCACCCTGAGATAGATGGAAAGATTGAGCAGGTGAATCAGATCTTGGAGGACATGTTGAGGATGTACATTATAAATCATCAGTCGAGATGGGAGGAGTACTTATAATTGGTAGAGTTTGACTAAAATAATAGTTTTTATAGTTTGATAGGGATGACTCATGTTAAAGAAAAATCACAAAGACCCCAAAATGAGTAGTCAATTGTGCTTTTCTAATGTAGAGTCATTTGGTGTGATTCACATAACATGGAGTTTTCCCCAAAGTGTGGGACTTTGTAATTGGAAAAACTCTCCAGAGAAGGTTGGTTCCTCTCCCTAAACTACAAACCACAAGCTATTCTAGTGCGGTGCAAGAAGATAATCTAATCCTACTCTATCCAAGGAGACAGGAGAGAAATAAAACAAGAAAAATAGAGCCTACACAAAAATAGTGATAAACCGAGAAAAGGAAAGCTATTGATCATCTAACTAAATTGTCATGAAACAAAGGGAGGTGAGTAATGGAGAGGATGAATAAATGCATCACATGTCAATGATCGATTCACAAAAAAAAATTCAAACCAAGCAAACACATCTCCCATGTTTGTAAACAAACATCCAAAACATGCACATGTACCCCTGGAAGGAAGAGAGGCAAGAAGAAACCACCAAAAAGAGAAAAGGATGGACACATACATCACAAAACACATTTTTATTACTTGAAGTTTACACAGAACATCATTCACGAGAAAGAGGAAAAATGTCATTTATAGAGTAGAAGAGGAGGTTCAAACTCCATTTTTGACCCTAAGGAAGAAAAAAGAAGGGGAGGAAAAGAGAAAAAAATGAACAAGCTTACAAAGAGCCCCAACCCTTCTTTTATAGATTCGACACAGAGGGGGGAAAGAGAGAGAAGTGGTAAAAAAATAGGTCAAAGCTCAACTACTGCTATTAAATCCTCCTACAAAATCTACCCCCAAAATCTACCTTGATTTTGTTGATCACTTGTTCTACACCTTGAAGGATGAGGAAATGGTGGATTAGATCAAATCTGATCTGGTTGTTGAGGTAGATAGATCTGCATTAATGGACCTGAAGACATTTTCTTAATTTTTATCCCACCTAACCTCCCCAAACTTAATGTCTCATATCTCCATGGCATGGGCGAGGCCAAGATCTTTCCAATGGTGTCATATTTACAATATTTTGAGCCCTAAGTCAAAATATATGCCCCTTCGAAGTTTGTATTGGGTCCGTACAAAAAGGGCGGGAAAACTAGTTTGAAAAATGGGCCACTTTTTAATATGGGACATGTGGAAGGCTAGCGCTTGACTTAAATTGGCTCTATGTTTTGTTCTTAGAATGGCATAGGGCTGACACATGGCTTCCTCCGCTGGCCTGCTCAATTTATTTGTTTCTTGGATAAGTCCTTTGCTCAAAGAGGATCATGTTTATTGAGCAAGGACACGCAGCAATCTGGTACTTATCTTGAAACCCTCTCTCTATCTAGCTCTTAAGTTAACGATGTTTGGACACTTGGCACTTTCTGTTGACCTACCTTATGTATTGACTATTTAACCCAACTTTGTTCCCTTTTGAGACTAAATGCGTGCAAGCCTTTTGCTTGCTGAAATTATTGATCAAAATTTTACCTTGAAGGAGCCTCAAGTTGACACTTGGAAGCCTCTGTAGGTCTTTGGACTTCTCAACAACCTCTCCTTTACCTTTTCAAACCTTGGGCTACGTGGAAAATTGGTGCTTGTTTGAGTCTCCACTTTTGAATCTACCCTTAGAGATGTGCCACTTGGCCACATGGAAGTCTCAAACACCCTTCTATACTTAGCCCTTTTTGAGGCCTGCCATGTCTTCCTTTTGACCTGTAATGACCATTTTCTACGTGGAGGGCTAGCGAGAGTTTGAGTCTCCACCTTGGGCTCCCATTTTTATTTGTACGGAGCCGACACCGACACCTTCCTATCTTGTCAAAGACTTTTCAATGGCCATGTAACTTTTGGGGATTTGGATTCGTGAAAGCTTGGTGCTCATTTGAGCTTCCTTCTTTGGATTCAACTTTGGGAAATCACCATTCGACACGTGGCTCTCTTTGTTGTCTCCTCCATACTTAGATGATTTTTGGACTTGTTTTGAACTATTTTGAGCCCAAAGTCTTTGGATCTTTTTATTTGTTCCTTTTCTTGCTCTTGGCTTCTCGAGACATTGCCCCTTCTCCTCAAACCTTATTATTCTATGTATGAGTCTCTCTGTAACCCGTAGAATGGATTTAAGATCGAGATTCACTCAATAGAGCCATTTCTTATCTTTCTTCTTGCATAGGGTCATTTAGTCTTCGTAGGCCCTGCCATTTCCATTATAGAGTCCCCCTACAATCTGCTTGTGGGATTCAAATGTTATTTCTCAGGTTCTTTCAATGCGGGGTCATTCTGATCCAATCTTTTTCTTGGCGGAAAAATATGGATAAAAATTTGGTGACTCATAGGGGTATGTTCCTGCTACATGAAAAGAAAAATTGCCTTGTCATATCCATTGGGCATGCAGTTGAGAATGATGGTCTGTTATTGATTCAACCTCTGATTCATGAGCCTTATTTTTTACACTCTAAATTTCATAAGAAATCTTGAAATGATGGTTTCTGAGAGTAGAAAATTGCTTTGACCCGAGGATTTCATCTGTCTCTGAATGACTATGCAAGAGCAAAAACCGGAACCACACAACTATGTACAAAATTTGAAATCATACATGCTCCAAGTAGAACATGAAAAGTGTGCACAAGCACTTCTTCCGCTGAAAAAAAAAAATATACTCATAAACTAAATAGAGAGAGAGATGCTAAACAAAGCCTACAACCGACAAGGAGAAGTATCTTCCTTTTCTCGAGAGAGGCAGCAATGTAAATGGTTTGACACTAAATATAGCTACCCGTATGAATGAAAAACTAAATTTAATCCTATCTTCCACCCAAATCATCAAGGTATCAAAATTAATGGAAAATACCTCCTCAAACTAACTTACATTAGAATCATGGAGGTATTAATGGTGACCCTTTGTACTTTGATTCTCATCCTCATGCTTAGAAGCAAGCATGACTTGTTTTGGATTCTCGTTTGGCTCTAATGAATCCAAGTATCTGATTGGGAAAGGTATGGTCCTTTGAATCTTCCCATGGTTCTCAACTCTAATTCCAAAATTGGAGTCCTTTTTCTGACCCTAATGGATGGATGGTGTGAGAGGGATGGTGACATCCTCCTACCTTTTATCTTCCTTCTCCTATGAAGAACATGGAAGACTCATATCTTCCAATATTGGTTTCAAAGGGTTGTTATGAAGTACATACTACTATTCTTGAATGTTCTCCTCCATGCCAACGTGTTCATGTGCTTCGAATGTGGGATATGGAGGAGAAAATGATGTGATCTCCATGGGATCTTCTCCATCAAAGAAATCATCTAAGTCAGATAGATAATCTACCTCCTTGTTGTCCTACAAGCAGTGCTTAACCTCCTCCATGATGTCTTCCACATTTGAAAATTTTCCACCATGGTTCCCCTCATATTCAAAAATTAATTTTGAGAGATAAAACTCTCCTTCAACATCAGATCTCAAAGGGGAGGAAGTGGGAGGAAGAAATGACATATTTTTGTGGCACTGCTTCACACTTATAGCCTCTGAAACCGTATGGTCCTCTTATGCCGCAAACTCAACCTTAGCCACTACTGGCTCTTCAACCTTGACCTCCTCTATTGGCTTGACCATAAAGGGGATATTCGTAAACCCAAATTTAGTAGGCCAAATTTTTAGGTTGTCTGTCATTTCTTCTTTGTTAGGCTCCTCCTCTTGTTGTTCTCCTTGACTGGTTTCTTGGGTTTCTTCCAAACATAGACTTGGGAAAGCAAGAGGAGTGACATGTTGGGGTTCAATCAGTTTTGTAATTATTTTTGGAGGTGGGGAAGGTGAAACTTCTTGTTTCTTTGGAGGGGAAGGTATTTCATTTGGTTCTTATGGAGTGGATTTGGATTTAGAAGAGAAGAGGTCGGGAAACCGAGATGGGATTGAAGACTAGTGAATAGAGGGATGGATTTCACACTTGGGGCAGCATATGCTAGTTTTAAAACTTGGCACTTCGCAACAATAAATCTTGAGAGGGAGAAAAAGAAATACAAGGAGTTGTTGAATTACTTAACCATTGAAAGGTTGATTTAGAATTTTCTCATATGCTTCTATCCCCTTAGTCCATTGTGTGAGTTGGGGAAGCATTTCAATCATGAATTTCAACTTCTCTTGATGGTTGTAGTGTCTTGGAAAGGGGCCTTCCCATGGACAAGGTACCCAACAACCAATTTTGAATGCCTTCATTTGAGCTATAGCTCTTGACTGAACCATACCAATCTCCATTTTTTGGATCTTCTCCAAGAGAGACCAGCATCTTGCATTTGATTGTCTTCATTGTTTACATACCCCTGCTCTTGGAAATCTTCATAGCCAAACTGATTTTGGCACTGCTGCTCATAGGGGTAGACATGCTGATTTTGAATTTGCTCAAAATGCTGATTTGAAGGAGTTGTAAAACATATTGGAGGTGGATTGTTCTGTTGTTGCAAGTGTGAATTCCATGATGGAAATGAAGTCATGATTGCACAACTTCATGGAATGGAAAAGTTATAAAGAGATGGAAAGAAGAATGGATGAAATTGAATTAGAGAAAGGTTGTAAACTAGATGGAGTCACTAGATGTAATTGAAAATTCCTCCAAAGGCTGTAATCTTCATAAGAACACAACAACCTACAAAAATGAAGTGGAAGGCCTCTCAAGTCCCACCGAATGCCAAAAATGTTAGTGTGAAATCACAACACCCCAAAATGACTAGTCAAATATGATTTTATAAGGCGATTCATTTGGTGTGATTCGCATAACATGGAGTTTTCCCCAAACTTCGGGACTTTGCAAATGGAAATAACTCTTAAGAGAAGGTTGGTTCCTCTTCCTAAACTACCTGCCACAAGCTATTCTAGTGCAGAAAGCTAATCTAATCCTACTCTAACTATCCAAGGAGACAGGGAGAGAAATAAAACAAGAAAAATTAGACCCTACACTAAAATTGTGATACACTAGAAATGGAAAACTATTGATCATCTAACCAAATTGCCATGAAATGAAGGGAGGTGAGAAATGGAGAGGATGACCAAATGCATCACAAGAAAAATATGAGATTCACATAGAAAAATTTTCAAACCCAACAAACACAGCTCCCATATCTCTAAATGAACATCCAAAATATGTGCAGGTACCCTGCAATGAAGAGAGGAAAGAAGAAACAACCAAAAAGAGAAAAGGATGGAAAAATGCATCACAAAACATATTTTTATTTCTTCAGAAGTTTTCACAGAACATAATTCACGAGCACAAAGAAAAACATCATTTACAGAGCAGGGAGAAGGTTCAAACTCCATTTTGACCTCGAGGAAAAAAAAAAAAAGAAGGGGAGGCAGAGAGGAAAAAATTAACAACAACCTTATAACGAGCCTGACCCTTCTTTTATAGATCCAACACCAAGGGGGGAAAGAGAGAAAAGAGGAAAACATAGGTCAAAGCTCAACTACTACTATTAATTCCTCTTATAAAATCTTCCCCCTAAATCTGCCTTGATTGTGTTGATCATTGGTTGATTGCCTCGAAAGAGGAGGAAATAGAAAATTAGATCAAATCTGATCTCGGTTGTTAAGCGAGATAGATCCGCGCATTAATGGCCTTGAAGACGTTTTCTCCATTATTATCCTATAGAACCTCCCCAAACTCAATGTCTCGGATCTCCATGGTTTGGGTGAGGCTGGGATCTTTCCAACAATGTAAGATTTGTAATATTTCAAGCCCTAAGTCAAAATATATTCCCTTTGAAGTTTGTATCAGTCCATATAAAAGAATGGGAAAACTAGTATAAAAAATGCACCCCTTTTTAATATGGGACACGTGGAAGGCTAGCACTTGGATGAAAGCGGCCTCTATGTTTTGCTCTTAGAATGGCATGGGGCTGAAATGTGGCTTCCTCTGCAACCCTACTCAATTTCTTTGTTTCTAAGCTAAGTCCTTTTCTCGACGGGAACGTGTTTCTTAACCAGGGACACAAAATGGTCTAGAACTTATCTAGAAACCCTCTCTCTATCTGGATCTTGAGTTTGTGCCATTTGGACACTTGGAAATTTCTATTGGCCTACCTTATGCATTGACTGTTTAACCCAAATCTATTCCCTTTTGTGACTGGATGTGTGGAGGCCTTACACTTGTTGAAATTCCTGATCAAAATTTTCCCTTGAAGGAGCCTTGAGTTTACAATTATAAGCCTTCATAGGTATTTTGAATTTTCAATGACCTCTCCTTTACCTTTTCAGACCTTGGGCTACGTGGCAAACTCAGGCTAGTTTGAGTCTACACTTTTAATCTACCCTTGGAGATGCGCCACTTGGACACGTGGTAGTCTCCATCACCTTCTATACTTAACCCTTTTTCTAGGCCCCTCCCTATCTACCCTTTGACCTCTATTGACCATTTACTATGTGGAGGGTGGTGCTCGTTGAGTCTCCACCTTGGGCTCCTATTTTTATTTGTGTGGAGCCAAAACCTAGAACCTTCCTATCTTTTTGAAGACTTTTCAACGGCCATGCAAATTTTTGGGCTCTAGACGCGTGGAAGCTTGGCGCTCATTTTAGCTTCCTTCTTTAGATTCAACTTTGGGGAAGCACTGTTCTGACACATGGCTCTCTCCATTGCCTCCTCCACAATTAGTTGATTTTTGGACTTGTTATGAACTATTTTGAGCCTAAAGTTTTTGAATCTTCACCATTTCTTTCGTTTCTTGCTTGTGGCTTCTCGAGACACTTCCCCTTCTCCTCGACATTCCTATTCTATTTATGAGTCTCCCCCAGTAACCCGTAGAATGGATTTAAGACTCATATTCACTCTACAAAGATGTTTCTTCTCTTTCTTCTTACAAAGGGTCGTTTAGTCTTTGTAGGTGTCACCATTTCCATTATAGATTCCACCTACAATCTATTTATAGGAATCAAAGGTGATTTCTTAGGTTCTTTCAGTGTGGGGTTGTTTCGATCCAATATTTTTCCCGAGGGAAATATATGGATAACAGCTCCTTTTAGGCATCGCATGGCGAGAGTGCAGGACACCTCTTGGTTGGGAAAGGTTAGAAGATAGGGTTTCTCTTGGGCCAGGTTTATTACAGGACATGGAGCAGCAAGTGGTTATGATCAGAAAGAGACTGCAAAGAAGCACGGGATAGGCGGAAGAAGTATGCGGATCAAGTATAGGACAAATCATAGTTTTTATGTGGGCATGAAGGTATTCCTTTATATCGGGCCACATAAGAGTTGTATCCATTATGGAAAAGGTTTTAAGCTTACTCCTTAGTTTGTGCGTCTCTTTGAGATCTTAGAACGCATCGAACCCTTGGCCTACCATCTAGCGTTGCCACCTATCTTGTCTCATGTCCATGATGTGTTTCACATTTTTATGCTTAGGAGATATATTTATGATCCTTCTCACATATTAGATTGGACCGCATTATAGGTGCAGGATTAGGGGTAGGTGATGGTGGAGCCTGTCCACATTATCGAGCGTAGAACCACGGGCCTTCGAGGTAGAGATTGACCGTGTTTCGGGTCCAGTGGGATAGGTATGATGAGATTGCTGCTACATTGGAGGATGCTACATTGCTACAAGTTCATTTTCCACACATGTTCCTATGACTTCCAAGAGAAATTTGAGTTTAACGACAGGGGGATGTAGTGACCACTTCCCTTCGACAACTTTTGTTATTGATTTCGTTAATGTCGACTATACTTATGGATATTATTGTAGCTTTTGATTTATTACGATGTTAGATATTAGAGCTGTTGGACTGTTGTTGATATCAATTCATACATGATGTGTGTGGATTATTAGAGACATTTTATATTGATGTTGATATTTTTTTTAGACATGCGAATTTTTTTCATTTTGAGTAGACCTAGACAATTAAACTAATCTTATGAACATATGAATATTAATGAAATGTGAAATCAAGATATTATTAGAAATTGTAAATGATATCGTTACTTTCCTAGATGATGTTTTGATTTATATATAGATTATTGTGGAGTTATATTGTATATTTAATTTGGATGTTTTGATGTGGCCACAAGGCCGAAGGAGGTGTTATGTGTTTTGCAGGTAAACATGTCACAACAAACATCGGGGGATTAGAGACCAACCACATTGGAATTCTAGATGAATTCAACAAGGGTCACCATGGCAACATGTGTTTGTGTGTGTGTGTTTGAATTATTGTTAGGGGGAAATTGTGACCAAGGGGTTATGTGTTGTATTTTGTTTAGTTTCCTTTACTTAATGTAGTATGTGATTTTTAGTGATGTAATTTCCTTTTTTTAATTATTTAGAAAATGATGTATTCTTCCCCTTTATCTTAATGGGTTTTAGTGTCCTATTTAAGTTAATTAATCTTGTTATTAACTAATTGTGGATGTGACCAAAAGTTTTCATTTATTAGACTAGATGGATCTTGGGTTTTATGTTGTAAGATTGAGTGCTTTTGATCTTGAGTCTTGTACACTCTATCCTCTCATGGAAATTAGAATTTGGCCTTAAGGAAAAATTTCAAAGGCTTGTGAGACACGTTAAACTTGTCCCACACCTCTTAAATTCCTATGCCAACCCTACCTATGGGTTGGGGGTCAAAAATAGACCCCATTATGTTTTTTTGGAAGACAAATTGTAAGTTTTTATTGCACCTTCTTACACGTTTAATTACTTTTAGTCCTTAAGGGGTGTGGGATTGCATTGTGTGTGTAAGTAAAATGTTATTTATTCACCCACTTATTAATTGTGCTTTGGAGTATGGGGTTGACTAGGGTGATGTGGAGTGGAGAGGAAATGAGGTGGCATCCTACTTGGAGCCACATCATCCTCCTCTCTCCCTTTTCTATTTATTCGAGTTCTTTTACTTGTTTGGAGGTTACTTCATTATTTTGTTCTCTTTAATTTCTTGGAGTTAGAGGATTTTAGAGAGATTTTGTTCTTTGTGGGAGCTTGTTGGTGATTGCTTGGGTTTGAAGGAGCTTGAAGATAGGATCTTGGAATAATCTCTATTATGGAAAGGTAGGATCTTTACTCTTGCTTATATTATTCATTTATTTTTTGTTTGTGTTCTTGTTTTTGTTGAATGTTTGGAATACTTGTTGGGTACTTGGGTAGATTGTCTAAGTGTGGTGTAGGAGGGAACTATGGGCAGAATTAATGTATGTAGGCATAAGAGTTATTTCATGTTTTGGAGGGAGTTTGGGTTGGGTGCTCCACCTTGGAAAAGGAATTATTGTATTCTTAGTTGTTATTGTATGATGGAGGCATAAGAGAATGAGGGAGGCATAAGAGTACGTGGGAGGCATAAGAGGTACTTGAGGGAGGCATAAGAGTATTTAGGGGATTTGAGATATGTATTGGGGATTTTTAAGGTGTGAACCAATTTCCCATTGGGAGGCATAAGTGGCCTCCGCATAGGTTCTTGCTCCTTTGGCTCTTCATTTAGAAGCCTTGTATATTTGGTTGTTCTCCTTCTTGTGTTTGTAGTGAAATACTTGGTTTGTAATGTGGAAGCTTGTTTTGTTTCCATGAGTTGAATCCATTTTCCTTTGTAATGTGGTTGGGGCTGAGGGGCCAATGAGGAGGATGGTTTCTCCTTCTCATTGGAATTCTTGGTTGGGTGGAGAGTGTTTCCTCTCCCCCTTTTTTTTGTGATCAAATGAAGCAAGGTAGATCTCTCTTTTTGGTGACCTTGGAGCTATGCATGAAGACCAAATTTGAAGTCATTTTAGTTTTTCCTTATTGTAAAACTTATAACTTTAAGTGGATGACATTGGATTAGTAATTGTAAAAAAAAAGGTTTTCTTATTGAGTTTGAAAGTTGTGTTGTAAAGCTATATGTGGATATGGAAAAGAAGCTTTTAAAAAGGAAAAATATATTTCCATTGTAGATGATTTCTTTCCACCAAAAATAGGTTTTTCTTATTCTAAATATAATCTTTGAAATCTTGTTGTAAACTCTCCTTTGAGAATGTTGGAAACATGTATTAAGAAATATTACATATCATTTTTTATTTGAAATATTGTATTCCAAATCAGTCTGCGATTAAATTTTGCTAGGAAAAAATCCCGTTGCATGATGGTAATACTCAGACCCCCTTAGGTTTCCACTTTCTAATAGCCCATTTTCTAATAAAATCAATATTAGGTCTGGAGCCTAGAAACTTACCAACAAGGGAGAGATTCACTTTGTCCAAATCCCTATTCACGCATCCATCTAGGACCATAAGACAGGTAGCACCTTCATTGTCCTTTTCCCATGTGAACTGTCCTCTTATAGTCAACTATGGACCCACTTTATTGTTAGGGTTTTATAGAATCTTGTTCCACGCCAAAGGTGTGGATCCTAGCATGTCCGCATTTTCAATTTATAGCTTTTCATCCATTTTATTCTTGTAAGTAAGCAACCTCCCTTAAGCTATTATTGGCCTAGAATGTAGACATTCTGCAGCCAAAAAACAACGAAACCGCACCGACCGTACCTCTGTCGCTATCTCCATCGCTATCTTCATCACTCGCTATCTCGGTACTAAAACTAGTTGTTCTAGATATTAATAAACATGAAGTTGTTCTAAATACTTGTTCTCTCTATGTCAATCACTCGCTATCTCGCTACCTTACCCTCATATTAATAAACATGAAGTTTTTTAAAAATAAATATCGGAGTGTAAAATCACTCAATTCAGGAACGAAAAATAATACTTCCTAAGTATGATACGAAAGTAAATATCTCATCATTTCCAAAATATTTCTACATTTAGCATAAAAAAGAGCATTATTATGAATAAATTTGGGAAAAAATATTTCTTTATGACATGCGAATATATAAAAGAGAGGTACTTTCACAAAACTATTATTGTACTAAATTTGAAAAACTCCATATATGTTGAAGGAAGAAGAAAAATAATATAGCTTTAAAAATAGTATAAACATGGGCCAATTATCTAGTAATACTTCTAAATATGCTAGAGAAGGTAGTTTATTCTTAAAAATTCATTCATTAGAGATCACGTTGAATGAAAATAAATTATTAAGAATCTATAAACTACTTCCCATATCACTTTTACTTATTTCCTTTTGAATTATACCTTCCCTTGACTATACTTAACTTTATAGTTAACCATTTCTACAATTGTATTGTTTATAGGAAGCCATAAAAGACATATGAAAGACCCTTTTTCCATTTCCAACACCATATTTCATTGTTTTTAGTAGTTGATATCCTATCACCCTAGTAGCTATGCAAAACATTTTTTATCTACAATTTGCCAAAGCTAGAAAGACCTGTATGAAAGGTTCTAAAGCCAATTTCACCAAGGATTGAGGGATAGTTCATAAACACAAAAAAATCCTCTCATTACATCTAGATATTTATTATAACCTCCACTTTAAGAAAGATTGTTGAATTATTTTAATGTTTTTGTATTTTAGAATATTTTTAGAGAAGAAAGAGATAATGAATATATTAAATATGAGTCACCATATTAGAGGGTATAACCTTGTGGATAAGAAGTGTTGGGTATAAAAATTATCTTATGTGTAATAGGAATAGGATGATCAAGTACATCATTGTCATGGAAAGGAATAGTTTTATAATTAATTGTAACATGTTCAATGGGAGAAACAAATTCGTGACTAGTTAAGGCATCAAGAAGATGATAAGGCATGAAAAAATTATTATTGGAGTATGTCATTCTTCTAGTTAACCTAAAATAGTCTAGTTAATCAAATAAGTGACATGAGACTTTCTTGTATCAACCTCGATACGTAAAGGGAAAGGCATAAGGTTTCAGTATAAAAACAATTAAAGGACTTCATGAATTGAATATATAACATTAATAGGATATCTAGTAGTTTTATTGTTGATTGACAAGTATTTGTAGTCAGAATAAGATAATTATGAACATGATTACACTTTTAAAATGGGATAAGTGTAGGAATAGTCAAAACAAAATAATATACACCTTAAAAATAAAATGAAGGCTTAGGTTGCCTCAAAATAGATTTGCATAGTATATGTAGCAATAGTATGTGTTAAAACAATAGATGTTATAATGATAATAGGAAAGGAGATATCTACAATAAAAACACAAATTTTAAAAAAATACATGAAATAATTGACTAGTATCATAGACCATGTGTTGGATTAAGATATGAATCATCCGTTGTAATTTTAATACAAAACTAAAGTGAATCATTTACCCTATAAGAATGATTAGGATACTCCATTTTTACTTGTTCAATTTCATTAAGAGAAAATAACTAATTACTAATAGTGTCTACATTGTAATTTTTAATATAGGTAGAAACATTATATGCATCATCTATAATTATCATAGGAAAGGAAGAGATAAAACACTTGTTTATAACATTTTCCTTATTAAAACTAGCATACCTATATTATATACATATATGTAACATATTTCGAGAGGTATAATTCGAAAGGCATTTATACCTCTCGACATATTTAACATAGATTATTTATATAAAAATAAATCAAAACATGTGTAAAATATAATGAGAGGTATAAACTCCTTTCAAATTATACCACTTGACATATGTTACATATATGTATATAATATGAAAATGCTAGTAGCAACCATTGGAGTTGCATTATGCATAAAATGTTACCAGAAATAAAGTCAAGAAAATAAGGTGGGAATTTAGTTCGTGGATGAATGACCTTGAGGAGAACCTATTAAATTAGTGACTTAAGACTCATATTATTAATAATAAGGATCCCTGCCCACGTAGTTCATTGGTGTTCATCATAGGATTCCTACCCACATTGTTCATGGGTGTTCATCATCATGATCATCATCGTCACCATCATTATCTTCATCATCATTTATCATCATCATCATCATCATCATTATCATCACCATCACCAAAACAATCATCATCATAGTCATCATTGGCATCATCACCAATACTAATCTTACTACTAATATCAATATTATTATTAAAATTTATAAGAAATAAATATATTGTGATTATAATCCATTTTTACATTGTTATTATTGTAAATAAAGTGCATCATTTACACTTTGTAAGAAAGGTTATAATAATCTATTGTTACTTGTTCAATTGGATTAAGAGAAAATAACTAATTACTAATAGTGTCTACATTGTAATTTTTAAGATAGGTAGCAACATTATATGCATCATATATAATTATGTTAGGAAAGGACGAGATAGAACATTCATTTGTAAAAATTTCCATATTAAATTAAGTAAAGGAACAAGGGCATTGAATTTCATCATTTGTTATTGAAAATTTTGAATATTAGTTTCAATTTAAAGAGGAGAGAAAGACTCATCACCAAGTTTTTAATAATATCATATGTAACCTAAAAAGAAATAACATCATGACCAATATGATTAGAATTGTTACTAGGATAGTCATTATTACTAAAACAATCATTAGAGTATGTATCATGTGCATTCTCAAGATATGTAAAAATTTTAGATCAAAAGTAGCAGAATCATTGAGGATGGGATAGGATATAGTTATCCTGGAGATGATTTAAAGTACACGATATTTCACATATTTGGGGTCAACATCAATAATGATATTTATTTATTCTAATAGCTTATTGTAGTGCCCACTTCCCTTCGACACCTTTTGTTATTGATTTCATTACTATCGACTATACTTATGGATATTATTGTAGCTTTTGATTTAGTATGATGTTAAATGTTAGAGATACTTGATTGTTGTTGATTTTGATTCATACATGATGCGTGTGGATTATTAGAGATATTTTATATTGATGTTGATATGATGTTGACATGGTTATAATTATATATTTTAGACATGTGATATTTCATTATATTGAGTAGACCTAGACAATTGAACTAATCTTATGATCATATGAATATTGATGAAATGTAAAATTGAGATGTTGTTAGAAATTGTAAATGATATTGTTACTTGCCTAGATGATGTTTTGATTCATATATAGATGATTTTGGAGTTATATTGTATATTGAATTTTGATGTTTTGATGCGGCCATGAGGCTAAAGGAGGTGTTATGTGTTTTGTAGGTAAACATGTCACAAAAACATCGAGGGGATTGGAGACCAACCACATTAGAATTCTAGATGAATTCAACAAGGGTCACCATGGCAACATGTGTGTGTGTGTGTACGTGCATGTGTGTGTGTGTTTGAACTATTGTTAGGGGAAATTGTGACCAGGGGTTATGTGTTATATTTTGTTTAGTTTCCTTTACTTAATGTAGTATGTGATTTTTAGTGATGTAATTTCCATTTTTAATTATTTATAAAATGATGTATTCTTTCCTTTATCTTAATGTGTTTCAATGTTCAATTTAAGTTAATTAATCTTTCTATTAACTAATTGTGGATGTGACCAACGCTTTTCATTTATTAGACTAGATGGCTCTTGGGTTTTGTGTTGTAAGATTGAGAGCTTGTGATCTTGAGTGTTGTACACTCTACCCACACATGGAAATTCGAATTTAGCCTTAAGGGCCAATTTTGAAGGATTGTGGGACAAGTTAAAATTGTCCCACACCTCAAAAATTCTTATACCAACACTACCACACCTCAAAAATTGTTATACCAACCCTACCTATGGGTTGGGGGGTCAAAATTAGACCCCATTATGTGTTTTGGGAAGACAAATTGTAAGTTTTTATTGCACCTTCTTACATGTAATTACTTTTAGTCCTTAAGGGGTGTGGGCTTGGATTGTGTGTGTAAGTAAAATGAAAATTTTTCACCCACTTATTAATTTCGCTTTGAATTATGGGGTTGAATTGGGTGATGTGGACTGGAGAGGAAATGAGGTGGCATCCTACTTCGAGCCACATCATCCTCCTCTCTCCCTTTTTTATTTATTCAAGTTCTTTTACTTGTTTGGAGGTGACTTTATTATTTTGTTCTCTTTAATTTCTTGGAGTTAGAGGATTTTGGAGAGCTTTTGGTCTTTGTGGGAGCTTGTTGGTGATTGCTTGGGTTTGAAGGATCTTGGAGATTGACTCTTGGAAAAATATATACTATGGAAATGTAGGAGCTTTACTCTTTCTTATGTTATTCCTTTATTTTGTGTTTGTGTGCTTGTTTTTGTTGAGTGTTTGGAATTCTTGTTGGGTACTTGGGTAGATTTCCTAAGTGTGGTGTAGGAGGGGACTATGGGGAGAATTCATGTAGGGAGGCATAAGATTTATTTCATGTTTTGGAGGGAGTTTGGGTTGGGTGCCCCACCTTGGACAAGGAATGCTTGCATTTCTTACTTGTTCTTGTATGAGGGAGGCATAAGAGAATGAGGGAGGCATAAGAGTATGTGGGAGGCATAAGAGTATGTGGGAGGCATAAGAGGTACTTGAGGGAGGCATAAGAGTATGTAGGGGATTTGAGATATGTATTGGAGGTTTTTAAGGTGGGCACCCATTTCCCATTGGGAGGCATAAGTGACCTCCCCATAGGTTCTTACTCCTTTGGCTTTTCATTTAGAAGCCTTGTATATTTTGTTGTTTTCCTTCTTGTGTTTGTAGTTTGATTTGAATGTGCATTTGGAATGGTTGTGAAATACTTGGTTTGTGTTGTGGAAGCTTGTTTTGTTGCCATGTGTTGGATCCACCTTTCATTGTAATGTGGTTGGGGCTCGGGGCCAATGAGGAGGATGGCTTCTCCTCCTCATTGGAATTCTTGGTTGGGTGGAGAGTGTTGCCTCTCTGCTCTTTTTGTTTTGATCAAATGAAGCATGGTGGATCTCTCTTGTTGGTGACCTTGGAGCTATGGATGAAGAACAACTTTGAAGTCATTGTAGTTTTTCCTTATTGTAAAAATTCATTCTTTAAGTGGATGACATTGTATTAGTAATTGTAAAAAAAAAGGTTTGATTATTGGGTGTCAAAGTTGTGTTATAAATCTAGATGTGGAGACAGAAAATAATCTTTTAAAAAGGAAAAATATCATTCCATTGTAGTTGATTTATTTCCACCAAAAATAGGTTGTTTTTATTCTAAATATACTCTTAGAAATCTTGTTGTAAACTCTCCTTTGAGAATGTTGGAAAAATTTATTAAGAAATATTACATTTCATTTTGTTATTTGAAAGACATGTATTGTAAGGTTAGACTATGTATACTTGTTCTTGTATTGTTGATGGAAATAGCTCTTATTAAAATTGTTTCCCATTTGAATCAATGAAATAGTCTATTGCTAATTCTAGTGGGTAATCCTCAATTAAAAGTCATTGCAAATCTTCTATTAGTTGTTAAAAGAAGTGGAATCTATCTCATTTTACACTCTTTACCATATTTGTTTAAATTGTTTGGGAGAAAATTTTGTGTAAACTTTAACTTACTAATTCTTTTTTTATCAATGGATTTATCACCACTTTTTGATAAGTGTATTAACATCTTAGATGTTAATTATATTAAGTCATAGTAATATTAATAAATCTATTAATAGCAATACATTTTAATCTTAATATGTTATTAGTGGTATTATATTATTAATATTAAATTAATATTCTTATTGTTTTAAATTACAATACTATATAATATATATATATATATATATGTTATGTACTTTAATTATTAAAAAAGTGAATTGAAATAAGTTGTAATAGCCTAAAAGGTCGCAGCCCTTATTGTGTAAAGTTAATGGAGTTGGGATGGGGAGGGGTTGGCGACCTATCCTCACCAATCCGGCACTATGATAATTCTTCACCGAACTCCTCGTGCTATGATTATTTACTAATTCACACTTTTAGTTTGGTGGATGTAATCTGAAACAAAACAACAAACATAACACAAGAATACCATAGACTATGATAAGAAGGAATGATGATAAATCTGAAATATCGGTGTAAATTATAATATCAACATGAAATTGTGACAATATCACCCGTGAGGTACTTCAAGTGTTACTGACTTCACTTGCCTTCCAACAATAACTATGGGAGAAACTTCACAGCTTACACCTCTTAATATCTTCTTTAACACACCTTCAAAATGATGGCTTCCTTTACACACTTACTCATAAAATATTTCTCACTACTTCCTTCTATGCTAAATGAGGGGTGGCCTCTCTATTTATTGAACTTCCAGTGCTTATCCATCTTATCTCTAAAGATAGGATAAGAAATCTACTCCGACGAATCATATTGTACACCTTAACTCTTATTTGTACATGTAATCTTATCTTTTAAGATAAGATAAACCTTATCATTTCACATGGCTTCCACATTTTTAGACTTTTAACAAATAAAATACACAAAATATTTATGACCTCACTCCTTGTCCTTATTACCCATATAATATTTCTAATTCCTAATCATGTAGACCCTACTTCTCTACTTACCCCAACTTTGACATTTTAACATTACTGGACCACTTATGACAAATATTTACTTTTACCACAACATTCCTTTTGTACTGACTGTTACCATACTTTACTTTATTTGCATCACCATATTGATGGCGCCGTTATCTTCTATTTGACACCACTACTAATTATACTTAACAACATCCTATTCCTAATACATACATTAATAAAATAGAAATTTCGGAGGAAAATTTTAATGTCAACATTTTCCCCCTTCCTAGCTTCTACTCCTTCCTGGAGTGGACTCTTAGAGACATTCTCAAGCTGGTGACTGGAAAATCTTCAACTTGTCATGGTTGACCCATTTTGTAATGGGAGTACCATCTAATTCCTCCAAATCGATATGTACCATTTTCATTCACAACTACTATTTTGTAAGGCCCCATCCATTTTGGAAGAAATTTTCTTCCTTCTTTTTTTTGTACCGAATCATATACTAGAACCAAGTCATTCACATGAAATGGAGACCAATGGATCTTTTGATCAAAGTATTCCTTCTACTTCATTTTCTTCTTATAGCTTGTATCCTTCACTATTTCCCTCATTTCCTCTAGCAAATGAAGATGTAACAACCTTTCTTTTCTCAAGCACTTTCATCCATCCTTTCATTTTTCATAACTCTCACAAAGGGGGAATATCAAACTCAATAGGAAGAAGCTGGATCAATGCCATAAGCCAACTGAAATGAGGAGTATCTTGTTGCTAACTTTGGTGTTGCCCTATATGCCTGCAATGCCGCATGAATCCTTTTATCCCACTTATGTACTGCGCAAGGCTACATATTTTGCTAGAATTTGACACAACACAAATTTTGTTCGTTCTACTTGTCCATTTGTGTTTGGCTTGTATGTTGTTGCCTTCCTATGCTTAATAGAAAACTTATTGACTAGGGCTTCTACCACCTCATTAATGAAGTGGCTTCCTTGATCTGTTCCAATTTCTAATGGACAACCAAATCTGATGACAATGCATTCATATATGAACCTTGCCACTTCATCCATGGAAGCTATATTCAATGGCTTGGCTTCAACCCACTTGGTTAAATAATGTGGCAACTACAATATACTTATTTTGGCATGGGGTAGTTGGAAGTGGACCTATAATGTCTCTTCCCCACTTTTCAAAGGGACCAAGTGGAAGAATAGGGCATAATGGAGCTGATTAAGTCTTATGGTTACCATGTGTTTGACAAATATCACATGTCTTACAATAATTATAATAATCTCTAAAAAGAGTAGGCTAGTGATAACCTGTATCCAAGATCCTTCTTACTATAAGTTGTCTAGAGAAGTGTCCTCCACATGTACCATTGTGGAATTCTTCTATCATCTCCTTCCCTTGATCACGTCCAACTACCCTCTTGTATTGTCCATTAGGTCCTATTCAAAATAATACTCCATGCAGAATAGAATATGGACGATTGGCTTGAGTAATCTTCCTCTTAGTCTTTGCATTGGCACCATCAGGAAACTTGAATTCATTCAGATAATTCCAAATATCTATGTATTCACTAGGGATTGTGTCAAGGGATAACAATGCTACATCTGGGAAATCATCATCATCACAAGATGAACCTAAACCATCATAGGCTCAAGAGAGTGCATCTGCATTGACATGTTTTTTCCCGGCCTATCAATAATATCAAATTCAAATTCTTGTAGCAAAATTATCCATCTTGCTATCCTCCCTGATGGGTTAGGCTTATTTACAATATATTTTAGAGCCTGATGATCTATTACAACTATAAATTTCTACCCTAGTAAGTAATTTCTAAACTTCTTTATAGCAAAAATGATAGTTAGAGCCTCTTTTTCTGTTATAATATAATTTACCTCAGCACTACTCATTTTTCTGCTCCCAAAGTAAACTGGATGATCATTCCCATTTTCATCCTTTTGGCTCAGAGTACTTCCTAGTGCTAAATTTGAAGCATCAGTATACACAATGAATGGCTTACTCCAATATAGATTCTTTAAAATAGGTGAAGACACCAGGGCTTCCTTCAGTTGTTTAAAAGCTTTATGTACCTTATTTCATGGTTCATAACTAACATCCTTCTTCAAGAATTGGGTTAGTGGTTAGTGTGTAATCTTTGAGAAATTTTTGATGAACCTTCTATAGTAACCCACATGGCCTAAAATTGATCTCAACTTACTTCTATTCATAGGAAATGGTAACTCTTTGATTTTTGAAACTTTATTAGGATCGCATACAATACCATATCTGGAAACAACATGCCCTAACAAAACACCTTTAGAACATCCAAAGACATGCTTTGTAGGGTTTAGTGAGGCATGTGCTTCATCTAACATGTGAAATGATGTTTCCATCTCGATGCAGGTGGTCCATATTGCTTTCATAGATGCAAAAATCATCCAGAAATACTCTGATGAAGTTCCTAATGTAGGGTTCAAACACCCTATTCATCAAACGCTGGAATGTTGCCAGAGCATTACACAACCCAAAAGGCATAACTCTATAAGAAAACGTTCCCCAAGGAGTGGTGAACGTGGTCTTCAACTGATCTTTCTCTGCTATACGAACTTGGTTGTATCCACTATATCCATCAGCAAAACTATAGCACTCCTGGCTAGCTACTTCGTCCAAGATCTGATATGAGAATGGAAGAGGGTAATGATCCTTCTTTGTTACCTTATTGAGCTTCCTATAATCAACAAAAATGTGTAGCTTCCCATTATTTTTTTATTGAGATCATAATGGGAGAAACCCATTCTAAATTCTCCATAGCAAATATGAATTCTACATCAAGAAACTTATTCTATTTCTTCTTTTACAGTATTGGAAAAATTAGGATTTGTTCTATATGGCATTTGCTTTATGGCATTAACACCATCTACCAGCTCAATAGAATTTTCTACCCAACTTACTTGACGGAGTTCCTTGTAATCAAAAGTGAATATGTGTATGTACCTTCGAAAGAGCTGGAGGTAGGATTCCTTCTCACTCTCCATCATAGCATCACCAATCTTTATTTGTTGGAGATGATCATCAATTTATTCTTCAAATAATTTTATGGGTTCATGAGTCGGTGTGACTGGAAGGATATCCATGACCGAAACATCAACCTCACTTTCTTCATCTTCTGTGTCCACTTCACTGGTACTAGAGTAATCAGAGGATGTCTAATCATCAATTTCATCACTTGAATCCACAAGTTTTGTCTTATGATGCCGAGGGATCACGTTTATCTTCACCCTCTCTCTACCACATCCAAGTGTCATGAAGCCTTCATTCCAGTAGTTTCTTGCATGAACTCTCCTTAGCCATGGTCTTCCCAACAACATTGGGTACACAACAATATAATTTTTCATCACCTAAAAGTCTACCACACATACAATGATATTTCCACATTTGAAACAACACTTTCTGGTTTAGTTTTTCCCTTATTTAATGACCTAAACATAAGTGTTGAGGGGCAATCAATTTTTAAACCCAACATATTGATTACAAATTGGGTCATTACATTAATCAGCACCTCCATCAACTAAGACATCATGAATTGAAATACCATTACATAATACCTCAGCTTGTGGAGCGTACGGATCCACCTCTACCTCCAAATTAGGGACCTCAACCTCCTTCCTTTGTCGAGCATTGAGTCCACTTCACAGCTCCCCACCTCTTCTCGTAATACATAGCCAATAGTTGACCATATGTAATATTTGTAGGCCTTTTGGACAGATCTTCTAAGATGAAGTATGGTCCTTGTCCCTGTAAAATTAGAAAATCCTGCACACCCAACTTTATTCTCCTATGTTTCTTACTAGTTTCTCCTTTCATCTTCTTAGGATCATTTCCATCTTGGTTATATTTTTCTTTCTTTATTTTTGTTACAAACACATCTACTTCATTATTTATGCTCTTATATCGACTATATCAAAAGAATTCACAGTGTGCTTTTCCTTTATCATTATCTCTTGTACCAGATGTAAAAGCTCTATCTAGATAATTATACTTATAATGACCCTTTTTATAACAACCATAACATACAAATTTAGAAATATTTCTTTTTGGACCTCTATCTCCTCCCTGAGAAATAAATTCTTTTCCTTGAAGAAGATTAATAGTTAATTGGCCCATCTTCCTAAGAAGATCTTCATACTCAGTAGATGTACTAGGAGAAATATTTGTGCTCACCGAGAGTGGTTGTGGATTCTGGACCAAAGGTGCTGGTGTAGGCTCTACTTTAGCAACAATTTCTTTGGGCTCCTCTTCCATGCTTTCTTCTTGCCTTCTTGTAATCTCCTTTGCTTGTTCAATGGTAGCTGGGCAGTCATACTTGACTCATTGTCTAATCTCTAGCTTCATCCCAAGAATGAAGTGCTTACAGAGGGAGATTATCCACGCCATTGATCAACCCATCCGCTAATCCTTCCTTCCGATCTCGGGCATCGAACTTCCTTCTTAGCTCTAGAACATGAGCATGATAATCCATTATCTTCTCCTTCTCTCCTTGGGATATCTTTGTGATATCGATTATGAGATCTACATATTTCGTTGTTCACCAAATTCTTCAAGAAAACTTTCAATTAATAAATCCCATGAGTTTTTCAGATTATCACCTAGTGTTTCAAACCACCTAAGGGCTGAACCATCTAAAAGGGTAGGAAAAATTCAGTCCATTGTTCCTCTTCTTATAAGGCCATTATAAATACAAGATTTTTAAACTCTTGAATGAAAGAGGAAGCACCTTAATTAGATTGGGCTGAAAAAAATAGGAATCTTCCCCATTTTCAAAAGTACCCACAATGAAATATCAACCCACAAGTACAATCAACAAGACTTATGTGCGTAAATAATTGGAATCACTATAATAGAAAATAGAAATGACCATGGTAAACTATGGTAAAACTTGACTTACTATAGTAAAAACTAAATTTTTAGTGGTAAACACTATTCACAAAGTAAAAGTGAAGTTATCATGCGGTAAATACTATTCACAAACAAAAAGTGACTTTACCATGGTAACTACTATGCATAGTAAAAACAAGGTTACCCTCCAAATGTTTTCTGACTAAGTGGGAATATCTCTCCAAAAAATCCACCAACGAGAAATGATCCCAAAGAATGGAACCAAAATGTCCTCACCAATCCAAAGACTATGATAATTATTCACCAAGAACTCCTCGTGCTATGATTATTTACTAATGCACAACTTTTAGTTTGGTGGATGTAATCTAGAAACAAAACAACAAACATAACACAAGAATACCATAGTCTATGATAAGAAGGAATAATAATAAATCTGAAATATCGGTGTAAACTATAATATCAACATGAAATTGTTATAATCTCACCCATGAGGTACTTCAAGTGTTACTGAATTCACTTGCCTTCCAACAATAACTATGCGAGAAACTTTACAATTACACCTCTTAATGGATTCTTTAACACACCTTCAAAATGATGGCTTCCTTTACACACTTGTTTATACAATATTTCTCACTACTTCCTTCTATGCTAAATGAGGGGGGTGGCCTCTCTATTTATAGAAATTCCAGGCTTATCCATCTTATCTCTAAAATAGGATAAGAAATATACTCACGACGAATCATATTTCATACCTTAACTCTTATCTATACATGTAAGCTTATCTTTTAAGATAAGATAAACCTTATCATTTCACATGGGTTCCACATTTTTAGACTTTTTACAAATAAAATACACAAAATATTTATGACCTCACTCCTTGTCCTTATTACCCATATAATATTTCTAATTCCCAATCATGTAGACCCTACTTCTCTACTTACCCCAACTTTGACATTTTAACATTACCGAACCACTTACGACAAATATTTACTTTTACCACAACATTATTTTTATACTTTGACTATTACCATACTCTACTTTATTGGTGGCACCGTGTGATCGACGGTGTTGTTATATCTTGTATTGACGCCACTACTAATTATACTTAACATCCTATTGCTAATACATACCTTAATAAAATAGAAATTACAGAGGAAAATTTTAATGTCGATGCACCCCCAACCCTTACGCCATCTTATATTAAAATGGGGTGGAAGTTGGGGTAAATGACCCATCCCCACCCCCAAACTTAATACCCCACATATTATATGTGGCCTGCACTTTCATCAAAACCTCGCCACATTTTCTATATTTTGGATTGTGTTTTAAGTCCAGCCATGGCCGAACTTCATGAAATACACGTATATCTATATATATATATATATATATATATATATATATATATATATCTGTGTGTGTGTGTGTGTGTATTTAATAAATAAAAATCTAAAAATATAAATTTACATATTTATATATATATACACACACACATTCTCATATACCCAAGTGAAAATATAAATCATCCTAGCTAAAACAACAAAATGGGGAAAATACCCACAACCCATTTGGGCAAACCCCAAAAATGGGCTAAATAAAATATATGAATCCATTGAAACCCTAGGAGAGGGTGTAAGAAAAATGAGAAAATTAATACAACTTGTGAGTCTTTCCAAAAGTTTGGAGTGACCTACAAAACAAAAGAGAAATAATGAGCCAAATGAAATGAGAAAGAAAATTTCATAAGGATGCCTTAGGGTTAGTTGCCCTTTTCCTCATCAAGGGTCTAAATTGAATCCATCCAAGGAATGAGATTCAAACCTACAAAAAGTATGTGGAGAGTGGGTGAGTGGAATTTACCTTTTTAATTTAAATGCTTTATTTCAAAAACATGGGTTGAATTTTAAGTAGTCACTTTATGTGTTAAGGGAATGTTTTTTTTATAACCCCATGTAAATGGGAACCTTGTTATTTGTTTAAACCTTGTGGGATTAAATACCTTGGGTATTTTATTATTTTGGCCCCTTTAACTCTCTAAATTTAAATATGGAATGCTTAAGTTTAGTAGGAATTTAATTGTTTATTAAATTAATACTTAGAGAGAATTTAACCATGCTTGGACTAATTATACTCATTAGTCTTAATTATGGTTTAATATTTGTTATAATGTGAAAAATTTATTGATTAAATATAGTTGTCTTTAAACATTAATGTAACAGATTGTAGTTTCAAGTCTCAGATGCGCAGAACGGTTTTCAAAGAAAAGTTATTCCATAATTTTTCTAGCTAACCCTAGGATGTTCTTCGATTCATGTGGGATTTTTTAGCGGGTGCCCACTTAAACACTTGATCTTCAAGTATATGGTATCTTTTAAAATCCTCAAGCAAATATATATTTTGAAATAGAGGATTGAAGAAGAAATTAAATAAGAGGATATGCTTGAGGCTTAGTATGATTACATATAGGATTACATAATGGAAAACATTTCTTAATCCATATGTTAACATGGACCTAGTGACATGGATAGTAACCCATAATAGCATGGGGGAGTGGAAACATAGGCTTTAAGTTATAACTCGAGAATATTTCAAGTGAGACATGAAAACATAAATGAGAAGAAAGCTAATACATCATAACAAAATAATTAACCTAAGTAGAAGTAAAATTACAGGGATACTATTATTTCATTATAGAATGGTTTCACCAAATGCTTCCACCCTAATATGAGTAAATTAATTAGTTCACGAATAAGAATAGGAGGTTATCATCTATTTAAAATTAGGTTTAGGGTTGGAAATATGAAAGATACTAAAATTAATTACTATTATTAAATTATGATCATAATATACAAGTCATATCAATTTTCAAAAAGTAGTAACATATTCAATTACTTTAATCAAATGAAGTGGCATACAAATAGTTGAATAGAATTCTATATTATATGTGAAAATTCGATATGAACGTAGATAAATTATTCTCTAGATCTTGGATTTGAAAATGAGAAAGTATGGAACTATTTATCCTAAAAAAATGTCATATGGTTTGGTCCTTGGTGGAAAGTATCAAATGGGTGTGCATTATAACTCTATAATTTTTGTGTCATTTTTTGCAATAGAATTTAGTTTATTTTAAATCATAGATGATCCATAGGTGGGAAAATCTCACTATGACCCAAATCAACCTAGAAACCATGAACCACCTTAAAAAAGGTTAGTGATTGGGTTAAAGCATTCCCATGCCACCCGAATTGGAAAGACTCAAAAGATGATTTAAACCAATTGTATTTCTCCACCTATAATTTGATATCGATATCAATGAAACTATATTTAAAAATTAAATTGTTTGAAAATGGAAAAAAGAGGGACCATTTAAAATAAATTATACATATTACCAAATTCAATTCGACAATAGAAATCATGTTCACTAGTATTGCTTCTCTAGTCTATATTGAGGGGTGTAATTTTAAATCATTTTAAATGTTCCATAATAATTATGGATGTGTGTGTGTGTGTATTTGTGTGCACATGTGCATGCATGTGTGTGCCTTCAATTATATTTTGAAGTTATCTAGATTGAGAGGTTTAATTCTTGATCTTTTTTTTTTAAGTGCATTAGACCTCTATTTGGGATGATTATATAATGTTTTTCTTTGAAATTATATATGATATTTTACAACAATTTTGAAATGTATTTTATAATTATTCTCATAAAATTTATAAGTGAGATAAATATGTGGGTTTGAATTAGTGTTACAAGTTTTCATGATTAATTTTTACATTAATTCAAACCTAGGGCATACGACAATATCCATAGAAATATATTAAATTCAATAAGTAAACATTCGATGGTAGGATAAAATACCATTTCTCCTAAGACAATATGTGGGATGATTTACAAATTTCTTAGACATATTCCTAAGGGAAATATATTATTTTGGATAAATGAATTTATTTTAAAAAAACTATACATTGTGTGTAGTGATGAAATTTAGGCAAGAGAAATGTGGATGTGTCACCGAGGCTTAAGATGCATGTAAATATCATGATATAGGGATTGAGAAAAATTACTAATTTTCAAATGATAAATTACCTAATTTAGGTGTATACAAAGGATGATTAGAATATTGGTGATAAGAATTAGGGTCTTGTGTTATTACTAATTATACCTAATGTGTAATACTAAATTCAAGTTAAGATATTATCCTTATTGATCTCTGTGATCTCATTTCAAGGTAGTATCCTCTATCACACAAACACATTTTAGCTATGGTTGTTTACATTTATGATGGGTGTATTTGGAGTTTATTCTATAATTAAAAGTGGAGGAACTAGTTGTCACCTAGTGGTCGAAACTAAACATTAATAAATCATTGTATGAAAGTTTTCAATTTTTTTATGTTCATCAATATAAATTTCAAAATACATTTATGGCTAAAAAAGAAATGGATTAGGTGTATTCGATGGTATTTAAGATTCATAATATTAAAAAATCGATATATCCAATTGGTAAATAATTTTAGTTCTTCTTAAAACTAGAATATGACACACCTTAACATATTTTTAGTGATTAAAATAGACAGATGTTATGCCTTGTCTTTCTATTGAATTTTACTTTTCATTTGGAATATGTTCAAAATTATGGCATCTAAAAATCATAAAGTAATAAATGTCAATCTTAACAACAGATAGTTCTTATTTAGATGTCATACTAAACAATATTGAGTGGTAAGTGTCACTATAAAAATATCATACATGAAAAATATCTTCTATAAAAATGTGAGGCATATCTTTTGATGTACACTATGATTAACCTTTTACTGGAATGTGTGTTTTTACACTCAAGTATAACATTTTGTTGATGGGTGTAAGGAATATAATGTTAAACTATAATTTCATATTGTTATTATAAGGTAATAATGTAATTATAGACAAAATATTCTTCATTATATTTTTGACTTACAATTTTCTTTTTGATATATTTTTATCATGGGCCTAAACTTTTTTATGTTCTCAAATAGTTTCCTTTTTCTTTAGTAGACCCATGTTATCTGAGACAAATAATCATTTAAGATGAGATAATATTTCTAATTCTAAAATAAAACATGGGGAATCGACATGAGGTTACAGTGAACCAAATATTACTTGTAAATTTCCTTCCATGATTTGTAAATTACAATCAACAATTTTCTAAATTTAGGCAAGAGAAATGTGGATGTGACACCAAGGCTTAAGATGCATGTAAATATCATGATATAACGATTGAGAAAAAGTATTCATTTTCAAATGATAAATTACCTAATTTAGGTGTATAAAAAGGATGATTAGAAGATTGGTGATAAGCATTAGGGTCTTGTGTTATTACTAATTATACCTAATGTGTAATACTAAATTCAAGTTGAGATATCATCCTTATTGATCTCTAGGATCTCATTTCAAGGTAGTATCCTCTATCACAAAAACACATTTTAGTTGTGGTTGTTTACATTTATGATGGGTGTATTTTGAGTTTATTCTATAATTAAAATTGGAGGAATTGGTTGTCACCCAGCGGTCAGCAACTGAACATTAATAAATCATTGGATGAAAGTTTTCAATATTTTTATGTTCATCACTATAAATTTCAAAATACATTTATGACTAAAAAAATAAATGGATTAGGTGTATTTGATGGTATTTAAGATTCATAATCTTGAAAAAATCGATATATCCAATTGGTAAATAATTTTAGCTGTTCTTAAAACTAGAATATGACAAACCTTAACATATTTTTAGTGATTAAAATAGACAGGTTATGCCCTCTCTTTCTATTGAATTTTACTTTTCATTTGGAATATGTTCAAATTATGGCATATAAAAATCATAAAGTAATCAATGTCAATCTTAACAACATATAATTCTTATTTATATTTCATACTAAACAATATTGAGTGGTAAGTGTCACTATAAAAATATCATACATGCAAAATATCTTCTATAAAAATGTAAGGAGGCATATCTTTTGTATGTACACTATGATTTTTACTTGAATGTGTGTTTTTACACTCAAGTATAACATTGTGTTGATGGGTGTATGGAATATAATGTTAAAATATAATTTCATGTTGTTCTTAGAAGGTAATAATCTAATTATAGACAAAATATTCTTCATTATCTTTTTTGACTTACGCTTTTCTTTTTGATATATTTTTCTTATGGGCCTAATTTTATTTTATTTTCTCAAATACTTTCCTTTTTCGTAAGTAGACCCACGTTATGTGAGATAAATAATCATTGAAGATGAGATATATTTCTAATTCTGAAACAAAACATGGGGAATCGACATGAGATTATCATGAACCAATTATTACATGTAAATTTCCTTCCATGATTTGTAAATTACAATCCACGATTTTCTAACATTCAACTACCTTTTATCCCTTTTTTACTTAATAATATGTTTTAATCAATTATATTTCAGATGAAAAAATTCTCACATCAAAATTACATGTGTAATCACGAGATTAATAGGGTTATTAAGAAATATCTATCAAACATGTACAAGTTTGGCTTCATGATCATCCTTACTACTAGCTAATATAATGACTCATCTTTTCCATGATTGATAGAAACATGATATGATGTAGATTAAATTAATTTTCGTTTACCTTAATGATTCATCCAATATATGGATAATATTTTTTTATAAAATGGTTCAACAATGAGTACTCTATGGAAATTTCAATTCTTAATCTTTATGCATCCTTCTCCTTAACCAATATGAAAACTATTGTTTCCCATTAAAATTTGAGTTGTAGGATTTTATTTGAGAGTTTTAAATAACATAACTTTATTTTTCATATCGATGAAGGATCTTAAATCTAAAATCCATTTATAAACTAGTGAACCAATTATTTTTAAAAAAACTCTTATTTTATGAGGAAGCCATTTTTTCATCCCTTCTTTGAAGTGTCCAATTTGATTTTAAAATGGAATTCAATATAATCCGGTTTACCAAAATTGCACAACCATATTTTCCAAAAGTTACATTCATTTTCATGTTTATTTTTTCTTAATAATTCAGGAAGATTCATGTAGATCAAATGATTTAATTCCATTAAGATTAGAACTTTTTTTACCATGTTTCTTAGTGAGGCCCTTGCCTTTTTTAGTCCCAAAAAAAGACATTCGATTCTATTCTGATGCATGATCATAGGTTCAAAACCAAACAAATGATTTTAGGAAAAGGAAATGAAGGAATTTTTATGTTTTCAAGTAATGTTGGCAAACCAAGAATTCAAATTTAGGTGTTTTGATAGGGTTTTGTCATTTTCCCGCTAAAATGGATTATTTTAAAATTTGAAATGTATTGAGGATATTGAATGCCTAGAACACCATCATGAGAGGAATTAATAATTTTTAATGGCCTTGAAGGTCTTGTGAAACAATCTATGTTATTTCAAGTTGTAAAGTCAGGTTGGCATGTTTTCATAGGTGAATATGTGCTTGTAGATGAGTTGTAATAGTATATGTGGAAATAGTAAATAAAGACGATATTCAAAGCCATTTTATCATGTAGAGGTGTTACTACAGGAGATAATAGGTAGAATGAAGTGATCGTTATCATTTTTTTAGGTTTAGATAGTTGTTGAGACTTTCTAGGGTATAGTTGTGCAAGAATAAGGATAAGAGGCAAAGAGCCAAAAGTAGAATTTTCATCTATATGTGTAATATCTTTTACAAAGATGGATGTATCAGGTGAAAATAAGTGTGAATAATAAGTATTGAAGGTTTGGAAAGTATATAAATCATTTTTTTGGGAAAGGTTATAAAATTCAACAATCATTTGCTTCATAAAAGATTTGGCACCAAATTCCAATGTTTTAAAAGTATCTATATCATCTGTAAAAATATCATTAATTGTTTCATAAAAATATATTTCCAAAAAATTATGTTATGGAAAATAAGTGAATTGAACATCAAATCGTTGTATCTATTTTGGAGTGGGTATGATGTATGTCAAGATTTGTTGTCATGTTAAGTACATATGTGTTGTAATTGATGTAAATGCTCATTAATGACAAAGAGGATGATGGATTAGTTCTATAAGTTGTATTATATGATGATAATATCTAGTTTTATATGGTTTCATGGATTCATGAGTGGAAATTACGAAATTTTCTTGGTCTTCAAAGTCTAATCAGTGACCTAGCTAGTTTAGGTGATGGTACATGGTTTTTTTAGTTGCAGGATGACTTGAGGATAATAATAACAACATGGATATCATGTTTGGAGAGTTTTTTTGGTACTCAAATGAGTTTAAGAGTCTAGGTAAATTTTGAAGACCTAGTTTCAGGACCTCATCTAGACCTAGTCTAGGTGCTTAGAGCCAAAATATTGAGGCATAGAGCCATGATTTCCTATGGAGGAATGCAAATGTGTGAGACATATTTTCTCATGTGTTTTGTTTCCTTTCGAGAGATAACATTTAGAGATATGAGGTTTGACTACTTGGTCATGGTTCACACTATGCCTAATCCTAGCGTTTGGAGGCCTAATTACGTATGATAGGAACTTTCATGTATGAGTGATAATTTTATATCAGTCATAGAGGAATTTGATATATTATTCATCATGTAGAGGTAATTTTTAGAGGTTTAATGATGAGTTATAGTGCTAGTTTAGTTAGTCGTAGCCTAAACCATGTAAAACTCTAATGGCTAGTCATGTAAATGATATGGGTTATGAAGATTCATACCTATTTGAGCCATGATGATGATTTGAGATGTTATTAGAGTGTTTAATGATGCTATGTGACAAAGTTTATGTTTTTATGAGAATTTTTTTGCAAGTTATATTTTTTTTGGTGAAACAAGGTTGAGAAGAAGGTGTTTTCCATCTCGAATTACAAATTCTAATGATCACAATGAATTGTTTGATTTGAATGGAACTTTTGGATTTGATGTATTTTTTCTATTCATTTAGGAGAATAAAAAAATATTTCATTTTATCTTCAAATTTTTATCAACGAATGTTAATAAAGTAAACTAATTTTTGTGAGTTTGAAATCCTATGTCTAGAGTGATGGAGAATTGATTTTTATTTCTAGCAAGATGATTGAGGTTATAGATGAATCTTTCACATTTCGAGAACTCGTATATTACAATTTATGGACCTCACTCAAACAAGTAAGTATATGAAGATGTTAAGTTTCAAAAATGATGTCTCAAGGAGATAGGAAACAAATTGAAATTTGTTTTAGAATCATAGTTTCTATATATTTCCAAATTATGTTTTCATATCATGTTTTAGGTTATATATGGAAAAGTGTGTGCTATTTGTGAAGTTTGGTGCTTGAGTCCAAAAAGGGAAATATTGGAGCAATTTCAGAGATAGACCTATTTGAAGGCTTTCTAATTGGGTTTCCCTTATATAATTTGCGTTATGATGATAGGGGATAGATCTACATTGGTCCAAGTATGTAATTATGTGTGATATAATAAAATGAAATTTTCCTCCTATGTTTTGTTTGTAGAGTGATGCAACCCTTGTCCTTTGTATGAGTGTGCTATATGAATGCCTTTTAAATCTTTTTACACCTTAATGAAATCTTAGGTTGTAATAGATATTAATTTTAGTTCTTGGCCCCTTATCTAAGACAAATAACTAATTATATATATATCTATACATACACACACACACACACACACACACACACACACACACACACACACACACACACACAGACACACACACAGATATATGATCCCATTGTTTTAATTTTGTAATTAACAAGTGAAAGGACAAAACCAAAATTTTAAAATACGACAAAAAGGAAAAATGGACCCAAAAGAGTTAGAAGAAGATAAAGGAGGGAAGGGGCATCCAGGAGGGACAAGATTGTCTAAGTGCTTCCATCCTAATAGGGAATTAGTGTCTCGAGGCCATACAAGATAAATCAATCAAGTTCTATAAGATCTGTAAGGTATGTAATTCCAATAAAAAATAAGAGATAAATAAAAATCCGTAAAAGGAGTTTTCAAACACTACTTTTCTTGTTTAGGAATCATGTATACATTAACATTATTTAGGACCTATAAATATACCCAAGTTCATATATTTTATGTATAAATTTTCCACCGCTTTATGTTGTTGAGTGAATAAAATAATACCATAATGTAGATAGAAGATGTTTACCTTATAATCCTATAAACAAGAGTGTTTCTGATAGCATTCTGAATGGAGAAGTGAAGCTCGAAGTGACCGCAAAGTGAAGCATGCGAATATGGAGGAGGTAGACCATAGGGGTGAAGAGTATGTGTAGTAGGGTGTTTTTTTGTATGTGATATTCTTCTTGTTGTGTATAAGGAAGAAAATGTAAAAGAAGAACAAGAGAGTAGTCAATGTCCCATATATTTAAAATATAAGTAATGTATGTATGATTAACTAATAAGTTTGTGAAGTAAAGAGTGGACTTGATGTATAATAGAGTAAGCGATAAAAATTTTGTCCATCTGTGCTTTGGAGATGGTAAGAATTTAAGAATCCTATCACCAATATTGAGGTTTTGGGTGATCTCATGCTAGGAGTGATTTATTTTGGTGATCTCAAGCCAAGAGCTAGTTTTTCGAATATCTCATACAAAGAGCGAGTTCTTGTGGTGATATCATGCCAAGAGAGAATTTTTTCGGTGATCTCACACTAAGAGAATATTTTTGTGGAGAGAGGTATATTTTCCCCTCCTTCCATGATGCTTCTCCAAGTGCCACTCCTAATGGAATGTCCCTAATTTGTAACTGATTGTAACCTTTTGTAACTAATTGACTAAATTATTTAACAAGAGGCAAGTGCATGATAATGGATAACTATATTATAAATGGTTGAAGAGTATTTTTAACTAAGAAACTAGTTATTTTTTCCCCAAATTCACAAGCGCTTAAGGGGACACAAGTACCTACTGCTATTGTTCATTATTAGGTGCTTGTGTGTGGTTTATTTTTGGTCCAAATCTTATTATCGACCAATCTGAATCGGTTACTTGTGTCAATTATGTGATTTTTTGTTATGATCTATAGCTCGAGCTATTAGAAGGGTGATTTTTTCACCCAATAGATGTCCCCCTCATTTGGGGTACATGTGAGGACTTTAGGAGAATGCGGCCCAAAGGAGAGGAACCCGTCATGATATGTATATATGAGAGTCAAAATGTATAGGGGGTATGGGATATGCATGGTAGAAACCGGAAGGAACATGAAATTATGATATGCTACTAATAAGTGTTAGTATCAAATATATATCACGAAATAAAAGAGAAGGTAACAATAAACTAGGAATACAATATGGACCATAAAAAGTGGGTTTCATACATGGGAAATTGCTCACATTATGACAAGAAAATAAATGATGAAATGATAATAAGAAAATAATAGTCAAATAAGACATAGGGCATAGCACAAAAACAATAGAAAATAGTAGCAAGTAAAAACTGACAAAAAACTATGGTTGTATTGATCTTGTAAGGAAAATGATAGACATGAAACATGCACTAGAATGTTATAAAGATATGTAGTATGTAAAATCCTGTATATAGCATAAAAAGGAAGGTGACAAAGAATGAGAAGTAGTAAATAATGTAACAATATGAGTTATGATGTAAAGAGTATGATAATAAAAAAGGTAGATGCCACTAGGATCCTCATCGAGATTGGTAAAGAGGAATATCAAGCATCATGAATCATGTAAAAATATGTAAAGGTCATGCATTCAACTCAAGATACATGGTAAATGTGCATGTATGTATATCAAGAGATAATGACATACTAAGTATCCAATTAGGAAAGGAAATAAAGTGTGACATGTAGATAATGTAAGCTAAAAGAAGACAATACAACAAAGATGTGTAAATATTATATGAGTGTGATGGTGTGTTGTCATATGAAGGATATGAACATGAGAGGAGTAGTGTTTCCCCAAGTGGATTTTTTTCTAAGACGAGGTTCATTAATGATTTTTCCCTTAATAGTCAAATATGAAACATAAAATAAGATTGTGTCATTGGGTAATGATGGTAAATTGTATGTACCAGAGATGTGAGAATGCTTGAAAATATTAATTACAAAGCAAAAAGCACCTATGAAAGGAGATAAGAGTAAAATATGTGAGATACATTTAAGAATTGGATCCTCAATAGTAAAGTACAAATCATATAACTAGAGTGTGTCATTATGTAATGAAGATAAAGTATGTGTACCGTAGTTGTGGTATTTCTTCGAAACATAGGCATTAATCATGAAGCATGAGAGGTAGAGAAAATGTGTCTAGAATGTGACAAGTGAGGCTCATTTATGAATGGTGAACTCAATAGTCAAGTATGAATCATAAAACATGAGTGCATCATGAGTAATGAAGATAAATTATGTGTACCAAATACGTGGTATTACATTGAAAGATATATTCGTGATGCGCGAAGCCTAAGTGATAAAGATTGAGTATCAAAAATGTGACAAGTGAGGTTAATTTACAATTTTTTCCTCAACAATCAAGTATGAACTATAGAAAAGAATGTGTCAATGGGTAATGATAGTATAGTGTATGGTAGATTCTAGGAAATATTTATTGTAAATCATAGAGTGTGAAGTGTAGTAGATAAGCTATGAGTAGATGATAAAGACAACAAATAGTGATATGGGAGAAGGTGTAGTGCCCCCAAGTGTATGAGTAATGGAGATATATATAATGATGTGAGAGAGACAATGGTATGGTGGAAAATTTTTAAATGTGTCCCTATTAATGACATAAGCATAATCATGATCAAAACATGGAATTATACGTTTAATTAGAAGAGGTTGGTGAGGGAGGTGGTGCTTACATATTTGGGATTAGTAACACAATAGATGACTTAATAGGAGAAATTTATGGGGTACAACCTTCTAAATGTGGTATGATACTAGGTTAGATAGGAAAGTCTTGATTATCGATAACGAACATTAGTAATTATGGCATGATGATCACTAGACATAGAGGGATCATATTTTGTAACCCATTGGGGTATAATAATTGGACATGAGCATGTAACTAAATGTTTTGTAGTAAATTAATTAAATCCTTCATGATCAAGTTTCCCAATTCTTTATTCTAAAGCATATAAATCATTGTCCCGATGTCCATTAATTCTATGATAATTGAAAAATGTGTAACCTTTGTTTTTGTAAGTAGATAAGGAGGATAGTAATGAGTAAGCATAAGGGTGATTAAATGATGATTGACGAGATTAGATATGATGTCTTATTTTTTATAATTTTGATCAAAATGAGACGTTCTTTTGTGTGGATATATGCACCTTAATTGTATGATCACATGTAGTAGACATGGGGTAAGGATGAGGTGTAGAAGGAAAACTATCATGGACCTTAGAAGTAATGGAGGAAGGAAGGATGAATACCTAGAGGGAGTCTATGTACATCAAATATTTTAACTCAACTAAGATGAAGTAGCTTCAATATAGAAATGAACATTAAATTATGAGAGAAATGTGCATACATTAAGGGAAACAAGACTTGAATGCAATGACAATAAATAAAGAGGATATGTGTGCATATCTAGCAGAGTGCTAAGTAAATTGCATATAGATATAATGATGCCTCCATGATAAAGAACATGAATTACTTTCCGAAAGGGGAATGTAACTCTTATGAAACACACTTACACATATAACAGATTACATGATAGAATATGTCATAACTAATATGAAACCTATATCCATGCTTACATCTAAGTTAGATGACTCACATAGTGAGGTGGAAATAAACTTAGAAAATAAATAAAACGTGAAAATTACCATTGTTTAATGTGAAATCACAACACCCTTGAATGTCTGGAAATCGATGGGTTGAGAATCTCAATGTGATTGCATAACATGGAGGATCTATCAAAGTGTGGGACTTTACGAATCGAGAGAGATCTCTAGATGAAGGTCAGTTCCTATTCATTTTTTTAGGTGTATGTGTTCATATTATAGAGGATCTAATCTAAAACCTACTCTAACTTGCCAAGGAGACAAGGTTGAGAAAGATGCTAGGAAATAAACCTAAACGAATAGAGGTGATGCACCAAAAGAATGCAAAACACCTTCTTTAAAAACAAACACAAACCATTAAAAGTGCATACAATCACCATAAACATGTGACCAATATTGTAATGAGAGATCAAAGAGGTGCAATGAACATAGAAAGGGTCATAAATCATCCACGTACATGTATTATTGCTCCGAGTTGATACGGTACACTATAATGGAGAAGAGGAAAGATTTGTATTACAATCTGAATGGGAGGCTTGAAACTTCACAAATTCACCTATAGAATAAAGAAGAAAGGAGGATGAAAAGTAGAAATGTTTTTTTAGGAAATTTCCCCACACAATATATATAGAAGGATGAGAGAAGGAGATGGGAAGATATCTGAAATCCATCCTCAACCACCCAAAAAATGCATTGAATTCACCTACTCCAACCACCCTAAAATGCATTGAACTCACCTTCTCCAACCACCCTAAAATGCATTGAACTCACCTACAAAATTGATGAGTTTTATGACATAACTCACACCTCTATTACTCGCTTTGTCGTTGGGAAAGAAAGGAATCCCATACTTCATTATGGTGGTGGGTGAGAAGCATGGCAACCTTAAAAATGGCGGCTTGAAACATCATGGTGGTGGATGAGAAGCATGACAGCCAATAAAATGGTAGCCTAAATTTATCATTTTCCACTAAGGGTGGCAGTGAGTGGCGAGATGTTTGGAGCTTTCCAAAATTCCTCTCTTCAAAGTGAATATGAGCTCCCAAATGAAGATATGAATATCTCAAGGTCAAGGTCGGGCATTTAACACGAGCTCTAAATGTTTAAAAGAGTCTATCTATGTAAGATCAACGTGGTAGCAACATGTGTCTTAAGATTTCACCCCCCTCTTTCATTATTGAAGTTGCGTTGATTAGACACTTGGCATCGTCCGTGGTCTTGCCCTACTTTCTTCATATTCTGGCCAAGTCCCTTCTATTTTATGCAGCACTATTTTTTACCATAGACACATGGAGGACTAGCACACATTTTAGAACCTTCCTTTGGATTACCTTCGGAGTTGCACTGAGCTGATACATGGCTCCTTCTGATGGCCTTCCCTCATTTAGACTTTTCAATGGCTAGTTCTACCTTCCTTGGACTCGACAATGTGGAGATCCTGCGCTCATTTGGGGATTACCTCCGTATTTTATTTTTGAAGTTGTTCCACGTGGAGGGCATACGCTTGTTTGGGGACTACCTCCAGATTTTACTTTTGAAGTTGCACCGAGGAAACATGTGGTTTATTTCATTGGTCCTTTAAATTTTTCTATGGTCGGTGCAAATTTCTCGACTCAACACATCGGGGCCTACGATTGTTTGGGAATTTCTTTTGGATTTACCTTTAGAGCTATACAAATGGGGCATGTGGCACCTTTTTTGGCTCTCGCTTCTACAAATTTGACCTTGAGAAAACACTTCCTTTCTCCATTTTTCTTCCTGAGCTCGGATAGTTCCTCATCATTCTCGTAGCCACCCTTTTTTCCATTTTATCTCCATCACCAAGCTGGACTACAACTTGAGTTTATGGAAATGGTTGTGATCTATCTTGGCTAGTTGAATTCCTCCATTTTCCGTGTGTGAGGTTGTGTTTGAATAATTTTTCCTGAGGGGTGAAATTGGATATCAATTTAGTGACTCGTATGATCACCTATCTATTAGGTGGAAGATCAGTTTCCTTAAAGTATCCATTGGGCATGGAGTCATGAATTATAGCTTGATATTGATCTTGTGCTTGAAACCTAAACTTGAAGCTTGCAATCTCTAATCCGTAAATGTTCACTTTCCCCTAAAATGGGCTGCTACAACATTCACCTTTGGGGACACATTGATATGCACAATGATTCAAATTAGGAGCAATAGAACCTATTTCGAAGAACTTCATGAAACTAAAACCTAAAATATAACTAGAAAAATGTACATATGCACTTAGAGGAATTAAAATCCTTGGCTAATATTTACAAGGGTGAAACTTTCCTTTCAAAGAGCACTATTTCGTATAGATTTCGTTAATCGAATCGAAGGTCCTCTCCATCTAATGTAGACAATTAGAAGGCATTTTTACTTTTACATTCTGTGACCATGTAGGGGCCACTTCAAATAGCATCAAATTTAGAATGCCTTCTTGGCTTTGCCCGATATGAATCCCACTTCAGAACTAGGTCCCCTTCCTGAAAGGTCCTTGCTCTTGATTTCATATCAAACAACCTCTTAACTAAGGCATGATCCTTTTCCATTGTTTGAACTGCATGTTCCCTAATTTCCTCTAATTCCATCAGCTCTGTATATCTAGCCTCCATTGGTTTGAACCTGACAACTCCAACTACTTCATGAGCTCCAATGCAGGTAGTTCTAATGATATAGGCAACACTGCCTCTTTCCCATAGACCACTTGTAGGGAGAATTACTTGTTGACCTCTTTGGTGTGATCCTATCAGACCACAAGGCTGATTTGATCCTATTATGCCATTTATTTTGATTTTCATCTAGATTCCTTCTGATGATTCTTAGAAAATTCTTGTTTGTGGACTCTACCTACCCATTACCCTATGGGTAATAGTTTAAAGAGGTGCTCAAGTAGGTTCCATTCTTGATAGCCCATTCTGTGATCTTGGAACCTAGGAATGCTAGGGCATTGTCTGATATGATAGTGACTAGTACTCCAAACCTAGTCACTATCCCTTCATATAAATCTAAGATGTTGGATTCATTTACCTCCTTAAGTGCAACTACTTCAGTCCACTTGGTGAAATATTCTGTGGCCATAAGTATCCATTTGTGGCCTTGACTTGAATATGGATTGATAACTCCAATGAGGTCTAATCCCCATTGCATGAATGGTTGATCCAATGAAATTGGACGAAGAGACAGGGTTGTTAGCCTTTCCTTCCCTATGAAGAATGCACATTTCTTGCATTTCTTGATCCATGAGTAGCAATCATTAAACAACCTAGGCCAATAGTAACCAACCTTCATGATTTTAAGATCTGTTACTCATGGAGCAAAGTGGCCTCTGATTCCCCATCGTGGAACTCATGTAATATCTTCTCAACTTGACTTGTCCCAATGCATCTCAATAGAACACCATTGACATCCCTTTTAAACAAAACACCATCAATAAGCACATATGGAATGGCCTATAATCTAAAGTATCTTCTCTTAGCTTTGCTCCATTCTAGAGGGCACGAACCTTTTTGGAGATAATGCACCAAGTCTTGAGTCCAACATGGAATGGGAGCATTGTTAGTTGGTTTCCCTTGCTCATTCTATAATAGCAAGGAAATCTCTTCTTCATCTGTTCACTCAATTTGTTATTTGGAAGTTAGTTGCTCACATAAATCTTTTCAAAAACTAGCTTGGTCACTTTGATTTCAATAGCATATTCCATTACGTGAGTGATCCAACCTTTCTCTCTTTTCATTCAAATATTTGTTTAGGAGAAAATACTTGACACCAACATGAGACACTAGAAGTTGAATTCTATTGTTTGAGACCAAGTGTCTGAACTTCTTCAAACTCCTAATAATAGCAAGGACATGTTTTTCAATGAGATAATACTTTACTTCATAATCTTCCAAGCTCTAACTAAAGAATGCTATGGGTTTTTATGATCCTTCTCTATTTAGTTGTACCAAGATAGCTGAGATTGTATCCGATCCTTAGAAAGCATAAAACATAAAGTCCTTTGAAAATTTTGGGTTGATAAGAATTGGGGCTTGTGTTATTGTGTGCTTGATGGCATTAAAAATATCCTTTCCCTCTTCTATCCATTTGAATACAAGAATCTTATTCAACATCACGGTTAGAGGCTTCACAAGAGTGGAAAAATTAGACACAAATCTGCGAACAAAATTTATCCTTCACAAGAAGCTTTTGAGAGATATCTTGTGGTATGGCAATGGAAGTGTTCGGACGGCTTCCACTCTTTCTCGGATCAATTTTCAACCCTTCTCTTGATACAATGTGGCCCAAAATTTTCCCTTGTGTGCCAAGAATACACACTTTTTCAGATTCAATGACACTCCGAACCTTGAACAACTTTGAAATACTTTCCGAGGTGAAAGAGGTGATCTACTGTATTCTTTGAGAAGAAAGTGATATCATCTAGATATATTGGCACTATCTTGTTAATTAAGCCTCTGAACACCATATTCATAGGTCACCAAATGTTTCTCCGACATTTAAAAGTACGAATGACATCTTCTTATAAGCATGTGTGCCCAGGTTGGTGGTGAAGGCTGTCTTGAACTGATTTTCTTCTTTCACCATTATCGATTATAACTCGAGTAGCCATATAACAATGAAAACCTTTCGAACCGTGATACAACTTGCAAGATTTTCTCCATCGACGGAAGTGGATAATGATCTTTGAGTGAAGCTCTGTCGAGATCATGGAAATCTACACATAATCTGATTTCTCGGCACCAAGTTTGCAAACCAAATTCAATGTTTGATAGGGAAGATGATGCGAGCTTCAATTACCTTATTCAGATCTTTTCTCATGACAAGTTCAATATGATGATTCACCTCCCTTTGCTTCTATCCGATGGGCTTGGATTCGGATTCAATTGTTAGGATAATTAATTATGCATTATATAATTAATTATTTAAGTATTGTTATTATTTAATTATTATTTTTATATGGTTTTATTAAACCATATTTTTCTTATTATATTCACGGATATAATTGTTATGTTGTTATAACAATTATATCATTATTCATTTGTGCTTCCCGTATGATATTTTGGAAGCTTATGTATTCAAGCATATTGTTGCACACTGTGCAACATATTTATTTGTTTGTATATTGTTGTCCAATATGTATAAATATTGCAGCACTCCATTGTAATGGTTGATTAATTTCACATTAATAAAATATACAGGCTTCCGTCCCTATTTTTGAAATTACATTTGGTTTCAAAGCAGGTTGAAGGATATTGGAGGATTGCAATAGAGTTTGAGGAGCATTGGACAAGATTCTGTAAAAAAAGCTAGAGTTGCCTCTGCAACTTCCCAGCCCCATCCCTTGCAATACCACCATCAAATTCCTCAAAACCACCTTTATTCATTGCAATTAAGGTTGAGGAGGATAGAATTCACCAAGGAAGAGATTACAAGCTCAAAGGAAGGAAGAAAAATGATCTAAGGTGCCATACACACTCAAAACCGCCTTCATTCTCGCCAAAACCACCTGTCATTTTTTCTCTTTGCTAGAATTTTTAATCAAAACCACCTTTCCAAAACCGTGGTTTTTAAAGAGGTATGGTTTTACAATTTGGAAGTGTTTAATTACATTTTACTATTTACATATAAATGTTTAGCATAGCCTTGGGGCTAGCGTAACTTTTGTAAGACACTTCTCATCAAGAGAGGTCAAGGGGTAAAATCCCCTCCCTCACCCAATACCAAATTTGGCGTACAATTTAGTGGAACTCCTAACTTTAGAGGAAATTTCAAATTTAGTTATAACTAACTAAATTTAGCAAGAAAAACCCTATTTTAGGGAAAAAAATGTGTTTTTCCTCCACTTTGCATATTTTTACATTCTGAGCAAATTTTTCCAATGGAGGGATACCTAAAAACTTAATTTTGAGCTAGTGTTTTATGATTTTTTTCTCAGCAAGCCGTATTGGGCTCCACGGGCCACCAGTGCCTGCAAAACAAAAACATTTTCCTGCCATTCAATTTTTTATAAATTTTTGAATGTAATTAAATGCTTGAGTATATTATACTAATTTGCAAGTTGCCATAGTTAACTAAAAAAATTGTAAATCGCTTAGAAACTAGTAGAATATTGTACTCAAAATTAATTAAAAAAATTATGTAACACTCACGAGATCCTAGATCTCATTCACAACATTCGGTATATAAAGTTCCTCTGGGAAGTGCTTACGGGTAAAGCCATCGGGACTACTACTATGCTTAACACCTAATATAGCTACAACAACGTCATCTAGGAATCAACCCTTTAAATCGATGGGGAGTAATAAGGACATAGTGCACACACTATGAGCCATCCCATCCATCTATGAATGATTGCACAACATAAATCCAAACTGATAAATTATCCAAGTATATAGAAAAGTTACGCGTGCATATGAGGATATTTCTTTAAGCCGGTGTCAATAATCGTATGCACCCATTTCAGATACTATCTTGGTACCATGTATTGAATTCTCTTACATATGTTAACACTTATTTTGCATACCACCGGAATATACAAAGGGTGAGCTTCTTCCACATACCATTGGGTATATTGTAAGGGTGCATATATAGAAAGGTTCGGTATATCGATGACAAAGATATAGATTGGGAGACCTTATACCTGGAGTCATAAGAGCCAAACCCTGTCAGTGTTTTCTATGAAATGGGCACCAATGCCCCCAAATTTTTTCTTCTAGATTCACAACTACTTAGAGGAAACAACTATGTTGCATGGAAGAAAAAAATCAAGACACAACTTGAGTTTGAAGAGATCCGGCTCTTGTGAATGATATTCGAAAAGATCAACTACTAATACAACACAACATCGCAAGTTTGATAAAGCACATCGAAGGCCAAACTCATCATCTTGTTTGGAGTTTCCGACAATGTACAACCCCACATTCAATATGAAAAAATAGTCAAAGAAGCATGGGATAAATTGTGCACAGTGTATGAAGCCAAAAACAAGAATGTTATACTGAATTTGCAGAGTCAGTTACATACACTAAAGTTTAAACAAAATGAGAAAATTGAAGCTTTCTTAAGAAGAATTACAGAGTTGAGGGCTTCAATTCTATCCCTGAGAGAAGTAGGCACAGATGATGCTCTCATTCCCATTGTTTTGAGAGCACTCCCCTCTTCTTACCTCATTTTTGTCACAACACTAAACATGTTAGATACGACAGTTAGTTTTGACAAAATGGTAAACCTACAGCAACAAGAGGAATCTATGCACAATAAGGATGGTGAAGAGGATTAGGAAAATTTTTCACATCAAAATGGAAAGGAAAATGTAAAGGAAAACCTAATTCCTATCAAAAATCCCAAAATCAAAATCAGTATCAAGGGACAGATAATGAAGAAGTAATGTCCAATCTGTAAAAGAGGACATGACCTACAAGATTATTGGTATATTACTTATAAGAAAGGTTCATCAAGAAAATCTAGACCTACAAAACAATCTCACAAGGGATACTCTAACTACAATCAAGGGAAAAAAAGGGGAACTAGAAAAGAAGACCCCATCAGCAAGGAAATATTGTTGAGCAACAAGAATAATTAGACAATGAAGACTACTTATTCACTGCTTGATCAAGTGAACCATCCTCGTCATATAGTGATGTTTGGTATGTTGATTCGGGGGCCACTCGACACATGAATTTCCATAGAGACTGGTTTATTTCAATGAGGGACACACCATCGAAAAATCATGTTTCGTTAGGAGATGATTCTTCATATACAGTTTCGGGGATTGGGAACATTTCTCTACCCCTTGGTTCACATAACTGTAGACTATCAGATGTCTTATATGTCCCTTGGTTGAAAAAGAATTTTCTTTCAATCAGTCAACTCCTTGATTAAAACCTAAAAAATGACTTTGATAGTCATTCCGAGAAAGAAAATGCGTTTGATTCGAGACAAATCAAGCGGCTCGAAAATAGTTACAAAAGCCTCTAATGTGGGATGCATGTTCCAACTTGATTTTTTCCATAGATATGATCAAGCACTTGTAGCTAAGAACTCTACCTCAGCACAGTTGTGGAATCGGAGACTTGGTCATGTAATTTTCAAGTATCTTGAGACACTTCAGCGTGCAATATGATACATGGGCTACCATCTCTTTAGAAGGATACAAGACAAGTGTCCTCACTGTCTAGTAGGAAAACAACACAGAGATTCATTCCAGAAGAGTACATATCAAGCTCATGGTCAGCTTGATATGGTTCATACTGATCTTTACAGTCTTATTCAACCAAGTCATTCTAGATTTTAGTACTTCATGATATGTGTTAACGACTAGTCAAGGAAAATGTGTATTTTTTGTCTTCGTAAGAAAAGTGAAGCTTTTGAAAATTTCAAGAAGTTCAAAGTAGAAGTTGAGAATGAAACTTATCATCACATCAAAATCTCTGCTAAGATTTAGGGGGAATTCACCAAGAAAGAAGTTTAAAGAATACCTACAAACTCACGGGATTCATCGATAAATTCCTCCTCCACACATAAGGTAGTAGAATGGTGTTGTTGAGAGTAGGAATCATACTATCATGGAAATGGTGTGATGCATGATCGATGAATCTAGACTTGGAAAGACATTATGGGAAGAAGCAATAAAGGTAGCGGTGTATTTATTGAACATAGTACCCATAGTTGCTCTTGACGGAGTAACATCACAAGAAGCATGGTCAAAGCGAAACCATCTATTGCACACCTTATAGTATTCGAGTGTAAAGCAAGCATGCACATACCCAAGCAGAACAAAAATAAATTAGACATGAAGTCATATAAAATCGTCTTCATTGGGTATAGTGAAGAGACTCTTAGGTAAAAATTAATGGATCATAAGACTAGAAAATTCTACACTAGCGAGAGATGTTGAGTTTTTCAAGAAAAATGAAGCAGAGACTCCTCCTCCGAGACTCACCGACGTAGATTTTTCATCAATTGTAAAAATTGAAGCTGATGTTCCCTCAGAAGATGAAATTGATGATGGGGATGATGGTGTTGATCAGATATAACCACGACCCATGGGAATAGTTCAACATACACCCAAGTGGTGTACTAGCACATTACGAGATGAAAGAATGGATGCTCCATCGGATACATCCACCCCTAGACCACAAACTCGTAGTAAAGTAAGAGAATAAGTTAACTTTACTTTGATAAGTAGAGTTATTGAATCTAATGAGCCCTCTATAGTCCAGAATCCCTACGGTCAAAAAATTGGAAGGATGCCATGGATTCTGAATATCAATCATTGATGAAGAATAACACTTGGCAGCTTGTCGATCTTCCACCAGGAAAGAAACCCATTGGATGTTGATGGATATTTAAAACAAATTACAAAGTATATGGGACAATGGAAAAGTATAAAGTGATACTACTAACAAAGGGGTATGCACAAAAAGAAGGCATAGACTACGAGGAGACATTTTCTCCCACAACTAAGATCAAAATAATCAGAATGATCTTTTCTCTAGCTACACAGTTTGGCTAGAAAGTCCACCAGATGGACGTAAAAAGTGCCTTCCTAAATGAAGATTTACAAGAAGAAGTCTACATGACTCAACCTGAGGGATATGTAGTACTTGGTCAAGAAGAAACATTATGCACACTCAAGAAATATCTGTATGGCCTTAAACAGGCACCACTGGGCATGGTACATCAAGATTGATGAGTATCTCGTACAACATGGATTTGTTAGAAATCCATACGATCCCAATCTTTACCTCAAAAATCAAGGGGGAGATTGTGATTTTTGTTGTCTATGTCAATGATCTAGTCATCACTGGCAGTTTAGTGAAGATGATCGATGCAATGAAGAAAGATCTTAATTAATTGTTTGACATGAAAAATCTCGGGCTAATGCATTATTGTCTTGGATTGGAAATATGGCAGAAAGAGAATCACATCTTTGTTTCTCAGATGAAATATACCAAGAAAATGCTTGAGAAATTTAGGATGATGGATTGCACACCAATTTCTACACCTATGGAGAACAAATTGTAGTTATCTCATTCAAATCCATCTCCTGAGGTAAATGCCACTCTCTATCGGCAGTTGATTGGGAGTCTCATTTATCTGACCTACACTAGACCAGATATTAGCTTTGCAGTGAGCTATCTATCCAGGTTCATATAGGAACCCAAAGTTTGTCATTGGAAAGTAGCAAGGTGTATTTTGAGATATCTCAAAGGATCATTGGATCTCATTCTAGAATAGAAGAAGAATGAAAACTTCTTCTTGACTGGATATTCATATTCATATCATGCAGGTAACATTGATGATAGAAAATCCACTTCAAGATTTGTATTATTTATGGGATTTGGACCAATATCATGGGGAAGTGAGAAACAACACTTCATTTCTCATTCTTCCATAGAAGCCAAGTATTGTTCGTAGGAGAAGTACTTGTCATGAAATGATATGGCTACGTCACATACTAGAAGGGCTTGGAATACCATAGGAAAAACTGACCACCATGTGTGTTGACAATGAAGGTGTTCTCAAACTTGTTCGCAATCCAATGTTTCATGAAAGAACAAAGAACATTGAAGTACAAGTTCATTTCATACACGAGCATGTGTTGAACCACAACATCTAGCTTCAATTTTTTCCAACAGCTAAATAAACACCAAATATCTTCACAAAGTCACTTGTACATGACAAGTTCAATTTGTTTAGAGAGTTCCTCTCCTCATCTTTTGAGACAATGCAAAATTAAGGGGGAAATGTTAGGATAATTAATTATTTAACTATTGTTATTATTTAATTATTATTGTTATATGGTTTTATTAAACCATATTTGTCTTATTATATTCACGGATATAATTGTTATGTTGTTATAACAATTATATCATTATTCATTTGTGCTTCCCGTATGATATTTTGGAAGCTTATGTATTCAGGCATATTGTTGCACCTGTGCAACATATTTATTTGTTTGTATATTGTTGTCCAATATGTATAAATATTGCAGCACTCCATTGTAATGGTTAATTAATTTCACATTAATAAAATATACAGGCTTCCATCCCTATTTGTGAAATTACATCAGATTAATAGTATGTTGTGCCAAATTTGGGTTGAAACCTCTAAATTTCTTGTAATTCCAAGCAAAGACATCCAAGAATTCTTGACATAGTTGAACAAATTCATATTTCTATTGTGGGGTGCTTACTTTGCCAACTTGTAATGTATTTCTTTCACCTACTAAAATAGACTACGAATCATCACCCTTTACCCGAATGTTTTCCTTCTCCTTCCGGAATTGATCATTTTCGTTGAAGATAGATTCCAGAGTCATAAGACTCTTTGGTAATTTGTTAGTTTTTAAATGCACCACTTAGTCACCATACTTCTGTTCCAATTTGTTTTTGTTTCTAGCAGAGAACTCAGCTTCTTCTTGTAGAAAATTAACAATTTTTTTATCTCTCAAAGACTTTCCAACTTGTGTTGTTGTATGGAACATCTGGTCTCATAATTAATTTAATATGGGACCGAGATTTCTCACTTTTGAGACTTTTACGACAAAAATGTAGCCCCAATTGCTGCCAATCTATCATTTTCTTCACTCCTCTTTCGTTGGGATGGAATTCATGCTAAAAGCTTCAAAATATTCAATGAGATCCCATACCTAATTCTTGTATTTCTTCAATAGATCATTCTTGGTAGAATTTTGTCCTCTAACTTGGTTCACAATTAGCTCACTATCACCAAAGACTTGTAAGTTTTTAAATCTTGTCTTTCTCATCCAATGTAATCTATGGATTAAGGCTTCATACTCAGCTGTGTTGTTTGAGTAGGAAAAATGGACATGGAAAGTTGAGTAGTATTTCATACATTGTGGAAAAATGAGCATAACTCCTCCTCCTATGCCTTGTCTACTTCTTCAGCCATCAAATAATAGCCACCATACCTCATTATCAGCTTTATGGTGTGACTTGGTGATGCTAGGGAGGGTTGAATCTCTTCATGCAAACAATAGACTCCTAATTCAAATTCTTCCATTTATTTGTAAGGGTCAAATTCATGCCTCTTGTTTGCCCACTCATCAAGATGCAAGTCTAGAATGCATCCGACCTTGGTGTCTACTTCATGAGTGCTTGGGTAATCCTCTTGATCGAATGTTAAACAATTTACATTAATTGGACTCGGTACATAAGGCTCTATGTGAAATTTTGGAATAGGCTCAGATCTAATTGTGCCTTATCTCTATACCTCATTCTGAATAACATGTGTGACCAATTAGCCAACAAATAGCCCTCAATTTTGGTAGTGAAGTCCCTTGACAAACACAACACAAAGAGTAGTGGAAAGTCTATGATTGATACATCTTGTAGCACCGCTACATTGGGAAAAATTGCAATGTGAGGCTCAAATATTTGATTACTCCAACTATTGTTACTTCCATTCCATCCAATTGCACCACACCTTTTGAGATGACTTCATATTGAAGACCCAACTGGTCAGCTATTTTTTTTGGCATGGTGAGCTACTTTCTCCCGAGTCAATCATGCAATTGCATACTAACTTCTCTCCAATGATCAATGAGACGTATAATGGTGGGGGCTTCAAAATTTTACCTTGGTGACTTCCCTGACCTGATGCTCCTTGCTAAGCTGCATTGGTAAGTACCTTGTCTTGTTGATTGGGTGGATGATTTGATGCTGACCAATTTTCCATACCAACTTGCAATAGGTATCTTTGTTCTGGGATAGCTAATGACTCCCACATTGAGATGTTTACATTCATTTTCTTCATCTTCTCAATGATGTTGAATGGATATGAGTTATCTCTCTACTGCCCCTTTCCTTACAAAGTCCTCTCTTGCACAAGGGATGTTACGAATGACACCTAGGCTGGTCTGGAAGGTAGCTTGGGATGAATTTGCTCATTGGGAACTACAATTTGATTGTTAACACCTTGCGGAATAATAGAGGTTTGTGGATCATTTGAATTTGATGATGAACCTTATCCAATATTCCTTCTCTTGGACTGTGTATTTCCCACTACACTTTGAGAAGGGGCTTGGTGCATACCACAAAAATCTTCATCCTGCCAATTTACAAGTGTGGTCTCATTCGGAGGTGCCTCTAGCTAAGTTGATTCTTGCTACTTATTTCCTTCTTGGCTAGTCTCTTGTTCTACACCCATCACTTTCACCATAATAGCTTGACTCAAAGCACCATTGAAACACATTGACTGGTTATGAGGCTAGTTGCATGGAAAACACCAGTCATATTCTTGAGCCATGTTATTTTGCATTGGTACCAAGGCTCTAGATGTAGATGCAACATTGGGATTGTAAGGGGAATGGTCTATTGGCTAGAGATTTTACTTGGTTCTGACTTATAGCTTGAATAGGTGGCCTATTAGGCTGATATGGAGGCCTATTAGGTTGAGTTTGACGCTGATATGGCATGAAAGTTTGGGATTGTTGTCTTTTAAGTGTCACTAACTCATTAACAAAGTTTCATAGCTACTTCATGACTTCTTGGAGCTCATTTGAAGTGTTAGGAGATGAAGTAGAAGCTTCAGTTGAATTTTTATTTCTTGGAGTATGAATGGGGGCTAAGGTAGGTGCTTGAATAGTGCTTAGACTTCTTAATTCTTGTTATAGAGGCATAAGTGGCCTAGGTGCTAGCTTACTAGCTTGAAACAAGTAGTTTTCAGCTCTAATAGCAATATTATAGGCTACGGGTATAGTTATACCTCCCATTAATTGAATCATCATGGAAATATTAGAATTTAAAGCTTTAAGTATAGAAAAACACTTTCAGCTCTTGGTCTCACAGCCATAGGAATTCTACCCCACATCCTCTGATATCTGAAGTTGAAGTCCATCAGTTGTACATTAGAAGCTCTCTTGATGGTTTTCAGTTGTTCAAACAAGGATGGATTATCCCCCTTTTCTCCAAATTTATTATGAAGGGATGTGCAAAAATGATCCCAATTCTTGATAGACCCTACTATTAGACTCCTAAACCATTGCAAAGATTTACCTTTAAAGGAGGATGCCAATAACTCATCAGCAATATCCAATTCAACTAAATCATGAATTACAAAGACATTTGAAATGTCTTGGATGTGGTTAATTGGATTTTTCTCGGTTGTCTAAAGTAAAATATGAAACGCTTCTTCAATGCTACAACTAGAACTAGATTTTGTGCATTGAGAGCCGATGAGGTCAACTGCTAGTGCAATTGATGTAGGGATTGGGCCATGCCCATCCCGATTGGTTGAAGGAATCTAGTTGATTGAATGAAAGGTCTACCAGGTGGAGGTGTCAACAAGGTTCTATTTTATAGAGATGGAGACCTTTGAGCTCGTCTTCCCCTTCTTACTCTTTTTAGGAGACAAGTACGTAGATATACAAAAATCTTTCTTCTTTTGTTATTGATCACATTTGGATTTTTCTCATGAATCTGCCAAGCTTGGACTGTTGAAACCACTAGATTTGAGTGATGAAGTTTCCATATGTGTTTCTATAAAGCCTCCAAAGGCTATAAGTTTACCAAGATACACACCCGAGTCTGATAAAAATGAAATATTGACCCCTTGTCCCACCGTGCATTCCGTAACTTTTGAATGAGAATTCACAAAACGCTTTGAATGTCTCGCTCGATTGTTGAGACTCTTAGTGTGATTGCATAACATGGAGCATCTCTAAAAGTGTGGGACTTTGTAAATCGAGGAGCTCTCGGGATGAAGGCCGCTTCTATTCCTCTATTTTGTAGGAGTAAATAACTTTAACATATTTTGATATATGAAACCCTAATAGTTCCACCATCGAATTAAATATAATCAAGTGAAAAATTCCAATTTTCTCCCAAATATTTTTAAATATCAGTTAATTGGATTTTTGTTCTTGTTTGTACATACATTTGTGTTTCCGCGACCACCGGTTCTTTGTACTTTCTTTTTGCATTCATCTACGACTATTTTTCATATTTCGCGCTTATTTTATATATCCGTTTGGTTTGTGGGTCTTATTTATAATAAGTTTTTAAATTTTTTGGCATGCTTTCCATTTTTTATGGCTTATCTAGCAAACCCAAGAGATTTCTTTAAATTTGGTTTGTGCGATGCTTCTAAGTCCACTCCAAAATTAAAAAGCTTTCTTTTTGCGAATCTTCATCTAATAATATTTTTCTAGGTAACGTCACTGTGTCAGATACTTTATTATATCTTTTCATGTTTATGGATCTCGAGCCAATCATTAAGTTCCTTACATCTTGCGTTTTCATCTTTTTATAGATATTTTTTGCCTTTGCAAAATGCAAGGAAATAAGGGAATTTCATGCTCTTTATATTGTTATATGTTTGTTTTCTTGCGTCTGTCACATACGAAATCTGATCCAATATAAAATATATATGTATTTTTCTATTTCAAGTTGTAAGTTTTTCGTATATCTTTTTTTCCTTTTTGAAACAAGAGCCAAAAAGGGCAATACATGCTCTTTGTGTTGTCAAAATTGTGTTTGTTTTCCTTTGTTGCAAGCGAAATCTGATCTAATAGAAAAGCCCCAATGTTTTTCTTATTTTTTGTTTTTAGTGTTTAATTTTTTTGTGACCCATGCAAAATCTAATCCAATATAAAATTTCCATGTCTTTTCTCATTTCGAGTTGTCGCGTTTTATTTTATTTCTAACATATGTTAAATTCAAGCTAAAATAATTTTTCCAAGTTTATTCATATTTCACATTGTCGCTTCTATTAGCATCTTATGTCATTTGCAAAATTTGATCCAACAAAATTTCTCCAAGTCATTTCACATTTCTCATTGATAGTCTATTTTTAATTGTGACATTGAATATCCAATAGGGATAAGTCACAATATTAGCATTTTCTAGTGTTTTTTAGGATTGTGAAAAGTGATCCATTAAGAAGGCTCCACATGTGTTTAGTATTTTCTTTGATCACTTAGGTTGCACTACAAAGTGTGAACCAATATCAAAATGACATGTACATTATTTTTTTATAGTGTCAATATTTTCTTAGTTTTCATGAGTGTTAGACTCTGCCTAGCCTTCACGGTGCCAGCCTCTTTTTTTATTTATCTAGTGAGATTGCAACATATTTATTTGGATTTCACTAGTTGTTTGGATCCAAAATTATTTTAATTTTGGATCTTTCCGGGGACTTCAATTACACCCAAATCCATCTCTTAAAATTTTGGCAGAAAGCTGCCAAGTTTCTTCTTTTAGCCATTATATTTTCACTAAGTGGCATCATTTGATTAGTTTTTTTCATTGTCTTTACTTTCGCATTATTACTTATACCTTAAAGAAAATATATTTTGGTTAATTCCATGGAATTCACATGCCCCCTATTTTTTAATTAGCTTTGTATGTTGCCTAATGTTTCGGCCATGTGTTCCTTCTATTTTCTAGTGCATAATTCTTTGTTTGTTGTCACATTTTTAAAATTTATCACGAGACATAAGAAGTTATTTGTTTTAATTGAATTTTGGGGACTCCATGTCCATCCTGGGGATATGATTTATAATTTTTTATAAATATGACATGTCTCATATTGATTTGTTTAATCTTTGACATGTGTCATATCCTGCGTCTTTCGAGTGTTTAATTTTATTTTCATACCAATGTTTTTTAAATTTTCTTCATACCATATTTTTTGAGGTTCTTTGCTTCATGGGTAATCTAATTTCCTTTGTCTCATGGATTTCAAAAGTTGTAAAGTTTGATGTCTTATTTGTAGCTTTCCACTAATCATTCTTTAATTTATTTTTAAGTTGTTTGTGTGGATATACTACTAAAAATCAGTAGCTTATTTTGTGTCTCTATTTGGCTCTTAATATAGATTTGATCCATTTTTTCTATATTTATCTTCATAATTGTCTGTGTATTTAAAATGCACATTAATTTTGGAAATCCTAATCATAAGGCTAATAGCAGATCAAGATTTAAATCCAATCCTAAATCTAATTATGTTAAAAACAGTGAGAACTTTAAAGTCAAATTTAATGGAACATGTAACAAGTGTGGAAGATTTGGTCATAAAAATTCTTATTTTTCTATGAAAGATAAAAATATGTTAAGAATACTATAAAAAGTATATCTAATAGTTGGAAGAGAGATTAGATGAAAAATCATGCAAATAATGCTAAGAATTCTATTTCCCTATATACTACTCTCTCAGCCTCAAATAACAATGAAGTGATACTAAATACGGTGTCTTTAGGCATATGAATTGTATTCTTGGTATCCTCTTAGATATTGTAAAATGTGAGGAAAACATATATCTTTAAATTGTGGAGATATTAAATTGGTAAATGGGATAATTAGGAATGTCTTATATGTTCCTTACTTGAAAAATAATATTTTTCTTACTCTCATCTATCTAAGGAAAACTATAAAAACAATTTATACTAGATAAATGGTATGTAAAAGATGAACTTGGTAATTTTATTGCTCATTGTCTTCAGAAAAATGGCTTATGTATTTTGGATTTGTGTCTGAATCTTTCTTTTCTTCCTCTTATAGGAATTATATTTAGCTTTAGCATGAAATATTAGTCCATTAAAATTCCATAAGTTTGTATAATCTCCCTCCATACCCTCTTTTGAGTGTCCTAAATATGATTTAACTATTTTGCAAGAATTTCTTTTTAGTCCCCTTTTATTATAATGGATGTAGAAATTAAGGGGGAGATCTCTCAAACCTTAACTCAGAATAGGATTCTTGAATGGGCTAGAAATATGAAAGATTTCAAGAACTGTTTTTTTTTTTTGTGTGTAAAATTAAGAAATATTTGTATGGTCTCAAGCAATCTCGTAGAACTTTTTATGCTTCGATAAAGAGTTTCTTTCATGAGCTTGGTTTCTTTAATCATTTTTGATAATAATAATTTATTTGTCAAATATGAAAAAATCATGATATCTTTATTGAATCAAAGAGAAGTTAAGACAATGTTTTGAAATGAATGATTTAGGAATGATAAATTATTTGATAAGAATGGTTACGTGTAAAAATCACAAATCGTTTGTTTCATCACAAGCTCAGTATGTAACTAACATTATCAAAAGGTTTAATATGATTGTAAGCATGTCTATACAGATGAAAATATTATTAGATTCATGTCGGATCCTTATGTGTACAATCAATTATATTTTGTGTTATTCTTGTGATAATGCACAATTATTTGGTTATTTTGATTCTAACCATGTTGATATTGTGTTCGATATACATTAGGCTTTCTATCCAAGTGTTTTTGGTGTAGGTGCCTTCACTTGCATGTCAAGACACAACCAATAGTTTCTCTCTCCTACTCAAATAGGACGTTCGGTGTGATTGGGACACATGGGATCACCTCTCAAGCTGTGGGACTTGGGCTCGAGGTGAACCTCCGGAGAAGGCCGGCTTCCTCTTCCTAAACTAAGTGCTGTACTACTCCTAGTGTAACAAAAATGATTATCTAGTCCTAGGCTAACATTTTCATGGGGTTTTAGGGAAAGAGATTTACAGAAATGAAACTATACTAGGGATGGTGATGCACCGAATGAAGGGTGTCTTCAGATTCAGGAAGGGTTAATTTGAAGAGGGTGTGTGCACCACAGGTCAACTTCACCTACTGCAACTTAGAGAGGGTACAAGATACCACAGGCTAAGAGACACGCGTTCCTTTTGTTAAACTTTATCAGACCGAGAAATATACCAGTTTCCCAGTGAAGAAGGATGAACTCAAGAAGGGTGAACAGACACCACAACTCAACTGCATGCAATACTTCACCACTCGATAAACACAGAACTCCAAGAACCTGCAATAGAAACTTAAACTTGCACAGTGTACTGCAAGTATGAGAAAGGCACAAAGAAGCATAGAAGGATGAAAGGACCGAGATTAGTCACAAAACACACACTTTTATTGCTTCAATAACATGCACAATGCATCATACATTCAGAAGAGGCAATATTTGCCATTACAGTCTTGAAGAGGAGGCTTGAAAGTTCTCTCAACACACAAGAACAACTTGTAGAAGAGAGAGGATTCTTGAAAAGTATACACTCGCCTGAGATATCTAACTGTCCAACTTGTCTGAACTGTTGGAACCCTTTGAAATGAGCTTCCAACTTACATTTATAGAAGAATATGTGAAAAGAAGAGGAAATGGTCATAATTACATTCCTAAAATGAAGGCCCATGATGTATTTATTGCAGTTAGTTGAACTACCTGAGAAGGTTCCATCATGGGTCATTAATTGCCTGATGACCAAGTCTTCTCAATTAATTAAAAGAATATTTAAATAAAATATTTAAATAATAATAATAAATATTATTATTAAAATATTTAAATAAAAATATTAATTTAATTAACATAATGTTGGGACCCCCCGTTGACCCGTTTGACTTGAAGAGGAGGGGGGTCCATGTGGATAGAATCTGCACATAGCCAAATTTGATGAGCTTCGAATCCTCTAACTCGGTATTGCACTCGATTTTTGACCCCGCACCAACTCTTTCCTCGTCTTGGCAATCGGGCCCTTTTGCATTGAGTCCTCCGAATGGTGGACTATCAAACTTGATTCTTATCATTTCGCTCTGTTAACTCGAAACCATTTATGCATTCCTCGTTCAAACTTCATGAAACATCACCACGAGCTCCCAACTGATTCGACCTGGCTTTGTTTTGCATATCAACCCGAGCACCCGGTCTCAACTCGGACTCTCACATGTCTATGTACCGAGCTCATATTTACCATCCTGCACATCTGATTTCCTTACTCCCTGAACAACAATGGGTCTATGCTCATTGGTTATAAACTCAAGCACTAGCTCATGCATTGAGCTCTTCTTTGATTCGGTCGATCTCTTGAGCTATTCTGTGCTTTGTATCTGCGGGAAATATCAAGATTTGTTCGATCATGTTCACATTTTCACGCCTCTAAGAATGGTTTTACCACAATGCTCACGGTTCTTCCTTATCATATAACACTTGTAGTAAGAATGTTTAGCTTTGCCATAATAAGCACAATTTGTACCTTCCAAACGATGAGAAAATGCCATTATTAATAAAGACCTAATGCTGCCATGATGATGACACAGTCTCATGCCCATAACATGTCTGATAGACACCCTAAGACTGATTTTTTGGCCAAAGAGCCCCTTGGTATTTTGGCAGTGCACCCGGAAATCTCAGCTCCAATCGACAATTATGCTACTATTGGAACCTATGGCATAGGTAGCCGTGAGCTATACAATATACTCATTTTTTTCGAAACTAAAAAGATCTTTTATGTTACAATTTGCAACACGTGAAATAAGCTCTTCAAAAAATACATTGAACAACTGGGGCAGCCAAGAGGACCTTGGAAAAAATGTACAGTAACAACCATATGAATTCTTCCTTAGTCGCGGATCAAAGCTAATAGAAATAAAGCTAGATAAAACTAGCTTGAAACTGCAGTATATCGTCCATTGTTTAAAAACAAGCTTCTCTGAATCTGGTAAAAGAATACTTTTATTGTCTGATTGGACGTATCTAATGGAAGGGTATAAATATTGCCTGCTGCACACAGAGTTTCTCAAAGAGACCATTTACGAGTGACAGAGATGTGAGTCGTGACATACAAAACGGCCGACCAGGTATTTCAGAGTTGACCTTCGCATTCGTTTCGTTTCTAGGAGAAGGAATGCTGAGCAATATGAATCGTTTCATTCTGCACCGTTTCAAAACTTCATCTCCTGGTTCGGGCAAACTTTATGAAGCCTTGAATGGCGTGACTCCAATCTATCATACACGGCAGTGAATGTTTGTTTTACGCAATCGTGCGTGGGAGCTTCTCGCGACCACCGAATGCTATGCGTGGATGCGGAATGTGTAAAACCTCCTTCAAACAACCTTCATTTACAAAACGGCCGACATGCAACCACGTGATCTCCATTAAACACTTCGCCGCTCCACTCGGCATTTGACTCGTTCCTCCTGGCGACCCGCACAAAGACTCGGACCTGTTTAAACGGCCTGTGCGGAAATCTCATGACGGATTGCCATTGTAATATTTCCGCTTGGCAATTGATCCGATTTCTCCCCTACGTGGAGGTTTGATCATGGTTTGCCAAACCAATATTTCCACGCTTGGCAGTTTGACCGGATTTCTCCCCTTTTTTGGCAGTTTGATCCAATTTCTCCCCTACGCGGAGTGAACAGCATGGCTCTCCATCCCGAAATTTCCACTTGGCGGTGCTGCTCCTTATTTCCCACGTCCGGAATCGGCCAAATTACTTCACGGGCCCCGGCCTTAGCTTTGCCACGCAACCTTGGCAAGATAGTAAAATATTTCCCATTTGCGGGATTACCTACTCAGTCTGCCATGATCGTGCTCCCGATTTTTCCTCCTGCCGAGTTTTGATTCATCAGATTTGAGGATAACATTAACTCTCACTTTAACATTTAAGTTTGTAGCTTGTAAGGTGATAATTTCAACGAGAATCATTTATGCCCCGCTTGTTGAAGATGCTCATATAATTGCAAAGCAAATTGTGCCTCATGAATATTCGATATGAAAACAGATTATACCTCTATGAGATCCGCTTCCATGAACTACATCGTAAAATGCGAGTAAGATCTCGATAGAGAATTTTTGTAATAAATTTCCTCAGTTTCTGGTAACACTCTCACTTTGTCACTTAATCGATTTTCATAAAAATATCTTGAAGGAAAATCCCGAATTTGAGGATGCATTCGATGCTTTGATCGATAAATACATAGTTGGATGACCCGCTTGTTGGAAGCGCTCAAAAAGGCTTCTGCTATACTGCAACATGTCAACTGCCTGTGCACCAAATGCTTGGCCGAGGAAGGTCTGAACACCATTATAATTCACAGCTCTTTTTAAGATGTCGGTTTGACTCAATTTTACATTGGTATTCGATGGTGCTTATACTTTCTTCCTGGGTTGATAGAAGTCCTTCCATTATGTAATTACAAACCCGAGATTCAATGATGTTGAACCTCCCATATCTGCATAATTTCATATCATCTCGGTCAAACAAGATAATTCTCCCAAGTGGTTGGTCGAGCACTGTCTCAATGGATTAAACCTGGCATCATGTTGACTTTGACTCTCCCTGACTTGGCCTTCAGATCTTTTTGCATCGATCTCCACCGAGATCCTTATGCGCCTTTCATTCGTCAATTTTCAACGAGCTATATTTTGCATTAACAAGACCATCGTCGAGCTCTTACAACTGAGAGTCTCCACTGAGATGATTTCTGAGATGACTATCAATTTGACACCGGGTTCTTTATCAACTCGACCCTGAACTCTTCACTGAGTCGAGATCAACTGGGTGCCTTTCGATGCTAGGTGATCTCTTCATATGCAATTTAGGAATTATTTTTAATTATTGCATCTCGATAATAACCGAAGGTGGGTTCCTGGGACTATTATTTTATTTTGAACGTGATAGGACCCCGTTGTCCAATCTTGCCAGGTGTGCAAAATTGGATAACATTTTTGGCGACCTCTCGGGGATGATTGCCTGCTAAGCATGATTCCAGTAGCCTTAAGTCATCCATTGGGCATGGAGTCTATGTTGGAATCTTGAAAGTAGTATGATTTTCTTTGACACATCCCGAAATCTCCTTGAGTATTGTTGATATCCTGGATCTCCCTGGAATGCTAAGCATGAAGTATACTGAATCAGTTGAATGCTTGACATCCATGGAACACTGCAAAAAATTTAATGAAGCAGATTTTGAAACTCTTATGGAAACCTTGAACCTTCTTCTCCTTGACACCTTCCAATGATGAAACAAAGTGCAGAACGACACAAAACACAACAACAAGGAAAGCAAAACAACAACACACAACAATGTGCATAAGCACTTGGAGGAAAACACCTAATTTAACTGTACAGGGGGTGGAACGCTTCTCAAAAACAAGCTTTGAGATGTATCCCATTCACATGAATGGGCAGTTCTTCTCCATTGAGCCTAGATAGATGAAATGAATTTGCCTCTTTGCAACTTGTGATGATGTATGGTCCACTCCAGAGAGCGTCAAACTTGGCATGCTTGCCTGGTTTGGCCCTGTCTTCATCCCATTTGAGAACTAAATCTCCCTCTTGAAAATGTCTGTCGGATGCCTTCTTGTCAAAAGATTTCTTAACTTGAGCCTGATGCTGCTCCAAAGTTTTCATAGCCTTGTCTCGTACTTCCTCTAACTCCATGAGTTCAGCAAACCTTACTGTCAGAGGATCACTCTCTATAACTTCAAGTTGATGAGCTAACTCCAAAGAAGGTAACTCCAATGAGAGTGGGAGTTTTGCCTCTCTTCCATATACAAGAACAAAAGGAGAATTTCCGATGGCCCTTTTAGGTGTGATTCGATCTGCCCATAAGGCGGTCTTAAGCTGTGTATGCCAAGTCCTCTTGTTAGTCTCCATTGTGCGCTTAATAATCCTTATGAGGTTTTTGTTGCTAGACTCAGCCAATCCGTTTCCTTGCGGATAGTAATTGGATGAAGTTTTGAGGTATACCCCATTTTTAACAGCCCATTCACTCAGTTTCATACCAAGAAAAGCTAGCGCGTTGTCTGAAATGATTGTAAATGGAACACCAAACCTCGTCATTATACCCTCCAAAAAATCTAGAACTGCCTTTTCATTGCTCTCTTTTAATGCTACCGCCTCTGTCCATCGAGTAAAATAGTCTGTTGCGGTAAGGACCCACTTATGTCCGTCACTGGATGGAGGATTAATCATTCCGATGAAGTCCAACCCCCATTGAACAAAGGGTTGATCCACTTGAATTGGATGCAGCGGAAGAGCTGCCAGCTTCTGCTTACCTGTGAAAAAGGCACATTCCTTGCATTTCCTTACCCAGAGATGGGCATCCTTGAATAAATCCGGCCAATAGTAGCCGGCTCGCATGATCTTGGTAGCTGTTGTTCGTGCGGAATAATGTCCTCCAGATAGGCCATTATGAAATTCTTCTAGTATCTTACTTACCTGTTCCGGTCCTATGCACCGAAGGAGAACACCGTTCAAATCTTTTCGAAAGAGAATGCTATCTACCAAAACATATGGGATAGATTGAAGACGAAAAGTTCGTCTTTGGTTTTTATCCATGTTTGTTGGGTATGCTCCTGAGAAGATGAAATTCTTCATTTTGGATAACCAGTCAGCTTGATAAACATCCTCATCAGTATTTAGGAGTGTCACGTCCTCATTACCTTTTGATTCCATGTTTGCAGCAAGTTGCTCACATAAACCCTTACCTCTGACAAGTTTAGTGACTTTGATATGCACGTCATACTCCATTACCTTCGTGATCCATCCAGCACGCTTTTCGTTCATTTCTTTGTTCAACAAAAACTCCTTGACACCTGGATGAGACACCATCAGATGAATCTTGTTGTTGGACAACATGTGCTTGAATTTCTTCAAAGCTCGAATAACCGCAAAGACTTGCTTTTCAATGAATGAGTATTTGAACTCGTAGTCTTTGAGGGATTGACTGAAGAAAGCGATTGGTTGCTCCATCAGGTTGTCGTTTTGTTGGGTGAGGATCCCTGAAATGCTCTCTTGACCTGCAAAAGCATAAAGGATAAAATCTTTGTCAAACCTGGGGTTCACAAGCGTGGGAGCTTGGGAAATGGCTGTTTTGATGGCTTCGAAGCTTTCTCGTCCTTCCTTTGTCCATGAGAATGGCATGTTTTTCCTTAGCATGGATGTCAGTGGTTTAGCCAATGTCGCAAATTGAGGGATGAATCTCCGCACAAAATTTATGGTTCCCAAAAAGCTCTGGAGGCCCTTCTTGTGACTTGGGAGAGATAAGGACATAATCGAATGAATCCTGGCTAGATCGATTGATAATCCTTCTGCTGAAACAACATGCCCCAACAATTTTCCCTCGTGCACTGCGAAAATACATTTCTTGGGGTTAAGTGAAACCCCAAATTCCCTACACCTTTGGAAAACTTTCTTTAGATGTGTGATGTGATCTTCTGCATGCTTAGAGTATACAGTTATATCATCAAGGTAAACCAAAATAATATCGTTGATCAGTCCCTTAAATGCCATGTCCATGGCTCTTTGGAAAGTAGCCCCGGCGTTGGACAATCCGAATGGCATTTTATTGTAGGCATATGTGCCCCACTTGGTAGTGAAAGCCGTTTTGAATTGGTCGGATTCTTGGACTAAGATTTGATTGTAACCTGAATATCCATCGAGCAAAGAAAATCTTTGAGCTCCTGCCACCGTTTGAAGGATCTGCTCCATCGAGGGAAGAGGATAATGATCTTTTAATGACGCACGATTCAAATCCCTGAAATCTACGCATAACCGGATCTCTCCGTTCTTCTTCCTCACGGGCACCAAATTGGCTACCCATGAGGAATGCTTGATGGGAAAAATTATACAAGCCTCGATGAGCTTGGTTAGCTCCTTTCTCATTAGTGGCTCAATTTTGGGATTAATTGGTCTCTGTTTCTGACGAACTGGCTTAGCATTAGGATCCAGTTCGATGGTATGTTGCGCAAGACCTGGATCAAAACCACGCAGATCTTTATAGCTCCATGCAAAGATGTCATGATACTCTTGACAAAGTTTGATGAAAGCTTCTTTCTCCTCAGAAGTACACACTTTTCCAATCTTAAGAAATTTTTCATTTGATACTTCGACTTCCTCAAAATATTCTTCTTTGACCACCATGTTAGGGCTTTGTCTTTTGGCTTGGTCATCTGAATTGAAAATGGATTCCAAAGTGACTAAACCTTTTGGTAACTTGTTGCTTTTCAATTGGATAATTTGTTCACCATATGACTCTTGCAACTTATCTTGATTTTTTGCAGCAAACTCCGCCTCTTCTTGTAGGAAGAGGACAATTTGGTTGTCACTATCGAACACTTGCCAACTACTCACATTATCAGGGACTGCTGGTCGAACCACCATTTTAACAAATTGCTGCCCTTCTTTCATGATATCAACTGGTATGTTGTATTGTGAACCAATTGTAGCAAGCCTATCCGCATCTTGATTTTGACCTCTAGGAATTGCATGGATTCCAAAAGCTTCGAAATCTTCAATCAGGTCCCAGACTCGGTTCTTGTATGATCTTAAAAGATCATTTTTGGATGCACTACGTGCTGAAACTTGATGAACAACTAACTCACTATCTCCAAAAATAGTCAGGGCCTTGATTCCCTTCCTTTGGGCTAGCTGAATTCCTTGCACAAGAGCCTCGTATTCAACAACATTGTTAGTGCAACTGAACTGCAACCGGAAAGATGAGAAGTACTTATCTCCCTCTGGAGAAATTAACATAACACCAGCACCGGATCCATTCTTACTTCTTGAGCCATCGAAGAACAATTGCCATAGTCCTTTAGAATCATTTGGTGTTTTGACAAGTTGTGGTATGATCGTATCTTCTTCATGGATACAGTAAGTACCTAATCCTGTTTCTTCCAAGACCAGCAAACCAGCTTCTTCTTCTACCAATACATCGGCGTAGGGATCGTACTGATGATCTCTACTTGCTTCATCTAGCAGAGTATCAGGGACTTCCTCAACAAGGGTGGTTGGTTCATGATCGGCACCTTCCTCTTCTGGATCACCGATGGTGTAATTTCCATTTATGGGATTAGAAGTGTAGGGTTCTACATGATTATGGCAGATTGGTTCTGCCCTTATAGTTACTTTGGTTCCATATCGAGTCCTGAGAATCATATGCGACCAATCGGCTGATAGGTAACCACCCATCTTGGCGGTGAAATCCCGTGATAGGCAGATGGCAAAGAGGGGAGGGAGATCAATGACTGATATATCTTGGGTGAATGACAAGCTTGGGCATGCGTGGATGGTAAGTTGAAGTCCTTTGATAACCCCAACAGTCTTAACAGCTGTGCCATCTAGCTGAACAACCCCTCTTGCAACTGGCGCATATTGTATGCCTAGTACATCTGCAATTTGTTTAGGCATGACAGAGCTACTGGCACCAGAATCGATCATACAATTATGTACCAGGTGGTCGCCAATGATCAGGGAAATGTAGAATGGTGGTGGTTTGTTTGCCGTAGGAATGATTTTCCCTTCCGGTTGACACAAATTTGTAGCATTTGTCACTCCATGGCTTGGTGATCCGTTGGTTTTACTAAAACTGTTCAGAGCTTCTCGCAACAGGTTTCTTTGAGAAGGAATCGAGAGTGCATCCCACATGGTAACGCTTAGATTGGTTTTCTTCATTTGTTCTACTATGCTGAAGGGAATCGCTCCAACTTTATTGAAACCTTTTTGGGCATTGGGGTCCTCCTTTGGAAAATGTTTGTTGGGTACCGTGATGCCTGGAGAACCATCTTTCCCTGCGGTGTGGCTAGTCGATGTTTCTGGTGATTTCTTTCCCTCATTTCTATCAACCGCCATTTGTAATCCATGTTGAGAAGTGGATGCTAGATCAGATTCGGGAGCTTGAGGCTCCATTGCTCTCTTCTTGGAACGAGTGTTTGCTGCCACTGATGAAGAATCGGTATTCAACCCACAAAAATCTTCTTCTTGCCAGTTTAGTAAAGTGGATTCTTCAGGTGCCTGTGGTTGATCTGCTCGCTTCTTGTGTAGATGAATTATTTGTTAAATCTGAAGGGGAAGATACACTTTGAACCATAAGGGCCTAGCTAAGAACCCCATTGGGACAAAGATTTTGATTGTGAGGTTGAGAGCAAGGATAGCACCATTCGTAGTCTTGAACTAGATTATTCTGAACAGGTACTATAGCTCTAGATGAGCTAGCTGCAAGAGGGTTCCGAAAGTTCAAGGGCCTGACATTTGCAACTTGACTTGTAGTTTGATTTCGAGGCTGATTGTTTCCTTGAAAAGGAGGACGGTTAGCCTGATACTGCTGATTTTGTGGCTGATATGGACGATTGTATTGAAATTGTTGCCTTTTGAGTGCAACAAGCTCATTTCCAAAATTTTGCAGTAGTGATTTGACTTCAAATAGGTCATTTGAAGAGGCAGGGGAAGATTGAGGTGGTTGCTTGGAGTCCATTGGAATAGGAGCAATGATAGGCTGATGATTCGTAAGATCTGGAGAAAAGGGCATTGGTGGTCGTGGAGCTATCTTTCCAGCTTGAATCAAAGAATTCTCTGCACTTATGGCAACTTCGTAAGCATCAGGAAGTGTAGTCCCTCCCATAGACTGGATCATAACTGCTACATCGCTATTCAAGGCTCGCAAATAGTACAAGAATGCATTATGTGCAGAAGGTTTTACGAGCGCCGGAATCCTATTCCAAGTCCTGTGGAATCGGAAGTTGAAATCACTCATGTATTCTTGGGAAGCTCTCTTTATGGTAGTAAGTTGTTCCAAAAGTGATAGGTGATCACTTTTGTCTTCAAATTGTTTACATAGCTTTTCTCCCAACTCGTCCCAAGTGGTTATAGTGCCAACACCTAACCCGCGAAACCATTGAAGCGCTTTTCCCTTAAAAGAGGTAGCAAGAAGTCTAACTGCAACGTTGTCTTCGGTGATATTATGTACTGCACAGATGCTGGCTACATCAAAGATATGCTCCACTGGAGTAACGTGAGTTTCCCCCGTGTAGAAGGGTAAACTTTTGAGTGCCGCAATAGGTATCGGGTCACGTTGAGCCAACATGAGAGGACTGCTTGCATTGAAAGGGGGAAAAACTTGGTTCCTCGCCATAGCAACGAAAGGTTGATTGTTCCTGGGTGGAGGAAATCTTCCGTAAGGAGGAGTTGAATGACCCCTACTAGGTAAATCTGCAACTGGGGATGTGGAAATGCCTCTTCTTCTTCTCTTTGGAGGAGACAAGGAAAGTTCGATATGCTTTGATAATTTCCTTTCTTTGAAGAAGCTCTTGTCTGAATTCTTCGCATAAGTTACTGCACTGAGATTTGGAATCCAGAGATATAGAGTCGCCAGGTACTTTGACTTGTGTAAGTGAGAAGAGAAGTACCAACTCTCTCCCACCGGGCGTGCCAAAAACTGTTGTGTGTGGTCGCACGGTGGCTTAAGATTTACTGTTTGATAATGAGACACCTCTGAAAGATGAAACTCTAACTGTGATGTCCCACCGGGCGTGCCAAAAACTATTGTGGTCGCATGCTTAAGATTTGTCCTGAAAGATGAAACTCTAATTGTGATGTCCCACCGCGTGCCAAAAACTGTTGTCGCCAAATCACTGCACCCCCCGAATATCCAGGATGTGAATAGGACGTTCGGTGTGATTGGGACACATGGGATCACCTCTCAAGCTGTGGGACTTGGGCTCGAGGTGAACCTCCGGAGAAGGCCGGCTTCCTCTTCCTAAACTAAGTGTTTGTACTACTCCTAGTAGTGTAACAAAAATGATTATCTAGTCCTAGGCTAACATTTTCATGGGGTTTTAGGGAAAGAGATTTACGAAATGAAACTATACTAGGGATGGTGATGCACCGAATGAAGGGTGTCTTCAGATTTGTGGAAGGGTTAATTTGAAGAGGGTGTGTGCACCACAGTCAACTTCACCTACCGCAACTTAGAGAGGGTACAAGATACCACAAAGCTAAGAGACACGCGTTCCTTTTGTTAAACTTTATCGACCGAGAAATATACCAGTTTCCCAGTGAAGAAGGATGAACTCAAGAAGGGTGAACAGACACCACAACTCAACTGCATGCAATACTTCACCACTCGATAAACACAGAACTCCAAGAACCTGCAATAGAAACTTAAACTTGCACAGTGTACCTGCAAGTATGAGAAAGGCACAAAGAAGCATAGAAGGATGAAAGGACCGAGATTAGTCACAAAACACACACTTTTATTGCTTCAATAACATGCACAATGCATCATACATTCAGAAGAGGCAATATTTGCCATTACAGTCTTGAAGAGGAGGCTTGAAAGTTCTCTCAACACACAAGAACAACTTGTAGAAGAGAGAGGATTCTTGAAAAGTATACACTCTTTGAGATATCTAACTCGTCTAACTTATGCGAACTGTTGGAACCCTTTGAAATGAGCTTCCAACTTACATTTATAGAATATATGTGAGAAAGAAGAGGAAATGGTCATAATTACATTCCTAAATTGAAGGCCCATGATGTATTTATTGCAGTTAGTTGAACTACCTGAGAAGGTTCCATCATGGGTCATTAATTGCCTGATGACCAAGTCTTCTCAATTAATTAAAAGAATATTTAAATAAAATATTTAAATAATAATAATAAATATTATTATTAAAATATTTAAATAAAAATATTAATTTAATTAACATAATGTTAGGACCCCCGTTGACCCGTTTGACTTGAAGAGGAGGGGGTCCATGTGGATAGAATCGCACATAGCCAAATTTGATGAGCTTCAATCCTCTAACTCGGTATTGCACTCGATTTTTGACCCCGCACCAACTCTTTCCTCGCCTTGGCAATCGGGCCCTTTTGCATTGAGTCCTCCGAATGGTGGACTATCAAACTTGATTCTTATCATTTCGCTCTCTGTTAACTCGAAACCATTTATGCATTCCTCGCTCAAACTTCATGAAACATCACCACGAGCTCCCAACCGATTCGACCGGCTTTGTTTTGCATATCAACCCGAGCACCCGGTCTCAACTCGGACTCTCACATGTCTATGTACCGAGCTCATATTTACCATCCCGCACATCCGATTTCCTTACTCCCTGAACAACAATGGGTCTATGCTCATTGGTTATAAACTCAAGCACTAGCTCATGCATTGAGCTCTTCTTTGATTCGATCGATCTCTTGAGCTATTCTCATGCTTTGTATCTCATGGGGAAATATCAAGATTTGTTCGATCATGTTCACATTTTCACGCCTCTAAGAATGTTTTACCACAATGCTCACGGTTCTTCCTTATCATATAACACTTGTAGTAAGAATGTTTAGCTTTGCCATAATAAGCACAATTTGTACCTTCCAAACGATGAGAAAATGCCATTATTAATAAAGACCTAATGCTGCCATGATGATGACACAGCCTCTCATGCCCATAACATGTCCGATAGACACCCTAAGACTGATTTTTGGCCAAAGAGCCCTTGGTATTTTGGCAAAGGTGCACCCGAAATCTCAGCTCCAATCGACAATTATGCTACTATTGGAACCTATGGCATAGGTAGCCGTGAGCTATACAATATACTCATTTTTTCGAAACTAAAAAGATCTTTTATGTTACAATTTGCAACACGTAAATAAGCTCTTCAAAAATACATTGAACAATGGGGCAGCCAAGAGGACCTTGGAAAAAATGTACAAGAATAACCATATGAATTCTTCCTTAGTCGTGGATCAAAGCTAATAGAAATAAAGCTAGATAAAACTAGCTTGAAAATACAATATATATCGTCCATTGTTTAAAAACAAGCTTCTCTCGACTGGTAAAAGAATATTTTATTGTCGATTGAACGCATCATAATGGAAGGGTATAAATATTGCCTCTGCTCGGATTTTCTCAAAGAGACCATTTACGAGTGACAACAGGATGTGAGTCGTGACATAAAAAAAGCCGACCGGTATTTTCGAGTTGACCTTCGCATTCAATTCGCTTTCTAGGAAAGGAATGCCGAGCAATATGAATCGTTTCTTCGCTTCGCACGTTTAAAACTTCATCTCCTCGGTTCATGGAAAACTTTATGAAGCCTCGAATGGCGTGACTCCAATCCATCATACACGGCGGTGAATATTTGTTTTCTGCAATCCGTGCGTGGAGCTTCTCGCGACCACCGAATGCTATGCGTGGATGCGGAATGTGTAAAACCTCCTTCAAACAACATGCTTCTGCTTACAAAACGGCCGACTGCAAACCACGTTTAATCCGATTAAACACTTCAATCGCTTCATTCCACGTTTTCCAACTGCGCGCTTGACCGCACAAAGACTCGGACCACCACGTTTAAACGGCTCTGCGGAAATCTCATGACGGATTGCCATTGTAATATTTCCGCTTGGCAATTGATCCGATTTCTCCCCTACGTGGAGGTTTGATCATGGTTTGCCAAACCAATATTTCCACGCTTGGCAGTTTGACCGGATTTCTCCCCTTTTTTGGCAGTTTGATCCAATTTCTCCCCTACGCGGAGTGAACAGCATGGCTCTCCATCCCGAAATTTCCACTTGGCGGTGCTGCTCCTTATTTCCCACGTCCGGAATCGGCCAAATTACTTCACGGGCCCCGGCCTTAGCTTTGCCACGCAACCTTGGCAAGATAGTAAAATATTTCCCATTTGCGGGATTACCTACTCAGTCTGCCATGATCGTGCTCCCGATTTTTCCTCCTGCCGAGTTTTGATTCATCAGATTTGAGGATAACATTAACTCTCACTGCAAACATTTAAGCTGTAGCTTGTAAGGTGTGATAATTTCAACAGAATCATTTATGCCTGCCAACTTAGTGACTTGTTGAAGATGCTCATATAATTGCAAAGCAAATTGTGCCTCATGAATATTCTGATATGAAACAGTTATACCTCTATGAGATCCGCTTCCATGAACTACATCGTAAAACGAGTAAGATCTCGATAGAGAATTTTTGTAATAAATTTCCTCAGGTTTCCTGGTAACACTCTCACTGTCACTTAATCGATTTTCATAAAAATATCTTGAAGGAAAATCCCGAATTTGAGGATGCATTCGATGCTGATCAGATAAATACATAGTTGGATGACCCGCTTGTTGGAAGCGCTCAAAAAGGCTTCTGCTATACTGCAACATGTCAACTGCCTGTGCACCAAATGCTTGGCCGAGGAAGGTCTGAACACCATTATAATTCACAGCTCTTTTTAAGATGTCGGTTTGACTCAATTTTACATTGGTATTCGATGGTGCTTATACTTTCTTCCTGGGTTGATAGAAGTCCTTCCATTATGTAATTACAAACCCGAGATTCAATGATGTTGAACCTCCCATATCTGCATAATTTCATATCATCTCGGTCAAACAAGATAATTCTCCCAAGTGGTTGGTCGAGCACTATCTCAATGGATTAAACCTGGCATCATGTTGACTTTGACTCTCCCTGACTTGGCCTTCAGAGCTTTTTGCATCGATCTCCACCGAGATCCTTGTACAGTTCCTTTCATTCGTCAATTTTCAACGAGCTATATTTTGCATTAACAAGACCATCGTCGAGCTCTTACAACTGAGAGTCTCCACTGAGATGATTTCTGAGATGACTATCAATTTGACACCGGGTTCTTTATCAACTCGACCCTGAACTCTTCACTGAGTCGAGATCAACTGGGTGCCTTTCGATGCTAGGTGATCTCTTCATATGCAATTTAGGAATTATTTTTAATTATTGCATCTCGATAATAACCGAAGGTGGGTTCCTGGGACTATTATTTTATTTTGAACGTGATAGGACCCCGTTGTCCAATCTTGCCAGGTGTGCAAAATTGGATAACATTTTTGGCGACCTCTCGGGATGATTGCCTGCTAAGCATGATTCCAGTAGCCTTAAGTCATCCATTGGGCATGGAGTCTATGTTGGAATCCTGAAAGTAGTATGATTTTCTTTGACACATCCCGAAATCTCCTTGAGTATTGTTGATATCCTGGATCTCCCTGGAATGCTAAGCATGAAGTATACAATCAGTTGAATGCTTGACATCCATGGAACACTGCAAAAAATTTAATGAAGCAGATTTTGAACTGTTATGGAAACCTTGAACCTTCTTCTCTCTTTGACACCTTCCAATGATGAAACAATGTGCAGAACAACACAAAACACAACAACAAGGAAAGCAAAACAACAACACACAACAATGTGCATAAGCACTTGAGGAAAACACCTAATTTAATCATAGGGGGTGGAACGCTTCTCAAAAACAAGCTTTGAGATGTATCCCATTCACATGAATGGGAAGTTCTTCTCCATTGAGCCTAGATAGATGAAATGAATTTGCCTCTTTGCAACTTGTGATGATGTATGGTCCACTCCAGAGAGCGTCAAACTTGGCATGCTTGCCTGGTTTGGCCCTTGTCTTCATCCCATTTGAGAACTAAATCTCCCTCTTGAAAATTCCTCTTGCATGCCTTCTTGTCAAAAGATTTCTTAACTTGAGCCTGATGCTGCTCCAAAGTTTTCATAGCCTTGTCTCGTACTTCCTCTAACTCCATGAGTTCAACAAACCTTACTGTCAGAGGATCACTCTCTATAACTTCAAGTTGATGAGCTAACTCCAAAGAAGGTAACTCCAATGAGAGTGGGAGTTTTGCCTCTCTTCCATATACAAGAACGAAAGGAGAATTTCCGATGGCCCTTTTAGGTGTGATTCGATCTGCCCATAAGGCGGTCTTAAGCTGTGTATGCCAAGTCCTCTTGTTAGTCTCCATTGTGCGCTTAATAATCCTTATGAGGTTTTTGTTGCTAGACTCAGCCAATCCGTTTCCTTGCGGATAGTAATTGGATGAAGTTTTGAGGTATACCCCATTTTTAACAGCCCATTCACTCAATTTCATACCAAGAAAAGCTAGCGCGTTGTCTGAAATGATTGTAAATGGAACACCAAACCTCGTCATTATACCCTCCAAAAAATCTAGAACTGCCTTTTCATTGCTCTCTTTTAATGCTACCGCCTCTGTCCATCGAGTAAAATAGTCTGTTGCGGTAAGGACCCACTTATGTCCGTCACTGGATGGAGGATTAATCATTCCGATGAAGTCCAACCCCCATTGAACAAAGGGTTGATCCACTTGAACTGGATGCAGTGGAAGAGCTGCCAGCTTCTGCTTACCTGTGAAAAAGGCACATTCCTTACATTTCCTTACCCAGAGATGGGCATCCTTGAATAAATCCGGCCAATAGTAGCCGGCTCGCATGATCTTGGTAGTCATGTTTCAGTGGCGAATAATGTCCTCCGTATAGGCCATTATGAAATTCTTCTAGTATCTTACTTACTGCTCCGGTCCTATGCACCGAAGGAGAACACCGTTCAAATCTTTTCGAAAGAGAATGCTATCTACCAAAACATATGGGATAGATTGAAGACGGAAAGTTCGTCTTTGGTTTTTATCCATGTTTGTTGGGTATGCTCCTGAGAAGATGAAATTCTTCATTTTGGATAACCAGTCAGCTTGATCAACATCCTCATCGCATTTTAGGAGTGTCACGTCCTCATTACCTTTTGATTCCATGTCTGCAGCAAGTTGCTCACATAAACCCTTACCTCTGACAAGTTTAGTGACTTTGATATGCACGTCATACTCCATTACCTTCGTGATCCATCCAGCACGCTTTTCGTTCATTTCTTTGTTCAGCAAAAACTCCTTGACACCTGGATGAGACACCATCAGATGAATCTTGTTGTTGGACAACATGTGCTTGAATTTCTTCAAAGCTCGAATAACCGCAAAGACTTGCTTTTCAATGAATGAGTATTTGAACTCGTAGTCTTTGAGGGATTGACTGAAGAAAGCGATTGGTTGCTCCATCAGGTTGTCGTTTTGTTGGGTGAGGATCCCCAAATGCTCTCTTGACCTGCAAAAGCATAAAGGATAAAATCTTTGTCAAACCTGGGGTTCACAAGCGTGGGAGCTTGGGAAATGGCTGTTTTGATGGCTTCGAAGCTTTCTCGCCCTTCCTTTGTCCATGAGAATGGCATGTTTTTCTTCAGCATGGCTGTCAGTGGTTTAGCCAATGTCGCAAATTGAGGGATGAATCTCCGCACAAAATTTATGGTTCCCAAAAAGCTCTGGAGGCCCTTCTTGTGACTTGGGAGAGATAAGGACATAATCGAATGAATCCTGGCTGGATCGATTGATAATCCTTCCGCTGAAACAACATGCCCCAACAATTTTCCCTCGTGCACTGCGAAAATACATTTCTTGGGGTTAAGTGAAACCCCAAATTCCCTACACCTTTGGAAAACTTTCCTTAGATGTGTGATGTGATCTTCTGCATGCTTAGAGTATACAGTTATATCATCAAGGTAAACCAAAATAATATCGTTGATCAGTCCCTTAAATGCCATGTCCATGGCTCTTTGGAAAGTAGCCCCGGCGTTGGACAATCCGAATGGCATTTTATTGTAGGCATATGTGCCCCACTTGGTAGTGAAAGCCGCTTTTGAATTGGTCGATTCTTGGACTAAGATTTGATTGTAACTCAATATCCATCGAGCAAAGAAAATCTTTGAGCTCCCCGCCACCGCTTGAAGGATCTGCTCCATCGAGGGAAGAGGATAATGGTCTTTTAATGACGCACGATTCAAATCCTTGAAATCTACGCATAACCGGATCTCTCCGTTCTTCTTCCTCACGGGCACCAAATTGGCTACCCATGAGGAATGCTTGATGGGAAAAATTATACAAGCCTCGATGAGCTTGGTTAGCTCCTTTCTCATTAGTGGCTCAATTTTGGGATTAATTGGTCTCTGTTTCGACGAACCGCTTAAGCATTAGGATCCAGTTCGATGGTATGTTGCGCAAGACCTGGATCAAAACCACGTAGATCTTTATAGCTCCATGCAAAGATGTCATGATACTCTCGAAAAAGTTTGATGAAAGTTTCTTTCTCCTCAGAAGTACACACTTTTCCAATCTTAAGAAATTTTTCATTTGATACTTCGACTTCCTCGAAATATTCTTCTTTGACCACCATGTTAGGGCTTTGTCTCGTGGCTTGGTCATCTGAATTGAAAATGGATTCCAAAGTGACTAAACCTTTGGTAACTTGTTGCTTTTCAATTGGATAATTTGCTCACCATATGACTCTTGCAACTTATCTTGATTCTTTGCAGCAAACTCCGCCTCTTCTTGTAGGAAGAGGACAATTTGGTTGTCACTATCGAACACTTGCCAACTACTCACATTATCAGGGACTGCTGGTCGAACCACCATTTTAACAAATTGCTGCCCTTCTTTCATGATATCAACTGGTATGTTGTATTGTGAACCAATTGTAGCAAGCCTATCCGCATCTTGATTTTGACCTCTAGGAATTGCATGGATTCCAAAAGCTTCGAAATCTTCAATCAGGTCCCAGACTCGGTTCTTGTATGATCTTAAAAGATCATTTTTGGATGCACTACGTGCTGAAACTTGATGAACAACTAACTCACTATCTCCAAAAACAGTCAGGGCCTTGATTCCCTTCCTTTGGGCTAGTTGAATTCCTTGCACAAGAGCCTCGTATTCAGCAACATTGTTAGTGCAACTGAACTGCAACCGGAAAGATGAGAAGTACTTATCTCCCTCTGGAGAAATTAACATAACACCAGCACCGGATCCATTCTTACTTCTTGAGCCATCGAAGAACAATTTCCATAGTCCTTTAGAATCACTTGGTGTTTTGACAAGTTGTGGTATGATCGTATCTTCTTCATGGATACAGTAGGTACCTAATCCTGTTTCTTCCAAGACCAACAAACCAGCTTCTTCTTCTACCAATACATCGGCGTAGGGATCGTACTGATGATCTCTACTTGCTTCATCTAGCAGAGTATCAGGGACTTCCTCAACAAGGGTGGTTGGTTCATGATCGGCACCTTCCTCTTCTGGATCACCGATGGTGTAATTTCCATTTATGGGACTAGTAGTGTAGGGTTCTACATGATTATGGCAGATTGGTTCTGCCCTTATAGTTACTTTGGTTCCATATCGAGTCCTGAGAATCATATGTGACCAATCGGCTGATAGGTAACCACCCATCTTGGCGGTGAAATCCCGTGATAGGCAGATGGCAAAGAGGGGAGGGAGATCAATGACTGATATATCTTGGGTGAATGACAAGCTTGGGCATGCGTGGATGGTAAGTTGAAGTCCTTTGATAACCCCAACAGTCTTAACAGCTGTGCCATCCAGCTAATTGAACAACCCCTCTTGCAACTGGCGCATATTGTATGCCTAGTACATCTGCGCAATTTGTTTAGGCATGACAGAGCTACGGCACCGTAATCGATCATACAATTATGTACCGTGGTCGTCCAATGATCGTGGAAATGTAGAATGGTGGTGGTTTGTTTGCCGTAGGAATGATTTTCCCTTCCGGTTGACACAAATTTGTAGCATTTGTCACTCCATGGCTTGGTGATCCGTTGGTTTTACTAAAATGCTTCGAGCTTCTCGCAATGTGTTTCTTTGAGAAGGAATCGAGAGTGCATCCCACATGGTAACGCTTAGATTGGTTTTCTTCATTTGTTCTACTATGCTGAAGGGAATCGCTCCAACTTTATTGAAACCTTTTTGGGCATTGGGGTCCTCCTTTGGAAAATGTTTGTTGGGTACCGTGATGCCTGGAGAACCATCTTTCCCTGCGGTGTGGCTAGTCGATGTTTCTGGTGATTTCTTTCCCTCATTTCTATCAACCGCCATTTGTAATCCATGTTGAGAAGTGGATGCTAGATCAGATTCGGGAGCTTGAGGCTCCATTGCTCTCTTCTTGGAACGAGTGTTTGCTGCCACTGATGAAGAATCGGTATTCAACCCACAAAAATCTTCTTCTTGCCAGTTTAGTAAAGTGGATTCTTCAGGTGCCTGTGGTTGATCTGCCGCTTCTTGTGTAGATGAATTATTTGTTAAATCTGAAGGGGAAGATACACTTTGAACCATAAGGGCCTGGCTAAGAACCCCATTGGGACAAAGATTTTGATTGTGAGGTTGAGAGCAAGGATAGCACCATTCGTAGTCTTGAACTAGATTATTCTGAACAGGTACTATAGCTCTAGATGAGCTAGCTGCAAGAGGGTTCTGAAAGTTCAAGGGCCTGACATTTGCAACTTGACTTGTAGTTTGATTTCGAGGCTGATTGTTTCCTTGAAAAGGAGGACGGTTAGCCTGATACTGCTGATTTTGTGGCTGATATGGACGATTGTATTGAAATTGTTGCCTTTTGAGTGCAACAAGCTCATTTCATTTTGCAAGAGTGATTTGACTTCAAATAGGTCATTTGAAGAGGCAGGGGAAGATTGAGGTGGTTGCTTGGAGTCCATTGGAATAGGAGCAATGATAGGCTGATGATTCGTAAGATCTGGAGAAAAGGGCATTGGTGGTCGTGGAGCTATCTTTCCAGCTTGAATCAAAGAATTCTCTGCACTTATGGCAACTTCGTAAGCATCAGGAAGTGTAGTCCCTCCCATAGACTGGATCATAACCGCTACATCGCTATTCAAGGCTCGCAAATAGTACAAGAATGCATTATGTGCAGAAGGTTTTACGAGCGCCGGAATCCTATTCCAAGTCCTGTGGAATCGGAAGTTGAAATCACTCATGTATTCTTGGGAAGCTCTCTTTATGGTAGTAAGTTGTTCCAAAAGTGATAGGTGATCACTTTTGTCTTCAAATTGTTTACATAGCTTTTCTCCCAACTCGTCCCAAGTGGTTATAGTGCCAACACCTAACCCGCGAAACCATTGAAGCGCTTTTCCCTTAAAAGAGGTAGCAAGAAGTCTAACTGCAACGTTGTCTTCTGGTGATATTATGTACTGCATATATGCTCTGGCTACATCAAAGATATGCTCCACTGGAGTAACGTGAGTTTCCCCCATGTAGAAGGGTAAACTTTTGAGTGCCGCAATAGGTATCGGGTCACGTTGAGCCAACATAAGAGGACTGCTTGCATTGAAAGGGGGAAAAACTTGGTTCCTCGCCATAGCAACGAAAGGTTGATTGTTCCTGGGTGGAGGAAATCTTCCGTAAGGAGGAGTTGAATGACCCCTACTAGGTAAATCTGCAACTGGGGATGTGGAAATGCCTCTTCTTCTTCTCTTTGGAGGAGACAAGGAAAGTTCGATATGCTGATAATTTCCTTTCTTTGAAGAAGCTCTTGTTTGAATTCTTCGCATAAGTTACTGCACTGAGATTCGGAATCCAGAGATATGGAGTCGCCAGGTACTTTGACTTGTGTAAGTGAGAAGAGAAGTACCAACTCTCTCCCACCGGGCGTGCCAAAAACTGTTGTGTGTGGTCGCACGGTGGCTTAAGATTTTTGTTGTAATGAGACACCTCTCAAAGATGAAACTTAAGATGTCCCACTCGTTGTGTGGTCGCACGGTGGCTTAAGATTTACTGTTTGATAATGAGACACCTCTGAAAGATGAAACTCTAACTGTGATGTCCCACCGGGCGTGCCAAAAACTGTTGTCGCCAAATCACTGCACCCCCCGAATATCCAGGATGTGAATAGGACGTTCGGTGTGATTGGGACACATGGGATCACCTCTCAAGCTGTGGGACTTGGGCTCGAGGTGAACCTCCGGAGAAGGCCGGCTTCCTCTTCCTAAACTAAGTGTCTTTGTACTACTCTAGTGTAACAAAAATGATTATCTAGTCCTAGGCTAACATTTTCATGGGGTTTTAGGGAAAGAGATTTACGAAATGAAACTATACTAGGGATGGTGATGCACCGAATGAAGGGTGTCTTCAGATTCGGAAGGGTTAATTTGAAGAGAGGGTGTGTGCACCACAGTCAACTTCACCTACCGCAACTTAGAGAGGGTACAAGATACCACAGGCTAAGAGACACGCGTTCCTTTTGTTAAACTTTATCAGACCGAGAAATATACCAGTTTCCCAGTGAAGAAGGATGAACTCAAGAAGGGTGAACAGACACCACAACTCAACTGCATGCAATACTTCACCACTCGATAAACACAGAACTCCAAGAACTCCGCAATAGAAACTTAAACTTGCACAAAGGTACCTGCAAGTATGAGAAAGGCACAAAGAAGCATAGAAGGATGAAAGGACCGAGATTAGTCACAAAACACACACTTTTATTGCTTCAATAACATGCACAATGCATCATACATTCAGAAGAGGCAATATTTGCCATTACAGTCTTGAAGAGGAGGCTTGAAAGTTCTCTCAACACACAAGAACAACTTGTAGAAGAGAGAGGATTCTTGAAAAGTATACACTCTTGCCTGAGATATCTAACTCATCTAACTTATCCGAACTCATGGAACCCTTTGAAATGAGCTTCCAACTTACATTTATAGAATAATATGTGAGAAAGAAGAGGAAATGGTCATAATTACATTCCTAAAATGAAGGCCCATGATGTATTTATTGCAGTTAGTTGAACTACCTGAGAAGGTTCCATCATGGGTCATTAATTGCCTGATGACCAAGTCTTCTCAATTAATTAAAAGAATATTTAAATAAAATATTTAAATAATAATAATAAATATTATTATTAAAATATTTAAATAAAAATATTAATTTAATTAACATAATGTTGGGACCCCCCCGTTGACCCGTTTGACTTGAAGAGGAGGGGGGTCCATGTGGATAGAATCTGCACATAGCCAAATTTGATGAGCTTCGAATCCTCTAACTCGGTATTGCACTCGATTTTGACCCCGCACCAACTCTTTCCTCGTCTTGGCAATCGGGCCCTTTTGCATTGAGTCCTCCGAATGGTGGACTATCAAACTTGATTCTTATCATTTCGTCTGTTAACTCGAAACCATTTATGCATTCCTCGCTCAAACTTCATGAAACATCACCACGAGCTCCCAACCGATTCGACTCTTGCTTTGTTTTGCATATCAACCCGAGCACCCGGTCTCAACTCGGACTCTCACATGTCTATGTACCGAGCTCATATTTACCATCCCGCACATCTGATTTCCTTACTCCCCGAACAACAATGGGTCTATGCTCATTGGTTATAAACTCAAGCACTAGCTCATGCATTGAGCTCTTCTTTGATTCTTGGGTCGATCTCTTGAGCTATTCTCGTGCTTTGTATCTGGGAAATATCAAGATTTGTTCGATCATGTTCACATTTTCACGCCTCTAAGAATGGTTTTACCACAATGCTCACGGTTCTTCCTTATCATATAACACTTGTAGTAAAGAATGTTTAGCTTTGCCATAATAAGCACAATTTGTACCTTCCAAACGATGAGAAAATGCCATTATTAATAAAGACCTAATGCTGCCATGATGATGACACAGTCTCATGCCCATAACATGTCTGATAGACACCCTAAGACTGATTTTTTGGCCAAAGAGCCCCTTGGTATTTTGGCAGTGCACCCGGAAATCTCAGCTCCAATCGACAATTATGCTACTATTGGAACCTATGGCATAGGTAGCCGTGAGCTATACAATATACTCATTTTTTCAGAAACTAAAAAGATCCTTTATGTTACAATTTGCAACACGTAAAATAAGCCCTTCAAAAAATACATTGAACAACTGGGGCAGCCAAGAGGACCTTGGAAAAAATGTACAGTAACAACCATATGAATTCTTCCTTAGTCGTGGATCAAAGCTAATAGAAATAAAGCTAGATAAAATTAGCTTGAAACTACAAAGATAATCGTCCATTGTTTAAAAACAAGCTTCTCTCGAACTGTAAAAGAATACTTTTATTGTCTGATTGGACGTATCTAATGGAAGGGTATAAATATTGCCTGCTGCACACAGAGTTTCTCAAAGAGACCATTTACGAGTGACAGAGATGTGAGTCGTGACATACAAAACGGCCGACCGGGTATTTCGAGTTGACCTTCGCATTCGCTTCGCTTTCTAGGGGAAGGAATGCTGAGCAATATGAATCGTTTCATTCTGCACCGTTTCAAAACTTCATCTCCTGGTTCAGGGAAACTTTATGAAGCCTTGAATGGCGTGACTCCAATCTATCATACACGGCAAAGTGAATGTTTGTTTCTCGCAACCGCCCATGGAGGCTGGAAGCTTCTCGCGACACATGATGCATGCGTGGATGCGAATGTGTAAAACCTCTCCATGCACTCGCCGCTCCACTCGGCATTTGACTCACTTCAACTTCATTCCACGTTTTCCAACTTACTCATGGGTGACCCGCACAAAGACTCTGGACTGTTTAAACGGCTCATGCGGAAATCTCATGACGATTGCCATTGCCATTTCCGTATATTTCCGCTTGGCAATTGATCCGATTTCTCCCCTACGTGGAGGTTTGATCATGGTTTGCCAAACCAATATTTCCACGCTTGGCAGTTTGACCGGATTTCTCCCCTTTTTTGGCAGTTTGATCCAATTTCTCCCCTACGCGGAGTGAACAAAGATGGCTCTCCATCCCGAAATTTCCACTTGCGGTGCTCCTTTATTTCCCACGTCCGGAATCGGCCAAATTACTTCACGGGCCCCGGCCTTAGCTTTGCCACGCAACCTTGGCAAGATAGTAAAATATTTCCCATTTGCGGGATTACCTACTCAGTCTGCCATGATCGTGCTCCCGATTTTTCCTCCTGCCGAGTTTTGATTCATCAGATTTGAGGATAACATTAACTCTCACTGCAAACATTTAAGCTGTAGCTTGTAAGGTGTGATAATTTCAACAGAATCATTTATGCCTGCCAACTTAGTGACTTGTTGAAGATGCTCATATAATTGCAAAGCAAATTGTGCCTCATGAATATTCTGATATGAAACAGTTATACCTCTATGAGATCCGCTTCCATGAACTACATCGTAAAACGAGTAAGATCTCGATAGAGAATTTTTGTAATAAATTTCCTCGTGTTTCTCGGTAACACTCTCACTGTCACTTAATCGATTTTCATAAAAATATCTTGAAGGAAAATCCCGAATTTGAGGATGCATTCGATGCTGATCAGATAAATACATAGTTGGATGACCCGCTTGTTGGAAGCGCTCAAAAAGGCTTCTGCTATACTGCAACATGTCAACTGCCTGTGCACCAAATGCTTGGCCGAGGAAGGTCTGAACACCATTATAATTCACAGCTCTTTTTAAGATGTCGGTTTGACTCAATTTTACATTGGTATTCGATGGTGCTTATACTTTCTTCCTGGGTTGATAGAAGTCCTTCCATTATGTAATTACAAACCCGAGATTCAATGATGTTGAACCTCCCATATCTGCATAATTTCATATCATCTCGGTCAAACAAGATAATTCTCCCAAGTGGTTGGTCGAGCACTGTCTCAATGGATTAAACCTGGCATCATGTTGACTTTGACTCTCCCTGACTTGGCCTTCAGAGCTTTTTGCATCGATCTCCACCGAGATCCTTGTACAGTTCCTTTCATTCGTCAATTTTCAACGAGCTATATTTTGCATTAACAAGACCATCGTCGAGCTCTTACAACTGAGAGTCTCCACTGAGATGATTTCTGAGATGACTATCAATTTGACACCGGGTTCTTTATCAACTCGACCCTGAACTCTTCACTGAGTCGAGATCAACTGGGTGCCTTTCGATGCTAGGTGATCTCTTCATATGCAATTTAGGAATTATTTTTTAATTATTGCATCTCGATAATATTTATCAATGGTGATGTTGATCTCAAGTTTTGAGTAGGTTACTGAGACCATTTTTTAGCCATTGGGTGCTACAAATTATTATAGACCATTTTTCTTCAACATGCCCAGTAGTGCACTACCCATATTTGATCTTTTCTAAAGGAGGTTTAGAAATGAAAGAGGAAGTGGAAGATTTGTATTTCGATCGGTCCTTTTTCTCATGATTCTTGTTTTGTTTCTTCTCCTTTGAAGCCTTATGGTTTTCCTTTCTAGCAATGAGAGCATGTGATTTTGTAGATTTGAGAGTGCCCATCTGAATAAAATTATTTTGATCCCTAATCAAATAATAAATACAATAATAAAGTGAGGGGATAGTCTAACTTTTACCAAGTGTGCTTGTTGTTGTATGGAAGTTATAGATAAAAGCATAATATTCTAAACCATGATTTGTAAGGACTGAAATTAGAGCCATTGTTACTTTTTGTATATTCAATTGCCAACTGCAATCTAAGTGATTTAAATTTAGTGAAGAAGTCTTGAAGGGTGTTAAAAAAATTTGATTGAGGATAATCAATTCATTTTCAATTTCATGCCCTCTCATTTGATATTTTTTCCCAAAAATTTTGTAAATAGCATAGAAAACTTCCTTGGGTATTTTTACAAAGGAAATATGGAATTAGAGTTATGGATACACAGGAAGAGATAAAAACCCAATGGCTTCCTCACATTTATCAAGCCATTTTTCCTTTTCTTATACATCTATGGGTTTGTCTTATAGTCATATGGTTATCCTGGAACCATTCTTTCTTTTTCAAGGAAAAGTACATAACATCCAAACATTAATGATAATTAATAGGGATGAGAAAGTGAACTCTATAGGGATCCATGGCAAAAAATGTATGTAATGAAGATGTGAAAGGAAAAGGAATAAAAAATAATACCCCCTTGAATGCGGAGATGCAAATGGATTCAAAAGAAGGTAGGGTCCAAAAGGCTATAACACCCAAAAAGGGATAAATGTTTCCCTCAAAATTTCTTATTTCTTTATTAATGATAACACCAATTAGAGTAATTAATCTACACTTGAATAAAGAGAAAGTGGGAAGAGAGAGAAAACATTGCCTTTGGTTCTTCAAGATCTAGCTCAGTTTGACGAGTTATGTTGGATGGTATGACTTAGATCTAGGTTGTGTTGACCAAGGTGGAACTATTGGATCATCAAGTTAATAGTCAAAGTTATGAAATGATTTCAGCAAATATTGTATGGTAATTCCTCTGATTTGACTCTCCGGGTGATTTGATCCTCAATCTCTTGAGTGAGGAGTTAACAACACATGTGAGATTCAAATCCACATGTTAATAGGTGATTGGTTTCCAAAATAGGGTCTAGGTCGTGTGTGTGATGAGTCAAATTTGGAGCATCACTATGATTCGATAGGTCCAATTTTTAAATTGAGAGATATGCGTCAAACACTGAGTGAAATGGTAGAACTGTTAAGGAATCCCCTCAAGTATCCACGTGGAAATGAAACCATCAATGTAGGAAGGATTCCCGTGGATAAAATTTATAAACAATGATGAGATATTCCAAACATAGGTTCTTTTGTAATGATGGAAAAAGGTTGATTTCATTCCTATGAAAATTTAGCACCGTACAATAAAATAAATTCATTACTAGACCTATATTCCACATCCATGAGCTCGAGAAACCATCTACTAAGTTGGTGAGGTAAAAATAGGGAGCCAAACATGTAATCTAACCACTTCAGTCTAGACAGGGAAATGAAACCAAAGTGAAATGGGAAGATCTTTAGTAGTGAGGAGTGTTCAAGAAATGAAGGACTAGGAACACAAAAATCCTGAATGTACAAAAAAAGACTAACATTGGAGTTCATTCAATGCAAGATCTCAAAACAGAATTCAATGCCAAAATAATACCACCCAAGCACAAACCCAAACTAGAGATCAATGCATAAGGTGTAAAAAATAAGGCGATTGACTAAAAATCGATGCATGATCAATAAGATCAAACACGTTCAAATGAGCCAAAAATGAGTCATCAAGCCAATGCGGACCAATTCAATTCCAATAAAAACAACATCCCACACAATTAATGCACAATCGCATTAGTTTGATTTCATGCAATAATGTGAAAATCATGAGTTGGTAAGAAAAGAGGTGACCTTTTTGGACAACTCGATTCCCAACTTGTCAGGTGGCATCGAGTTGGTCCCGAAAGTCAAATTTTTACATATTATAAAAAAACCAAACACACACCTTTTGAACCCGTAATTTTTTAACATGAACATGAACACAACGATACCAAAAAGATCACAACCCAACATATAAGCCAACAACTAGAACCCTTGGAAAAATGTAAGTATAGCACAAAGTGAAAATGAAATATTTCACATAAAACTACAAGGTGTAGTAAGAAAGCAGATTCGGTGAGAAATACAATTCCAATCCCTAATCTTTGATGCATTGATAGAAGGATGAAGCAATAATACCAGAGAGGTAATCCATGTACATCAAAGAGTTAAACTTTACCGAGATGAAGTAGCTTAGAGATTCAAGCGGGCATTCAACTGTGAGAGAAATGTGCATACATTATGGGAAAACAGACTCCAATGAAATTCTCACAGATTAGGAGGAGAGATGTACATATATTAGAGTGCAAAATAAATCCCATGTATAGATAATGATGCCTCCATGATGGATAAGAGTATTTATTTTCTAAAAGGGGAATGTAACTCCTATGACACACACTTACACATATGATAGATTCCATGAACAAATTTTTCATAACTAATATGCCACCTATATTAGTGCTCACACCTAAATGAGATGACTCACCTAGTGAGGTGAAATAGACCTAGAAAATAAATAAAAAATGAAAATTAAACCTACACTAATAAGAAAATAATTTGATATGTTTTATTTTATCTATGAGGTATTTTGTATCGCCCGCTAAATTTTTGCATGAAACCCAAGAAAAACCTAAGGCAATCTAGAAAAATTATGGAATAATTTGTTTTTGAAAAATGTGCTCGTAAAAGGTTTTGATTTAACAATTTTTACATTCTTGTTTCTAAGTTACTTTAAATTAATAATATAAATTTCATTGTGAATCCCCATTATAATAAAATAATAAAAATCTCAATACCTTTTAATAATCTTAGATTAGACTAAGGCATGGTTTAGGCTTCCCTTAAATGTTATTTGATAAACATTTAAATTTCCCTATAGTCAAACTTGCACAAATTAATCCCAAGGAGTAAGGGGTCTATTTAATTTAATACTAAAGTTATATTAATCCCACAAGGTGACAAGGTTTAAAAACAAATAACAAGGTCCTTAATTTAGCACAAGGGTTAGAAAAATAATCCCACCCCCTACACAACTCAAGTGGCCCCCTAAAAAAGTCAACCCATGCATTTAAAATTTAAAAATTTGAAATTTTATCAACCACTCCCCACCTAATTTTTGTAGGGATGAATCCCATCCATTGGATGGATTCATTTGGGGCCACAAGATCAAGGGATTCCACTAACCCTAAGTTTTCTTATGAAAGACTTCTTTCTCTTTGTTTGGCTTATTATTTCTTTGTTTTGTTTTGCAGATTGGTGGAGGAGGATGAGGAAGCCATGAAAGGCCATCCCAATCTTTTGGAAGGATACACATGATCCATCTATTTTCTTGTTTTTTTACACCCTCATTTAGGGTTTCAATGTATTTATTTATTTTATTTAACTCATATTTTTTAAGATTTGCCCAAATGGGCTTATGGGTTTTACCCCATTTTAGTGATATAGTTAAATTTGGTATATGTTTTTATTTTTCAATATATACATACATACATACATACATACATACATACACACACACACACACACACACACATTTGTATACATACATACATACATACATACATACATACATACACACAGATATATATATATATATATATATATATATAATTAAAAGGAAGACATGGCTTGGCATGGATTAGATTTTGCAGAGTTTGCGAGAGAAGGTAATGCGCAGGGATTCATATAACCACGGGGGGTTTATTATGTTTATTGAAAATGGATTGGGGTTGGAGGGAGGGTTTCCGACCCCACCCCCCATCACATTTGATGATGGGGTGGGGGTGGGGTTGGTGACCCTCTCCCCAACCCTATTCCCTATAATACAATGTATAGGTCGCAGCCATGGAAAACTTATCAAACCCAAATTTTTATTTAAAACTTTTCCTCTGTTTACTAATTCGAATTTAATACTTTTTTTGTACTTACAACTTATTTAATATGTGTGTGTGTGTATTATGTATATATTATGTCATAGTTATTATCAATTTTAATAATAATAATATTAAATAATAATAGTACTATCAAAAATAATAATAGTTATCTTTTTAATAACATTAACTAGTATTAATCTTACACTTAAAATTACCTTTATTAATTGATAGGATTTGATAAGAGGTTTAAAGAACAATCAAGCCAAATTTAACTTGTGATTATATAAGTTTGTATTCTATTTAAATGTAAATTCATAATGACTTAATAATAAATTTCCATACTCTAGGAAGCTAAGGTCTAAGTTGTAAATAAGCAATTTCTCTACTCCACTAGATTTAGGAATTAATCTATTTTATTAACCAAGAAAATGACAAGGAAAATTTAAGTTCTTTCCATCTAAGCATACAAAGTTTGACTTTCTTTCAACAATACAAGGAAATGAACAAATATAACTTATCTATCCATCATATGCCTTCCAAATAATACAATATAAATTGATGTTTCTTTCCTTACAACATACAAATTTCAAACATTCCCACAAGAGGTTTACAACAATATTTTCCAATAATTTTTAAAACAAGAATAACACACCTAATGAAGGCTACAATTCCACTAAAATGAGAACAAGCTATTTTATCTTTCCAATCACATTTCTATTACATCAACTTGCTTTGCTAAAATACCTTTTGTTGGTGCACATATTTGTCTCACCCCATTTGCCTTTATTTTTCCTTTGTCTACATGTCGAAAATTTTTGTCTCTCGATGTGGGTGTTCTGAAGGTTTCTACTTCCATTTGAATGCCTCGAATTGTTTACAGAATCCATTGTCATGTCCCTCCTTGAAGGAGTCTCCGAGTTTTCCCTGTTTTTGCCCTAATTTCTTCAAAATCCGTGGGCTTTGCCATTTTCCCTATCTTTCCCCACCATGGAAACTCGAGAATGATAATTTTACATTTGTATGCCTTTGAAAATCCAAACCCATGGTTGAAAGATAATCAAAACCATGATTCACTTGGTTTTGTTTCAAAAAAATCATCCTTAGTGAAAAAATTAGGTTCTGGGCATAAATGGTGAATTTCTGTGTTTTTGACGGTCTAGCAGGTGTCCTTTTCCTATCAAAATTATTCCTTAGCATTTGGCGACACGTGGCTTCTTTTGATTTTTAGGGGATGGCGGGAAAATGCTTTAACTTATCACTTTTTGATTTTTTGGCAAAAGGAAAATTTGGTCCCGTGGCTCTGCTCAATTTTGATTGGTTCTTTTGGTGCTTACGTGGCTTCTTCTAATTGGATAGGGTACAGTGGGTTTGTTTTTGAACTTTTTCCTTTTGGATACTTTGGGAAAAAGTGTTAACTTGCCTCTGCTTTGCCCCGCCAAGCTCTAATTAAAGAAAATTTAAGTGGTGGGGAAAATTTTTTATTTTCACCTCGAGGGTGTCCACATGTTCATTTTTGATTTGATGCGTCTCGGTGGGCACTCCTAAAATTTGTGGAAATTTTTAACCCAAAACTTTTCCACGTGGAGGAACGACACTCATTTGAAGACTCACCTTTTTGTTTGGCCTTGGAATTACGCCAGGAAGACATGTGGAGGTTTCCACTACTTGTGCCGGACAATGACAAATGTTTATGCGAGATGGTATGGCTTTGTAGAACAGGGGACACGTGGTGAGCCCGTACTCATTTAGGATTTCCGCTTTGGGTCTCTATGTTGAAATTGCACCATGAAGACACATGGAGGCTTCCGTTGGGGCTTCCCATACTTAGTATTTTTTCAAAAAGTTTTGAGAGGCCTGGGACACGTGATGAGGCTTGGGATAGGTGGGGCATTTTTTGTATTTTTGTATTTTTGTACAAACAGTGCAAAGTGAATTTCGGGTGCATGACCAATTTTGCTAAATTTGTTTTTTCCATTTTTGTATGGATCTAACTCAAACATTCAAATGGACATGTCTTTCGATCCAGTGCTCAAAATTCAACAAATTTAGCACCATTAGAAAGGTTTTGACCTCATTTATGCCATGGAAACCTGAAATTTTAATTTTGATGAGGTTAGGTGGGTGAGAATTGGGAAAATATATTCATGCCATTAATATATGATCTGATTTATTCAACAACTAGATCAGATTCGATTTTATCTGTCCTTCTTCCTTCTTTGACATCTTTGAATAGACATAGAGCGGTAAACTCAATAGATTATGGGTGGGTTCATAGGGGCATTAATGTTTGAAAAATTATTCTTTCATGGCCTCTATCATATTTGCCTTCCCCGTTGTGTGTTTGGCTGATATTTGTTACCATTTTAATCTTCTCTGGTTGAGGATCATGTGTGGGTCTATTTGTCTCATGGTTCCTTTGTTCCTCTGAAAAGCTCTATATTTTGGGTCTCCTATGCTCTACTTCTTCAAAACTCACATTTTCCCATTTCCTCCATTTTCCACAATCCATATTTGTTTTCCTACCATTTTTTCCCTAAATACTCAAAGAAAAATGAGTTGATGTGTCCCTAAGGATCGTGTTTGAGCCTTGCAATAGTCTAAATTCTCTGTCCTTGAAGAAAACCTCATTTCTGGCTCAAATGGACGTTTCTCTATGTTTTACGGTTTGATGGGCATTTCTCCCAGTCAAATTTACATCATTTAGTTAACAGGAAATGTGGCACCTCTTGGTTGGATGTGGATCAGCTTAATACTTTGGAAATTCTATAAAAAGCCTCAAATTTAAAATGTGTCCACGTGGAGGAATGACGCTCGTTTGAGAATCAATTTTTGGTTTGGCTTTAAAGTAGCACCGGAGGACACGTGGAGGGTTGGTAGGAAAGAGACATGTGGAGGCTTCCATTGGGTTTCCCATACTTAGAAAAATTTCAAAATTTTTGGGAAGTCTAGGACACGTGGAGGAACAATGCTCATTTGAAGATCTACTTTTGGGCTTTGCCTTGGTAGTAGTCTTTGAGAGGACACGTGGAGGATTCCACTTTGTTGCTCATACTTAGAAAAATTTTATGCATTGAAGAGGATTTTTGGTGGAGAGGACACGTGGGAGCTCACGCATGGCAGCTTGCACCATCTTGAAGTTTGGAGACACATGGAGGAACTCCACCTTGAGTTTCATTTTGAAATTAGCATGGAGACATGTGGAGGCCTCCGCTCACTTTGCATTTTACTTAGACTTTTCAACGGCAAAAGGAGATTGCCTTGGAGCATGACACATGGCACCTTCCACTGAGCTTCAAGCATTCAACAAACCTCGTCGGAGAGTAGGACACATGGTGAGCCCACACTCATTCAAAGTATAAAATTTTTTGGACCATCTCAAGGTGTCATGGTGACACGTGGCAATTTGAAAATTCATAGGGGTGGGAGGTGGACCATCAGAGGCAATTCAAACTTTTCACCTCTTTGCTTCATAAAGGTTAAAATAAAAAAATGGCCCGTGAGCCCGATGGGAAATAGTCAATGTTTTGCCCAATCAATGGCGGAGGTGCGGACTTTGGAGGAAAATTGGAAAATTTTCCTTTTGAGAAAAAAGAGTTAAAAGTAAAAGGGGAAGCATAGTTCCACTAGGACCCACATTAGGACACATGTCAAAAGTATTTCTCAAGGGCGGAGCTATGGGGAAAACTTGGAAAATTTTCCTTTTTCCAAAAGAGAGTCAAATGGCAAGAATTTCTCTGTGTTTCTTTTGGGGCCCACCTCAGGACACGTGTCAGGCCCATTTTCAGAAGTGAGGTGTGGAGCAAAATGGGAAATTTTTCCATTTTTCAAAAAGGTCAAAAAAGGTCAAAGGAATCCCCAAGACTATTTTTTGCATCTTCCACGTGGACGACCCACATTCAAAATCAAAGATCAATGGTTGCTGAGTGTCTAAATCTGATTTTCCCCCCATTTTTTCTATAAAAATCCTGGAGTGTGAGTCTTCATGATTTCTTGCTATTTTCTACATGCCAAACAAAGAGGAGAGTTAATTTTGATATCTAGAGTTTGGTGGGAGAGATCTGGAGACATCTTTCACCATTAAAATAGTTTGACTCTCAAGCCCGATCTGGTTTTCCATTTTTCTTCTCTTGAGCACGCAAGGGACCAGATTTGATTGATATGGGGTGGAAGTGGTTGGCGAATGGATGGAGGCATGTTTTTCCTAAGAAAGGAGTTGAATGCGGGAAGAAATCAAGAGATTTTCCCTCGAGCACCTGGAGACTTTTTACAGATCTGATTCTGCGAATCACAAAAGAATCATGGCAAGCACTGGTGCATTTAAAGTTTTTGTCTTTTTGGGAGGAAGGGGCTCTGTTGGAAATGCTATAAATGGCAAATGAATTCATCATGTAAATGGTTGGGAGTTTTTTGGAAATATCAGGACTGATTTTCTCCAAGAAAAAAAAGCTTGACAGAGCCCATCCATTTTGAGAAGCCATCTAGAGAAGCATGTATATCTCTCTTTGTGTCAAATTTGATCATGTCAAGGTGGTTGCAAGTGTACAACCATTGAAAAGCTTTGAGATTGTTCTGAAACTTTCCCTTGCTAGATAAATTTGATCAAACTTTGAGTTATTCTATGTCAATCTTGAGTAAAGTGTATTTATTTCATCTTTGAATGCATACGAAGTAGTTTTTCTTGTTTATATTGCAATCTTGTACCAAAATATAGTCCAATCACATAGTCTCAGTCCTTGTGATAGTTTAGTGGCATCTGCAATTTCATTTCTTAGAAGATCCTTCATCTGGGAATGGGATAAATGGTTTAAAATCACTTTTCTTTCATTTTGTTGATAGAGATTCTCTGTAAGCCTCTGGGTGTACCTCAGTGTGACTTGGTTTAAATCTTGGTGCTTTATTGGGTCCTCTAACTCAAGCCTTCATGATATAATCCCACAAGTTGTGTGAAAGAGTGCTAATCTGGGCCTCCATTGAAGCACATATTCTAGTTGAGGAAACAATTTAACTTTTTGTGGCATTTTGTTGATTGAATCTTTCCATTTTGCATAAGCTCTCAAGGATCTGGTGAGTCAAGTCCATCCTGTCTCCCCTCCCACCAAAAAAATCTTTTAAAACAACTAATCCTACCCATACTACCCCTATTTTTTTCTCTGTATACCCACAAGACCAAAATCCTTTTACTAAAGTATGCAAAACAAATCAGGTCTCAAATGTCTTTAGTAACCTTTGCCTTGTTGTGAAGATATCTCCATGATCTGAAGTGACAACTCATGAGAGTCATATTTGGTGTGTTGATCATATTTTCCCCAAGGTCTTCTCTATAAAATTTATGCAAAAGAAAGGTACCTATATCTCCTTTCAAATAACAAAGGTTACAAAATAGGTTCTCTTACCTTGGTTGAAAGGCACAACCTAAAATAGTTAGGATAAGATCATATCCTTTTGAGGTGCTATCCATCTCTCCACAAATCCAAGTAACAAAGGGACAACTAGATTTCTCCCCAGCTACAAAATGACATACATTTATGATCATCTATCTTCTCTAAGCTCCCTATTGAATCTATGTTGTTGCTTGGCTTTTGAAGGAGAACAAATTTGGGTACCAACACTAATGGTGATGTTTTTCCGGATACATTTTGAAAATTGTTGAATTTGATTTGTTCAATTTTTCACATTACTGCTTATTTCAACCTATATCTATTTATCCCAAAAACACCAACACTCGTAACCATGCTCTAAATTGATAGTTAAATTTCCATTTTAAATTTATCCATTTTAAAAAATCTGTTTAGGTTTGTAAGAGGTTTCAAAGTCACAAGTGTTGTATGCAACTTCTCTAGTTTCCACAAGTTTTTAATGGTATTTATTGATAAATTTTGGTAAAGAAAGGTCAGATTTTTTCATTTCTAGTTTCTAGTGCTGATAGACACTTGACAGAACATTTTAGTGCATTTGCACAACTAAGGTGAAAATCCTTAGTGGTGACTCCCTGTTGATTTGATTCTGATAAGGACCAATGTCTTAAACCTCTATCAAGTAAGATTTGTTACTAATATTTGCAAAGTTGGAAGGAAGAAGATCTTTCTTTGCTAGGGATCCTACTAGGACATTGTTTCCTGAGTTAGGAAAAGCAAAGTCAAAAGGAAGAAAATCCTGGAGAGTTGTGGGAGAACAAAGATAAGAAGAAGAGGGATCTCCATTGATGAAAGTGAATGGCCTATCATTGAAGACTTCCATTCAAGTGACTCTAAATCAGGTAGCCTCTTTGTGGAACTGAATTCTCTAGCTGGAGAGGGGCCTTCATTTGATTTTGAAAGATTTTCTTCACATTCTACACCTATCTTTTCTAAAGTAGATAGGGATTTCCAAGAAGCAAGGCCTTTGGGGGATCTCCATTTTGAAAACTACACTCTGTGTTCCAAGGACCTTCTGCCCTCATCAATTTTTCACCCCTCCAGATCACCTCCTCAAATCAATATGGCTCAACCCAGACCTCCATTTTTTGTAAACACCTTTGGACCTATAAATTTTGTGGGAATGGTTGGTTATCCAAATGCAGTGCCTCAAGATGTGAGGAACAAACTTCCAAAGTTCTAGGAAACAATGCTATAACTGGTGACTAGCATCTAAAGCTCTTCCTCAATATGATGGAAGATTTTGAGATTGAGCATGAAGATGTATACATCAAATTGTTTGTTCACACTCTAGAGGAGGATGCTAGGGACTGGTATAAAGCATTTCCTAGATAACTCTATTGACTTCTTGGGCTGAGATGAGCAATGCATTCAGATTACAATATGGTGATAGGACTGACCCTAGGTTTCTTCTATCATAATTTGAAAACATCAAGAAGAATCCCAATGAGTCAGTACATGACTTCAATACAAGGTTCAATAAGACCTTGAGGAGATTTCCTGTTAGGATAAGGCCATGTGATGAGTCATGTTTGATCAAATATATTGATGCATTTGATAAAAAGGTTGCTTACTACTTGAGGGACAAGAACCCTACCAACTTGAGGCAAGCATTCACCATGGCCCTACAAATAGAGAATAATATCAAGGCAATTGGAAAACCTCCAAAGAGGGAAGGTGTGAAGTTGGTTAACCTAGAAAAACCTCAAAGTAAGCAAGGTGCTGATTTGGAAGAAGTTGTGAAAACTTTGGTAGGGGTTGTCATCAAGGAGATCTCCTATAAGCTAGCCCAAGCTAAGAAAGGAGTTGGGCAGAGTTCACAAGGACAACACAAGAAAAGGCCAAGATAGATTTACAAATCATCAAAGAATTGATGACAGAGGCAAAGGAGCTATTGGATTTGGGAATAGGCAGCCTCAAGGTAGAGAAAGTAGAATGGTACTTGATCCTTTGGCTGCTAGAGTTGTTGTGGTGGAAGAGACAAAAGTCATTGATTGGTGTGACAGATGTTTCATGCCCCATGCTCCTTGTGAAGAAGATCAAAAAGAAGAAGTAGTGATGATGATAAGAGTGATGATGATGTTTGCATGATGGGATGCTCCACTAGCTCACAACAAAGGGCAACCTCAACTAAGGTGATAAGTGCCAGAACTACTGCCACTTTTTGGGACTGCATTCATAGAGTACATATTCTCCCTCCCTCTCATACTTTAGAAGTAGATAATGTACAAGCTTTTGAATTTCCCAATAATGACTTTGAATATTTAAGGGCTTTAATGATAAAAAAGTATGATGGAGGAATCCCATCTGAGGAGGACAGAAATTATTAATGAATGTTGTTGTGGCTCAAGAGAAGGAATATAACACAAGAAGTAAGGTTGTCAAAGGGGTAGGGCCTCAAGCCAAGCCAAAAGCTCCCTTACTTTCTAACATTCCTAAAGAGGCTCCTAGGAAAGATCCATCTCCAAAAGCCCTACATTTCCAAGAAAAATCATACCCCTCCTTATGCTCAAGCTATCAAGAATCTTGTGCCACCCAATGAATGTATCAGCTTTCCTTCCAATATTGCCTTGCCCAAGAATGTCCCATATGACATTGCCCAAGTTTTAAGTCAAATCAAAGTCTCTTGTCCCAATTGTTGAGTTGCTTAGGATTCCTTGAGCACAAAAAGAGAGCATTTGAATACTTGGGATTGAATGAAGAGAGGACTCCTTGGGGAGAAATGTGAACATTGTGGAGAATCCTCTAGCCATTGAAGAGTCTGAGACACCATCAACATCAAAAGAGCTAGCTGAACCACCTGAGGTTTATTTGGGGACATCTTTGGTAGACTCTCAGCTGAATGTGGATCCATTCTTCACTACTTTGATCATCAAGGATAGGCTGCTCCATAACTACATGTTTGACTCAGGGGCATCATGCAATGTCATGCCTTTGGAGGTCATGAATGAGCTGAATATTAAGGTAACAACAACATATGGGAAGTGCACTACCATGGACTCTAGAGAGGTGCCAATAGTGGGATGTGTGAAGGGTTTGGTGGTGCAGCTTGCAGCCTACCCAGGTAAAAATTTAAAACTTGATGTTGTCATAGTTGATTGCCCAACCAAGTGGGGTATGTTATTGTCAAGAAAATGGGCTGCAAGTGTTGGTGGTAGTGTCCAAATGGACATGTCTTATGCCACCATCCCAGTTGAGGGCAGCCTTGTCAGGTTATATGGGGAGAAGAAAATGTTGCACCTTATTGAGGATCCCAACAATGTCCTATGAAGTATTGTATACAAATGTTGATGCTTGACAACTTTGTGGGATTTGCTGAGGGAAAAGAGCACAAGATTGAGGAGTCTAAGTGTCTTGAGCAAGTAGGCTCTCCTTGGACTCTATTGTTTGATGGAGCTTGCTCCAAATTTGGAAATGGTGCCGGTGTTGTCCTAATTTCTCCAAGCCATGAAAGGTTTGTTTTTCCTTTAAGCTTAACTTTGAGTGTACTAACAACATTGTTGAGTATGAGGCATTGTTGTTAGGTTTAAGAATTTCTTGGAAGTATGGTGTCAGGGACATCATTGTCAAAGGAGACTCAGAGTTAGTTGTCAAGCAAGTCAAAAACTATATGCCACAAAGAATCAACGATTGAAATAATACAAGCATGTAGTTTGGGACTTCATTGAGATGTTTGACTCCTTCAACATTGTGCATCATGATAGGAGGTTCAATGACTTGGTAGAAAAGCTTGCAGTGTTGGGGTCTCAGTTTGATAGTTCTGCAACATCCCCTTATTGTGAATATGAGGTGGAGGTAGTGACAAGACCCTCTGTCCCTAACAATATAAAACATTGGTAGGTTTTTGATGATGAGGCTCAGGTCAGAAGGTTCCTACAAAATGATGGAGAGTTTGCTGATCAAAACATTGATTGGGAGCCAATGGTCTATACAATAGAGGGGAAGGAAACCTTATTTGGCAAAGGCATCATCCAGCTAAAGACCAACACCATTCCTAGAGGGTTGGTTGCTCTTGAATCAAATTTTGATAATGTTGACTAGCATTATTAATAGGCATATGGCAAGCCTCGAGGGATGTTGAGGAGCATGACCTTGGCACGAAGGAGAAACCAAGGAAGATTTGGTTGGGTAGCAGTCTCAGCAAAGATGAAAAGTAGTCATACATCTAGTTGTTAAAGAAATACCAAGATTGCATGGCTTGGACCTATTCTAAGCTCAAAGCATACAGAGAAGACCTATTCCAACATGAGATTCCCTTGGAGCCCAGTGTAAAACCCTTCAGGTAGAAGCAGAGGCCAATTAATCCTCTATTATCTCTCAAAATGCAAGAGGAGTCTGAAGAAGCTAAGGGATGGAGGAATTATCCAGCCCACAAGGTATTCTTCTTGGGTTTCCAACCTAGTGCCAGTAAGAAAGAAGAATGGTGACATCAGGTTGTGTGTGGACTTCAGAATCTAAACAAGGCCTCAATGAAGGACAACTATCCTTTACCTAACATGGAGCACATGTTGTAGTTGGTGACTGGTTCTGAGTTGCTTTCTACTTTAGATGGCTTCTCTAGGTTATAATCAAGTCATGGTGAAAGAATCAGAAAGGATCAAGACAACCTTCACTACTCCATGGGGAACATATGTATATGTTAGGATGCCCTTTGGTCTGATGAATGTTGGAGCCACTTTTCAGAGAGAAATGGATGTTTGCTTTTGTTGGTTACATCAATGACTTTATTGTTGTTTACCAAGATGATGTAACAATGTTTTCAAGAAGGAGAAGTGACCATTTGCTGCACTTAGAGAAGATGTTGATCAGATGTAGGGAATATGGCATCTCACTCAATCCAAAGAAATGCCATTTTGGAGTGCAGAAGGAAAAATTTCTCGGTCACATTGTGTCACAGAAGGAGTGATGATTGATCCAGAAAGAGTGGAGGCCATCAACAAAGTCCCAATTCCAAGAACCAAAAAGGAATTCAGTCCTTCTTTGGGTAGATAAACTTCATTAGAAGGTTTATATCAAACTTTGTTGAGTTGACTATCCCAATCACTTCCATGTTAAAGAAGGATCAGATCATCAAATGGGAAGAGGCTTCATCCAAGATTTCAATGGAATCAAAGAGGCATTGAAGCATGCCCTTGTTTTAGTAGCCCCAGATTACAAGAAACCTTTCCAGTTGTTTTCTTTCACTTTAGAAAACACTATTGCTTTTCCTTACTACAAAAGGATGATGAAGGGGCTGAGAGGCCCATTTCCTTTTTTAGTAAGGCTTTGCAAGGAGCAGAACTGAAATACACCATCATGGAAAAGTAGGCATTTTCCTTGGTCAAAGCAACAAAGGTTTTCAAGGCCTTATATTTTAAGTTCAAAAGTTTGTTGCTTATGTTCCCCATACCATGGTAAAAGACATCCTGTCAGAGATGGAAGTCTCAAGTAAAAGATGTAGATGGGTGAACAAATTGCAAGAGTATGATATGGACATCCAAACCACAAAGTTGGTGAGAGGTTTGGGGTTAGCTAAGCTCATGGCTGAGAGCAACTTGTAGACCATTGAGGTAAATGAGATTGAGGAAGAAAGGGTAGCTGTTTTTGAAAGATTGATGAGTTCTGAGTGGTACAAGGATGTGATGTTCTATCTCAGACACTTAAACTACCCTGAGCATTTGAATAAGAACCAAGAAAAGAGCTCTTAAGTTGGCTTCCCAAAAATATGTCATTACTAATTTTGGGTTGGCATGGAAGAACCCAGAGGGAGTCCTCTTAAGATGCATCACTGAAGATGAAGCCCCAAAATAATTGTTGATCTCCATGGAGGAGTTTGTGGGGGGATTTTTCTACAAGAGTCACAACACATAAGATCCTAAGGGCTGGTTATTGGTGGCCAACTCTTTTCAAGGATGCAACCATGTTGGTCAAAAGATGTGAGAGTTGTCAGCATTTCTCTAGAAGGCTAAAGGCTTCAGGCTCCCTACCTTTGCAGTCTTGTAATCAATTGAAGCCCCATTTAAGCAAATGGGGAATGGACTTCATTGGTGAGATTTCAGACCCTTCAAGTGCTTGGCCATAAGTGGATTCTTGTAGCCACTGATTACTTTACCAAGTGGGTGGAAGCAATCCCCACCAAGAAGGCTACACACCAAGTTGTCATGGATTTTGTGCTAAACAATATTATTTGTAGGTTTGGAGTACCAGTCAAAATCATAGCTGATAATGCCATGAGTTTTAGGGCTAGACCTCTGGTGGCAATGTGTAAAGGATATGGGATCAATTTGACATATGCCTCTAATTATAATCCCCAAGGAAATGGACAAGCTGAGTCCAACAATAAGAATTTGCTAAAGATTATCAAAAGAACCTTGGAGTTGAACAAGAGAAAATGGGGTGAACAACTGAAGTTTGTTGTCTGGGCTGATAGGATCACTATCAAAAGAGCCACTGGAAAGAGTCCATTTGAGTTGGTATATGGGACTCAGGCCTGCTTTGCCCCTACATATGCAATTATCTTCATATCAGTTCATTCAACAACTAGAAGATCAAGAAGTGAGTCCTCATGATGCCCACATCAACCAGATTGTTGAGCTTGATGAAGAGAGGAGGGCATCTCACCAGAGGCATATAAAGTTCAGAGAAAAGCTAAAGAAACTGTTTGACAAGAAGGTCACTCCTAGAGCCTTCAATATTGGAGATCTTGTGCTATTATGGGATAACAAGCATGAGGATAAGGGCAAGCATGGCAAGTTTGATTCATTGTGGATGGGCCCTTACTCCATTGACATCAAAATTGGTGAACACACCTTCTTCTTGAAGGATCTAGATGGTGAATTGCTCAACTTCCTATTAATGGTAGGCATCTAAGCATTTCTTGGATTGATTCCTCTAATCAAGGTAAACACCTCTTGTATACAGTGTATAGTTTGTTGTTTGTTTCTATTTTTTGTTTTTTTTCATCTTGGTCCTTGGTGACCTATTTTTGTTGGCTTCTTTGTTTTTTTTGGAGATGGCTTCATTTCTCTACTCTACAAGATGACTCTGTCACCCCAATGGATATTTTGGCACTTGGTCTACTATTGTTCTTGTGGCACTCATAGGGAGTGCCCATCCCCGAGTCGAGCCAATGTTGGTGCTCAAAATGGTCTCACCCCATTTGTGCCTTTGAAAATTTATTCATTCACGGCCTCTTCATTTTATCCTTCCCTGTATTGTGTTTGGTTAGTCTTATTTCCATTTTTAATCTTCTCTGGGTCGAGGATCATGTGTGGGTCCGTATTTGTCTCATGGTTCCTTTGTTCCTCTAGAAAAAGCTCTATGTATTTTGAGTCTCCCATGCTCTGTTCCTTCAAAACTCATGTTTTCCCATTTCCTCCATTTTCCATAGTCAAGATTTGTTGTCCCTTGCCATTTTTTCCCTAAATACTCAAAGAGAAATGAGTTGATGTGTCCCTAAGGATCGTGTTTGAGCCTTGCAACAGTCTAAATTCTCTTGTCCTTGAAGAAAACCTCATTTTCTAGCTCGAATGGATGTTTCTCTGTGTTTTACGGTTTGACGGGCATTTCTCCTAGTCAAATTTGCATCATTCAGTCGACAGGGAAATGTGGCACCTCTTGGTTGGATGCGGATCAACTTAATACTTCAAAAATTCTATAAAAAGCCTCAACTTTAAAATGTGTCCACGTGGAGGAATGACGCTCATTTGAGAATCAAATTTTTGGTTTGGCTTTGAAGTAGCACTTTGAGGGGACACATGGAGGAGGGTTGGCAGGAAAGAGACACATGGAGGCTTCCGTTGGGTTTCCCATACTTAGACAAATTTCAAAAGGTTTTTGGGAAGTCCAAGACACGTGGAGGAATGACGCTCATTTGAAGATCTACTTTTGGGCTTTGCCTTGGAGTAGCGTCGGGAGGACACGTGGAGGCTTCCACTACTTTCCCATTTAGACAAATTTTTATGCAAATGGAGTTTTGGTGGAACAGGGACACGTGAGCTTGCGCTCATTTAGGGTCTCTCACTTTGGCACCATCTTGAAGTTGCACCATGGAGACATGTGGAGGAACCACACATGTTCGGGATCACCCTTGAGTTTCATTCTAAAGAAGCGCCATGATGACACGTGGAGGCCTCCGCTCACTTTGCATTTTACTTAGACTTTTCAATGGCCAAAAGGAGACTACCTCGAGCATGACACATGGCACCTTCCACTGAGCTTCAAGCATTCAAAATTTCACCGAGTAGGACACGTGGCGCGAGCCCACGCTCATTCAAAGTATCAAATTTTTGGGACCACCTCAAGGTGCGCCATGGTGACACGTGGCAATTTGAAAAGTCATAAGGGGTGGGGAGGGACCATCGGAGGAAATTCAAACTTTTCACCTCTTTGCTTCATAAAGGTTAAAATAGCAAAAAATGGCCCATGAGCCCGATGGGAAATAGTCAATGTTTTTCCCTCGGTCAATGGCGGAGGTGTGGGACTCCATGGAGGAAAAATTGGAAAATTTTCCTTTTGAGAAAAAAGAGTTAAAAGTAAAAGGGGAAGCGTAGTTCCACTGGGACCCACATTGGGACACATGTCAAAAGTATTTCTCAAGGGTGGAGCTATGGGGAAAACTTGGAAAATTTTCCTTTTTCCAAAAGAGAGTCAAATGGCAGAATTTCTCCATGCATTTCTTTTGGGGCCCACCTCAGACACGTGTCAGGCCCATTTTTAGAAGCGAGGTGTGGGAAAAAAATGGAAATTTTTCCATTTTTCAAAAGGGTCAAAAAAAGGTCAAAGGAAGCCCCGAGCCTATTTTTGCATCTTCCACGTGGATGGCCCACATTCAAAATCAAAGATCAATGATTGTTGAGTGTCTAAATCTGATTTTCCCCATTTTTTCTATAAAACTCCTGGAGAGTGTGAGTCTTCATGATTTCTTTTATTTTCTACATGCCAAATAGAGGAGTGAGTTAATTTTGATATCTAGAGTTTGGTGGGAGAGATCTGGAGATGTCTTTCACCATTAAAATGGTTTGACTCTCAAGCCCGATCTGGTTTTTTCCATTTTTCTTCTCCTGAGCACGCAAGGGGCCAGATTTGATTGATATGGGGTGGAAGTGGTTGGAAAATGGATGGAGGCATGTTTTTCCCAAGAAAGGAGTTGAATGCGGGAAGAAATCAAAGAGATTTTCCCTCGAGCACCTGGAGACTTTTTACAGATCTGATTCTACGAATCACGAAAGAATCATGGCAAGCACTAGTGCATTTAAAGTTTTTGTCTTTTTTGGGAGGAAGGGGCTCTATTGGAAATGTTATAAATGGCATGAATTTTCATGCAAATGGTTGGGAGTTTTTGGAAAGATCAGACTGATTTTCTCCAACAGCAAAAAATCTTGACAGAGCCCATCCATTTTGAGAAGCCATCTAGAGAAGCCTGTATATCTCTCTTTGTGTCAAATTTGATCATGTCAAGGTGGTTGCAAGTGTACAACCATTGAAAAGCTTTGAGATTGTTCTGGAAACTTTCCCTTGTTGATAAATTTGATCAAACTTTGAGTTATTCTGTGTTAATCTTGAGTAAAGTGTATTTATTTCATCTCTGAATGCATACGAGTAGTTTTTCTTGTTTCTATTGCAATCTTGTACCAAAATATAGTCCAATCACATAGGTCTCAGTCCTTGTGATAGTTTAGTGGCATCTACAATTTCATTTCTCAGAAGAGCCTTCATCTGGGAATGGGATAAATGGTTTAAAATCACTTTTCTTTCATTTTGTTGATAGAGATTCTCTGTAAGCCTCTGGGTGTACCTCAGGCATGACTTGGTTTAAATCTTGGTGCTTTATTGGGTCCTCTGACTCGAGCCTTCATGATAGAATCCCACAGGTTGTGTGAAAGAGTGCTGATCTGGGCCTCCATTGAAGCACATATTCTAGTTGAGGAAACAATTTAACTTTTTGTGGCATTTTGTTGATTGAATCTTTCCATTTTGCATAAGCTCTCAAGGATCTAGTGAGTCAAGTCATCTTCTCCCCTCCCACCAAAAAATTTCATTTAAAAACAACTAATCCTACCCATACTACCCCTATTTTTTCTCTATATACCCACACAAGACCAAAATCCTTTTACTAAAAGTATGCAAAATAGATCAGGGTCTCAAATGTCTTTAGTAACCTTTTCCTTGTTGTGAAGATATCTCCATGATCTGGAAGTGACAACTCGTGAGAGTCAGATTTGGTGTGTTGATCATATTTTCCCCAAGGCCTTCTTTATAAAATTTATGCAAAAGAAAGGTACATGTATCTCCTTTCAAATAATAGAGGTTACAAATAGGTTCTCTTACCTTGGTTGAAAGGCACAACCTAAAATAGTTAGGATAATATCACATCCTTTTGAGGTGCTATCCATCTCTCCACAAATCCAAGTAACAAAGGGACAACTAGATTTCTCCCTTGGCTACAAAATGACATACATTTATGATCTACACTTAATTATTTATTAATTACCTTATAATTAATAAATCCACATCTCCAACCCTGCCACCTCACCTCGCCACCTCACCATGACCTAGCCCTAACCCTAAACTAACCTAATTAAGACCTATAACTTGGTCCAGACCCACACCCATGACTCATCACCCCTCACCCGCACCAAAACGAACCTAATAATGACTTGACCAAGCCCACAACTGACCCCTCAGGAGAAAAGGAGGGAAAGTTGGCTATTTTACTAAAAATAGCCAACTTTGACCTAACCGACATCGGTCCCTACGCGACCGGCGTCGGTTAGGTAACCGCCATCGGTTCCCTATAAATGACCTCCCCCAACCAAAACAAAGGATCCAAATTCATTTTGCAAGAGAGAGACAAGTGAGAGAGAGAGAGAAGAGGTTGCAGAGAGGAGTATTGAGCCCAAGACTGTAACTGAGCAACTAGATCACTGTCACACTCATCCAAACATTGGGAGAGTCGAGGATAGCTTCATCAGCTCACTTCCGATTGCGATCATCCCAACTGAGCCTTTCCTTCACCACTGCATTCCTTGACCTTGCATCCACATCAGAAACTAGTAAGTAGTCTCTTTTATTACCTTGTATGCTTCTAGACACTACTTTGTGAACTTTTGATTCATAGTGATTATAAGCTCACTCCTGGATCTACCACCCGGCAGCACCCTACACCTAACCTTCATTCATCCATCTCTATATTGCCCCAAAGATAGCTTTCTCACTCTCTGAGTCTTCTCTATCACCCTACTACTCCCCTCAACCATCTACCAACCTTCTAAACCCCATAACCACCTTACAACCAACCTCCATTTAAAAGCCCCTAAATCACTGCCCCTACCGATATCGGTTATCCCCTACCGTACCGATATCGGTTTTATAACCGTGGTCGGTTATCCAGTGACCGGCATCGGTCACTGTGACTTATACCAAAAACCAACCTTTCACCTATTTACCTCCAAACAATCTCATATCCAAATTTTTTTCTATCCCTCATAACTTGATCTGAACGTATCAATAACCAGTGACCAAACAAACAACATGACATTTTATTATTGGTAGTTTAGTCTCTATTGCTTTTAGTAACGAGGTACCTAAATCGTGATTTCACAATAGCTTCTTTATTATCATTTGCATTAATTTGTATTAAAAGGGAACTGACCACCTTCGAAAGGAAGTCTAATATTTCCTGGCCCAAGGCAGCTTCCTCACTTATTGTTTAACAAAATCTGTGGTCTTGCATTCTTATTTACAGGTAGTCCTTCCTAGACAAAAAGGAGCTCTTCACAATCGGTCTGATCTCTCTACGGTACGCACACACCTTCCCAACACTCAACAGGTATTCCTCCTAGCCCTAACCCTTATCTGTTTCTCAAGAGAATGAAAAGATAGAAATAACTCTATTCTGGAACAAAATTCTGTGAAACATTTTGGCACGCCCGGTGGGACCCTTCTCGGGTTTCTTTCTTTCTTGCTTGTTTTCATATAGGGAGCACACTTGTTGTTTCTTTCTTCTAAATATTCACAAAATATTTTGTCATTTTGGTAAAAGAACTTGTCTTTCTTTCACATCTTTGCATTAGTGAAAGTCATCTTCTTAACCTCTTCTCTTTCTTTGCTTCATCGAATATCATTTTCGATTTGGGTTTAAAACACGTGCATCACATTCTTGCTTGTTGTTTTTAATTCTAGTGAACGTAGATTAAGTAATAGGTCGTACACGTGGGGGTGATATCCATGGTATTGACGAGAAATTAATCTTACTCTCACTGCACAACACATACCAAATCACATCATAATCTACACAACATCTCAAACATCCCCCCTTCCCGCGGTATTCCTCCGCCCGATTGAGGTAGCCTTACAAGCCAAAACAAACTTGACATCTCCCTTAGGTCTTTTGTTTAGGATTGACATCATCTTGCATCTAAGGCATAAGCCCAAAGTGATTAAAACTAATCCTAGGGTTAGTCTCTTGATTTGCTTGTGTATCTTGCTTGTTTTTTTTTTTTTTTCAGTTTTGTTTCTCTATATACCCTCTCTCGATCACTTCGCATAGCTTGGTGGGTATACTAAGCCTTGTTATCCCCAAACCAAGAGCCTCTTACTCTTACATTCTCTCTTTCCTTCACAAAGGACCGACACCGGTCCTCTTCTACCGACATCGGTTACACCGACCGACGCCGCTACCATCTCTAACCGACATCGGTACTGCATCGGTTACTGATATATCGCCATCAGTGTGTTTCACAGCTTCCCGACAAACCAAAGAACCTACCAATTCCAACATTTTGTTGTTGTTTCTATTCCTGATTGACTAATTCCCTGTTATATCCTCTTGTCCATGGTTGTTATCACCCTAAAAACAAGCCGCAGCCATGGTTTCACATGCTTGTTCCATGTCTTTTCCTGAGTCACCCCCTTCGCATCCTATGGGGAATCCTACGGACACCAGTGCTTTTCCCAAGATCCCTATAGGAGATCCGACTTTGCCAAATTTTTGGATGCTAATCCTAGCACCGTATAATATTATTTGTCTCATACCCCTGACCGTACACCCGACGGTCAGCTCCTCTTTGGTATGCCTATTAGTATAGCCACTCACTTAGCCCCTTCCCCACCTAATAACTCCACCTCACCGTCTTCATCCTTAGCCCCGTCTCCCAGCTCAGTGGCTTTGGTGGTTCATACTACACCAATTGGCCTTCCTTTGGTTAATCTGGGGCCCCACATATCACTACCATCCACTACCCCTACCTCATCTCTCCCGCAGATTGCCTCTTTCATAACTCACTCTCTACCATCTATCCACACGAGCTTTCCCTCTCAGGCTCCGCCCACCTTTTCATTTCCGCAGACTCATCCGGTGGCCTCAACATCTTATATAGGACACCCTTATTCAGCCACCCCAACACATTCATCATCATTACCTTATCAACATTCAACCCCACCATTGTCTAGTAGCGGCTCTTGGCCCAATCCTCCTCCGTTTACGATGACAACACCATCATCTAACCCAACCAATGATTTAATCAAATAGATGATGGACAAGATGCAAAATCTTGAGGCTTCTATTTCAGGAAGCCGTAACACCCTGACATACGAGCAAGTTTGTCAGGAGCCTATTCATCCTTCTGTCCCCCTTCATACATATCCTCCTCAATGGGAATTACCAAAATTTACTCGCTTTAGTAGTAAGGAGGACCCTCAACAACACTTGCGATCGTTTAGACATGCCTGCTATCTGATTGCTCATGACGATGCCTTACTACTCCGTACCTTCCCATGTCCTTATCAGACTCTACCTTGAGTGGTATGTTGCTTTAGCCCAAAGACTCAATCTTCTCCTTTAACCAGTTAGCCCAATCTTTCTTGGATCACTTCTCCATCAATATTGCCAAGAAAGTATCCATTACCGACCTCTATGCCATCCGACAATTTGAAGATGAGTCTATCACAGATTTCGCTTGACGATGGCGGGCCTCATCAACCAACTTACTTATGCCTTACCTCAGGCCGAGCTCATCGAACTCTTTACGCGGCCCCTGCTAAACACATTTCTCCCACCCTCCAAATTCAAACTTTCCACACCTTTGATGAGGCCTTTACTATGGCTCGAAACTAGAGATTCGAGCCTTAGGAGGAGAAATTGAAGTTGCAAACAAAACTCAAATTTCCGAACCCAAGACTCCACCAACAAACCCAACACCACCAACTCTCATGCATCGGCTGCTTCAAAATCAAAAGGATCCATACACGCGGTGATGGTCAAATCTCAAGCACCATCTAATACCCAGAAAATCCACCTATAAGTATAAAGCCGAGCCCATCAAGTACACTCCCTTGGGAGAAACTTATGATGTGATCTTGGACAAATTGCTTAAAGCAGGAGCTATCACCTTGCCTCCTATTAAACCTCACTCCGGGTTTGATTCCACCCGCGCTATACCTTCTTGGTATAAAGAAAATGACTTCTGTAACTTCCATCGCGTGAAGGGACACAACCACGAAAACTACAAGATGTTGAAAAACATAGTGCAGGAAATGGTTGATGCAGGGGATATAACCCTCGATAATCCTAATGCCCCTACTAATCAAAATTTAAAAATCTTCAACAAACCATTTCCAAACCATTCATCTAATAATAACACAAACCAAGAAACCTCAGCCGAGGAGAAGAGTGTGCATGAGATCCATGCGGTTTTCAACTCCCAACCAAGGGCTTCCATCGAGGAAATTCTGAATCGAGCCTCTTCACCAACGCAGGGGTCCTCGCCCCCTTCTCCTTCATCAGGACAAGAGGACAGCCCCGTTATTCCTTTACCCATAAAGGAATCAACCACCTAGAGTTCTCTTCTCACAGAAGAGCCTTCTTACACCACATCCCTGCAAGACTGTGAGCGGATGTTATCCAACCTATCTATTTCCCAAACATCTCCTTCCACCACTCTTGCTGCAAAAGAAGAAGGATCGCCACTTTTTCTGTCATCCTTAGAGGAGAAACCCCTCGAGCCTACATCACCAAACTCCTTAACCATGACGGATCCTCTAGAACATGCCCTCCTCCCTATCAGTTCTTCATCGCCTAAATCTTTCCAGCGACCGGTTGACCTCTTAACACCCATTGATACAGCACCTCATTCGCCCCTATATCACACCCACAGTGGACCGGAATCACAGCCCACTTCTCTTCCATACCAAAATTCCCATCCACACGTGAAGATTGTCATCCCCGTAAGATAGATGAGTCTTATGGGAACGTTTGAGTACACCATGCTCTACTCAAATGCAGATGACTAATCCAGACACCTCTACCATATGCCCAAAGTTTTTACAAAAGCTCAAAATGCCTATGTCCTCACCTTCACCCCCCTCATCTCTACCGAATACCTCATCCACCTCTATCAACCTAACCAAACCTTCCCCTACGCTTGGGACTTCACCAATACCCAACCTAACGCACCCACCTAAATGGTTAGATTTATCCAAAAATAAAGCCATCAATCCACCTAGGAGATAGACCCAATCTCCTCGAGTCCAATCTATGCCTCCACCACAACTAAAACCCTCACCCCGATCACACCGGTACAGCAGGCATGGTTTCAACCCTCACCATCACACCTACCTTCTATATTGGGGCCTCACCCCTCCACCTTGCCTCAATACACCATGCCTCCCACGTCTTCTTTAACACGACCTGCACCTTCTACACCCATACAAAAATCCATGGGCGTCTCAACACCGTCGCCCCAAGTATCCTGCCTACCTACCAACCCTAAGCAAACTCGATCATCAAAGGACTTGTTTGTTGTCGCTCCTCTTTCCCCGTGGTTGTTTCCTACCACCACGTCATCTGTGGCCTCATCATCTAACCAGCTAAACATGACTTCGCACGCAGAAGAAGCCACGCCTAGTTAAACCCAATCATCAAAATCCCTTGCCTAAACCACCACCCGTATGAACCACTCATACCCAACCATTACCAAAACAATCAATAATCTCACCCACTCAATCAATAGCCTCATCTTCATCTGAATTTGACCCACTCAAAGGATCTTACGCCAAGATCCTTGATATGTTGGTAGGGGATGCGACCATTTCCCTACCCCCACTCAAACCCTATGATCCATCTAAACCTCGACCTATAGGTTATGATGAATCTAAAATCATGTGCCTACCACCACACACCAGGACACAATGTAGAAGGATGCAAAGCTTTGAAAGCCATCTTTCGCCAGTTGCCTATCTCGATAGAAAATCTAAGAAAGACAACTTACGGAGGGAAAATCCCTTAGCTTCGATCCCTTCTCCTATACCACCTTGTCCCTACCTCACCAAAATCTATCATCATTGCAACCCCACCTCTCGAGAACAATGACTTATCCCTGCCATCTTCCTCATCTCGTATTCACGAGATCAACATGATTAGCATTGCTACTCGAGGTCAGAAAAACAATGGAAAAGCTAAAGAGAGCACACCTGCGGCCTCTCTTTCTCCTTCCGCCATCCCGATCGCACCACCACCTAAAGTGGTTATTCATGGACCTGCCTATCCAGTCTCTGATGGAGTTTCCCATCGCACCATGATCAAACAACTTCACCAATCTCCTATAAAAATGACACTCTATGATCTCATTCAAACATCTGAATCTCATCGACAAGCTCTAATTGAGATCCTCCAAGGGATAGAGGTCCTACCTAACAAAACCCTACCCATCACCTCCATCTTAACACCCAACCACGTCACTTCTCTCACCAAACAACCTACCTCCACAACCACCTCTGTCCCTATACAGCAAGCCGCTGCTATTTTTTCCAAGAAGAAATTGTCATCTTTGGTGCAGAAGATCCTGACCCCACTCTTTTCATCTCGCTTACGCCAGACATCTAGGTACGTCGTGTTATGATCGACGGGGGTGCTAGCCTAAACATCATCTCTTCCAAAGCCTTCCAATAGATGAATATCCCTCCTAGCTGCATGTGTGCCAACCCCACCATGTTGCGTTCATTCAACGATGCTATTACTTCTACCCTAGGCACCGTGATCCTTAACATTCATGTAGGGCCACGTACCTTTCCCGAACTCTTCTATGTCCTTGAGGGAGAGTTCCAATACAACATGTTGTTAGGCCGCCCTTGGATCCGGGCTATGGGATGCATTCCCTCCACCTTACATAGATGCATAAAATTTGAGTATGAGGGGAAGTCATACACCATCACAGCTGACGCTTCCCCCTTCAAAACCTGCAATATGTTATACCACCCTAATGATGTGCTTGTACTAGTCAAGGCACCCATTGATCCGACCCAACCATCTACTTCAACCACGCCTCAACCATCCACCTTAGCCGCACCCACACCTTCACCAATGAAACCACCAACGCAATACCTCTTTCTTCCCCACAGAAAACATCCCAACCTCGGATCCCTTGGTAGGTGTTTTTCAATGCCTTATGCTGGGGAGTACCACCTATACAATGTTAGCACCTTCCATACCCCACAAGAGTATGGACAGTTACATGCACATCCTACCTACGACCATCATGGGGGAGGTGATCTCCTACGGACCACCTAATTACCACACCAACCTAACGTATGGGGGTGTCGACGCATCCTCTATCACCCCTGAACCTCCCCTTGGTGTGGTTCCCTTCCAATCTGATTTTCAATATCTAACCAACCATCGTTTCACCCTCACCTTCCTGACTCGTTGTGCTTGGAAAGGTTTTGGTTTCGGTCTTTATGAACAAGGCCGACATACGATCATTCCCATGACTACACGCAAACACAAAGATCGTAGTGGTCTTGGATTTTCTGAACCACCTACACCAAAGAAACCTCATGTCAATTGTATCCAGGAAGATGATGAAGTCACCCCTTCCGAACCATCAACGCCCATTTTTCCATCTTCACCCATAGAGTCGATAGACCCGAATCTATCCCTCCTAACTTTTTTTTTTTTTGTGAATGCTATCTTCCTAGGTCCTCTCACTTATCAACGTGATGGTGAAGACCCATCTTCTCTCCCCCTTTTGTATCCAAACATGATCAAGAAGACTCACCTTCGATTAATGTTGTGGAGTGCCAGGATGACGACTCCATCCTCACCTACCTTGGTGCGGATGACTCTTATATTCAACGCACCTTACCATCTGAAACCCAAACCATGTTGAATGAGTCGACTATAGAAATCAACATCCACATGGAGGATGATCCTCACATTGTAAAGATCGACAATCTCTCGACGCATCAGAACAAGCCGCCTTCACTACCTTCCTCCGTGCCCGCAATCAAGCTTTCACTTGGTCCTACGCCGACATGCCAGGAATCGATCCTGACATTGCTGTCCATAACATCACTCAAAACCGACTCCAAACCAGTTAAACAAAACCGAGAAAAATGCATCCACGCATTGCCCTCTTGGTTAAAGAAGAGCTTCAACGACTCCTTTCTATTTCTTTCATCTTACCTATTGACTATCCTCAATGGATTTCTAATGTCATACCTATCACTAAAGCAACGGGGGGACTTCGGATATGTACGGATTTCTGGGACCTTAACCTCACTTGCCCAAAGGATGACTTCCCCCTACCTAGCATTGATCAACTTGTTGATCTCACTGCGGGCCATGAGATGCTTTCTCTCATGGATGGTTTCTCGATACAATCAAATTTTAGTAGCCCCGCCGATCAACATAAAACCACCTTCATTACCCCGGGGACCTTCTGCTATCGTGTCATGCCATTTGGCCTTAAGAATGCTGGTGCACCTATCAGTAGGCTATGACTTACATTTTTCATGACATTATGCACACTATCCTCGAGGATTATGTCGATGATCTTCTTGGAAAATCCAAACATCGCAGTGAACATCTCGATGTTTTAACCATTATTTTCGATCACCTGTTACAATACTGTGTTCATCTTCAACCAAAGAAATGTGTCTTTGGCATCCTTTCGGAAAACTCCTTGGCTTTATCATCTCTTTGCATGGCATTGAGGTCACCCAACTAAAGTCAAAGCTATCTTAGAAATGCCCCCACCCACTAACCTAAAACAATTGCGTAGTTTGCAGGGACAAACTCCAATCTATCCGGCGTTTCATCTCACAACTCTCGATCGATGTCAACCTTTCCATCATCTCCTTAAAAAGGACATTGTCTTTCAATGGAGTGAGGAGTGCCACCAAGCCTTTGAGGCTCTTAAAGCTTATCTCTTGCAGCCACCCGTGCTTATCCCACCTCAAGACAATCACCCTTTCTACCTTTACCTTTCTGCCACCGACCATGTCAGGAGCCATGCTCACACATCGTGACTCCGAGCATCGAGAGCAAGTAGTTTATTACATAAGTCATACTCTTGTGGATTACGAGACTAGGTATACACATGTAGAAAAGTTGTGCCTAGCCCTATCATTCGTGGCCACCAAACTCCGACATTACCTCCTGAATCACAAAACTTTTGTCATCACCAATGCTGATCCCATACATTATATGTACGCCAAACCTCATCTAAACCAACGCATCGCCCGATGGCTTATGCTCCTCGCCACCTCGACCTTGAGTTTGTACACCAGAAATCAATCAAAGGACAAACTATCGTGGATCAACTCGCGAAGCCCCTTTACCTGGGGAACAATTTACCAATTTTACTTTCCCTGATGAACTCATCGCAACCCTTTCGCTCAGTGATGCATCTTATCCGATGACCCTCTTCTTCGATGGATCTAAATGTCAACGCGGCGGAGGGGTGGGCATTGTTCTCATTCCTCTTGATGGTGAACCTATGCCTCTTTCATTCAGGCTCGATTTCCCTACACTAACAATACAACGGAATACGAGGCCCTTGTTTTGGGTCTCCATGTTGCGTTACACTTAGGTGTGAAGTCTATTAACATTTTCGGTGACTCTCAATTGGTAGTAAATCAAGTTACTGGCATCTACCAATGTAAAAATGAGGAACTTCAAAAGTACAAACGTTACGTGGATTCACTTTTGACCTTATTTACTCATTATTCTATCCAAACCGTTCCACGCTCAACTAATAAATTTATGGATACTATGGCTTGCTTGGCCTCACAAATTCCTACCTCACCAACTGACTCTGACATATTTTGTCTTGGTCCAACAACTCTTTGCCCCATCTTACTTAGTCCCGATGTTTGTATGGTAAATAATGTATCTGTTGATTCACAGGATACCTGGTATCACCAATTTCACGACTACCTTACAACCTCTGTTCTCCCACCTGACCTTACTAGTAATGGAAACGTGCTTTTCTTAAAAGTGTTTCTCATTATGTCATCATGGGGGGACTCCTCTATAAACGTGGCTTCGATGGTATCCTCCTTCGATGTCTAACTGGCACTGAAGTCACCCATACCATCCAACAAGTCCATGACGGAATTTGTGGTGGGCACTTTAGTGGCCTTGCCGTGGCCAAACGGATCCTTCGCCTAGGATATTATTGGCCTACTCTTAATAAAGACTGCTAATATGTTAAGCATTGTGTTATGTGTCAACAGCATGCCAACCTTCAACATACTCCCAGCCACCCGCTACAGGTCGCACGAGATCTTTGGCCTTTCTCACAATGGGGTTTAGACCTTATTGGTGAGATTCACCCGCCTTCTTCGCAATGTCACCATTGGATCATCACGGCAACCGAATATTACACTAAATGGGTGGAGGCCATTCCACTCATTTCAACCAAAAAAAGAAAATCGTTGAGTTCATCAATCATCACATTATTTGTCGTTTTGGTGTTCCTCATCGCCTGATAACCGATAATGGAAAATATTTCAAAAATAAGTTATTACGAGCCCTTTGTGACAACTTTGGTATCAAACTTAGCTTCTTGTCACCCTACTATCCACAAGAAAATGGTCAAGCCAAATCTTCTAACAAAACCTTAACCAAAATTCTCATGAAAGTCATTAACGATTCTGGGAAAAACTGGCATGATCACATCCCCTTTTCCCTTTGGGCTTATCGTACCAGCATTCATACTTCCACTAATGCCACACCATTCTCTTTGGTGTATGGTACCGAGGTTGTCTTGCCTCTCAAAATACAAATCCCTTCCCTCATAATATCTCTCCAGGATATTCTCACCAATGATGACTTCCGCCAAGAGCGGTTAGCCCAATTGGAGCTTCTTGACGAGCGTCATCTTATAGCTCTTGACCACCTTCAAATTTATCAAAAGCACATCAAGCGTGCTTATGATAAGCAATTCATGAGCGTACCTTTAAGATTGGTGATCTTGTCCTCAAAGAGAATCAACATGTAACCAAACTAGAAAAGAGGAAACGTGGAAAATTTGCTCCTAATTGATTGGGCCTTACATTATCACTCACACTTATTTATCGGAGGTACTTATCATTTAGCTTCACTTAATGGTAAACTCACTTAGCCCCCCCCTTAATGCCTTGCATCTCCGACCATTCTACTATTGAATTTAGTGTTACATCACTTCTTATCTACCTTGCGCTCATCCCTTGAGCTCATTTACCACCTCATACACCTTGTTTCGTGCATCTCAAAGTAGAATCAAACTCACGTGGTTTGATCATCACCTCCTCTTAAAGATGCCTTCCCCTTTTTAGTCTAGTCCATGACTTAAAAGTATCAAAATAACAAGTTCTCAATTATACAATTCTGGGATATTCTTGAGTCAAACTTCCTGCAAAACTAGATGCTTCATGCCAAATGGACATCTAGACCTCTAAGACCTCTGCTATAAAATATAAGACTCGCACTCCTCAAAGGATAAGCTATGTGTAAAAGTCACATCTCTTCTACTATAAGTAGATCGACTCCTTGAAGGAAAACTATACAAAGTCAGCCTCCATCGAAGCTTTCGCATTGATCAACTTCAGTGAAGACCTCAAGAACAAATCCAAAATGCATATCCCATATAGACTTCCCGCATCGATCATTATATCCAAAAATAAAAGTAGTATTCAAAAGCACTTTTGAGTCATGGACTTGTCTATTTAGGTTTGGTTCTCTTTCATCGAATAATCACCTTATAACAAGTTCTCTCGCTTCACCATACCATCCACCTCACCTCACCATTTCTTCAAAACAACAAAATCTCAAGGGACGTGACGTATATCTTGATATATTGTGATTATACAACTCTTTTCACCTATCGACTTCTCCCTACAAGGTACCTAGTGATTCAAGCTCATCCTACAATAATATGTGCTCATAGGCCTTTTCTTAATAACAGGGACACTTCCAACTATGGGACACTTTTGATTTCCTCTTTTACCCAATCTAGGATTATGTGTTGACCTTTTAATCAGACACGGTTTCTATGCTTGGGTAAGCTAACCCTTCACCTATACCCACACCAACACCACCAACCTACCCTAATGATTTTGGAAATTACACCAACATTAAACTTTTACCAACATAACCTACCACAACCAAATTTCTTAATTCACCTCTCCCTTGTCCTAAGGGAGAACTACATCGTCCGAGGCCCTCCTTGCTTTGTGCAATGGGCTATGTAGGGCAAACTTAGGAGACATGGGGTCTCCCAAGGTTAGATCGACCATCCCCTACCATAACCTATCATGTGTTGTGTTTTCCTTAAAATTATAAATATTTTCACGTATTTATATTGATAACACTCACCTTTTAGGTTATCAATCCAAACATTCAAAACAAAAACATTCTTATTATTATCAAAACTCAAATCAACATACATATTCAATTTTATTTAGATGTAGCATATTACGTGTGATTCATGAATAAATACATTCCTCTATTATCGACACATGGTTTATTAGTCCTTATTTGTTCATCTACCCCCTATGTATGAAACTCACTGGCCCCCCTAACGTCCCGAACTAGGTAGCGATGGTGATCGTCAACCCACTCACCCGGCCTCCATCCAACAAACAAAGGTAAATCCCATGCTATTGTTTCCCACTAATCCACCAATCTCTCTTTAACATAAAAATATGCCCTCTACGCAGGAGTCTTGCCTCTAGTCTCTCCACTCGTAAACTGATAAGGTCTAACAATCCAATTCTCCACCCTCTCAAAAACACCACCTATGATAACCCTTTACAGGGTGGTTTCCTCTCTCTATACCTAAAATCATATCTAAAACCCTCTCGATTGTACCTATTTAAGACACTCACCCCATCCAAACCCTTTCCTATCACCTTTCTTTTCATCTCTACCCACTTACCTTACCACATCCTATTCATAAGCATGCAAAATCTAATTCCAACCAAAACTTATACCTCTCGGGATGCAACATCTTAGGTGGAACCTATCTCCTCTCTCTCCCGGCTGCCCATGACCACTTCTCGTTTTCACCCATGTTCACCACCCTCTTCACTATAACTTGCCTTTACGCCTTCTTAATCCAAGCCCACGATCACTTTACCTATCTCTTTCCTCCTTATCACTCAATTCTCCCATGCAACTAACCTGTATGGATGTCAACAACCTCGCATCCTCGTATTTAACATGTTGCATGACTCTAAAAATAAGAATTTAAGTTGCCTCCCAAGCTTTTCTATTTTTAGAAAAGCTCGTTTTAGCATAACCGATATCGGTTACCTAACCGGTATCGGTCACATAGTGACCGACATCGGTTAGCTAACCGATATCGGTCACCTGTCTCCTTTTGCTTATACCTAGGCCTTTTCTTTGTTTTTTGCAAATTTTTGGCAGAGCCCGCCTCTTTTCCCTACATAACGACATCACTATCAACATCCATCATCATAATAACATCAACATTTCAAAACATATGCATATCATCAAAACATCATCAACATCATCTATATACATCAAATTCCAATACCATCGACAAAACACATGAAACATTATAATATATGCATCAAATCAAAAATTATACACACCATGTGGATCAAACTCATCATCTATATATCATCAAATCAATGTCAAAATATACAAATTTCCCTACATGGGGCCTCTATAATCCAAAATACAAAGTCGGCATGCAGGCTTGTCTCTATCAAAATCTCGACTCAGCTCAGGCCAGTCTCTCATGTCAAAATATACTCGGCTCGCAGGCTGGTATCAACTATACAAAATGTACTCGCTCGCAGGCCGGTATATATAACAAAAATGAATACATAAATCCTATGTGGGCACGCAGGCCCCTATATGCACACTCGGTTCTCAGACCGGTGTCTCTATCAAAAATCATCTATCCAACTCGACCAAAAATGTCTCCGCTCCTAGGGTGACTCAGCTCTCTCCCCCTCCCTCGGCCCGTCCCTCAGCTGGCCCCTGTGCCGGGTCTCGCCTCCTACTCAGAATCGACCCACCACGCTGTGGTGCAGCCTCTGTGACCTATGACTCCGGAAGTCTCGGCTCTATGAGCCACATATGGCTGATACTCTACACCGGTACCATCTAGTAGGTCCTGATAGTAATGGGCCTCACTCTAGCCTCCATGTAACGGGCCCGTGCAACCATGGCTGGTGGGGCTGGTCCCCCGACTCCTAATAGAAGTGGGCCTGCCTTGCCTGTATGCCCTGAACCTGAGCCGGTACCTGTGGTGGCGGTGGAGCTACCATCGAACCTCGAACAGGACTCCGAGGTTGCACTGTGCCTCGTGCTTGTGCTCGTGTCGTGCCTATGCTCGTGCTCGGCTAACTACCCCTATAACACCCCAATCTATGCCTATGTGGTAGCAAGCTACCCTTGTAGTACCTACACCTGACCCAGAGATACGGTCCCTCTCCACTATAACAACCGCATTTAAATCTGGTTGTGCTGGCTGTGCTCTCACGGCCGCCCTCTGCCCTACCCACCAAACCAAAAATGAGCCTGTAACCCCGCATCATCCACTGTGTCATCTAGTCGCCTCTCTTTGCTACCTAGACTAGGTCAAATGGCTACGGTAGAGGTAGTGGTGCCTCTACATCCTCCCTCCGATACTGTGGGAGGGGAGGTGGCACATCCTACCGTAGTCCTAGCTGTCATCATACCCTCTCTAGGGGAATCCGCTCATACTCCTGGGTCTCCGTCCAGCTATCCAGAAGATGTACTGGATCCATCACAGCTGTGCTCGGGCTCCTCCACGGGGCTGATGGCCTCTGTATGGCCTCCATATAATATCTAATGCAGTCAGGCCCTCTAACATATGCCTGTAAAAGGTGACATCCCGCCCTGCGACCACTACTCATGGCTGGCCCACGACCCCCAACCACCTCTGAAACCCATATCTGTAGACTGCCTGTGGCCCCGCTACTGGGCAACCCTATCGTCATACACATGATGTGCTCATATGCCCAAAGCAAGTGTAACAAGAATGTCAACATATACCGAATCACCTCATACGGCGATAGCCCCAGAGCTCTTTATATAGCTACACCAGATACACTAGTGCCCATGCGTAGCAGGTGTGCTCCTCCACCATCTCCTATAAAACTCCCATCAGAGCCCATGGGAAGCGGCCTCCCTCTGAGTCAGGGAGGGCGAAGCAGGTGATACCGACCATCATCAGCACGGCAAGCCGTGTCTCTATGATGACGCGATACATCTCACCATAGCAGATGCTCGCACTATGATACGTAACCAATGGGGCTGCATCCCCAAATACCTGTAGGATGCTATCCATCACTGTCTCGGCATCCACCTGGAACACCTCCTCACCTATGATCGGCAGTCTCAGGATGCGATACACATCCTCTAGGGTGACTGTCATCTCTCCAGTAGGGAGATGGAAGGCATTGGTTACCGGATCCCATCTCTCGATGAGGGAAACCATCAGCCGTGGTCCCTATCCATAGCCCTATACCTCTGGACTCCACCGAGTCCAACCTCCCGCATAACTGCCCACTGCTCTGCGGTCACATGTGGCCGCATCCACTCCAATAGGGGCGGCATCCGATCTCGCATGGTCAACTCACTGCGGCGTGCCTGCAAAACAACCCACTCCATCAGGCCTACCCTTAACAAAACAACCAACCTAACCCTCTATACTTACTCACCCACCCAATCACAACCCAACTCTGTAAACACATCTACACCCACCTATCTTACCCTATACATCTCAAAATCCCTCTCACTCCTACAATCCATCTTTAAATATCCCACCCACTCCAATCAAACCTATCTCACCTAATCTCCCTCAGAATCAATAACCCCACCCCAAAAAAAAAAAAAAATCTAAACTATCCCCTTCACCTATCCCACACCCTACCAACCACCCCAACAATACACACCCGATCTACTCTAAGCCCTTTAACCATACCCCAACCAATTTAACCCATCCCAATCCATACACAACCCATAACCTATCCTACCCGAACCGACCCCAACCACCCAATTACCCCCACCCCAATAACCTATCCTACCCCAATCAACTTATCCCACCTAATCCCCGCTAGCAATTCACCCACCTCACCCAGCAAATCTACCTTCTCCCCCCTCAACCCTATAATCTATCCTACCCACCTAAAACAACACCCAACAAAGTAATTTTACAACCCTACCTCCTACCCATGGTGACCGCTATCGGTCACCCTCGACCGCCATCGGTCCCCCACCCGCACCTATGTCCAAATTTTATGAACCGACGTCGGTCGACACATGACCGACGCTGGTCTCTGCACCTACCAATCTATACCTAAAAACTGATGACCGATGTCAGTCGACTAGTGACCGACATCGGTCACTGTGGGGTTTAGGGGCCGAACCAAAAATGACCCCCAAACCCCTTTTTTTTCCTATTTCTCCCAATTTACCCAACACAATTGCCTAAAACCTTACCCACCCTGACGTTTTTGCCTACCTAACATATCTACCCAATCCATTTTACTGTTTACCTTCATTTATTCATTATTTTATCAAATTTTGGATTCCTACCCCAATACCCAAATCCCAACTAAATTCATAAAATTGACAAATATAGGGGTTCGAGCCTACCGCATGACTACACATCATCGTGGTGGGATAGGTGGTGGTGGTCCAGCCTCCAGACCTCCTCCGCTCCTCCAATTACCTCCGTGCCATAGCTCCAAATCTCCTCAGCAGGGTCCTCAACCAATCAAGCTCTGCCTCCCGATCTCTGGGGCCTACCAATAACTCACTCACCCACTCAACTAGTGCCAACTCAACCCAAACACTCGACACAATCAATTCAAAACTCAACAAGAGATGTTTTGGCGCTCAAATTCACAATGTGAAAATGACATGCCACTTTTTTTTTTTTTTAGGTTTTGAATTTATCTAACCGATATCGCTTTATAGGTTTTGATGACCTCTAAGACCGATTTCTAACCGATATCGGTCACCCCTAAGACCGATATCGGTTACCTACTTATTTTAACCTAACTCCTACCCTTATCCACCAATCTCCATTTTTCACCACATCACCTACCCTCGGCTTTGCTAAATAGCCTTATTTTGAATTCATCGCCCGACCTAAGGCCGCAACTCAACCAATCGGCCCACCCAAGGCCGCAACCAACCAATCGCCCCACTCAAGGCCGCAACCAATCAATCAATCGGCTCGACCTTGAGGCCGCAACCAACCAATCGCCCAACCAAGGCCAACCAACCAATCGGCCCGACCCAAGGCCACAACCAACCAATCGGCCCGACCCAAGGCCAACCAATCAATCCCCGACCCAAGGCCACCCAATCGCCCGACCCAAGGCCGCAACCAACCAATCGCCCGACCCAAGGCCGCAACCAACCAATCGCCCGACCCACCTGCCGCACCCAACCAATCGGCCCAACCCCAAGACGCACACCAATTAAGTACCTCGAAGTACCTCGACCGAGGCCCACAAATTATGATTCTATCCACCCATCATGTAGCTGTTTGTTCAATCGAGCTCACCTGTTCATGTTTTAGCATGACTAGGATACTTGAATTGATCAACCGACCAACTTTTCCTAGACCGAGACCGTGACGTTTATCTCAACCAAACCAACCATTTGGTACTACCAACATGCCTAAACGTTCCGGTACCTTACCCGTTATATCCCCTGGAGCTACTTCCTATGCCTTGGATACCAGGATTATATCAACCTTGTTTGGATAAACTATCGACCTTTGCCTATGAATTGCTTGTTTGCTCTTCAAATCATGTACCCTGGTCGCACTACTACATTTCAACGTGCATCTGCTTCCTTGAACTTACCCCACCATCTTACCATCATCTCATCATCATTCACCCTTTATCAACCCTATCCCTGATTTCACGTCACCTCAATCTGTGATAGATTTGAGGGGGATTACCTATACCCTTAACTGGGGCAACCACTTCTTATTATTGTCAGTGCAGCTTTACAAGACAAGCTACACGACAACAAGGGGCAAATGTAGACACCAAATTTGGGTCTTACGACACCCTGTGCCCCGCATCTCGTCTCGCAACCTAACCCTACCTCACCACCTAAACCTTACACACTTAATTATTTATTAATTACCTTATAATTAATAAATCCACATCTCCAACCCTGCCACCTCACCTCGCCACCTCACCATGACCTAGCCCTAACCCTAAACTAACCTAATTAAGACCTATAACTTGGTCCAGACCCACACCCATGACTCATCACCCCTCACCCACACCAAAACAAACCTAATAATGACTTGACCAAGCCCACAACTGACCCCTCGGGAGAAAAGGAGGGAAAGTTGGCTATTTTACTAAAAATAGCCAACTTTGACCTAACCGACATCGGTCCCTACATGACCGGCATTGGTTAGGTAACCGCCATCGGTTCCCTGTAAATGACCTCCCCCAACCAAAACAAAGGGATCCAAATTCATTTTACAGAGAGAGACAAGTGAGAGAGAGAGAAGAGGTTGTAGAGAGGAGTATTGAGCCCAAGACTATAACTGAGCAACTAGATCACGGTCACACTCATCCAAACATTGGGAGAGTCGAGGATAGCTTCATCAGCTCACTTCCGATTACTAGATCATCCCAACTGAGCCTTGCCTTCACCACTACATTCCTTGGACCTACATCCACATCAAAAACTAGTAAGTAGTCTCTTTTATTACCTTGTATGCTTCTAGACACTACTTTGTGAACTTTTGATTCATAGTGATTATAAGCTCACTCCTGGATCTACCACCCTAGCAGCACCCTACACCTAACCTTCATTCATCCATCTCTATATTGCCCCAAAGACAACTTTCTCACTCTCTGAGTCTTCTCTATCACCCTACTACTCCCCTCAACCATCTACCAACCTTCTAAACCCCATAACCACCTTACAACCAACCTCCATTTAAAAGCCCCTAAATCACTGCCCCTACCGATATCGGTTATCCCCTACTCAGTACGGTTTTATAACCATGGTCGGTTATCCAATGACCAGCATCGGTCACTGTGACTTATACCAAAACCAACCTTTCACCTATTTACCTCCAAACAATCTCATATCCAGCCTTTTCTATCCCTGTAACTTGATCTGAAACGTATCAATAACTAGTGACCAAACAAACAACATGACATTTTATTATTGGTAGTTTAGTCTCTATTACTTTTAGTAACGAGGTACCTAAATCGTGATTTTGCAATAGCTTCTTTATTATCATTTGCATTAATTTTTATTAAAAGGAACTGACCACCTTCGAAAGGAAGTCTAATATTTTCTAGGCCCAAGGCAGTTCCCTCACTTATTGTTTAATGAAAATCTATGGTGGTCTTGCATTCTTATTTATAGGTAGTCCTTCCTAGACAAAAAGGATCTCTTCACAATCGGTTTGATCTCTCTACGGTACGCGCACACCTTCCCAACACTCAACAGGTATTCCTCCTAGCCCTAACCCTTATCTGCTTTCTCAAGAGAATGAAAAGATTAAATAACTCTATTCTGGAACAAAATTTTATGCGAAACAAGTTGTTTAATTCAATTTGGTAAACTTGCACCTAGGCCACCTATGCCTCTATATCCATAACTAGGAGCTCCATGTACAAGTCAAACACCCACATTAGCTCCCATACCTGCCCCAAGGACTCAGAGTTCAGCTAGAGCTTCCACCTCATCTTCTAGCTCTTCCGAATAGTTATAAGAGGTTATGAAACAATTGAAGAACCTAGGAAATGAGCTAGTGACTATCAAGAGGCAACAAGCTCAAAGTTCTAGGCCATATCAGCCTCAAACTTAGTATCAAGCTAGGCCCCCATACTAGTAAAATAGATCACCAGCTCAAGTTGCAAATCAAAATCAAAACCAAGGAAAACCTCAAGTGGTTAGGCATTTCCGACCATATGATCCAAACATAGCTTCAAAATTGAGAGCCTTGGTTCCAACACAAAACAACATGGCACAAGAATATGATTGGTGTTTCCCATGCAATCAACCCCATAACCAGTCAATGTGTTTCAATGGTGCACTAAATTAGGCCTTGATGGTATAGAACATTGGTGTGTCCCAAGAGCCCAGTCAAGAGGAAAATCAGCAGCAAGAAACCCAGAAAGAGGAACCTCCAAGTGAGACCATGCTTGTCAATTGGCATGCTGAAGACTTCTGTGGAGTTAACCAATCCCCTTCTCAAAGTATAGCTTCCAATACATGATCCAAGAAAAGGAATATTAGAGAGGGACAATCATAAAACTTAGGTAATCCACAAACCTCTATTACTCCACAAGGTATTGGCAATCAAAGTGCAATTCCCAATGTGTAGAGCCAGCCCAAGCCACCTCCCGCACTGCTCAAGCCAGTACTGTTGTAATGACCCATGTGCAAGAAAATAATGCGCCAGAAAGGGGCAGAAAAGATAGCTCAACCCCATTTAACATCATTGAACAAATGAAGAAAACAAATGTAAACATCTCAATGTGGGAGTCATTAGCTATCCCGGGACGGAGAGACTGTTACAGTTGTTATGGCCAATTGGTTAGCCTCAAATCATCCCCCAACCAACAAGAGAAGGTCCTTACCAATGCATCTTAGCTCGAATGAAACAATGGAGGACAATAAGGTAATAATCTAAATCCCCTCCATTCTATGTTTCATTGATAATTAGGGACAAATTGGTACAAAATTGCATGATTGATTCAGAGAAAGTAGCTCTGTAATGCCAAAGCAAATAGAAAATCAACTCGGGTCTTCAATATGAAGTTATCTTCAAGGGCATAATGCAATTGGATGGGACAACGGTAACAACGGTTGGATTCGTGAAGGATTTGACCCTCACATTACATGCATGTCCCAATATGACCATATTGTAGAACGTATCGGTCATATACTTGCCACCACATTTTGCATTATGTTTGTCAAGGGGCTTTACCACTAAACTTAGAGGCTATTTGTCCGATGACTAGTCACACATGCTTTTAGAACAAGGTATAGAGATAAGGCTATGATTAGATCCAAGCCCATTGGAGATTTCCATATTAAGCCTCATGTACTTAGCCTAATCAATGCTAATTATCCAGCCTTTGATCATGAAGACCTCCCAAGAACTTATGAGGAAGATACAAAGGTTGAGTGTATTCCAAACTTGACTCTTGATGAATGGGAGAACAAAATGCACACTTCTGATCCTTACAAGCAAATGGAGGAATTCAAGCTAGGAGTTTACTATTTGCATGAGGAGAATCATACTCTCCCGACATCACTAAGCCAAACCACAAGAATGATAATGAGGTATGGCAGTTATTCTTTGATGGCTCAAGAAGTAGACAAGGAGCTGGAGGACGAGTGATGCTAGTTTCACCTCAAGGTATGAGATATTACTCATCTTTCCATTTCTAATTTGGTTGATTGAAAAACACAACAGAGTATGAAGCCTTGATCCATGGACTGCATTGGGTGAGAAGAAGAGGGATTAAAAACTTGCAAGTGTTTGGTGATAGTGAGATAGTTGTGAATCAAGTCTGAGGACAAAATGATTCCAAGAATGATCTTTTAAAAAACTACAATAATCGGTATGGGATCTCATCAAATATTTTGAAGAATTTAGCATCAATTCCATCCCAAGGAAGAGTAATGAAGCAACGCACATATTGGCAGCAATTGGGGCATCAGTTGATGTGGTAGAGAGTATTAAGAGTGAGAAATATCATTCCCATATTAAAGTAGTTGTCAAACCAGTTGTTCCAGATAACAACACAAGTTTGTAAGTCTTCGAGAATGATCAACAAATTTTCAATTTTATACAAGAAGAAGCTGAGTTCTCCTCTAGAAAGAAATAAAAATTGGAACAACGTTATGGTGACCAAGTGGTACAGCTAAGAACCAACAAATTATCTAAGGGCCTTGTAACCTTGTAGTCAATCTTCAACCCAAATGATCAATTCCAGAAGGAGAAAGAAAATATTCAAGTAAAGGGTGAAGATTTAGAGCTCATTTCCATAGATGAAGGAAAAATGTTGTGAACTTGCAAGGTAACTACCTAACAAGAAAAATATGAGTTCATTCAACTTTGTCAAGAATTCTCAGATGTCTTTGCTTGGACTTACAAGTATTCAACTCAAGGTTGGCATAGCACATTATCAATATGGATCCAGGATCTAAGCCTTTAAGACATAAGCAAAGGCTAGTAAACCCTCACATTGAAACTCTCATGAGAAAGGAGTTGAACAAGATAATTGAGGCCAAAATCATCTTCCCTATCAAGTATTCAAGTTGGGTTGCAAACTTGGTGCTTGTGACGAAAAGAAATGGATAAATCAGACTATGTGTGGAATTTTATGATATGAACATAGCATCACTCAAGGATCATTATCCACTTCCATCAATGGAACACATCTTACAGTGTCAGAGTTGGATCTAAGAGGTTTTCATTGAAAAATTGATACTCAGTGCTATAATCGGATAATGGTGTAAGAAGAAGATCGGTTAAAGACATCCTTCACCACCAAAGGGGTACATATGCTTATAAGAAGATGCCATTTGGAATGTCAAATGTCGAGCAACATTTTAGTGAGCTATGGATATGACATTCAAAGGCTTGATCAAGAAGATGGTGTTGGTATATCTAGATGATATCACTGTCTTCTCAAAGAATGCAGAAGACCATCTCTTCCACCTCGAATGGTATTTTAGAGCTGTAGAAGGTTTGGATTGTCACCAAATCCAAAGAAGTGTGTGGTTTTGGCACACGAGGGTAAGCTACTGGGTCACATTGTCTCAAGAGAAGGGTTAATAATTGATCTTGAAAGGTTTAAAGCCATCCGAACACTTCCATTTCTGTAACATAAGAAGTCTCTCCAAAGCTTCTTGGGAGAATAATCTTTGTTCACATATTTGTGCCTGATTTTTCCACTCTTGTGAAGCCTTTAACAATGATGTTAAATAAGATGATTGCATTCAAATCGACAACAATGAAGGAAAAGAGAGTGTTGAGGCCATCAAACTTGTAATATCACATGCCCCAACTCTCATTAACCCAAACTTTTCAAAGGACTTCATGTTGTATGCTTTTGGAGGGTCAAACACAATCTCATCTATCTTGGTTCAGCCTAACAAGGAAGGTTCAGAACAGCCCATAGCCTTCTTTAGTCAGAGCTTGGAAGATTACAAAGTAAAGTATTATTTCATTGAAAAGAATGTCCTTGCTGTCATTAGGAGTTTGAATAAGTTCAGACACTTGGTCTCAAACAAAAATATTCAACTACTAGTGTCTCATGTTGGTGTCAAGGACTTTCTCCTAAACAAAGACTTGAATGAGAAGAGAGTAGGTTGGATCACTCATGTAATGGAGTATGATATTGAAATCAAAGTGACCAAATTGGTTTGTGGAAAGGGTCTGTGTGAGCAGATCACTTCCAAGAAACAAGTTTAGAGTCGAGTAGATGAAGATGAGGATGTCCCACTACCGCAAATTATCAAAAGCAACCAGCTAATGATGCACCTATTCCATGTTGGACTCAATCCTTGGTGCATTATCTCCAAACATTTTTGTGCCCTCTAGAATGGAACAAATAAAAGAGGAGATACTTCAGATTACAAGCCATCCCATATGTGCTTATTGGTGGTGTCTTGTTTAAGAAGGATATCAATAATGTTCTATTGAGATGCATTGGGACAGGCCAAATTGAGAGGGTGTTGCATTAGTTCCATAATGGAGAAGCAAGAGGCCACTTTTCTCCTTGAGTAACATCTCTCAAAATCATGAAATCTAGTTATTACTGGCCTATGGTGTTTAGTGATTGCTACTCATGGATCACGAAGTGCAATAAGTGTGCATTCTTCACAAGGAAGGAAAATTTAGCAGCCCTACCCCTTCATCCAATTTTAGTGGATCAACCATTCATGTAATGGGGATTAGACTTCATTGGAGTGATTAACCCAAATTCAAGCCAAGGCCACAAGTGGATACTTACAACAACAAACTATTTCACCAAGTGGACTAAAGTAGTGGCACTAAAGGAGGCAAATGAATCCAATATCTTGGATTTCTATGAAGGAATAGTCACTAGGTTTGGATTCCCTGCCACTATCATATCAGATAATGCATTGGAATTCCTTGGTACAAGGATCACTGAATGGGCTATCAAGAATGGTGTATACCTCAGCACTTCATCAAACTATTACCCTCAAGGTAATGGCCAAGAAGAGTCCACAAACAAGAACCTACTAAGAATTATCAGAAGGAATCTTGATGAAAATTAGAGGACTTGGTACACAAAGCTCAAATATACTATATGGGATGATATTATCACATACAAAAGGGCCACAGAAGCTCCCCATACAAGCTTGTATATAGAAAAGACATAGTACTACCCATATCATTGGAGTTTCCCACTTTGGAGCTCATGAAATAGTTGGAACTAGTCAATTTTTAACCTATGACAATTAGGTATGCAGAGCTAATGGAAGTAGGAGAGGTAAGAGAACATGCAATGTGGAGAAAGATCAAGCATTGATCAAGAAGAGCTTTGATAAGAAAGCAAGAACAAGGACCTTTCAAGAGGGGGACTTAGTTCTAAAGTGGGATGCAAATCAGGAAAAAATAGGAAAACATTCCAAGTTTGATGCCATTTAGAGTGGCCCCTACATGGTCACAAGATGTATAAGTAGAAATACCTTCCAGCTTGACTAAGTTGGACATCGGAGAATTGTAGATTCCAGTCAATGGGATCTACATCAAAAACTACTACTAAAAGGAAAAATTCCCCACCCTTATAAATAATAGCCCAGTGTTTTCAATTTCTCCAAGTGATTATGCACATTGTCTTATTGTAGCATAGGTTTGTTTCCTAAGTTCTCTGGAACAGGTTTTGTTGCTCCATATTTGTGTTGTTATATAGTTCGATGTGCCTCTAGGTGAATGTGCTAGGCCCTTTAGCATTTACAATAGGGAGACCCATGGTTGCCATGATAGTTGCTAATTTTAAAATAGAAAAATATAGAGCAACTAAAATCAAATTTCGAGGGGTCCATTTCGTAACAATGGGGCAGGTTATAGGTCACCAAGTGCAAACATTGGATTCAAGATTCAAAGAACAAGACAAGTATTAGGCCACCACCCATGACTCCATGCCTAATGGATACTTCCCAGGCTATTGGTCTCTTCATCCAGTAGGCAGATGTCCCTGTGAGTCACCAAATTGTTATCCTAATTTTCCTCCCCTTGAAAAATTTGGATCAAATGCAACCCTACATAGGAGGAAATCTAAGGGTTGTTTCGCTTTAACGAGCCCATGCTTCAAATCCAATAGTCAAGTAGCAGGAAGACTCAAAAATGGAGGAGAAGGGTCAAGTGAAGGAGGTAAACAACGTCAAAGAAATGAGAGGATCTCGGAGAGAAATGGTGAAAGGCTCAAAGTCTTTCCCCATTTCACAAATGATTCAGAGCTGGCCATTTTATCGAATAAGTATAGAAAGGTTAATGGAACCCTCCACATGCCTCGTCTGCACAACTTCAAAGGTAAAATATGGGGGCAGGTCCCAAATGTGCGCCGAGCTTCCACATGTCCTAGGTCGATGTATGGCCCTGCCAAATAAAAGGGACTTAGCCAAAACACAAAGAAAACGAGAAAAGCCTTCAAGGAGCCACGTGTCTCTTTGGCGCAACTTTAAAAGAAAAATCCAAAAGCGGTCCCCAAACATGCGTCATCTCTACATGTGGTGATGTTTCAAGTCAAGGCGGGAAGGTGGGTCACCGGAGGTATTTTTAACTTTTTGACCCGAGAAGTCTGTAAAGTATAAAAGTGAGCCACACCTCCACTGATGCCCAGAGAAGCCATGTTTTAAGCCTACATTACATGCATGGAGGCTAGCCTTGGAAGGCATTTTTTCCAGATGTGGTCCGGTGGGCCTAGGAAGGACTTTTCTCCCAAATGGAAAATGCAGGCTAGCGGGCCCGAAGATGGTTTTTTGGAAAAGGGAATTACGGGCCGAGGGGAAATTTTTGCATTTTTCTATAAAATGCACAAAGTTAATTTTGGGTCCGCAAACCCATTCTACTAAATTAGTTTTCGTCATTTTTGTATGGATCAGACTCAAACATTCAAATTGACATATCTTTCGATCCATTCCTCAAAATTCAACAAATTTGGCACCATTAGAAATGTATCGACCTCATCTACACTATAAAACCTAAAATTTTAATTTTGACAAGGTTAGGTGGGTGAGAATTGGGAAAATGTCTTCATGCCATTAATATGTGATCTGATTGCTTCAACAACTAGATCAAATTTCATTTTGATCCATCATTATTCCTTCTTCGACACACTAAATAGACATAGAGCGCGGCAGACATGACAGATTTTGGGTCTATTTGTAGGGGAATTGATTTCCGGTAGGTGAGCTCCAAATAAGGTTTCTTGCATGTTTTCTTCTCCTCTCTTCACTGCATCTATAAAGGTAAGAGCTTGGCTCATTTTAAAGGGTTGGAAATTTTTATTTTACACCCTCCCTTCTTCCCTTGTCTACAAGTGAATTTGTGGTGTTTTCAAAACTTCATATTCAAGTTGTAATATAATTTTTTTCCTCTTAGATACTGTAATGTATTGTATAAACTCTGGATAAATAATATATGCCTGTGGATGATTCTCAACCCTCTCATGTGTTCATTGTTGTCTTTTGATCTCTCATTGCAGTTTGGTTATATGTGCATGATGGTTGTAATGCATTTCTATTTTATGTGTTAAATTACAAAATGAGTGTTTAACATTCCTTTGGTGTATCACCATGTTAGCTTAGGTTCGTTTTCTCGCATCTTCTCAACCCTTTCTCCTTGGAGAGATAGAGTAGGTTTTAATGTAGATCCTATGCAATTTATTTGTGTGCACCTAAACAGAGGAATATGAACCGAACTTCATTTGGAGATCTCTCTTGATTGCAAAGTCCCACACTTTGAGAGATGCTCCATGTTATGTAATCACACCGAGAGTCTCAACTTGTCAATTTGCAAACATTAAGGGGTCTTTGTGAGTTTGCGATGTGATATATACGTAATTTATAGCTCTATAATCATCGATGACTAACACTGGATCCAGTTTTGTTTTCCCATGGTTTATCATGTTTAGGAAGGGATGTTTAAAGATTCCCATTTTAATATCAGGACCTTTCTCTGACTTAGGTGTGTGGACTTAAATTTTCCTTCTTCAATGAGATCCTAAATGAATTTTCTTATTTTCAAACATTTATTTGTCTTGTGTCCATTAACATTATGAAAGTTACAAAAGAATAATCATGCTCTTTGAACCATCCTAGTTTGGGTCCATCCTCTATGTAAGTAATTTTAGTTAGATATTGAACCATGTTTATCATTGCCTATAAATTTCTTAGTATCATGGATAATGCGTGTGTGAGGGTGTGAACACTCACCGTTTAACTATACATTGACTAGGTCCTTTGGTGATTTTTAAAAGAGGACCACTCTAAACCATTTGAAATATTTTAGAATCTATGATGCCATCCCCTATGAAATTTTTTTCTTCTTAAAGAACTTAGGATTATCTTCCGGTTTTGACTCTTGTCTATCATTTGAAAAGGGTTTGATTCTTCCCTTTGTGATTAAATCCTTCGCTATCTATCTTCCTTTCTCAATAACTTATTTGAAGTTACCGATGCAATGAATTTTTAGATGAAATGTAATGTATAGATTCAATTTGGGCACAAAGATACCAACTAACTTGTTTATCTATAAGTGTGAAGGGGAAATGACAAGATATCCCTCACCATTGTTGTAAGAAACTAGAAAAGGTTTCATTTTTTTCGTTGTTTAATGATGCACACATCTAAAATTGTAGCATTATTTTCCATGTTGGATGAGAAGTCTCATACAAAACTATCCTCTAGCATGGGCCATGTAACAATCATCCCTTATGGTATGTGAAGGAACCATTCCAAGATTTTTCCTCCCCTCGCTACGAGGTAACAAACGTATTAGATGGTTGTCACTAAAAGCCACTTCCTAGCAAGACATTTATAAGTATTTGATGTGATTGTGAGTAGAAATTAGGTTAGTCAAAGTTTTTGGGAATGGTATTTACAAATTGTCTCTTGAAGGGATAGGGACATAGTTCTTTGTACTGATATTTCTTGTTATGGACTATATTACCTTCCTAAAGGGTTGTAAGCATGGGATTTCTTTGATTTTAACTCTTGCATGAAGAGTTACTATTTTAGGGGGATGATGGACTTAACAATCAAATTATCCTCGAAGGTTTCATCCTCCGGAGGTCTGGTATAAAGTTAAGTAACCCTAGTCTTAGGTTTCTCTTGTCATGTACCCTTACTTGGGTTTTTAATTACCAAGGAGGCTAAGTTTTCTAGTTGTTGAATAAGCATTTGTATTTGACTCGTATGGTGGATTCCTCATTTGGAGGGTCTTATTTATCATTTTTTTAGGTAGGAGGAAAATCCTCATGTACACATTTCATCTTATGATGCATTTTAAGGGGTGGTAATCAAGTACTACTCTTTTGTCTTAATGTTTCTCCTTTGATGTTGGCACTACATGTAGAATCATGCCTTCCCTCAACGTTGTCATATGTGTTAGTAAGGAGAGGAATTTATGGTTCTTCCTCTTCTCTAGTGATGTTTTAGCTATAGGCCTCTAGTTCTTATGGTAATTTGGAACCTAGCTCTACCATTCACGTAAGACCATGATCCCTATTTTTGAATAAGAAGTCTTTTAGGGGGTCACATAAAAATTTTCAATATCTTGAAATGAGTCACTCTCGTCTCCATTATGATCTATAAACCTATCTATTTCCTTTACTTTGGAGAAGAAGTGGCATAAGTTGTGACCTAGAAGATGATTTATCTCTCATATTTTGGACTCTATTGTTGTGATATGGTTCATCGTTTGTTTACACAAGGTGTTGTCTACTATACTCAAGTGTATACCAAACCTAGGTGTAATATGTGATAGTTTACTTTATGATTTCAAAGTGAGTCGATAAGGGACCAAAGAATGATGAATCAAAGAATCAATGATTTGTCCTAGAATAAATCTATGATTTTGATAACAAGTAAGGAATAATCATACAAGTTTTCACAAACTAAACAATTGACAAGAAACTACACCTTATGCAACTATTTTGTTCAAAGGTAGTTCGAGACAAGATGATCAAATTTTCCATCAATACTTAAGTCAAGTTTAATATATAAAAGGGTAAGTATTAACAAGGGGATGATGCTATTTCTAATAAAAGGATACTATAATCCGTTTAAATGAAAATGAGTCATAGATATCCAAAGGCATACGTTACAAGTGTGAGAAACATGACAATATCACTTAGATACGTTTAACCAAGCCTTTCAGAAAATAAGGTATTAGTATCAAAATGGTATGGTTGTGACAAAAAAATGTAACAATACTTCTTAAGGTTGAGGTAATGCTTGAAAAGAAACAATGCTAAAGTATAATAGTGGATTGTTAAGATGCACATAGCGTAACCTTACAGTCTAGACACTTAATTCGAGTTTTATGAGAAATAAGACATAAGTATAAAAAAATTTGATGTGATGTAAGAAATATAACACTCCAAAGGAAATTATATGATGTATCTAGCCTAGCAACGATGATAATGTGTCTCAATATGGATTTGAGAAAAGAAACCTACTAGAACGTTGTGATGTACCATTCATGCTTTCAACACTTGCATTCCAAGATTGTAACTTGGTCATGCAAGTAGACTACAAAAAGTGGTGGTCACGATTATTTCTAGTGGTACCTTCATGTGTTTTTCTCTTTATTCGAAGATGGAAAAGGTGTAGACCAAGTCGGAGTGAAATATACTTGGCATCACTTTGGTAGAGTTTTTCCTCATCTAAGGATGAGTGAAAAACTAAGCTAAAGTAATACTTCATAGATCTCGTGATGAATAACACATAGTGCAAACTTGAATGGACTCTCCCTTGTTCGAAAAACAAGGTTTCGACTCTGAACAAGTCTTTAATTTGCGAGAGATTTATTAAATATGTTGATTTTATTGAGTTGTGGAGCTCAATTACTTCAGATTAGCATGCAATGTAAAACTTGTTGGAAAACATAGTAACCATCATCGAGTTAGGAGGGACCGACATCAATCACCTAGGACCAACATCGGTTAGGAAAGGAAGAAATAACATTGGTTAGGGTGAATCATCACTTCACTGTTACCTATGCATGGATGTTTTAATTAACTCTCGGGAATCAGATCTATTTTAGCATTAAAGTATATCTATTGATTGTAATTACACAGGTAAGTTCCCTAAGTTTATATATGCATATATAAGCATGAAAGATAGGGTTTAGAAGTAAGAATTAAGAAGAACTTGGAAAAGTTGGTGAGAGATAAAATTATTGGAGAAGAAACAAAAGATTGAAAGAAAGAAAGTATTGTACATCCGAGAGGTGTGAAAGATTCTAAATCTTCATTGTATATCTTGTTAAAGATTTGGATAATATATTAGATTCTAAGTCTAATCTTGAATGAAGAAAACTCATAGGAAGAGTACGGAGGAATCATCATCCGGGAATGCTTTGAATGTAGAAAACAGGAGAAGGTAGAAGGAGAGATCCAAGACTAAGAGTAATGGGAAATCAAAGTCAAGGAATATAAGATCTAAATCCAGAGGTAAGGTAATTACTTGTTGGAAATGTGGAAAGAAAGGACGTGTAAAGAAAGATTTTTGGTCAAAGCATAAAGAGAACCAACAACTGATAAAGGTAAAGAAGAAAATCTTGCTGCGGTAGAGGTAATGCAAGATGTTGTTATTATTTCTGTAGATAATAGAATTGAATCATGGGTTTTAGATTCAGGAGCTTCTTTCCATGTAACCCCTAATAAGAGATATTTTAGAAATTATGTCCGTGGAAATTTTGGGCATGCTTATTTGGGTGATGATGAACCTTGTAGTATTACTAGTAAACGAGAAGTTCATCTAAAATTGTAGAATGGAAATACATGGGTATTGAAAGATGTGAGGCATGTGCCAAGCCTCAAGAGGAATATTATTTCTGTAGGGAAACTAGGTGAAGATGGTTGTATGGTTACTTTTACAGGAGACTCTTTGAAATTTACAAAGGGTGCTCTTATTGCGGAAAAAGGTAAGAAGGTAGGAATGTTATATTTATCTACTTGTGTGAATGATTCTTTTTCTACATTATCTACTTCAGATTCAGATGCATGCATATGGCATAATCGTTAGGCCATATGAGTCAAAAATGAATGCAAATCTTAAAGGCTAAAGGTAAGTTATCAGATTTGAAAGATTTAGATCTTGATTTTTGTGAGCATTGTATCTTTTGAAAGCAAAAGAGAGTGAAATTTCTAAAATTTGGGGTAAATAATAAGGAGCAGAAATTGGAGCTTGTACACTAAGATATGTGGGGACCAGTCGTAACTTCTCATGGAGGATCCCAAAGATTATGTTACTTTTCTTGATGATGCTACAAGGAAGGTATTAATTTATTGTATTAAATTCAAATATGATGTTTTAGATACTTTTAAAGGATGGAAATCCCTTGTTAAGAATGAATCTAATTCAAATTTGAAGTGCCTTAGATCTGATAATGCTTTGGTGAATACTATAGCAAATATTTCAATGATTATATTTTAGTGAATGGGATACATAGAGAAAGAATGGTTCTAAGAACACCACAAGTAGAAAGGTGTTGCAAAAATAATGAACATGACAATAATGGAACACGCTAGAAGTATGAGGATACGTTCGGATTTCCTTTGACGCTTTTGGTAGAAGCGATTGATACAACAATTTATTTGATTAACCATGGGCCTTCAAGTTCACTAGATGGAGGACTACTAGAGGAAGCTTGGATCGGAAAAGAGGTAGATCTTTATTTTCTTAAATTTTTTGGTTCATAATCTTTTGTGCATGTTGATAAGGAAAATAGGAAAAACTTGGATGAAAAATCCAAGAGATGCACTTTCATTGGTTATGGATCTCGTTGATTTTGGTTTCTATTTTTGAGATTTAGAGAATTATATAATTATTAGGAGTCACAATTTTGAATGGAATGAAAAGAGAATGTACAGGGATCAAATTTTGGTACCCAAGGATGAAGTAGTTGAGAAGTTTGTGAAGGAAAATGAAATCTTGGATTTAAATTAATACCTATAGGGTTACACAAGAATCACCGTGGGTTTACCTCGACCAACACATCGATCAACGAGAATTAGTATCTATTACAGAAGAGCCAAAATGACATCGTTCGGTAGAATTGACGTTGATTACAGTGTGACCAGCGTCGGTCACCGACAAATTTGGATACAAATGTGCGGGAGGTCCAAAATTAGCCTCCTAATTGCCCCAAACTCCTGTGAGAAGGTCACAAAGGGTAAGAAAACCTTGAGAAATATTTACACCTCTATTTTATCTATTATTGACTGATTATGGTGAACCAAAAATTTTTAAAGAAGAAATGCATGATAAGACCCACGTCCAATGGGAGCATGACATGGATGAGGAGATGAACTTCTTAGAACAGATTCGACTTGGTATTTGGTTAAGTTGTTAGGCTGGTAAGAGGACATTGTAGAACAAGTGGGTTTACAGGATCAACGAAGAAGAGTATGGATAGAAAAGGTACTAGAAAGGCTTGTTGTAAAGGGATTTTCACATAAAGTAGGTATTGACTTTGGTGAAATATTTTCTCCTATTGTTAAGATGAATTTTATTCATATTATATTGAGTTTAGTTGCATAGAGATGATTTACATTTAGAGAAAACAGATGTGAAGATGAATTTCCTTTATGGTGATTTGGATGAATATATTTATATGCAATTTCCTCTTGGGTATGAATTCAAGGGTAAGGAGAAATTAGTGTGTAAGTTGAAAAAGAGCCTATATGGGCTTAAGCAAGCTCCAAGGCAATGGTACATGAGGTTTGATAGTTTTGTGTATGAGCATGGTTACTTGAGATGTGAATATAAGCATTGTGTTTATTTCAAGAAGATTTAAAATGGGAGCTATATTATTTTGTTACTGTATGTGGATGATATACTCATTGCAAGATCTAGTATGGAGGAAATTGGTGAGCTTAGGGAAAGCTAGCTCACACATTTTCTATGAAGGATGTAGGATATAAAAAAGAATCCTTTGCATGCAAATACATAGAGACAGGAAAAATAAGAAATTATATTTGTCTCAAGAGGATTATATCTACATGGTGTTAGAAAGCTTCAAGATGTAGAATGCAAAACCTATTAGTACACCTTTAGCCGAGCACTTAAAATTAAGCAAAGATCAGTTTCATTCATCACAAGAAGAGGTAAAATACATTACATGAGTACCATATGCTTCAGAATTTGGGAGTATTATCTATGTTATGGTTTGTACTGGACCATACATTGCACATGCAGTGGGAGTTGTGAGTAGATATATGGATAATTCAAGTAAAGAGAGTTAAAAAGTAGTCAAATGGATACTCAAGTATTTTAAAGGGACATCTAGCATGCGGTTATGCTATGGAGGTTCAAATAGTTAATTATGTGGCTATGTTGATTCACATATGGCTAGAGATCTAAATGGTAGCAGGAGTAATACTAGATATATTTGCACAGTAGGTGAGATGATAGTTAGCTAGATTTCAAGATTACAGAAGGTTGTGGCTTTGTCTACTATAGAGGAAGAATATGTTGTAGCTATAGAGGCTAGAAAGGAGATGATATGGATGAGTAGGTTCATGGAAGAGTTGGGAAAGGAGAAATATGATTTCAAATTGTTCGTGAAAATCGAGTGCAATTCATTTGGCAAAGAACTCAACATTTCATTCGAGAACAAAACACATTCGATTAAGGTATCGGTTCATATGGTAGGTATTGAAGTCCATGAAAAATTGAAGCTAGAAAAGATTCATACAAGTGAGAACCTATGATATTCTAACAAATCCATTCACAAAGGAGAAGTTGGAACTATACTCCACTTCTTTTGGTCTTTGATTTTGAAACTTGAAGAGGAAGAAAGAAAGCTAAGGAAGGATCCAAGAATGACGGTGTAAAATTATGGTGTAGTAATTAATCTCGAAGTGAGATATTATTGAGTTGTGGAGCTTAATTACTTTGGATTAACATGCAATGTAAAAATTTCTAGAAAACACAAGTAACCATCATCGATTTAGGAGAGATTGGCATTGGTCAAGCAAGGATGAACCAAAATCGGTTAGGGTGAACTGACATCGGTAACCTATGTGTGGATGTTTTAATTCACTCTCGGGAATTAGATCTATTTTTAGAATTAAAGTATATCTATTGATTTGAATTACATGGCTAAGTGACCTAAGTTTATATATGCATATATAAGCATGAAAGATAGGGTTTAGAAGTAAGAATTAATAAGAACATGGAAAAGTTGGTGAAAGAGAGAATTCTTGGAGAAGAAGCAAAATATTGAAAGAAATAAAGTCTTGTACATCCGAGAGGTGTGGAAGATTGTAAATATTTATTGTATATCTTGTCAAAGATTTGGATAATAGATTGGCTTATTATTTCTTGGTGGACGTAGCCCATAATAGGTGAACCACATTAAATATGATGTTGATGATGATTGAAAACAGGGGACGGCTTGATCACTTTATTAATCTCAATCAATCAACCATTACAGAGAATGAGCTGCAATATTTATAGATATTGCACAGCCAAATACACACAGGAGAATAAGTTGCACAGGTGCAACCAAATGCCAGAATAAACAAGCTTCCAATAACATCCGGGAAGTAGGAAATGAATAGATACAAATATATTGTTTACAACAATATAACAGTATGAAATAAAAGACAAATATGGTTGATTAACCATATAACCAAATAACAATTATTATTTAATTAATAAAATTAAATAATTTAAACTATGCATAATTAATATTAGGATAATAATATTTAATCCTAACATTCCCACCCTTAATTGTGCATTGTCTGAAGAGATGAGGAGATAAATGGTCTCGAACAACTCGAACTTGTCACGTGCTAGTGACTTTGTGAAAATATCTGCTCGTTGTTCAGCCGTTGGACAAAACTGAAGCTTGGATGTTGTGCTTCAACACATGTTCACGTATGAAATGAACCTGAACTTCAATGTGCTTTGTTCTCTCATGAAAAACTGGATTGTGAACAAGTTTGAGAACACCTTCATTGTCAACATACATGGTGGTTGGTTTGTCCTGTGGTATTCCAAGTCCTTCCAATATGCGACATAGCCAAATCGCTTCACGATGCCTTCTCTGTAGAACGATACTCGGCTTCTATGGAAGAGTGAGAAACAAAGTGTTGTTTCTTACTTCCCCATGATATTGGTCCAGATCCCATAAAGAATACAAATCCAGAAGTGGATTTTCTATCATCAATGTTACCTGCATGATCTGAATCCGAATATCCAGTCAAGAAGAAGTTTTCATTCTTCTTGTATTCTAGACCAACATCCACTGATCCTTTGAGATATCTCAAAATGTGCTTTCTGCTTTCCAATGACAAATTTTGGGTTCCTGCATGAACCTGGATAGATAGCTCACTGCAAAGCTGATATCTGGTCTAGTGTAGGTTAGGTAAATGAGACTCCCAATCAGCTGCCGATAGAGAGTGGCACTTACCTCAGGAGATGGATCTGAACGAGATAACTGTAATCTGTTCTCCATAGGTGTAGTAATTGGTGTGCAATCCATCATCCTAAACTTCTCAAGCGTTGTCTTGGTATATTTCATCTGAGAAACAAAGATGTGATTCTCTTTCTGCCATACTTCTAGTCCAAGACAGTAGTGCATAAGCCCGAGATCTGTCATGTCGAATGATCGCTTAAGATCTTTCTTCGTTTCATCAATCATCTTCACTGAACTGCCAGTGATGACTAGATCATCGACATAAACTACAACAATCACCATCTCCCCCCCTTGCTTTTTGAGGTAGAGATTGGGATCGTATGGATTTCTGACGAATCCATGTTGTACGAGATGCTCATCAATCTTGATGTACCATGCCTAGGGTGCCTGTTTGAGGCCATACAAAGATTTCCTAAGTCTACATACCTTTTCTTCTTGACCAGGTATAATATATCCCTCAAGTTGAGTCATGTAGACTTCTTCTTGTAAATCTCCATTCAGGAAGGAACTTTTTACGTCCATTTGGTGAACTTTCCATCCAAACTGTGCAACTAGAGCAAAGATCATCCTGATCATTTTGATCTTAGCTATGGGAGCAAATGTCTCCTCATAGTCAATGCCTTATTTTTGTGCGTACCCCTTTGCTACAAGTCTTGCTTTGCACTTTTCCACTGTCCCATCTACTTTGTACTTAGTTTTGAATATCCATCTGCATCCAATGGGTTTCTTCCCTGGTGGAAGATCAACAAGCTGCCAAGTGTTATTCTTCATCACTGATTGATATTCAGAATCCATGGCATCTTTCCAAGCTTTTGACTGTAGGGCTTCCTGGACTGTAGAGGGCTCGTCTGATTCAATAACTCTACTCATCAAAGCAAAGTTAACTTCTTCTCTTGCTTTACTGCGAGTCCATGGTCCAGGGGTGGATGTATCCGGTGGAGCATCCAATCTTGCATCTCGTAATGTACTTGTACACCATTTAGGCATACGTTGAACTGTTCCCATGGGTTGTGGTTCTATCTGATCAACACCATCATCCCCATCATCACTTTCATATTCTGAGGGAACATTAGCTTCAATTTTTACAACTGGTGAAAAATCTACATCTTGTGAGTTCGGAGGAGGAGTCTCTGCTTCCTTCTTCTCAAAAACTCAACATCTCTACTTGTGTAGACTTTTCTAGTCTTAGGATCCATCAATCTATACCCAAGAGTCTCTTCACTGTATCCAATGAAGATGAGATTTTGTGACTTCATGTCCAATTTATTTCTGTTCTGTTTGGGTATGTGCATGCTGGCTTTGCACCCGAATACTCTGAGGTGTGCAATGGATGGTTTCCTTTTTGACCATGCTTCTTGTGGTGTAATTCCATCAAGAGCAGTTGTGGGCGCTCTGTTTAACAAATACACTGCTGTTTTTTTATTACGCCCAAAATTTCTTTACAAGTCCAGAATCATCAATCATGAATCGCACCATTTCCATGATATTACGATTTCTTCTCTCAACAACACCATTTTGCTGCGGTGTGTGGAGGAGGCATTTCTCGGCGAATCTCGTGAGTTTGTAGGTAGTCTCTGAACTCATCATCGGTGAATTCCCCCTCGATCCGAGCGGAGAGTTCTCTGTGATGACGACCGCTTTCTTTTCAACTACCACTTTGAACTTTTTGAATGTTTCAAAGGCTTCACTTTTCTTGCGAAGACAAAAATCCACATTTTCCGTGAATAGTCATCAACACAGAGCATGAAGTACTGGAACCCTGAATGACTTGGCTACATCGAGACCACACAGATCGGTATGAACTAGGTCAAGTTTACCATGAGCTTGAAAAGTACTCTTTTGGAATGAAACTCTATGTTGTTTTCCTGCTAAGCAGTGAGGACACTTGTCTGTATCCTTCTGAAGAGATGGTAGCCCATGTACCATATTACACCGTGAAGTGTTTTGAGATATTTGAAACTTACATGACCAAATCTCTCGATGTCACAACTGGCCCAGGCTAAGGTGGAGTTTTTAGCCACAAGTGCTTGATCATTTTTGTGAATGAAATCAAGTTGAAACATTCGTCCCACATTTGAGGCTTTTGCAATTATTTTCAAGCCTCTAGATTTATCTCGAATCAAACACATTTTCTTGTCGGATTGACTATCAAAGTCAATTTTCAGGTTGTGATCTAGGAGTTGACTGACCGATAGAAGATTCTTTGTCAACCCAGGGACATATAGAACATCTGATAGTCTACATTTGCATGAACCAAGGGGTAGAGAAATGTTTCCAATCCCCCGAATCTGTATATGAAGAATCATCTCCCAACAAAACATGATTTTTCAATGGCGTGTCCCTCATTGAAATAAACCAATCTCTGTGGCCGGTCATGTGTCGAGTGGCTCCCGAATCAACATACCAGACGTCACTAGATGACGTGGATGGTTCACTTGATCGAGCAGTGAACAAGAAGTCTTCATTGTCTGACTGTTCTTGTTGCTCAGCAATATTACCTTGCTGGTGGGGTCTTCTTTTCCAGTTCCCCTTTTTCTACCCGTGATAGTTGTTTGAATGTCCCTTGTAAGATTGTTGTTGTTGTGGTCCAGAATTGCTTGATGAACCTTTCTTATAAGTGTTATACCAACAATCTTGTAAGTCATGTCCTCTTTTGCAAATTGGACATCGCTTCTTCTGTTGATTGTCCCCATGATACGATTCGATGTGGGGACTTCTGATAGGATTTAGGTTTTCCTTTACCTTTTCCTTTCCATTTTTGATGTGAAGACAGTGCCTGCTCCTCTTCATCATCCTTGTTGTGCATTGCTTCCTCTTGTTGCAGTAGGTTTACTAGCTTGTCAAAACTAATTGTCATATCTGACAAGTTTAGAGTTGTGAAAAATGCGGTAAGAAGAAGGGAGAGCTCTCAGAACAATGGGAACGAGAGATTCATCTTTGACCTCTTCTCCTAGGGCTAGAAGTGAAGCCCTCAACTCTGCAACTCTTCTTAGGAAAGCTTCAATTTTCTCATTCTGCTTGAACTTCAATGTATGTAACTGACTCTACAAATTGAGTATGACATTCTTGTTCTTGGCCTCATATATTGTGCTCAACTTATCCCATGCTTCTTTTGCTGATGTGGCATCTCGAATGTGGGCTTGCACATCGTCGGACACTCCAAACAAGATGATGAGTTTTGCTTTCTGATCTGCTCTATCAAATTGTCGTTGTTGTGTTGCATCAGTTGGTGATCTGGTTAGAGTACCAGTCACAACAGGCCAGATTTCTTCAAACTCAAGTTGTGTCTTTATTTTTGTCTTCCATGCAGCATAGTTGCTTCCTCTGAGCAATTGTGAATCCGGAAGAAAAAATTTGGGGGCATTGGTGCCCATTTTGCAGAGATCACTGACAGGGTTTGGCTCTTATCACTCCAGGTATTAGGTCTCCCAATCTATATACCATCAGTCTGATATACCGAACCTTTCTATATACGTGCCCTTCCGATATACCCGTCGGTACGTGGAAGAAGCTCGCCCTTTCTATATACCCGGCGGTATGTGAAAGAGGCGTTAACGTACGTGAAAGAATTCAATACGTGGTACCAAGACAAGATCTTGATGGGGTCTCGTGTGATTATCGACACACCGCTCAAAGAAATATCCTCATACGCACGCGCGTAACTTCGCTATATACTCGGGTAATTTCTCATCGCATTTATGTCTTGCAATCGTTCACAGACGGATGGGATGGTTCATAGTGTGTGCACTGTGACCTTATTACTCCCCGTCGATTTATAGGGACGATGCCTAGACGACGTTGTTGCAGCTATATTAGGCATTAAGTGCAGTAGTAGTCACGACGGCTTTACCCGTAAGTGCTTCCCAGAGGCACTGTATATACCGAACGCTGCGAATGAGATCTAGGATCTCGTGAGTGTTACAGAACCAATTTTACTATTTTTTATTACAATTCTGCCAGTTTCTGAGCAGTTACAAAGTTTTGCAGTTGACTATGGCAACCTGCAAATTAGTACAATATGCAGCAGTATACAATTTACATTCAAAAACTGTACAATTTGAATGACAGGCAAAAAATTTCAGTTTCGGGGTCCTGGTGGCCTCCTGAGCCCAATACGACCCAAAATGCTAAAAATTGCAAAAAAATAGCTGAAAATGCAATTTTTAGATGGGTCTCCTTTTGCAAAAAATGTCCAAAATGAAAAACCAGGCCGAATGGGAGAAAAAAAATTTTTACCCTAAATTAGGGATTTCTCCGCTAAATTTAGTTAGTTATAACTAAATTCAAAAAATCTACTAAATTTAGCATTCGCCAAAAATCCGCCAAATGTAAAATGTGAAGTTGGGGGTGGGATTTGAACCATGCACCTCCCACTTCTAAGGCTTTCCCTCTATCCAACTTGGCCACTTAAGGGCGCTTGATGTAGAAATGAGCAAACTTGTATTTAAAGTATATGAAAAAATGACTTACCTTAGAAAATGCGACCTAGATGAAGGATCCACGTGGCTGCAGCTGGTGAGAGGCGTTTTTAGGTTATTTTTTAGCTAAAAATCCGGATCTGAAGCATCTACAACACTTTATCTCCTTTGGCCGCCACTTTTACCTTATTTCTCACCATTTTTTTTCATTTTTTTGCTTGCTTGGTCGCTGTTTTCTTGTGCAGGTCGCTTGGATGGAGGATTTGGCGCTGGCACTGCTGTTTTTCTTTGTTTGGGCCACTGGTTCCTTGCTTTGGGCACCTATTTTGATTGTTGTTGTATTCTTTGCTTTTCTTTTGTATTCTTTGCTTTTGTATTGATTTGATTTGCTTTCCTTTTGCAGGCTTTGGCGTGGAGGACTGGCTGAAGGCGCCTTTTTCTTTGTTTTCTTTGATTCTTGATTGATATGCTTTGCTTTGCTGATTTCTATGTGTGCAGGTCCAGCATGAGGAGGATTTGGGCGCCTCTTTTTTATTCTTTGCTTTGTTTTGATTTGCTCCTTTCTTGTGTGCGCAGGTAGCTCTTTTCCTCAGGCTTCACAAATCCATATACATACACACAGATTTGGATGTCCAGTGGACTACTAACAATAACAGGAGCTATATTTCTTCTCTAATTTAGAGATAAAACCCGTAATGGGGTAAAAAAATACCAATTTTTTTTTAAAATATTTTGAATACCTGCTGCAAATTTTGCCTGGTGCTGAGTGCACCAGTGCAAAAAAAATTTCGTTCCAAACACCTGGAACTGAACAGGAGGTTGTGGGTTTGCAGGGGGTTCTGGGAAGCTGCAGGAGGCAGCACTGGCTCTCCTTCTGGTGCAGATTTCTTCTCCACGAATTCTCCTTCTTCTGCAACCTTCTCCAACCTTGCCAGGAGCTTCAATTCACTCTGGTACCAAATGATGATTGAAAAACAGGGACGGAAGCCTGATCACTTTATTAATCTCAATCAATCAACCATTACAGAGAATGGGCTGCAATATTTATAGATATTGCACAGCCAAATACACACAGGAGAATAAGTTGCACAGGTGCAACCAAATGCCAGAATAAACAAGCTTCCAATAACATCCGGGAAGCAGGAAATGAATAGATACAAATATATTGTTTACAATAATATAACAGTATGAAATAAAAGACAAATATGGTTGATTAACCATATAACCAAATAAACATTATTATTTAATTAATAAAATTAAATAATTTAAACTATGCATAATTAATATTAGGATAATAATATTTAATCCTAATAGTTGATTTATGTCTCTTATTTTGTGTATTTCTTACGGTAGAATATCCTTTTTATTTGCATGTATTCTTAGATCTAATAAATTATCTGTGCACTAGTGTGTAAACCCCAATAGGTTTGACATGGAAAAGTGGACTCCAATAAAATATGGATTCCTATTAGTTATTTCAACCTAGTTATCACAAATTACCTCTATGAGCTTGATTTTCCAAGAAAGTCACGGTGACTAGTCTTATAGTAGATCGAATTTACTTTACCCCCTTTGACAAAATGAGCATAAGAATGCATTTTGTTGTGTTTTCACTTGGGGTCATAATGGAGATAAATTTTATTCTAAACTCACTTTGTGGAAAAACTAGTCAAGTGGGTAAGTGGAGCACTTCTTGTTTCATCCACAAGGTTGCCTCTTGCATTGACTACTTTCGGGTTCCTAAGAACATAGATTTTGTTGTAGCTTAAGGATTATTGCAAAGATAATTTTATTGGTTTAAAGAGGATATGGCTTACCCTTATACAAACCTACAAATCAATTTTTTTGAATATGGTGTGTTTACTTAACTTGTAGCTTAATGTGGTTTTTGGCGCACACTATTTGAAAACCTACAAAAATAATGTTATCCTTGTTTTTATCTCGATTCTTTCACATGTGATAATGTCCTTAAGAAATGGTTAGTAGTTATCAAAATCATTTATATAAATAGAATTAGATGTTGCTTTTTATTCCTAAGATCATCCTAATACACAAAGGAGGATCATACACAACGTAAAACCCAACTATTTAGTAGCGAATGAAGGAAAACCTAAAATTTAGCAAACAATTTGTTGCTTTTAGCCAAATTTGAAGTTCCTTCCTTTAGCAATATTTAAATGAAATGTTATTTTGAAAACATGATAAAGGTATTGAACCATTTTTTATTCGCAAGATCACCAAGAAGGTGTGAGATAAGATCATACACGATCCAAATCCTATAAGTAAAAAGAATGCGACTTTCACTAAGTTTGACTAATCAAATATAAAATGAACTCTAAAATACCCTGTAAATCATGGATTAGTTTTATAAATATCTTGCAAAGTGTTAGAATAATCAAGAAATAAAACTTTGAAATTTTTAAGAAAATGTTCCTCATGGCATTATAATGCCTACGTGCATATTATGACGCATGCGAGTGCTTAGCGATGTATGCATGTAGATTATAACGTATGTGTTCCTCTGTCGAGAAAACAATTAGTATTAAATACCTATGTTCCAAGAGATACTGTGTGCTCCTGCAATTATATGTGCATGATTTTGGATGTATGCATGCATCTTTTAAAAAGAAGGATAACACAGAGAATTATTTTGTGTATGCGTATCCTGAGAGACATATGCATGTGAGTTGTAGCGTATGCACGTGCTTCTTGGCATGTGTGCAGGTCTAATAAAACATAGAGGGTAAAAATCATATGGATGCATATGCGTGTGTTAGGTAACATATGCACATGCTTAGGGACATATACATTCCCAATTCAAAAAGTGTGCATGAGTTTCAACGTGTGTGTGCACCCTTCTGATGCCTGCATGTGTACCTGTAACTACACAAAAAATACTAAAAAATTGATTTCTAAAAATGCAAACAGGTTAGAAATTTTCCATTTAAATCAATTTCTAACATAAACCCATTAATTTTGCATGCAAAAAGGAATATTTTAAACATATAAGGCTAGAAAAATCTATTCAATATTTCAAAATGCATGGAATGGTCGAAAAATGATCAAAATTACAAAGCTTCAAAACAATTTCTATGGACTATGGAGTAAGTCCCACCAAGCATTCCAAATGTATTAGTGAATAACCCGGAACACTATTTAAACTAGACTAACACCTAGTAGTCTAAATCTTAAGCCAAATCAATGAATAATACTCAAGATAATAGCTTAACAAATTAACTTCAATGCATGCAATATGAATGAAACAAGTGACATGATAAGTTTATTTTACTCTTTATGATTGCTAATCTATGTGTGAACCTATTTATATTTTAAACAATCAAAGTGGTTTGTTGTTTTCTCTAAAAGGATGAAGAGATCTCTCTAAGATGGCTACAAAACCATGCTTAAATAATCCCTTACTAATCTAACTTGGAGGAAATATACAAAATACAACTATTTCAATGGTGGATGACTCAAGATCACAAATGCCTTATTAGCTTGGCTAATGCAAATGATCTCTCAAGAAATATCAAGATGAGATATGTTACAAGGTGTAAAATTGAAAGGGAGGCCTTAACCTTCTATTTATAGATTTTGATTTGGGCAAGATTGAAATCCTAGTGCATGTGGGACAAATGGAAAAGTGAAAAAAAAATTATAAGTCAAAGTACCTTTTTGACTACATTAGGAGTTAAATAATTCTTAGGAATAATTAAGGACACTAAATAGGATTAGGAAGCTTTTTGAGAGTTTCTGGAGGTGGTTTTAGATTTTATAACCATTGGAAGTGGGAGTTAGCCAATAAGAAGGTTTATTGGTTGAGTATGAGATAGGAGGCTTAATCAGCTTATAGCATTTAGTTAAGAGGATTTAAAGGAAAAAAATCCTAATTGACAAAGTATAGTCAATTTGCAAAGGATAGAATAATTAGTGTAATATTACTAATAATATTGCTTTGATCAAATTATAGGTGTCTACAAAAGGAATTAACATTTTTACTCTATTTGATATGTATGTATGTGTATGATTCAAAAACACTAATATGAAGAAATGAAGAAAACTAACATCAACCTCAACTCGTAAAAATAGAGTAGTGGAAAATCTAGTTGTGTTGTCCTTTGTCCCCTCGCTTGTTTTTTTAAATATCTTGTTTGCATGTGAGTCCAAGAGATTGGGAATGTAGTAGAAATAATAGTGAGAAGGTGCTCGAGCAAAAATAGCTTGATGGAAATTTGGTAGCTATGCAAGTGGGAAAGAGATAACCCAAGTGAACAGAGCTTGGAGATGTAATTTCCAACAAGAATGTAGCAGCTTAGCAATACAAGAATACACAAAATGATGTCCAACCATTTTCTTGAGAACAAACAATGGTTTTATAGAAGGTAGGCTAGGTTGTGCACTATCACACTTGGTAGCCATGGGGTGCCAAATAAACAATGAAAGGGTATTTTGAAAATTCAATTATAATCAATTACAAATTTCAATTGAAGAAGAGATTGCAACAAGGTATTCGTGGATTGAAATTAACTAAAATGGTTCACATTCGAAGATTCTATAAATTTCACACAAGATCACCACCTTGCGTAGGAGGTGGTTACAAGACTTCTACCCAAGCATGGTGGAGGTTTTGTAACTAAAGGTGAAAAATAAGGTGAAACATACTAGCAAGCTACAAAAATTATGAAATTCCTAAGGAAAACTAGGCTACACATATAAGATGTAAAGAGGTTTAGGAACTTGAACACATCTGGAAAAGATATGAATCATCATCGAGGACCTTTTATACCATTTTCTAATAATATAGCACATACAATTTTGGGTGCATACATATTTCCCCATTGGAGAAGACTTTTAGCCATGAAGAGGCATAAAATGTAGATTCTGAGTATGGCATTCGCAAAATTGGGGGGGTTAGAAACTATACGACATGCTTGTGTGTCGAAATGTCACCATCCAAGCCCCATGTTACTGTTAAACGAAAGTAAGACTCAAGTGTAGATAGATACAATATCAAAAATAAAAAATAAAATAAAATGACAAGAGGACTTACCATTTTTATGGGGATAGAAGTATACCTACGCGGTTGCTCCACCGATGAAACATGTACACTCAAAATGAAGTTAAAACAAAGCATATATATATATAACTCAAACCATTCATTTGTGCATATCATCATTTTTATTTTTGATCTCTTCGCCACCCATCACCATTTTGAGTGAGAGTATAGTCAAAACAACGAGTGTGACGATGTGATCATGCCTTTGTGAGTGAGAAGTCAAACAATGAAGACAAAGTTTAGTTTTATCGCATTTTTATTTAAAACCTAAAATTTTAAAATTTTGAAAATCTAAGCCTAGGAAGTTATTTTAAAAAAATTGTATGTGAAAATGTTCCCTAAGGGGTATTCTAGGTGGGTTTAGGTTTTTTTTTTTATTCAAAATGAGCTATTTTTGTCTTTTTGTGTGTTTTTGAGTAAAAATTAAAGGCACATCCATTTTAGACACGATCATCACCCCGGGGTGGTGGTTATAGGAACGCTACCCCGCCTAGGGTGGCGGTGACATGACCACTAACCCGACAGGTGGTGGTTACAAAATTACCACTATGTACAGGCGGTAGTTTTTTTTTCCATGGCAGAGAGCTAATTTAACCAAGTTAGGCTATTTTTTTGGATTTGGAAATGTTTTGTAATGTTTTTGATGACCTTTCCTATTGAAATGTGTTACTTAATTACTCTTTTTATTGTTTTGGTAGATGTAGAAGGAGTTATACATGTTTGAGCCAAGAGAGAGTGTGGTCGAATCCAAGGAATCCTTGATCATTTGACTTAGGGTGAAGTAGAATTATTACACCGAGATGGTATATAGAGGATCACATGGGTGCCACATATTGCACTAGCTAGTAATATATTGTGTGACCTATTATCATATTGGGATGTGGTCCAGAACACTTTCTAGTTTCTAGGTGTTAGAGGAGAGTGGACTATCACTCTCAAGGATGTCTAAAAGATTCTTGGTGTACATGTGACTAGGAGATAGATGAATTTAAAGACTATTGGGAGTACCACAAGATCTAGAAAGTTGGCTTCCTTCATGGGAGATGATGGGGCGTCGAGGGTGACAAATAAGGTATGAGGATTTTATCTCGTTGCCTTCATCTATCCCTGGGATCCTTCACAAGGACATCATTGTGAAAGTTAAGTAGTACTAATGTGCTCGATTATTGTGCAAATTAAGTAGTATGATAGGATGTTTGAATGTGGTGCATAAATTCTTGTCTACATAGCACGACTTCTATCATCAGTGGTGAGGCTATAGAGGAAATCCCTTAACCATACTACATTAGTGATGAGTTGTGTTTATGAATGGATTATCCTTTATCGTAAAGGAGTTAGGTACGAGGATTTAGGGGCCGTCGGGGCCATGAGATGGACTAGTTTCTTAGTTCTTAGGGGTCACACCAACCCTTTTTTTCATTGACTACAGTTGATTTTATTAAGAGAACCTGTCAGAATATAACTAGATTGTGGGGTCAGGAGGAGACCATTCTAATTGCATGCCCTAATATCTCATAGTTCATGGTTAGATCTATTAGGGTGGAGGACCACTTGCCACTAAAGTGCCCCAATAGTTTAGATTATCTTATGATGATTGTCTTCCTATTGTGCCTACTATCTACCGGAGTGTTAGGGAGGCATGAGATGGCCCTAAGCACTCGACATTGAGGGAAAATTGTGATACTAAGAGTACCTATTTCTATGGAGAAGTTCATAGTACCTAAGGAACATACAAATATTCTTCGTATCGAGGCCGTAACCACTCACATTGGAGAGGAGGAGGAGGAGGAGGCTGATGCAGCCACCGATACAAAGACCAAGGCTGAGTTTGGTGAGGAGACAGTGAGGAGGTTGGAGTAGATCTAGGTGGTGAGGACATTCAACATGAAGAGGAGGGGGATAGTTACACATAGTGGAAATTCACTCATGAGATATCCATGAAACAGAGAGAGGAGGAGGAGGTGGAAAAGGTGACTTTGGTTTCTCATGAGACACTTCCTTATGAGGGAGGTGGATACAAGGCATCTATGATTAGATAGAGAGTTACCTCCGGTGAGGGGGAGGCACAATAGGTACTTGTAGTAGCACCATCACCACCAACTGCACTTTAGTTGATCTTATGTGTATGTCTGGAGATCCAAGTATGTAGATACTCTTTTCTCAAACTTGTTAGCTAGAATTATTAGCAAAAATCCCACCGTGTTTCTTTTTATAAATTTTTATGGTTTTGTAACTCATTTTTCTTTTCTTTATTTTGCATCCATAACTGATGGTTGGCAAGATCTTATTCATAGGATCTATGTCGATACCTTACACATCCCTATGGGGAATACCCGAGAGAATCTCTTGGAAGACATGGGGCAACCATTGTAGGTTGGATGGCATACTGATTTGTTTGTGCCTCTTTGGAAGGCCGCAAAGATCTTGAGTAATCAAATAAAAAAAAAATTGCAACATATTAGATGGAAGAGAGGATGATGAGGCAGAGCTATTCACATAGCTAGGCCGAGACTAACGCTCGTTCCCATGACCACTCTCACCACTTAGTGCATTCATGAGATCGAGCCACAACAGAGTCGTAACCACAACCGTGTATGATCTCAGGGATCCCACAGAGGATGATAAGCCATTGATCCTTTATTACTTTGATGCCATTTTTTTAGGCATATATATGATGTTTTTGTATTTTCATGATCATTGAAGCATTTTTACCACACCTAGTGTGTGATGACATTATACACAAACTATGATATACTATGATATATACAAATATCTCTTTTGTTTCTGATGTCCTTTATACTAGAGATGAATTTGTTTATGGTTCTCATGTGTACTCTTAGATGTTTACAATTTCCAATTTTATATGCTTTTTGGAATGCATGCGTGCATGATGAAATACTTAATAGATTGATTTTTTCACAAGGGGTTAACTAAATAAAAGTATGGTATAGCACGTTTGTTCAAAGGGTATTACTGAATACCCTTAATTCTAGTTTTTACCTGTAATTATTCAATTGATAATACCCCCTCTCGTTATATTATTAGAATGAAAATGCCCCTATTTTTTCCATGTACCTTACTCGACCCATTTTTCTATGACAATTTTATTTACCGTTTTTATTTCTACCATAATATATTAAACAAAAATATATCATATTTCTTTCTCAATTTTTGAATATGCATTTTCTCTTGAAAGATAGTTTGAATCCATTCAAGACCTATTGCTAATTACCTTATAAATGTTAAGGTTTAGTTATTTATCAATAGTTATTCAAATGATTAAGATGGTGAAATAATATCACGCTTGTTGAAAAACATGTTCAATCCTAGTTTTCTACCATCTTATTATATCTTGGTTAAGAATCTCTTAATTGAGATTTCTTTATTCAAAAAGAGATTATAATTTAAATTTATGACCACACTCCTTAAATTGCAATTTTAAGGTATTTAGTTGTTAAAACTAGGGTTCAAATGTTTAATTTTTATATGAAAATTAAACCTCCCTTTCTTTGGCCCACCTATCTAACCTACCCCCAATACCTAAGTCAAAATATTAATAAATTAAGTCCTTTCACCCCCTCATGTATACCGATATATTGAATTGAATTTAATTAATTTAAAATACCTCAATATGAACTCACGTGTTAGGATATTTCCTAGCTAATGAACCCCCCATGGATTTATTTTTGTTGTGTTTTCTTTTAAATGATGGTGATGGAAACACAATGTATTGTTGAAACTTTGGTTTTTCAAGAAATATTTAATGCTTATTGTTTGTTGGAAAAATGTGATGAACGATTTCATAATAAAATGAACTCAATCCAATTCTAACCCCATGCAACTAGTAAGATGTGAGGGATCATCACCGAGAGCCAAAAGAGACGTGAGTTGTATGATTGATAGATGGAAATGGTGAGAGAAAGAAAATATTTTGACAAGAATCCAATTTAAAACCTACAACCTATCTCTACATAGTCTAGAATGTGATTTTATTACATTTTTATCTAGACTTAGACCCATAAATGGCCTCCGATTGAAAAAATATGGTTTTAATGCTTTGACTCTCTTGGAACATACACATATAACTCACTTTCTTGGGATTTAATATTTTAAAGAACTTTTTATTGAATGAAATTGATTTTAACTTACTAATTTATTTGCAAAGACCCCCTACACCTTGTCCCATGATACCAAAGAGTAGGAAGTATGGGTGAGTAAGGTCACCTCCCTCCTTTCCCAACTTCATGCCATTAGTAAGAGGCATGGCTCAATACCAAAATTTTGTGGGGCAAGGAAGTGTGTAAATGAAAATTTTGTATTGATTTTGACTTGACATATATACTTTTTTTTATTTTAAACTTTGAGTTGTGATTTTGGGAGGGATAGATTTCCCCTAGCCTCAACCCCACACAACTAGTATGATGTGAGGGCTCAACACCAAAGGTTGAGATAGGTGAACAAGCGATATGAGTAAAATGTGTAGAATGATTTTGTTACCAAAGAGGTATCTTGGGAAAGATATGACAACAAGAAGCTTCTAGAATAGACTATGGGTAGTGACTCCTATGCTAGTAGGAAGCTACGAGTTGAGCCAAGTATGCAGGACTTGGTAGGATTAATGTCAAAATTTTGTCTTATCTTATTGAATTGATGAAATGATAAGAAGTGTTGATGATAATATTTACAGATACTTAAAGAAATGTGATTAGAATTTTTGCCAATGTTTTTCAGAAGTTTTTGAAAGTTTCTTACAAGGTAAGTTTCTCAATTACAATTTTTACAAAATCATCTAATACATAGAATGTAATGTGGATGCAATAGTGTACATATAGAAATGTAGATGAATTATGCGTAGTAGAATTTTAGGTAAAGCTAATTGATGGATTTACCAAATTCTTCACCTTCTAGAGTACACTAGTGATATACCCCATTTTTATAGTCCTCCATGACTCGATATGGGCCCAACCACTTGGACCTGAACTTCCTTCAACGTTTTTCTTGTCTATCTGATTGTCTATTCTTAATACCAAATGTCCAAAAAATATATCACACTCATAAAATTTCTTATTGTACTACTGGGACATCCTGTCAGCATAAGATCCATGGTATGCCTTGGCTCTAAGCTAGGATTCATCAAGATTTTCCAGCTCAACAAGTCATGCCTAATGATATCCTTCTTCTCCTAAAATCCCTTGTAATGATATTCAAACACCGGTATCTCAAATTCAAGCAAGAATAACACCACTTCTAAACCAAATACCAAAGAATATGGGGTTACCCCCTTAGCCTTATTATTTACGTTCTATAGGTCCATAAGGAAAGAAATAAATTTATATGTCAATCATGATTTTTCGCCTTAACAATTTTCAGGAGGATGGATTTCATTGTCTTATTAGTTTCCTCATCTATCCATTGGCTTGAGGGTAGTACAAAGAGGTTGTGTAATGATTTATCTTGAATGTTTCACACAATTCTCACACTTATTCATTTTTAAATGATGTGCCATTATTAGAAATAATGAATGGTGGGACCCCATACCTATAGATGATCTGGTTCAAGATGGACTTTGAAATTAAATATCCTAGAATGGTGGTAAGAGGCATGACCTCAACCCACTTCATGAAATACTCTATGGCTATGATTATAAAATTGTGATCATCGAGATGAGGGAGATAATTTCCCTATCAAATCTAAGCCCCATGTTTATAAGGGCTAACTCTTTGGAATGGGTTATAGAGATTGGAAAGGAATCAATCTTGTGAGAGAATTCTTGGCACTTATGGCATTTGCATTCATACTCTACCACGTCATGTTCTAGGGTGGGCCAAAAATAGCCCATCCATTGTATCTTTCTTTGGTTGCATGTCCTCCAAAATGACCTCCACAAACCCCCCTGTGGGATCCATAGATGATATTTTCAGATTCTTCCTCATTAACACACCTTAGTATCATTATGTCAAAATATTTACGATAGAGAACTTTTTTTATGATTATATACTTGGTGGCTATGATGCGTAGCCATTTTCTTTTCTCGTGATATTGCTCCCTCAGGGTATGTGTGGTCCATAATAAAATTGAAAATATTTGAAAACCATGGACACGTAGAAATGGGAGGTCCGATATCTACATAGTAAATGCATTCATCGGGAAGCTCAAGTCCACTAACTCTCTACCATATAAAGGGTTGTCTCGCTAACTAATAAAAATGAATTGTCCCTTGATAGACTTTTAATTAACATAAGTTAGCTTGAATTCTCCCATTAAGGGAGTGAAATGTCTAGCTTTCTTGGATAGAGAACCCTGAGTTCTGAATATCCATACATAATCCATCTTGATGATAAATTTCATTTCTTAGTTAAGAATGTAATTCCTTAACCATTTTATTGCAAGCATTATAGTAAGGCATTATTTTTCAGCCTGCGTAAAGTGTGTCTCATAGTCAAGCAACATATGATTGATGAATAAAATTTCATGTTCATGTTTGTAATAATCTTCTTGCACTAACATGTAGGTTAACGAGACATATGTTTCCCAAGAATATAAGATGGGGTGATATAAATTGTGAGGCATGAGTATGGGAGGTGAAAAAAGGAACCGGTTAATGATTTATATGCCTTGTCACACTCATTTGTCTAAACATTGCAACAATCCTTTTCCAAAAATTATTTAACATATGTATAAGTTAAATAAGGAATAAACCTTTAGATTGCAATGAGATTTCTAAGAAAGGACCAAATTCTGAATCATCCGATGGTGGCATAATTTCTAGAACCACTAATATTTTTACTAGATCTACATCAATCCCTTGTGAAGATATGATGTATCCCAGTAACATCCCTCCCATCACACCAAAAACACTTATTTTGGATTCAGTGTAACACCATACTCAATGAGACGAAAGAGGATAAGTGAAGAACCTCGAGGTTATCACAAGTGCTTCCTCGGCCTTAGCTAGAAGGTTTTCAACATAGAATTCCACAATCTTATGGATAAAATCATGGAATATGTAATTTATTTCCCATTGGTAAGTGACACCAGCTTTCTTGAGACCGAATGACATGACTGTGTAACAATAAGGTCCCCAAAGACTAATAAAGTTTATTTTTGCTTGATCTTCCTTAGAGATCCTAATTTGATTGTGCCCATAAAATCCATCCATAAGAAATAAAAAAATAGAACTAGATGTTCAATCAATAATAACATCGATGGATGGTAGTGGGAAATCATGTTTGGGACATGCATTGTTGATATACCTAAATTCAATACCAATTCATATTTTTCATTTTTTTAAGAATGGCGACAATGTTAGATACCCACATTGAGTAGTTGACAAGCTTAATGAAGCCCACCTATAGGAGTTTCTAATTTATTTTTTTGACCATTAACGCCTCCTTTGGTTTCATAAGTATAGATTTTTTTATGGGATTTGCATCAAATTCAGTCACAAGGTTGTGAAATACAACATGAGGATAAATTCTTGTCATTCCTTTATAACTAAACATGAGGGATTTTGAGTTTTCTTTGAGAACCTTCATGTGTATTTATACTTCCTCAAGAGCCAAAGTGAAGAACCTAATTTCAATATTTTTGGTCTTCCTACATCGCGATGTTGATATCAATCATCCCCTAGGTCAAAGGGGAACTACCCTATTCAAACTCGTAGGGTCGGAGGTAGTTCCCCTTCCTCTTTATCTCATTGTTCTTGTGAAAATGTGCAACAGGGAAATTGGAAGTTTCCAAGCACCACAACTATACCCCTGTGCCGAATTTTTCATGTTTTATCATTCCTAGGAACCCCAAGTCAAATATGTAAGTCAAAATGATCTCCCAAATAATGTTATATCATCCCCTAGGTGATTTAGGAAATTCCATTCATTCTCCCTAGGTGATTTTAGGAATTTCTGAAAAGATGTTATCTTCTGGAAGTATTGGGAATGGCTATCACCGGCTTTCCTAGACTCGGATCAACCCCTTGGAACAGAATAGAAGGGATAAATTCAACATGTATGTGAATTAGAGACCCTAGATCATAATGGAAATGATTTCGGAAGGTTTAGGGAAGTTTTGAAATACTTGGAGAAGTCTGAGTAAAAAGCGTGGTTCACAAGCCTTGGCAAAGACACAAGCCTAAAACAATTCTTTGGGCTTCGAAGATGATTATGGGAGCTCCAAATAGAGTTAGAAGACAAATAAAACATCTCTGAAAATAGGATTCCAAGACTTACATGATGGTGATATAATATTTTTCACAAAACCTTGGTACAAAGGATTTGCATGCGCTTTTATCAAACACAAGTGGAGTCTCAAATCACAAATCCATTTTTAGGGATCGATGGATGAATAAAGGAATGTGAATCCCACCATTGGATTCAAAATTCCATTTTTCAATTAGGATAATATAAAATTTAACCAATAAATTCAACTAGGAGCTCAAGTTATCATTTTTCCAAGTTACCCTCTCAAAGGTAGTTTAGGAGTTGGTCATTTTTCGGGAGGACACATGTTATTACCAGAAGCCTAGTGGATTTGATGTCCTCGATGTCCTTGAGGTCAGGTACAACAACCCTTGAAAATTTTCCCAGCCCCCATGTGACCTCTTGGGCCCTCATTTGACCTCTAGACTTGACAACTTAGCCCCTGTGCATTTTTGGAGTTCCAATTCCATGTCATCGGATCAAACGCCACGTGTTAGCTCCAGAAAACCGTGGAAATTGATGTCCCTTATGTCCCTAAGGTTAGGGAAATAAGACCTTGAAAAATTCACCCAACCCCTTTGGGAGTCTTTTGACACCCACGTGACCGACTTTCATCCCCAAGTGTATTTTTGAGCATCCATTCCCTCGTAGTCGGATCAAGCACCACATGTCAACTCTAGGACCACTGTGGAAACTGATTTCCCTTATGTCCCTGAGGTGAGGGACATCAGACCTTGAAAATTTCACCCATACCTTATGGGAGTCTTTTCAACACCCGCGTGACTGACTTTCAGCTCCCAGGTGCATTTTCCATGAAAATTTGTTGTTGTCGGATCGAGGACACATGGCATCACCTTGACCACTATGGAAATTGATGTCCCTCATGTCCCCGAGGTCAGGGAAATCAGGATTTTTTTCCCAGCCCCTACATGTCCATTTCTTTGAAAATTTAAATCCGACACTTAGCCGGTTTTTCCCCCTCATTTCTCCTTCACAATTTCATACCTTGTCATGGCTCCGTACATGATTGTCTAGACACCTAGTCCACCATTGGTGCTCCAAACTAGATTTTCCATGTCCACATAGACACTCGGTTCATGAAAATAAATATATTTTAGGGGAAGGAATGATCGAAGTGCTTGAATGAATGAAGAACGGGAATAAAATGAAGGTTTTTTGTGAGATAACCGTGAAGTCACCCAATTGAGAAATCTTCATATCTCACAAGATACACATCAAATCAAGGTGTCATCTTTTGTAGACTTCCACATTTTTCAATATGATCATGATGCAAAAAATGGGAGGTCAAATGGTGTTTTGAATCATTTGTTCCACAAAAATCCCACTTCGTGCATGAGCTCACATTCATCGATATCCCATCATTCCGGTAAAAGGAGTGCGCTAAAAACTTGCACATGGGCTCCAAATAAACAAATATCACAATGGAGTTTTTTTCATTGCAAACGGAGAAAAAAACTAGACCTACAAATTTCAAGCTCCATTAATGGCAACCATGGTAGCTCCATGCCTAAAGCCACTTCTAGGTCAAAATTTCAAAATTTATTTCCAATCATTCTAGTCGAAAAACTATGTGAAATTCGGAGGGTGTGATCATAACGAAAATATGAGTCCAAAAAAGTATGTTCCATTACAAATCAAGCAATGGAAACACACTTTCTAAAAATAGTAAGTTTTCCTATATAAACTTGCTATGTTTGGAAAGTCATCATCAAAAGTAGTCAAGACAAAGGAAATAGGAATTGAAGATCACAAGGAAGTTAAAATGAGTGTTCAAAGTAGAAAACAGTGAAAATAACCACTTACTAAAAATAGTAAGTCCCTTATATGGGTGCTTACTAAAAATAGTAAGTCACCCCAAAGAAGCGGTCGAGGCAAGGGTAGGGTGTGTAGTATCAAATGAGGGAGTTCATCACATCACGATTGTTGAGAAGAGGAAAAAATCACCTCTCACTAAAAATAGTATATCATACGTAGGATGGGAATTTCAGTCATCAAAAGAACAATCCACTCAACTTGGCAAGCATTCATGAGTTGGTTTGAAGGAGATTCACAGTGTGCAAGGAGTTAAATGATTCATAGTTTTACTTTGTATTTGGTACTTTCCATGGATGAGGATCAACGGAATTCATCATGAATGATGTCTCCTCTTATTTTTCTCTCTCCTCTTTCCCCAAATTTCTCTCTCTTCTCAAATATTCTAATTTTGTGTTGGGGTTGTAATTTTCATGTCTTAATAATCATAATGTAATAACTCACCTTTATGTTATAAAAAGGGACTTAAAAGTTTCGTAGGAAGTTGAATTTTTTTAATTTGTTCAAGGACATATGAAAAGGCATTGAGGGGTAGATGAAAATTCATATTCTACTCTATAAATTATAACGCCATTCCCATTTCAAAGGGTTAGTGATTGATCGTGTAAACTCAAGAGTGCATTGTACCTAGAGAAAGCAAAAGAGATAGCCATTTTCTTCTACTATCCTCTACTCAAAAATTTCCTCCATTCACACATTATGTAAAACTTTGATTTGAGCAATAAATACAAGGAGTTTCGAGATTTCTTTGACTAAGGGGTCTCTTAATACTTGGTGATCAAGTGAATTCTATTTGGTCTTGTTGGTATTTGTAGAGTTTTTCTTCCCATAAATGCATGTGATGTATTTTATAACTAGTGTGTGTGCATGAATATGATTTTCTACCTATAAAATTAGTTCTTCTACCTTTTTCTCACTCCCCTTTTCCAATTTTTAGACAAATTCTTCCCTAGCAAGATATTGATAGCTTTTCTCGTAGGGTTAATGGACTGCCCCTATTGGATCCCCGGTCGAAAGGCCACCACATAAATCCACATTTTCTCGCACATGCATATACAATAGTTACAATGGTTAAAGAGAAGGACTTAGATTCCTAGAGTGTTGGAAAGAAATATAAAAGTTTGTCCACCCTACAAATTTTCTCGCCAACACTCATAAATCTCAAGGCCTTCCGAGGTTGAAGGGTCCATCATGTTATATCCAAAATAGGAGGAAGAGTGAGGAAATAGAGAAAATTATCTCTTATGATGCGTGGGATGTAAATCCATATAATCATTCTGGTATCCTAAGATAGCCTCATCATTTTCAACATAGTCTAGGTGACAGCTCATTCTCAACTTTGAATGTATGCCAAGATTGGATTTGTTGTCATTTTGTGAACTAAGGGTTCAACGCAAACCAAAATTATGAAGTTGGTATCTTCTTATTCTTTTCTCTAACATAAAAGGGAAGCATAAGTAGTTATTAAATCGTCAAGAATGTTTTTCTCATGTGGGATTTCTTTGATCGAAATGAAATCAAAACCTTTGTTTAAATCGATAACAAAAATATCATAGAGATGCAAGTGTCTCATGTACTCTAGTCTCATATGACATATGGTTATGAAACTGATTAGTGACTAGCCGTGAATCACCCAACAGCTTTATGCTACAAGAACCCACCGTCTTGGCTTCTATGAGACCAAGAAGGAGAGCCTAGTATTCTACAACATTGCTTGTACATTTAAAATTTATCTTGAAGGAAAAAGGCATAACCTTCCCCTTATGAGAAGTAAGGATCACACTGCCCCAACACCAAATCGGTGTGTTTCTATGTCATAATTTCATGCCCAACAATTACTTAGGAAGATTGATGTTTAATCACTCTTTTTTCTTCCTACTTTTCTTCCGATACTTAAAACATACAAATTCCATCAGCCAAAGAGAGAGCCATGTCCCAAAGCATGTCTTATTCCCATGGAATCAAACGGGAGGAGAATGTTAAATTGATTCTCGAATAGCTGAAAAATCGTTTTCAAGGTTTATGTTGACACCATATCACCAACGAAATTTTCATCTTTAATCAGTAGGAACTCCTTCAATCAAATTAGTAGTTTCTAACTCCATTGTGGGAATCGTTTTGTCTCGGAGTTAAACTCACAAATTTCATTAATTGGTTTACGGGGAGCTCAAAATCAGTATGCACCCCAAGTTTCTTCTTGACGTTAGCTAGGTGAATGCAAAGGGACTCAAGTAACCTTATGCAATGAATAATATTACCAAATGTAGGAATCTAAATTCCTGAAAAATTGGAAGGAATCACCTTCATATGATGTATCCAAGGGTGACCGAGAATCATATTATAGTTGGTTTCTTGGTATATAATATAAAAATTTGTGAGAAATTTCTTAGGACCTAGGGTAATTGGTATCACTATGGTCCCGATTGATGTTATCTTGAGGATATCATACCATCTTAGTATGTTTCTTATTGATAAGAAATTATTTTCTCCGTATCCTATCTTTTAGAGAAACGAGAAGGGGACAATGTTGATTAATGTTCTATCATTGATCATTATGCACTTTACATAGTTGTTGCAAATCCAAACCTATAGATATAGATCCGCATCACCTATACATGCTATCTCAAAGATTCAGTGGGCATCTTATCATGTTGTCGAATACAAATGCAACATATTTTTTTGGATTCCCATTAGGATAGAAATCAAAGTATATGTGATTTATTTGAGCCTCCGAAGGAGGGGTGACATTGATAAAATTTCCAAGATCTAATGCTTCCAATAAAGAAGATCTATGAGCAAGGGATTTCTTCAACAAATTAAAGAAGAATATGTGAGAAAATGTCTTTGTTAAGTCATTGATCAAGTTGTAAGCCCCCAATGGCTTTGAAAGTATCATAACATTGTCTCGATATACATGGGTAAATAGTAAGGGAATGCGAGGAGTAATCTTGTGCTCTTCTAGTGACGCTTATTTGGGGTTCTATTTCTAACTCTACTAAACCCACGATAGTTATTTGTTGGTTACCATCCAACAGAGGTGTTGCCAATGGGTTTGAAGAATTTAAAGCTTCATGATCATTGTTTCCTACTAGAATACACTTGTTTGAGTCATTGGGGTCCAACTTATTATTGTTAGCATGTGTAGGAAGAGGATCACTAAAGATCCTAATTGGCGTGTTTTGAGGGGATATTATCCCCATGCAAGTTTTCTAAGTTGGCACTACAAAATTGTAATTACAAAAACATATCAATAAAGAGCTTCCTTTGGTCCTCTCTGTAAGCATTGTAGGAATTTATTACAATTACGAGATGTTATTCCATCATGCGCTAAGACCATAAGGAAACCACAATATAGGTTAGGACTCGTAATCCCAAGGTCTTTGGTTTTTGTTTTGTTCATGTCCAAAGTTTTGATTGTTACTTTTCAAATGTTGGTTATTGTAATTTAATTTCGAGCTGTTGCCCTTGATTTTGGTAATGCTTGTTAGGGCCTTGAGCCTAAACTTGTTGTTGTTATTGGGGTGAAGCACAATTGAAATCCACCGTGTTGATTGTAGGGCCAAATTTGTTACTCCTCTAATTGTTACCATTTATCTTATTATTAGCATTATTTGTGCTTGGGGTGTTAACAACATTTGGTTTCTTTCCTTGGTCAATAACACAATCGGTTGTAGCACCACAATTTTTTGTAGGACCTTAGGATTTTTTTATTGTTTTCATTGCTCGAGTAACTTGAATAACCTTGATTGGGAGTGATCAATCTCCCATTTGAGCCATAGTTCTTTCGACCACTATCTATTGTTGCATGATATATATGGAGATTACCCTCCATCACCTCTTCGTAGCTCCTCAATGGAAATTTTTAGGCTTATTCCTTTGTTTCCCAGTTAAGAGAGTGAAGGAATAGATCACGAGCTCCATATGATCCATGGTGGGAGAATTTAATGAAGAGTATAGGACCTTTCTCCATATCCGGATGAAATGTACAACATATTCATTATGCTCTTGTTTTATATGTAGGAATTCTGAATTCATATTCTCAAAGAACTTGTTCATGTAAAATGATTTGATGAATTTAGACACGAGTTGTTTAAAAGAATGGATTGAAGCTTTGGTTATCCAATAATACCATTCTAGAATGATGCCTTCAAGATTCTTAGGGAAGATATTTTCTACGACTACATCCCATAGGAAAATCTCTTGAATGATAGTTACATATGCCTTGATATATGCATTTGGATCCCTCTCCCCTTTAAAATTTTGTAAGTTAGGGAGAGGTTTTAGAAGCATTATGCTTCGTATGGTAGATTCAAAGGGATTATTAAGATATTCAAGGTAAGTTCCCAAAGCATAAGACTCTAGCATGGATGACCCTTGATGGGGAGGTGGAGTAGGCATGAGAGGTGACTAATATGGCACAACGTAAATGTTTGTAGGGGAATAAGGAATCCCTTATGGTTGAGCATATGAGCCAGAAAATGGAACATGTCCCCCTGTTATGATTTGGAATACATGTGTAGATACAAAGCGAATTGTTCTTGTACAAAGTTCAATGCACAAAGTTAGTGAACATTGTATTTCTAGTTGGGATGGCATTTGAGAATGCACTTCTGGCTGGTGCCTATTGTGGATATCCATACGAAGTGTGGGGAGGCATACCCAAGGTGCCTAACCCTATGAGAATATTTATGGGGCTTAGAAGACCCGTGTAAACTATAGAAGAGTTTGGCGTAATGGGTACCGGGAAAAAGTTATGTGAATGACAGAGAATATTTCTTTGTGAAGCTGAAGTTGAAGTATGAGTATCTTGGGAAAGTTCCAATTATCTAACCCTGTCCACAAATGTCGAGATGACCTTGCATGATGAGGGTAAGGCATTCTATTTTAACATGCATTGTTGAACCTTGTTAGGCTACAAAGGAGTGTGATATCCTACTATAAATTGTTCATGATTTGGACACCCCTCATTAGGAATTTTTTTGTTATAAGAGGGGTAGAGGTGTTATCTTGAAGGAAGACATAAACATATATTTTCATCCTATCCAAATATTAGTTGATATTTTTGAAGCATTGTTCACTTAGGGAAAAACATGTTAGGTACTCCTCATCAAGAAATGGGAGCATATCAAGTTACACAAGAATTTGTGGTTTGAACAAAATATGAGGATATGAGACTAAATCTCTCATGAATGTCATATTATTAGAGCTAGAGAGTTAAGGAAGTTTTGTTTGTGTAATTTGATCAATCTCCTCAATCCTGACCGAGGAGCCATTATTGGTCCCTTGAGGAGGAGGATTTTGAGACATAGGAAGACTTGTTGAGTAGTTTTCCACCCACCAAGATAGTGATGGTGACTCCTACCTACCCATTTTATAGTAATACACTTCTAGACCCAAGATGGTATTATTGTTTTCCTATCACAACATATTTGGGGGGTATATAAATACCCACAGAATAATTGGAGAAGGAGAAGATGGATGAAAGAAATGGAAACGCAAAGAGACTAGTTCTTCATGTCGGGTTCGATAATTTATACCAATGAAAATTGATATGTGACCTTCAATTGTACTTGAAATCCCGAGGTCATGCCGAGATGACCAATGTGGAAAGTGTGGATGATTAAATGTAGTGGATATGGAAAATAGGTGATGTACAAGATGTCAAGGTAGAACAATGTCAAAGAACTCGCAATATCGTGATCTTCTTGTCAAGGGAAGTGAAGGATCTTTTAACCTGAATTGGTCGAATTGATGGATCATAAAGGATGGCTACACGAGACTCCAAATCAATATCAAGCTCCGTGGAAATCCATTCTCGATGGTTGTGGTATGCATGAAAAACCAAAAGGTGCATTGTGATTATTTCCGACAAGGTCATGGAATAAGCGAGAGAGGCATGGTTTTGTGAGATCTAAATTTGATTGGCTGGGGTATTCCAAAACTTGTAAGATTTTTCAGATTCAACATTCAAGGTGTTTAATTGTGAGATAATGTCGAGTGTTAGTGGCGATGTGCTGAAAACTAGTGCACACAAACCCATTTCAATGTCTCGTGAGTATTTTGAGAGCATTCGGTTATGGTACCCGTGAGTCACTTCCATATGTTCTTGCATATTATGGTCCATTGATGGTCATGTGTGCATTTAATCTAATTTAATAAAACAATTAATTTAATTGAATTAAAACTATTCTATATTTTTGGTATTTTCAAGATATAAATGAAATAAACAATACAAAGAAACTACTCTAATAAAATAAATGTTTTTGTGATTTTTGGTACTCTTTGTGAATAAGAAGAAATAAAGAAATGAAATATTCTAATTCTAATTAACAATCCTAAATAGGAAAATTAACCGAATGTAGTTAATTTCCTATTCAATAGTGTATTAATTTAAATTAACTAAATAAATCCTTTTCCAATAAGTAATCATGGATTTGTTAAATCCTCTCTTATATCAAATACACAAGAAGATTGAAAGTTTTTAGAATATTTTCTTCTTGTGTAACCTCCCTGAATAGAATATGTGAAAAGTTAAGGGAAAACACAATATATGATAGGTTTTTTATCTCTATGCTAGCTTAGAAAGCCTCCTCTAGATATACTTCCCTCCAAATCCACAGGGATAGGGAAGGAAGAATCTATCAGCTGAAACCTCTATGGAAGATATAAATCTTCTTTTAATTTGATTTAACTATTTTCAATGAAGGAATTAAATTTTTCTACTCTATTTGATATGTATGTATGCATATGATTTAGAAAAAATAATATAAAGAAATGAAGACAACTAACATTAACCCCATCCTAGAAATACAAAGTAATAGAAAATATTGTTGTGTTTTGATTTTTCCTCTCGCTTGTCTTTTCAATCTCTTGTGTTCATGTGATTCTAAAGGATTGGGAATGTAGTAGAAACAAAAGTGAGAAGGTGTTGGAGCAATGGTAGCTTGATCGCAATTTGGTAGTAATGCAAGTGGAAGAGTGATAACACAAGTGAACAGAGCTTGGCTATTCAATTTATAACAAAAAAATGACATCTTAGCAATACAAGAATACACAAAATGATCTCTCGCCATTTTTTTGAGAATAAGAAATGGTTTTATAGAATTTTGATTGGGATGTGCACTATCACACTTGGCAGCCATGGGGTGCCACGTCAACAATGAAGGGGCAATTTGAACAATCAATCACAATTAATTACAAATTACAACTAAAGAAGAGATTTTCACAAAGAAGTCGGGCTCAAAATCAACTAAATCGGTTCAAAAATGTGCACTAAAAGTGAACTGAGTAGAGAAACACATGTCTTAAATAATGTTCAAAAATTATAGATATTTCACATAGAACCTCCACCCTACGCAAAGCACCCTAGACAAGGGGACGATTACAAAATTGTTTCCCTGTCTAGGTGGTGGTTACAAGAACACCGCCCCAATAGGGCAACAATTTTGATACTAAAGGGAAAAAAAAGGAATGGTTAAGTAAGGGAAACTAGGCTACAAATATAAGCTATAAAGAGGTTTAGGAGATCGAACACCTTTGGAAAATACATGAATCATCATTGGGGACCTTTTATACCATTTTTAGACAATGTAACACATGCAATTTTGGGTGTCTACCCCCATGGAATATTTAAAGAGATGTTGGATTTGTCTTCAACATTAATAAGATGCCCATCGATGCCCAGGTTGGCATGAAGATGTGACCCAACGTTATATATACAGGATTAGATCTACAATAACTACATTAAACATGTAATGATTGAAGATGGGGTAGTTATCAATATTGTACCCTTCTCATTCCTCCAAAATTTGGGCTATGGAGAATCAAATTTTTCCTCAACCTGAAAAACATTAAGAGGATTTGATAGTCTCGAGTAGCATCCATTGGGACTATAGTGCTTCAAGTTACCCTCGGGACAAGGAGGGTGTTAACCAATTTTTATATTATATATTAAGAAACCAACTATAATATGATTCTTGGATGACATTATACCCATTGAATGAAAGTAATTCCTTCCCCACTTTTCCGGAAGTCATATTCCTACATATATGGAAGGTATTCATTGCACAGGGTGCTCAAAGCCTTTTACATCCATCTAGCCAACTTTAAGAAGAAACCCAAAGTGTTCATATTGAGTTTGTACTCCTATTCAATCAATTGAATAAACCTAAGGATTCACCACCGGTGTCCAAACTATTTCTTGCAATAGAATTATAATCCACCAAGGAAATAGAAAGGGTTTCGTGAGTGAAGATGAAGCCACCGTGGTAAAAATTGTCGACAAAGACCATGGCTAAAATTGTTGATTTTTGGAAAGTGACCTAACTATCTTCCTTCTCGTTTGAATCTATAGGTATGAGACATTCTCTTGGACTCATCTCTCTCCGATTGGTGGTTACGAATAGATTTGTATGTTCAAGGTATCAAAGGTAAAGAAAGAACATACCAAAGATGATAAAACCTATATCTTCGCTAACAAATTCTAGATGCTCAATTATGACAATGCGAAGTATCATTTTTGCGATGGGGTAGGCGTGATTCTCAATTCCCTAAAAGTGAAGGTCATACCCTTCTCCTTTATCATAATTTCAAGTTCACAAACAATGGTGCAAAATATGAGGATCTTCTTTATGGTCTCATTATAGCTAAGAAGATAGGTGTTTTCAACATTAGGGTTCTAGGTGATTCCCGACTCGTTGCTAATCAAGTCTCGAAGTTTATGTGACTAGAGTAGAACACCTACAACTTTATAAGACCATCGTACTTGATCTTAGCAAAGGTTTTGATTTCATCTATATCGAAGATATCCCGTGAGAGAAAAATATATTATCTCGACTCTATAGCTACTTCCTCTTATTGCTTTTGTTCAAGCAAAGATTTGAAAGAAACCGAGTTTAGTGTTTCGGTCCAACTCGAACCTCTAGTTCTACGATTGCCAAGTAATCCAATTTTAGCATATGTTGAGGATGAGAATGAGCCCTCTACTTTAGAATACACAAATAATGATGAGGCAATCCTAGGATACCTCAATACACACATTGATCTTCATCCCACACATCATAAGAGAGGATTCGATCTTATAACTCACTCTTCCTCCTATTTTCAAGATCATACGATGGAACCTTCCACATTGAGATGCCTTGAGATCTGTGAAGTAGAAGAGGAAGAACTAGACTTACCTACATCCCTTCATGAGTTTGAAGAGGGTAACATGTGTTTAATCAAAGGGACCATAGATATAAATATCGGGATGGAGGAAGATCCTGAAATATTGAAACCCAATTCTTCCTTGAATCTAGAAGAGGTGGAAGTCCATACGAAGGTACTTGAAAGAACACTCATAAGACTTTGATTTCAGTTATAAATAGATGATGTGAATTTATCCTGATGTTGTGGTTCATAACTTGGTAACCAAGCTGGATGCTAAACCCATAAAGAAAATATAAAGACATATGAATCCGAAAGTGGATTTTCTTGTCAAAGAGGAGGTTATGAATCTCCTATAGGTAGGATTCATTAAACTAGTGGCCTACTCAATGTGAGTCTCAAAATAGTCCTCATTATAAAAAAGAATGGGAAAGTTCACATACTGATTTTAGGGACATAAATAAGGTGTTTCCTAAAGATAATTTTCCATTTCCTTCCATCGACGTCATTATAGATGTAACAACCGGATGTGATTTGTTTTCACTTATGGTTGGATTTCCAAGCTCTAACCAAATTAGGATCTCTAAGGAGGATCAAGCAAAGAATACTTTTAACACTCCTTAAGGGACCTTTTATTATGTGGTCATTCTGTTTGTCTTGAAAAACACCAGAGTTACCTACCAACGAGTAATGACCTACATATTCCATGATCTTATTCATAATATTGTGGAATATTATGTTGATGATATTCTAGATAAGGCCATGAATCATTTTAATTACTCTGAGGTCATTGGCATTATCCTCTCTCATTTCATCAGTACCATGTAATGTTAAATCTAGAAAAGTGCGTATTTGGAGTAACAGAGGGAAGTTGCTAGTATACATTATATCTTCACAAGTGATTAATGTAGATCCAAGATTCATGTGGTCCTAGAAATGAACCCACTCTTAGAAAAGTCGGCATCAAGTCCTTTCTTGGTAAACTCGGAGAAATCTGCAAGTTCATTCCTAATCTAACATGCGTCATTCATCCAATTAACAATCATTAAAGAAGTATTTCTATAAGTTATAGAAAGATAAGTGTCATGATCTGTTCGACTCCATGAAATATTTCTTCATGTAACCACTCACACTCATGCTTCGAAAGAGGAACATCCTCTAATTTTGTACTCTCAAGCTACGATGTCTCGTTAGCATGCATGGTGGCACATTAAGATTATGATAAATGTGAAAATTCTATTTATTTCATTAGTTGTACCTTGGTAGGTTATGAGACACGTTATACACAAGTATAAAATGAATTCTTAGCTATATTATTTGTGAAGAAAATGTTAAGTCATTATATATCTAACTAGGAAACATGAGTGATTGTTAAGTCGGACTCAACTACGAACATTTCTAACTCACAGTTCCTTGTCTAAGAAGGCTGGTGACTTTAAGAATTTAATGGGTGAATTTTTACTAACCTTCATCAACCAAAAGTTCATCAAGGGAAAAATAATTTCTGATTGGTTGGAAGATAACTCGATAGAGTGTGGAGATCTAGTAGAATTAGATTTCCCGATGAGTGCATGTTTTATATAGAAGTCAATCCTCCCATTGCCTCATGTCCATGATACTCGATATTATTAATTTAATTTTGGATCATGCATACCCTCGGGAGAAACCTCACAACAAATAAAATGGCTATGTGTCATTACCACCAAATATGTGATTATATAAGAAGTTATGTATTTGCAGATCCTTCAACCAAATGTTGTTGAGGTGTGTTGACAAATAATAATCGAGGATATCCTCTTTGAAGCCCACAACAAATAATACAAGGGTCACTTCAGAGGACATGCTAGTACATGTAAAATACATTGAATGAGTTCTTTCTAGCCCACCTTAGAGAACAACACTATAGAGTATGTGTGTAGATGCCACAAATTTCAATATTTCTCTCATGAGATACACAACCCTACTTAGGATCTACATCCAATAGTGACACATTGGCCCTTTTTAACTTGGGGTTTAGATTTGATAGAGACGTTTTATCCCTCATTAACTCGATCGAGAAAAACATCATCATTATGGGCATGGACTATTTCAAAAGTATGTTAAGGCCATGTATCTCACTACTATAGCTAGGTTTGTGATCACTAAGTTTATCTTGAATCAAATCATTTGTAGAGTACGGGTCCCATAGGTCATTATCTATGATAATTACTTGTCATTCAAAAACTAAGAGGTGTGTGAGTTATGCTCGCAATTCAAAATCTCACATCACATAGCCTCTTTATATTACCCTTAGGCCAATGGATAGGATGAGGATAAAAACACAATGTTAAAGTCTATTCTCCTAAAAAAGTCAATAAGAATAAACATGACCGACACTTAAAGATTTTTTCCAGCCTTGTGGGCCCATAGAAATTTAGTGAGAATGCCTGTGGGGTAACCCCATATTCCTTAGTATTCATCTCTAAGGTGGTCTTACCGCTCAAAATTGAGATACTTGGCCTACACATATCTTTGCGAGGCATATTAGATGAAGGAGGATATCGAGAGGCATGCATGGTTCAATTGTAAACCATTGTGAAGTTTGGCTAGGAGATGAGTAGTGACACAATGTTTATGTTGATAGGATGGTCTTTCAATATAAAAAGAAGTATTATGAGCATGAGATACATGTAGGAAATGTTTTGACAATACTCATTATCCGGATCAAAAAGAATACCAAGGAGGGAATAAAATTCTTACCCAAGTGGTTGGACCCATATCAAGTCATAAAGGAGTACAAGAATGACGCATATCACCTATGTACTTTAGAGGGTGATGAATTTGTTCAATCTGTAAATTTGTTTCGCTTGAAACACTACTATGCATGATTAATTTACATTTCTTCCTATATATTATTGCATCCATATTACATTTCATCTCGCCCAATCATATTGTAAAATTATAATCAAGAAACTTACTTTTCAAGAAATTCTCAAAAACTTATGAATGTTGGCAAAAAGAACTGAATCATACTTCTTTAAGTACCCACCATATTATCATCAAAAATTCTAACCACTTCATCAATTCAACAGGTTAGACATAATTTTGACATTGATCGTACAGAAGGCCTACATACTTAGTGTTTCTTATAGTTTTTTTCTAGCTTAGGTGTCTTTGCCCATTGTTTGTTCTAGAATATTCTTGATGTCATAACTTTCCCATAAAACATCTTTAGTAATAAAAGCATTCTAAAATTTTTAACCGAGATCACTTGTTCACTTATCTCACCTTCAGTGTTGAGCCTCACATCATATTGGTTGCATGGGGTTAACGCTAGGGAAATCTATTCCTCCCAAAACAACAAGTTAAAAATCATATAAGTCAAATCAATAAATACAAAAATATTTCATTTGCAAATAAAGCTACACTTCCTTGCCCCACCAATCTTTGGTGATGATTCCATGCATCTTAATAGGAGCACAAGGTTGGGAATGGAGGAAGTCCCCTTACTCACCTATATATTTTCCTCGATGATGAGCCCATGATTCTTACTAGTAGCATGGGGCTAGGTGTAAGGGTTTCTTTAAATAAATTTAATCAACTTAGAAAATAAAAATTTATTTGAAAATTTAAATATAAATAAATTGAATTATATGTGTATGTTCTAAGAGATTCAAAACCTTAAAACAAGATTTTGTCAATTAAGAGGCCATCTACAAATTTAAGTCTAGATAAACTTGTAAGCAAATTACATTCTGGACTAGGAAACAAATTATGTATAGGGTTAAGTTGTAGGTTCCAAATTAGATTTTTATCAAATTCATGTCTTTCTCTCACCATTTTAATTCATTAAAACCATATAACTCACATCCATTTTGTCTCTCGGTATTGAGCCCTAACATCTTACTATTTTGTAGGAGTTATAAGTGAAGAGAGTTCATTTTATTATTATATCACATTCATCGTATTTTGCAAAAAAAAACTAGAAGTACTAAATATTGTTTAAAATTCAAAGTTTCTAGTTGAAATGTGTTTACATAAGCATCATATAAAACAAAACAACAAAAAGAAATCATTTTTTTATCACATCATCATCCATAACATGCATCCAAAAAGCATATAAAAACAAAAGATACTATAAGAATCTAAGAGCACACAAGTGGAGAAAATCATGATCGAGATAACTCTTACACAAGGATAACCAAACCAAATTGATGTATATGTATATATATCCATAACAATCGAGTTTGTGTATAATTCCATCACACTCCTAAGTGTGTTCAAAATGTTCATGCAATGAGTTCAAAATCTAAAAATTGGTGTCCAAAAGTATAACAAAGTAATAAGCCATAAAACTAATCCCTCCCTATGGGATCTCGATGAAGGACTATTGTTGTTAATCCTATGGTGTGTTCGGGAACCTCCTTGTGCTAAGTGATGAGAGTGGTCATCGGATGTGGTAGGTGATATGTAAGATATTGTATTTCTACGAGGATTGTACTTGCCTTTTCCTCCTCTCGGCCAGGTGGTACAAAACAAGATCATCCCTTGTCTTAGTTAGAACTTTTGTAGCTCTCCGTATAGGTGTAAATACATCGAGGTGTGATGCCTGACCATCTGAGAGTGTCCCACATATCTAAGAATCTTCTACTGCTACATAATTAGGACTACTACTGCTAATCCTATGGTGTGTTCAAGAACCTCCTTGTGCTAAGCGATGAGAGTGGCCATCGGATGTGGTAGGTGATCTATAAGATATTTTATTTCTATAGGGTTGGTCTTGGCTTTGCCTCCTCTCGAATAGTTGGTATGAAACGAGATCATCACTTGTCTCGGTTAGAAATTTTGTAGCTCTCCGGATAGGTGTAAATACATCGGTGTGGTGCCCGACCATCTAAGAGTGTCCCAAATATCTAAGAATCTCCTACCATGTATTCCCCTTGGGAAGGAGCAATGTGTCAACAAGGATATGATGAATAAAATATCACCATCCATTAGTAGTTCTGTAAAACACAAAAGAAAAAAATGAAAAGTTAGAAAACTTTTGAAAACCCTAAAAAAATAAAGTAGTGCCTAATCCACTAAAATTTATACTATAAATAGTAGAGTTGAGGAAAGAGTGTTCACTTACTTAGATATCCTGGCTATCGGGATAGGTATACTAATCCTGGTGGTGGAGGTGGAACTGCTACATGATATCTTCTCCCCTCCTCTCCTCCAATCTCATTTGAATAAATCCGTTGACCCATGACCATTTTATCATATCATCCTCCCTCACATGGGAGTGGATCAAAATGAAGAGTCTCCTCCACTTCCTCCTCCTCATCCCTCGTTGAATCGAGAGGCCTCCTCGGTGTCTCTCAATTCACTTTAACTATCATCATATTACTCCTTATGAATCTCCCCTTGGTTTCCATCCCTACCCCGAACTCCTCCTCCTCCTCCTCCTCCCCACTATACATGGGTATGGCTTCAATCTATAATATCACCCCAAACCAATCTAGATCTTGGTCAACCAGGTGGGGTGCCAATTGAAATCTCGGGCATGACAATGATCCCCTTGAGATTTCGTTTAGGGAAAGATCTAGCATCTCACATCCCAAGGTAAAAAATGAGAACTACCTAGAGGACATCAATGTAAGTTAACTCAAACTACTGGGGCACCCTATGAACTAGATGGACATCCACCCTGCTAGACTTATCCACTAACTATGTAGTAGTGTTGTATATGGCCATGATAACCGCATCCTCCCCCCATAAGTTGGTCATGTCCTGATATAGCATTAAAATAAAAGCATCTATAGTAAGTGTGCTAACAAGTTGATTGTGCCCCTTTTGTGGGGCCATAACTATCCATCTCAAGGCTTTAATAGCTCTAGGATCTACAATCCAAACACCCATTTGGTAGGGGGTCATAATATCATATAACCATTCAATAGTAAGTGTAGTATGAATGAGGGACCTTCCCCCAATATAACAACCACTGTAAAGATTGTGGTATGTAGACCCCAATATTTCTACACCCCACACATAAACCCAACCATGCTTCTCTATGCTCTGGATAATCGGATCCCAGAAATAAAGTAGATTATCACCACCCTTGTCCCTAACCAATCACAAAGATAAAATTCCAATGATGTCCTTATGTAAGGAAGGAATAGGAGCAGAGAGTAATTGAAAGTAATCTCATGCCATGTTTGACACTAGTTTCACGTGACAATGCATCTCCCATGTATGTGGCACACTTGACATGACTGAATTGTAAAAGCAACAATGTATAATATCAATATCCTACCTATAATAGGAAATCCTATAATTTGTAGACATCCTCAAGAGTGATGCTCCAATTTCCTCTCACTCTATGAAGCTAGAAAGTGTTCTGTATGTGTCCCAATAACTCAAAAGATCAACTAACAAATAACCGACCGGTGCAAGTATCTATGTTTGGTATATTCTCAATATCCTAACCCTATGTAATATATTTCTCTCGGTCTGGGTAAGACCTTCCAAAATAGAAGAAATCCAATCACACTCTCATGCTCTACTCTATCGATATATGGGCCCTACATTCACCTAAACATCAAAAAGAGTAAGTTATAAACATATCATGCATAATAATATCATAAAAAAATCCTAAAATAACACAAAAATAAAAAAATATCTTCACACTTAGTTAATTTCAGCCTCTTCCTCAAAAATTACACAACATCTACTTTGTGCAGAGTGGAGGTTGCCTAAGTTTTCAGCCGATTGTGTGAACACCACTCTGTGCAAAAGGGGTTGTTGCATAACCTCCACCTACATAGAGTGGAGGTTCTATTCAAAGAGGACATGACATACCCTATGGTGAGAAAGATAAAAAAGAAAACATTTTTATGAAATAAAAGAAAAATACACCTAGGTACCCCCTTGTCAACATTTTAATCATGGAATTATTGAAAATGCCCCAAGGATGAATTTTCCATATTTTTCACATTATAGATTGAAATAAATAAATGTAAATAATTCACCTATCTCTAAGCCCGCTACTCCTCTTGCTAGTTATGTCATCATCACATCATTGTACTCTTGATTTGGTTGTACTCACGCTCGAAGCCATCATAGGTGATCCAGAGCTCAAAAATTGCTAAGTGGGTGGGTGAAAGTGATTTATAAAAAAGTAATTTTGATTATATATAGTGTGTTTCTTACTCTATTTATTGAGTATGTTTACTTTGCGGGGTTAGAGCACTAGCACAGGTATATTTCTATCCCCACGAATAGGGTAAGTGTTAGGGTTATATAATTTACATTGTAATTATGCATTATTGCTTAGGAAAATAGGTTATTTATTTTATTGTTATATGGTTATGTTTTAATAACCATTTTATTCTCATATGTGTTTTTTGTTATATAGTTACAACAACACATTTGTCTGTATTATTTCTCGGATGCATATTTTGTTGCACCTGTGCAACATATTGTTTTTCTGTACTTGGTTGTGTAATATCTATAAATATTGCAACCCATTATTTGTAACTTGATTTTTTGCATATCAATAAATTAATGAGGCTTCTGTCCCTCTTCTGAAATTACATTTGGTACCAGAGTTGGTTGATCTGGACCTGTGAGCAAAGAAGGTTGGAGAGAGGTTGTAGAGGAAGAAAAGTATTGGAGAAGAAATCTACATCACGGGAGAGCTAGTGTTGCCTCCAGTAGCTTCCCAGAACTCCCCTGGATTCCCACAACCTCCTTCCATACTCTAGCTAAAATTAAAGCAATTTTTTTGGCCTCGGTGCCCCCTGCGCACTGGAAAAATTTCTTCCTAGAAATTAATTAGATTCACAAAATTAAAAAAATTCCTCCTCAATCGGGGGTTTTACCTTTAAATCTCTCAAGGCTTTAATAGCTCTAGGATCTACAATCCAAACACCCATTTGGTAGGGGTCATAATATCATATAACCATTCAATAGTAAGTGTAGTATGAATGAGGGACCTTCCCCCATATAACAACCTTGTAAAGATTGTGGTATGTAGACCCCAATATTTCTACACCCCACACATAAACCCAACCATGCTTCTCTATGCTCTGGATAATCGGATCCCAAATAAAGTAGATTATCACCACCCTTGTCCCTAACCAATCACAAAGATAAAATTCCAATGATGTCCTTATGTAAGGAAGGAATAGGAGCAGAGGTAATTGAAAGTAATCTCATGCCATGTTTGACACTAGTTTCACGTGACAATGCATCTCCCATGTATGTGGCACACCGACATGAATGAATTGTAAAAGCAACAATGTATAATATCAATATCCTACCTATAATAGGAAATCCTATAATTTGTAGACATCCTCAAGAGTGATGCTCCAATTTCCTCTCACTCTATGAAGCTAGAAAGTGTTACGGTATGTGTCCCAATAACTCAAAAGATCAACTAACAAATAACTGACCGGTGCAAGTATCTATGTTTGGTATATTCTCAATATCCTAACCCTATGTAATATATTTCTCTCGGTCTGGGTAAGACCTTCCAAAATAGAAGAAATCCAATCACACTCTCATGCTCTACTCTATCTCGATATATGGGCCCTACATTCACCTAAACATCAAAAAGAGTAAGTTATAAACATATCATGCATAATAATATCATAAAAAAATCCTAAAATAACACAAAAATAAAAAAATATCTTCACACTTAGTTAATTTCAGCCTCTTCCTCAAAAATTACACAACATCTACTTTGTGCAGAGTGGAGGTTGCCTAAGTTTTGCAGCGATTGTGTGAACACCACTGCATGCAAAGGGGTTGTTGCATAACCTCCACCTACATAGAGTGGAGGTTCTATTCAAAGAGGACATGACATACATCCCTATGGCTGAGAAAGATAAAAAAGAAAACATTTTTATGAAATAAAAGAAAAATACACCTAGGTACCCCTTGTCAACATTTTAATCATGGAATTATTGAAAATGCCCCAAGGATGAATTTTCCATATTTTTCACATTATAGATTGAAATAAATAAATGTAAATAATTCACCTATCTCTAAGCCGCTACTCCTCTTGCTAGTTATGTCATCATCACATCATTGTACTCTTGAATTTGGTTGTACTCACGCTCGAAGCCATCACAGGTGATCCGAGCTCAAAAATTGCTAAGTGGGTGGGTGAAAGTGATTTATAAAAAAGTAATTTTGATTATATATAGTGTGTTTCTTACTCTATTTATTGAGTATGTTTACTTTGCGGGGTTAGAGCACTAGCAAGACATATATTTCTATCCCCACGAATAGGGTAAGTGTTAGGGTTATATAATTTACATTGTAATTATGCATTATTGCTTAGGAAAATAGGTTATTTATTTTATTGTTATATGGTTATGGTATAAATAACCATTTTATTCTCATATGTGTTTTTTGTTATATAGTTACAACAACACATTTGTTTGTATTATTTCTCGGATGCATATTTTGTTACACTTGTGCAACATATTGTTTTTTTTCGTACTTGGTAGTGTAATATCTATAAATATTGCAGCCCATTATTTGTAACTTGATTTTTTCATATCAATAAATTAATGAGGCTTCTGTCCTCTTCTGAAATTACATTTGGTACCATAGTTGGTTGATTTGGACTTGTGAGAAGAGAAGGTTGGAGAGAGGTTGCAGAGGAAGAAAAGTATTGGAGAAGAAATCTACATCACAGGAGAGCTAGTGTTGCCTCCAAGAGCTTCCCGAACTCCTGGATTCCCACAACCTCCTTCCATACTCTAGCTAAAATTAAAGCAATTTTTTTGCCTCGGTGCCCCTGCAGGAAAAATTTCTTCCTAGAAATTAATTAGATTCACAAAATTAAAAAAATTCCTCCTCAATCAGGGGTTTTACCTTTAAATCTAGAGGACAATAGATAATATTATATGTATTATCAAATTTGGAGGAAGGAATCCATAGAGCCAAGCATCAAGTTGTTAGAAACCTCACCGAGTTGAGTCCTAAAAACTAATATAGATTCTCTACATGTTAGCGAGTTTAAGGAAAGTTCCTTTAACCGTTCGTTAAGGCCAAGTTGCATTTGGGTTACATTATTTGTAGACTGATCTTTACACCAAAGGGTGAGCTGTTTATAGGCTATGAAATTATTTCTTTATCGATCCCCTTCCCCAAACTACACCCAGTTGATAGGTACATTGGGAGGCATTGGAGATAAAGTGTTTAATTTGCAAGTGGATCAAACTATCCTCTAGGTAATCGAGCCTTTTCTTCACCTTCTCAAACATTGAACTACACTGAAATTCAAAAAAATGTTGCATGTGAAAAGAGAGAACCACATTGTGCAAACATACCTACAAATGGTGAGTTGGGTGTTTAAGGACTCACCAAGACCTTTGCATACAAAGCTTTGAATTCAAGATGGCCGAGTCATTCATCTCGACCGAGTCATCTCCTAACACAAACCTTAAAACAAATACAAATTGAACCTACATAAAAGCGTGGAGGAGCACAAATAAAATCCGAGCTCGAACCACCGTAATTTATAGAAAACATAAGTGGTGTTGAGAAAAAAACCAAATAATTTCACAAATCAAAGCAATCCTCCCAACCATGTGGAGGTCAATCCAATACCACACAGACCTTCCTCAAGCTATGTCACCATTCTACAAGGTTATCATCTTGAGCATATTTTTAAATACAATTTTGTTCAATTCATTACACAAGCGCTTAGAGTGCCTAGTTGGTTAAGTAGAAAGATTTGGGAGTTAGAGGTGTAGGGTTCAAACCCCACCCCAAACACAATATTTTATAAGATTTTCTTTTAGCGGGATATTTGGAAAAGTTTGTAACTTTAGAGGCCCTCTAAACCCCTAGTCATAACTTGACAAGCTACTAAAACAACGAGAGAAAACCCTACAATAGGGTAATTTTTTTCTCCTACTTAGCTTATTTTTTTATCCTGAGTATTTTTTGCCAAAGGAGGGGTACCTAAAAACTGAATTTTAAGCCACTTTTGGCTAAGAGAGCTGAAAAATAAACAAAAATAAAACAAAAATTTCCTAGGCAACTAGGGCCCCAAAAAATAAACAAAAATTTCCTACCATTCATTTTTTTCAAAATTTTAGATGTAATTGTAAATTTTAGTATATTGTACTAATTTGTAGATTTCCATATTCAACCGTAAACCATTGTGATTGATTAAAAATGGTAGATATTTTTACTCAAAAATATTAAAATTTGGTTTTATATCACTCACGAGATCTTCAATCTCACTCGCATCATTCGGTATAAACAGTTTCTCTGGGAAGAGCTTATGGGTAAAGTCATCGTGACTACTACCGCACTTAACGCCTATTATAGTTGTAACAAATTTGTCTAGGTATCATTGTTTAAATCGATGTGGAGTAATATGGACACAATGCACAAACTTTGAGCTTTCCCATCCATCTAAAAATGATTACTTGACTTATATCCGGACCGATAAATTATCCAAGTATATAGTAAAGTTATGCACACGTATGAGGATATTTATTTGAACCAAAGGTCAATAATCACGAGACCCATTTAATCTTGTCTTGGTACCACATATCAGATTCTTTCACGTACGTTATTGCCTCTTTCATGTACTTCCAAGTATATAGAAAGGGAAAGTTTCTTCTACATACCGACGGGTATATCGTAAGGGCGCGTATATAGAAAGGTTCAGTATATTATATTGACAGTATATAAATTGGGAGACCGTATACCTAGAGTGATAAGAGCCTTACCCTTTATCAGTTGATTCTATAAAATAGGCACCAACACCCCCAAGTTATTTCTTCTAGATTCTCAACTTCTAAGAGGAAATAACAATGCAACATGATAAACAAAAATCAAGACACAACTTGAGTTTGAAGAGATTTGGACTATTGTGAATGCTAATGTAATTAGATCAACAAGCGATACAAAACAACAGAAAAAAATTGATAGATTCAATCAAAAGGAAAAGATAGTAATCTTGTTTTGCGATTTAACACGTGTAACCCCACATTTGAGATGCCAAAATAGACAAATAAATGTGGGATAAGTTGAGCATAGTGTATGAGACCATAAATTATAATGTCATACTTGAATTTATAGAGTCGATTACATACACCGGATTTTAAACAAAATGAGAAAGTAAAATCTTTCTTGAGAAGATTTACAGAGTGAGGATTCAATTCTAGCCTTGAGAGAAGTGATCATTGATGAAGCTCTTGTTCCCATTGTTTTGAGAGCCCTTCCTCCTTCATACCACATTTATGTGATAACACTCAACTTGTTAGATCAAACAACAAGTTTTGATAAGTCTAGTAAACCTATTGCAAAAATAGGAACCCATTTATAATAAAGATGACAAAGAGGAGCAAGAACTTTCTACTCATCGAAATGGAAAGGATAAAGAGAAGGAAAACCTAGATCCTCTCAAAAACCTAAAAATCAAGAGCAACATCAATAAGGGGACAAACGAAAAAAAAAAAATGTCCTATCTACAAAAGGAGACATGAATTGAAATATTTTTGGCATAATACATACAAGAAAGGTTCTTCAAGTAATTTTGGACCCCAATGCCAACAATATTACAAGCGACATTCTAACTACAATCAAGGGCGAAAAATTGGAATTGGAAAAGAAAACCCCATCAACAAGGAAATATTGTTGAGCATGAATAACATCGATAATGAAGACTTATTATAAATTTCTTGATCAAGTGAGCCTTTAACGTCATCTAGTGATGTTTGGTATGTTGATTCGAGTGCCACTCAACACATGACAAGCCAAAGAGACTAGTTTACCACAATGAGGGACATTCCTTCAAAAAAACATATTTCATTGGGTGATGATTCTTTGTACACAATACAGGATTGAGAACATTTCTCTACCTCTTGGTTCATGTAATTTTAGATTATTAGATGTACTATATGTCCCTAGGTTCACAAAGAATCTACTATTAGTCAGTCAACTCCTAGATCATAACTTGAAATTTTATTTTGATACTCATTCCAGAAATAAAATGTGTTTAATTCAAGACAAATCACGAGGCTCAAAAATATTTATAAAATCCTCTAATGTGGGATGTATGGTCCATCTTGATTTTTCCCACGAGAGATGATCAAAACTTGTGGCTAAAAATATACTCTACAAAATTGTGGCATTGGAGACTTGGTCACATTAGTTTCAAGTATCTCGAAATAATTCACTAGTAAAACATGGTAAATGGTTTACTATCCCTTCATAAGGATATGTAGATAAGTGTGCTCACAACCTTGTAGGCGAACAAAACAGAGCTTCGTTCCATAAGATTACTTATCGAGCTCATGGGAAGCTTGATCTGGTTCATGTCAATCTTTGTGGAGAAATGTAACCAAGTCATTCTACATTTCAATACTTCATGCTTTGTGTTGTTGATTACTCATGAAAAATTTCAAATTTTTGTCTTCACAAGAAAAATGAAGCTTTTGAAAACTTCAATAAGTTCAAAGTGGTTTTTGAGAACGAAATTGTTCATCACATCAAAACTCTCTTTCTCGGATCAAGGGGGAATTCACCGGTGATGAGGTTAAATCCTACCTACAAGCTCACATGATTCGTTGATACATGCCTCCTCCACACACATCGCAACAAAATTGTGTTGTTGAGAGAAGAAATCAAACTATCATGGAAATGGTCCGATGCATGATAAATTATTTTGGATTAGTGAGGACATTCTAGGAAGAAGAATAAAAAAATAGTTTATTTTTTGAGCAGTGTCCATAGTTTCTCTTAATGAAGTAACACCACAAGAAGCATGGTCAAACAAAAAGTCATCTATTGCACACCTCGAGTATTTGGGTGCAAAGAAAACATGCACTTACCCAAATAGAATAGAAAGAAATTGGATATGAAATCATAAAAAACTAATCTTCATTAGCTACAGTGAAGAGACTCTTGGCTACAGATTTATGGATCCAAAGACCAAGAATGTCTACACCAGTAGAGATGTTGAGTTTTTTGAGAAGAAGAAAGACAAGAATCCTCCTCCAGACTCACCTAATGTATATTTTTTACTTGTTGTAGAACTAGAAGATGATGTTCCCACAAATGATGAAAGTGATGATGGGGATGATGGGGATGATGGTGATGATCATATAGAACCATGACTCATGGGATCAATTTAGCGTATGCCCAAGTGGTATACTAGCATGCTACGAGATACAAGATTGGATGCTCCACCGATACTTCCACCACTAGACCACGGACTCATAGTAAAGCATGAGAAGAAGTGAAATTTTACTTAATGAGTAGAGTTATTAAATCTGATGAGCCCTCTACAGTCCAGGAAGCCCTATAGTCAAAATATTGGAAAATGCCATGGATGTTGATTATAAATCAATGATGAAAAACAAAACTTGGTAGATTTTTGATCTTCTACAAGGAAATAAACCCATTAGATGTAGATGGATATTCAAAACAAAGTACGGAGAAAATGCAACCATAGAAGAGTACAAAGAGAGACTATTAGAAAAGGGTTACGTAAAAAAGAAGGCATTGACTACAAGGAGACATTTTCTCCCACAACTAAGATCAAAATGATCTAGATGATCTTTACTCTAGCTGCACAGTTTGATTGGAAAGTCCATCAAATGGATGTAAAAAATTCCTTTCTGAATGGAGATTTACAAGAAGAAGTGTACATGATTCAACTTGAGGGATATGTTGTACGTGGTCAAGAAGCAAAGGTATGTAGACTCGGAGAATATATGTATGGCCTTAAACAGAACCACAGGATTGGTACATCAAAATTGATGAGAATCTCATACACCATGGGTTTGTTACAAATCCATAAAATTCCAATCTCTACCTAAAAATCAAGGGGGAGATTGTGATTGTTGTTATCTATGTCGACGATCTAGTCATCAATGATAGTTCAATGAAGATAATTGATGTAACAAGTACATATTTAAATGATCATTTGACATGATAGATCTTGGGCTGATGCATTCTTGTCTTGGATTTGAAGTATGGAAAAATTAGAATCACATATTTTTTTCTCAATATAAATATAACAAGACAACAATCGATAAATTCGGGATGATAGATTGCACACCTATTGTTACACCTATGGAGATGAGACTATTGTTATCTCATTCAGATCCATCACCTCTGGTAAATGCCACTCTCTATCGGTAGTTGATTGGGAGTCTCATTTGGCTCACATACACTAGACTAGATATTAGCTTTTTAGTGAGTTATATTTCCAGTTTCATGTAGGTTCCTCAATTTTTTCATTGGAAGGCATAAATGCATATCTTGAGATATCTCAAGGGAACATTGGATCTTGGTATAGAATAAAAGAAGAATGACAACTTCTTCTAGACATGATATATAGATTCGAGATCATGTAGAAAACATTGATTACGAAAAATCCACTTTAGGGTTTGTGTTCTTTTTGGGATCTGGACCAATATCATGGGGAAGCAAGAAACAACACTTTGTTTCTCACTCTTCCATAGAAGTTGAGTATCATTCTGTAGGTGAAGTTGTCTGCAAAGCGATATGGCTACATCACATACTTGAAGGACTTGGAATACCACAAGAAAAACTTACCACCTTGTATGTAGACAATGAAGGTGTTCTAAAACTTGTTCGTAATCCATATTTTCATGAAAGAACAAAGCACATTGAGGTACAAGTACATTTCATATGTGAGCATGTCTTGAAACATAATATACAACTTTAGTTTTTTCGAACAGTTGAACAACGTGCAAATATATTCACAAAGTCACTTGCACGTGACAAATGTGAGTTGTTCAGAGAGTTCCTCTCCTCATCGCTTCAGAAAATGCAAAATTAAGGGGGAGTGTTAGGATAAATATAATTTAAATTATAATTATGCATTGTTACTTAGGAAAATAGGTTGTTTTATTTTAAAATAACCATTTTATTGTTGTATGTGTTTTTTTGTTATATAGTTATAAGAACAAATTTGTCTATATTATTTATCGGATGTATTTTGTTGCACATGTGCAACATATTGTTTTTCTCAGACTTGGATGTGCAATATCTATAAGTATTGCAGCCCATTCTTTGTAACTTGATTTTTTTTACATGTCAATAAATTAATGAGTCTTTCGTCCCTCTTGTGAAATTACAATAAGTCCTCTTGTCATTTTGTTTTAGCATGTTTTTTCAATTTTATATTATATTTTCACTTGATTCTCGTTTTCTTCTTGTAGGTAGTAGGAAGCATGGATTGGCGTCACTTCAACACATGAACATGTAATGTATAATTTATAACCATCCCATTTGGCAGATCCATACTCGGACTCTATGTTTTACATCTCTTCATGGATAAAATGCTTCTCTGAGTAGGCAATATGTGCACACCCAATTTTTCATGTGTTACATTAATAGAATAGTTCAAAGTCCCATATGATGATTATTATATTTTCTAATGGTGCTCGAGTCCTATTTCCCATTTACGAAAGTGTCTATTTGTAGTTTAAAATTATTTCCTTAGTAATTTCAATGCTTTTCATTCCTTTCTTTACCTTTTTGTTAGATTTTCCTTAGATTTTGACTTTAAGTCATGAAACTTCATCGATGTTTACATAACTTCCGGTTTTATCTCACAAAGCGGTTGTCAACCACCATTATTCAGCAGACTAGTCGTTCCATGATTTTTGACTAAGACTCTTTTGGCATGTTTTGAATGCATATTTCCTTCTTAAAACTCATTTTTAGCACATATTTCTTTGTCAATTTGGTTGTTATTAGGCTTGATAGATGCATACCAACTTCCTCTTCCCATTCTATTATTAATTAAGAGTTAACCACCCCTTCTTTGAGTGATGTGGCATTCCTTGGTTACTAAATGTCTTACATCATTTCCTAGGCTTTATTCTATAAAATCCAAGCTTCTTCCGAAGCATTGGACAAATATTTTGGTTGTGAAATGTATTGTTATACTTTATCATAATATTTTAAGGAAATACATAAACAATCGAATTCTCTTGCATTATTATTATCCTACCCGCATTACTACCATACTACCTCTAAGCCAACACTACTCCAACATTTCTTTACCACTCATTTCTTACTACCCAAAATAGTTCCTTGGATTCATCTAAGCACTAAATTGGAAAAGAAGCTGAGGGGACAACAGAGTAAATCATCATTGGTTTTGTCATAGTTCTAAAATTTCAGGTTGGGGATGTACTTAGTTTTCTTGAAGCTTTCTTTAATTTCTTTAGAGTTCAATTCATAATTTGATTAAAATATGTATTTCAATAGAAAATTCATTATTGTAGCTATAATTTATCTGTACTCATCTTCGGTGAAAGATTGCTTCCCTACCTATTCCTATGGGTTTACAAGCGAATTTTTCTTGAATAAAGCTCTTGCATTCATTTAAATCAATTGTAATTTAATTTCAATATGTAAGCTTCATCAAATCCTATTTTATTTCCACTGGGAAGTTTTAGGGAAGAAGTACTTCTAAGAATTTTTACTTCTTCCTATGTCTCTGAGGTAACACAAAGGAAGTTTTAGATCCAAAAATACAAATTAGAAAAGATTTTGTTTTGTTAGAGTAGTCTAGATCCACTTTGCATAGGAAAATAATCACACTAGGTTATTTGTTTGTTTAAGTTATATTAATAATATTGTAGAAGTAATTTCCATTTCTTCGTATGTCTTCTATCAATTTCATTTTTGTTTCCGAAAAACATAAAATCCAAAATTATTAGATTAGTGTAATTAGATTGTCATTTATTGTATTTCCATTATTCAATTGAAAAGAATAAAAACATAGATTAGATTTATATTATTTAGTCAATTTTATTTCTCACATTATATTAATTTAACACAAATCCATATGAACATTTAGGGTCCTCAACAACCTAGAACTTATGGTTGCGATCCTAGAGTCCCTCAACCAAATGCACCAGAGTTGTTCACATACATTGATACAGTGTTTGAGAACCTTAGTTTTCCACACATAACCACTTCCACCTAATATTATCTCATAGTTAAATGTCCTGAATTTAAAATTAGACAAAGCTTACAAGTTCTTGACTTCCTCACCTAGATGAGCTTAGATCTTGCAGCTTTCACAACCTCACTTATTTACTTCCATGACATTGTCTAGAAACTTCTATGAGGAAAATGAAGGATAATTCCTATGAATTCCACAACTGGTTGAGAGAGTCCCACACCGATATGGAATGAATTTTACATGTGTGCATTCTCTTTAGCTAATCCATCACACCCACCCAAGTTATAGAGGATTTTACTAACCTTGATGAATAAATCCCTTTATTTCCCATAGAGGATATTATATTTCCTTGAAAACTTGTTGACCATATTTGACCCATTTCACTACCACGTATTGATCTATCCATTCCATTGCATGACTGCCTTGGAATGTCTTCAGAGGTTGCATGCACCCAAAGGTCACATGTTTATTTTCAGATGTGCATTCCCACATGGTTGGGAACTACGGTTGGTATCGTGAGGCAAGGTTCATAATCTCAAACCTCTCGGACATTTTAGTGTTGTGTTGGATCATGCATAATGGTGAAGGTGTAATGTTTTATTATGTTGTGATGTGAAAAATGTGGTACTCGTGATTATGTGAATACACATGTTTTGATTACTAATTTGTGTTGTCTTATTATGATATTGATGTACTTCTCGATGTGAGTAATTTTCCTCTTGAATTCAACGTGAAATTCATGTGTATTACCACCTTGTGTGTGAAGGAAATGCTTTTTGAGCTACGAAAGTGTTGTGATGTTTCATGTTCTAGTGATATTGTATATGTGGGACAACATGTTGCATGAAAAAGTGCTTCGTAGTGAAATATGTTACATCATGATAATTTCGATGTGTTGTGTTGTATTGTGGCATTATGTCACCATGTTTTGTGGTATTTGAATGTATTTCATGATGTTAGATCACTATGTTCGTGATATATATGTACTCATATTATTATGTGATAAATTATAATTTTGAATTAGGGACATATGGTGATTCTATGACCCCTAATGTATTATACTCGCACTCTTAGTGTGATATGTGGAAATGTACATGTTGTAATACATGGACTATTTTTATGTTTTACCGCATAAATTTTACCATACGCAAGATTTTATGGTTAATGTGAAAACAATTTAGTGTTCTATTAATTTGGTTATGTGTATGTTGAGCACCCTTCACTAATTGACCCTAAGGGATGTAATCAGTAAAAGTGTATGCATGGAGTGAAAAAAGTGGACCATTGATTGTTTAGCTTGAGCTGAGTATGACACAGAAGTGGAGTCTAACATAGACTAAAAATGAACTTTTATTCATTTAGTATATATGGTGTTACTCCATGGGGGCCATGCATATTATGTTGTGTGGACATATTAAGTTCAATAAATGGAAACATGTACCTTTTTATCTCTCTCAGTGAATAGTTCTATTCTAGAAAACCTTGTGTGATTACCACTTTTTTGAGCCTTGTGGGATTTTGGAGGTGATGATTTTGACAGAGACTATGAAATTACTTGATTTTGATAAGTTATTATTTATATTTTTTCCTATTGAGGGTCGATTTAAAGTGCCCGCAACTCTATAAGCACCCCTTTGGTGGCCATAAAAGGAAACATAGTGATCGTAATGTGGCATTTATATGTTCATATTTTATTCATAATTTACATTCTTCTCTCTTTTATTGTAAGAACCAACAATTTTATGAGTGATGTATCTTTAAATATTTATAAATCTAATTGGTTTTGCACTAAAAAGATATTTTTGCATTACTACAATCTGTTTAGCCACTTATTTTTCTTTATTTGAAACTTACTTTTGGAGTTTAAATTTGTTTAGCCTAGCCTAAGGCTTGAGATTTGATGCCACTTGGAATTTTAATTTGATTGTTATGGTTGTTCTAATGTCATTATGTGTTGGATTAGGGTCATGGGATTCACCATGGAGTGGTTAGATCTATGAAGCCACTTTTTGTATGTAGGTACACCCCAAGGGGGTCATAGACCTGTGTAGTATTAAAATACATGTACTATGCCACTTGGGTGGATGTGACATTGTTTTATATGCCTAGGTCCTTTTATGTCGAAAAGTAGCACCCTCGGATTTGCACATTTCACAACCCTACTTTTGACTAACATGGCATTTTCTCAAGGTGTGGTAACTTTGCAATTACGACAAACCTCCATAGAAATATGGTTCTGACTTATTCCAATGTTGATCTACTCCTAAACTACCAATTCCAAGGGACTAGACGAAGAGAAATACATAAATGTAAATCCTAAACTAAGGGAGGTGATCGCACCAAAAAATACTAGAGAGATTCCTAGTGAGTGAAAGTGGAGGGAAAAGGGTAAGAAGATGGAAGATAAAATGCCACAATCCAAAAACACATTCAAACCTAAAATCTCATGGAGCACAATAAATTTAAGCCCTACAAAGGAAAAAATAAATGCAAAATATAGCTACAAAATATATTAGAAGGCAATAAATGTAATATAAATCAAGCTAGGGCAAGAAAATCCACAAAACACTAATTTTATTACTTAAAATGATGCAAAATCCATTATAGTATAAGCACAAAGTAATAATCCTTCACAAAATGCATAAATTTGAGGCCTGCAACTCACAAAAGTGCTGGAAGAATTTTTGTAGAGTTCCTTTACAATTTTGAAATCCCTCATTTTCAAATGAGGGAAACTTACATATATATACCGAAAAAGAGCTACTAACCAACATCCTTCATGAAATTCGTATACGTAGGTATGGGAATCCATGATGGTTTCAATTTTCAATGGTACTTTTCTTGCACAGTGAATAGGGGTGCCATACCTCATTAATCCGGTTGTTGAGCTACCTTATATGGTATCATTAATGTCTAGCCGTATCTGAAACTCTTTGTTGTCTCCTAACAGAAACCACTAGCTGACACATGAAAAGAAGGTAAGATTCGCTGCCGATAAGGAAAATAATTATCACGTGAAAAGAAGAAATGCTATCGCATGACAATGAGGGGAGGTTGATGCATGATAGGAAGAAATACGACACATGACAAGAGGGTGACGGTGATGGAGAATAGAATGACATGCGAGAAGGGAATGTTTTCACATGACATGAAGGTATGTTGTCACGCATCAACAAGAAATGGCTGATGCATGACTAGAGGAAGTGGTTGATGCATGACTGGAGGAAGTGGTTGATGCACGAAGGAGGAAGTGGTTAATACACTTCAACAAGGTGACAATCTGTACATTTTTCTAGTTTTACCATTAATGCAAACTACTCCCATTAACTATCAATTCCCATATACCGTAGGTTGATCCATTTTGCAAGGGGGTGAATAAAATGATAACAATTCCATAGGGTGACTGGTATCATTAAATGGAGAGATAAGGTGATGGGACTCTTTGTGAGTGATCCGATATGGAGAGATAATGAGATGGGTCTCAATGGTGAGTGACTTAGCATGGTTAAATAGCGTGATAGGTATTTATGGTGAGTGACCCAACTTGGTTTTGGCACTATGATTCTTTTTCTATTTAGAGTCATATGTAGTGGTTTTGGGAGAAATATGTAGCATGTGGAAATTTATTATTCTTATTTTCAGACTATGTTGCTTTTTGTAAAAATATAAATTCTTCTTTTGTGACACCTTATCATTTTGCATTCTTGCATATCAAGTGATTATATTCCTATATTGTGAGACATGACGAAACTTGTTAAGACCTTCACATTAGACAATACTATCATGAGAAAAAGTATGAAACCGACCTTATGTAAAAAAATATTAAAAGGAAATTGTTGTATCTAATCATTCTTACCTTGTCTCACAAAACAAAAATAACCTCCTATGCTTGAAAACTACTCACCAATATGTATGATGGAAATATTTTTGTCATGTTTAAAAAAATGGAAATAACCATAGATCATACAATTTTTATTTTAGTCATAGAATATGTTTTTCTCCTTTGTGTATCACCACATGTACAAATAAACTATCACCCTAATCCTTTAACAAGTGGGAAATAATGAAAACTTATTGGCTTATGATATTTTATTATTGTGGTGTATGACAAAGAATTTTATTGTTCTTGATATTCGAAGGTGGTGGATCATGTTTGGCATGTTGGGAGATGTTATTACTTGATATTTCTTAGATCACGTATCCCATTTGGGATTATTGATGTCGACATGCCTTATTGTGGTGTTTAGGTTGATCGATGAGTTACTCATGTGAGTCCTATTATGTATCCCGATATTCGAGGATTGATGATTCCCTTTTTTGACATGTATGTTGGATCTTAGTTTGAAATTTTATGGGTAAAATCACCGTTTTGAGTGATGTGATGCCAATTGCATAGGTCTCACTCGATGCTTTATTGTTTGTTAGTCACATTTGTCATGATGGATCCCTTCCTAGGGCATAATTTCTTGAAATTATATGTTTTTGACTAAATGTTTCCTTCCATGGTGGGGTTAGAGGTCTTGTAATGTGTTTCAATTAAAATAACGTGTTAAAATTTTGTTATTTGGTTGTTAGTACTGTGCTTTGGACCTTGTGCAACATTGTGATGTGAACTATTTTTGGTAACCTACCATAAATTTGAAAGTTAAGATCCATAACAAGTGATAACATTATGAACATTGAACAAGTGAAGATGGAAATTTGACACAAATAATGAATGGTGAATATCCTTATGATAAAGCACATACAAATGTGTTTCAAAATGATAATCAAGAGTTGGATTTGAATCCAAAATAGATGTGAACTACTTGAGAAACAAATTCATTTAATCCTGGAAAATAAGAACATGTATCAAGGAAAACATTAAATGAGTAATAAAAATAAGGAGAGATGTCAATCTTCACAGAACATTAAGAATTTGATAAAATTTTAAAGTATATGTACCTTCTGGTGGCTACGTGTTAAGAAACCTAAACTTTCTCAATGGTTAGAAATTTTCATTATTGGCTTTCCATGTTTGCTCATTCCTCTTAGTGCTTGGAGTATCTCACATCGTGGAAGATTATTTTATACAAAAGGAGGATGTAGGGTCCCCTTTGTGCTCATATGGTGATGTTGTAAATATTTCTATTCCCTCGACTTGAGAGCTATTGTGAATCTTGAAATAGAAATGTTTATATGTATTTTTGTGCATAGAATTAAAGTTAATCGAATTAAATGGAGACTCCGGAAATGATTAGGTTGATTCTTTATTTATCAAATAAGATATTCTTCTCATGATAAGGTAAATACAAAGAATGGGGAGATGTTTTGGCTATGATTAAAGAGATTTTTAAAAAGTAATAAATTATATAAATCATTTATCGTTGATCTATCTAAATTATATAATAGGTAATAAATAAGGTAACCATCACATTTACGTGTTAAAATAAGCATCTTTCAGGGAGCTGATGTGGTTCTGGATAAATCAATTTAAAATAAATAAATAAATACTTTAGTATTTTGATACTAATTTCTAAACAACAAAATAAATATGAAAATAATTAAACCATTAAATATGTTCAATGTTGCTAATTTTTTCCCAAATTATCGAGGCTTGTGCCAAAGCACTTACCAAGAAAAATTAATGGAAATTATTTTGGGTAATGTGAGATTCACTGTGAGAAGAATTTTTGGGAAATTCTTCTTGGTTTTGGTAAATTTCCCGCATAAGAGGTTTTCTGGTTAGAGAATGTAATTTCGGCACGCATATGGTGGGTGGGAATACTTCCATTGTTTATATTTTACTTTGTGGTGGAAGAATGCATTTCAAGCCGTGAAATATTTCTTGATATGTTTATTTAGGGCTGAACTCCACAAATTTTCTAGCATCTTCCACAACATGTACTAATCCATCATCTTTTAACAAGGTGTTTCATCCTGAAAGCATAATCAAGGTGAATTTTTGTCTTTTCAGGGTGGTGAATGCCTTGTTGAATGTGTACATGTAGGATATAAAGGCATACACAGGGCATAGACTACTCAAGAAAATCCCTAAAAATATGTGGGTTCATGTCATACGATTATTGTTTTCACCGAATGAATTTGTTGAAAAGGCTTGGAAAATTACAAGCAAATGTAATTGATACAGAGAAAAACATACTCCACAACCTTCCTAAACATGTACCAATCCATCATATTTTTAACAAGGTGTTTCATCCTTCAAAGCATAACCGAAAGTGAATTTTTGTCTTTTTTTGGGTGTGAATGCTTTGTTGAATGTGTACATGTAGGATATAGAGGCATAGACAAGGCATAGACTACTCAAGAAAATTCCTAAAAAATGTCGGTTCATGAAAGGCGATTATTGTTTGCACCCAACAAATTTGGTGAAAAGTCTTGGAAAATTACAAACAAATCTGCAATTGACATGGAGCACAACATACTCCACAACCTTTCTAGCATCTGCAAATTTTTTGAGCATGCCAAGGAATGTTGTCAAATAATTTAAAGGATGAGTTTTGTTTTTGTAGAAGCCTCGCACATGTCTTTGAGTTGTTTGACAAATTGTAATGTGTGAAGCTAGTTTTAACAACCCCTATTCACATTCTCCCCTTTATTTTTTTCTTCCATAAATAAATGCAGCTTCTCATGCCTATTTTGTCTGTTGTGTGTGCAAAAGGGGTGGATTTTTTTTTTTTATATTTGATTTGTTTGCTGTGAGGAGGAAGGGTGGATGTTTGGACTGTTTAATGGAAAAGTTGGGATTCCCTTGAGATGATAACAATTTCCCCTATGCATGGGTGAATTTTTCCTTAAATATTTACAAAAATATAGCCACATGGACAAAAACGATAGATGGACACTACAAAAAATGTATTTTTTAGAAAGGATTGAGAGCCTTGTTTGTTTTACTCTGGGAGGATTCACAAAGAGAAGGGAATGAAGAATAACATGAGTTTGTTGATAGAATTAGGTTGTAGCTAGATTAATAGGCTAGAACATGGAAAAGTTAGGAATGTTTCATATGAGATTGTAGTGTTGAGCTATGAAAAAGAGGAGCTTTAGAGTAATTTCAGAAAACCTTCAACCATCAAATGTGATGATAGTGAATTGAAAGAAATAGGTATGGATTTTCCCTTCTCTTTGAATTTAAATCATGCACTCTATCATTCCTATGTGGTTGGTTTTTAATAATTTTAGATTAAAAAATAATAGTACATCTTGTATGAATGGACAACTTTTACCATTCTTGAAAACCTTTAAAACATAGAAAAATAGCCTCGAAATCATGCGTATGGAACGTGACAACCAAATGTACCATGATTTCAGAACTTATAATTTTATCCCTAGTAACATAGGACAACGTGGGGAAACTTATCTTCATTTTTTATATTATTTTAATTCCTCTCCGAATTAATTCTTGAAGCCCATTTTTATAGCTCCGCCACTTGTGATGACATGCTAAATTTAACAAAATTTAATCGGTTTTGATCTACAAATGCTTCTTTGTTTGAGTGAAAATACAAACTACTGCCACCTACCTCTAGTATGTCAATAAGAGTATTGGAACCAAATATCATTTTTGCAAAAAAAATATCGGGGATTAGTTTTCAAGTAGGTTTTGAGGCCCTCCGGCCCAAGTTATGTGACAAGAAATTTTAGTTGCTTTTATGATTATCAGCAAGATACCCTTGTAACTTGAGCATTATTCGTGTCATATTTGACTTATGTAAAATACAATGAAGTATCTGTATATAGGGGAATAAGTAGGATTAATCCAAAATTGTTCTTGAAATCAAGATGTGTGTTATCGGGACCCATTTTTAAGTGATTTTGTTGTTTTGGTAAATTTTTGCAACTTGCTACTTGTTGTCCAAAATAAGCTCATACTTAACTTTGGTCAACTAACACGATTTCCCCACTTTTAGTTATTCAATCTGATTTTTACATATTTTAAGTACTTAAGGATTCCTAAAAGAATATCCATCGATAGAAAATTTCTTCCACTTTCCGAAAATATAAAGAATTCCTTCTAACTCTTCTTATTTTACAAGTTGCGAGCTCATGGAAGACTTTTCGCTAAAGGAGAAGATTATGAACTGACATGCCTAGGAAGATATCTTGGTGTTTTTTATTTTTCACAAATGGTATAGTTTACAATTGTGGGCCCGAGCCCGTGAACATGTTTGTTTCCGCCAAAAGTGAAAATTTAGACTCGCTGCCTAAGGAAGAGTTTTGACAAAAAAATAAATGTGCAAAGTTGCGGGGATGCAGGAGGTTTTTATAATTTTTTGATTTTTCCATAGCTGACACAGTTTCCAATCTCAGGTCCATGGGGTTTTATAGTGCAAACTAAAATTTTGAGCCCATGGATTTTTTTGGACAAAAGTGAATATTCGAGCATGTGGGGCTGTGGGAGGTTTTGAGATTTTTGTGACTTTTTGCAAGTGGTGTGGTTTGTAATTTTGGGCCCACATAATTTTTTTGCGAAGATAGTATTTTTGTTAATTTTGTACGAATTCAATGCAAAATTTCAAATGGGCATAACTTTCGATCCAGTGCTCAAAATTCAAAAAAATTATACCATTGGAAATCTCTTGTCATCTTCTACACAACTACAATTGGATATCTTGATTTGGGTGAGGATCTAGAATGTTTCTTTCAAGCAATTATTATGTGATCTGATTGCTTCAACTACCTAGATTTGATTTTGATCTTCCATCCTTCCTTTTCCAACATGCCAAACAGACATGGAGAATTGTACTTGACAGATTGTAGGTGGATTTACAGACATTGGTGGTTGGTGGTTGAGCATTCAAGTCAATTTCCCCCCTTCTCTTCTTCTCCTCTCTTCGCTTCCTCTATAAATGTAAGAGCTTGGCTCATTTTAAAGGGTTGGACATTGTTGCTTTGGGCCCTTCCTTTTCTCTTCTTCTGAGACGTACGAGGTCATGGAGCCTCGAACCCCTTCATCTTAATTGTAATGCACTCGTATCAATTCTTGGAGTAATAAAATAAGTACGTGGATGATTTTAACACTTTATTATGTTTATTTTCTTCTTCTTGATCCCTCATTGAAATTTTTGGTCATCTGTGCATGGATATTGTATCATATTTTAATGGTTTGTGTTTAAGAGAAATGCAAGTTTTCATCATTCCTTTGGTGCATCACCTTGGTTAGTTTTAGGATTTATTTTTATGCATCTTCTTAACCCTCTCGTAATTTGAATGTATGCACTGAACAGAGGAATAGAACTGACCTTCATCTGGAGAGCTCTCTCAATTTCAAGGTCCCGCACCTTGAGAGAAGCTCCAAGTAATGCAATAACATTGAGAGTCTCAACCAATCGAGTTGTAGATATTTAGGGGTGTTGTGATTCTAAACAATAGTTCTGCATGCCTCGGTGGGAGCAAGAAGTCTTAATTTTAATTGCAGAAAAATTGATGTGCACTTATTGTAAGTTTTCAACTTGTGAGAAGATTTGAATTAAAAATATGGCGACTCCAAAAGAAGTAGAATCCACTGGTTCTAGTGGTCCAAGCTTAGCGATTCATGAGAAGAATCCAAAAAGGTCAAGAACTAGAGAAAAGGATTGTTCATCGATCTGTATTTATCCCCGTAAAGAGAAAGTAGAGGAAGAATAGCTCAAAGGTATCCATGTCTATTTTCCACCGAATATAACCTTATCAATACCTCCACCTAGAATAATTTTCATTTAATCAACTAGAGTTCTCAAACCAATTAGAATGGTATACCCCAATCCTTATGTCAATTTCACTAGCAGAGCTTGCTTGCTCTCAATGCACAAAATCTAGTTCCGATGTAGCTTTGAAGAACATCCCATATTTCACTGGAGAGAACCAGACAACTTGGATTGACCACATCCAGGATATTGTGAATGCCTATGCAATTCATGAAATTGCAGAAATGGACATTGCTATTAAGTTGTTGGCATCTTCATTTAAACTTAAAGCTCTGTAATTGTTCCTACGCCTAACAAAAGAGGGTCTATCCGACTGGGAAAATTTGTGCACATCTCTTCATAATAAATTTGGAGAAAAATAGGATAATCTATCTTTATTGGAACAATTGAAATGATCAATAGGGCTCCTAATGAGAAGTCGGCTGACTTCAACTTCATATTTCGTAGGACGTGGATAGGATTCCATTAGCCATGAGACCAATAGCTGAATGTGCTTTCCTAGAATTTCTTAAAGATTTAAACTCTAATATTTCTATGATGATTCAATCCATGGGAAGTATAAATTTACTTGCAGTCTATAACATTTCTATTAGATCTAAACATTGCTTGATCCAAACTGGTAAACTTGCACCTAGGCCACCTATGCCTCTATATCTAGAACTAGGAGCTCCAATAATTAGTCAAGCACCCACATTAGCTATCATTCCTACTCCAATAAATCAAAATCCAACCGAATCTTCTACTTCATCTTCCAAAGACCTCAAAAGAGCTCCAATAAGTCATGAAGAAACTATAAAATTTAGGTAATGAGTTGGAAAAACTTAAGAGGAAACAAGCTCAAAATTTTAGATCGTATCAGCCTCAAACACAACCCAATAAACCCCTATATCAACCTAACAGGTCACCCATTCAAAACACATATCAGAACTAGGTCAAGCCTCCTGCTAATATACCATTCCAACCTTACAATCCTAATGTTGCATCCACATCTAGAGCTTTGGTACTAGTGAAAAATAACATGGCTCAGGAATATGACTGGTGTTTCCCATGCAATCAACCTCATAACCAGTCAATGTGTTTTAATGGTGCTTTGAATCAAGCTCTGATGGTGACAACAACTAGTGTAGAACAAGAGACAGGATAGGAAGGAAATCAGCAGCAGGGAGCATCTCAGCAAGAGGCACCTCTAAATGAGACTACACTTGTGAATTGGCAGGCTGAAGATTTCGTGGTATAAACCAAGCACCTTCTCAAAGTGTAGTAGCTAATACATGGTCCAAGAAAAGGAATATTGGAGAAGGAAAATCATCCAATTCAAGTGACCCACAACCCTCTGTCACTCAACAAGGTATGGGAAGTCAAGGTGTAGCTCCCAATGTGTAGGGCCAACCAAAGCCACCTTCTATACTAGCTCAAGTGCCACCGTATAGCCCATGTGAAGAGAAAGGGCGAAGAGAGATAGTTCATATCCATTTAACATCATTGAGTAGATGAAGAAAACGAATGTAAGCATATCAATGTGGGAATCATTGGCTATCGCAGGAAAAAGAGACCTATTGCAAGCCACTATGGAAAATTGGTCAGCATCAAATCAGCCACCTAAACAATAAGAAAAGGTTCTTACCAATGCAGCTCAAAGAAAGAGAAGATCAAATAAGCCACCAAGGTAAAAATTTGAAGCCCCCAAAGATTCTACATCTCATTGATCATAGGAAATAAGTTAGTAGACAATTACATGATTTATTCAGGAGAAAGTAGCTCACTCATGCCATATCAAATAGTTTATCGATGGGTCTTCAATATGAAGTCATCTTCAAAAGTGTACAATTGTAATTGGATGGGAAAACATTAAAAACAATTGGAGTAATCAAAGATTTGAGCCTCACATTACATGCATGCCCCAATGTGACCATCTTGCAAGATGTATAAGTTATAGACTTTCCACTTGTTGGTATCCAAATTGATTCTCCTTGGAAACCGAGCAACACCACATATTTAACAAGATACTTATAGACGTAAGAATAATAATTCGTTTTGTAGCTAGGGAAGGGATTCAGCTAGCTCTTTGTCACTCGTGTGTTGGAGGAATGGATAACACCATATAAGAGTATTTCATCTATCCTCACTACTTTAGGTTTTTCCTTTCGATCGGGGTGAGAGGACCCGCTTTGTAACCTCTATTGGTGAGGGAAATTAAGAGATCCTTCTTTGCAAAATTTTTAGGGGAACCTTGAGAAAATATGATCAATACGCCACAATTTAACTCTCACGAGTTATCACTTCTAAAGAGTGGATATATTTTACGAACAAGGTTCAGTTACTAAAGACACTTAAAACATGTTTGCTTCTGTATATTTTTGTAATAGAATTTGTTCATCTATGGATACACAAAAAAAATAGGGTTACTTTGGGTAGGATTAATGGTTATTTGAATTTTTTTGGTGGCGGATTAACCAAGATGAAGTTAATTTCAGCATATATTTGAGAGCCTTTACAACAATTGGAAGACTAATAGACATAATGCTTGAGAATATCCAAAATATTCCTTCAATGATAATGTGTGCATCTATGGAGCCCCAGATCTGTATGGCTTCACATAATCTCAAAGAATTCAACACGAAGCCTTGAGATAAATACTCAATTAAACATTAATAACCCTCGGTTCCTCACGCCTAAGATGCACTCAAAGGCTTACAGATAATCTTTATCAAGAAAATGACAGTAAAGTGATTTTAAATTATTTATTTCATTATAGGACGAAGTCTCTTCTCATAATGAAATTTCAAATGCCACTATACTATCACAAGGATGAGATCCTATGTGATTTGGAGGGATTTTAACATAAGATTATAATGTAGCATCAAAACTATTTGAATACATTATGAAAATAAAAGCAAACACAAATTTTCCCAAGATCAACATAGATTAATTCGAGATCTATTAGATTTATTAGTAGGGAAAGTTTCTTGAAAAGTATCAGAGCTTGTCAATGGTTGTACACTCGTAACCATCTTGACGCGATCAAATCTAAAAGATGAAAGATTAACAAGTTTCTCGATGGTCTCTTAGGAAGATGGGTTTTCTCAAATTTTCTTGTAAGAATTAAACCCGACCATTTGCAAGAGTATCCTCATTGCATTTATACATTTCACTTTCTCTCTCATCTCAAATTTCCCCCTTAAAAAGAAGAATATTCTTGGAATCCTTTGCTTGTTACCAATTTGTCTCAAAAAGTGATGTTTAAAAAATTTACACTCAAAGCTGCCAGGTGGACAAATCATGAACTTATCACGTTTCTCAGACCCTTAACCATGACTGGGATGCCATGCCATAAATTCTAATCATTCTTTTATTCTGTTGTGTGAGAAATCCCCTTTTTAAATCATTTTTAGGTGGCTCTATTTAGCTAGATCTGATAAGCAATCCTTTCCACCCTCAAGAATAAACCTTGAGAAATGAGTGCCCTCATATGGATGCTTGAATTCATGTCTCTCAAAAATGAGTGTCCATGCATGGGTTATTCCATATACTTGCACTGTGAGTTCAAGTTAGCCAAGTGCAAAGAGGAGTTAGCAAAAACCTCCACGTCTTTCCTTTGCACAACTACAAAGGTGAAGTAGAAAGGTAGGTTCCCAAATGAGTGTGGGCCCTTCACGTGTTCAGGACCATAGAGAATTTCCTTGGCCTTTGAAAAGTTTTAGTATAGAGAGGAGCCAGTGGAAGCCTCCATGCATCTCTTTAGCAAAATTTTGATATGGTTCCCAAAAGAATAGACCTTAAAGAAGAATGGGCTCACCACGTGTTTCATCTCAAAAAAATTGTTGAAAGATTTTAAGCACCAATGGAAGGTGCCATGTGCCTAGGGTCCGAGAAATTTTCTTCGGCCGTTGAAAATTCTAAGTATGGGAAGACCTAACGAAAACCTCCACAATTCCCTTCGGCACTCTTTCAAAAGTAAAGTACAGTGCAAGTCCCAAACATGCACGGGCCCTCCACGTGTCCTAGGCCTTAGAAAGTTTCTTAAAAATTTTAAGTATAGAGAGGAGCCAACGGAAGCCTCCACGTGTCTCCTTGGCACAACTTCAAAGGTCAAACCAAGAGGCAAATTTCAAATGAGCATAGGCCCTCCATGTGGACAAGCTTTGAATTGAAGCGGGCCTTAGATTTTCAAAATGCCCTAAAGAACCCGCCACTCGCTTTAAACTTTTTATGTGGGCCCCAACGGAGTTGCGGATTATTTCATAACTTTGCTCCTTGTACAAAAAGGCAAAAACTTCAAAATGTTATGTTTCCCCACTTCCTCACTTGTAACTTGAAAACCTACCACGTGTCCTTCTTCAGGGTCAAAGTAAGACTTTTTCCCAACTTCATGTTTTTTGATCAACCAATTAGATGTTATTGGGGCTGCGGGGTCAATTTGGTATTTTTTACAGAATGTGACAAAAGTGGAAAATTTCACCAAAAAGACCCGCAAAGCCACACCCAATCGAACGAACCATGTTTCCACGGATGTTAGTACAACAATTGATAGGGAAAACATGAATGTGGAAAAATTAGAAGGAAGGGGAAGCCCGATTTCACACCAAAATTAGAAATTCTTCCTCATGCAAAGAGAAATGGAAAACAAGAACTGGACTATATGTGAACCTTGACCAAAGGAAATGAATGATCATGGCAACCAAATGAAGGAATAATATTTCACACATCAATACAGGAGACAGATAAAAATTAAAACCATGTGGATTGAGATGTTCTTGAATGAATAGGGCAAGATTAAATTGAGCACCAACATTGGCTTTGACTCAGGGATGGGCACCCCTTACGAGTGCCGTAAGAAAAAAAGAGCAGACCATGTGCCAAAAATCCATTGGGCAACGGAGTAAAGAACAAGCTTGCAGAGCTGAAAAGATAATAATAAAATCCCCAAGAATAACGGAGAAACCAACAAAAACTAGTCACCAAGGGACCAGGACAAACCAAAACAGAAAAACATGAAAGAATAATGAAAACAAAAGACTATACACTATACAATGATGTGCACCTTGATTCAGAGAAAACAATCAAAAAAATTTTCAAGTGCCTTTTATTCTGGATATGAGTGAATGTGGGAGTGTGAATGCATGAAAAATGAACTCTCTCTTATTATCTCTCCCTATCTATGCCTCTCCACCATTTAATTTATTTTTTTTTCAAAATTATGAATGTTTGGATTTATGCTTGAGTGTAGGGGATTTCCATACCAGTTCTAGGACTGACCCTATGGTGGTTGTAGGTACCTAGACAATAGGAGAAGTATGACACTTGTGTCTTTTATTAGCATGTTATCTGAAAGCAATGTAATTTTATAGAATATATTAGTGATATTGTTATGAATGGAATGCATTATTTCATTGGTTCCATGATGTATACCATATTGTTTCATATTGATGAAATGTACTATTTCTTACGTAGTTGTACTTTTGCATGTTTGACTAATTCCACACTTAGTCATATTTTAGTATATTTGGTTAGGTAAATGAAGTTGATTGTATCTTGTTACATTGGAAAATGATGTAAGAGAATCCCTTTTATTATATCCGAATCATCATAAGTGAATTAAATTGAAATCATGCTATTTAAAATTGATTATACCATCATAATTTTGGATGTGATTATTTAGTAAAATCAATGGTAGTAATTTGGTGATGGTTTAATTCACCTATATGTGAGTGATGTTTTGACCTAGGAAATCGCTTATCCTTCAAAGAAAATTATAACAACTTACTTGTGCATGTTTCCATTTTCGTTTGGGTGGAAAGCGTAAACCAAACTTAAAGTTTTAAATATCAACCCTTGTGGTATGGAATGGTCCCCTTGAGCTTAACCTCATTCCTTGTTTCTATAGCATAACCGAATACCTCTTGGGACTTATCTACACCTTAGAAATGGAATTTATTTTCCTTTCCTTTGATTGTAGGAACACCTTTGAGTTTTTGGAGGTCTTGGGGAATTGGCTATTCAATGCTAGCTTTGGTTTGCGATCTGGCATAGATCCTTTGGGGTATATGGGGATAAATTTAAAACTAATCCAAGGAATTTTATTGAGGTTGATGTAGGGACATAATTTTTGTATCTAAACCTTTGCAGTGGGATTGTTAACAATAAGATGTTGGCCCATTATAAAGCTAAAAATTATGACTTGTTCCTTACCCTCTTAAGTCTCCTTTTCCGACATTAAAGATAATATGGGATATCTCCTTTGAGGACATGATATTATAGAACAATAACTTTTTCTTGAATACTAACCACAAGTGACCCTTTTGTATCTTATAAATGCTCCCAATGATTCCTATCTTTAAGGTATAGGTCACAAACGTAAGTTTAGCTTAAGCTTCTCCTCTCATCATCATGAGATATTTTCCCTTGCATTGAAAACTAAGTGAAATGATGAGTAGCCATGCTCTTTAAGAAACAAACCCATAGTCTAAGATCAAGTCTTGGGTGATGTATACATCTTCAAAATTGTTAAAACTAACATTGTGTTTTGTAAATTAATGAGATTTGAAATGTGGATCAATTAGTATACACTTATATAAAGATATTCATGAAAACTATTTTCATAAAGTGAGTTTGTAACTTGTTTTATTTGAGAATGTATCCTTTTGATGTTGGGCTTTGAATTATAAGAACCCCAAAGATTAATTTTGTAGCTTGATAAATATTTCTTATGTTGTGAAGGTGATGTGATTTGACCCTCTCGAAAATAAATATTTGAGAAAGCATAGTTTCTATTTTTGGGAAACAAAGCATAATATATAAATGTTAAGAAACTTCTATTAATCAATCACATCAAGTAATATAGTTTCACAATAAGAAAATAAAACTAAATTGGATAAAACCAATATAAGCTAAGTGATAAATGAACCAAAAGGAATGTGGTCTCCATAATGGAAAATGCATGCTTTCATGTGAAGTACTTCCTAAATATTTGAGGTTAAATAAAAAAATATGAATATAATAAAGATATATGTTACCAAATGTGGTAATGTGGAAGGCACCCGTGGGTGATATGAAAGTATCAGCTAGGTCGTGGTTTTGTACCCATTCCTTGTAAACATGTGACTTTATACCATGTCTAGTGTTGTCTTGTTAATTGTATGGCTTACATGTTGTATGGGTATGTGCATGTTTGTGTTGGCATCACATGTGGTGTGGATTTTGGTCCGTAAACCATTTTTGTCTTGTAATAACTAATGGCCGTAAATTTTTTTATCCTGGTATATTTTGGTCTTGTGTTTGGGTCCCACATAGGTGGGCACTACAGTTGGTATCAGAGCGAAGGTTCATACTCTCAAACCTCTAGGACATTTTGGTGTTGTGTTGGATCATGCATGATGGTGGATGAGTAATGTGTTATTATGTTGTGATGTGACAAACATGGTATTTGTGATTATGTGAATGCACCTGTTGTGCTTACCACTTGGTGTGGTCTTGTTATGATATTGATGTACTTCTTGATGTGAGTAATTTTCCTTGTGAATTCAACATGAAATTCATGTGTATTACCACCTTGTGTGTGAAGGAATTTTTTTCTTTTGAGATACTAAAGTGTTGTGATGTTTCATGTTCTAGTGATGTTGTCATGTGGACAATGTTTTGCATGACAAAGTGTTTCATAGTGAAATATATTACATCGTGATAATTTGTTTTGTGTTGTGTTGTATTATGGCGTTATGCCACCATGTTGCGTTGTATTTGAATGTATTTCATGGTGCTAGATCACTAAGTTCATGATATATAGGTACTTATATTGTTATGTGATAAATTTTAATTGTGAATTAGGGACACATGGTGATTCCATGAACCTTAATGTATTTTACTCGTACTCTTAGTGCACTATATGGAAATGTAAGTGTTGCAAGCTCTAGAATATTGTTATGTTTTACCTTGTAAACTTTACCATGCGTAAGACTCTATAGTTACTATGTAAATGTTTTATTTCTATAGTAATTTATTTATGTGTATGTTGATTACCCTACACTAACTATCCGTAAGGGAAGCAATTAGTAAAAGTGTATGTATGGAGAGAGAAAAGTGGACTGTTGACCATTTGACTTGATATCATTACGACCTAGGAAGTGGAATCCAACATAGAATAAAAATACACTTCTATTCATTCAGTAAGTATGAAGTTATTATTTGGGAGCCATACATATTGTGTTGTGCAAACACCTTAAGATTAGTAAATGGATACCTATTACATGTTGTAGAACATGATGTGAAAAAAAATATTAAAATGTAGACCTGATTATGCCAACATGGGATCCTGCTCCTTTTTTGTGAAGCTCCTCAATCCTCACGTTGTGGAGTAATAAAATGCATATTGCATTGTGTTACTACTACATGACAAGGTCCTTGATACCTAAGAGGATCCTTCCTCACAAGCATTATTTTTTTCCATAAGAGGTTGGATTTCCTTATAGAGAAGATAACTTGAAAAAGAAGATTTACAAGAGAGAAGCATTTGTGTTTTGGTTGTTCACATAAATTCTTGCCTCTTTACAATTAGAGATACAAGGATGGAAGGAGGAAAACTTCACCAGAGATTATTTTCTTCCCATATTTATATTTTAGGTAGGCACTTCTTCTTACCAAGTATGATCAATTTCCCTTGGTATTTTATTTGGAATTACTTTTGTATTTGGGTGTTAATTTTGGGTGGTTATATGCAAGTTGAATATGCAAGAGCAGTTGATGGCCGTAAACCCCGAATTTGGGACACATATAGGTAGAAGATGACATATATCACACCTATCATACACAATGGATTAAAAAATCCAAGACCCAATAAAAATAATATTAGACAAGAGTATGAAAAATCATTCATAATTTATTTCTAATTCAGATTTCCATCTTAGTGGCAATAAATGTAATGATAAGGATGGATTACATGCAAAAATAGAATCTTATTGATAAGTGTAGTGCCCACATTTTACACACACAATTACAACATTAAAATACCAGTAATTTTTTTTTGACTTACATTACTCACTTTGCACACAACACAACATGGGCTTTAAGTACAAAAAATTGAATCACAAATGACAATCACATAAGTCATCGAATCACATAAACACATGAATACAACATAGGCACATAAAATGTCCCACTTTTTGGTATGTTTTGTACCATTATAAACATGAATTTTAAGTTTCTTTGATTTTTTAAAGGTAATAGCCATAAAACCATACACATTCATGAAATTCCACAAACTAACGAAATGTTTTATTTAGAGTGTAGAATACATGTAAATTTTTTATAAAAAAATTACAAAAAAACGCAGTCTTTTTCTTAATTTTATTCATACGTTGTTTCTTATGTTATAAAAGAGGAATGATCTGTCCCCGGGACGTTCTTTTGAATGAAAATTTATTATTTCACCATGAAATTTTAGATATATGTTCAAGATTTGAATTTTGAGGTGTCTTTTTCATATTTTTGGACTTATATATATATTTTTAATTAATTATTTAGTAAAAATATTTTCAAATAAATGGTGTACAAATGTTTATGCCAATAAGTTTTAAGATTTATATCAAAATTGAAATTTTTTTTTACAGGTAAGAAGAAGACTTCAATAAATAGTAATTTTAATTTTTCAAATTTTTTTGATATTTTTGCTATTTTTCAAATTGGGTTGATTGTGTACGATCGATTGTCCTAAAATACCATATGTTAGCAAAATATAAAAAATAAATAGTAAAACATATTTTTAAAAAATAAAAATTATATTTTTAGAAAGCTAATAAAATTCTATATTTTGTGTTAAATTTTTGTAATTTTATTCATTCATTAACCCTAATTACGTGGCACCTAAGTGGCACATTTTGGCATAAAATTATCCTCCAAATGGATTTGGTGCCAAAATGTGCCACATAAGGGGGTTCGCGCGAAGGGTGGTTTGCATGAAGGGGGTTCGCGTGAACCCCCTTCGCCCGAACCCCCCTAAACCTTAAATCCACCGCCCAAAACTATATAAATATCTATATATAACTCTTTTCTGCCAAAATTATTTGAATTCGAGGGATTCACGCGAAGGGGTGTTCGCGCGAACACCCCTTCGCGTGAACTAGTTTCTTCATCCTACGTGGCGCTTTCGGTGAAGGGGTTCACGCGAAAGGGGTGTTCACGTGAACACCCTTGATTTTTGATCCCGCCCAACTTCTTACTCACGTTTTTGGGACATGAAGTGGGACACAACATTGTGCTTTGACCCCATGTCGATGTCATACTTTTCCCAATGAATGGTTACTAAATCGACCGAACCACAAGAAAAAATGACTTCAAGAATGGCCAACCCACAACACGTCATTTCTTTAATTGTATTTTAGTTACGATTAACACTCCAAGTACATTATTTTGCAAGGATAGCTTCCTCCTTTTTCCAACTACAAAAACTTTAAGTTCATCCCACATATAATTTACAGATTCGACCATTTTAAGTTAGCTTCTTATTCTTTACAAAATTTCCCATAACTTACACACTTATTTGGCATAATTCAAATGCATATAAAGTACTTAATTATCTTGTCCTAATGTTAAGAATATTCTTCTCGAACATATATTCAATGTCTACCTTTTTACTCTTACATCTCAAGTGAATGTGACTTGGTGTCCATATAGCGATATTAGGATTTACGGAGTTTTAGATACAAGATAGCTTATTACCAAAACATTCCTCGATCACGGAATAGTGATTTCCCTTCCACAGTTATTCTAATTCAATGACTTGAGGAACTCCATTTTGGTTTATATATGTATTTTGTTTTCTCAAAGGTTGATCACACCAAGGCAATTCATATTCTTTGATACAAAGGAATATATTTAATTGAATTATAAGGTCTCCCAAAAGTGGCATCATTCCGAACCTCAAATCTCTTTTTTTAACTCTTATATGCTTTATTTTCTACGTCACATTATGGTCTTATTATTTTTAGCATTGTCTTGTAAAAGAGTTACGAAATGTTTGTCTAACCTCTTGAAGACATATATGATATGGAAACTTGAAGCTACACACAAACCCTAAGTTAACATCCAAATCAACCGAGGTTTAGATTAATTCCAACTTCACCTAAGGGTCTACCCTCAACTAAATATGAGTTTTAACGAGAGGACCAATTTATGCTAAACTATCTTCTAGAAGGGACCAAGGTGTTACCTTGAGAGAATACCAAGCTAGCACATTTAGCTAAATGGAGCTAAGGGGTTCATTAACAGGAGTTTAAGACCTAGAAAACTAAGTCACCTCCTTCATCTATGTCATCTGGATCCAACCGGGATTTCATTCGATTAAAATTTTTAATTTTAAATCTATCTTCGGTAGACAAGGTAGACCGCTAGGATACGAAGGAGGAGTTATCTCTACATACTCGAAGTGAAGTTTGATTGTGTCACTCCTAAGAGACATGTTAAAGACAACGTCACTAAACCTAATGAATAAGGTGATAAGCCCATTTCTTGGGTACTTGTTTACTTAAACTAGGATATTTCCATTGAATGCAGAGTTTAAGTTCATTCTATGGTTTTCAATGTCCTCTACGGTTAGGAGTATCGCACATGAAAAAATAGTTATGTCCTGATGTTGAACAAGGGTAGAGTGTTTCGATTTAATTCTTTTTATTACATTTACAAAGTATGAATGCACAAGATGACTCATTAATCATTTATTGAACACCGAATATGCACTACAAGATATTACTGTAATTTCATTTACCTTATATAAATATCAAACCTTTGTACTGATGTGTAATATGAATCAAAATGAACCTATGTTTAAATGCACATTTCCTAGATGTCCTTGGAACTAGCATCTCATACATAACAACAAATTATCAAAAATAACCTTCTATAACATGAGACTACATTAAACATTTATTCATTTAACAATGAACTATATAAATTAAAAAGATAAATAAATGAATTACACATCGCCTTTTCATTGTCATTCTTTCATCCTACAAAACCACGTTAGCATGATATCGGCGATAATTTGTTGGCATGACATCCACCTAATCTAACATAATTATCATTTTTCAATTTCCCATTTACATATGATAATAATTTCCATTTGTAATCGAAATAAAATTTTTTAGAGACATGTATTCATTACATTTCATTTTGTAACCTAGGAGAGAGAAAATAAGGGAAGAGAGAGAAAACACCATGTTGTCAAAAGTTCTATTTCAGACCACAAGTTACACTATAGAGTTTTTAAAAAGTTATTTACATGTGTCAAAATTATCTACGTGGTTTGGCAACCCGACGAGGGTCCCACAACTTTCTATTTTTACATTTTCTTACTAGCAATAAAAATTTTCAAAACGGGCTTGAAGGCTAAGAAACCGCTTCCAAAAGTTATCTTCCGATGAGAATGCACACCACAATTAACTCTCTACGTGTGCCCAAATATACCAAGAGTTCATAAAGAATCGATTGTAATCTGGAAAAAAGTGAATGGTTTATGTTAGGTGGCTAATTTTCTCGGGGCTACTAGTCATAGTTGGCCCAAAGTGTAAAATGAACAAAATTTAGCTCGAGGGCTCAGAAAAGTACGTCCAAAACTAATGTTCAATGGATGAGCATGCAACGAGACACTTCCTAAAAGTTCCCCTATATAAGGAGAATTCATCAAAGTTGATAGGATTGAGAACTAGAAAACCATTTTCAAACGGCGACAAGTTTTCTGGAGCGATAAGTCAAATTGATCCAGTTTGACCTCACAAACTACGACCAGAGGCCTAAAAAAATTTGTCGTCATAATATCCAGAAAAGTATTTTTCCCTAAACTGAAGGTTCCATGCAATTGTCTAGTATAAACACTAGAGGTTTGCGAAGATGGGAAATAATTTCTATGTCCAGGTTTCAAATGACGGTTCAAAACGAAAGCCAACTTTCTAGATATAACAACTTTCTACTATTGTAAACTAGTGTAACAGGGCTCCTATAAGAGCATCAAAAAGATCTCATATGTTCGTTCAAGGTCAATCCAAAGGTCAAGGTACACGAATGAAGCTTAACATCTAGTTTTCGAGTTACGAAGGGTACTTAATGAGTCTCTAAAATTCAAAAATTAACTATTTAAAATAGGGACAAGGTCAACATCATTGCTAGGAAGTCAATCTCATCTTGTCGATAAACCAATATTGAAGCGATCTAGTTGGGTAAGAAGTTTTCTAAATCACCTCAGAATGAGGGTGGAAGTTTGTGTTTTAATGCAAACAAGTTATTTTGACTTAGTGAGTTTCGACACGACATTTCATTGTTTTGCAACGAGTTGATGTAAACATTTAACTGTATTAAAATCCTAATATTTTAAAATTATTTTAAGTTGTAAATGAAAAAATAAAATATGAGAGTTATAAAAGATGAGGGAGGTGAACCATGCCTAGAAATGAACTGACAAGGCAGAATTCAAGGAGTTGATATCACACATATTGATTTCACTTGCTTGCAGCCACGAAAGGAAAACCCAAAAATAGCATCCGCAATAATGTCAAAATTAGTGGCCAATTCTATTGGAAAATCCTCTAGTAGTAAGAAAGGAACAGAAAGTGCCTCCAGTTGAGTAATAAGCACATGGTAAATAGGCTTATCGGTGTGTTTTTAGATAGCAAACAAATGCCATGTGTACCATGAATCCATTATGTGCATATCCCGCAAACATAGCACTCCATGAGGCCGCATTTCTTTGAGGCATTCTAACAAACGGTTCACACACGTTTTCCACAAATCCGTTTTTCTCATACACTGCAATCGTAACAGGTCATGAGGCTACATTTCTTCTAGTGTTTTGTTGAATAGCTTACAGGCTTCCACATTCGCATACATACCAACTATGATACACTTCCACATTTTTCATGCATATCCACTATGACACTTGCAAGTACAAAATCTTACAAAAAAATAGATTCTATTATTCATACCCTATTCCAAAACTCATATCATGGCAACTACAAAAACTGGTAAGAAAATCCCCATTTTGGCGCAGATTGGGAGGGAGAAAACTTGAAGTATATACAGATTTCTATCATGCCAAGATGGACGCCCTTACCAAGCACTTGCAACTACAACATCTGACAAAATCCCTCTCTCTCCATTATGCTTTGATGGATATCCATGCCAGTTCAAGGGTTTCCCCATTTTTAATACAGGCTGGGCGAATGCTGGCACAGGCCAGGTGTGTGCTAGTAAAGAAAACTCATAGCAGATTGGAGACCTATTTTTACACACATGAAATAGTGTGACTATCTCTTGAGGAAACCCATGCCTTCTATATGCTGCAATAATCACCTAGGCCCACCATTCTTCACTTTTTGCGCAAAAACTAGAAATCCCTGCGTCCATTATGAAAAACACGGCCTCCCTCATGCCTGGTGGATGCGCAAAACAGGTGTGGAGCTTCTTCCCATGGCGGTGGCTATTTTTTTTCATTCAGAAAATAGATAGAAGAAATAAAATCCATAAGGATCCCCACCCTTTTTTCCCTAAACCACCCAAAGAAATCACGTGCTTTTTAAAAAAAATTAATCCCTTTATTTTTAAAAACTTAAAAAATATATAAAGAGCCCTAAAACGACACATCTCCCACCCCCATTTTTCTATTAATTATGCTTCTATTTCTTATTTTAATTTTATTTTAAATCCATTCTTCTCATCAAAATAGGTATACCTAAAAAAAACAATACGAGAGGAGACTCGGTTGGCCAAGGTAGAACTAGTGGTAGGAGTTCGAAACCGGACGTAGGACAAGGACCGACCACGGTGACACAATAAGAGACCGTCTTCTTGCGTGGACCGAGGTGACCAATCCAAACAATAAAATCGCTAATCAAAATAATAATATTACTATTTTTTTATTACTATTATTATTACAACTTAATAATACTTTATTAATCGTATTAAGCAATGACCAACATATAAGCTTGACCAAAAAATAATAGCAAGAATCAACAATTCGAAAGAATAATCATTATTATGTAGGTGTTCCCTCTAGTTGGTCACACCCCAACAACATCAAGTCATCCTTCAACCACCTATCGAATTCGTGAAAGAGAATTTTTCCTTAACAGGGTAATCGAAAAGGTGAAGCCAACAAGGATCATCAGGAGCACAACAATGTTAAACGCTTAGCAACATGTTCGTCGAAGAAGAAAAAGGAGAACGACAGACGGGGCATTACAATAAGAATCCAAATTTAGTATTTGAAGTATTAAGAAACTTTTCTAAAACCAAATACATAGTACTAGATTGAGCCTATGAAAAACTATATGATTGAATATATGAACTATAATTTCATGATATGAAAACATAATTCATAATGTAAATGAATTTTTTGGATGATTGAGGTATTACATGATATCTCCACTCTTTAACATTTCATCTTGGAAGGAACTAGTGACTTGGAACAACTTGAAGGAAAGTCCAATGTACTAGTCCTTGGGGATGTGGATGACATCCCAATGTACCGTAACCCATTTGAATATGTAAACAAACTTTTTCATGTGCAACATTAATTTTGAAATCATCACTAGAAAATGGGCAGGTAGTGGAATTCCCTCATGTTGCTTATAAAAAGCTATGAGCTCCTTGTTTAGTTACAATGTCTAGATCCTATCTCAGTAATGCAAGCTTTTGAATTGAAAATATTTTGAATTTTCTTTCTTAAAATTATAAGCATCCTCACGTATTGATTAAGATCTTGTATTTTGCATAGATTTTCTATTTTGTATCATATATGCTAATTTTGTTTTAAGATTTTCTATGTCCAAGTATGAGGAAAAAAATCAATCTATGTAATTTATTTGATATTATCATAAATTTTAATGTTATGGTATTCATAGAAGACCTTGATGGAGAGGTTAAGTATGTTTCACAACCTGGAATTGAGATCCAATTCCCTCACACACCACATTCTTGTATTTTTCACAACATAAATAAATATTTGATATCTCTCTTCCCATATATAGATAGGGGTCGACTCATGTTATTTGCTACTCTGTACATAGTTCTTGACTAATAGGGACGATAGTGGACATAATCAACTATATCAACACTTACCCTCTCCTACATCTCTATCTATAGGATGAGGGACCCCATTGATCACATCCACATAGGCTCTACCCTTACTTGTCAAGAGATATATAGATATAGGGGCCGATAGGAGTTATAGGTTTCAACAACAATAGAATTTTACATATTACCCACTCTTTGGGAATATTTGAAGTATGTATAACAATTCAATGTTTTTCTAACTGAATTTGAGTACCTTAAAAAGCTTGAACACTGTAGATTTAGCTAATTCTAATATTCTTTATAATAAGATGACAAAGAAACTTTGATCTAGTAAACTAAAAAAAGCTTAATTTTCTATTGTATATGCTGAAAAGATGGGGAAGAAAAAATGTAGGGTGTGTGAGCAATATCATCAAACTATTCAGATGCATATTTAGAAAACATATGTACCAAATAGACACCATTACTGAAGATAAACTCCAAAAAAATCTTGATAAGGTCATATCGGTCATCCCATGCCATAGCATGGCAGGATTCGAGACCGTATGATTCTATATAGGTTATTCATGAAATTAATCTAGAGTTTTAGGTGAGATACCTTAGAATATTTCTCTTCTTTGGGTTAATTTAAGTGGGCATATTGATGAATAAACATAGTGTGTAATATAACAAGACATGTAATGGGAACAAGAATATGACATCTAGGATTTTGATATCTGCACAAGTCGTAGTGTATGAATGAATTCAAAGTTGAAATTGACATGTATATGTGCTTACAACATAATGGTGCATATTTCAGAAATGAATACATATTATGGGTTGATCATTACATAACTCAATGTTAGAGTACAAGATTGCATCTATATATCATTGTGATGTTTATCAAAACATGCGTTATTTTATTGTCTCTTATAGGTAGGATGGTACTAGATATATCATACCTATCAAACTCAATCGATTCAAAAATAAAAAGAACAAAAATAAACACATACTATTAGACAAGACTATGAATAATCCTACTTCATTTACTTTAAATTCATATTTCATTTTCTCATTGCCCATAATTCTAACGAGAAGGAAGGATTATAGGAAAAGTAGAAGCTTATCAATAAGAATTGAAATGTAGGATTTAAAGTATTACAAATTTTTTAAAAACCAAATATAGAGTAGTAGATTGATCATTTAATAAACTATATGAATGCATATGCACCATAATTTCATTGTACCTAAATGTCATGCAAGTTCGCATCCCACAATTTATTCAACAAAGGTTAAAAAAGGGATAAAAATCAATGTAGTGTAATGGTTGTGGGTGCTTTTTGAGGACGAGGTCATGAGTTTTATTTTTCTCCTCCCCCTGCTAATATACGTAAGATATAGGAGTAGCCGTATAATTTCATGAGATAAAAACATAGTACATAATGTAAATGATTTTTATTTTGGATGACTAAGGTATCACATTTATCTCAACTCTTTAAAATTTTAATTTGAAAGGATCCAGGTGACTTGGCACAACTCGAAGGTGAGTCCAATGCACTACTCCTCAAGGGATGTGACTGACACCCCAAGGTACCACACCACATTTGAATATTTAAATGAAAATTTTATGTGCAATATTAATTTTGAAATCACCACTAAAACAATGGGTAGGTGGTGGACTTGCTTCATGTTGCTTATAAAAAGCCATGTTCTCCTCTTCTAGTTGAAATGTCCAGATCCCATCTATAATGCAACCTTTCGAGTTGAAAATATTCTCAATTTTCTTTATTAAAAGTATAATCATCCTTATATATTGATTAAGATCTTGTATTTTGCATAGACTTTGTATTTTGTATCATATATGCAAATTTTGTTATAAGATTGTTTTTGGCAAAAATATATATCAATATATGTAAATTATTAGAGATTATCATAAGAATTAATGTTATGGTATTCATAAAAGAACTTGATGGAGAATTTAAGTATGTTGCACAAGCTGGACTTGAGCTCCAATTACCTCACATGCCACATTATTGTGTTTTTCAACTACATAAATAACTTATCTCGATATATGATCCTCCCATATATATATAGGGATCGAGCCTTGTTTTTGGCTCAAGTACATGGAACTTGATTGATAGGCAAGATAGTAGGCCCAATCAACTATATCTACACTCACTTGTTTCTATATCTCTATGTAGAGGGTGAGGGAGGTTGTTGATCACATCCACATAGGCTCGACCATCGGATGTGGAGATATATAAATATAGGGGCCTAACGGAGTTATATGTTTCAACAAAAGAGGTCTTAAGAGATTCCCCACTCTTTAGGAATTGTAATGCCCACAAAATGATGCTCCAAAACCTTGTTAAATACTTAGGAATTTACGGTCTTTTTTATTAAAAAGGGTTATAACCATTTATTAAGGTCGATTAAGTACTCTTGATTGTTTTCCACATCTTCGTAATATAATCGGATTTAAAATAACAATTAATTTTATTAATTTATTTCCCAAAATATTTTACGGTTTAAAAACCTTTCATTAAATTCACTTATTTTAATAAGGTATTTCCCAAAGTTTTAATAACTATGAACCATATAATATATTTAATTAAACACTAGTATTAATTATTTACAAATCCCTTATTATGGATTAATAAATAGTAGGCACAATTTATTAATTAATTCCTACCATAAAAGGTCACAACTTGACCTAACCACTAAGTGGCCCCATTCAACCCATTACCCATAACCTTAACTCAAATTTGCTTCCCACTAAAATGCCACCCCTTTAAGTGATGTAGGGTTCATTTTCAACCATTATATTTTATCTATTTGGGCCATTGGATCTATATTTTCCTAAATTTCATTACGAGTTTCTTTTATTTCCATCTTTTATGCTAAACTCATTTATTTGCTTCATTTTGCGGGTTAAGGAAAGAGGCTATGGATCCAGGAATAAACTATGGATAAAATTTTTTCGGTTTGCAAATGTAAGGAACTCTTCTTCCATTCTTTAGTTTTGTTCATAGGATTGTAGAATGTGGTTTCCTCTTTTTTAACTAATATGGGTCCCACAAAGATCCACTTGTGAGCATTTATTTGCCCTTGTTTTTTCCTCATTCTAGATCTGGGATTCACATGTTTAAGGGAGTAGCCGCAGTGTCAATGGTGTTGGGGCCACATTTTTGTATGGTGTTATGGTTAATATTTAGTTTTCTTTTGGTTTACATTGTATGGGGTGGAGGAGAAGGCACTTTGCCCCACCCTACCACCCTACCGAAAATTGCATTGGTTAAGGCTTATCCGCCCAACCTATACGGCCACTACAAAACTTAAACAAGCTTATTTCTTTGTTATTTCACACATACTTTGCTTATTCACTTTTATATTTATAAAGTTTGTTTAATATAAACTAAACTCCACCTTTAGGCTTCCGTAGTCTCTCTTTTTTTTTTTTTTGTTAAATAAACATGAATTTGTGTGTATATATTATTATGACGTGTATATCATTAATTTATTTGTCAATATATATATATATATATATATATATAGTTTATATTATACTATATATATATTTTTATAATATATAGTTTTGTTATACTTAATTTTTTAATTCAATTTAATTACAAGAAAAGCTACGAAGGCATATACGATTAGAATTATTTAATAAAGATTGAAGTAAGAGATATAGGTGGTCTAATATCATTTGCAAAAAAATTAAGAAATTTTATTATAAAACCAACTCAAACCATTCCTTTTCACAATTTATTTTAGGGATAATAAAAATAATAACATACTTAAATAACTCTTTTATCTAATTTTTCTTTTTAAATTTCAAATTTTCCAACAATACAAAAAGAATCAATATTTACTAATTCACACATGAAAACCATTATTTTCAATTGAACACATAATACAACTTCGAATAAAATTCAGATTTAGAAGGGTTTCCTTTCCAAAAATGTAATTTGAACGTTTATCCTTTCAACTATGTTACCAAAATATCGTGTAACATTATTAAATAAATTGTAATATTATTAATAATGAGTTTATAGAACTCGTATTAATAATATAATTGTAATAGTTTTATTATTGGTGAGTTGTGAGAACAACTCACGTAGTTATTTTAGTGTGAGAGATATCCTAGAGATTAACTAGAGATATCTTAGGGATAAGTTTGAGAGATTGTAGGGATTGAATATCATGTTTGACTCCACCATTGTAGGGGTTAATTGATCTATATATGTAACTCTCTATCAATTAATAAAGTGTCTCGATTAAATATAGTTTACCATTTTTCTTGCTTAGTTTGTGTAAAGCTCGAGACAAAATATATTTGGTATCAAATCCATATTGATTCTTTTCCCTGTAAGAGAGTTCTCTAATATACCCATTCATATGCTCAAACATTTTCATGCATTAATGGAAGGAGGAAAGTGACTGGTTTGAGCCATTCCAATGTGCACAGAAAAGGCGTTCATGTTGTTCAGATGGTACATTCATTTTTGAGAGGCATGGGTATCGATCCATCTTCACAATGACATGACTTGCATTCATGTGTTTTCAAGATCATCCATATTCGAGACAATTAAATGAAAATTTTTATAAAAAAATTGCCTTATGGACGCATTTTCGATGTAACCCAAGTCTTGGAAACCAATGAGCTTCATTAACACATTTTATAAGTAAGCAACAAGATATGATGGAGGATGGAGGAAATGGAGGAAGGAGGTCAATCAACGACCTCTTGCCAACCGTAAGCAACGAGGCCGCACAATGGTGTTGTGGCATTTCATTTTCAGTTGTGTGTTTACTTTTTGAAAATAAGAATAGATGAATTATACCTGTTCAACTATTGTAATAAGTGATCTCCTGCATGAGCAATATTTCCTATATTTTCTCTTGATGTCAAAACATTGCAGAAGATCAGAAGCACCAATGTAAGTCAGTTCGTGGATCTTAAAAAGGTTTGTGGAAGATCCAGAAAACCACATGAGGTGGATAGTTGATGGTTCCTATCACGTCAAGGTTTGTGTTTCACACGGAATGTTTCAGCTTTTTGGGAATAGAGTTGCTTCTATCCTTTCATTCCTTTGAGAAACAGATAAGGGTTAGGGCTAGGAGGAATACCTGTTGAATGTCGAGAGGGTGTGCGCGTACCGTAGAGAGAGAGATCAGATCGACTGTGAAGAACTCCTTTTTGTCTTGGAAGGACTACCTGCAAGTAAGAATACAAGACCACCAGATTTTAATTAGACAAGAAATGAGGGAACTGCCTTGGGCCCAGGAAATATAAAACTTCCTTTCGAAGGTGGTCAGTTCCCCTGCTAATATGAATTAACACAAATTCTAACAAATAAGCTATTGTCCAATTACAATTTGTTTACCTTGTTAGAACAATAGAGAAAGGGCTGGTCTTGGTTTAGAATCACGGTGACCGACGCCGGTCAGTGTCACCGGTACCGGTTGATGATAACCGATATCGGTAGGGGTAGTGATTTAAGGGGTTGGGTGAAGGTTGGCTATAAGATGGCTATATGATAGTTATGGTGTTTATAAGGCTGGTAGAATGACTGGGGATAGGTAATGAGGTGATGGAGAAGACTCAGAGGGTATGGGGGCTGTTCTTGGAGCAAAATAGGGGTAAAGGAATGTAAGTTAGGTGGAGAGTGTTACCGGGTAGTGGATCTGGGGGTAGACTTGTAATTACTGTGATTCAGAAATCCAAGAAATATTATTAAAAGAACATATAAGACTTACTAATTCCTGATGAAAATGCAGGTTCTGGGACTGCGATGGCGAAGACAGGGCTCAAGTGGGATGATCTGACAATCCAAGATGAGCTATCTCCTCTCCTGATGCTTGGATGAGTGTCACTGGGCTCTGGTTATTCAGTTGCAGTCTTGGGCTTGATGTCCTTCTCTGCCAACTCCTCTCTTTCCTTCACTTGTCTCTGTTCAGCCAAGTAAATTCCGGATCCTTCCAATGACTTCTGATTCGGATCAACGAAAATCCAACCTCTTGTTTTTGGTTGGGAGAGGTCATTTACAGGGAACCGATGGCGGTTACATAACCGACAGCGGTCGAGTAGGAACCGGTATCGGTCAAGTCAAAGTGGGCTATTTTTAGTAAAATAGCCAACTTTCCCTCCTTTTCTCCCGAGGGATTAGTTGCGGGCTTGGTCAAGTCATTATGAGGTTGGTTTTAGGCGTGGGTGAGGAGTAATTAGTTATGGGTGTGGATGTAGACCAAGTTATAGGTCTTAATTAGGTTAGTTTAGGGTTAGGACTAGGTCATGATGAGGTGGTGAAATGAGGTGGCAGGTTTGGAGATGTGGATTTATTAATTATAAGGTAATTAATAAATAATTGTGTAAGGTTTAGGTGATGAGGTTAGGTTGCGAAATGAGATGCGGGGCACAGGGGGTCGTAAGACACAAATTTGGTGTCTATAGTTTGTGGTAAACCTGTTTAAAACCATGGAAGGAGAGATCTTTTCTTTTTATCAAGATCACGAGGCAAGTTGGGCATGCCACATGGGTGAGAATACTGCAGATAAATGTGTGAATTTTATTTTACCATGTCAACATTAGGGGAGTGTATATTGGGAGTAAATAATGTTAACAATAGGGGAGTGAGTGTTACCAAAATATTGTGTAACATTATTAAATAAATTGTAATATTATTAATAATAATTTTATGGAACTCGTATTAATAATATAGTTGTAATAGTTTTATTATTGGTGAGTTGTGAGACCAACTCACGTAGCTATTTGAGTGTGAGAGATATCCTAGAGATTAGCTAGAGATATTTTAGGGATAAGTTTGAGAGATTGTAGGGATTGAATATCATGTTTGACTCCACCATTGTAGGGGTTAATTGATCTATATATGTAAGTCTCTATCAATGAATAAAATATCTCGATTGAATACAATTTACCGAGTTTATTGTTTAGTTTGTGTAAAGCTCGGACAAAAATAATAAACTATAACATTATAAATTTGATAAATGGAATTTAACAAATTTGTTGGCATAGTCTACATAGTATTTTATTATTAGGCTAGTTGTTGTTGTTTATTCCATTATTTGCTCTTATTGTTAGTAACAACTCCATCCATTCGGAGAGTAACTGTTATCGCGAATCACAAAGCACTTCCTGGATGTTGATCGATTTCTAGTTTGACCACTCTAAGCATCCGGTGTGGTTGGATAACATGGGTAATATCTCCAGTTGTGGGACTTGCTACTTGAGATAGACCTCCGAGAAAGCTGGTTCTTGCTCCTAAACTACACCCACAATCTACTCTAATGCGGGAGAAACTAGCTATTCTAACCTAAAATTCCAAGGACCAGGGAAAGAGAATACATAAAATGAAATCCTACACTAAAGCGGTGATACACCAAAAAAGGAGGATGGGAGAGTAGTCTCCAAATGTGTGAAATACAGAGACAAAGTTCACACTAGAAGAGGTGATGACAGTTCTCCATAATCTAGCAAAATGCATTCATAGTAATATTTCAAGCACACACAATGATAATGAATTCCTGCAAGAACATAATAATAGACACAATATTCTTGTAGAAAGATAAAAGGGGCAAGAAGAATGCAAGATAACACAAATAGGAGGATACATCCACAAACTTGTATTTTATTGCTTCCTGGTATGCACAGTTCAGCCTATTACAAGATAAGGGCCTAGATCACCATGCAAGGAGTCCACTACAAGGGCCTGCAACACACTGGCTTCACAAAGCAATTTTGACAGAGCTTTGTTACCCAAAAACTCTCCCCTTACAATGAGCCCAACACTCCAATTTATAGAAAAATGAGAAGGAAAAGAGAAGGGAAAAATGGAAATCCCGAAATCTGTCCTTCAACCACCTGTAAGAGGCATTAAATTGAGTGGAATGGGTATACATTACTTGCAAAAGGCTCCCCATACTGTCCCATGTGCTGCAGCAGAGAAGGAATGATGACCATGCCTCTTAATTGCACTCCCAGCTACCAAATAAAACACTGTTCTGAACCCGGCCACGTTTTCTTAAAAATATCGATCAATTTCTGATCAAATCTGGAATTTCTTGATTGCTGTGCATCGGGCTCGGAACCACGATTCCAACGGTACCAATTTTGTGCGATTTCGTTGAGAAATGCAAAAGTTATGGCCTTCTGAGTGCGGGCAGCTGTTTTGGGCCTGGCAGGCGTTTTCTGTCATTTGACGGGAATGAGCATTGATTGACTGGAGCCGAATATGTTTCTTTTATTTAAATATATCTACCCTCATTAAAAATAAGAAATCCATTTTTTGTGGCGTAGAGGACGTCGTGCTCGTTCCAGAAAGTCCAATTTTATCAAAATCGGAGCTCGGAGTCAAAAGTTATGGCCGTTTGAAGTTTCCGGACCAAACGTTGACTTTTCCTCCTGCGACACGTGTCATGATCTGATTGGTCCTCGGCTCCTTCGGCTCCATTTGTCCTGGATGTCCCATTTGATTAGTGCTGTCTTGACTGATTTCGGCCGATTCGGCCGGTTCGCGCATTTTTGTTCCACTTGGCCCGCTTTGTTTTTGGACTGCCTTGACTGATTTCGGCCGGTTCGGCCGGTTCGCGTCCATCTGTCCCGCTTGTCCCATTTGCCTTCGGACTGACTCGACCTTTTTCGCCCGGTTCGGCCGGTTCGCGCCTTTTCGGCCCAGATGTCCCAATCCCTTTTTGACTGCCTGTGCTTATTTTCGGCCGGTTCGGGTCTTTTTGTCCCAAACGTCCCGAGCAACACTTAGCCAATTTTTCTTCCTCTTTTGGCCGGATCGGCTTTTCGCGCCCGCCGCGTACTTTTGTCCCATTTGTCCCTGCTGCGTTTCGGACTGTTTGTGCTGATTTCGGCCGAACCGGCCGGTTCGCGCCTTCTGTTCCACTTGTCCCGGAGGCGACCTTGAGCAGGACTTAGCCAATTTTCACGATTTTTCCTGGATCGACCTATTTGCCTTCTTGAACCTTTTTTCACATTTTCTCAGAACTTACTCTCTTCCTCTTGGACAGGGGAGTTAGACAAATATGAGGGGACCCTAGAAACATGACTTTTTGCCCTGAATCAATATAATTGCTTGCATGTTATCAAAATTACCTTGGGGGTGAATTTTGGATAACAATTTTGGCGACTCAGCGGGGTCATCTGCCTGCTAGATGAGGAACGACCAGCTGTTTGAAGCAATCCATTGGGCATGGAGTCTGTTTGATGGCCTCTCAGCTGATCTAAAATTTGAAAACCTGTGTCCTTGAGCCATTGAATCATTCGTTGAGCTGGTTTTCTCATGGCTGCAAATTCTTTTCCAGGAGCTTGATGAACTGCAAACATGCACATACTAGAAGCAATAGGACATGTGCACAAGCACTTAGGGAAATAGAAACTACTCTAACAGCAGTACAATGTGCATAAGCACTTAGAGGAATGGAGATTCTAAATTAATATTTACAAGGGTGAAAATTTATCTTTCTAGTAGCAGCTTTTGAGATAGATCCCGTTGACTGGGATCTGCAACTCTTCACCATCCAACTTAGCCAGTCGGAAAGCATTGCTACCTTTGCATTCGATGATCATGTACGGGCCACTCCAGATGGCATCAAACTTGGAGTGCTTTCCTGGTTTTGCACGATCAACATCCCACTTCAGTACCAAATCTCCAGTTTGTAGTATCCTGGCCTTAGCTTTCTTGTCAAAACTCTTTTTGACCAATGCTTTATCTTTTTCTATGGTCTGCATTGCGTGCTCTCTTGTCTCTTCTAATTCCATCAGCTCTGCATACCTGATTTCCATGGGTTCAAACTCAGCTAGTTCCAACTGTTTCATGAGTTCCAGTGCTGGCAACTCAAGTGATATAGGTAGAACCGCTTCTTTCCCGTACACAAGCTTGTATGGAGAGCTTCCTGTAGATCTCTTGGGTGTGATCCTATCAGCCCATAGAGCTGATTTGAGCTTTGCATGCCAAGTTCTCTGATTCTCATCAAGAGTCCTTCTGATGATTCTTAGTAGGTTCTTGTTCGTAGACTCGGCTTGGCCATTACCTTGAGGGTAATAGTTTGATGAAGTGCTGAGATACACACAATTCTTGACAGCCCATTCAATGATCTTTGTGCCAAGGAAAGCCAATGCATTGTCTGATATGATAGTGGCAGGGGCACCAAACCTCGTGACTATCCCTTCATAGAAATCTAAGATATTAGATTCATTTACCTCCTTGAGTGCCACTGCTTCAGTCCACTTGGTGAAATAGTCTGTTGCTGTTAGAATCCACTTGTGGCCTTGACTTGAATTTGGATTGATGACTCCAATGAAGTCCAGTCCCCATTGCATGAATGGCTGATTTACTGAAATTGGACAAAGGGGCAGTGCTGCTAACCTTTCTTTCCCCGTGAAGAATGCACATTTCCTGCATTTCTTGACCCATGAGTAACAATCATTGAACACAGTAGGCCAATAGTAACCAGCTTTCATGATTTTGAGAGCTGTCACTCGTGGAGCAAAGTGGCCTCCTGCTTCCCCGTCATGGAACTCGTGTAAGATCCTCTCAACTTGACCTGTTCCAATGCATCTTAATAGAACACCATTGATGTCCTTCTTGAACAAAACTCCGTCAACAAGCACATATGGAATGGCTTGTAATCTGAAGTATCTCCTTTTTGCTTTGCTCACTTCTGGAGGGCACAAACCTGTTTGGAGGTAATGCACAAGGTCTTGAGTCCAACATGGGATGGATGCATCATCAGCTGGCTGTTCTTGATCATTCTGTAGTAGCAAGACAACATCCTCTTCACTTTTTGACTCGTCTGGTTGTTTGGAAGCGAGCTGCTCACATAAGCCTTTGCCACGAACTAGCTTGGTCACTTTGATTTCAATATCATATTCCATTACCCGAGTGATCCAACCTGCTCTCTTCTCATTTAAATCCTTGTTTAGGAGGAAGTCCTTGACGCCAGCATGAGACACCAGCAGTTGAATCTTATTGTTTGAGACCAAGTGTCTGAACTTCTTCAAGCTCCTGATGACAGCAAGGACATGCTTTTCGATGAAAGAATACTTTATTTCGTAATCTTCCAAGGTTTGGCTGAAGAATGCAATGGGCTGCTCTGAACCTTCTCTATTCAGCTGTGTCAAGATAGCTGAAATTGTGTCTGATCCTCCAAATGCATACAACATGAAGTCCTTTGAGAAATCTGGGTTGATAAGAGTTGGAGCTTGTGATATTGCATGCTTGATATTTTCAAAACTCTCTTTGCCTTCTGCTGTCCATTTGAATGCCAGACTTTTTTCAACATCATTGTTAGAGGCTTCACGAGAGTGGAAAAATTAGGCACAAATCTGCGGACAAAGTTTATCCTTCCTAAGAAGCTTTGGAGAGATTTCTTGTGGTGTGGCAATGGAAGTGTTCGGATGGCTTCAACCCTTTCAGGATCAATTGTTAGCCCTTCCCTAGAGACGATGTGGCCCAACAGTTTGCCTTCGTGTGCCAAGAATACGCACTTCTTTGGATTCAAAGACACTCCAAACCTTCTACACCTCTGAAATACTTGCCTGAGGTGAAAGAGATGGTCTGCTGCATTCTTTGAGAAGATAGTGATATCATCCAGGTATACCAGCACTATCTTGTTGATCAAGCCTTTGAATGCCATATCCATAGCTCGCTGAAATGTTGCTCCGGCATTTGACAGTCCAAATGGCATCTTCTTGTAAGCATACGTGCCCCATTTTGTAGTGAAGGCCATTTTGAATTGATCTTCTTCTTTCACCAATATCTGATTATAGCCTGAATATCCATCTAGCAATGAAAACCTTTCTGAACCGGCTACAACCTGCAATATTTGTTCCATTGATGGAAGCGGATAATGATCTTTCAGTGATGCTCTATTTAGATCGCGGAAGTCCACACACAATCTTATTTCTCCGTTTCTCTTTCTTACCGGCACCAAGTTTGCAACCCAACTTGAGTGTTTGATGGGGAAGATGATACTGGCCTCAATGAGCTTGCCTAACTCTTTTCTCATGAGAGGCTCGATATGAGGATTCACTGGCCTTTGCTTTTGCCTGACAGGCTTGGATTCCGGATCCAACTCGATAGTATGTTGTGCCAAATTTGGATTGAAACCTCTTAAATCTTTGTAAGTCCAAGCAAAGACATCTGGGAATTCTTGACAAAGCTGAACAAAATCAGATTTCTCTTGTGGAGTACTTACTTTGCCAATTTGTAATGTCTTGCCTTCATCTACTAAGATAGGCTCTGAATCTTCACCCTTTACTTGAATGTTCGCTTTCTCCTTCCGAACTGATCATTCGGGTTGAAGATTGACTCTAGCGTTATGAGGCCTTTTGGTAATTTGTTGGTTCTCAGCTGCACCACTTGGTCACCATACTGCTGCTCCAGCTTGTCTTGATTCCTGGCGGAGAACTCAGCTTCTTCTTGTAGGAAATTAACAATTTGCTGATCATTCTCGAAGACTTGCCAACTTGTGTTGTTATCCGGAACAGCTGGTCTCACAACCACTTTGATATGAGGCTGAGTTTTCTCACTTTTGATACTTTCTACAACATCAAACGCAGCCCCAATTGCTGCCAGTCTGTCAGCGGCTTCATTCTTTTTTCTTGGGATGGAAATGATGCTAAAAGCTTCAAAATCTTCAATAAGATCCCATACCCGATTTTTGTAGTTCTTCAACAGATCATTTTTGGTAGCATTTTTCCCTTTGACTTGGTTTATGATCAGCTCACTATCACCAAACACTTGTAAATTCCTGATGCCTTTCTTCTTTGCCCAGTGCAATCCATGAATTAAGGCTTCATACTCAGCTGTGTTGTTTGAACAGGAAAACTGGAAACGGAAGGCTGAGTAATACCTTATACCTTGTGGTGAAATGAGCATAGCTCCTCCTCCTGCACCTTGTCTGCTCCTTGACCCATCAAAGAACAATTGCCATACTTCATTCTTGTCCTTATGATCTGGCTTGGTGATGCTGGGAATAGGTTGACTTTCTTCATGTATGCAATAGACTCCTAGCTCGGATTCTTCTATTTCTTGATAGGGATCAAAAGCATGCACTTTGCTTGCCCATTCATCAAGAGTCAAATCTGGGATGCTCCCAACCTTGGTGTCAACTTCGTCAGTGCTTGGATAATCTTCTTGATCAAACGCTGAGCAGTTGGCATTGATTTGGCTTGGAGTGTAAGGCTCAATGTGGAAGTTTGCAATAGGTTCAGACCTGATTGTAGCCTTAGTTCCATACCTTGTTCTGAACAGCATGTGTGACCAATCCGCCGAAAGATAGCCTCCAATTTTAGCAGTGAAGTCTCTTGACAAGCACAATGCAAAGAGTGGCGGCAAGTCTATAACCGACACATCTTGCAACACTACTACATTGGGACATGCGTGCAGTGTGAGGCTCAAACCTTTGATTACTCCAACCATTGTCACTCTCGCAATGGTTCACGATAACTCCATCCATTCTGAGAGTAACTCCATCCATCCGATGGGGAGTATTGTTTGTACACGTCCCTATAAATATTGTACGTGATTGTGATTAAATAAGACTAAGTAAGATATATTCAATCTCTATTTATTCTCCTCTATAAGCTCCTCACAATTTTGTATTAGAGAAAAATGAGAGATCAATTACATCACTCTATGTGGAGTTTAGTGAAGCAAATTTCTTTTGGTGAATGATTCAAAGTAGCGAACTGTGGATGCAGTAATTCCCTATGTGAAGACTTCTTCTTGAATTCTCTCCAAACCATTATGTGGATAATAGTTTTGACTACAAAGTATTTGACCTTGCATGGGGTGAGACTCCAAGACCTGCGTGGAAAATTAATCCTGTTATTTTCTTATACGTGGAAGAAGAAAGAAGAGTGACTGCATGAATACTTCGGGAGGAAATTTAAAAATGAAGAATTCTGTCTCTTGGACACATGTAGTCAGTCTTTGGTGCAGAAAATTTGCAATTTACAATCTAATGTAATATCAATTCTTTGTGTGAAATTTGGATGCACATGTGGTAGAACAAAGAACGAGTGGAAATTGGTGGTAAAATTCAAATTTGTTCTTCTTTTCTTCTAATTTATGCAGTGTATACCCATGTGCGATATATTATAATCTCTAATTAGACGAAGATCAATTCCCGCATGAGGAATTAATATCTGAACAAGTAAACATCTACCAATTTCTACGCTAAAATATAGAGTAAACATCTATGTGCCGCGTGGAGAGTCACTCACACCTACTTTGCGTGATGATGGAAGTGCATGGACATGCGCAATTTTTTTGAAGAACCAACATGGAGTCTCTCAAAGCCACACCGAATGACAAGCGTGAATGACATGATCTAGACTACTAAAAGTCGTAACATTAAATCCCAAGCCACAAAACACCATCCAAAATCTCCTAAAAGCTCCATGTTGTAATTTTCACCGCTTAATGATCTACTTAATAATGGAAACCTTGTCTTTGACAAACTGGTTCACAAAGGACTCTTGGAGTATTTTCTTTTCAACATCAGCTATCAAGGAAAGAGAGTTCGAGAAGAACTAGAATCTGGGTATGACACTAATTACAAAGATGAAGATGAAATCCCCACAAAGTGTAACCATTTATCAGCACATGAGTATTGTGAGCATCTACGAGATGGTACTTCTCATTAGTGAGTAAAGTTGTAATATCTCTGGAATCAATAAATAATATTTATTTTTACAATGTTTATACTAAGAAATCTTCTCTCGGATGCTCAATTACTTAAAGGGCCAAATTTTATGGCCTAGAAAATAAAGATGTGGACGATCCTTCAATTTGAAGGATTATGGGGCATCATCACCGGATCTATGACCATTCCCACAGCCCCTAATGAATTAATGAAGTATGAGATGGCTAGTGCCAAAGCCTTGATGTTGATAATGCTTAGTATCAGTGACAATGTGCAACCACATGTTTGGAATGCAGAGAAACCAAAGGAGGCTTGGGACAAGTTGGCAACCATTTATGAGGCCAAAAATAAGACTAAGATCCTCCATCTTTAGTCAAATCTACACACCCTCTCTATGGGGTTAGATGAGAAATTTAAGGATTTCTTACGTCACATGGTTGAGTGCGATCAGATTTATTAGCGCTCGGTGAAATGGTGGAAAAAAATTCTCATGTCGATCACCTTGAGATCACTCCCTTATCAATTCCAATTTTTCACTACGACACTTTGAATGTATCTAAACAAATAATGGCATTCAAAGAACTCGTGAACTTGTTGTAGCAAGAAGAGGCCATCAATTCAGCCCAAGAGGAGACTCAAGATAAAGCCTTGTTCTCAAAGCCATACCATGGCTAGAAGAATCGGAAGGGTCCCCCAGAGAAGCCAACTCAACTAAAACCAAATCAACAACAAAAAGATCAAAATTCAAAGAGGTGGTGTCACATTTGTAGAACCAAAACTCATGTAACTGATCACTACTAGTACAATGGTTTGAAACAAGGGTCTTCGAGCCAAAAATCACATACGAGAGTGATGATTTCAAAATATCAAAACAACTTCCCCACCTAATAAATCATAAGAGACACCATGCCACTTAACAAGATGATGAATCTGATGAGGAGACATTAGAAGGAACCAATTGTGGTAAGAACCTTGTACTAGTCTCTCAAACTTCACAAACCATGACAAAATTATGGTTGATAGACTCCGGTGCAAGTAAGCATATGTCAGGTGATACGAAACTATATGAGTTATTGAATGAACAACCTAATGGAGATCATAGCTGGATAGCAGATGACAAAGAGTACATTGCAGAAGGGATATGAAAAGTCACCATTCCTCTGGGACCACAAAAATGTACCCTTAAAAAGGTACTATATGTTCCTTGCTTGACTAGAAACCTTTTTTCAGTGACTTAGCTCTTGAATCATCACCTAAAGGTAGAATTTATTTTCTAAAATGTCATTAAAATTTAAATCCTTCTTGATCTCGCGACAAGGTTAGATTATTGTTGGATATTTTCTAAAAGATAAGTTATTTGCTTTAGATACAATTTTATCTTCTACAATATCTTTATTTGCATCAAAAGTTAAATCTACAACACTCTGGAATTTTAGATATGCAAACATGTCAGTTAGTTCATTTCATTAGATGAGTTCAAAAGAAATGGTCCATGGACTACCCAAATTGTCTAGTTCCTTACCTATCTTCCTTGGTTGTCTTACAGGAAAATAACATAGGGATCCATTTTAAGAAAGCACCTTCCATGCCAAGAAGCGTCTACAAGTAGTTCATACCAATCTAAACATCCCACTACCTGATTCATTTTCAGGATACAAGTACTTCCAATTATTCATGGATGACCAATCTCGTAAGATGTGGTTGTTTTTCTTGAAGAATAAAAGTGAGGATCTTAAAATATTCTTTGAATTGGATGATTAGCCAAAAGATACCACTTAAAGAAAAGAAATGTTGCAAGGAGAGCTATTTGTTAACCTTAGAGAACTAGAGAATGTGACTCCACATCAATCCATATGACAATGACACATGTGTTCTCAAAAGTAGCCAAGTTCTCGTTCAAGTGATTATAAAGCACCATCAAAGAATCACATTGCAAAAACTCCCGGATACATCATACAAAGTCAAACAAGAAATGGGGTAAAATTTACACTCATGACTTCACCGATTAATAGCTCCGATCCCTGGATAGCATTGGTGAAGTATACCTAAGCTAGGGGAGATCACATCAGATTATGTCATTACTTTGATTTATTTAAAAGATTACATGAAATCTATAACTATGTGTGCTTGTTACAAAATGTAATAGATCACATAGTCTGCAATTTCATGACCATCCTCAACAAAAGAACACAAGCCCCGAAGGATAGTTGTGTTGTCTTGATGAGGACATCCAATTACAGAGTAGGTGAAGTGTAAAGTTTTGGAACAACAAACATAAGTGTAGATCACAGAAAATCAGAGTTCATTACTAAATGTTACAAGTTCTATTCAATGTTCTTTCCTTCATGATTAAGACATTCAATTATGTTACTTGAGTTTTTAGTTCATTATACAATCCATACAGAAAGTAGAAATGCAGAAAGAGATATACAACTCATTTACAGAATTCAATGCTTTATTCACAAGGAGAGTCAAATGTTTCCCACACAAGCCATGGGATGTAACTGAAAAGTAAAGTACAGCTACTGAAAAGAAATATACACATGCATGAAAGAGAAAGCAAAGGAGTATGAGGGTTAACCCATCATTGCCTTGTATATTCTTTATTGTGTAGAGCATCTCCTTGCCAGCTCCTTTCATCCTCAAGGCATGGTACCTGAAAAGAAAAAAAAGGAAATCATCAATAAAGAGCTCAGGGTTAATCCATATTCCTACACTATCCTACTTCATGCATATGAATCTTCCCCTAAGTAGGAGATGTATTCTACTTGAAGGACAAACTGCATGCATGTTTTTTTCACTCAAAAAGAAGAAAGTAAAAGAAAGAAGAAAACATGGACATAAGAGAGGCCAAAAAGCCTAAATATTTCCTAACTATTTTCCTAAGTGTGCAGGTACAGTTGTAGCCAAAGAGAGAAATAAATAAGTCATAAGTACATGCTAAGAAGAAGGAAGAGTGTAACTCAAAGTTTAGTAAACATTCTGCAAATGGAAGAGGTTAGAGCTCAGAAGAGAGAATGGAAGATAGAAGTACATTTTTCAGTTTGCAAAGAAGAGGGAGAATCAGATTTCAAGAAGTGAAGCTAAAAGTAAAAGGGATTACAATTAAAATAGGATGAGAGAGAAGATTCTAGGAAAATTTTGTCAGGCTTCGCCATGTAAAATGGACATTTACAACTTTTCATCATGTTGTTTCAATTACTACATGCTTTAAAAGAACTATGCAAATCAAATAAGTGATATAGAAAGCAAAAAAAGCATTACATGATCAAGAGAAACAACTATCATGTTTTCAGTTCTCAATTGCTATATCAGTTCAGCATGAAAAGTGTTACTTTCTATATCCTGGATCAGAATATATAACTACTATTTCTGAAAATGCATTAAAGAAAAGATTAAAAAAAATTTTGCTAGGGCTTCACCTTATAAAATCAACATTTCAGATTTTTCAGCATACATATCAGAGCTGTAATGAAAGGAAATACAGTATATAATGCAAAAAGAAAATGGATTGCACTCTCAGTCATCATTTTGAAGTACTTGGAGCATTCACTATAACTTAACAACTGAATAACATGAAATTTGAAGTAATTTTATAAAGTACATCCTTTCTATGAATTCCAATTTTCAAATAAAGGAAGTATGAATTACAGATATGCTGCCATATCAAAGAAGTACAGCTATTTATGCAAGGAAAAGAATCACAGAAAAGAAATGGAACTACAACTTCAAAAGTATGAAAGAGATCAATTTTAGAGATGCTCTAAATCTCATAATGAAATGAGATTGTTCTGAATTTCTAAATGCGTGGATTTCATTCACAAAAGAAAGAGTACATCACTATAAACATACAACTTTTCAACAGGTTATCATTGGTGTTAAAATGGGGCTATTAGCCAATAAAAAAGTTCATTTCTGCTCTCAAAATGATTAATGGATTACAACTATTATTTTGAGATGAAAGATTCCAATAATAACGAGAAACCAATTTCATTCAACACTCATCTCAAAAGGAATTTTAGTTTTCAAGTGATCTTAAATTGGAAAAGGATTAAAGTAAGTATGCTCAAAGGAGTGCTACATAATTCTCAAAGGATCAAGTTGATCCTGAACAATGAATTACAACAAAATTGATTTTCCAGAATACAAAAATCAAGCCAAGAATTTCAGAACAAACCTGAAATAATATACAAAACCTATTTTGCCAGAGAAGCAAACTGATACACACAGTGGCTGAGTTTTAGATTTCAACAATGGCATTCATAGTGAAACAAAACTATCAGAGGAGGATGAAACTAAAATCTACATCTACCCAGAGATCTTTCAGAAGTAAAGTCAAACACAAAATATTTAACTCTAAGCTATCATGAAATTGATGGAATCAGAGATTTACCTTAAAATTAGGGTTACAGGAACTCAAAATAAAAGAACCTCAAAAAAAAAGTGTTCACATTTGCAGAGACTCACATGGGTCAAAGGATAATATAGTTCCAAGCTTGAAGTCTATAAAATGATGAAAAACATCCACAATCATCCCACTCAGAAAAACTCGTAAAGGAGCTACAGATTCTCAAAGACTCGAAAGGCCGAAAGATGAAGAAGAAAATCAATTAAATGGCTGATCTGATAGAAAACATAATAAAATGAAGAAAATATACAATTTCTCTATTTCAAAGCTCTAATCGAGAGAAGAATAATACCTAAATTGAAAAAACATTCGAGATCTCAAATGAAAGGAAGAATATGCACAAATCGAAAAAACAAAATCTACTGAAAAATTCCTTGAAAATCTGATACTTTTCAATCGAATGATTAATACCCATTTCATTTGTTTATAAAAGAGATCGAAAGTAAATCATAGGCCGTTTATAGAATGCATTTAGGTTCTATAAAGTCATCCAAGACCGAGCCACAAAATCACACAGAATCCAAGCTAATGGCTATGAAAGCCTTAGTTTCTTTGAAATATTAGTTTTTTGTTCAACTTAAAAAAATTGATACGGGTATTCAAGTGGAAATTCAAGAAATGAATGGAAATATATTTTCTAGAGACCATACAAACAACCCTAAGAAATCATCAAGTTTCAGAAGAAAAGAACAATGCAACACGGGTTTCAACTCGAAATCATCAAGGAACTCAGAAAAGCACCGAGAATCAAATGCAAAGCTTTGGTGGCCAAAGACAAACAGAGATACCGAGTCCTTACCTTACGTGAATGGTGCTACGAACCATAATAGGAGAGGTGACCAAAGAATGACAAAATCCGAGCTCCAAAGACATTTCAATAATGGTGGTAGCATCCAAAATCACCTCTCTTGGAGAGCTCAAATAGAGTAACAAGAAAAAAAATGAAAATGCAAGATCAGAGCTAAAAAAGGCCAGATTCATGAAGGAAAATGGTGGCCATTGTGAAAAGAACTCCATAGTAGTAAATTTACATCAAAACCCTCACTCCATCAATGAAAAAAAAATAAACAAAAAAGCTCAAGAGACTCAAATGATCAACAAATGGCGAGCTTTATTCAAAATGGTTTTTTAAAAATTTCGGCTTGGAGAGCTCACAAATAAAATGATAATGAAATGATCATTGGATCGAATCAACTTAACTACACCAAATCTCAGAGAGTGAGTTAAATAAACCCTAACCAATGATCAATCAATCATAGATGATCAAGACAGAAAAGTACAAGATCAATGGTGGTGATCATTCACCGAATCCAAAGAATAACCACAGTTAGTCACCACCGACCATGTTAAATGCAAATCAAATCGGTGAACCCTAATCATGGGTAAGAGATCAATGACATCGATCAAGACCAAACCAAACTAGAGATCAACAATTCATATACAGTTTCCATCATCAATATCAAAGAAAACTCAACAATTAGGTAAAATTACCACCAACAAAATGCATGGAGGGGTGAGTCACCATGGGGAAGGGGCCAGCCACATGTCACCAAACAAATAATCATTGCCATGACTTTTATAAGTCTAAAATCATAGTCCAACTTGAATAAAATTCAAATCTAACCATACATTCCACATGATCACCAAAAAGGTGAGTCTTTTAGGTATAATCATTGGGTCCTTTCAAATACAAAAGCCGACAAAGAAACAATAGTCAAAAGTGGCCAAATATTATAAGAGCCATGTATGTTATCAGGTGGTCACCTCATTTCATATCAAGAACCATTTTAATATGCTAAGTCCACAAAGGTGGCCAACCCAATGAAGACAAGAGTTCACAACCACAAGTGGCCCCAATGGTGATAGATTGTACATGAATTGGAGTACATTTTTTGGATGGTGATCACAAGAATAGAGAGAGGTCAACATCAGATGCAAGAAACCTTTTGAAGACTTATTACCTTATTTTTCTAGAAAATAAGAGTTGATTATGATTACACATGTGCTCCTAGTGGTCCCCATAGTGGATGAATTATTTTTGCAAATATTGCAAGTATTGTAATTATTTTCTCACAAACAGAGAGTTGTATTTTTGCATGCTTCACAAGAAGACATAACAGAGAAGAAGACAATTTGCATGCTCATGGAGGGAGACTTGCCTAGCAAGAAATTTTATTATTAGCAAATTATTCACCCATTATTTTCTTAAAAATAGAATAGTCAACTTTAGTTTGACTGTATTGTATTTAAGGCCATTAATGCCTATTTTTAACTGCATGCTCTAGTTTGTATTATTTTATCCCTTTATTTATTATTAAATAAAGGATAAAATTAGGATGCATGGGCGAGTACAAGCCTTAGGCTATTTTTAGGAAGGGGGTGAAATTTATTTTGCTATATATTGTGTGCCTTTACAAAGCACAGGGATTATTCTTGGAGGACTTTTGGATATATGAGTACTGAAGCAAATTTTCCAGTTTTTCCCTCTGAGTGTGAAGTGTTTTCTACCTTTCCAAGTTATTTTGTAGTCTTGTGTATGTTATATTAATCTTGTGAATGCAAATTCCCTGATCAACCACCTTACCTTACTACTAAAATTTCAGTCCTTTCTGCTTAATTTTTAATGTGCATGTTAACTTATTAGTATTGTTGTGATCCTCCCTCAGTACAATCAAGTGTTTTGCCCTTAGATATTCTATAGAAAAAACTATTGGTTTGTGCATCAAGAATCCTTCACAAATCAATTGTGCATATACTCAGTCAAGCCCTCACACAAATTTGGTGTATCACCTTAGTTTTAATCATTTTATAGTCATCTTTTACTCTCAAACTCCCAGAAAGTAGTTTAGGATACACCAATAAGGAACCGGCCTTGATACTGGACTCACCTCAAATTAGGTATACCCATAGACCTGAGGTGTTTCCATTGTATCTACGAAAGAGAGAGATCATTTGTGCAAGCTTAGAAAACCTGCAGCCATCTCTCTACAGGGTGCACTTTCGAGAGATAATAGTTTTTGGCATGCCCGGTGGGACAATGAATCAGATCTGCATGCGAGTTTCAAATCTACAATAGATCTACAAGATTTACAACAAATTAAAAGTCACTTTTGGGAGAAAACTGTAGCTAATTTATTCTAAATATTTTATGATCTTTTGGTGACTCCGTAAAGCTGAATTTCAGACTAGTATTGCAGCATGTTCCATGCCTAAAGTGACTACAAGATCATCGGTAAGAGGAATTCCTTCTGATTTTGTTTCTTTACCTTTGAATTCTGCTAGAAGGAGAAGAGTTGGTAATACTTTGCCTTATAATAGACCTGGTTTTGGTAACCCTCCTAAATATTCCTTCACCACGTGTCAATTTTTCTATCAATATCCCAGTTTTTCCAATGGCCCTTCAACCACCTAGGAATTTTGTGCCCTTTACTAATGGCAACCCATTAGTAATTCCAGTTTATCATGATATTCCCAATGCTGCCATGAAAAGTTTGCCATCATTCATGGGTGAAAATCAGGTTACACCAGCTGAACATATCAAAGATGTTATAGCCCTATGTGCAGTCCATAATATCACTCATGAAGACATAGCTCTAAGACTTTTAGCTTGCATCTTTTAAAGGGCAAGCCTTGCAATGGTATAGAAACCTAGAAATTGGAAGCATAAGAACTTGGGATGATTTAGGTGAAAAATTGTTGAAACAGTTCCAGATAATTCAGATCATTTGTCTCTCATTGAAACAATTATCTACTATTAAAAGAGCTCCAAATGAATTTATGTCTAGTTTCAATATCCATTTTTCCAGAACTTGGGAGAGAATTCCAGCAAGTGTCAAGCCTCAAGTGATCATGCTTTCCTTTATTATCTTAGAGCATTAAATAGTGATATCTCAACTATGATTCAATCAATGGGTGGAGAGACACTCCCAACAGCTTATGATATTGCTATCCGAGCTGAAAATAGTCTTATTCAAGCTGGAAAATTGGTGCCAAGGCCATCAATGCCTTTTTCGGTAGATTTAGCACCTATTCCTCATCCTATTACAATCATAGAGCCCATTTGTTGTAGCTCCATCAGATGATGTATTCAAAATTTGCAGACTATGGGAAATAAATTGACTTCAATTGAGAACAAAATTACATTACCTAGTAGACCCTACCAGGCTCCTTATCAGCCCTACCAATAGAATCAACAAAATAGGAAGCCCTATCAATAGAATCAGAATTATAGCAGCCTTACCAGCAAAGGCAGTTTGACCCAAAGGCTCCTAGTTCTTCTAATGCTTTAGTTCCAGTTAATATGGCTACAAAGAGTGGTGTCAACCTTGCAATCAACCTCATTCAGCTACAACTTTCCCAAATGCTTTTCTGAATCTAAATCTTGTTGCACAACCTCAATCTAAAACATTGTTTATGCCTCAAATGGAGGGTGGGAAGCAAGAAACTCATGTTCAGAAAGCACCTGAACAAAATTTAGTCAGTTTTAATGAGGAGGATTTCATTACAGTCACTACTAGGGCTCAAGGGAGGGCTGCTAAAATCAAAAGCAACAAAATAGGCCTATCCTTGCCTAATCACACACAAGAAGACAACATCTACAGCTCCAAAGTCAACTAACAACCCTGTTGTTCCTCAAAAATCAGCAAGTGTCCCAGTTGATAAAAGTCATCAAAGACAGCTACAACCTGATCCAAGAAGACTATTTATACCTCAGATATCCAAGGCAGTTGAAGCAGAATCAGTTTTTTCTAAGGCCTACTCTAAAACAGTTGATTTTGTCTCTAAGACAGTTGCTTCTTTTAACATTGTTGATGTAATGAAAAAGCATAATGTTAACATCTCAATGTGGGATGCTCTAAGTATTCCTGGACAACAAGATTTACTTTCTCATGAACTAGCTAAGTAGATTTCTTCAAATACAACAAAAAGGAAGTTCGAAAATAGACATGGTCCTTGGAATGTTTGAGCAAGACCGTATTAAAGAAGTTAAGTGGATGGTTCAAAAAGTTCTGAATGCTCATGACATTAAGAAACCACCACCATTTTATTTATCACTGATTATTGGAGAACATTTAGTTCATAATTGCATGGTGGACAGTGGTGCAAGTAGCACAGTTATGCCAAAAGTGATTGCAGAAAAATTAGGCTTGCAGTATGAGCCTACAAAAAGGAGTGTCTTACAGACTTGATGGAACTACAACTAATATGGTTGGTATAATAAAAATTTGGAGGTAATGTTACATGCTTGCCCAAATGTTTCTATTCTGCAAGATGTTACTTATTGTGGATCTACCTCCATACTTTGCCTTGTGCTTATCTAGAGATTTCACAGTGAAAAAAATAGGAGGTTATCTCTCTTCAGATTGGTCCTTATTTTTTACTACACATTATGGAACTAAGGTTACTATCAATTCAGAACCATTGGCCAGATTCCATATTGAGCCTCATTCTCCAAATGCAGTAGCTAATTACTCAGCTTTAGAGCAATCTGATTTTGATGATGTAGCTCAGTTTCAGCATTAGATGGTGTTTCTAACATGTTTATGGATGAAAAGATAGTTGAAGAACATGCTCATGATCCTTTTAAGGAAGTTGAAGAACATATTTTTGGTGTGTATTGTATGCATGAAGAAAATACACCACTTCCCTTGCTGTCTAAAACAGAAAATTCAGCAAAAGGGATTTGGAAGCTTCATTTTGATGGAGCTAAGAACAAGAAAGGATAGAGTAGGTTTGATGCTCACTTCCCCAAAAATGAAAGGTATTTCTCATCTTTGAGTCTCCAATTTACATGCACTTGTAATGTAGTTGAATACAAAGCATTAATTCATGGCTTACTTTGGGCCAGAAAGAGAGGTATCAACACATTACAAATCTTTGGTGATTCTGAGTTAGTTATCAATCAAGTAAAAACTTCAATGTTTGTAAGAATCCACTAATGAAGTCTTACAGACATAGAGTTTCAGACTTAATGGAAGATTTTGAAGCTATTAATATTCAGTCTATTCCCAGAGCTGAAAACAAGCATGCAGATAGACTTGCAGTAGTTGGTGCTAGTTTCAAAGTGCTGGAATAGATGGAAAACAAAAAAATTCAGCCTCATATTAAGCTAATTGTCAGGCCTTCTATACCTGATAATGAATCAAATTGGAAAGTTTTTGAAAGTGATGATCAAATCTATAGGTTTTGCAGCAAGAAGCTGAAATTTTCTGCAGTAAATCAGGATAAGTTACAACATTTATATGGTGATCAGATTGTCCAACTAAAGACAAATAAATTGCCTTGAGGTCTTGTCACTTTGGAAGACATCTTCAGTACTGATGATCAGTTAAGAAAAGATAAAACTAAGTTGTCAACGCATGCTGATAATTATGAAGAGATTTCAATTGATGAAGGGAAAAATTTACTTCTTGGAAAGGTATGTTCCTTAACCGAAAAAGAAGTCATTTATTAATCTTTGCAAAGAGTTTAAGGATGTCTTTGCTTGGAAATACCAAGACCTGAAAGGGTTTGATCCCAGTTAGCACAACATACTATCGAGTTACATCCAAATGCTAAGCCTGTAAGATAGAAACAGAGGCCTATAAATCCAAAAATAGAACCTCTGATGAGGAAAGAGTTATCCAAGTTGATTGAATCAGGTATTATCTTTCTAGTTAAGCATTCAAGTTGGGTAGCCAATCTTGTTCCTGTTAGGAAGAAGAATGGTGAAATCAGACTATGTGTAGATTTCAGAGATCTTAATAAAGCTTCATTAAAAGATCATTACCCACTTCCAAATATGGATCAGATTTTGAGAATAGTCTCAGGTTCAGATAGACTATCTCTTCTAGATGGTTACAGTGGCTATAATCAGATTTTAGTCCGAGAAGAAGATAGATACAAAACAACTTTTACCACCAAGTGGGGTACCTATGCTTACAAAAGAATGCCTTTTGGTCTTTCAAATGTTGGTGCAACATTTCAACGTGCAATGGACATGGATTTTCATCTTATTAAATAAATGCATCCTTGTCTATTTAGATGATGTGACTATATTTTCAAAAGATTCTGAAGAACATCTAATGCATTTAAGGTAGACTTTTCAACTATGCAGGTAGTTTGGAATATCTTTGAATCCCAAGAAGTCTATCTTTTCAGTACATCAAGGTAAATTACTTGGCCATATTGTTTCTAAGCAAGGTTTAGCAATTGATCCTTTTAGAATCAAAGCTATATCACAGCTATCATTGCCTCATCATAAGAAGGCATTGCAAAGTTTTCTTGGAAAAATCAACTTTGTTAGAAGATTTGTTCCAGATTTCAGCATTGGTTAAACCATTAACAACTATGTTAAAGAAAGAGAAAACTTTCTCTTGGACCAACGAAGGAAGGGAAGGTTTTGAAGCAATAAAATCAGCTATCTCTCAGGCTCCTACTCTTGCAAATCCAAATTTCGATAAAGATTTTACAATGTATGCACTTGCAGGAGCTGAAACAATCTCAACTATTTTGACTCAGGTTAATGATGAGAATATTGAGCAGCCAATTGCTTTCTTTGGACAGAGTTTGCATGATTACGAAACAAGGTACACATTTCTTGAAAAATAAGTACTTTTAGTAGTCAGAGGACTAAATAATTTTAAGTACATGCTTTCAAACAATAAAATTCACGTTCTTGTTTCTCATCCAAGTGTGAAAGCTTTCCTTTTAAATAAAGAATTGAATGAGAAAAGAGCAGGCTGGATAACGAAGGTTATGGAATATGATGTTGATATCTAGGTTGCTAAGATGGTTTGAGGTAAAGGTTTATGTGAGCATCTAATTGCTGATATGGAAAAACAACAAGCTACGGAACCCAAAGATTCAGAACAACATGCTGAAATTGCGTATCAACAATCAAATATCATGGTCCAACCAAAAATCAGCAACCTAAACTTGCTCAAGAGATCCAAGAATCAAGGTGGATGACTGATTTGGTTAACTACTTATAGCATGGCACCTATCCAAAGGTATGGATAAGAATAAATGAAGATATTTCAGATTACAAGCTATTCCTTATCTTTTCATTGATGGTGTGTTGTTCAAAAGGGATATAAATGGGATCTTGTTGTGATGTGTTGATTATGATAAAATTCAGAAAATATTATCAGAATTCCATGAAGGACCTACAGGAGGTCACTTCTCAGCACGTACTACAACTTTAAAAATTATGAAAGCAGGTTACTATTGGCCTAGCATATTCAAAGACTATTTTGAATGGATTAGAAAGTGTAAGAAATGTGCTTTCTTTGTTGGAAAAGAATGTCTTGCTTCATTGCCTTTGCAGCCTATTTCATCTGATCACCTTTTATGCAGTGGGGTCTTGATTTTATTGGCATGATAAACCCACCTTCATCACAAGGACATAAGTGGATCTTAACTGCTACAGATTATTTTACATGATGGACTAAAGCAATAGCCTTGAAAGATGCTAATGAAGCTTTGATACTATCCTTTTATGAAGGAATAGTTTATAGATTTGGTGTTCCAAAAACTATCATATCAGATAATGCTTTAGCATTCCTTGGTGCAAAGGTAATAGATTGGGCTTGTCAAACATGGAATATATCTAAGTTCTTCATCTAATTATTACCCACAAGGTAATGGTTTAGCTGAAAGTACTAACAAGAATCTGTTAAGAATCATCAGAAGAACACTCAAAGATAATCAAAGAGCTTGGCATCTAATGTTGAATTCCACACTTTGGGCTGACAGAGTGACTCCTAAAAGATCAGTTGGCAATTCACCATACAAGCTTGTGTATGGAAAAGAAGCAAGAATGCCTATTTCAGTTGAGTTACCCACATTAGATTTGTTGCATCAAATGGAGCTACTTGAGAATGAACCATTGCAGGTTTGTTATGCAGAGTTAATGGAATTACAAGAGTTGAGAGATCAAGCTCATTTAAATATGGAAAAGAATCAAAACAAATCAAGAAGACTTTTGACAAGAAATCCAAATTCAAAGTCTTCAATGAAGGAGATATTGTGTTAAAGTGGGATGTTGATCGTGCAAAGCCAGGAAGACACTCAAAGTTTGACACACTCTGGAGTGGTCCTTACATGATTTTAGCTTGCAAGGAACACAACACTTTTCAACTTTGAAGTTGAATGGAGAGGAACTTCCCATTCCTTGTGAATGGTATGTTTCTCAAACACTGTTATTGAAAATCTTACAGTGATTGTTAGAGTAGGATTTCCCTTCAATAAGTGCAGTTTCTACACATTGCATCATTTTTTCAATTCAATAAGTGCATTCATGCACATGATCTAGTTTACTAGATCCTTTCCCAAGCTTTAGTTTGTTTTGGAAGGGTTGGACCTTTCGAAAAGGAAAATTTTGGTTATATGCTTGGACTCCATGCCCAATGGACAAGAGCAAGGCACTGGTATATAAGCTAGTAGGTAGCTTTCCCCAGGATCACCAGAAATGTTGACAATTTTTGCACTTGTGTAAAAATGGGCAACTCAAACTTTGTTACGATGGATAGCATTGGTGAAGTATACCTAAGCTAGGGGAGATCACATCAGATTATGTCATTATTGCTGATTTATTTTTAAAAGATTACATGAAATCTGTAACTATGTGTGTTGTTACAAAATGTAATAGATCACATAGTCTACAATTTCATGACCATCCTCAACAAAAGAACACAAGCCCCGAAGGACAATTATGTTGTCTTGATGAGAACATCCAATTACAGAGTAGGTGAAGTGTAAAGTTTTGGAACAACAAACATAAGTGCAGATCACAAAAAATCAGAGTTCATTACTGAATGTTACAAGTTCTATTCAATGTTCTTTCCTTCATGATTAAGACATTCAATTATGTTACTGAGTTGTTTAGTTCATTATACAATCCATACAGAAAGCAGAAATGCAGAAAGAGATATACAACTCATTTACAAAATTCAATGCTTTATTCACAAGGAGAGTCAAATGTTTCCCACACAAGCCATGGGATGTAACTAAAAGTAAAGTACAACTACTAAAAATAAAGATACACATGCATGAAAGAGAAAGCAAAGGAGTATGAGGGTTAACCCATCATTGCCTTGTATATTCTTCATTGTGTAGAGCATCTCCTTGCCATCTCCTTTCATCCTCAAGGCATGGTACCTAAAAAGCAAAAAAAAGAAATCATCAATAAAGAGCTCAGGGTTAATCCATATTCCTACACTATCCTACTTTGTGCATATGAATCTTCCCCTAAGCAGAGATGTATTCTACTTGAAGGACAAACTACATGCATGTTTTTTTCACTCAGAAAGAAGAAAGTAAAAGAAAGAAGAAAACATGGACATAAGAGAGGCCAAAAGCCTAAATATTTCCTAACTATTTTCCTAAGTGTGTAGGTACAGGTTGCAGCCAAAGAGAAATAAATAAGTCATAAGTACATGCTAAGAAGAAGGAAGAGTGCAACTCAAAGTTCAGCAAACATTCTGCAAATGGAAGAGGTTAGAGCTCAAAAGAGAGAATGGAAGATAGAAGTACATTTTTCAGTTTGCAAAGAAGAGGGAGAATCAAATTTCAAGAAGCTGAAGCTAAAAGTAAAAGGGATTACAACTGAAATAGGATGAGAGAGAAGATTCTGGGAAAATTTTGACAGGGCTTCACCATGTAAAATGGACATTTACAACTTTTCATCATGTTGTTTCAATTACTACATGCTTTAAAAGAACTATGCAAATCAAATAAGTGATACAAAAAGTAGAAAAGCATTACATGATCAAGAGAAACAACTATCATGTTTTTAGTTCTCAATTGCTATATCAGTTCAGCATGAAAAGTGTTACTTTCTATATCCTGGATCAGAATATATAACTACTATTTCTAAAATGCATTAAAGAAAAGATTCTGAAAAAAATTTTGACAAGGCTTCACCTTATAAAATCAACATTTTAGATTTTTCAGCATACATATCAAAGTTGTAATGAAAGGAAATATAGTATACAATGCAGAAAAGAAAATGGACTACTCTCAGTCATCATATTGAAGTACTTAGAGCATTCACTATAACTTAATAGCTGAATAACATGAAATTTGAAGTAATTTACAAAGTACATCCTTTCTATGAATTCCAGTTTTCAAATAAAGGAAGTATGAATTACATATATGCTTTGCCATATCAAAGAAGTACAACTATTTATGCAAGGAAAAGAATAATCACAGAAAAGAAATGGAACTACAAACTTCAAAAAGTATGAAAGAGATCAATTTCAGAGATGCTCTAAATCTCATAATGAAATGAGATTGTTCTGAATTTCTAAATACAGTGGATTTCATTCACAAAAGAAAGAGTACATCACTATAAACATACAACTTTTCAACATGTTATCATTGGTGTTAAAATGGGGCTATTAGCTAGTACAAAAGTTCATTTCTGCTCTCAAAATGATTAATGGATTACAACTATTATTTTGAGATGAAAGATTCCAATAATAACGAGAAACCAATTTCATTCAACACTCATCTCAGAAGGAATTTCAGTTTTCAAGTGATCTCAGATTGGAAAAGGATTAAAGTAGTATGCTCAAAGGAGTGCTACATAATTCTCAAAGGATCAAGTTGATCCTGAACAATGAATTACAATAGAATTGATTTTCCAGAATACAAAAATCAAGCCAAGAATTTCAGAATAGACCTAAAATAATATACAAAACCTATTTTATAGAGAAGCAAATTGATACACACAGTGGCTGAGTTTCATATTTCAACAATGGCATTCATAATGAAACAAAACTATCGAAGAGGATGAAACTAAAGTCTACATCTACCCAGAGATCTTTCAAAAGTAAAGTCAAACATAAAATATTTAACTCTAAGCTATCATGAAATTGATGGAATCAAATATTTACCTTAAAAGTAGGGTTACGGAAACTCAAGGTAGAGAAAAGAACCTCAAAAAGTAAAGTGTTCACATTCGAGACTCATCACAAAGGTCGAAAAATATAGTTCCAAGCTTGAAGTCTATAAAATGAAGGAAAATTCCAAAATCCTTTTCGGAAAACTTCGTAAAGGAGCTACAACAAATATTGAAAGATTCACACAAATTTGGATGCGTAAAAAAATTACTTAATCGATTAGAGGCACCGATATAAAAAATGAGAAAAAATACAACCCTCTACAGTGAGATAAGAATACCCAAATCAAAAAAAAATTCAGATCTGGAATGAAAGGAAGAATATGCACAAATCAGAAAATACAACTACCTAGGTTAAAATTCCTTGAAACTCTGATACTTTTCAATCGAATGATTAATACCCATTTTTGGTTGTTATAAAAGAGATAGAAAAGTAAATCATACGCTTTTCATTCAGAATGCATTCAAGTTCAACAAAGTCAACCAAGATCAGCCACAAAATCACACAGAATCCAAGCTAATTAAACTATGAAAGCCTTTTTTTCTTTGAAATATTATTGAGTTTTTTGTGTTCAACTCAGAAAATCGATATGGGTATTCGAAGTGGAAATTATAGAGAAATGAATAGGAAATATATTCTCTAGAGACCATACAAACAACCCTAAGAAATCAATCAAGTTTCAGTTAAAAAGAGTAACGAAACATGGGTTTCAACTCAAATCATCAAATACTCAAAAATCACCAAAAGGAATCAAATCAAATGAAAATCTTTGGTGGCCAAAGACAAAAAAAACGAGTTCTTACCTTACGTGAATGGTGCTTTCAAATAAACCAATAGGAGAGGTGACAAAAAATGACAAAATCGAGCTCCAAAGACATTTCAAAAAGACTCCATAATGGCGGTAGCATCCAAAATCAACCTCTTTGAGAGCTCGAAATAGTAGTAAGAACAAGAAAAAAATGCAATAGAGCTCGAAAAAAGGTCGAGCTTCATGAAGAAAATGGTGGCCATGGAAATTGTGTCAAAAAAAAAGCTCGCAGACAAATCAAATCAAAGATCCATCAAAAATATCAAAGAAAATCTCATAAGATAAAAGGCCAAAAATGGCCCTGATCAAGTGAGCTCAAAAAGCTTCAAATGGTGGCAAAAAAAATTTTCCAGGGCTTCTCCCAAGAGTTAAAAAATCAAATGAAATGAGTCATGAAATGGCTTGAATTTTTAAATTTACATACAGCTCGAGAGTTGAGAGTGAGTTAACAAACCCTAACCAATGATCAATCATCAATCGATCAAGACATAGAAGGTACGAAGATCAATGGTCTAGAATCATTCACCGAAATCAAAGAATAACCATGGTTAGTCCCCACTGACCATTTTAAATGCAAATCTTGAACCCTAATCACGGGTAAGAGATCAATGACATGTGAATTCATAAAAGGTACAGAGATCAACGCCTCAGCCCATCCATCATAATATCAAAGCAAACTCAACACGAGTCAAAAACCCTAATCAGGGTGGATTTAAAAAAACACCACCAACATGGAGGGTGAGTCATCATGGGGAAGGGGCCACCCACCCATCGTCATCAAAAAAATCATTGCCATTGAATTTTATAAGTCTAAAATCATAGTCCAACTTGAAAAATGCAAATCGACCAAATTTCGGCATGATCACCGAAAAGGTGAAATCTTTTAGGTATAATATTGGGTCCTTTCAAATACAAAAGCTAACAAAAAGAAAATATTGTCAAAAGTGGTGAATATTATAAGAGCCATGTATGTTATCAAAGGTGGTCCCCTCATCTCATATCAAGAACCATGTTAATATGCTAAGTCCACAAAGGTGGCCAACCCAATGAAGACAAGAGTTCACAACCACAAGTGGCCCCCACGGATGGTGATAGATTATACATGAATTGGAGTGCATTTTTCATGTGATCACAAGAATAGAGCAGAGGTCAACATCAGATGCAAGAAACCTTTTGAAGGCTTATTACCTTATTTTTCTAGAAAATAAGAGTTGATTATGATTACACATGTGCTCTTAGTGGTCCCCACAGTGGATGAATTATTTTGCAAATATTGCAAGTATTGTAATTATTTTCTCACAAGCAGAGAGTTGTATTTTTGCATGCTTCACAAGAAGACATAAACAGAGAAGAAGACAAATTTGCATGCTCAAGGAGGAGACTTGCCTAGCAAGCAATTTTATTATTAGCAAATTATTCACCCATTCTTTTCTTAAAAATAGAATAGTCAACTTCAGTTTGACTGTATTGTATTTAAGGCCATTAATGCCTATTTTTAACTACATGCTCTAGTTTGTATTATTTTATCCCTTTATTTATTATTAAATAAAGGATAAAATTAGGATGCATGGGTGAGTACAAGCCTTAGGCTATTTTTAGGAAGGGTGGTGAAATTTATTTTGCTATATATTGTGTGCCTTTGCAAAGCACAAGGATTCTTCTTGGAGGACTTTTGGATATATGAGTACTGAAGCAAATTTTTCAGTTTTCCCTCTGAGTGTGAAGTGTTTTCTACCTTTCCAAGTTATTTTGCAGTCTTGTGTATGTTATATTAATCTTGTGAATGCAAATTCCCTGATCAACCACCTTACCCTGCTGCAAATTTCAGTCCTTTCTGCTTAATTTTTAATGTGCATGTTAACTTATTAGTACTTGTTGTGATCCTCCCTCAGTACAATCAAGTGTTTTTCCCTTAGATATTCTATAGAAAAAACTATTGGTTCATGCATCAAGAATCCTTCACAAATCAGTTGTGCATATACTCAGTCAAAGCCCTCACACAAATTTGGTGTATCACCTTAGTTTTAATCATTTTACATTCATCTTTTACTCTCAAACTCCCAGAAAGTAGTTTAGGATACACCAATAAGGAACCGGCCTTGATACTGGAGACTCACCTCGAATTAGGTATACCCACAGACCTGAGGTGTTTCCATTGTATCTAGAGAGAGATCATTTGTGCAAGCTTAGAAAACCATCTTCCAACATCATAGCTTCAACTTAGCATTCTTCCATCTTCCCCAATCTACATCTCAATAGAAAGAAAGGGGAGTAGGCAAAGATCTCTACCCAACCTATAATCAATTCGGAGGAGAATCCATCATCCTTATTGTCCCCTAAGCCCCATGCATATAACAATGAGGTGTGTCATACAACTTTGAAAACTTTACAAAAACGCTTCCACAAAACATGCAATATACAACACATCAAATAAACACACTCAAACAAATTTCACAATTTTTGAACAACACATAGGCTTGAAAACAAGCTAAAAGGAGAAAGGAATATGGGAACCACCTCCTTTTTCCTCCAAAGTGATATAGGAGTTTCACCCAAAATCCTCCATGTGCATAACAAAACACTCAATTACATCCTTATCTTTCCCATTGTAAATATGTAAAAATATGTCCATGTTTCCTTTTCATTCCCCATATATAAAACTCATACTAACACTCCCTCCAAAATTCATACCTTATAACTCCCTTTTCCTCCCTAATGGTCCCATAAATCCATCTCCCACACCCTTCTTAAGGAAAAATACCCAACCCCAATACATCACATTCAACACACACATGTAAATACTCATACAATCACAAATTTCACATCTATTTTCATAAAAAGAAATAACCAAAGTGGATATCCTATCTATCCAATAAGATTCCCAAAAATTTACTCCAACAAGATTTAAACACGTTCAAACAAAGCACAATACAAATTCCACTCCAAAAAGTTCAAGCATGTAACTCAAGATCAAATTTTTAAAATTGCAAGAGAAAAATTTGAGACAAGTAACGCCAAATCCATTAAATTCATCCAAAAAATTAAAAAATAAGGTGAAGATGATGAGGTGGCTCCATGTACGATGCCACTTCATCATCCCTCCATTCAAACTCATAAGTCAACACACCAAACCCAAAGCAATTAAATGAACATGTAAGACTTATGACATGCACACATTACACTCCAACATGCTCTCCATATCTTTTACGGAAAAATAAAATGTGGTAATTAGAAAGGTAATTTTATTTTCTCTTTACACTCAATAATGTATAGAAAAGGTCAAAATAAGCTCCATACTTCATAAGTATGGTAGGTGGGTTAATTTGAGATGTAAAGGACAAGGTTTAGTTATCTCGCAAGTCTCAAAAGTGGCCTACAAGGAAAAATCCGATTTTGGGAAGGGAAGAAGAGTACACACCACCTAAATGTAATTAATTAATTCCACATCAAGCACAAATTAAGGACTATCTACTCTATTTATTACCCAAATGTCACCTCTTCTGTGTTGTTTAAATTTTAGGTTAGATTAGATAATTAAGACACATTAACAAGTGTTAATAAAGTAACTAAATTTTCCCAATAATTAAATACATACACCAAAAATAAAATATAAAAATTAAAATAAAGGAAAAATTACACCTTATGGCCACACATGTGAGGTCACCCCCATGCGAAACCTCCTAAGTAAGCTTGCAATCACACCATATATACATTACACACAAGTTGCCAAATTTGTCCATGTTGCAAAACATCCGACATTATTTTGTGGTTGGTCCCTTATCCCCTTCCGGAGTATAACGATATAATTTTCTTGCAATCACAAATAATAATACCTTTTAGCCTCAATTCCATATTAATATGTCATGGAAATCAATGCACATAAGACATCCATACTACAATCCTCAACATACATCAAGTAATACAATACACACATATATTTATCAATTAACATCGTCATATAACGTAGCTAAATCATTATCATCAAATTTATGAATTTTTATCAATTATTTGAAATCACTTAACATTTCAATTCTACTCTAGTAAATAATTTACAATCATCAATAATCCAATTCACATTCTACAATAATCATGAAATTCTCTATATCTACTATAACTCCTAACTAGTATATATTCTTAATAACATATTACCAATTCCAAATACCATCATATTATTAGCAATTCAAAAATCAATGAGACCACATGGTTAGTCCAATACTTCAATATACTCAATACGTCAAGAATCCAAATGTCAGTATATAACAAAGTAACCATTCTAGATCATCATCATATCCTTAAATGTTCATCAAGGTCCACAATACATCCATACAGTCCAAAGTAACAATCAGAACACAATAGTAATCATGATGTCCCTCATATCTTAACAACATGATAACTAAAATATAATAATAAGGTCCATGTCTCTAATCAACCAAAATTAAAATCATAGTGTAATCAATGTCAAAGAGGAGAAGGCATTACATCCCCCTCCCCTTAGATTTGACTTCCTCTTGGAAGTCACAGAAAGAGGTAAGGAAACAAACATATAAACTTTCCAAATAATCTCTATGAGGTTAACCAAGTTATAACATAGACATCTAAACGGAAATTTTTATGGAAACCCAATAAATAAAAATCAAGGTCAATGAAGAACATGCAGTTGTCATGCACATAAGGTGTCCATATAGTCACACATGGGTGCAACACATGATAAAAGGGAAAGATAAAACCTCCATTTAGGTTGGGTTATAATTCAATGTTCATTATTCTAGATAAGGTTAACAAATACCAATCACAAGCTTCAATTGTACACGAGAAAACACACCTAATCATAGGTCTAGTAAATTCAGACCCATAAAAGACGAGGTTCAACAATCAAGGAAACACAAAAATTTAACAAAATCATTTGTCTAGATGCAGATTATTTATTGGAAGCAATTCATATAATTCAAAATGATTTAATTTAGTCTTCATTGTAATTCTAGTACAATCTTGACCACAAGGTTTCTATAACTTGAAATTGTACTCAAATATGAATTATACAAACACTAATCCTGATTTAGAAACTTCAAACACTTAGATAATATTTCCACTTTGAATGATAAGCAATATTTTCCCATATTAACATATCAACACAAAAGACACCAATAACTCTATATAACACAACATATTTTTTAATTTTAAATCCTGCACAATCTCAATAGAGTCATACAACTATCACACGGTAAACATTGTGAAATAATAGAACACTAAAGGGAGCTAGGATAAAATAGGCAACAAGAGTGGTCCAATTAAAAACTTACTAGAGCATCACACCAACATTCCAATAAGAACTTACGAATTGAACCTAGACATTCTCTACCCAGAGGAAAAGGTGGAAAACATCATGGTTTCTCAAAAGAAAGGAGAATTAAAAAAATCCTTAATATCCTTAACATATGTTTCCTAATCTTGTCAATAAGTCTAGTTCATCAATGATATATTCCAAACAAAAGGAGGGTGCCATTCTTAAGACTAGAGATATAGATTCACTCCTAAAAGACCACAATTCATACACTTGTCTAGCTAATATATAACAAGGGTATGTCATCCCGAAAGACTCCTAAAATGGGAAAAGCACACACATGTATACTCAAGGGAGTACAACACAACTAGAGCACATCATCACTATCAACAAGGTGTTTCATCGATCGGATAGGAAGATAGACCTAATGATTCAAATAGTTTCAACCTTTGGCATGATGAGATGTAAGTTCCATCAATATTATCATATATATTATATAATGCTAACAAAGGGATAAAACCTTTATGTACTTCTAAAACTTTTCACCACCGAAAGAGAGGTCCAAAAATGACCTAGCATATACTTGTTTTATAAATTTTTAATTATGTTTATTGTTTGATATAAAAAGGGGATGTATGGAAAGTACTCAACCACATCACACCCCAAAATCTTAGGATAAAATGAGATTAAATAGTATCACAAGAGTTTTGAGGGAACCTTTCAATTAGTTCAACTTTAAGATTTTGCCCTTTATAAATTTTAGGGAATCCAAAAGCAATTTATACAACCAAGGTTGCTTATTTACACATTCTACTTGTGTTGGATCTCATCAAATTACTTGTCCCATAACATAAATTATAAAACAACCAATTGTAGTTACATTCATTAAGCACATTTCTTATAAGTTTTCTTAATTACTGCATTCCTTTTATTATGATATCCCCTATCTCATGTCATTTAGGGTCATCTCCACTGTTGACATGAGATCTTACCATGTTATATAGGTGACATATTTATTTATTCTACTTATAAGGGAAGTAAAAAAATCTTGTTATTTTTCACATAGTTTTATTTCTTCTTTTAATCTATCACGTTAAAGTAAGGATCCATTTTCTGTAATGTCCACATTACTTATTAAGTTTTAAAAGTCAAAGACCTTCAATTTGAGTGCTAATATGCTCAGGTTCCTTACATTAACAAATAGATTTTAATGAGTAGGAAGAGCCAAGATTATCGCATTATTCAATTCATAGGAACAATAAGTCATTAACCAAAGTGGAACATGCCAAATTTACAAGAGTTTTACCAAAAGTTACTTGCATCACCGATGCATTACAGTACTTCTCCAAAATTATTAATAAGAGATATGATGAAGCCACACATTAAGAAGTTATAAATTTTCTTTTACGAATTCAAGGAGTTTTAGATCAGCATGAGGGGAAATTTTTTTATTATGGTTTAAAATCAAATTAGGTTCACTTATATAATAAAGAGAGAGTTTCAAAACTAAACTTATACCTCCACA